>OV656716.1:2500000-3750000 GCA_927399405.1 Agonopterix arenella | reverse complement strand
TTTTAAAATCAAATCAGCACTAGAAAGATGAGTATCTCCATGTTCAACGTATAACATTCAAAAATCGCACTCCAGATCTGTTCAAGATATTTATTTATTTATAAACTTGTTTCTGCAGGTTCAAACGACATGAAATCTATGAACGTGATAGAGTCCCTCCACTCTAAGAAGCAACAGATCGCGCTCGCCACCCAACTGGTCAAGATGATACTCAAGATAGATGACGTCAGGTCACCGGCAGACTCCATCGACTAACAAACTTAACTTATACATACATAGAGTTACACACTGTCTTTATAATACACCCTGAAATCGAGGTCGTTTCGAGGTGCTTCAGACCATCATACTGAACAACTTTCACTATAGGACCTTCAATGTTGGTCCCATAGAGATCTAGAGAGATGCCAACCAACGTGCTGAGTACAAAACCTAGTGTCGCATTACCACCAGTACCACGCGATAGAAAGTATTTTGTTAACTTGAATGTGCTCATTATCCATTGCGGTATCAGAACTCAACGTTCGAATAATCTTTAGTAGTACTACGCAAGCATTGTAAACTATTTACACATAATATCTCGACCGGCTTTCAGCCTCATAATATATTGAATCCTTACTGTTGCGAGCAATGTGTTCCGTTTTTGCGAATATAGCTGCGACACTGGCCCTGCCCCCTTTTCACATCTCCCTTTAGTTTTTATGATCTGTGGATGGTCCTATAGTGAAAGTTGTTCAGTTTGATGGTCTGAAGTATTGTTTCGGCTTCAAAACTACCCCGATTGCAACGTGTATAGGTCTTTTACACTATGTTACATCGGGGAGATTTATTACCGGCATTTTCTTATTATTATTTGCCACTGCAAAAGCCACCGTGTGTGAAGGAACTAAGGTGCTTTTCTTGCGGTTTTGTACCACCTGTGATGGTTACTAGCCAGTTTTCATTAATATAAATCTTAATCAAGCTTCTGGTAAGCAGATTTTCACTCAGTTGCAGAAACGGGCATTAGAGTTAATCCTCCATTAAATATCTTGCTAGCTTTTACTACGTCGACGAGACAAAAAGTGACCGCAAGAGATTTAATAGAGGATTAACTTTAGTGAGCGTTTTTGCTACTAACTGTATGAATTTTAGATGCATTTGTTTCTTCAAAGGGTCACTTTTAAGACATAATGATAAAAATCTCGTAAAAGTCATTGCCCACGTGACGAAGTGTATTCGTTTCGTGTCGTTTCGCTGCTGGCGAATGTGTATGATCAAAGAACACATACTTACTAAATCGTATGATAGCTGAAATTATACACAGGATAGGAGGAATATCGTGCTTCCCAAGGAAATGGAAATTATCCTTTTCTATATTATAAAACTGTAACAGAAAGTACATTGAAGATATTAACAAAAAAAAGTTACGATATGGTTTTTAGGTGTCCCTGATTCCATATCACCAATTTTTGGAATTTTTGTCTTTCCGACTACTGAACCGATTTATTTTGATGAAACTTTTTTTTTTTATAGCTTATTATCTGACTTAAAATCTGGTATATAATTTGTACGGACGAAGAAACTCTAAAATTCAAATTTACCAGTTTTGAGGGGAAACGGTATTGGACGTTTTCCTTTCAATCAATTTCCAAGTATGAGATTGGATACGCGTTGCATGTCTGTTGCTGGGCGGTCGCGTGCTATCCGACTCGCCACGCGGTTCCGCCATTTTGTGGTGGCTCAAGTGTTTGTTTTTATATAATAAAGCAATCCTTGACTGCACCTCAAGACTGCAAATATTTATTACGTCAAGTGTATTTGCTATATAAGGTCTAACAAAATAAGCTGAAACTATTTTAAGGGGATGATCAGACCATCAAACTACAACTTTCTGTAAGAGACCAATATCGAAATCGCGAAAAAAAATCGAATGTCCCATACAAAACTGTAAACTTAACTCGACCTATAGTTTTGCATTAAAGACACTTTGACTTTGACTCAAATGTATGGGACAGCAGATTTTTTTCGCGATTTCGATATTGGTCCCATAGAGAAAGTTATTCAGTTTGATGGTCTGATAGTCCCAATTAAAATTATTTCAGCAAATTTTGTTAGACCTTATATAAACTAAACTAGACATTTGCAAAATCATCAACACTACAATGGATGTTCAGAGTTTTCATAATATCTCTGCCTACCTCCTCTGGGAATATAGTCGTGAGTATATGCTACTACGATGGCCACAATTTTAAGATTAGAATTGGAGATCTATTAGATTTAATTTTGGGGATAAATCTGAAATCTTCAATCATTATGTCTTAAAATGATCAAAGATTTGATTTGAATTTTAATACTTCGTCAATTTGTTAATGGGAGAACGCTAGGCTCACAAATTTTAATCTAGAATTGTATTTTAATGTCAGTATATTATTATTATTTTGTTAAGTTAATGTCGCTAAATGCATTTTGTGGAGTCGCGGAGTGTGGTGGTACAACATGTATGCCTTATTGCACTAATAAAATAATTAACTAATTTATTTGCTGTTTTAATTTTAATTACTCAGCTAAGGCCTGCCGTGAACCCTGTTTACCCATACGTTATGCCCATATATAAGGTCTAACAAAATTAGCTGAAACTATTTTAAGGGTATGCTCAGACCATCAAACTGAACAACTTTCTCTATGGGACCAATACCGAAATCGCAAAAAAAAAAATCTGCTGCCCCATACATTTGAGTCATGTTGTGTTTGCAGTTTTGTATGGGACATACATTTTTTTTCGCGATTTCGATATTGGTCCCATAGAGAAAGTGGTTCAGTTTGATGGTCTGAGCATACCCTTAAAATAGTTTCAGCTAATTTAGTTAGACCTTATATACACTTCATAAATAGTCAAAGTACACTACAGATAATTTCAACTGCCTCCGTGGTCTAATGGTTAAGAGCATTAGCTTTCGACACGGAGGCTGTGGGTTCGATTCCCACAGGGGACACCTAGTGATATGTCACTGCGCTTAGGACATTGCAGACTGAATCACCTGATTGTCTGAAAAGAAAAATGATTCCGTGTTTCGGATGGTTCGCTAAGCCGTTGGTCCCGGCTACTATCTCTGGTGGTAGTAGTCGTTACATAAAAACCACGTCAGAGGCCGTAAGGCGGTCTGAAAAACCTGTTGACACCAAGGCTCTGCCCACACGGTAAGAAAAAAAGACAGATAATTTCCATATCAACACATGCATAAAGATATACACATTTGGCAAATATCACGCATGACAAATATACGCGTTTCTAAGTGAAAATAGGCAATAAAAATTAAGCTATAAGGATGAAGCCAAACGAGCGTAATTTTGTGAGTTGTGAGTCGCGTATTGAGTCCGTTTCGGTCATAGTCAATGCAATCCCGGATTTTATATGAAACGGACTCACACTGAATGAATGAATGAATGTAAAATTTTAGTATTCATATTTTCACGCCTGTAATGGCAGAATATGCTGGACTTTGAATACTATTATAGCTATGTTTGTACCATATTCCAGAAAATAAATTATTCTATTCTATTCAAAATACGCGACAAAATTACGCTCGTTTGGCTTCACCCTAAAAACGTGGATCTCAGGGGATGTTTTGGTTCCATATTTGCCTGTTTCACTCCTTTTATTTGTGTCGAAAACCGACAGACGGGAAACATGGCTCAACATTTTTTAAAAACCTAAAGATATTTGTTGAAAAATTATTACGAAGTTACCCGAGGGCCATATCACACAAGCGATTCT
Organism: Agonopterix arenella; assembly: GCA_927399405.1. NCBI lineage: Eukaryota > Metazoa > Arthropoda > Insecta > Lepidoptera > Depressariidae > Agonopterix > Agonopterix arenella. Next base: position 3,746,246 of record OV656716.1, on the reverse strand, counting down.
TGAGCGTAGGCGTTGACGGAACGATATCGCCTCTTTATTTTTGAGAACAATAGCTGTCGCGGCGACAACGCTCAGTCAAATCGCTTATGTGATAGGTTTGAGAATCTTTTTATTTTGCTAACAATAAGCATGGTCTCTGCCTACCCCAATGGGAGGCAGATTTCACTCTAGCGAGAACTTCTCGGAAGGAAATTACTTCGGCTTATGACGTGACGCCACGAGAACAATGAAGGGCATCCACACTCTCGTTCTCGGCGAGAATGTAGTGCCCGCATAAGAATATGTATGTATCTCAATAATGTAAAAAAAATACCTTTGCTTTTATTTAACCAGTATTTTTTTTTATTAGTATTAGTGTTGCTGGTCCTAAACTATTTACAGTAATTAATTTACACATACAATTCAGTCTTAATTCATCTTACATATTTCATTTCGTCCCTTTTTACAATTCATTTCGATCCGATTTTGTTAACACAAAATGACAAAACAGGTAATACATCTGGCTTTTTTTCTGTTCACATACGTAAAACAATCTCGAAAACAAACAAATATATTTACCGAGCTGAAGCGATCTACTCAGAAGACCGTCTCGCTCGTTTTCGCCGTTAAATATCAAACCTCTCGAATGCCAATGCTTTCCCTTCTTCTTCATACTCTTCCCTGGTCATACAGAACGAATAAAAGTCTGGATCTCTAAAAAGACTCTTCCCTCCTTCCCAAGCATATGTAACAGGGTTATCAGCTAGGGTAACATTAACATCATAATGGTCTAATGCTAACGCTCTAACTTCATTATAAACCCGATCCCGAAAACCGGGAAAAAGCGTACAACCACCATACAGAACTATGTTTTCGTGTAAATTCTCAAAATTTTCTTCAGGACACGAATTAATGCAATGCATAATGGCTTCCGGGATGCCCATTTGTTGGATTCCGACATCTGACGGGTGGAATAGAAGTTCGGGGATGGAGAAACGTTCGTTGCACATGCGTAGAGTTTGTTGTTCGAGGTCTTCGTCGGGTTTGACGATGTCTCGGAGGTAGCCGCGGCGGATTGTTGTGTAGTCTGGTAGGACGTAATCTTTTACTATTGTGTTCGCGGAGCCTGTGAAAATTTTTTTTGTAATTCAAAATGTTTTATAATTTAATCCACCCTCAAGTAATGTTGCACAATATACATGTTAGTCATAGTATACCCCTTATATATAAGGTCTAACAAAATTAGCTGAAACTATTTTAAGGAGATGATCAGACCATCAAACTGAACAACTTTCTCTATGGGACCAATACCGAAATCGCGAAAAAAAATCAGTTGTTCCATACAAACCTACTAGACCTAAATGTAAGGAACAGCAGACTTTTTTTTTTGCAATTTCGATATTGGTCCGATAGATAAAGTTGTTCAGTTTGATGGTCTGATCATCCCCTTAAAATAGTTTCAGCTAATTTTGTTTGATATAGGGTCCAATAAACCCTGTACAAAAAAACCCTGTTGGAGCCTTAACCCTTCCTATGCGTCAGGACCGCGCTAAATGTACCCGTTCCGCGCTAAATGTTTCGTTCAGAGTGAGAGTTTGCGTGCGTCGAGTGTCAGAAATAGTTCAAATTCTCTACAAAAAGGAACACACAAAACCTATCAGAGAAAACCTTGTCTATGGTAGATTATTTCATTCATGATAAAAGAAAAAAAAAACACCTTAAATCTTTATCATAAGATTTAAATTAACGTGAAAGGTGACCTAGGTAATCTTGTCTCAAATCTAAGACAACTCTGATAGGGGGTAGCGCAGATCTGAGACAAAGCATACGAAGGGTTAAAGGGTTGCTTCATACAATCAACCTGAACAACTTTCTCTATGGGACCAATATCGAAATCGCGAAAAAAAATCAGCTGTCCCATACATTTCGGTCCAGTTATGTTTGCAGTTTTGTATTGAACAGCTGACTTTATTTTGCGATTTCAATGTTGGCTCTATAGTAATAGTTGTTCAGTTTGATAGTCCTAAAGGGTCAAGGTAGGGTTTTTTTACACCCTGTATAAGATTGAATGAAGTAACTACGATGAAATAAAGCCTATGTGCTAATCCAAACTAAGCCTAAACTATGCTTTTGTGAGAACCCTATCAAAATCAGTTCAGTAGTTAAGTGCACAAACAAACAGACAAAAATTATTTAAAAAATGGTCTGAATTCATTCCATTTCGTATCCTAAATGCCCACAATTAATATTTATGCAAATATCTTTGATGTACATCCACGCCAAGTTTAAAATAATTATAAATGAGCCTTTAACCAGCTACTTCGTCCCTGTGGATTACCCCTTTAGGGGTTGATTTTCGAAAAATCTTTTCTTGGTGCACCTCTACGTCCTTTGTGGAATGTATATTCCAAATTTCATGTTTCTATCTTCAGTGGCTTAGGCTGCGCACAGCCTGACTGATGTGATGCATTGTCTATCAGTCACGGAACTCTTTTTAAAAGTACAGATGTATATTATGGATTTCCAAAAACTACAAACCTCTCTTCCTTGCAATCTCCATGTCCTGCATAAAATTCTGTGATACAAAACACGAGTCTTCCTTCGCTTGATTGATAACGTACGTCTCATCCATAACATTGAGTTGACGGTACGATACAATCTCCTTCAAATGGTTCGTCAACACTTTACCTCCGACATCTATCCTTCTTATACCCTCCCGGTACTTCTTACCTTTTATATAAGGAACTATGTACGTGTAACTATAACCTGAATCTACGACTATAGTACAATCGTTACCGTGACTTTTTCTATAACCATATTCGGCTAAATCTGTCGGATTTATTCTTAGTAAGGACTGACATTCATATTCTTCGAAAAAAATCTCAGTCAAAGCTTCTTGTATTGACGAAAAGTTAAATAATGGTTCAGTTAAAATCAATGGTGTCTCATTAAAGTTGACCGGGCAACATTCTTTGCTGAAAATGTAGTCCCAGACGGTTTTTTGCGTGTCCCAATTGATGAGAAACCCTTTTTGGAATGGTAGGATGTAGAAAAGACCGGATGCGTCGCGGCATTCGTCTATTTGGGAGCCGATGAATGGACGCCGTCTTTCGGACTTTGCTTTCATGATACAGTTGGGAACGACTTTCGGTTCCATCGAGGAGAAGCCGACCTTGGCAGTGTAGGCTCCATTATCGAGGATATAACAGGATGTTTCAGTCATTTTTAACTTTTATTGTAGTCTTCTTTTTAGGTTACCGGTTGGTTCGATGTTTATGTCGCACAAGCACTGTAGAGGTTGAAAATTGAAGAAAATTATACAAAATAGTATGTTTTACTGTTATGTTTATTAATACTTCAATAAAAATACGCAGAAATACCGAAAACACCTAAAAATTCGTCAAATTGTAAGCAATCTGCATTATTTGATTTGACAATTGTTCTGCTTTCGTTTATCGTAAAATGGATTTGATGGTAATTATGACCTTTTTTCGTCCCATATCATGTTTTTCTTTCTTTGATTTTAAGTTAGGCTTAGTTCGAGCAAAATAAGCGCATTGGATGGAGCTCTGTCCTGCCATCTGTTGACTTATTTTATTTGTAATTTTTAGTTCAAATGATCTGATCACAGATGGCGTTGTACACAGGAATCCTTGCAAAAAGTATAAAATATGGACTAGAATTTTTCGCAATAAGTATCAATCCACGTTATATTACTTTACTCTTTGATCAATCCTTCCCAGTTACTACTAAAATTTGTATTTTATAGTAATATATAATATTACAATAAACACGGATATCCAATACGAACATTTTATTTGCATCATATTTATTGATCGCCGCTATGTGTGGTTTACAAAGCCTAAGCACCTTCACAATCTTATCAAAAAGGTGAACATAAATCATTTGTTCAATGATTTTGATTAGAATGTCTTGGCAGGCCGTAGTCTCTGCCTACCTCTGTGGGAAAAGGGGGTGAGTATACGTATGTAAGTATGTTAGGGTTTCTATACACGTAAGCGGGTCGGCACTGCCGGTTCGGCAGTATTTGTCGATCAACAAAGCCGACCCGAAGCAATCACTGCAATTGTTCGGCTTGTGCCGATCGGGTAGCTCGTTCGAGTAGACCTTTAGGCCTCTGCCTCGAATTTTGCGGGCAGCGGGGCAGCGGCGGCGGCGGCGCGGGAGCGGCAGGATCTTATGCGTAAAATCAAATGGACCGGTTCTCGAAAACCAGCGACGCGGGGGCGGGCAACGAGCGGTGCACTCCAGTCAAGCGGTGACCGCCCGCGCCGCCGCCGCCGCCGCCCCGCTGCCCGCAAAATTCGAGGCAGAGGCCTTAGACTACTCAGTAGACGCATCATTCGAACATTCATCTGCATACATTCGATTTTACTGCCCGGTTTTGCCCGGCAACAAGGCTGCGTTCACGACCTTTGGGTGCGGTTGTTTTTTCAACTCGCTCTATGGTACGGAACGATCACGCCAATTTTTCAACTCACTATGAGGTACGGAACGATCACGGTTGTTTTATAACCTCAAATTTTGACATAGACAGTAATATGGGCTTCCAGGGCTTTCACCATTTAATTAATAAAAAAACTCTTCTTCCATGTTAGCGAATCAAAAAGTGAATAAAAATAATTTGAAAAACAATCTTTTTTTGGTGGAGTTGTGACAACAGAGTTGCAATAGAACGTTTTTCACCGAGGCTCGGAACGGCGTTAGTGCGAAAAGTTGCAACTTTGCTCTTAACTCGGGGTGCACTTGGGGCGTAGGTTCGGAACGCAGCCCTGTATTCGTGCGGCAAAGACGAGCGGCTTTTTTCCCGAACATTCATGTACACATATTCGATTTTACCGCCCGGCTGTGCCGATTAATGCCCGCCCGCTTATGTGCATAGCAACCCTGCCACGAAATCCCATAACCCATAAGGTCACAAAATAAAACAAAAACATAGTATTATCATAATTTTATTGTGTATCGAAGTAAATAATCCTATATACATTCCCGTATCCTTCAATTCGAACCTTACCCCTTGGTATTAAGGGCTCACTTTGGATTCATGTTTGTTATTTAACAATATTGTGTAGTATTCCATACAAATATTTACAAAACTGTTTACAAAAAAAAAGTTCATAATATAAAACATTTTTATAAGTTTTAATTTAATAAAACGCAGATATGTTAATAGCGAGCTCAAAGTGAAGACTCAAAAATGACCCAATTGGGTCTTTTTATACCTATCTTTTTTGTTTCGTTCGCGTGGAGTTTGAGAAACCCCATTAGGTGCCAATTTTCAAAAAATCCTTTCTTTGTGCACCCCAATAGAACATATATTCCAAGTTTCATGTTTCTGTTCTTAAAAAAAGTATGTGTAGAAAGAGCCTCATGCTTCTACCGTATAAAACAAAAGGGGCTTTCTTAGGTTGGTGTGCGTGAGGCGCCATACTAATAGCAGACCTACAACGCGAAGTAGTGATTACTTGCTCAGCGCAACGCGACTCCAACACGAATGATTTTTTTTGTACAATTCAAGGTAAAGGGTTAAAAATCCCATACTGCCAATGTCTTCAATAAAATTATCTTATTTATAGCAATTAAAACGTTAGTGTTCGACGTTTTGACGCTTCTTTGGAGTTTTTGGAGACAATCGAAAGACGCAGGAAACGCAGAGAAGTCCACGGAAAGAGGTGAACCGACCGCCTTGCCGCGCTACAAATGACGGAACACTTTTCATGTTTACCCACCATCATATTTCACTGAACTGTACATTTTTCGCTTGCACGACTCTTTGCTACGCAAAATAACACCAATTTTACGAACCAAGACTCACTAAAAAATTCTCTCTTCTCATTAAACAATAAAAATTCTATAAAATATGTGGACTCCAAACATAGCTGACGAGTTTCTCCCCACCCATTGTTTATCTTAAAGCTGAGCTGCTAGCTGTGAATGTATGTTTGTAAGGAATACTACACAACATTGGTTACTTATAATTAAACGCGCAGGACATTAGGTTCACAGTGTTGTTGTGTTGAGCCCCGACGCGTTGGTAGTTGACACTGACTTACATCTAGGACTTGTGACTACAGGCTCCTTACATAGTCAGCTCCTGTAAAACAAACAAATATATTGTTAAAAGTTAAGTTTAAGCAAATCCCCCAAGCTGAGGAAACTAGATACCTTGGGATATACTTAGACCGACGACTCACGTGGAGGAAACATAATATATTTACAAAGCTAAAAGCTCTCTGACAACAGCTTCGAAATCTGTACTGGCTAATCAACAGAAAGTCACAATTATCTCTAGAAAGTAAATTGCTACTTTATAAATGTATCCTAAAACCTATATGGAGTTATGGGTTGCAACTGCAAGGAACAGCAGCCAATTCTAACCTGGAAATTCTGCGTTTTCAATCTAAAACACTCGAGAATAATAGTAGGTGCTCCATGGTACGTCACAAATGAACAAATTCACCACAATCTTAACATAACTACAATAGGAAGAAAATTAAAATCAGAACTGTTACGTATAGAGACAGACTTAAACAACATCCAAACCAGGACCACCAGAACCAGGCTGTGGAATTAATGAAAGATCAAAAGACATTCACAAGATTAAAAAGAAAAGCACCTCAAGATCTTCTCAAAGATTAGAATATTGTATAAAGGTGGGACAGTGGTTCCATTCCTTGAATGACATCTTAAAAGAAAATAACACAAATCATTGCCGAATGTCCCATGCAGGACAGATTGCATTAGTAAGAGGATAGTAAAAAAAAAAAAATATGGTTAAGTTTAGTTATACTCTACAGGATCCCACTGCAGGGCAAAGGAACTCTCACTAATAATGGTGAGAGGTAGTGGGCGATACTCTACCACGCGGACCCAGTGCGGGTTGGTGGAGGCAAGTTAATGGTGGTTAGTGGTATTTGTTAGTGACTTCTCCTTGTTGAATCTCACTGGCTTCTGGTGAATAACCTGACATGGGGGGTGGGCGTTTCTCTACAGGATGTTAGGGTAAACAGTTGCATTACTTTAAGGGGTGATTTTACCCATGATATTGATTTTACTCATGATACTGAACAATTTTCCCTAAGAAACCTATAGGAAAAAAATTTGGGCTTTCCTTTTTGATCAGCTCATTGAAAGTTTGTATGAAAAGTTGGATATTTTTTTGCGAATTTCTCTTTGCTTCTTTTTTTTTAAATTACGTATGGGTTTGCTCTTGACCTCAATCCGGTCCTCAGGACGAAGATGTAGCGAGCTCACCCAGAAGAAGCCTATTCACTCGTACTTTAAAGGAATTCGGGTTGTAAGCGCTCGGAAATACTGACGCAGGCAGGGCATTCCACTCCCTGGCTGTGCGCATTATAAAAGATTCAGAAAGGCGCTTGGTGCAGATATGTGGGATGTCAACCAAAAAGGGGTGATATCCCGCGGTGCGTCTGGAAGTACGATAGTAGAAGGGAAATAGTTCTTAGGAAAAGTTGTTCAGTATCATGGGTACAAACACCCCTTAAAGTAATGCAACTGTTTACCCTAACACCTTGTATGTCCCTCTGATTAGCACAGGGCCGAAAGGGAGAACAATTTGTACAACATTACCATACAACTATCAAGCGCAATTCATGTGCTTTTTAACCAACTTCAACTCCACATTCGAAAAGTCATCATCAGCAACCTCCGATAGGAGATTGCACTACAAGAAGAAGAAAGTCGTCGACACCGCAATAGAGCCATTTGTTACGGTTCAATAACCAAAGGGTGATAAGGAGGGATAGTGTTGACAATGTCGGACTGGTTGGCCTGCGACATCACTATCTCTAGCTCCTTCTGTCCGCGCCCGCCTAGCATCACCAACAGCAGCAGCACCGCGCCGGCCTAGCACTAGCACACTCACCATGATAGCGTTGACGATGTCGGACTGGTTGTTGCGCAGCGCCCTGACTGCGCGCGCGCGCGACACGTTGGCCTGCGACATCACTATCTCTACGTCCTTCTCGTCGACGCCAGATTCGTCCACACCCTCCTCGTCCTCCTCCTCGGCTATTGGCGCCACCGTCTGTAAGAGAAGGAAGTTAGATATCAAAAGGGTTCGAAATTTCGAAATTATCGAGATAATTATTTTCATTGAGTTTTGAGTCAAATTTCTCTACCCTAAGGTTGTCTGGAAGAAATCGCTTTTTAGCGATAAGACCGCCTGTTTTTGTGCCTTTTGTATTTTCTGATTGTTTACTCTCTGTATACTCTGTTTTTTGGTGTCAAATAAAGTATAATTGATTGATTGATTTCTAACTAAAAGTTAACCGAAAATGAAGATTTAACCAAGATTTATGAAGATAATGTTTTTCTTTAGTTTTCTGTTTTATTGGTCACAATAGTTCCCGAACTAAATAGTCCCAATGCAATTTTTACTGCTTCTCTTTTCTGTAGGTGAGATTATAACATCATCTTCATAGCTGACAGTCGTCCACTGCTTAACATAGCCCTCCCCCAAGGATCGCGACAATAACCGGTCCTGCGCTATCTACATGACAGCATAAAATGTCTAAAACTTACCGTGCCAGCAGCAGCGGAGTCATTGCCAGCCGCAGCACTCTCCGGTGCCTTGAACCTCTCAGCGGCCGCCATGGTGGCCTGCTGCGATAGATCCTCGATCTTGGCCTCTCCGAACACGATGTACGTGTCTGAGTGAGGGTTCTTGTATACGTCCGGTGAGTTTATAACAAACAGAATGTTCTTTGACTTGCGGATCGTTACTCGGTTGACGCCTTGTACCTGGAATGGATTGTGTGTTTATTAATTATATTGCTATTATTATTCATCAATCGGTGCAAATTTGAGATGGGATAGTAAGGCTCAATTTACACCGCCGCGGAATGAATGGAAGCGATCGGAATGTACATGCCATAATTAACTTAATGTCGACTGTGTAAGGTGCAAACAAACGGTAGCTGCGGGAATTCCATGAAAGACGGGCGACCTATTTTTTAGCTCGTATCTAAGTTTTTACATTACACAGTTGACATGTCCATTATGACATATACCTTCCGATCGCTTCCATTCCATTCCGCGGCGGTGTAAAAGTCAGGGTGCATTTCCACTGAAGTGGAAATGTGTAAAATCAACCTGTAAATAAAATAGCATGATACTATCAAGCAGAGTTTAGCGAAATTAAACTTTTTGACTTGTTAATTTTACACAAATCATATCTGTTCTATTGGGACTGAGATGTACACACGGCGACACATCAAGCTATACAAAACCAACATAAGCTGGCCGCGCGTCGGTATACGTTACTCGACCTACGCGCGCCCAGCTTATGTTGGTTTTGTATAGCTTGATGTGTCGCCGTGCGTACATAACATTTTTGTACAAAAGACCCTTAAAAAATACATTTAAAAAAAATCTCTGTTCACTCAGTTTCAGTGGAAAAGTGGAATCTTAAGGTTTACGTAAATGATTGTGTTCTAGGCGACCTATTTACAGGAACGATTTTTGAGCAGCCTGCACCACAACTAGATCGCAATTGCACCGCAACGATATCGCAACTGAATCGACGTGAATTTTTAACACAGACGTTGACTGAGCGCTATCGCCGTGACACTGATTGCTGTAAGAAATATCGCGGCGATATAGTTCCGTCAACGCTCAAAAATCGCTCGCAAAAATGTATGGCAAACTGAATACTGACATTTTTAGAATACAGGGTGTTACAAAAATACAAATAAACATTTAAGGGGGTGGTTAAGACAATCAAACTGAACAACTTTCACTATGAGACCAATATCGAAATCGCGTCCACAGCTGGACATAGGCCTCCTATCTTCTTTCCTCCTGAAAGTTGTTCAGTTTAATGGTCTAAACAACCCCCATAAAAGTTTTAAATTTTTATTGTTACTTCTGAAACATCCTGTATACCGTAGTACTAAATAAAAAATCAGGTTTTGTTTGAGAAAAGAAACCTGGGTTTGGTTATAAATTCGAAATTTTAGTTATGTTACAGGCATTTCTAGACAATAACAATAGGCATTTATTTTATGACGCCATAGAGAAACTACGCGCTCCCCTAGGTATGACGCCTACAACTTTATAGGCCATAGAATAGAATAGAATATCATTTATTTTTGCGAATATAGATACATAGACAAAACAGAGATTTTACCATATTTTTCTGTAAATCTCATTTTGACATATTAGGTTGGGGAAAAAGTTTCTTCGCATCTATTACGGATAAAATGGATGCCATTTTTGAAAAAGTGCAGCAAGATATGCATATCAGTATTACGACGTAGCTGAATAACTGGGAATTGACCACAAAACAGTTTTGGCGCATTTGAAAAAAACTGGGTACACAAAAAAGCTCGATATTTGGGTACCTCACGAGCTCACTGAAAGAAACCTAATGAACCGTGTACTCATTTGTGATTCTTTATTACGACGTAATGAAACCGAACCATTTTTGAAGAAGCTGATAACTGGTGATGAAAAGTGGATCACGTACGACAAGAACGTGCGAAAAAGGTCGTGGTCAAAGGCCGGTCACGCTTCACAGACTGGCGACACCCGGGTTAACTCGCAACAAGGTGATGCTGTGTGTTTGGTGGGATTGGAAGGGCATTATTCATTATGTGCTGTTACCACCAGGCAGGACCATCGATTCTGAACTCTACTGCGAAAAACTGATGAGATTAAAGCAAGAAGTTGAGAGAAAGCGGCCGGAATTAATCAACAGAAGGGGTGTGGTTTTTAATCATGATAACGCTAGACCTCGCACATCTTTAGCCACTCAGCAAAAATTAAGAGAGCTTGGCAGGAAGGTGTTAATGCATCCGCCGTATAGTCCTGACCTTGCACTTTCAGATTTCCACCTGTTCGGTCCCTTCCGAATTCTTTAGGCAGTGTCAGGTTAACATCACGAGAGAACGGCCAAAACTACTTGTCGCGGTATTTTGATCAGAAGCCCCAAAATTTCTATAGCAATGGGATCATGTCCCTACCTACAAGATGGCAAAAAGTTATCGAACAAAATGGTACCTACATACTTTAGTTAAATGTAAATAAACTATTATTAAAAAATGCGAAGAAACTTTTACCCCAACCTAATATTTATGATCAAAATTACATGTTTACCTCGCATGACTCCGTCGTAGCATCAATATCATTTAAATCACAATATTCTCTAAGCACGTCCCAAGTCGCTTTAACATTTCCTCTAAATTTCTCAAGCTGCATTTCATAGTACTGAATTTTCTGTGTTTTAATAATTTTATTACAATAATTTCTGTACTTCTTGTATTGAACTTTTAGTATTTCATCGTTAGGTTTAGATTTAGCTTTCGTGTGCAATCTATCCCTCTTTCGCATACATTGTACTAGGCCTACTGTCCATCCAGGGCTTCATTGGCCGCTTACTCCTAGAAACTTTTACTGCTTCTATGTTATTATTGGTGTCCTTAATTTCTTTAAGTATTTTCCTATATTTTACTGTATATGCATCGATATCTTCATAATCAACAATGATATTATCAAGCGATAATGATTTCTCGATAATTTTTTCTTCTACATACAGAAGTATGGGAGACTGGTTGGTAATGATCTGAAATTCAATAGGGTACTTGACAACAATTCGAGAATGGTTATGTTTTATTTTAAACCCAGATACTACATCCACCACTACTATGTATACTATTATTGTTAGATTTGTCAAATACCCTATTGCCCAGAAATACCAACACAAATATAACCTAACGAGCGTTGACCCGCGACTTTGTCCGCACAAATTATATACTAGATTTTAAGTTAGATCATTAGCTATAAACAAAAAAAGTTGCATCAAAATCGGTTCAGTTTTTGCGTGATACTCGTTCAAACAAATAAACGCACAAACAACAGAACAACAGAACAATAAATCCAAAAATTGGTGATATGGAATCAGGAACACCTAAAAACCATATCCTAACTTTTTTTTGTTAATATCTTCAATGTACAGACACACTTCTGTTACAGTTTTATAATAGTTTAGAAAGCATTGTTTGAAATTATCAAGATAATTATTTTCTTTGATAATATTAATTATCCAGTTGATTCATAGTTTTGTTTCTTTAATAACAGAGAAAAATAACAGCATACAATGAGAAAAATAACTTTGTGTTTGTGCTATGAAAATACAGGGTATCATTAGCATCCTTTTAAACTAAGAGTCTACCCATCAAACTGAACAACTTTTACTATGGAAGCAAAACGATCCGAGTAACAATAAAATCAGCTGTTGCATACATTTGAGTCGCGAACTCGCGCGTCGACATTGCAGTTTAGTATGGAACAGCTGATTTTTTTTATGCTCCGATCGGTTTGCTCCCATAGTAAAAGTTGTTCAGTTCGATGGGTAGACTTTTTGATTAAAAGGATACTTATGATATCAATATCAACCTGTAGTATTAGTTTGCTGTGTTTGTGACTGTATTTTTTTGCAAATCATGCTCATGTCATGACTTTGCAAGCATTTTGTATTTCCAATTTTATAATTATCAAGATAAATATCAAAGTATCATCAAGATAATTACTTATTATCATGATAATTATCCTTTCGGGAACTATCTAACAGACAGCTACGATTTTATGAGAGAGACGTTTTCATATGAAGAAAACATGCATTTCTTTGTATGAAAAAAATTTGAAGTCTGTTTTAATTATATGTAAAACTTTTGTAATTTCACAATTTTCAGTGTAACATATTGGGTTGACTTTGATATAAATAAATAAATAACACTCACAGGCACATACATTGTAATGATATCACCAAGCACTATAGGCTGTTTATTATGGAAACCATAATACAACTGCACAAAGATATAAACATCCATGACCAAACCGGGATTCAAACCCAGGTCTGGAAGGGTTTGGCAGTCTGACGTGCTAACCATTACACCAACCGTGTCGTCAAATCAATATCAATCGTGCATGCAAAGAGTACATAGACAAATTCCACTGTCTATCTCCGAAGCCCTTTATCAGACTTTCACCATCACCAAATTAAAATTTGAAAAACTTGGGGGTTACTCTAACGGAACAAAAAAAGAATCAATCAAGAAATGCCAAAGTTATCATAGTAACATACATACAAAAAAGAAACAAAAAACATTTACACAAATTGAGAACCTCCTTTTTTGAAGTCGATTAAAGGTCACGACACTTTCGATCGACGACGAACGGCGACGATCATACAAAAAAGCCGGCGCGTCGACGGCGGAGGATGAAGACGGTGTCCTGTACTAAACACGCTTTTGTATCGACGGGCCGTCGATCATCAAATTGGTAGTTGGTCAAAGTGTCGCAACCTCTAAATGTCACCTTGCTTCCAAGACATGCTGCGAAAGAGAACTAAACTAAATTACTTACGGGTTTAAGTCCGAGTTTGCTCATGATCTTGCGTGCTTTCTTCTCACCGCGAGACTGTTTGGCCTTTGAGACGATGTCGATGCCCGCGATCGGGTTGGTGATACCACCGGCACCTGGGGCTCCTGCACGAAGGGATTTAAGTTAGAAGTGGGTTTCAAAAGACTTCAATATCTTTTTTTCCACATAGAAACAGTTATAGCACAGCAACAGCATTAATAGTCCTTCCAGAGCAACGGCGGGGGCCTTAAGGGGAAGCGGGCGGCGGGGGGTCGCATTACCGGATCTGTATGAAGGTGTTGGGATTGACTTGCATATCTGAGCACGACAGCGTAAGTAAACGGGCGCGGCGCCGGGGGCGGCGGCATCGCCCGCCATCCTGTAAGGCTTATAGTAATACTGTGGTTATAGTCTGTAGAGTCCCACTGCTGGGCAAAGGCCTCCTCTCACATATGATGAGAGGCGTGGGTCTAGTGAGGGTCGGAGGCAAATTAGACACTATCAACATAGGCCGCTTTAAAAGTTGTTCCTGGAATGCAGATCTAAGATCTAGATTTGTTGGAAAAGTTAACTATAACAATGGGCAGCTCAGCTGGTTGGCTGACCCTCAGGCTCTGCTCTGCTATCAGGCACAGCAATGAGCCTATACCAGGACTGTCCCTTGCCCTCGATTAGGTAATTAAAAATTAGTTAAACCTTATGAGGCTGGGATTGTCACTACAGAAATAATTTTGAAATAATTAATCTACCTAATCATGAATTTGAACTTTTTTTTAACTTTTTTATTTTATTATTTTGAATATTTTTTTTCTGTATCCAGATTATTATCTAATGATACAAGAAAGGTTTTTTGGCGGTTATTTGTCAGCTACGTTTGGAGTCCTCATCCTATTGAATTTTTATTGTTTATAGTGAGTTTTGGTTCTATTCTATTCTATTTTTATGTAATGGCGTCCGATGCGTTATCAAAATTGTGCCAAAGTCCCATTATGTGGAGAGGACACGTAGGAAAATGATTAGTAGCATTTCTGCCAATGTCAAGTAGTTTATTATAATCTCAAGTTAACGTTTTATAGTTAAAACCAGGTTAAAACACAAAAGAGTTTACAAAATGGCGGAGCCACGTGCAAGCCTAACAGATGCCAATATGCATGTGTCTGACCTCCCCCAGACTTGGTGTTGTTTTGCGGAACAAAGTGTCGTGCAAGTGAACAATATACAGTTCTGTGAAATATGAAGGTGTATGGGTCGTAAACAGGAAAAGCGTTCTGTCATTTTGTAGCACAGCAAAGCGACCGGTTCACCTCTTTCCTGTGGACTTCTCTGCGTTTCTCGATTGCCTCCAAAAACTCCAAAGAAGCGTTAAAACATCGAACTCCAATGTTTTAATTGCTATATATGAGAGAATTTTAATGACAACATCGGTTGTATAGGATATTATAAGCCCTTTACCTTGAACAGAACCAAAAAAAAAAACAAGGATGCATGTGATCCGGGCACTACTATAAAGTCAGCAACACACATGCCTCGGGGGCACTAAAGTATAAATCCACATTTTTTTATTTTGTTCCCGAGCCATACATAGTATAAAAATCAATGAGTATAATTACCAGCATCCTCTAGTTCCGGGATGGTATCATCAGAATCGCTGTCTGAGGATGCGGTCTCCTCCTTACGCTTCTCAGTCATGGAGGCGGTGGCTTTGTCCAGTTCCGTCAGCTCAGGCATCTTGGGGTCCCCTTGGTTTGTTATCTTGACTTTTTATTTAAACTCCTGCAATTTACAAGAGTTTTAGATTTATGGAAGGTTTCATATTTGTTGTGGTGGTCCAGTGGCAAGTAACCCTGCCAGCCGTGCAGTAGGCGATGGTTCGATCCCCGTCCAGGCAGACTCATACCAATGAGTTTATCGGAATTGCGTACGATTTTCAACACCACTGGCTTTTCGGTGAAGGAAAACATCGTGAGGAAACCGGCATGCTTCAATTTCGACGCATGTACTTGCCCACTATCCATTACAAGTGGTGACGGACTCACTCTCCGTCCCACTGGACAGAGTTTCGGTACTACTAGTGAAACGTGGATATTCTGAGGTTTCAGAAGATCTCTAACTACCCCCTCGGGGAATATAGTCGTGAGCATATGCTCATATTTGTTAAGGCTATTTTAGTAAGGCTTAGGATTATTGTATGGTTAGTTAGAGACATAAAATGATAACCACATTTTTAAAAATTTAACCATAATATCGTCAAAATTTAATTTCTTTAGAACATCTCCGAGATTGTTTGTAGTGATCAGGAGATAAGTTAGAATCAATGTTAAAACTCTGAAAACAGATTTACTATAAGAATATTGAGCGTAAATGTTATTCTTTGTCCATTTGAGCCGCTAAAAACTAAAGAAATATGGGCGCGGGTATAGGAAATCACCGCTCACAAAATATGAAAATAATCCCACAAGAAGATCGGAATTTCACCACTGAACACTAATATCACTTAGTAACACACTAGAAATTATTGATTTTGAAAGTATTTCACGATTATTTACCTTGAAAAGGATAATTTAGCAATAAAAGATCAATGGGGATCTAAATTTGACAGAAAAGAAGATATAATTCGTTCGTTCATTCATTCTCATTCATTGTGCGTTCGGATATTTTTTCTATTTTAAAGGCTTAACCAAAAAGTTAAACTTTTCAAAATGAACAGCATATTTGATAGGTTTTGGGCAGGTTAATTAGTCAATTTTCAACACAATTTCATTTGAAATATATCTAGTAACACAGGTTTCAGATAAGATACTATCCGGTTGAAATTCATCATCATTGTCTTGCCCATTTCCCATTATTTGGGGTCGGCGCAATATGTCATCCTCTTCCATTCATCTCTCTTAGCCGTCGTTTCAACACTCACTCCTTTTTTACACATATCATCCTTCACACAATCCATCCATCTTTTCTTCGGCCTCCCTCTCCTACTACAGCCATCCACATTCATACTTAACACTCGTCTCGTAACATGACACTCTTCTCTCCGCATTACATGCCCATACCACGATAATCTAATTATGATCAAATAGATGAGATGAAATGAGAAATTATGATGAAGAAAAATGGATAGTTCATTCGTTCAAACGTGTATCCAAATCACAGTGCGCATATGGCAACAATTTCCCGTCTGTCAAAATTTACTTCGTCGTTCCAACCAATTACAAGTTCGTTTTGACCAATCTTTCATTCTATTCCATTCGGTCTTCGTCAATTTCACTTTCCAGTTTCCACTTGCTTGTTTGTTTCGTATTCTATCCGTCGTATTTTTTATCGCTACAATTGTACAATTTTATTATCGGCCGAAGTCGTCACTACAAATCAACCTGCTTGGACTATTCATCAATTCAGATTATGATTCAGACATGTCGCTAATCGCGTACTAATTCCATTCGAGTGATATGAGTCCACTACATTTACAAGTCCAAAGTGCATAGTGGAATATTTTTCAAATTATTTTGGTGATTGTGATTGTTAATTCGTGCCAAAATGTCTTTGGAAGAGAAGTTTAACGCTGCCGTGAACGTTATTCGGAGCCTACCAAAGAGCGGTAAGTTACATACTTTTACTTTTATATTGTTTATGCAAAAAAAAAACGAAATCTTTCTTGGTGATTGTCCGCGGACACCTTGCCGAGGTCTTACGCAGTTTCGTTATAGATTGTACTATTTTTTGTAACATTTACGATATAAATTCAATGTTATTAGACTTATGTTAATTGCAAACCAAACATGTTTGCATATCTTGTCTTTAAAACCGGTTAGGAACTAATTAGCATGGTAGATGTGTAAAAACATATTCTAGAGGAAGGTCGAAATGTATTTTTAACTATTTGAGTACTTATTGACATGTTTAGAATGGCGAAACTAATTTTAATGGTTAGTTGAATCAAAGAATTTAATGAATCAAATCAATCAATGTTATTTGATAGGCAGCATCTAGATTTTCTAAACTATTTTTCCATTTATAAAATACGAGCGTGAACCCGCGACTTTGTCCGCACAAATTATATACCAGATTTTAATTCAGATCATAAGCTATCAAACAAAAAAAGTTTCATCAAAATCGGTTCAGTAGTTTTTGCGTGATGCTCGTTCAAACAAAAACCGCCCCTAAGATGACACTCTGACCAAACAATCAAACAGACAGACAGACAGACAAAAAATCCAAAAATTGGTGATATGGAATCAGGGACACCTAAACGCCATATCTTAACTTTTTTTTTGTTAATATCTTCAATTTGTCTCAAATGAGCAAATTCACCACGATCTTAACATTACTACAATAAAGGTAGAAATCAAAATCAGAACTGCTACGTATAGAGACAGACTTAAACAACATCCAAACCAAGAGGCTGTGGAATTAATGAAAGATCAAAAGACATTCACAAGATTAAAAAGAAAAGCACCTCAAGATCTACTCACAGATTAGAACATTGTATAAGGGTGGGACAGTGGTTCCATTCCTTGAATGACATCTTCTTAAAAGAAATTAACACAAATCATTGCCGAATGTCCCATGCAGGACAGATTGCATTAGAAAGAGGATTTAAAAAAAAAAAAAAAAAAAAAATATCTTCAATGTACAGGCACACTTCTGTTACAGTTTTATAATAGTATAGATTACTTTTATTAATACCGTCTACCATAGAGGTAGGCGGAACTCTTGTCAATGTTGACACGAGTTACGCCTACCTAAAGCCTAAACATCCTCTAAAACCATCAGCATATTAAAAATCCAATATGAATGGATGAAATATAGGTACTGTAAAGGCCAGGCCACACAGAGGCGGTTTTGCGGGATAGTGGGCCGGAGGCAGGACCTGCGGGAAGCGAATAGCTCCGGACCAGCGCATATTTCTTTCCAGAGATATTCGCTTCCCGCAGGTCCCCCTCCGGCCCGCTTACCTGCAAAACCACCTCTGTGTGGCCTGGCCTTAAGGGTTGCATATCGTGGGGCTTAATACTAGCTATACAAGATTAAATTTGGAACACGGACTTTAAAAAAAGCAAAGATGCTAGCTGATAGTTTTTTATTAGCTACAAGATTCAACAAGTATTTTATTAAGTAAAACCTCTCGCAGCCAAGCAGATGAGTAGTACACCCGTCCACAGTACATACATGACATACTTTATTTACAACAAACAAAAAAAGTTGTGAACAGGACATAAAACAAAATGTTGGTACAAATAAGGTGGTGTTATTGCTAAAAATTTAACATCAGAAAGTGCAAAAGCCGGATTGAAGTTAAACCCAGAGAAAACAAAAATCATGACCAATGGCAACAAAGATCCTGTAACAGTAGAACAGACTCAAATCTCCTAGAACCCGTTAAAATGTTTATTTCTAGATCAAATTTCCTATGTCGATGAACTTTGGTCAACTGATGTCTCCAGAAGACAGTAACAACAAAGAAGTCGAAAGAAGAGTTGTGAATAGCTGGAAAAAATACTGGGGCCTAAAAGAAGCAATGAAAGACAAGAACCTACACATCTCAATAAAAAGCAAACTATTCGATACATGCATCCTGCCTGTATTGACGTATGGGAGCAAAACATGGGCTTTGAATAAGAACGTAGCCAACAAACTCTCCACATGCCAACATGCCATGGAAAGAAGTATGACAGGGATCAAAAGAAAAGACAAAGTAAGGAAAAGCAACATCAGAAGCAAGACTAAGGTCCAGGACGTAACTCTGAAGATAAGGAGACAAAAGTGGAAATGGGCAGGCCACATGATCCGAGGAAATGATAAGTGGAGTAAAATAATCACACTATGTTACCCAAGGAATGGAAAGAGAAAGAGAGGTAGACCACAAAGAAGGTGGGATGATGACATCAGACAAATCGCGGGAACAACATGAGATAGAGTGGCCATAGAAAGGCCGGACACACAGAAATGGAACAAAAGAACACTACACGAGTAAAATATAAAATAGTCATGTCCGACTGAAGGCTAATAAATAAATTGCTAAAGAGAGATGTCTTCTATAAAACCTTATGCCGTATCTAAAGTATAACGAATATCCTATGTACTACTTAGCTAGGTGCCCACAATTATTCTTATGCATCTAGTGCGACACCTCACATATAATTCCATAGTTTACAACTACTGCCGGCATGCAGCCGTCCTGCAGCCAGCCCGCAGCCGCACTCTCTGTGGCCAAGCCTTTCTTCTTATTGTGTGGACATTTGACTTCTACAATCATTTGACTATATTCCTTATCAGTAACCAAGGGAGCAATCGCGCTAAATAAATCACAACTGAACTATGATTGGACTGCGTATGAACCACAACTTTTAACACATTCAGTATTGCGCTATTCATTTGACAGCCCTTGGAGCCGTTTTGACAGATCGCTCACACGTTTAAGGCTGTCAGCCACATAGAGTTTAGCGCGATGCGGAATTCAGCACAGTTGAATAGTAATTGGATTGTAATGTGATTAGAACTGAAATTGGATTAGGATTGAACTTGGATGTTTTAAATTAGCGCGATCACCCTCCAGTTTTTTTTTTTTATTTTAAATTTAATTTTTTTTTATTTCTTCAGGATCGCCGACAAGGTGAACACAATATTAATAACATATTCTTTAAATGATGTTGCCATAACATACATAAACATTGAACTAATTATTCCAGACTGCTCTGAATTCGAATCAATTATAATCACTGATTTTAATTAACATTTTATAATCAAAACATGCATCAAACTGAAGAGGAGCATGCAATAAATAAATGAAATATTAATTTTAAGTGTTCTGTTTGAATATACAGGTTGTTTTAAATGTGTTTCAATACCTTAGACAGTACATCTTCAGTCGTGTTTGACAGCTGTATAAGTACCTACGGCACCGCGAATCTCATGAGATACAGGCTTTTGCGCATTGATATAAGGCGTATTTTAAGCGCAAAGTTTTCGTTAAATCGCGTGTTACCGGGAGAGTGCGGTATCTGTTACAAGTAGACAGTACAACCAGGAAAATAATTAACCTCGGCAATCTTCGTTTGCGCAGAGTCGCCGACAAAACCCGAAGTCGTTTAGTAATCAAAGGGTGCAAAGTCGGATAGCAGCGAAAAGGGCGCGAAAACCAATTAGACAATCGTTGCAAGGCATTGAAGGTCGCACATCCTGATTGGTCAACGTAAGTTCGCGCGCTATTAAAATTTGTCAACTGCGCAGGTACAGTAGTACCAGGTTTATAAGTCTTACCGATGTACTTGCGCAGTTGACAAATTTTAATAGCGGGCGAAATTATATTGACCAATCAGGATGTGCCACCTTTAATTCGTTTACGCTATTGGCTAATTCGTTTTCGCGCCCTTTCCGCTGTTATCCGACTTTGCACCCTTTGATTACTTTGCACCATTTGACTTCGGGTTTTTGTCGGGGTGGTTTGGTCGGGGACTCGGTCCTGATCTGCTCAAACGAAGATTGACGAGCGGAATTATTATCCTGGTCGTACTGTACATCGGGGGAACTTCTGGTACTACTTTAACTATTGACAATTCAGTGCTTTAGGGGGGACCATCAAACTGAAAAACTTACACTATGGGACCAGGGACTTACAATAAGAAAATCCGAAAGACACGCCAAATGGGAGATTTTCCGAAAATGATTACAAAAGAAAAAGTTGTTCCAATTGGTTAGATAGATGACGTTGACCGAACATAGATGAGCGACCTTGCAGATAATATAATACAAAATAATAAAGGTATCGGCACCCAATACAAATTCATAGCATTCGGTGTCGAAACCCTTGATCCCTGGGGTCCCGGTGCCCAGGCGCTTTTTAAAGATCTGGCAAAGCGCCTGGTTGACTCGATCGGATCCAAGGGCTGGCGCTTTCCTCGCTCAATGGATCAGTTTAGCCGTTCAGCGAGGAAACGCTGCCAGCATCTTTGCTACCCTCCCGCGCGGTCCAAACCTGCACCATATTTTAGGTTAATTTAGTTTTATTTTCTGTATTTTTAATGTACATACCTTCCTTTATTTGTTTTTAATAAAATTATTTCAATGTCATAATTTTTGTTTTTGAGTAAGCAGTAAAATATGAACATATACTTCTACGGATGTTTCCGACTTAGTGTCATGCATTTTTTTTGCTTACTTTTAGCCTAAATTTCTGTCTTCGCATCCGTTTCGCTGTATATTGGAACTACGTTTTACTAGCTGTCTGAAAATCTATCTATCTATCTATAACGTCACGCCTCTTTCCCAGTGGGGTAGGCAGAGACCAGGGCGCGCCACTTACTACGATCCTTACATACTTCTTTTGCCTCATGCACATCCATACATCTCTTCATAGACGACCCGGTTGGTGTAATGGTTTCCACGCCGGACTGCCAAACCAGGGTCCTGGGTTCGAATCCCGGTTCGGTCATGGATGTTTATATGTTTGGGCCGTTGTATGGTTTCCATAATAAACAGCCTATTAGTGCTTTCTTGGGATCATTACAATGTATGTGCCTGTGAGCGTTATTTATTATTTATAATACATGCCCGTCGGTTTCGAGAACTCTTTTTGTAGGACGCAACTGATTTGATCAGCATACGTCCTACGAGGGCGCCCTCTGCCGACGCTTCCACTCACATTAGCAACATATATCTCTTTCGTACATCTGCTATCACTCATCCTCTCCACATGACCAAACCAACGAAGCATACCTTTCTCTATTCTTGTCACTACATCTTCTTTTAATTTACATCTATCTCTTATTAAACAATTTCTCACTCTATCTCTCAGCGTGACACCACACATACTTCGCAAGGAACGCATTTCAACAGCAATAATTTTACTTGCATGCTTCTTCTGCCATACCCAGCACTCACTACCATACATAAGTGCAGGCACCAACACACCATTGTGTATAGCAAGTCGCGCCTTTTTGGACACTAATTGGCTAGCCACAATGGTATGCAGAGCACCGTTTACTTTGTTTCCCGTCTGAGAACTCCTCATAAAAAGGGTGCTGGTGGGGTGGAGCCTCTTAAATTTTTTTCCAAGAGTTGTAAAGTTTTGCAGCTCACCTTGAATTATAAAATGTATATCAAGTACGGACCTTGTGTTCAATCCTTTTAAGGCAAAGGCACTAGTGTGCATTCAACCTTCCATGTTTGGAATCAAGAAAGCTAGCACATCTTTAAAAACTTTTTTATATCTTATCAACAGTAGGTAGGTATTTTTTGATGCAATGAACAACATTTATTTTTATTAAAGGTACCAAAATTGGAGAACTATTTAGAGATTACTTTACTAAGCTTATACAGGGTCCTTCTTAATAAGTTGACACTTATTTAAGAGAATCATCAGACCGCCAAACTGAACAACTTACTCTATGGGACCAATATCGAATTCGCTTAAAAAAAAAACAGCTGTTCACCAACCTGCAAACCTACTCGAGCCAAATATATGGGAAAGTTGTTTTTTCTTTTTATATATATGTTAGTTGGAAGTTGTTCAGTTTGTTGGTCTGATCATCTGCTTAAAAAACTGTCAGCATATTAAGTTAGGCCCTGTATACTCAAAAAACTCACTTGACATTGAATGAAATGTCACAGTCACAGCAAAAGGCCAATCAGAATATAAAAAAGTCGGGAC
The DNA here is from genome assembly GCA_927399405.1 of Agonopterix arenella. Classification (NCBI taxonomy): domain Eukaryota; kingdom Metazoa; phylum Arthropoda; class Insecta; order Lepidoptera; family Depressariidae; genus Agonopterix; species Agonopterix arenella. The sequence goes on along the minus strand of OV656716.1, from coordinate 3,723,217 downwards.
TCTGGCAATTGGTAGTGTTCCTTATTACCAGTTGTTTTACATTGGTCGTAACCAGTATAAACTTTTTAGTTTTTTTGAAGAGGGTTTTAATTTTTTGTTAAAATTTTGTTTACTTCACAATTTTCAGTGGTGAATTCATTAGTTCAATTTAATAGTAGTGCTTTAAATTAACAAACGCACTAGCCCCTACGATTTTCAAAGGTTCCCCTCTATTTCTCTTGGGTGCCATCATCAGATCCTGGTTTCCTTATCATGGTTTTCTTATCATACACTTGGAATATCTTCTTTCCATCCAATAAAGAATCATCAAAATCGGTTCATAAACGACGAAGTTAACCGCGAACATACAGAAAAAAAAAATATATAATACGAATTGAGAAACTTCCTCCTTTTTTGAAGTCGGTTAAAAATACTTGTTTTTATCTCTTTCTGCCCCTCAAAATTGCCCCTCAATGTAAACATTATTATTTGTGGTTGGGCTATTGCAAGCAAGGGTCGTTGCAACACTGAGACCAGCGCTGGTCCTTTGTGTTCGCCCCAAGCTCACCCATATTTTACGCATACCTCCGAACTTCTGGTATTTTCTTTTCATTCTCGGGAATGCAGGTTTCCTCACGATGTTTTCCTTCACCGCCGAGTTAGTAAATGATAAATACAACCGTACATAAATTCCAAAGAACTTAGTGGTACAGGCCAGGAATCGAACCGCGGCCTCATGATTGATGCGCTAGCTCTCTTCCGTATGGGCTGTCATCGCTCTTATGTAAACATTAAGCTTGTTTGACTTTATTTATGTCATTGGACCATAATTGCTATAACTGTAACACTGTCTTCCGGTCTCAGAGAAAAATGCCCGTGACAGACAGACGTACGCGACGGACAGACACCAAGCTGATTCCATAAGTGTTTTGTTTTGCAAATTTTCGTACGGAACTCTGAAAAGAAATTGCAACCAGTTACGTAGCATGTAGCGTCCTATAGCTAAGAGCAGATGAGGTGAAGGTTGACGACTTTCGGGCGAAATTGTTAAGTTCATGCAACAATCAGGTTTTAATAAAACTTACAATAAAGACCTCAATGTAATCGTGAGGATATACTTTGTACATTCGATCAGCCTATAAACATCCCACTGCAGTAGGGCTCGCATGCCATTACCGAGAAAACGATAAAAATCGAGATGTGACTCCATCCTTATTATTTTACGTATACCAGAAAGAGGTTGAAATGCGTGGTGTGAATTTGAAGGACCGGTTACGGAATAGTGTGATTAGAGAAAGATGTGGTCTGAAAGAAGATGTAGTGACTAGGATTGAAAAACGCATTTTGAGGTGGTTTGGCCATGTGGAAAGAATGAGCGAAAGTAGGTTGACGTATGAAATTTACAAGGCAAGTGTGAATGGAATGGTTGAAAGGGGTCGCCCTAGGCGCACGTATGCTGACCAAATCGGATGCGTACTGAAGAAGGGCCAAATTAAATATACCCGGAACCGACGAGCGTGTATGAAGAAACTTATGGATGTTGAGGAGGGGAAAGATGTGTGTCAGAATCTTAGCATGTGGTGATCTGTTGTCTCTGCCTACCCCAGTAGTGGGACATAGGCGTGAGCATATGTATGTATGTATGTAGAAAGAGCGAGCATGACGTTTTTCTCGTTAAGCCTCGCCAGGCCTATGTCGAAAAATAATTGAAGCGAAATGGGCGTGTGATTGCTTATATTACTGCCTGATGCGAGAGAAAGAGATGGGGCGGCGCGCGCGACTAAAACGACGCAAGCGTAAAACACACTTTAATAAGTTCAATTCTGCTCTAATCAAAATTTTTAAAATACCAATCTCTTTTTTTTAAATCAAGTCGTGTTTCTATTATTCACCGTTTAGCAGTTCCAAGCGTTTACAAATAAATACGGAGGCTACTTTGGCTTGTTTTTCTATCGAGAAAATGTGTCTTAATCGTGTTTTGGCTCTAATCAAAACTTCAATTATATGTTCAATTTACACATATCCAGTTAGAACTTCATGATATGTGACGCTTTTGAAGAATCCTATTTTTTTCACATATCCTCTTAAGTTAGAAAAAGCCACGGTGGTCTACTGGCGATTAACCTTGCCTGTCGTGCAGGAGGCAGTAGTTCGATCCCCGTCCAGGCCGACTCGTACCAATGACTTTTTCGGAATTTATGTACGACAAATCGTACAAATAACGCCACTGGTTTTTCGGTGAAGGAAAACATCGTCACCTGCATGCTTCAATTTCTAGGCATGTACAACGTACTTTCTAGTGGGTACAACCCACTGTCCATTACAAGTGGTGACGGTCACACTGGACAGAGTTTCGGTACTATTAGTGAAACGTGGATGTTCTGAGGTTTCAGAATATCTCTAACTACCCCCTCGGGGAATATAGTCGTGAGCATATGCTTATGATGTAGAAAAACTCAAAACTTTTTTGCGTACTCAGACTGTAATATAAAAATAAATTAGTATTCCCACATTTTCGACTCAGTAAGGTCAACACATCTTTCATGGGGCACTGTATACGCTATTATAATAAGGTACCAGAGGATATTCTAAACTTTCCAGACAAAAAGTTTAAGTCCCATGTTAAACAAGTCCTCTGTAAAAAGGCTACTTTAAACTCGATGATTATTTGAATGACCAAAATGTCTGGTGTTGACAATGTTACCTTATGTAATGCAATATTGTATTTTAATTGTACTTTGTATATTTTGTTTAGTTTAAAAGATGTGTGTTGTTGAGTTTCTGGCCGCATCTTCTCTCAACGGAACACCTTCCGACGCCGTGGTAGAGTCAAAAAAATGACGTCAAAAAGCTATATATGTGATATTATTTAGAATAAAAAATTTTTGATTTTGATTCTGTTTTTGTAATTAAGCAGTCTGCAGTCGAAATCTACTACTAGCATCATTACCAATGACATAACTAGGTACAACGTAACACGTAACAGAAGGACAGACAGACAGACCCTTGCAATCGGCTCTGTACTTTATAGCACCATTACTATGGCCGCTAGCCGCTAGCCAGTGGCTCAATAGTAATTGTAATGCAGAATCTGTGTTATTGTTACACAATTTTATTTGTGGGCCAAGTTAGAGGATTGTAGCGAGCCTATAATCACAGACTTTGACTATTTATTATAAGGACTAGCCTTGCGGTAGCATTTCCCCTCTGCCACGGTATAAGATCAATTAATCATGTGCATTTACATTCAATTTTATACCTTACGAGCGTTAACCCGCGACTTCGTCCGCACAAAATATATACCAGATTTTAAGTCAGATAATAAGCTATCAAACAAAAAAAGTTTCATTAAAATCGGTCAGTAGTTTTTGCGTGATGCTCGTTCAAACAAACACACAAACAAACTTACAGACAAAAAATAAAAAAATTGGTGATATGGAATCAGGGACACCTAAAAACCATATCCTAACTTTTTTTTTGTTAATATCTTCAATGTACAGACAAACTTCCTGTTACAGTTTTATACTAGTTTAGATCACTAAACGAGACAGCCTATAATCGCGAAACAATAATTTCGAACTTAGATCGTTTGGGGTTCACACGAGACTACTTTTCATGATTTTTAACGTTCATCATTAGAATCTAAAGTTATGGTAATAAAATCCAAAGTTGTGGATTTCATGTTACCTCGCCTCACGCAAAAAGTGGCAGAAATGTTTGTTATTAGAATTACACGCGTAACTAGTTCCTGTATAAGTAGTCAAAGATCACAGAGTACTATAATAACATACTTAGTTCCATACATTTTCTATCATCATATCCATTTTTTTTTGCGTTTTTTATATTGGTCACATACCTAGTAAAAGTTGTAAAATATTATGGTCTGAAGCACCTCCTGCAGTTAAATAAGTTTATACTCGTTTATACAAATTAAAAATAGTTTAATTAGAGTACGTTGTGGTCTGAAAGAGGAATGAATGAATGAATGAATGAAATATACTTTATTTACACCAAACACATAAATACAGTACAGAGCAGGTCACAAAAATAATTATGGTACAAATAAGGCGGTCTTATCGCTAAAAAGCGATTTCTTCCAGACAACCTTGGGGTAGAGGAAATATCAACTAAGAATACGGGTCGGTGTTACAAAGAAAAATTAAAAAGAAAAACAATGATATAAATACCTAACATAAATAGATAAACATATAATTCTTATTTAAGTACATAACAAATAAATAGATATTTGTTATCATAAATACCTATTATAATCATAATATATCATACATGCTACAATACCACTTAATTTACTAGGACTGATTTAGAGGGAAAAAAAACTAGCAATGAGGGAGAGGAAAAATCAGGTACAGAGGTCCAGGAAATGAGCTTGAGGATGTAGTGATAAGGATAGAGAAAGGTATGTTGGGATGGTTTAGTCATATGGAAAGAGTGGATGAGAGAGCAGACCTACAACGCGACTCGTAACCGTGTGACAAAGTACTGCGCTGGAAAATTTTTGAATGACCTTGACATGCCATCGACTCGATAGAAGATGTGACACCGCTGGTCGCTCGTAACTTGTGGTCGTCATTAGCTAGCCCGGTACTACGTAACACGTCATAAGGCCAAGCTCGAGCGGCAGCCGGCAGCCGGCCACAGTTCGTATATCTTTACATCTTTACTTTCACTCTCGTTTACTGAAAGTGACGGAACTGTAATAGGTGTTACTGGCTTCGATAATAATGTATCTTATTCATAGTCACATAGTCCCACAGATTATTTAGTTCCAATCGAAGTATATTGGTATTGGCTTTGCGGGCTCCTTTTTTCGCAAATGAACGATTTTGCGTACAGTAGTACCAGGTTTATAAGTCTTACCGATGTACAGACGGCGACACATCAAGCTATACAAAACCAAAATAAGCTGGCCGCGCGTAGCACGAGTAACGTATAACGTCACGCGGCCAGCTTATATTGGTTTTGTATAGCTTGATGTGTCGCCGTCTGTACCTGCGCAGTTGACAAATTTTAATAACGCGCAAAATTATATTCACCAATCAGGATGCGCCACCTTCGATCCGTATACGCTATTGGCTTATTTGTTTTCGCGCCCTATTCGCTGCTATCCGACTTTGCACCCTTTGATTATTAAATGACTTCGGGTTTTGTCGGGGACTCGGTCCTGCTCTGCGCAAAAGATGTTTGACGAGCGGAATTATTTTACCGGTCGTATTGTAACGTGGGATGGGAACGACTCTTGCCATCTCCAGCATCCGCGGCATGACGGCGCGATACATATCTATCGCACCCTACCTCTCTTTCTTTTTGCGCGCGAACGAACGAGCCAGCAGGCGCGATAAAACGTTTATCGAGGCGCCATCCCGCGGGCGCAGGAAGCTAAAGTTACAGTGTCTCAAAGATTTCCATACAAATCTTAAAATAATCCTAGCATTAAAACTGTATATTTCAACGAAAATCTGACTGAATACAAGCATTGAGATTAGTTTCTAGATAGTTTCTGAAAAATTTCATTCACTTTAATTGGTTAGTATTGAAATTATAGCCAAACTTCGTTTGTATGGAGCGCGCCAACGGTAATATCCCCAAACATTCGATATTACGATATACGTCGATACAAACATCAGTATTTATTTAAAATATAAATAACAAAGGTCCACATGAATAGGTCGATAACCTCCTAAACAATACAGGCACTGAACTCAGGTACTCGATATGAAAAACCGACCAAAAGCGAGTCGGGCAATGTTCCGTGCTACCATTTGTTTTTCATGGGTCGTAGGTGAAAACCAGTATTTTTAACTGACTAATTAAGTATTGAGTCACATAGTAACTGAAGATCGAATTCGAGAAGTCGATGACGCGGAACAAAATGTCCCATACATTTGGGTAGAGTAGGTTTGCAGTTACGGTTCCATTTCAGTCCCGTAGAGAAATTGTTTGGTTTGATGGTCTGATCATCATCATCGTCTCAGCCGATGGACGTCCACTGCTGGATATAGGCCTCCTCCTCCCCATTACGACCGGTCCTGCGCTGCTTATTAGGGCTGAGTGGTCACGTCCCAAATGGTCGGATCGTCCTGTTAAACATCCGTCAGAATATATTCTGAAAGAACCTGAGCTGCAATCGCGGTAAATATTCGATGATTGAACTGTTGTTGGACTACGTACGAACCATAACTTTTGACACATTTGGCATTGCGCTAATCACGGTACTGCACTTGACAGCCGTTAGAGCCGTTTTGACAAATCACTCAGACGTTATTGGCTGTCAGTTACATAGAGTTTAGCGCGATGCGGAATTCAGCTCAGTTGTATAGAAATTGGATTGCAATGTGATTAGAACTGAAATTGGATAAGAATAGAACTTCGATGTTTTAACTTAGCGCAATCGGGCTCCTGTATCTATACCAAGCACGTTTAGAACATTTTCATTTCACTAGTAATCCCCGAACTCAGTGTATAGTGCAGTGGCGTGCACTCAGGGTAGACACAAATGCAGTAAAACCCTAATAATTTCTAAACTAAAAGCATTTCGTTTACTAAATGACTTTTATTTGTTTGATTACCCGTATTTAAACAAATCAAAGTCATTTAGTAAATAAAATGCGTTTTAGTTTAGAAATGATTAGTGTTTTGCTCTCCGGGCAGGCAAAAGACAATGAAACCCTAATAGATTCATCATATCAGCCAAAAGACGTCCACTGCTAGACATAAGCCTCCCCCAAAATGAGGGGATTTGCCATAATTGCCACGCTTGGCAGGCGGGTTGGCGATCGTAGTTGGATTGAATGTGTGTACTCAGAAGATGCTGCTGCCCATCCTCCGGTAGATCCCTTAGTCGCCTTTTACGACGCCCACGGGAGGAAATGGGACGGTGCGGTTCTTAGCCGACACCACACGGCACTAAACTAATAGATTCTAAACTAAAAATAATTTGGTTTACTAAATGACTTTTATTTATTTTGTTAAACAATTAAAAGTCATTTAGTGATCAAAATGCTTTTACTGTATTTGTGTCTACTCTGAGTGCACGCGCCTGGTGTAGTGAGCCCGTCGCCACTTTGATGGATTCAAAATCTAATTTTAGGATGCACAGATTTAGTGCGAGTATATCACCTTAGATGTAAATATGCCTGTGGTTTACCGTTGTCTGCAATTTGTGGTGTTGTTTGCGGTCCACAATAATTTACGGGTACGTAACGTTATGTTTGAAATGTTGCAATATTTAAGATACTTCTTATAGAATGTATGGATGGGAATAAGGCAAAAGAGGTTTGTATGGACCGTAGTTGATGGCGCGCCCTGGTATCTGCCTACCCCTCTGGGAAAAAGGCGTGACATTATAGATATACAGGGTGTATACATAAATGCGTTACATTCTTTTGGGGGTGTTTCAGATCATCAAACTGAATACTTTTACTATAGGACTAATATACCTACAGGGTGTTAGGGTAAACAGTTGCAGTCTGTGAGGCAGAAAACTCCACTACAGAGTGCTGATCTACTCACTCGGTAAATGCATGCGTTTTATATCTGTATAAGGTACGAACGCTTCATGCATGCATGTAACGCTTGCGTGACTCAAATGTACCATTGTCTCACACTAACTGTCTCTTCTTTTGCCATTCTAAAGTTGGATTGTGCAAGGTATTTTATGGTGCGAGGCGATTTATTTGATTCGCTGGTACATTATTATTCTATGACTACCACATTTATGAAACTTGGAAACATTTGGTTTGACAAAGCAAATAAATTTGTGACAATTTGGCATTTTACGATACAAAAACTAAAAAACACACTTTTGTCAATAAAAAGTACAAAAGGCTCGTTATAACAAATCAAATGAGACCAAATCGAGGGGTTTACTAGTAGTCATTGAAGAGTTCCACTCTCTACCGCCTGGCTCCATCTTCAGATCAGCTTGATGGTACCAAATTATTGTATTATCATCAGGATTATTCAGGATGACATACGCTTGCAAAGTTTCAAATCGATACGACTAATAGATGTAGGCTAAAATCGACTTCCTAGATTTTCTTACTATATCTATCTATAACGTTACGCCTCTTTACCACTGGGGTAGGCAGAGACTAGGGCGCGCAATTTACTACGATCCTTGCATACCTCTTTTGCCTCATGCACATCCATAAGTCTCTTAACACATGCTCGTCGGTTTCGAGTACTCCGCACTTCCCCTTTTTAGGACGCAACTGATTTGATCAGCATAACTCAAAGGGTTTCTCCTTTTGATTGTCTGTCCGGTTATCAGCAAGAGAGATACGGGTATGCGCCCCCGGGACCTTGAGCTACTTCTTCTTATCTTGTGGGCCGAGCCCTAGTGTCAGAGTTACTATTGTCTCCTCCTTATCCGTCCGAGACAATAGTATCCTTTCCCCCCTTTATCCTATAAAATTTCCCCCATGTTCCATTCCTTTTCTTCCTTTTGCCAATCCAAGTTTGCCGTTCTGAACGATGCATGGCTAGGGGCGAGCCTAGTCGATTTTCTTACGTACTTAGTTTGTTAGTTACATACAGGTGAAGCTAATATGATATGGATTTGGTGTATGTTGAAGGATCTTTCTTCTTCTTCTTCTTCGTGTAGAATCGTCACGTCTGCTTCAAATAGTCAATTTCCAGTATCTTGCCACCTCTGTCCCACTGGCTGATGTGCTCATTAGGTCCTCCTCTCCACATTGTGGTCCACCTGTACAGTGCGGGGTGGTTTGTGGTAGTCGGCATTGACATATAGTGTTGCTGTTTTTGGGGATAATTTCCCATTTTATAAGATTGTCCTTGGTCCTGCCTACTCCCACCCGCAAGCGGTTTAAGGCTTTCGGACACAGGCCATTCCTCCTTCCCTCCGGGGGGTAATGTTTCAGCTGGTTTAACGAAATTGGGAAGATGTGTGAAATGTTGAAGGATGATATGAGAGATACCTTTGTGATAACTAAGGATTGAAAATGGTATGTATGTTTAGATGGTTCAGTTACATACATATACTCTCGACTATATTCCCCGAGGGGGTAGTCAGAGATATTCTGAAACCTCAGAACATCCACGTTTCACTAGTACTGAAACTCTGTCCAGTGTGATGGGGAGTGAGCCCGTCGCCATGGTTCAGTTATGTAGAGGAATTTAATGAAATACTAATAAAATGTACTTTGTAATTTTTTTCATAATTATGTTTTTGTGTACAATAAATGAATCTATGAAATACTTTTTCTAATCTGTTGTGTCATACTACTTGGCAAAGGACTCCCCTAAACTCTTCCACATCTGTTCGGTCAAATCCCGCCACTCATTGCCGTAAGCATCCAGCTCAAAAGAACACTAACGAATGAAATAATATCAGAACAATTTCAAAGACTATATTTTATTGCATAGAAAATGGACTATAGAACGATTATAAAACGTATCGATCTGATACTGTATTGATGGTCGGCAAGTAATACAATGGCCCTGAAGGGCAGGAAGATGTCACAATAACACAGTACTGTAGCCACGGGATTTTGTAATTACAAAAAAGATTACCGATTGCCGTTTTGATATTGTTGTAGGGTACGAAATTACTAATATAAAAACCCAAGTCACAAACGGCCGCGCCGTAGAAAAAAAAAAAAATGTCATGTTCTTCACCTTATCCTTAGTTCAATACCCATTAATAGTAAAACTGTCTAAAGTTGCCATACAAAGCTATAAGACCCATCAAAATTGACTTTTTCATCTGGTCTTATAGCTTTCTATGGCAACTTTAGACAGTTTTACTATAACGTATGGGTATTGAACTAAGATGTAGAATATGACAGTATAGAAAAAAAACGGTAACATCGAAATTTAAAACTTCAAGACAATTTTTTAAATTTTTTTTTTTTTGCTACGTCCGTTGCGATCTGTAAGACTTGGGTTTTTATATTAGTAATTTCGTACCCTACAACAATATCAAAACGGCAATCGGTAATATTTTTTGTAATTAAAAAGTCCCGTGGCTACAGTACTATTATTTCTCATAACCATATCTAAGCTAAACTATTATAAAACTGTAGTAGAAAGTTTGTCTGTACATTGAAGATATTAACAAAAAAAAAGTTACGATATGGTTTTTAGGTGTCCCTGATTCCATTTCACCAATTTTTGGATTTTTTGTCTGTCTGTTTGTTTGTGTGTTTGTTTGGGTGTTTGTTTGTTTGTTTGAACGAGTATCACGCAAAAACTACTGAACCGATTTTGATGAAACTTTTTTTGTTTGATAGCTTATGATCTGACTTAAAATCTGGTATATAATTTGTGCGGACGAAGTCGCGGGTTAACGCTCGTCTGTCATAAAATTGTAATATTTGCCTGATTAATCGTAAAGGATTCCCGAGATTCTGGCGTGCCGCATGCGGGGTCCATTGTATCAATATTAGTATTTTGTAATTTTTACAATGGTTTGATAATTGTCATGCAAACACATTGGAATCGTATTGATATGAACATTATGTTCAATTTCCAATAGAATCCTTCTATTTCCATATCACTTCGTTCGTCAATGCACTTGTACGATAACACTCATTTAGTTCACGAAGATAGCGCAGTCATTACAATGCATTATCTACTTAATTGTCTTGCTGCGAGAGCTCGTTTTCAAATGCACCAACATGTTGTTGCAAATAGGTCTAAAGATCAAGAGAGTGGACGGTTCACATATCTATACATTAAAAGTACATTATACAGGGTGAAATTGATATCATTAGCATCCTTTTAAACTAAGAGTCTACCCAACAAACTGAACAACTTTTACTATGGGAGCAAACCGATCGGAGCAAAAAAAAAAAAAAAATCTGCCCCTACTGAACTGCAACGCCTACTCGACTTAAATGTATGTAACAGCAGATTTTTTTTGGTTTCGATCGGTTTACTCTCATAGTAAAAGTTGTTCAGTTTAATGGGTAGACTCTTAGTTTAAAAGGATACTAATGATATCAATTTCAATCTGTACATATAATGTTAGTTTGTTTTGAGGACAATCGATTGTAAAGCTTGTGCATATTTAAACAATGTTAGACAGGACGGGCGTTCCACTCTTTTCAATCAAACATATCTACCCACTGCTGGGCATAGGCCTTCTTTATAATGATAAAGAAGAATTCTTTATAGTTCATACTGCAATGGCACTATATGAACGAACTGAGTTCATGTCCCCACAAGAACATCAACATGCTAGGCACAATCAGCAATGGCCAGTTTAGCATATGCTCACGACTATATTTTCCCCGAGGGGGTAGTCAGAGATATTCTGAAACCTCAGAACATCCACTAGTACCGAAACTCTGTCCAGTGTGACGGGGAGTGAGCCAGTCGCCAATTGTAATTGACAGTGGGCACAATACATGCCTCGAAATTGAAGTATGCCGGTTTCCTCACTTCCTTCACCGAAAAGCCAGTGGTGTTACAAATCGTACATAAATTCCGAAAAACTCATTGGTACGAGTCGGCCTGGAAGGGGATCGAACCATCGCCTCCTGCACGGTAGGCAATGGCCAGTTTAGAAGTCCTTAAATCGACCGTTGCAGACAGAATGTATGCAATTGGGGGTACAGGGATCCTGGTCTAACATATTGGGATTGCCGCGAACCTATCTAGTCGATGGTATGCCTGCTAGAATGTCCTTTGTGTGTGCCCGAACACCTGCTCGAGAGAGGACCTCGATTATAGTAATAACTAATGTAAATCCATCACCTTCACAACATTGATCGACGGCGATAGAAGGCTTGTCCATACAAAAACCATTATAATTTAGTATGGACTGCCGTTCGCCACGTCGCGTCGATGCGAAAAGATGCGTAAGGCGCCCTATCCATACAAACCGTGCTTTTCAAACATCGTGAGGAAACCTGTATGTTTCAATTTCGAAGCATGTATTGTATCGACTGTCCATTACAAGTGGCGACGGGCTCACTCTCCGTTACACTGGACAGAGTTTCGGTACTAGTGAAACGTCGATGTTTTGAGGTTTCAGAATATCTCTAACTAACGTAAGCACTCTCTGGTCCTTACCCTCCTGAATGTGATGGAACGGGAAACCGATTCGATCAGAGTCGTGGTCAGTTACTCTGACCACACGGTGAGGACATCAGGGATGTTGAAGATTTCTAATGAGCAGGGTTCGAAAGGATCATTATCTTGATAATTATAAAAAAGCCTGGATACAGAAAAAGCTTGCGCTAGCAATGTCACGCCGTGTATTTCCGATCACGATTCACGAAAAAAGAAGCTTCCAAACGCAAAATCATTCTTCTCACTTTTTTCTGCTGTTTGTGTTATTCATTGTGATGATGAAACTGTAAATGAAACTGTAATGCCGAAGATCACGGTGCTGTTTGGTCTGGATAAGAGTGTATTAACACGTTCCGGGACAGTGACCGGCTATAGACGTGATAACAATAAAAGTTCTATTGTGTCTCGTTCACTGCCTCGGAACGTGTTAAACCTAAAACAGCAATTTTAGAACTCTTAGTAAGAATATTCTCTCAAATCTAAGAATCAGCTTGGATAATTATCCGATAATTAATTGAATCAGGCGTTACTTTGCGGAAATCCATGACTAATATGTAGATGACACGATTGTATCAAGATATCCGCTTCCAAGTACCTAGTAGACAAAGTTGTATTACGTTATGCAACACAACCTGCCCACCAAATAATCCGAGCGTCCGACACCGAGTCTCGGTGTCGGACGCTCGGCGGAGTAACAACTGTGTTTCGAACGTTCGTCGGTCTAACTCCTGAGGATGCTCCTTGGTGGAGCGAAACACGTGTAGAGTAGAAATTATTTGGTGGGCAGGTTGTGTTGCATAACGTAATACAACTTTGTCTACTAGGTACATGGAAGCGTAGGTCTTGATACAATCGTGTCATCTACATATTATCCGATAATTATCATAATAATTAGCAAAGAAAATAATTATCTTGATAATTTCGAACCCTGCTAATGAGATTAGTTGCCATATACGACACCCGTCTCAGGGGTGAAACTGCTCAGTAAAGTCAGTAAGAGTCAGTTTTTTTTTTCGAAAAATGATCAGTGAGGTCAGTATTTTGAGGTTCGGGAGCTAGGTTCCCACAAAAATGGTCTGGTTCCAGTAGATTGAGGTGAAAAAAAAATGCCGTTTTGGAGTGGGGAGTCCCTTATCTTTTTCATTTTGGTAGGTCCCTATATTTTATTATTTGGTTGTAAGGGCTTGGTCAATGACCAGTAGCTACTGCGACCTGGACAGATCTATTGTAGCTGTCACCCTAGACCTAAAGGTCATTTCCTAGGCCCACGGACTTCATGAACATGTTATGCTTTTGGAGGGGAGGTCCCTAATGTCAGTAGGTGTTACTACGTATCCACCTAGATGGTGACTCCTGCTGTGAATGAGCACTTCGCATGGTAGGTCCCTAAACTTACCTTTAATTAAGAATTTGTGTAATATCACATTTCGTTTTATTGTTTCGGTGATTAATCCATCAAACCATAACAAAACATTTAAAGCAGCGGAAGCAAAACATTGTCCAATTTTGTAGTTACAGGTAAAATTTGAAAAGATTAGATAGAGATTTGGTCAATAAATAGTCAGTATTTTAGAGGGTTTTAGTCAGTAAAATCAGTTTCCACCCCTGCCGTCTGGGTAGGTGACTCAAAGTTGGACATCAAACGTTCAAGTATGATACAAAGTACGAGTAAATCGATTAAAACAATAGCTAATGATCGGTCGGAAAGACGACAGGTGTCCCGGCATTCATTGTAGTGTCAATGTGTCATCGATCCACGCAACCTTGGGACCCGATATGACGACAATGATATTTTATTGTTTGAAAACTTTAATATCACAGTAGCCCAGTTATTTTACGGAGTTTTGTTAGGAGAGGTGGGAAGTAATTAATACTTGGACTTTAAAACTGTAATCGGCACCATTTAGTGACAAAAAGACTACCTGAAAACGTATTTTAAAAAAACGCTACGCAACATAGAAATCAAAATTGTGAGTCCCAGAAGACTTTTAAATTAATAATATTTATACCAATGCACTCATTTAAATTAGATTTCACAATATAAATTATTTTTGAGCAATAAAATAGGTATTGAAATTTAAAAAATGAGGTTTTTATTAGAAAATACGAATGTATTTTTGAAAACCTTCTAAGTAGACAAAAATATTCACACCATGTTTGAAATATGTATAATGTATGGTACTTAAAGTCTTAATGATAATTGAAAATGTATGTGCAAAATAAAATTTACCATCAGGTTTTTTAGAACGAGATAATAGCTGAATTTTAAAATTGGAACTGTGAAAAGTGGAGCTGACGTGATTTTTTTTTATTTTGGTACATTTCCAGGCTCAAATTGGTTCTTCAATATTATACCGAAAAAAAATCAATTATTAATTAATGCCGGCTCAAACCGTAAAATGACTGGGCTATGTCTGTTTGAACGAGCATCACGCAAAAACTATTGAACCGATTTTAATGAAACTTTTTTGTTTGATAGCTTATGATCTGACTTAAAATCTGGTATATAATTTGTGCGGACGAAGTCGCAGGTAAACTCTAGTTTCTTATAAAATTGAAATTTACCAGTTTTGAGGCGATGCGGGATTGGGCGTTTTCCTTTTTGACCCATAGTTTAGTTTGGTAGTCCCATATTAAGGGCCTATGTCGAAAAATAATTGAAGCAAAATGGGCGTGTGATAGCTTATATTACTGCCTAATGCGAGAGAAAGAGATAGGGCGGCGCGCGCGCCTGAAACGACGCAAGCGTAAAACAAACTTTATTTAATGTGACTTTATTGTGATTGTACTATTTATGTAAGTTCAATTCTGCTCTAATCAAAATTTATAAATTATCAATCTCTTTTTTTTAAATCAAGTCTCGTGTTTCTATTATTCACCGTTTAGCAGTTCCAAGCGTTTATCGATAAAGACGGAGGCTACTTTGGCTTGTTTTTCTATCGAGAAAATGTGTCTCAATCGTGTTTTGGCTCTAATCAAAACTTCAATTATATGTTCAATTTACACATATCCACTAATCATACTCCTACTGTTAGTACTTCATGATATATGACGCTTTGAAGAATACTATTTTTTTCACATATCCTCTTAGGAACCATACATTTCCTCGGTAATTGTTGGCATTTAAATTGCACATGATATTGCTATTTTGACGACGTTATATTAGTTTCATTGTAATTTGTACTGCAGAGTGATTTACAGTCGTTACACTCGATGGTTATTATGAAACAATATGGAAACAAAACGATTACTGTTTATTACATTCTATTTATTGCTGAATAGATGAATATTAAACCATGTATGACTGTAACTGTAGCATGCCACGCACTACAAAGCGAGAAAACCGCCAGCCGCGCTCGCTTTCGCATACGCAAAGTAAGAAGAAAAAAAGACAGGCGCGTCTCGTTTTTTTGTCCTTTTCTCGGGTTTGGCTTGCTAGGCCCCTTGGATTCAGAAGCAATTTGTGATATTGTTAAAGCATAGTATATGCATAGCATAGCATAGCATAGCATATGCTCACGACTATATTTCCCGAGGGGGTAGTCAGAGATATGCTGAAACCTCAGAACATCCACGTTTCACTATAGTACCGAAACTCTGTCCAGTGTGACGGGGGGTGATCCCGTCGCCACTTGTAATGGACAGTAGGTACAACACATGCCTCGAAATTGAAGCACGCAGGTCCTCACGATGTTTTCCATAGTATATGCTCACGACTATATTCTCCGAGGATAGTGAGAAATATTCTGAAAACTCAGATCATCCACGTTGATGAACACTGTTGTCCACGTCGCTGGATGAATAATCCGAAAAAAAGCATTTATAACTTAATTTAAATTCACTAGTCTCTCTGTCCAGTGTGACGGGCAGTGAGCCCGTCGCCATTTACAAGGGACACTGGGTACAATACATGCATCAAAGTTGAAGCATGCAGGTTTTCGCTCTTTTATGATACAATTAATAACAACTGTTTCTCTTAATTCCAGGATCATACCAGCCCAGCAATGAGCTCATGCTTCGGTTCTATAGTTACTTCAAACAGGCTACGGAGGGCCCGTGCGATAAACCCAAGCCAGGCTTCTGGGACGTAGTTAACAGGTGAGGAACATGCTATGTTATCTTAGTACAAACTAAGTG
Organism: Agonopterix arenella; assembly: GCA_927399405.1. Classification (NCBI taxonomy): domain Eukaryota; kingdom Metazoa; phylum Arthropoda; class Insecta; order Lepidoptera; family Depressariidae; genus Agonopterix; species Agonopterix arenella. Next base: position 3,707,044 of record OV656716.1, on the reverse strand, counting down.
GAACGCTGATTTTCCATAGACGGCTTCCGCCATCTATCGGTTATGTTTCGAAGCACTGTGTTGCACTAGGGTTCATATCGGAGTAACATCACATTACACCTAACGCGCTGCGCTGTAGTAGTGAGAGATTTCGCCCATATCAATCACTGTCTTGTTGGTCTAGCGGTTTAGGCAACCGGCTTACGATCCGGGTAGCTAAGGTTCGATCCTCGCATCGGCCGATCGTCTTTTTCAATTTATTTCATAATAATGTTGTAATGTGTCCCCCTAGTCCTAATAAGCGGCAACGCAATTAGGACGTCCTAAAATTCAAGGCGAGTTACCTATCTATATCCAATATACATATTAATCTATGGTGAGGAAGCAGGAACTGGTAATTTTATTTTATTTTATTAATTTAAAAATTAATTTTGATGGAAAGCGAATATAGTTCATGAAGTAGGAGGTTTTAAAATTACCCGTCATTTACCCGCCATGGAAGCACGGTCGCGGTATCAGTTGTATCTTGGATTTTTTGCAAATTTTAATAATACAAATTATTTATTTATTTATTATTTATTTTATTTTATGTTTATTTATTTTTTTATTTATTTTTTTTTTCTTTTATTTTTTTTTCCTTTATTAATTTTTTTTAATTTATTCTACTCTACAAGCAGTACAGCGATAGAAAAGTGATAATGGAGCCTGGACATCCAAGTTAAAGTATAAATTTAAGAAATTGTACTCTTAGATATTCCGAGGAAATACTGACATACTCGGAGTTTCCTGGGTTAATCTCTTACATGAATTTGTCCTGAAGGTGGTTGCAGAGGGGTCAATTTTATACAAAACTTTGGCGCACAATACGCATAGACGGTATTAATATAAGTAACTTTGCATATATGGAAAAATTGTTTAGAAAATCTAGATGCCGCATCACAAATAACATTTGCAATTTATAAAATAATTACGAAGACATAAAGCTTTTAAAATTTTGTATGAAAAATTTCAAACCTTTATATCTTCATAACTATTTTATAAATTGCACGTAGCTATACTACGTGCTAAATGTCAAAATTGAGGCAACAGCTGTTTTTACAGTTTTGATGTAGGCTCGCGCAACTCTCTAACAAAAAAATGTTATATGAAACGTGCACCGACGCCATTTAATTCCTTTGAACGGTTGCACACGTTTCATACCTTCTGGATAATCGGTCACGACCACGACCAATTTTTAGTATGGAAGTCCCGACTCTTATAACGTAATGTATTACATTCTCTTTGATAACATGAATGAACGATGAAAACGAAATGTCATTGCCAAAATAAAACAAATAAGACAGACAAATACAAAGAGATGCAGCGTGAAAGAGACGTGCATATATTATATTCATTCATCATTAACTTTTCATATTTTGTCGGATTACATAAACTCTATGGTCATTTAGGTTGTTGCCAGCGAAAAATACAGAACTGTCAGGTTAGTAAACAATGAACTAGTTTTCATTGGCGCAAGACAATCTTCTATAACACTTTAGGTCGGTGATACTAAAAATGGGGTTACGCAATTTAACCCAGCATTTGGCGCAAGTGGGCCTAACTGTGTAAAATGTTTTGTCAATGAGAAATTTAAATAGATTATTTTTGAATAAATTGATATTGTCAGCTTTGTACTTGAAAAATTGTCATTAAAGATTATGGTCGATTGTAGCGCCCCCAAAGCAGGTTTTTTTTGTGTTTTTTTTCTGGTCTGGCTTTTATTACTTTCCGTTTTTTCCGGTTACTAAAAAAAAGGTATGTTGCAGTACCACAAAAAGTTTTAAATTCGATTTGTGTTGTAATTTTTATAGTCTGTTTTTAGGATAACATTTGACAAAAAGATAATGTTTAAACTAAATGAAAGCACCAATGGATAACACTAAAATCCAACTAATATTATAAACGCGAAAGTTTGTAAGTATGGATGGATGTTTTTTACTCTTTCACGTAAAAACTACTGAATGGATTTTAATGAAACTTTACTATACTATAGCTTATACATCAGAATAACAATAAGGCTACAATTTATTAAGATATTGTGTGAATTGTCCAGACGAAGCGCAGACGAAGTCGCGGGCACCAGCTAGTTTAATATAAAATTTTGATTGCAGAGCTAAATGGGAGTCATGGAACAAACTCGGAAATATGACGCAAGTCGAGGCTATGCAGGCGTACGTGGACGAACTACACAAGGTGGGTAAACCCAACTAATTTCTTCCTTCCTTAAATTCCTCTCAAGGTCTCCCTAAAAGGTCCACAAGATGTGAACGGGACGGGGCCAGTAATGTAAAATATCCCTCATTTTTATAAGGGTCACCATCATCATTATCTCAGTGAATAGAGGTCCACTGCTGGTCACCCGCAGATCCCCATAAGTTGCTGTTCTGCGCTGCCATCATCCAACATGTTCCCGCCGCCTTCACCATCACCAGGTCGTCGATCCACCTTGTGAGGGGCTCCTGGCCTACCCATCGTTTATAAGGGAATTATAATACGTTTATAGAGAGAGCTGCGTCCGTCAGTCGAGAGTTTTGCAGTAATTTTATCTTTCACACAATCCATCCATCTCTGCATTGTCATCCTTTCCTCATGCTTTCCGAGTTCCGACTAGAAAAACTGTGATATAAGGAGATTCTTTTACAGCGTATTTTCCGTGATAGGCTAGCTGCCCCTCATCAAATAGATCAAAGTTATCTGTCAATAATCTTATTTGAATTACAGATAGTAGAAACGATGTCGTACAACTCGGACGTGGCGTCATTCCTCTCTGTAGACGAGGATGAAGGCGCGTTCCCCAACACAGACCTGGAGCTGGTCGCCGGGGACGTCCTTGCCAGGGTGCGCTCCGAGCATAACACTCCCGTCTGTGAGTATACTCACTGCTGTCATACTACATACCGTAAACAATGGAAAGTTTTTAAAATATGCTTTATATTGATGACAGTTGCTTTTGACGAAAAGAGACTAATCAAAGTTGACTTTGGAGAAAAGAGACGGATGAAAGTAAACTTTGACAAAAATAGACTGATTAAAGTAGACTTTAAAGAAAAGAGACTGATGAAAGTTGACTTTGAGGAAAAAAAGGGTGGGTGGTTAAAAACTGTTTAAAAAATAAATTATGATTTTTTTTTATTTTTAACACACCCAATTCGATTGATTTTTAATTACTAAATCAAAGTTCTTGTCAAAATCCACTTCGGGTTTTGACGGGTATTCTGGCTTAGTTTACGCAAATGAAGATTGACGGGATTATTTTCCAGGGCCTTGTTTAATAAACGCGTCACTTGACAATGACAATTCAGAGTACATTGCTGGTTACTAATGACGCTAAACTTGCAGTGCTTCACATGTCCTAGAATAAAATAGCAACGACTTAAGGCTCTTAGTACGAGCCTTAACAGGACACTGCAAGTTAAACAAACACCTACACAGAATGGGGCTTGTAGATTCACCCACTTGCAGATTCTGCTGTGAAGCAGAGGAAACGCCCATACACCTCCTCTGCGAATGCGAAGTGCTCATTCACAGCAGAAGTCGCCATCTAGGTGGATACATAATAACACCTACTGACATTAGGGACCTTCCCTCCAAAAGCATAACACGGTTCATGAAGTCCGTGGGCCTAGGAAATGACCTTTAGGTCTAGGGTGACAGTTACAATAGATCTATCCAGGTCGCAGTAGCTTTTTGGTCATCGACCAAGCCCTTATAACCAAATAATAATAATGTCCTAGAATTCTTAGCAATGAACTCTGAATTGTCATTGTCAACTGTCACGTTTATTAATTGATGACGACCCGGTTGGTGTAATGGTTACCACGCCGGACTGCCAAACCAGGGTCCTGGGTTCGAATCTCGGTTCGGTCATGGATGTTTATATGTTTGTGCCGTTGTTGTATGGTTTCCATAATAAACAGCCTATTAGTGCTTGGGATCATTACATTGTATGTGCATGTGAGCGTTATTTATTTATTAATTAAATTGGGCCCGGGTCGTAGGTACTGTAGGTTAATATTGTACTTAAGCATGATTATTTCATTTGTCGCCAGGTTCCCGGTCGGTAAGCGGCGCGTCGTCCCCGATCCGCAGCGCGTCCCCGCCGGCGCGGACGCGACACGACTCCGAGGACGAGTTCATAGATACCGTCGATGTTAGTATTGTACGTAATCTCACTAACTTTCCTTTCTATACTAATTTATCTTGTTTATTTATTAGTTGTACTTGTAGACATAGACAAAATTAATCTAAATATACTCGTAAATGTCAAGCCATAAGAAATGCAGCGACGTTCGGACTTAGTTGGCAATGAGGATCAGGAAATCTGTAAATCTAAAGCAGATTCGTTAAGGTGGTTGCAGAGGGGTCAATTTTATTCAAAACTTTGACGCACAATACGCGTAGACGGTATTAATATAAGTCACTTTGTGTATATGGAAAAAATTGTTTAGAAAATCTAGATGCCGCGTCACGAATAACATTTGCAATTAATAAAATAATTACGAAGACATAAAGCTTTTAAAATTTTGTATGAAAAATTTCAAACCTTTATATCTTCATAACTATTTTATAAATTGCAAATGTTATTTGTTACGCGGCATCTAGATTTTCTAAACTATTTTTCCATATATACAAAGTTACTTATATTAATACCGTCTACGCGTATTGTGCGTTAAAGTTTTGTATAAAATTGACCCCTCTGCCTTTGCCATTGACCACCTTAAGAGGATTGTAGCAGTTTCCATACATAAAGCAAAAACATTTTTACCCAACTAACCTTACAGAAATATACAGTGTGTAGCATAAAATGGGACGGTTACTTAAAGGGGTGATTCTGACCATCAAACTGAACAACTTTCTCTATGGCACCAATATTGAAATCGCGAAAAAAAAATCGGCTGTCCCATACATTTCAGTCGAGTTATGATTGCAGTTTTGTATGGGACAGCGGATTTTTTTTTGCGATTTTAGTGTTGGTCCCATAGTAAAAGTTGTTCAGTTTGATGGTCTGATACACCCCTTTAAGTGACTGTCCCATTTTATATTACACCCTGTGTACTATAAGTTCTAACAAAATTAGCTGAAACTATTTTAATGGGAGTTTCAGACCATCAAACTGAACAAATTTCTCTATGGGACCAATATCGAAATCGCGAAAAGAAAATCAGCTGTCCCATACAAAGCTGCCAACCTGACTCGACCCACTCGATTTTTTTTCGCGTTTTCGATACTGGTCCCATAGAGAAAGTTGTTCAGTCATGGTCTGACATTTCCCTTAAAATAGTTTCAGCTATTTTTTTCTTAGTTTCGTAAGAAGTATTTTTATTATTTTTTCGTAACCAGTTGCGAACTGAGATGACTTTTACGTTAATATGTCTATGTTTGTACACTACATAATTTTTATTTAGAATTATTATTTTATATTTAAATTTATTTCTTCTGGATCTTTGTACTTATCTTTCTTTCTATCATTCTAACCAACCTAGGTTACGATAATTTAGTAACATAATTAGTTGAATATTAAATTTTAGCGTAGTTTCTAATCATCCCGGAAGGGGTTGCAGTTGTAGTGATGAATAGGAGGATGATAGAGTAGAACTAAGAATAGAATATTAAGCAACCTTTTAACTATTTTGTCAGTAGTTTATCATATCAGGATCCTAGATGGATAGTAAATCAAACATGAAAACCTTTTAACCATTTATTTTCAAAATTAGATCACTCACACTAAAAATAGGTAATTCTCCTTCAAATAAACAATTATCGGCAAACAGAACATAATTGATGAATAAATCAAACCATACTTAACTTAATTACTAGAAGGTCTCCTATCACTTGTGGTAATTCGGGCAGCGTAACGTCCTACGGGGTGAGGCCAACCGTCCGAACTGGTCAGGATATCTTGCAAAAAGAGGCTTTGTCCTGAGTCAACAGCTCTTTTAAACGGTTACCCCCACCTCTCACAGAGTCGGCACGTGTCTACGTTTTTATTGCAACAGTTGTTGTATTGACCAACAATTCTTGTTTAAAGATACATCCGTTGACATATTACTTACTTTATTAGAATACGAGCGTTAACCCGCGACTTCGTCCGCACAAATTATATACCAGATTTTAAGTCAGATCATAAGCTATCAAACAAAAAAAGTTTCATCAAAATCGGTTCAGTAGTTTTTGCGTGATACTCGTTCAAACAAACAAACACACAAACAAACAGACAGACAAAAAATCCAAAAATTGGTGAAATGGAATCAGGGACACCTAAAAACCATATCGTAACTTTTTTTTTGTTAATATCTTCAATGTACAGACAAACGTTCTGCTACAGTTTTATAATAGTATAGATTATAGAATTTAATATTACATAACATTATTTTTCATCTATACTATTATAAAGCTGTAACAGAAGTGTGTCTGTACATTGAAGATATTAACAAAAAATAAGTTACGATATGGTTTTTAGGTATCCATGATTCCATATCACCAATTTTTGGATTTTTTGTCTGTCTGTTTGTTTGTGTGTTTGTTTGTTTGTTTGAACGAGCATCACACAAAAAGTACTGAACCAATTTTGATGAAACTTTTTATGTTTGATAGCTTATGATCTGACTTATATAATTTGTGCGGACGAAGTCGCGGGTTAACGCTCGTATATTATAATTATATACTATCACAGTCGTAATTTTATGCATTGTATTTTGCGTGTGACCCCTAGAGCGACGTGGAACAACCTCCTGAACCACCTCGCAGCGCGCCACGACTTATCAATGGACACGCGCACCAGATCTCATCACAACTTACACGTAAGTATTTTGAAATTGAAAAATAAAAATAAAGTAAGTACCTACAGAATATTGCATTAGTACTACAACTTAGCAAAAAATAGTTTGGAAAAAGTTTGTAAAGTTATACTACTAGTATAAGAGACTGCGTAGATATGAGAAAACTGCCTCCGTGGTCTAATGGTTAAGAGCATTGGCCCTCGACACGGAGGTCGCGGTTTCGATTCCCACGGGGGACACCTAGTGTTATGTCACTTTGTGCGTTTTTCCCCAGTCGGTTAGGACATTGCAGGCTGAATCACCTGATTGTCTGAAAAGAAAGAAGATTCCGTGCTTCGGATGGCACGTTAAGCCGTTGGTCCCGGCTACTACTATCTCTGGTGGTAGTAGTCGTTACAAAAACCACGTCAGAGGCCGTAAGGCGGTCTGAAAAAAGTCTGACACCAGGGCTCTGCCCACACGATAAGAAAGAAAGAGTATAAGAGATAGACGTATTTTTTGCTAAGTTTACTAACTAACTAACTTACCACCTAACTTTACTAACTAACTGTAACCATCAGCTGCAAGGCTGATTCAGTATTCATAGGGTGAAGAGCATATCTGTGATGGGGATGGACCAGGTCTGTCTGCATAACTCCAGTCGGTTTAGGAGTTAGAGCCGTTCAAAGGTCTGTATCAAATAAACGATCTCGAAGCTGCAAGGCTGATCATAGGATATTATTGTAATATGCACTGTAGCTCTGTGAACAGTACAAAAAGTGTCATGTTCTGTCATTCGGTTTAGGAGATACAGCTGTACAAAGTATCAGCTCCGACCTTTGAACGGCTGTGTCTCCTAAACCGACTGACAGATTATGTCAGTTTTTAAACCGACTTCAAAAAAGGAGTAGGTTTCTCAATGCGTTTATTCGTTTTTTTTATGTCTGTTCGCGGATAACTTCGTCGTTTATGAACCGATTTTGATAATTATTTTTTTGTTGGAAAGAAGATATTCCAAGGGTGGTACCATGATAAGGAAACCAGGATCTGATGATGGCATCCCAGAGAAATCGAGGGGAACCTTTAAAAATAGTAGTGCCGGCTAGTGCGTTTGTTAATTTAAAGCACTACTATTAAATTGAACTAATGAATTGACCACTGACAATATTATTTTTTAACTTTTTTGTTTTTTTTGTACTGTTCGAATAGATACAGTGCATATTACAATAATACCTGCATATTCATTCATATTTATATTTAGGAACCATACCAGACCTTTGAACATCTGTAACTCCTAAACCGACTGGAGCTATGCAGGCAGACCTGGTCCATCCCCATCACAGAGATGCTCTACACCATATGAATGTTGATGGTTACAAAAAGTACGTCTCTCTTGAAACATAGGTAACAATAAATGTGTTGTTTGTCACAGATCTGAAGGTGTTAGAGCAGCTCCCCGGCACGCTGGCGCGGCTGGAGGCAGACGTGGCGGCGCTCAGGAAGGCCGTCGAGACAGAGCGTAGGATGCTAGATGTTAGTATACCTTTACAAAACAGCTGTAGCCTACTCGACTCAAATGTATTGAAACAGCTGATTTTTTTCATGAATGAATGAATGAAATATACTTTACTTACTTTTACTTTTTACTTTACTTATACTTTACTTTACTTTATACTTTACTTTACTTTATACTTTACTTTACTTTATACTTTACTTTACTTTATACTTTACTTTACTTTATACTTTACTTTACTTAATACTTTTACTTTTCCTGAGTGTGGCTCCATTGGGAATGTTGTTCAGTTTGATCCGATCTGAGTGAATTTACCGATTCAGTATTTGCTAGGCTGTCACTTACACCCTGTAGTAATGAATGTTATAATGTTTGTTTGTAGCGTTCTTCGGTCGGATGGCGGTGGCCGTGGCAGGAGCTGAGCGCGCCCACACTAGCGCTGGTCATACTGTGGCCACTCGTAGTGTATCGTCTCACTACAGTCATGAAGCGCCGTAGGACGTAGCACGTACGTATACCTACTGTATCCTACACTACACTAGCGCTGGTCATATTGTGGTTTCATTTGACAACTTATGTCATTTCGTCTATTCCTGTAAGGTATAGCAACTTTATGATTAAATTAAATTTAAGTGGCGACGGGCTCACCCCTCGTGTTTCGGTAATATAGTGAAACGTGGATGTTCTGAGGTTTCAGAATATCTCTGACTACCCCCTCGGGGAATATAGTCGTGAGCATATGCTTAAATTTAAGTAAACAAACAAAAAAGTAAATTTTTAGTAAACAATGTTACTTATCAACCTACTAACAAAATTATAGATCTTCTTTTTTGGTCCGAAATAAATGAGTATTTACTTTAATCTAAACTATTATAAAACTGTAACAGAAGTATGTCTGTACATTGAAAATATTAATAAAAAAAAGTTACGATATGGTTTTAGGTGTCCCTGATTCCATATCAGCAATTTTTGAATTTTTTGTCTGTTTGTTTGTTTGAACGAGCATCACGCAAAAACTACTGAACCGATTTTAATGAAACATTTTTTGTTTTATAGCTAATGATCTGACTTAAAATCTGGTATATAATTTGTGCGGACAAAGTCGCGGGTTAACGCTAGTTTATGATAAAAACACAATATTGTTCTTACAGGGTCATTCCTCTGGACAACGAGCGGTTCCATCTAAGGGACGTTACGAAACACCTAAGGTTTATATATTTACTGTACGAATATTACACTGATATTCGACTATGTGAACAGAACATAAGCGTAACTGTTTTATATACTATAGTTCACGTTTTGGGGTAGGTTTATTGTTTTAATGTAATAGATGTCGTTTTAAAGTATGATTTTGATGAGTTAGTTTTTTAAAACATTTTTTTTATTTATAATAAGGTTTAACAAAATTAGTTGAAACTGTTTTAAGGAGATGATCAGACCATCAAACTGATTAACTTTCTCTATGGGACCAATATCGAAATCAAGAAAAAAAATCAGCCGTCCCATACATTTCAGTCTTGTTAAGTTTGAAGTTTTGTATGGAACAGGTGATTTTTTTTCGCGATTTCGATTTGGCTCCCATAGAGAAAGTTGTTCAGTTTGATGGTCTGATCATCCCCATAAAACAGTCAGCTAATTTTGTTAGACCTTATACAGGGTGAAATTGATATCATTAGCATCCTTTTAAACTAAGAGTCTACCCATCAAACTGAACAACTTTTACTATGGGAGCAAATTGATCGGAGCAAAAAAAAAATCTGCTGCTTCATACTAAACTGCACCCGCCGCCGCTGCCTGCAAAAAAAAAAATCAACTGTTGCATACATTTGCGTCGAGTAGGCATTGCAGTTTAGTATGGAACAGCAGATTTTTTTTTGCTCCGATCGGTTTGCTCCCACGGTAAAAGTTATCCAGCTTGATGGGTAGACTCTTAGTTTAAAAGGATGCTAATGATATCAATTTCACCCTGTATATTAAGGCTGCACCGAGCCTTTTGTGCTGCCCCCAATCGTATTTTTTGTATTTCTTAACAATTAAGTAATATTTCCAAAAAACATGAATGTCACATTGTAGACACTACTGATTTTAAATTTATCGGGTCGCTGCGGAGTTTTTTTTATATTGTTTGTAGTTATTATCTTTAAACCGCCAAAAGTGGACACTTATTCTTACATTCTAAAATTGATATCATTAGCATCCTTTTAAACTAAGAGTCTACCCATCAAACTGAATAACTTTTACTATGGGAGCAAACCGATCGGAACAAAATCTGCTGTTCCATACTAAACTGCAATGTCGACGCGCGAGTTCGCGACTCAAATGTATGCAATAGCAGATTTTTGTTTTGCTCCGATCGGTTTGCTGCCATATTAAAAGTTGTTCAGTTTGATGGGTAGAGTCTTAGTTTAAAAGGATGCTACTGATATTAATTTCACTCTGTAGTGTTTGGATTCCTAAACATTGATCATTTCATACTTTAAAACGACACCACGTAGCTTTTTGTATGCGTAAAGTAATACTAAAAAAGTTCTAAATTTTTCATATCCATTCATTTCTAGAATCTAGTTCTCAATTTCTAATTTCCAACCATTTTTAGAATCACAAAATTTTGAGCGTATCCTTAATTTATTACCTTTACGTTTACAAATTTCTGCGTAGTTTTGCATTTTTTATTATTGTGAATATTAGAATGATGGGCGTAGTAGGAAAGGGTTAGTAAATAAGTCATTCACTATCATTCCTTCATTGTTTCTCGTTCGACACTTGGCTTAGTGTTTCGTTTTGAACATTTTGCGTGTTGAAAGTTCTGAGTGTGTACGGTAACCAATGTTTTTGGTCGGCCGCACATTACGAGAAATTTGTAATATTAATATTACGGCAGCTTCAATCACATTCTATACACATTGACTCGCCGCGTCGTACAATAAACCCAAAGGCTCAATTTACACCGCCGCGGAATGGAATGGAAGCGATCGGAATGTACATGGCATAATGAACTTAATGTCGACAGTGTAAGGTGCAAACGGTAGCTGCGGGAATTCCCGAGAATGCGCGCGAATTCTGTGGAAGACGGGCGACCTATTTTTTAGCTCGTATTCAAGTTTGTACGTTACACAGTTGCCATAAAGTTCATTATGACATATACATTCCGGTCGCTTCCATTCCATTCCGCGGCGGTGTAAATTGAGCCAAAAATGGAATATGTCTCTAATGTCACATTAGTAGCACTGGGCTGCGTTCACGACCTTTGGGTGCGGTTGTTTTTTCAACTCGCTCTAAGGTACGGAATGACCGCGCCAATTTTTAACTCGCTATGAGGTATTTATAACCTCAAATTTTGACATTTAAAGTAATATGGGCTTCCAGGGCTTCCATCATTTCCAAATACAATAAAAAAAACTCATTTTACATGTTAGCAAATCAAAAAGTGAATAAAAATAATTTGAAAAACAAGCTTTTATTCAAAACGCGCGAAAAGTCAAGTAACCACAGATAATCAAAACGTCAGAGTGTTTTTTAACCATCGAATTTGATGGTTAAAAGTTGCAACCCGTCAGAGGTTCGGAACGTTTGAGTTGTGACAACCGAGTTGCAATGAGCGTTTTTCACCGAGCCTCGGAACGGCGTTAGTGCGAAAAGTTGCACTCGGGGTGCACCTGGGGCGTAGGTTCTGAACGCAGCCCTGTCTCACATTGCCATTGACATTCCAGTGTTTTTTAAATGTCCTCGGTCACTAAGCAGTAATGTAAAACAATCGAGCACACTTTTGCGGTTTCGTTAACAGCGCGCTGATGCGAAGCCCTTGTGTATAGAATGTCATTGGGTACAGTACATAAATTCATGGGAATAAGGCCCGGAACCCACCAAAGCGGAGCGGAGAAGAGCGGAAGTGTTTCGTGAACAACCAATAGGATTTCGTTATACAGGGTGTAAGTGACAGCCTAGCAAATACTGAAACGGTGAACTCAGACCATCAAACTGAACAACATTCACTAACAACCCCCTCAGGAAACGCGAAATAAAAATCAGATGTCCCATACAAAACCTACCTACCCGACTCAAATGTATGGGACAGCTGATATTTTTTCGTGTTTCCTGAGATAGGCTCCATAGTGAAAGTTATTCAGTTTGATGGTCGGAGTTCACCGTTTCAGTATTTGCAAGGTCACTTACTTGTATTTACCCATCTCCTGTGCCCAGCTTCAGTGGGATATGAGATATCTATTCTCCGCTCCGCTTGAACCATAGTTCAAGCGGTGTTACCCAATTTTACTCTTGAAAAACGAATCTTTCGATTTTTCTCTCTTTTGTCGCAAACTTTCACAATTTCGAAAGAGCATTTGAGTGAATTTATAAAAAATTGTTACCTGTTTATTTTTAATTTAATGAAGTAAGAGCTTTTTATTTTTTATTAAATAAATAAATAAATTTTTCATATACTCTCATTTATATTGTTTAAGGATTAATCGGTAATTTAGGATTACGTTGGTTAATTGTATAATTTTTATGTGATATGTAGATTTAATGCGTAGACATTTGTTTTTATTTTGTTCTCTTTTCAACATAGACTTGAGGCAACAAGTAACGTTAGTTCCTAAAATTTATTCAAGGTAAGAATCAAAGAGAATGCAACTCACTACGTTATAAGAGTCGGGACTTCCATACTAAAAACTGGTCGTGACCGATGATCCAGGATGTATGAAACGTGTGCAACCGTTCAAAGAAATTTAATGGCGGCGGTGCACGTTTCATATAACGTTTTTTTGTTAGAGAGTTGTTCGAGCCTGTTAAGAATGAACAGCCTTTCACGAATAAAGGTATGCGCATACTACGACGGCATCGCAACGGAGAATGCGTACTTCGCACACTAGAGCGTGCCGGGTCGTAACGCATTGACGGATTTTTAGTTTTAACGTAATACTGTAGACGGTGTAAAAAGTTCCGCTTGGTATAGCACACTACGACGGCGACGGGCGGCATCGCACGGACGGAAATCCGCCGCGCAAAAATGCGATTTTTGCACTGCTGTCGTCTTACGCGATTACCTTTTTCGTTAATCGTTTAGACTAAAATGAATAATTTTCATGAGCGTTATTTATTGCCTCATAGTTTGTGGTGTCCACCATAGGTACTAAGTCAAATAAGTCACTTTTCCTTATTAAAAAAATGTTTAACGAGTAATTTTTTAATTTCCATGTTAGTTATTGTTATTGTATACTTTACAGCAAAATAATACACAGTGAAAATACAAGAGGTACAAAATAGGGCTGAGATTATCAATTTAATAATCAATCTATAAGATCAGCCCACATTAACTCACTGCTGGGCATAGGCCTCCCTTTTATCGCCCCATTCCTCACTGTCCCGTGCTAATATGCACGTCTAGCGTGATTTCTCTTCTTGCGCGCGACTCGGCTTTATTCTATACTACATGTCGATGTCGCGACAAGTGCGGCTTTCGCTCTCCGAAAAATTGGTTATTTTCTATAGAGCAAAGGCGCGTATAAGGCAGATATACAATTGTAACCACAGAACATTAAGAGGGGTTAGAAGTGCAAAGTAGGCGTGGAACGTGTCGCCACAGGTTATGCGATGATTTGCATAACATCACAAGGCGCGCGGCGTGGTGCGAGCGAGAGGGCGTGAGTAATTGAAGCAGCGTGAGCGGGAAGACAAGGCGACAGCCGTCCGAAGCAAAAGCGCTACTTTGCATTTTTAACCCCTCTTATAATGTTCTGTGATAGTACTGATATGGAAATGTACTCGCTAAACATTTTTTAACCCAATTAATTCATGTACATTTAAAATGAAATCTTATGAAAGGCATATTCTATGATCATAATATTCATAATTAATTTATACCTAATATGTCCAAGGTCTAAAAGGTCCAAGACGAGCAGTAGGGTAGCTAGCATGCCATGCACGTCAAAACGAGAAAACTGTCAAGTGCGCTCGCTCTCGCATACGTAAAAAAAAAGAAAGACGGGCACTTCTAGATTTTTGTCGTTTTCTCGGGCGTGGCATGCTAGCCCTACTGCAAAGATAATCAGAAAAAGCGCAATATAATTAAAACAAACTTTTTCCTCGTAAAAATAACGAATGCCGGTTTCAATATAATATTCATGATCATAGAATGCGCCTATAATTATGTAAAATGCATTTATTTATTCAATTATGAAATTCAGATTAGTCCGAGGCTGTCTAAGTAATTCGGTCTGTTAGTAATAGACGTTAGCACTGAACAGTGCTGTGTAAAGATGTATCTATTTACCATTTTGTTATTGTAATTATGATATAAAGGGGATTTTTTACTGAAATTACGTGTTTTTTTTTTTATTACAGAATACAGCTGACTAGCAAGCTAGCATGGCACCCATGACAAAGCGTTTAAACGAGAAAAACGTCATGCGCGCTCATTCTGGCATACGTACAATAATAAAGATCACATGTAAGAGCACATCTCGAGTTTTATCGTTTTCTCGGGGGTGGCATGCGAGGCCTAGAGGAAAATAACAAATTTTTGTACTTAAAACATTGTCAATAAAGGTTAATAAGTAGATAAAGCTTTCCCAAAGCAAGTTTTTATTTTTCTAGTCAGGCTTTACTAGAATGAATTCCATACAGAATCGTTATTTAGTTAATCTTTCAGTTTCTATGAAATGTATGGGCAGATTGGTTTGGTACGATTGATTGGTATCAAAACAAGTTTTTATGTAAACTGATTGACCATTTTCTTGTCGACTATACATTTCTCGAAATCTTGATTTTTTTTTCATTTCTTTCAAGACAGGTTATGACAAACAGCATCAAACGTAGGGTCGAGGTAGATGGACAGGTAATACAGTACGTCGACGAATACATCTACCTGGGCCAGGTAGTCTCTTTCGAGAATAGGCAGGATAAGGAGTTTGAAAGACGCATCCAAAACGCCTGGAAGAGCTACTGGTCCATGAAGAAGCTTATGAAGGGCACCCTTCCCTTAACACTAAAGCGAAAACATTAGAAACACGGAACTGCGCCCCAGAACTGGCATAGCGGACGTGGGACGCAAGACAGCTCAGCTGAAGTGGGACTGGGCCGGACATGTCTGTCGCATGTATTCGGAAAGATGCGCCAAAATTACCACGGACTGGGTTCCCCAGGATGGTCGCCGGCGTCGAGGCAGACCCAGAAAAGGGTGGAGAGACAACATGGATGCCTTCTTGGAGAGTTGGCCAGAAGTTGCACACAATAGAGAGGATTGGAGAGGAAAAGGGTAGGCCTTTGCCCAGCAGTGGGACATTGAACAGGCTACGTAAAAAAAAAAATCCAACTAAAAATATTTCAAAAATGGACAAAGGATAATCTCCTAAGAACGTTTTCCCGTAAGAACAAAGGTTATGGGCTCCCAGCACAGATCAATTAGAATATGTCTCCCACACAAAACTGGAACTTGCGATGCGAATCATGCGAATGAGGAGTTTTCTGACAGCTAGTCAAACGTAGTTCAACAAACCGGCGATAGATGGCGTTGACCAGAGAGGGGTCCGAAGACGAAAATTTTAGGCTAAAAAGTGAACAAAAATGCATGTCACTGAGTCAGACGCATCCGTTGACGAAACATATGTTCATATTTTTTTTTTAATGGCTTTCGGAAAATCCCTCATTGCTTCGATACGATTTCGTGCGGTAAAGCGCAAGGTTCAGGTGACCATACCCTGTCTAGCGCAACTAGGAACAAAAAAAATTGTAGGGAGTTTACATGGCAATTAATGGCGGATACTGTCGTTGCACTTACTCAGTACAGTTTCTCTTTCTTCTCATAGGTTCCGTAGGTAGTGGAGCGTTGCAGGACGGGGTGAATTCAGCATCGCTCCCCTAAGGAACTTACGCAGTTAAGATTAAACCTAATACAAGGGTAAAATAAATGTGCACACAAATATTTATGTAAAATTTTAAAGATAACTAGCGGCGTCTTTCCCCTACGCTGTCTCAGCGGAATAAGTGGTCACCAAGTGTGATGTAATATTGCAGGAATGCGCGATGCGAATCAGATCGTAAGTTCTTGCGTTGCATTTGTGCGAGCTCGCAGATATTTGCGATGCGATGCGACGTCGCAGTTATGTGTGCTACTGCCTTTGCTTCCACTTCCAAAAATAACACTCTTCACAGATAGTTTGTAGGCCTCACTGGCTACCCCCGAGAAAACGATAAAAATCGTGATTTGCCTCCATCTTTGTTATTTTACGTATGCCAAAAAGAGCGCGCATGATGTTTTTCTCGTTGTCGCTTCGTCGTGGGCATGCTAGCCGCGCTAGTGATGTAAACAAATAAAAATAAAACAACAAATTATATAAAAAACATAATTCTTATATTTGACGGTGATAGTTTCTTGACATATACAATACGTATGTTAGTTTACATAGGTAGTAATAAAGCTATAACATATACAATACAACTGAAGCCTTCCCTTCTTATACAATACAACAATCTATTACATGTTGTAGTCACTTTGTGTTATTGGACGATGCCTGAAAAGTCTAAAGAATAACTTAAAAGCAAGTACCACATAGATTTAAAAAAATTGTCGTAAATGGTATGGACAACAATAAAACCAATAAAACGAAGTCCTAATTTTTTTTTCTCTAATTTATCTCATCGTATTGTGGCTGGCAAGCCAGCAACATTTCGACCCAATAATGGGATGTTGTGTGTTGACACCTACATATTTATTTTGACTCTTTAAAAACATGGTACATGAGTTTCAAACGTCTTACTTGGTTCAAATACTTTTTTAGCAGTGTCATAATACCTACAGTTAAGTCTCGCGAGTTACGTTGCAAGTTTTGCCGCGAGAATAAGAATAAGAATACTTATTGTTGTGTAAAAAAAAAGATGTTACAATAAGGCAGAATCAACAGTGTGGTCCGCAGCACAGACGTACAATATTACTTACATTATTAACAAAAAATATCAGCATAGCCATTCAGCGAGGAAATGCGGCCAGCGTTCTGGGTACCCTCCCACGAGGACCGAACCTGCACCACATCCTAGGTTAGTTTAGTTTTAAGTCTCTTTATTTATAATTTTATTTAATGTTACTATTTTATGGATCTTTCGAATAAACAATTAATACAAACAAAAAAATTATAATTAAATAATTAAAAAAAAATAATAGAGATTCTGTCATTCGTGTGGTGTTCGCGTTTGAGCTTGCCACGAGGCACCACCATCTCTTCTCAACTGTTTTTGCTCAAAAAACAATCATTGAGATTGGGATAGGTGCTCCCTCTAACTACTTGAGATTTTCGGAAATGCAGTGCCAGTCACAAGCAAAAGTCAATTAATTTATAAATGAAAAAAAATTAAGTCTTTTCAAGTAAAGTCAAATAACACAACGCGACTACAACGCTTAGAAACAGTGGTGACTATACAATAAACACAGATTTTAATAAGTATTCTATTGTTTGATTATATTATCTATTTTATTATTCATCGAGGCGCCCCGAAAACTATTGGTAACATAAAAATGTACACATATCGTTGTGTAGAACATATTTGATAATGTCCAGTTTTAGCGTGCAATGCCTTAGATCAAAGTAAAATTAATGGATAAGGCCTTACGCGAACATTTCGAACCAGAAAAATGAGGCAAAACAAATGACAGTTTTACTTCAAATATGTACCGAGATGACAGACCACGTGTGCTAGTTGCGTGCTTCAACTTAGAGCGCTTTGGGCCTATCCATTAATTTTATTTTGATATAAGTGCAATGCATCATTACCGAGATATGGGACTTTTAATACTAAATAAACTTTTTGAACCTAGACTTTTTTTTTTTGAAAACTGTACTTGGTAAAAAGAAGGGTAAAAAGTAGCCATTTGGTTCTGGCTCTATGGTGACAAAGGCTGGCGCTGGCACGATATTGTAGCAATAAAGAGTAATTTCATTCAATTTGTGTGTTTTGTTAAATTTTTTTCAACTTTATAATTTTTATTTTAAACAATAATTAAAAATAAACACGTCCTTTAAATGACCCTTTAATATCTCAACCCTGCAAACCGAAGAAACGGATATTAGTTTCTAGTTCGTGTTTGAAATTTTTATTGAATTTAATTGATTTCATTGTATTTATTCAATTAATACATAATAAAATAAATATTGTATATGTCCATTAAAATGTACAGTGGGCTATTAGCTGTACATATACGATTTTAATTGGGTCTTACGAGGCTATAAAGTCCATAGCAGTAAATAATGGTAACAAATATGCAAAATATTAACAATCGGGACGCCTCAACAATATTTCTAATTTTCTAAACAATTTCTAAACTTTGTTCAACAGGAGGGTAATTTCTGAATATTTTTTTAAACCACATTTAACTTTTTAATACTTTTTCGTTTCAACACTTCAATACTATACAACCAGTTTGAGATGATTTTCATATTTCATATATTGTGGAGGGTTTTGTAAAAAAATCTTATTTTGCCTTGCTTTGATAGATCATAGAAATAGAAATCATAGCTCATTTACACGACATCGCTCCCGCACGATAAAAGAATAAACATTCGAATATAGGCTTAATGGCGTGCTCTGTAGATACACTTTACACTGACAACATTCTTGTTTGGCAGCTTGCCGCGCGCTGTTTGCAATTATAACGGTGCACCGTTCCCGCACGGTAATAGAATCAACATTCAAATATAAGTCTAAGGTCCAAACCAAGATCGCTGTATATTATGTTATTCAAGTTATTTGCAGTTATCGGTTTTCAGGACATAGCTCATTTACACGACACCGTTCCCGCACGATAATAGAATGAACATTGAAATATAGGCCTAAGGTCGGGTACTGTAGATACACTTTACAATGGTAACATATAATAAATCTTTTTTTTTAAATAATTCTTTCAAAAATTTATAATTGCAAACACCGCGTGGCAAGCTGGGCTGCGTTCAGAACCTACGCCCCTGGTGCGCCCCGAGTGGAACTTTTCGCACTAAGGCCGTTCCGAGCCTCGGTGAAAAAACGCTCTTTGCAACTCGGTTGTCACAACTGAACCGTTCCGAACCTCTGACGGGTTGCAACTTTTAACCATCAAATTCGATGGTTAAAAAACACTCTGACGTTTTGATTATCTGTGGTTACTTGACTTTTCGCGCGTTTTGAATAAAAGTTTGTTTTTCAAAATTTTTATTCACTTTTTGATTTGCTAACATGGAAAATGAGTTTTTTTATTGTATTTGGAAATGATGGAAGCCCTGGAAGCCCATATTACCTTAAATGTAAAACTTTGAGGTTATAAAACAACCGTGATCGTTCCGTACCTCATAGCGAGTTAAAAATTGGCGCGGTCGTTCCGTACCTTAGAGCGAGTTGAAAAACAACCGCACCTAAAGGTCGTGAACGCACCCCTGTCAAGCCAGAATGTTGTCATTATAAAGTGTATTTGAATGTTCATTCTATAATATTACCGTGCGGGGGAACGGTGTCGTGTGAATGAGCTATGATCTGAAAACCGATAACTGCAAATAACTTGAATAACATAATATACAACGATCATGGTTTCTGTCATGTTTTTTTTTAATTTTAGAGAGTTAGCGCATTTAGAAACTTGTCTTAAAATTGTTGTCTATGAGTCAGATATTTCGGCGTCTATTTCTATCACATATAACCTCTCGTAAGCCGGAACACGGATCCGCGCGACGAAACAATTGATTTCTATTGTGTCTGTATTTCCGGCATAAGAGAGGTTAAACCGCTTTGATCTTTTAATGTTGTTTAAAACCCTATCAAATATGAAACAGCATCCAAACACCTTCCGTTGCAAATAAATACAATAATTAAACATCTTAACATCTACGCGAATAAAAGATTTGATTTAAAAACGATTTTTTAAATCTGGAAAACGTTAAAATTATGGAATTAGCAATAAATGGTACATTCAAATGTCACACTATCTGTCTCATTCGCACTTATCATTTTTTTCCTAAGTGCGAAAGAGATGAGGACACCCGGGGCATCTAAAGAGAGCATTATAACCCTGAATTTACATTTTCTTGCAATTATATCTGATAGTATATTCCAAAAGAATAGATTTAAGATGTAAACAAAATACAACATCAACTCATATTTTTATACAAATCAAACATTTAAAATACATAAAAAAGAAAACATAACAACAGTTTAATGGCAAAATATACCTATGCATAAAATAACATGTATGTTGTATGTGTAATTTAAAGATTATTCCATTGAAATACCATAAATATTCTTTATTTTGCACCACTGAAACAGACTTATACAATTTCGTCGTTTTATCGCCGCCTTTCATCGTATTTTCCGCGAAAGTAACATAAAAGGTGCGATAATACGTTTATCGCGGCGCCGTGCCGCCCGAGCAGGAATGAGAAGGATAGACGCGGCTGCCTTATCACTATAAGCAGTTTCTTCCAGACAACCATTGGATGTAAGAATTAATTAAAAAGAGATAAATGCTATGGAATAGACTATACAGGGTGTTAGGGTAAACAGTTGCATTACTTTAAGGGGTGATTGTACCCATGATACTGAACAACTTTCCCTAAGCAACATATAGGAAATTGGAAAAAAAATTGGTCTTTCCATACTAAATGCAATCAGCTTATCGAACGTTTGTATGAAAAGTCAACATTGTTTTTTGCGTATTTCCTAAAGCTTTCTTAGAAAGTATGGAGGTGCTACTGGGAATGTTCCTCTATTGAAAAGGGAAGATCTTCTACCAGGCTATGTGTGAAGCCTGGGGACCGGCCGTGGTCCAACAGTTCTTAGTTGGACCTTGTATATGTATCGAATCTCTGTGATTATTTCTCTTGCGCGATGTATGTCTTGCATTCGATTGTGAACCTTATTTGTAGTAGGTTACGAATTACGTATTCAGGGTGAACGTTGTCTATGTATGGAGCATATTTCCAAGAGCGACAGTATCGCCATCTGTTGGCATCTTTGCTGTAACTTGTGGGTGCTGATATCTGTAGCAAGTCCCCACAGAACTTTATTCAGTATCATGGGTACAATCACCCCTTATAGTAATGCAACTGTTTACCCTAACACCCTGTAGATACAACTGCCCTGGGTACCTCAGTGACAATTAGACAAAAACTTAACCTTAAACGTGTATTATATAATTTATTTACATTTAAAACGACACGGTATCAGTATACTACATAAGGTCTAACAAATTTAGCTGAAACTGTTTAAAGGGGATGATCAGACCAACAAACTGAAGAACTTTCTCTATGGGACCAATATCTTAATCGCGAAAAAAATCAGCTAATCCATACAGGAGTGCGATTTTTGAATCTCATACGTTGAACTCAGCAGTTGAAAATGTATGGAGATACGCATCTTTCTACTGCTGATTCGACTTTCATAAATCGCACTCCTGGAGTATGATTTTTGAAAGTCAAATCAGCAGTAGAAAGATGCATATCTCCATAGTAATTTTTACATTTTGAACTGCTGAACTCTCCGAATGAGATTCAAAAATCGCACTCCAAATCTGCAATCATAACTCGACTCAAATGTATGAGACAGCTGATTTTTTTTCGCGATTTCGATATTGGTCCCCATAGAAAAAGTTGTTCAGTTCTGATCATCCCCTTAAAATAGTTTCAGCTAATTTTGTTAGACCTTATATAAATCGGTGTTAGGTACATAATTGAGAAATAAAATAAAAAATTGTTATAAAACTTAACAAAAAAAAACATGGCTCTTAAATTGATAGGAACTTACTGCCTAGCCAGTTATTCAAAATATCTGGCATTGTACGGGTTAAGAAATACAGGGTGTAGACTAAAATGCATTACATATCGAACAGGGTGCTTCAGACTTTGACTAATATAGGGTCTAGTTACGCGTGTAATTCTACGAACAAACATTTCTGCCACTTTTTGCGGGGGGCGAGGCAACACGAAATCCGCAACTTTGGATTTTATTCCCCATAACTTTAGATTCCAATTTTAAACGTTAAAAATCATGAAAAGAAGTCTCGTGTGAACCCCAAACGTTCTAAGTTCGAAATTATTGTTTCGCAATTATAAGCTGTCTCGTTTAGTGATAAGGTATAAAATTGAATTGAATCTTATACCGTGGCAGAGGGGAAATGCTACCGCAAGGCTAGTCCTTATAATAAATAGTCAAAGGCTTCAGACCATTAAAAAGAACAACTTTTAATATGGGACCAACTTTAAAACAGAGAAACAATGTTTTCATATATTTTGGTCGAATAATAATTATTATTGAAATTTTTTATGGAACAGCTTATTACTTTTTAGCAATTTCGATGTTTGTTTCATAGTGAAAGTTGTTCAGTTTGATGGTCAGAAACACCCCCAAAAGTATGTTTAATTTTACTCCTTGTATGATGTCACGACTTCACGACCGTTGTCTTTGTCGGGACATTCAGTAACAAAGGCAACCTAAATAAAACGCATTTGAGAATTCAAACCAAAAACACTACCTATCTTTTTATTGTTGGTATAGAGATTACTCTTCCATTTATAATCTGTGCAAAAATTATTTAAAAAGATATCCGATATAAATTTAAAAATTTAGCAAAATTACTTTTAAAAATATTAGCAAGTAGGTATAATAAAGATATTTTTCTAAAATGTTATTTTAATGTATTTTTAAATCCCAATTAGATTTTTTTCTACAGCAATGTTGTAGCCAGAATGTATAAATACGCCACATTACAAAGCGCCTAGCCGCTTTACAAAATGGCTTTGTTTTGTTAGAGCGGTTAATCAACGGAGATTGTTGCAGAAACACGTGACCAATCTTTTTCACAATATATTTTTTATAATATCGGAATACTCAAGGCGCATATTTAGCGGCTAGGCATTTTATAAAGCGGCGTTTTATCTGCGGCATATAACAAAAAGACCTAAGGACTTAAAATGTTATATTACGTTCAAAAATGAATGAATAGCAAAACATTTTAGTTAATGTAACGATATTTAACAATTAAAGTGCAAACTTAATTTATTTACTAAAATTAATGCGAGATTAAATCCCATGGATTTTTTTATATTCGAGAATGTATATTTATTTATATCCGTATAGCTAGCGTACACATAGCGGGAATCACTATTCCTTTAGTGCAATTTATGCATGCATACTTGCATATGCTCACGACTATATTTCCCGAGGGGGTAGTCAGAAATATTTTCCAAACTGAGAACATCCAGGTTTCACTAGTAGTACCGAAACTCTGACAATGTGACTGGTAGTGAGCCCGTCGCCACTTGTAATGGACAGTGGCGACGTTATCCTTCACTGAAAAGGCTGAAAAGCCAGTGGCGTAACTCTAAACCTTTATAAAACTGTACGATATGGTTTTAAGGTTTCAGACTACAAATCTACCATTTTTAGATTTTTTGTCCGTCTGTTTGTTTGTTCGAGCATCACGCAAACTAAACTTAATTTGATGAAATTTTTTTATTTGAATGCTTATACAGGTTCCTTCTTAATATGCTGACACTTTTTAAGGGGATGATCAGACCATCAAACTGAACAACTTTCTCTATGGGACCAACATCGAAAACGCTACAAAAAAATAAGGTCTTCCATACAAAACTGCAATTTGTATGGAAACAACTGCAGATTTTTTTTTTGCGATACCCTGTATAGCTATACGGCTACTATTCGATCATTTATTTTATTACTTATTTATAACGAGGGCAACCAACTAGATGGCGCCACGAGGTACATGCCATGCGTGTATGCTTTCTATTATATTTTGGACTGAACAGTTCTAACCATAAACTTAATATACTATCGTAATAGACCAATCATCTCCTCATGATCGCATCACCGAAACCGAAATGTCAATATGTGCGAAATTGATACGTGTGCGAGTTTTAGTTGATAGATTTTGGAAATCAATCTCTATGCGAAACGGTTTCTTTTTCACGTAAACAAAATATTTTTATCTTACACAAAAAGATTTGAAATAATATATTATCTAGAAAATAGGACGTTTACTGCATGTAATGAATGTATTACGAAATAATTTTATGAATAACATATATGAAAAAAAGTATTACAAAAGTAGTACTGTACTAATGTTATTTGCCTTTGAAAGGTCTCTTTATTTGAGTTCCTGGTACAAGTTACACTGCATTCCAACACATAACAAGATACCGTAATGATTTTTATACAGGGTGTAAGTGACAGCCTCAGGAGACGCGAAAAAGATCAGCGGTCCCATACATTTAAGTCGAACAGGTATAGTATGGAACAGCTGATTTTTTTTGCGTCTCCTGAGGTAGGCTCACCGAGTTCACCATTTCAGTATTTGCTATGCTGTCACTTACACCCCGTATTTGTCTGATAAAACAAAAAATGAATGATAAAGAAAATCATAAAATAATATGAGATAATTTTTTAACAAATAATTTTTAATTTTTTTTTTTTTTTTTACCGAGCCTTCATTGTTTAAAAGTGGTTTTACTGCTATTATATTATAATCTCTTTCGTACGCGTAGTTTTCGGTAAGGTCGGAATCTCATTCGCACACTGTGTTGGTCTACTTACGGTAGTAATATTAAGTTTATGGTTCTAACCAAAGAGAATGTAACTCACCACGTTATAAGAGTCGGGACTTCCATACTAAAAACTGGTCGTGACCGATGGTCCAGAATATATGAAACGTGTGCAACCGTTCAAAGAAATTTAATGGCGGCGGTGCTCGTTTCATATAACGTTTTTTTTAGTTAGACGTGCGCGAGCCTGGTTCTAACTTTCATGAGAATGTAAGTCGTATTTTGGGTAACTGTACTTATTCTAACACGTATTTTTAAACGCGATTTTGGAATCCGATTTTGAATTTTATTTGTACCTTTTTGACACTTATCTAATCTAAATAAAATGAGATGCTTGATCAGATACAATTTTGCACTTTAAACTAAAAAGTATGAGGTTAATTATATCATTAATGGTAAATGTTTACCCGGTCTGCGCAAACGAAGGTAAATGAGCGTGTTTCTTTTCATTTTCAATTAACTTCCTATTAAATTCAACAGATGGGGCATATTCATAGTTCCTTAGAGAAGTATGCATGTAAAGCACGTCTATCATGATTTCTCTTCTTGCCCGTGACTCGTCTACTACACTACTTCGTCGTATACTACTTGTCGCGGCAAACGCGGCTTTCGCTCTCCGAAACGCGCGGGAACCGGTTATTTTCTACGGAGCAAAGGCGCATCGCGCGCATGTAGAGAAGTCACACTAGACGTGCAGCACGGCTAGCATGTTACCCACGACAAAGCGTTTAAACGAGAAAAACGACATGCGCGCTCTTTCGTACGTAAAATAATAAGGATGGAGGCACATCTCGATTTTTATCGTGTACTCGGGGGTGGCATGCGAGGCCTACAGGAGTGTGATTTTTGAAAGTCACACGTTGAAATCCGCAGTAGGAAATGACCTAAAAAGTATGAAGTTTGTGTATTCATTCGGTCATGATATCGAATTTCATGATACAAAAATAGCAATCCATGTCAAGGCTGTGCCTGAATTTTTTAAAGCCCAAAGTATCGAGCCCTTACAGCCATGTCAGACTTGAATACTTTTAAATTTTCGTTTTAAAACGATTCGTAAATAATGAAATATTCCATTAAAAGATGCGTTGGCATTTTTTGAGCTTCTTTTTTCTCTTTATTATTGTAGAAACATTTTGTAATGTTGACCTTTATTAGCGCCATCTATCGATCCCCTAGTAAACTACTGTTGTCTGAGTGATCTGCACGAAATACTAATAAGTATTCTATGATTTCAGCTCACAGGATATTAAGTATAAACAAATTTATCGTCATCCAAAATCGCAATCCAATTTCGACCCTAATATCTAATTCCCTACAGACTATTTCCGAACATCATCCTATCGTCATATAGACTCAATCTATTACATTCGCTAGCTCTACCTTTCTGTAACGCCCTGTCCCGTCTAGCCCTCCTTACAGCCACTGGTAAGTCACCAGGCGTCTTCACCCTTCCAGCCGGATTCAACAAGTTTATATCACCTGACGAGGAAAATATTTCACTAACTTGTTCTAGAGAATGCTGGCGTTTAATGGTTAAGTTCTTAAGGGCTGGTTTTGGTGATTTCGGACTTTTTTCAGCATTTTCCGGTACAAATTCCCCGTTTAATGCAGCTAGGTAGACAGGGTTATCTCCGCTGTAAGTGACTACGTTTTCCTTATCGTTTTGATCGCTGAATTCGTTGTCGAAGTTACTGTATTTGTTTTGGATTTTGTTGAAACTGAAGTCAGGTTTTGTTTGGCTAGCTTCTTTTAGCACTTCGTTTTGGTATTTCTTTTTGTCTGGTTCGACTTTTATGGTTTGCATTGTGATTTTTGAGCCGCCATTTTCGGATAGCAGCATGAGATGCTCGTCTTCACTGCTGGAGCAATCTGAGTTTAAATCGAAAGGGCTGTCGATAAAATTTTCGTTATTTCCGTCCATGTATTGTAGTTCTAGATTGATGCTAGCCCGGGATGATCTGCCGCTTGAAGTTATTATTCTATTATCGCAACTGAGACGTTTTTTTACAGTCGAATCTTCTGATTCGGAATGTCCTGATTTAAAAATGCTTTGAGACGACATTGATGTTCTGACTGAGTTTTTAATACTTTCAGAGCTTCCTCTAGAGTTTTTGCTTCTCAT
Organism: Agonopterix arenella; assembly: GCA_927399405.1. Classification (NCBI taxonomy): domain Eukaryota; kingdom Metazoa; phylum Arthropoda; class Insecta; order Lepidoptera; family Depressariidae; genus Agonopterix; species Agonopterix arenella. Next base: position 3,680,065 of record OV656716.1, on the reverse strand, counting down.
TTCTATTAGGTTAGAATAGTCAGTCGGTTTCCCTTTTGGTACGATGACTGCGAATATTTGGTTCTGGTTTTTAGGTTCGTTTTCGTTTTGTGGTAGCTCTTTGAACCCGAATACCTTGTTTTCTTTGTTCATGTCAGATTCTAGCATCATTGTGGGTGATAAAGTTCTGTTTGGTGGTGAAAGACACGGTACTTCGTAGTTGAAAGTCCTATCTTGGTTCAGAACTAAGTTGCTGGGTCTATCGAAGTTAACATTGCTAGGTTTATCGTTTACTATAGAAATTTTAGTGCCGCTATTGCTGGAATCAGCTAATTTGACCTCAGTTTCGACTTTGGGACTTTTGAGTTTGTTTTCGAAAAACTTCCTGATACCCCACTTAGGTTTTTCGATTCTGACATCGTGTAGCAAGTTAGTTTGTTTTGGAACTCTGTCATCATGGGATGATACATCATTTTGAACGTATTCTAAAGGTCTCTGATAGGATCTTATTTGGTCTAACCTGTCGGAATTTTCGAAATCGTGGGTCACTGGTCGGTGGGTGACTCTGGCCACGGATAGGCAGTTCTCTTCGACGTTCTGTGGTCTCGGTGGTTCAGTAGTGATGTCCTTGAGACTCTTGTGTATGAGTTGTACGGTGTGGGTGGTTGATGTGTGTGTGTTTCGTTCGATGCAGGCGTTGCGGCCGATGTGTGGGTGGGGGTAGAGGAGGGGGGTGGTCACGTCGCAGTGGGGGGCGGTGCAGTTTGAATTCTTGTCTTCAGCTGGTGGGATCGAGTCTGGAATACACATAAATATAGGGTCCAACTTAATATGCTGACGGTATTTTTAAAGGAAATAATAAGGATCAGACCATGAAACAGAACGTCTTTCTCGCGAAAACTAAAAAAAAAACAGCTTTTCCATACATTTGATTAAAGAAGATTTGCAGTTTTGTATGGAATTGCAGATTTTTTGTAATTTCGATGTTAGTCCAATAGAGAATGTTGTTCAGTTTGATGGTCTGATCATCCCCTTAAAACCGTTAGAATATTAAGAAGGACCCCATACAGGGTGTTACAAAAATACAAATAAACATATAAGGGGGTGGTTAAGACCATCAAACTGACCAACTTTCACTATGGGACCCATATCGAAATCGAGAAAAAAATCTTATGTTCCATCATCATCATCATCATATCAGCCGATAGACGTCCACTGCTGGACATAGGCCTCCCCCAAAATGGGGAGATTTGCCATAATCGCCATGATGCGATGCGTTTGCGATGTTCCATACTAAACTACAGATCTACTCGAGCTAAATGTATGGGACAAAAGATTTTTTTTTCGCGATTTCGATGTTGGTCCCATAGTGAAAGTTATTCAGTTTGATGGTCTCAACAACCCCCTTAAAACTTTTAAATGTTTATTTTTACTTTTGTAACACCCTGTATACATACAGAGTCTTTCTTAATATGCTGACGTTATTCACTGCCATACTTTAACATTGGCACTAACACACCATGACACGCAACGAGATTATAAATATAAAGTAAATATAACCTGTGGCATGTGGATGCAGGTTGTTGTCGTGTATGACAGGCCCGTGAGACTGCAGCATCTGTTTCAGTTCAGACATCCTCTCCTCTACGCACACCGCCGTCAATCTGAACAATACAAAGTTATAATCGGTGAGATCCCACTGCAGGGCAAAAGCCTCTTCTCACGAATTGTAGGGAGTCATAGGGAGTGGGATATCTCCACCACGCGGGTACAGTGCTGATTGGTGGAGGCAAGATAGTGGTCAACTTGAATGAATGAAATATACTTTATTTACACCAAACACATAAATACAGTACAGTACAGGATACAAAAATAAATATTTTTATTTTATTTTCATTTATTTGGCACAGTAACAAACTTATACTCGATCTTAAAAATATAACAAATTAAACTACATCAAATTGTCACCTCAATTATGACTGCGCACAGCGTTTTAATAATATTATTAATATTACGAATTTACTACATGTGTTAAAATAAATTTGTAAACATAAGAGCTTGGTCGGTATATAAATGAGTACATGAATAATTTAATTTGACGAGAAAATGAAAGAAACTTGTTACACACTAAAAACGAAAGTAAAAACTTAGTACACTACAGGGTGAAATTGATATCATTAGCATCCTTTTAAACTAAGAGTCTACCCATCAAACTGAACAACTTTTACTATGGCAGCAAACCGATCGGAGAAAAAAAAATCTGTTGTTGCATACATTTGAGTCACGAACTCGCGCGCCGAGTTTGCAGTTTAGTATGGAACAGCTGATTTTATTTGCTCCAATCGGTTTGCTTCCATAGAAAAAGTTGTTCAGTTTGATGGATAGACTCTTAGTTTAAAAGGATGCTAATGATATCAATTTCACGCTGTATATATATATTTATATTTTTTTATGTGTATTTCACGCTGTACGAGATACGACAGAATACTCAACGAGTTCATGCGAGGTAGTCTCGGAGTCCGCGACGCGGACGTATTCAAGAAAATCTACTTTCCCGTTGCGCGTTGCATAGGAAGAAAAAGAATCATCAAAATCGGTTCATAAACGACGGAGTTATCCGCGAACACACATAAAAAATATAATATATATATATAAAACGCCACTATGTCAGTCCGACTACAGGACCAGAACTCTAAACCTATCCTACTGCAGCGAGGTGTGAGGCAGGGAGACGTTATATCTCCGAAACTGTTCACGGCTGCACTGGAAGATGTTTTCAAGGTTCTGGACTGGAAAGGGCTAGGCATCAATATAAACGGCGAGTACATCAGTCACCTTCGGTTTGCCGATGATATAGTCATGGCGGAGACTATGGAGGAGCTCAGTCGAATGCTCGATGATCTTAGCAGAGCCTCCGAACGAGTTGGTCTGAAGATGAACATGGACAAAACGAAGATCATGTCAAATGCCCATGTTGTACCTACTCCTGTTATGATCGGAAACTCGGCGCTCGAAGTTGTTGACGATTATGTTTACCTGGGACAAACTATTCAGTTAGGTAGGTCCAACTTCGAGAAAGAGATCAACCGTCGAATCCAACTCGGTTGGGCAGCGTTCGGGAAGCTACGTAGTATCTTCACGTCCCAAATACCGCAGTGTCATAAAACGATAGTCTTCGATCAGTGTGTGTTGCCAGTGATGACATATGGAACAGAGACGTGGTCGTTCACTCAAGGCCTCATAAAAAGGCTGAAAGTCACCCAAAGAGCAATGGAGAGGGCTATGCTCGGAGTTTCCCTGCGAGATCGAATCAGAAATGAAGAGATCCGCAGAAGAACCAGAGTAACTGACATAGCCCAAAGAATTGCTAAATTAAAGTGGCAGTGGGCGGGGCATTGCTCGCAGAACCGATGGCCGGTGGGGCCGAAAAGTTCTCGAGTGGCGACCGCGTACTGGAAAGCGTAGCGTGGGTAGGCCCCGCACACGGTGGACCGACGACCTTGTGAAGGCGGCGGGATCCCGTCGAATGAGGGCAGCGCAGGACCGGTCGTTATGGCGATCCTTGGGGGAGGCCTATGTCCAGCAGTGGACGTCCATCGGCTGAGATGATGATGATGATATATATATATATATATATATATATTTATATTTTTTTATGTGTATTTCACGCTGTATATATATATATACATATATATATATATACATACATATATATTTATATTTTTTTATGTGTGTTCGCGGATAACTCCGTCGTTTATGAACCGATTTTGATGATTCTTTTTCTTCCTATGCAACGCGCAACGGGAAAGTAGATTTTCTTGAATACGTCCGCGTCGCGGACTGCGAGACTACCTCGCATGAACTCGTTGAGTATTCTGTCGTATCTCGTAACCCCGCACATCCAGCATAACATCTTCATCTCGTGCTACTTGAATGGTTTGGACTTGCCGTTCCGTTTGCCCATTAGGCCTCGCATGCCACACTCGAGAAAACGATTAAAATCGAGATGTGCCTCCATCTTTATTATTTTACGAATGCCCAAAAGAGCGCGCATGTATTTTTTTCTCGTTTAAAAGCTTTGTCGTGGGCTAGGAACAACAGCGTCCTTGGTCGTGGGCAACATGCTAGAGCCGTGCTTCTAATATACTTATATTACTCTTTGGCCGTGCTTGTCTCATAAACTTTATATACTATAATAGTAATATTAAGTTTACATATAAGTAGTCAAAGTGCCTATAAGATGGATTAAGAAGCATGGACCGTAGAGAATAACAAATTTATAAGGTGTGTACGGACCTGGCCTCGGCGTCGTGGTCCCAGCACTCGTCGCAGGTGTCGCAGGCTATCTTCAGAGCGCGCGCCTCGGGTACCGGCCCCGCCGGCAGCGGCGGCCGCGCCTTGTTCCGAGCTACCAGGCTCTACAACAACCATAGATATACATAAAGGGCATTATTACTGGTTAGCAATAATCATCAGACTTCGGTTTAGGTAGAATGATTTCGGGTAAACAATCTCAAATGCTAAGTCAACATTGGTTTGCATCCGAGATTCCGAGATTGTTATACAGGGTGGAAAAAAAAGGCCGTGGTTGGAGGGAAAGTACTCTTAATATTTATGATGGCAAATTTTACTGAAAGGAAACATTCTTTTATTTTCAAATTTAATTAAAACTGCATTTAAAGATTTTTGAAAAATCATCTGCTTGAGCCGGGAATCGAACCGGTGAAACGTGAAAAAAAAAAACATTCTGTATTTTATAATACCAACCGAAAGAGTCATTCATAAGGATCAATTTCTTTTAAACAACATATTATCTTAAATTAAAGAAAGACCAAGAAAAAATGATTTTTTTCATTGTTAAACTTACTCACTATCTAAAGAAAATACTTTAAAGTATGTATTCTACGACCGAATTCTCTACGAGTCGTATTTTATATCGAATTGATTGAATATTTAAAATATAAAGTTCAAAGTTTCTGTAAATAGAATGGGTCTCATTTTGAGCAATTTATAAGTTACGAGCGTTAACCCGCGACTTCGTCCGCACAAATTATATACCAGATTTTAAGTCAGATCATAAGCTATCAAACAAAAAAAGTTTCATCAAAATCGGTTCAGTAGTTTTTGCGTGATACTCGTTCAAACAAACAAACAAACAAACAAACACACAAACAAACAGACAGACAAAAAATCCAAAAATTGGTGAAATGTAATCAGGGACACCTAAAAACCATATCGTAACTTTTTTTTCGTTAATATCTTCAATGTACAGACAAACTTCCTGTTACAGTTTTATAATAGTATAGAAGTAAAGAATTTTTTTTAGATAATAAGTTTAACAATAAAAACATCATTTTTTCTTGGTCTTTCTTTAATTTAAGATACTATGTTGTTTAAAAGAAATTGATCCTTATGAATGACTCTTTCGGTTGGTATCATAAAATACAGGATGTTTTTTTTTTCACATTTCACTGGTTCGATTCCCGGCTCAAGCAGATGATTTTTCAAAAATCTTTAAATGCAGTTTTAATTATTTTTGAAAATAAAGGAATGTTTCCTTTCAGTAAAATTTGCCATCATAAATATTAAGGGTACTTTCCCTCCAACCACGGCCTTTTTTTCCACCCTGTATAACAATCTCGGAATCTCGGATGCAAACCAATGTTGACTTAGCATTTGATCCGCACCAAGCGCCTTTCTGAATCTTTTATAATGCGCACAGCCTAGGAGTGGAATGCCCTGCTGCGTCAGTATTTCCGAGCGCTTACAACCCGAATTCCTTTAAAGTACGAGAAAATAGGCTTCTTCTGGGTAAGCTCGCTACATCTTCGACCCCATCTTCGTCCTGAGGACTGGTTTGAGGTCAAGAGCAAATCCATACGTAAACATAAAAAAAAAAGATGGGTCAGTATTGAAGCTAGTGGTACCAGGTCCAGACTGGGACATAATAAAATGTTTCGCCTGATAGGTATTTGAGAGACAGTCGGCCCTCCCAAACTGGCGAGGTCCATGCAGATCGAAGGAATATGATCTAAAACCAGAAGCGAAGCGAAGCGAGCTCGAAATTTTGCTACGATATAAGTATAACTCATTTGTACTCATTTGAGAAACTTATCATGTCATGCATTTTGGTCATTTAAATTCAAATAATCATCCAGTTTTCAAAAGGCTTTTTTACATAGGACATCTATCTATGAATTCAGTTTTTTAATCGACTTCAAAAAAGGAGGTTTCTCAATTCGTCCGTATATATATATATTTTTTTTATGTGTGTTCGCGGATAATTTTGTCTCTAAATTCGACGACATGGTTCCTTTTAGTTTCGGATGTCCTCATACCAGACTGACCCATCTCGATGTGCCACCCTCTTTATCGATTTTGATTACATGTTAACAAAAGGTGATTTCTACAAAGGTAATTTCTTGATAACTGGTTGCAAAACTTAGTTACCATGACGGTCGAAGAGAAAACAAGCATAAGTCAAAGGTCAAATATACCTGTAGCTGTGCCAGAGTGGGCCTGGCGGACAGTAGACAGTGCGCGTAGGGCAGGCAGTACGGCGGCGTGTGCGACGCGTGTGCGCCGCGTGTGCGGTGCAGCATCTCCCACAGCACCAGCCCTAGCGCGAACACGTCCACAGCGCAGAGGGCAGCCCTAGCTGTACTCAGGTCTAGGGCTCCTTCTAGGGCTTCCGGGGCTAGGTATCGGAGGGTACCCGCCTGTAGACACGAGAAAATTAATGTTATTTTGTCTATTTCGCGATTTCGACATTGGTCCCATAGTGAAAGTTGTTCAGTTTGATGGTCTTAACCACCCCCTTACATGTTTATTTGTATTTTTGTAACACCCTGTATAAGGAGTACATATATCACCATAGATTAATATGTATATTGGATATAGATAGGTAACTCGCCTTGAATTTTAGGACGTCCTAATTGCGTTGCCGCTTATAACATAACATAACATAACATAAATATAATTTATTTGCACACCAAAAATATACAGCTTATTAGCACTAGGGGGCGCCACATTATGAAATAAATTGAAAAAGACGATCGGCCGACACGAGGATCGAACCTTAGCTACCCGCATCGTAAGCCGGTTGTCTAGACCGCTAGACCAACAAGACAGTGATTGATATGGGCGAAATCTCTCACTACTACAGCGCAGCGCGTGAGGTGTAGTGCGCTGTTACTCCGATATGAACCCTAGTTCAACACATAGTGCTTCGAAACATAACCGATAGATGGTGGAAGCTGTCTCTGGAAAATCAGCGTTCTACTTAGTTTGTACTAAGATAACATGGCATGTACATTACCTCGGTGATCCTGCTAGGCGCCTGCTGACCGCGTTGGCCCAGTAGCTGAGCCAAGCCCAGGTCTGCTAGGCGAGCTCGACCATCCATAGATACTAGAACGTTGTTGCTGTTCACGTCCCGGTGCACTATGCATGGTTTGTTGCCGCCTGCAAATAAGTTGTTTGAATTATTATGGCTTCTCATAGAACGCATAAAGTCTACGTATGAAATGGCTGTATGCTCTCGATCCCTTGGCCTTTTCGTAAAGAACAAAGGTCGTAGAAAGAGAAGGTAATAGAAGGCAGCACATGTCTTGTCATATTCACTCAATAAGAGATGCGCATAACAAATTCACTCTAGTTAAAAAAGGAGATCGCTACCTATTGCTGTCCTTATCGACATAACCTAGCTGTCTGACTCCGGAGTCATCATCATCATATCATCATATATAATCGCCACGCTTGGCAGGCGGGTTGGCGATCGCAGTTGGATCGAATCAATGTGTGTACTCAGAGGATGGTGCTGCCCATCCTCCGGTACATCCTTTAGTCACCTTTTAGGACACCCACGGGAGGAAATGGGTTGGTGCTATTCTTAGCCGACACCACACGGACTCCGGAGTCACTTCATATAAATTGTATAGAATTGGATGACTATCGCTATCTCATACGCGGTTACACTGATGTTCCGTCTACCAGCGAAAGAGAAACCTTTTTATTTTTCTATTATAAGTAATACTAGTTTTTTCTATGCAGCGATGAACTATGTGTCATCTGTTGAGTTATTCAAGGAGTAAATTAAAAACGAAGAAAAAAACTCTCCTTTCGGAATCGAGCCCATACAGCCAAGCCCATACAGTAAATATTAAGTGTAGTTTCCTAGTTTGCCTATTTATTATAAGGACTGGCCTTGCGGTAGCACTTCCCCGCTGCCACTGTATAAGAACAATTGATCATGTGCATTTACATTAAATTTTATACCTTATCACTAAACGAGACAGCCTATAATTGCGAAACAATAACTACGAACTTATGACGTTTGGCGTTCACACGAGACTACTTTTCATGATTTTTATCATTCAAAATTAGAATTTAAAGTTATGGGAATAAAATCCAAAGTTTCGGATTTCATGTTTCCTCGCCCCCCGCAGAAGTGGCAGAAATGTTTGTTAGTAGCATTACACACGTAACTAGTCCTTATACAGGGTGAAATTGATATCATTAGCATCCTTTTAAACTAAGAGTCTACCCATCGAACTGAACAACTTTTAATATGGCAGCAAACCGATCGGAGTTAAAAAAAAATCTGCTGTTGCATACATTTGAGTCGCGAACTCGCGCGTCGACATTGCAGTTGCAGTATGGAACAGCAGATTTTTTTATTTGCTCCGATCAGTTTGCTCCCATAGTAAAAGTTGTTCAGTATGATGGGTAGACTCTTAGTTTAAGAAAATGCTAATGATATCAATTTCACCTTGTATAAGTAGTCAAAGGTAGTTTCAAATATTAGAAGAAAAATGATAAGTACTAAAAGACAGCCCATCTTCTTCTTATCGTGTGGGCAGAGCCTTGGTGTCAGAGTTTTTTCAAACCGCCTTACGGCCTCTGACGTGGTTTTTATGTAACGACTATTATCACCAGTGATAGTAGCCGGGACCAACGGCTTAACGTGCCATCCGAAGCACGGAATCTTCTTTCTTTTCAGACAATCAGGTGATTCTACCTGCAATGTCCTAACCAACTGGCGAAAAACGCACAAAGTGACATATCACTTGGTGTCCCCCGTGGGAATGGAACCCACGACCTCTGTGTCAAGAGCCCAATGCTCTTAACCATTAGACCACAAAGGCAGTTGTGCAAGCCCATGTGACGAAATGTATTCGTTTCAAATCGTTTCACAACTTACAAAGAACACATACAAATAGTATGATACCTAAATTTATACACAAATTACGAGGAATATCATACTTCCCAAGGAAATGGAAATTATCCTTTTTTATAGTAGCATTTTTTATAAAATTCACCAGTTTTGTTGGTGAAGCGGGATGGGGCGTTTTCCTTTAATACTACATCAAAAGTTTTATATATTTTTTATTATTGTTTCCTCCTTTTTTAATTGAAAGGAAATATCTTTTGAAAGTTTCACCACATCGTTTCTCTAACCTCGTTGACGAAGTATGTACAGTAGTACCAGGTTTATAAGTCTTTTATACCGCTCGAAATAATATTGACCAATCAGGATGTGTCACCTTCAATCCGTTTACGCTATTGGCTAATTTGTTTTCGTGCCCATTCCGCTGCTATCCGACTTTGCACCCTTTGATTACTTAATGACTTCGGGTTTTGACGGAGACTCGGTCCTGCTCTGCGCAAACGAAGATTGACGAGCGGAATGATTTTCCTGGTCGTACTGTAAGTAACTTACTGGCGGTGTGTAGATGGGCGAGCGCGGCGGCAAGTCCGTGGGCGAGTAGCGCGAACTCGTGCCAGGCGAGTGGCGCCCTCTGCAGCCGCTGCCTCAGCGTGGTGCTGCACAGCTCCAGCACCACCAGCCGGCACGACCCCACCTCCGTCAGGGAGAGTCGGCTGTCGCTACCTGCAAAGACAAATTGGGCATTTGACTACATACGAGATACCGTAAAATGGGGTTACATTGATTAATTTTGAAATTCAAATTATTACTCTATGAGATTTAACTCTAAAAATAAATAAAAAAAATTTTTAATACCGACTTTGCATTTGGACTTATTTGTTCAAATAGAAAATTTTTTTGGATATATTTCCGGCTTATTAACGCTATGGGCTCCCACACGAAACTGCGATGCGATTTGTCTTGTTGACGTAATAAAAGCTAGCAAGAGATTTAATTAAGGATTAACTCTAATGAGCGTTTCTGCAACTGAGTGTTGAGTTTTAACTGTAACATATACAGCACTTACCGTAATATCTAAGTATATTAGGATGTGATAGATGAGGTAGCGCATATATGGCGGCTTCTCGTTGCCAGGCGTTGGCATTCGAGTACAATTTGACGGCGACGGGAGTCGAACCCAGACTGCCGCGCCACACCGACCCGAACTTTCCTTGACCTGAAAATATAATCATTGTAAATCTTTGATTTTCAACAATGGCATTCACAAGCACTTCGAATCAGCGCGCTGTTAAGGTGGTTTCAGTCCATACAAAACTTTGACGCACAATACGCGTAGACGGAATTAATATAAGTAACCTTGTATATATGGAAAAATAGTTTAGAAAATCTAGATGTCGCGTCACAAATAACATTTGCAATTTGTAATATAACTACAAAGATATAAAGCTTTGAAATTTTTCATACAAAATTTTAAAAGCTTTATATCTTTATATCTCCCCAAATGTCCACAAAAACATAGACATCACTTTGCTTACCTACTGATATGATAGGTTAGTCAAGCTTTGTATAACAGAAAACCTAAGTTATGTTGTTTTTACGATGATAAATTGATGAAGAAAACACTCAAAATTCTCCACTTTAATCATTTTTTCCCTACAATTTCACTTCCCCCAGAGACCAAATTTTACCCCATAATCGCGGAAAAAATTTCAAATCTGAAAACCCTTTCGTTGACGTTTATATGACGTTTGTTTTTTTTTTACCAAAGGCAACAGATTTAAGCCCATTCAGCCTCTGACATGACGTCATTTAGAGGTCGAATGAAATAAATAAAATCTCGAAATAGTTTTGGAATCAGCATAGCTTAAGTTTTACTTAACATATCGAATTGTAATAAACCCGAATATTTTCGAATCACCAGACTCACAGGGAGCGTTTATGTGATCTGAGGCTTTCTTATTTACTGCCCGAGCGGCAACTTCATTAAGCGCAGCGGAACGAAAGTTGACGCTTTCCGCCCGGAGGGGTGAACAATTATTTTTATGAAATAAATGAATATGAAAACCACAATGTTGAAAACAATCAATCAATCAAATATACTTTATTTTACACCAAAACATAAACAGTAAAATACAGAAATAAAATACAAGAGGCACAAAATAAGGCGGTCTTATCGCTAAGAAGCGATTTCTTCCAGACAACCTTAGTGTAGAGAAAACGGTGAAAAGAAGAAAGGTAGGCGGTGTTTCCAGAAAAATCTTTCAAAAATGAGCAGTTATTGGTAAAAAACAAAATGTAAGTATACAAAATAAACCTATTATAAAACAATGTTTTTAGTAAGTGACGAGCGTTAACCCGCGACTTCGTCCGCACAAATTATATACCAGATTTTAAGTCAGATCATAAGCTATCAAACAAAAAAAGTTTCATCAAAATCGGTTCAGTAGTTTTTGCGTGATACTCGTTCAAACAAACAAACAAACACCCAAACAAACACACAAACAAACAGACAAAAAATCCAAAAATTGGTGAAATGGAATCAGGGACACCTAAAAACCATATCGTAACTTTTTTTTTTAATATCTTCAATGTACAGACAAACTTCCTGTTACAGTTTTATAATAGTATAGATATATAGATTCACAGCATCTAAACTTTGAACTGTAATGTAAGTAAGTGATTCACAACAGAAACTTTGAACTGTTTACTTACATAAACAAACGCTTATCGTGTGGAATACCAAACTAATGAGTATCACTGACCTATATGCTCGATTAGCGACAGGTTATCAACGCAGAGCAGCCCCGTCGCGAGAGAGTCCGGGCCGCTTCCCATTACATCGCCTGTGAAACAAAATATTATTATTTACACGTTGTGTTGTTTTGAATTAAGTTCATGAATGCAATAAAGAAATCTAATCTAATCTAATCTTTATTAATTAGTGGAAATATGTAAATAGCTTTGACTATTTATTATAAGGACTACCCTTTCGGTAGGTAGCATTTCCCCTCTGCCACGGTATAAGATATAATTAATCATATGCATTTACATTCAATTTTATACCTTATCACTAAACGAGACAGCCTATAATTGCGAAACAATAATTTTGAACTTAAAACGTTTAGGGTTCACACGAGACTTCTTTTCATGATTTTTAACGTTCAAAATTAGAATCTAAAGTTATGGGGAATAAAATCCAAAGTTGCGGATTTCGTGTTCCCTCGCCCCTAGCAAAAAGTGGCAGAAATGTTTGTTCGTAGAATTACACACGTAACTAGTCCCTATATAAGTAGTCAAACGTAAATAGAAATGAAATAAAATTACATTGTTATAACATTCTGAAATAATGCAAATTATTCAGTGCCAGTTCTTTATTATTAAATGCCAAGGGAGGGGTAATATGTTTATTTAATACTAGGGTTAACCCGCGACTTCGACCGCACAAATTATATACCAAATTTTAAGTCAGATACTAAACTATCAAACAAAAAAGTTTTATCAAAATCAGTTCAGCAGTTTTTGCGTGATGCTCGATCAAACAAACAAACAAACAGACAAAAAATCCAAAAATTTGTAATATGGAATCAGGGACACCTAAAAACCATATCGTAACTTTTTTTTTGTAAATATCTTCACACTATCTGTAAAGACACACTTTCTGTTACAGTTTTTTTTTATAATAGTTTAGACTAGCGACCCGCCCCGGCTTTGCACGGGTGCAATCACAGAACATTATAAGAGGGGTTAGAAATGCAAAGTAGGTAGCGCTTTTGCTTCGGGGACGACTGTCGCCACGCCAGCGGGAAGCGACTTTGTTTTATACTATGTAGTACTTAAGGTGGTTTCAGTCCATACAAACGTTTGACGCACAATACGCGTAGACGGAATTAATAAAAGTAACTTTGTATATATGGAAGAATAGTTTGGATAATCTAGATGCCGCGTCACAAATAATAAAATAATTACGAAGATATAAAGCTTTGAAATTTTTCATACAAAATTTTAAAAGCTTTACATCTTCGTAATTATATTATAAATTGCAAATGTTATTTGTTACGCGGCAACTAGATTTTCTAAACTAGTTTTCCATATATACACAGTTACTTATATTAATACCATCTACGCGTATTGTGCGTCAAAGTTTTGTATAAAATTGACCCCTCTGCAACCGCCTTAATATGCTGTTTTTAAGAAGATGGTCAGAACATCAAACTGAACAACTTTCTCTATGGTACCAACAGCGAAATCGCGAAAAAAACAGCTTTTCCATACATTTGGCTCGAGTAGGTTTGCAGTTTTGTATGGAAGAGCAGTTTTTTTTCGTGATTTCGATGTCGGTGTCATAGAGAAAGATGTTCAGTTTGACAGTCTGATCACCCCCTTAAAAACGTGTCAGCATATTAAGAAGGACCCTAAGGGTTGAGACACATTTACCGACGGCGACTGGTGGTCGCCCCATACAAAACTGTCATTTAGAATGGGAAAGCCGTCCGCCGTCGACGCGGCAACGAAGCATGGCGGACAGCTTCCCATACTAAATTACAGTTTTGTATGGGGCAGCCACCATTCGCCGTCAGTAAATGTGTGTGTGTGTGTGTGTGTGTGTGTGTGTGTGTGTGTGTGTGTGTGTGTATTAAATAAACACAACCCTTATTTTGCGTCGCGCAGTCGGGTAAAAAGTATTTTACACCTAAATAAGTTGATTATAGTGCAGGCTGATGATGACAGTACCTTTTTCAATGTCTTCCTTCTCTCGCCGGCAGTACACCCTGTGCAGCATTACTCCGGCTAGTAGAGCGGCTAGTAATGCTAGAGTGGCCGAAGCTGCTACGCTCGAGTAGTTGGCCGTTTTGGCCGAGTCGACCGTTGATTGCGCATTAATAGGCACTATCTCTTCTTCCTGGAGAGACGCTGTGGAGAATAAGTTTGATTCGATAGAAAACATCGTGAGGGAAACTGGATGCTTCAATTACGAGGCAGCAGGTTGCGTTCCTTTGTCTCTAGGTCAAAGTCAACATAAAGCTTGAAGCACACTTATTAAGGGCCTATGTCGAAAAATAATTGAAGCGAAATGGGCTTGTGATAGCTTATATTACTGCCTGATGCGAGAGAAAGAGATGGGGCGGCGCGCGCGACTGAAACGACGCAAGCGTAAAACAAACTTTATTTAATTGTGATTGTACTATTTATGTGAGTTCAATTCTGCTCTAATCTTCTCTTCCTGTTGATTATGGATGCTTTAACATCGGACATACAGGAAGAGGCAGCCTGGTGCATGCTGTTTGCCGACAACATTGTTCATGTCGGTGAAGAAGGACTCGAGGTCCAGAGCAGATTGGCACAATGGCAGCAAAAACTGGAGAGTGTTGGCATGAAAATTAGCAGAACTAAAACGGAACGTTTGTTCTGCGATTTCAGCGGTCTCTCCAGTTGCATGCCTATTGCCCTTGATGGCGTGCCTTTGCCAGTCTGCTCCGACTTCCGGTACCTCGGGTCACTCATACAAAACGATGGAGAGATAGATCGGGACATGAAGCACCGAATCAACTCAGGGTGGATGAAGTGGCGGCAGGTTACGGGAACGATCTGCGACTCCCGAATCCCCCTCAAATTGAAGGGGAAAATATATAAGACAATAATACGACCTGTCGTTACGTACGGATCGGAGTGTTGGGCCACAAAAGGGACGGATGAGAAACGATTGCATGCAACTGAGATGAGAATGTTGAGATGGATTTGTGGTGTAACTAGAATGGACAAGATTAGGAATGAGTATATTAGAGGAAGTTTGAAAGTAGCACCTATTGCAGGGTAATAGATTATCGTGGTATGGGCATGTAATGCGGAGAGACGAGTGCCATGTTACGAGACGAGTGTTAAGTATGAATGTGGATGGCTGTAGTAGGAGAGGGAGGCCGAAGAAAAGATGGATGGATTGTGTGAAGGATGATATGTATAAAAAAGGAGTGAGTATGGAAACGACGGCTAAGAGAGATGAATGGAAGAGGATGACATATTGCGCCGACCCCAAATAATGGGAAATGGGCAAGACAATGATCAATTCTGCTCTAATCAAAATTTGTAAAATATCAATCTCTTTTTTTTTAATCTAGTCTCGTGTTTCTATTATTCGCCGTTTAGCAGTTCCAAGCGTTTATCGATAAAGACGGAGGCTACTTTGGCTTGTTTTTCTATCGAGAAAATATGTCTTAATCGTGTTTTGGCTCTTGTCAAACATCAATTATATGTTCAATTTACACATATTCGCTAATCATACTCCTACTGTTAGTACTTCATGTTATATGACGCTTTGAAGAATCCTATTTTTTTCACATATCCTCTTAGATGTCAAATCTTTTTTTGAAGCTACCATCGCGTCGGAACGTGTTGTCGGTGTAGAGAAAGAAACTCTATAACAGAACCCGAATTAATAACTAGCATTGCATATGCTCACGATTATATTCCCCAAGGGGGTAGTCAGAGATATTCTGAAGTCTCAGAACATCCACGTTTCACCAGTTGTACCGAAACTCTGTCCAGGTTGATGTTGTGTGAGCCAGTCACCACTTGTAATGGACAGTGGGTACATGCCTCGAAATTGAAGCATGCAGGTTTCGTCACGATGTTGATTTAATAACTATTACAATATAAGGTTATGTATACAATAATAATCTCTGCTTACCCCAATGGTAGACAAGACACGTATGACGACACAGACGAATATTAAATACATAATAATTAATAATGAATAACTTACTGAAGTCAGCGTTGCAGTAGCTCTTGGTGCAGCAGCAGAACTTGCTGCCCGGCAGCCGCGGGTGCGCGCGCGTGCAGCTGTCGCACCCGCCTCGCCCGCCCGCGCGCGACGCGCGCCAGCAGCCTGAGAACACAACTCATCACAATATGTAAAGGTTGGAATGTTGAGATGAGAGAGAGGGGCACAACAACCAGCTACCAGAACCATTATAGCTACAAGAAAACTGTCTTAGAAGACTAACCCTATCTTTTGGAGCATTTAACTTCTGCATTCACAGATTTTGAAAATAAAAAATGTACAGTCATCGAGCAGAACTGCAATTTTCAAAAACTTTTTTTTTTCATCCCATTCGATTTTCTTACTGATAAGGAACATAAGTCTCTATGGGGTCAACCTAGGTCGAGGTATTAAAACTCTCATCATCATTGTCTTGCCCATTTCCCATTATTTGGGGTCGGCGCAATATGTCATCCTCTTCCATTCATCTCTCTTAGGCTGCCCGCCCACGTCAGACTTTTTGTAGGACTGATAAACGGTCCGACTTTTCCTCCGATACTTATGAACGTTATTTTTGACCGACTTTTTGTAGGACGTGAGCGTTGCACTATTGCGAGCAGTACGTTCTATTTTTCTCCTACAAAAAGTCGGTCACCGATTGTCTGACGTGGGCGGGCAGCCTTAGCCGTCGTTTCAACTCTCGGAAAACGCAAAATTAAATTCCCATACAAAATCACCAAATGATGACATTGTAAACACTTTCTAGGGTGGTTCAGACCATAAAACTGACACACTCCTGTATACAACAGGAGTTAAGGTAGTTCAAAGGAAAATCTGGGATGGGGGATATCATTATCGACCTTTTTGGTCCCATACAGGTTCCATTCAAAGACATTCAAGTGACTGTGATTTGTGTTTTTTCACTGATTTGCTACCTTGTCCCATTCATCTGGTTCAGTGTGTTAAAGCTAGTGACTATTTTGAGCTGATATTCGGCATGAAGATATCCAACAACTTATTGTTTTGGCGGCACTTACGCTGGTGGCTATAGAGCCCTATACGGGAGTTACATACAGGCGCTGTCGCAGATGTTGTTTATTACTCAAATGTCAATAAATCTAAAAGTAAAAACTAATCAAAAAAGAAAATTAAATTCCTTCAAAAGTTGGAATTTGTTTGAAGAAAAAATCTAGGTGTTAAGCCCACTATTCATCATTCACATCACCAGAGAAGATCTTTCACCACTCTATGGTGGAAGTCTTCAATGGAGGAGCATTCCACCTCATTTCTATATAGCGTCTTTGAAACTGACCTTATTTACCAGCTAGACTAGAATGTTTGCTGGTCCTGCATTTTTTTCTATTGACATTTAGGGTCGATTCACACCAGAAGAGCATCGAAGAGGATTTGCTCGCAGCGGCAATATTATCACTAGTAAATAAAGGTTAAATTTATTTGCAGCTGCCCATACTGGTCCAAATAAATTTGATCTGTATTCACTAGTGACAATATTGCCGCTGCGAGCAAATGCTCTTCGATGCTCTTCTGGTGTGAATCAGCCGTAAGTAGATAATCACCTTGTCCAAGCACCGTTATATTGCCTCCATCCTCCTCCATTCTCCACAGAGTGTAGCAATAGGCCAGGGGGTCGTTACACTGCTCTACTTGCACCACTTCACCGCTCGGCATCGTCAAGTCTGATAGTGGACCGTTTTCTGTGGATAGCAAAGAGGTTTTGTAATTAAATATTTATTTTTATTTTATTATTCTTAGGAAGATTTACAGCATTTAGCCCAGTAATTTTACGGTTTGAGCCGGGACTAATTAGTAATTGACATTTTTTTTCGGTATAATATTGAAGAGCCAATTTGAGCTTAGAAATGTATCAAAATTAAAAAAAAAAAATCATTTCAGCAACAGTTCCAATTTTAAAATTTTGCTATTATCTCATTCTAAAAAACCTGATGGTAATTTTTTTTGCACATATTTAAGGCTTTACCATTATACATACTACAAACATGGTGTGAATATTTTTGTCTACTTAGAAGGTTTTGAAATATACATTCGTATTTTCTAATAAATACCTCATTTTTTAAATTTCATTGCCTATTTTATTGCTTAAAAATATTTTATATAGTTAAATCTAAGTCAAATGAGTGCATTGGTATTAATATTAATAATTAAAAATCCTTCTGGGACACATAATTTTGAATTCTATGTTGCGTAGCGATTTTTTTTAATAGCTTTAAGTTAGGCCTTTTGTCACTTAATGGTTCCGGTTACAGTTTAAAAGTGCAATTAGTAATTACTCCCTACCCCGCCTAACAAAACTCCGTAAAATGACTGGGCTAATTGATTACATACTAAATACATCTTTAAATAACTGTAAGCTAATTACAAATCTGCACAATATGTTTTCTAAACATCTTGAGCAAGGCCTTGACTGCGCAGAATAAAATTTGTTGGCGAAAGCGCTCTGCTCATACCCCGCATCCTGACCCATTTTTTCAAGTTGTTGGCCGGGTACTGTATTGCTTCTACAATGCATTGATTTTCTTAGTAAAGTCGTCGAAGTTGACGAAGTTGACGAAGCTTGTTGCAAATATTCAGGATGTATTTATTGACGAAACGTGTTGTGGATCTAAGTGATGTATTTTCTTTGACAAAGTCTGTTGTGGATTGTAGTTATGTATATACGTATATACCTATGACGAAGCCTGTTGTGGATATGAGTGATGTATTTTGTTTAATAAATAATTTTAGTTAGATGTGGGCATATTTCATGACATCCTGGCATCACCAAGTTCTGATGCTGCTAGAAAAGTGTTCGCATTTGCAAACTCATCAGTGTCTCGTTAAGTAAATTAGAAAGTAGGAAAATCTAGACATAAGGTACGATGGGACTGACATATACATAACATTTTGTATAAAAGTCCCTTTAAAAAATTTAAAAAAAAAAATTTACTTCATTTAAAGTCTATTTTTCCATTTCATTGATTTATTTATTTTTTTTTTTTTAAATGGCTTCTGCTATGAAGCAATTTAGCCAGTCTCAGGTAATCGGCAAATCACGTTAGTTACAGAGGGTAGGTAGATACCCGGAACAAATAAAAATAAAAAATTTTGTTGCGGAAAATCTGAAACAAGGACAACACATGACATCACAATACAATATTTTCAAAACTAAATGCCAAATAAGTAATGGTAATATAAAATAATAATAAATAACAAAATAAAAATAAAAAAATTACAATTTTATGTTATTGACCTGAATAAAATAGGCAAGAGCGTTAGTAAATTGTTTAGAAGGGAAGGTCAAAAGATAGTTGGTATTTAAAGGAAAGTAAAGGTTGGAATCTTTGTTAGAATCTGTTAACAAGTTATAAAGAGGGGGACATTTATTGTTAAGAGGACAGACAAATAAAATATGGTCTACCGTTCCATCCTCCAATCCACAATCACATAGAGGACTGTCTCTTACTTTAAATTTATGAAGTCTAACCGGCGAACATGTGTGTCCCAGACGGAGGCGTATTAAAACGCTTGTGACCCTTTTATCGAGCCGACGCCATTCTTTGTCGAAGAACCAAGGAGGGGATCTTATTGTGGGCTGAATCCTGGAATACTGATACGTAAAAGACGTCCATTTACTTTTCCACTCAGAATTGAGGTATTTAGATGGTAAGTTAATTAGATCATGTGAAAAATTTTGATAATATTTAAGGGCACCATCAGACACCGCTTCTTTGGCTAGATAGTCTGCTAGTTCATTGCCTCTGATTCCTGTATGGCTTGGGATCCAAACTAAAGTTACTGTAATGCTGGATATGTGACATAAGTACAGCATCTCCTTTATTTTGCTGATTATGATGTTACGCGAGCAATTTTTAAGAGGATTTTGTGACAAGGCCTGCAGAGCACTGAGCGAGTCTGTAAACACCAGGGAAGGACTAAGGTTGTTGTTTGCTATATACATTAAGGCAGTCAGTATGGCTAAGCATTCGCCTGTGAAAACTGAAGCTTCCGGAGGAAGTTTTTGTTTCTCCGAGTAGTTGGGAACCAAAGAGGTGAAGGCACAGCCCACTTCTCCATCATCGTTCATTTTGGAAGCATCTGTGTAGAGATGGTGCCAGTTAGGCCATCTAGTATTAACAACTTCTAAAAACTTTATGTTGGCGTGGGCAGTATCCTTGTGAATGCCAATGTTGGTCACCACATCAGCAGAGTGGCAGAGCGCTTCATAAGAAGTGTTATATACTGGGAGTTTGTCACTATTATATAAATGGGCTTCTAAATCTTTCAGGCGATTATGGCTGATAACCAAAGGAGGCTTCGTTTTGTGAGTCCAATACCTACTCGTAATAGTTAATCGAGACAACTCATCTAATTTTTGTAATAGCGGATGCGAGTTGATTTGGGCTAATCTGAAAATATACCGATCTGAAAGATACTGGCGGCGTAGATTTAATGGTGGCTCAAAGCATTCCACTTGAAGGCCCTGGATTGGGGATGATTTCATAGCACCAGTAACTATGCGCAGAGCCTTTGCTTGAATAGAGTCTAGTTTTTTCAATGCGGCTTTGCTACAAGGTTCAAGAACGAAAGAAGCAAAGTCAATATTACTCCTTATGAGCGCATTGTACAAAAGCTTTTGTGAGTATGGGTGGGCGCCCCACCATGACCCAGACAGGCATCTTAAGACATTCAGCATTCTCTCACACTTCTTCACCGTGTTATCTATGTGGAATTTACCAGTCAAATGTGTGTCCAGAGTTAAGCCTAGAAATTTAGCCTTGTTTTGCATGGGAATAGGTTGTCCACTATAAATAATTTGTAAGTCAGGAATCTGACGAGATCTAGTGAAAACTACGGCGACACTCTTACTCGGGGACAGTTCCAAGCCATGGCGAACTAACCATGCGCCGATGGAGTTTAGGGAAGAGTTTAAAGAAGCAGCCGCATCCGTAATACATTTATTACAGCTGTAAACACATATGTCATCTGCATATTGCAGGATTCTGCTTGAATTGTCTAAGGAAGGAATGATGAAGGAAGGTCACATGAATAGAGATTGAATAGTAGTGGGCTTAAGACTGAACCCTGAGGCAGGCCTCTCCAGACTACTCTGGGAGTCTGAACTTGACCGTCCAACAACAAATTGATCTTACGGGGGACCAGCAAATTGCAGATGAAGTGCACCAATTTAGCAGGAATACTCAGATTTAGTAATTTACTCCTGAGTACCGAAATTAGAACATTATCATACGCAGAGGACACATCAAGGAAGGCTGCAACTACAGTCTCATTACGGGAGAAAGTCAAGCGAATGTCAGTGTACAAAATGGAGTGACTGTCTGTTGTTCCCTTACCTTTTCTGAAACCTAATTGGGTTTGAGACAGAATCTGCCTATTTTCCACAAACCAGTCTAGCCTGTTCTTAATTAAATGCTCCATAACTTTGCACAGCGCAGACGACAAAGCAATTGGTCTATAGGACGCCCCTAATGTGGGGTCTTTATTGGGCTTGAGAAGGGGAATTATTAAGTGCTCTTTCCATGATTCGGGGCAGGAACAGGAAGAAAAAAAATAGTTCATTAGACCCAGAAAGTAGAGTTGGGCTTCTTTCGATGCATACCGTATGAAGCTGTAGGATATGCCATCCAAACCAGGCGCGGTATCGGGCAAATTTGCCAGGACAGTATTCAATTCTGTAACAGTGAATGGACGCGTCATGGGATCATCGGATTCTGGAAGCCAAACACTCATTGGGAATTCGTTTGGCGCTGGAGTGTATGGGGGTGCTAACTTATCCAAAAAATCGTCAGACCAAGAGTTAAAATTAGATGTTGGAGGTGGAGAGGATACAAAGCCCGTTCGAAACCTTCTAACATTACGCCACACAGTTGACGGGTGGGTGGACGGAGAAATGGATTTGCAGAAATTAATCCAGCCGTTACGCTTTTTCTCGGACAATAATCTTTTACACCTAGCCTGAATCTTGCGGAAGTTGATGAAATTGTCCATAGTCATGGAGTTTGTAAAAGAGGTTTCGGCTTGGTTTCTATCCTTGACGGCTCTCGAACAGTCTGAATCCCACCAAGGTGGAGATGGAACTTTTTTGATGGGGTTTTTAAGGGGTATGCTCTCAGCCGCAGCTGATACCAGGCAGCCACAAAAACTGTTGTAGCAGTCGATGACATTTGAAGGAGTTATCGGAGGAAGCGTTTGACTGCTTTCTTTCGTATGTTGGCAGAAGGAGTCCCAATCAGCTGCGTTTAAATGGTATTTTTGTAATAAAAATGAAGGTTGAACTGAAGAAGGAGTAAGACTAGGAAAGGAAATGGTTATAGGAGCATGGTCACTGCTGTAAGTCAGGGGGGATACATCCCATGAGAGGGAAGAGGCTAGGGAAGGAGAACAAATGGACAGATCTACTGCTGAGGCCCTTTGGTTCGGAGAAGTTCTATAGGTAGGACGACCATCGTTAAGAACACAGAGATTTAGTTCATCTATTATGTTGGCGAGCACAAGTCCATTAGGATTGTTATAATGATCCCAAAGGCGATGGTGGCTATTAAGGTCACCCAGAACCAGGCAGGGAGGGGGAAGCATGTTAATTTGACGTTTAAGGTTATCATAAATAGTGGGAGAAGGATGGGGAATATAAACACTCATTATTGAAAAATTTGCAGATTTAATGGCAACTGCGTATATGCCATTAAATGATGTGAGATTTATTTGAGTATAACGGAAGTCTTTACGAATTAACAAAGCAGCGCCATCCCAGCCGTCATCTCTGTCATGCCGGAGACACACATACCCAGGGATGGAGAAACGAATCTCCGGTCTGAGCCATGTCTCCGATATGGCGAGGACAGCCGGTTTGAATTTATTGATTAAGTGAATTAATTCATTTTTTTTGTGACGGATACTTCTAACATTCCATTGAAGCATCTGGTCCATTGTCAGTATGAAGAAGCTGAGAGAGTGCATGTAATTTGCCTGTGACGGTCGGCGGAAGAATAAGAGAAGAATTACAAGTGGAGAGAAGGTTCATGATATTGGACAGGAGATTATCCAGAATAAGAATAGAGGAAGGAGTATTATCCATAATTTGTGGAGGATAGACGGATTGAGTTTGGGGGGGAGATATACTTTCAGCAGTAGAAGGATCTATATGAGGAGTTCTGGAAGAAAATGCACAGCCATTGGATGGAGGAGGAGGGGAGAAACTATTTAGGAGCTGTTGGTGTGCCCCATGATCATAACCATGTTGTAAGGGGGTTCTAGTTTTTGGCGTTCTAAATACGATATTGTTTGTGGTTGGCGAGAGGGTTGTGAGACGGCACGAGAGTATTGTTGAGGGGTCCTAGAAGGGTTTGGAGGGGAATTTTGGAAATAAGAGGGAGACTGCTGGATTTGAGACATGTAATTTTGGGAAGCGATGACCTCCGCATATGGGGAACGGGCTTTAGGATGTCGACTTGCAGCTTCTTGAAAGGAGATTCCCTCCTCTGACATCAACAGTTTTATTTTGGCCTGGCGCTCATATTCTGGGCACTTTTTATTTATGGCAGTATGATAACCACTACAGAATAGGCAGGAAATCCTGTCATCCTCAATGTCGCAGGTATCCCCGGCATGAGGCTGTGCACACTTGAAACAGCGGGGCTGGGATCTGCATACAGACTTTATGTGTCCAAAACGGCAACAGTTAAAACACTGTACTACTGGGTACTTGTATGGGTCTACTGAAAATGAGTTATGAAGTAAGTAAATTTTATCGGGAAGTCTTTGTCCGTCAAATGTCAGGACTACAGTTTGTGATTCCTCTCGTTTGGCTGTTTTGGTTTCGGGGTCTACGGATCGATAAGTAAGGCGCCTAACTTTCAATACTTTACTTGATCTGAATCCAATTGGTAAGGTTATGAGTTCTAAGAGCTCTTCAGTCTGAAAGTCTGTAGTAACCCCCCTAATGACTCCCTGCCGGCAGATGTTGTATGAAGGAATTGATGCCTTGTAATTATTTTCCTGAACAAGGGGGTGCTGAATAAAGTTGTTGGCTCCTGAATATGAGTTGAATGTGACTGAAAGTCGATTCCGTCCAATTTTCTTTATACCATCTGGAGTAATCAAAGGAATTTTGTTGTTATATATGAATCGGCCAAACTTTAATGGATGGATAAAGAGATCACTTTGCTCAGAGTCAGAGGAGACCCTGGTAACGTGGACAATGAATGGACCTTCATCCGTAATGTTGTACAAGGTACGTGTTGGTACACTAGCCTCAGTGGGCTGCGTTGAATGTTTATTTTGTTCATTTAAATTTTTCTTTTTCAGGATCTCAGGGTCTGGAGCTTCCTCGGCTTGGCGCTTTCGCGGCGTGTAATTAAGTGCATTAGCATTACAGTCTGACACAACAACATGTTCAGCTGGAGACGGGATTATCATTTCAATATCAGGGGGATTGGGGGATGGGGTAAACATGATATCTCCGGATAGAAAGGCATCTGGGTCCAGAAGGCCTGAACTAATGTCAGGGGGTTCCTTGGCGTGGGACCCAATTATAGGTTAGAATTACATCTAGCTACTCACCGATGATTCTGTTAGTATTTACACACAAAACACTTACAACCACCGTGAACAATACACAAAGTAACTACACAGATGATTTCCGGTATTCAAAAAGGGCCAAAACACGGGAAAACTTAATTTCACCAAAAGTATGTGGTTCACCCATAAACACCGAGCTGTCAGTCTTTTCATTGATTTGATCAGGATATTTGGATTTATTATGATTTTTAAATGCTATGTTGTTATTAGATAGATAGATAGATATGTTGTTATTCATTATGTTAAATATTTAAGTATGTGATATCTTATATTTATATTACATGAAGCTAAACTTTTTATTGTGTTAATAGGAGTATTCTAAAAAAATACATTAATTGAATAAAAATTTGCAAAATTTGTAGAAAAAAAAAAATTTTAATACATAGTAAAAAAAATATATTTTTAATTAACATAAATAATATAAATCACATTATGAATAAAAAAACTAATTAAAAGTAAATGTCAATGTCTTGGATAAGTTATGTGAAAAAAATTGCAACCAGTACTGTCTAAACCATATCCATATACACGCACAGACATAATTTATATGACGCCTCACGCACACCAACCTAAGAAATTTCCCCACTTTGGCGGAATTGTGATAACACACCGGACGCCATAAAAGCTTAATGTGTCAATTTTACACTCATAACCATAATCCCTTTCAGGGTTGTCAGGAACATTGCTACAACTACTTTATTGCTACTTATGATGTCCAAGGAATTCAAGATATATACCGGATGAACCAGAACCAAAATCTCAGAGGTCACTCTCTCAAAATTGATGGCACGTTTTGTACAAGCAATCCCCGGAAACATTTTTTGCCCAACCGTATAGTTCACGAGTGGAACAAATTGCCTGAGACTGTAATAAGTGCGCCTTCAGTGAACTCTTTCAAAAATAGACTGGACAAATATTTAAAAAACTAAACAAGTGCAGTGATATACACGCATCAGCTTTGAGCTGCTAGTGTATCATATATAATAATAATAACTGCCAGCCTTGCATTTTAATGGATATAAGTTACAAAATAGTACAAAAAACTCACCAAAACTTTCATTTTCCACCATCAGTTGTGCGTTTTTCTCATCGTCATAAGTCGGCACCTCACTTTTACCGATACTATGTATTTTATATAAACAAGAAATAGTTGGTCCTTTAGTCGTTGGGGCCTCCGTTACAACCACTTTCGGTTTATCTCTGTACTTCTTAACAGCATTTGAGAGACCATTTTTGTTCCCCTGATCTTTTCCGGTACCAATAGCGGCTTTTTCAAAAGAAGCTATTCCACTCAAATCACCGAAATTAGAATTTTCGTCGTTGGCAATAAATTCGTTTGAATTTGGAACGTCTACACTTCTTTTTTGGATCACTTTAGGGTGTTCTTGCGGCCAGTCTAAATTACGTTGGGTCATTCTACGATGGTGGTATTTAGTGAATGTTCGTACGTAATATGATGGTTTTACTTGAGTGATGCTATTTCTTTCATCTAAGGCTTCTTGAGGTCTTGAAGTGAGGACTTTAGCAGTGAAAATGAATAGAAATAATACAACGCATTTTAAAAGCGGCGTTACGCGCTGAGTTAATATTCCATCCATCATTTTTTTTTCTTTTTTTTTTGCGGAAGCGGAAAGAAGTAAATATTCTAAGTTCCTAATTGTTGCATTGTGTTAATAACACCTAGCAACGAACTGCAAATTTTATCGATTTTTCTTCCAAGATTCCGTAGTGACAATGCAGTATTCTATTTTGATGAAGTTTACTCAAATATCCGCTTTATTTTCGGGTTTTGAATAGACTTTTCTATGCTCCAGCATTGATTATTTATGAGAAACTAGAAAAAATTAGATCGCAGTTCGTAAAGTTTTTGAAAGCGTGTTTATTGACTGTTTACGCGTTTATCACTATGATAATAATAGCACTGAAATTACACAAGACGAAGCAAAGGACTAATTACTTAAATTACTAATTTAAACTTAGGTTGTACACGAATTAAACATTTCACAGAAATATGGATCGATAGGATGTTGACAAACATATTTCGTTCGCCGACGACATATTGACCGCAACGTTTCGTTCCACATTTGCAAAACTTTCAGATTTCAATTCAAGAAAAGAAAATTGAAATATCAGATATTTCATTTTGGTCTTTGTATAAAATTAAGAGATGTATAATTTGCACCTTGAACGGCTATTCCAAAAATAAGAAATAGATTTTTGTTTTTCTAAAAATTATAAATTCGTGCGTAAATCGAATCGTAGAATTAGTACAGGGCTGCAAGTATAAATTAAAATTTACTTTTTTAGGAGAACTGTTTTCAACTATGCAGCTTCGACAATAACACCTGAGACCATAGCTTGATTCGTTTGCCGTTATTGTAAAGTAAATTTTAGTCATCACACTGATTATCGTTTGTTTCGAATGTTGGACATGGACAGAATTTTTAGGTAGTAGAAAAAAATGTTACAATACATGGCTACACTGACTACTCGGATACACGTACAAGCATAAATATTTCCATCTAAATCCTATGCTGGTTCTCTTATCCGAACTAATGAATTATTTTTTCTGTCACTGTCAAAAAATCGAATTCAGATAATTCAGGCGAGATTAGCTAATTCTCGTAGATATTTCGGTAAATTGATTCTAATTTTATAAACCGGTACCGTTCGTAGCTTTACTATCGCAAGCTTGTTCAGTAACCTACCTTTTAAACATCAGAAAACATGTCTTCCGCAACAGCAGCCGACGAAATAGACGAAGCAAAAGAGCGTGAACACTTTCGCGCGGTTGTTAACGCATTTAAATATTACAAGTAAGTAAAAAAGCCATTTATAAACCTTTTATTAATATCCTAGGACCCTACGCAACAGACTTAGTACAAATTTTCCTTTAAATTGTATGGAAAAAGGGCGTATAGCAACGGGCCTTTGTGATTTTATATCGGTCGATCTTATTAACCTATATAGATATAACAATAGCTTTGTTTATATCCAGTACACGTGCAGTGATGTGACCTTTATGTCCTATTGCTATAAGGTCTTATTCTCCATTTATTCAAGGTTGTTTATGTATTGATTCATCTGATGTTTTTAACTATAAGGATGAATTTTCCTATTCCTATTTATATGTCTGGCCAATTCTGATTAGCTATAATTTATTTATTTATTATATGTATATCTTGGACGTTACCTGGCATTTATCCAGGGGGGGAATGGGTGGTACTTATCCCCCCCCCCCCTCCTCCGAAATTTACTGCCCCCCCCCCCCCCCCCCCCCGACACAAATCTGGATATGTGCTTGAAAGTTACTAAAGCTGTTCTAAGAATAAGTGTTTGAAATCTCTGTTTCTGTAATACAAAATAACATTAAGGGCCTATGTCGAAAAATAATTGAAGCGAAATGGGCGTGTGATAGCTTATATTACTGCCTGATGCGAGAGAAAGAGATGGGGCGGCGCCTAAAACGACGCAAGCGTAAAACAAACTTTATTTAATTGTGATTGTACTATATTTGTAAGTTCAATTCTGCTCTTATCAAAATTTGTAAAATATCAATCTCTTATTTTTAAATCAAATCTCGTGTTTCTATTATTCACCGTTTAGCAGTTCCAAGCGTTTATCGATAAAGACGGAGGCTACTTTGGCTTGTTTTTCTATCTATTTGGCTCTAATCAAAACTTCAATTATATTTTCAATTTACACATATCCGCTAATCATACTCCTACTGTTAGTACTTAACGCTTTGAAGAATCAAATTTTTTCACATACTCTTAAAATTTTGTTGCTGTTTGGAATGGAGTATAGAATTATTTTTAGAAGAAAAACCAAAACATGCACAGCATAGAATAGATGGCTAAAAGAGTAACAGTGTGAACTGAGCCTATTATCTTAATTGACTAGGTAATCATAAATGTGATGCAATAGTTTGAACTAATAATAGTATTGTTTATGATCCGGCAGTTAATTTTAAAACCCAACTAGATTTTAAGCAGTCAAACTTTAGAGGACCATTAGAGTCTAGACACTGCAACTACAAATACAATACTAAATTAGTTTACACATACATAATATGGTTTATTTGAGGACCCGTACAAGGCCTGGAGTATGATGGTCCAAAACAGAGGATTACTAATAGTATTCAGTATTTATTTGCAGTATCACAATAATGAAGTACATACTTACGTGTAACACAAGATCTTATTTAATTATTGTGACGCCCTGTTAGGGCATGGCAATATAATTGCAGAGTGTTTGAAAGTTTTATTACATTACATAATATAATCATTAATTTAAGTAATAGAGATGTCGACGTTAACGTCAAGAGCCTAAAATATAAGAACATTGTTGTCCTGGAAAAAATCATTAATGTAGTAGTAACTTTTTGAGATGAGGAAGCTTTTTAATTTTTGTGTAAAAGATTTCTTTGTCTCTATTTTTTTTATTTCATTAGTTTAAGTTAACAACACAACTCAGAATGCGGTTAGTGAACTGTTGGTAAAATAGCCGCAAAAACATCTAATACAGGTAGTACGCAGAACATCAGGTACTCAAAACTCAAATACTCAAAATTTTTACACGCAGATAGAGCTATCTGTGTGTAAAAATGTGAGCACATAGATAGCTTTCTGACATAATTTTTTGACTCTACCACTGCGTTGGAAGGTCATAATCATAATCTTTATTGCTTTACATGAGGAAGTTACTTGGGTCTAAGGGTATACGCACCCTTATAAGTATGGGTCTTATAGCTATAATGTAGTAGAGGAGATCCGGCCAAAAACTCAACAATGTTCAATTGGTTTAGCGGTCAATCAACCTATACTTATTATAATAGTTCTGTGACTGATTGACTGACGGACTGCACACAGCCTAAAGATAGAAATATACAATTTGAATATATGTATTCTACGGAAGATCTAGGGTTTACACAAAGAAAGGATTTTTCGATATTCTAATTTCACGCAGATGAAATTGCGGTTGAAAGCTAGTTAGTCAATAATTGAATCTTTGATAAGCTCTGCTCCAAAATAGTAAAAATGTTGAATAGTTAAATTGTTTAATATGATCTTCGAAAAAAAAGTCAGTTACCAAGTAATTCCTGAGATAATAATTTATTATGTACATTTTGATATGGGTAGGATTTTTGATAATTATGTTGTTTTTGTGTACAATAAGAGTGGAATTTTGCTGCCGGATCCTGTACTACAATTTAGAATGTAAATAAGAAATAATTTGTTGCTATTGTTCTCGGAATTTAAATTGATTTGTTATTTATAAACAAACAAAAAACTTCCTATAATTCTATATTATCATTATCAATCAAATATTCTTTATTTTACACAAAAACATAAACAGCAAAATACAGAGAAAAAAATACAAGAGGCACAAAATAAGGCCGTCTTATCGCTATGAACCGATTTCTTCCAGACAACCTTAGGCGCGGTTTATATAGAAGAGATGTGGCGCGGGCGATGTGTGGCAATATAAATATAAACCTTATAGTATGTAGCATAGCGTCGTTTGGAGAATTACGCTCGCGCCTACAGGTGACGAGGTGGCGCGGTTGCGATTTTCCTTTACGACAAAAATGACGCTATGCTATGTACTATAAGGTTTATATTGGTGTTACTTTGACAATCCGCCACCGCCACACGTCTCTTTTGTATAAACAGCACCTAGGGTATTATCTTGACATTATCTATACTATTATAAAACTGTAACAGGAAGTTTGTCTGTACATTGAAGATATTAACAAAAAAAAAGTTACGATATGGTTTTTAGGTGTCCCTGATTCCATTTCACCAAATTTTGGATTTTTTGTCTGTCTGTTTGTTTGTGTGTTTGTTTGGGTGTTTGTTTGTTTGTTTGTTTGAACGAGTATCACGCAAAAACTACTGAACCGATCTTGATGAAACTTTTTTTGTTTGATAGCTTATGATCTGACATAAAATCTGGTATATAATTTGTGCGGACGAAGTCGCGGGTTAACGCTCGTCTGTATTAAAAACATAGTTGGTAGGTAAAATAAAATAAATAAAATAGCCTTTATTCACCGACACAATATTTTCCTTATTCAACACTTTACTTAACATATCTTAATCCTACATTTGGTCGGGTTGTCCTAAGACATAGGCCTCCTCCAACATTCTCCACTCTGTTCTTTCCTTTGAACTCATTCTCCAACCCTTTTGGTAGGTAGTTAGAAAAAATACAAGGGTTGTGGAAAGGCAAGGATTCTAATCTCCCTTGCTACAACTACTTGTGGGTTTTTTTTCAATTATTCCAGAAAAAATCCCTATTTGAAAGCACTAAGGCACTAACATCGAAATTGTGCAAATACAAATTTGTTAATTGCTTTTTTGATGATCCAAAACACCCCTTAAAGTATCAAGGAATAATTTAATTGTTGACTTTGAGAGTCAACAGGAAAATGAAAGTAAAATTACACAGATTTATAAATGTCCTTCCCTAATATGCTAACGGATTTTTTGAGGGGATGATTAGAACATCAAACTGACCAACTTTCTTTACGGGACCAACATCGAAATAGAGAAAAAAAAATTCTCGTTATTTCAATGTTAGTCCAATACTAAAATATGACTGAAGCACTCTATAAAATATGTAACATTGTAACGTTGTAATAGTTGTTTTTTATCAGATAGCCAGGCTGCTCTGAAAGCGCTAGGATCTGACGAAATAGAGTCGAAGCTAACATTGGAATGTGTCCGAGCACTCAACCGGCTTGGATTTACAAACTCTGTCACCCTAGGCTGGGTGCCTGGACACTGCGGTATTGATAGAAATGAGGCTGCTGACGAGCTGGCACCAAGAGGGGCGGAAGAGGACGCCTTACGCCCCGAGCCTTACTGAGGCATCTCTCGCAACACTACGACGTGTGCTAAAGTAATGGGCCGTGAACCAAAGCTGTAAGCTCTGGTCGGATACACCAGGACTGAGGCATACGAAAGAACTTGTGACCGGCTTTTCAAACAGACATACCTCGGATGCCATCAATTCAAACCGCAACGACTTAAGGCTCTTACTACGAGCCTTAACATGTCACTGCAAGTTAAACAAACACCTACACAGAATGGGGCTTGTAGATTCACCCACTTGCAGATTCTGCTGTGAAGCAGAGGAAACACCCATACACCTCCTCTGCGAATGCGAAGTGCTCATTCACAGCAGGAGTCGCCATCTAGGTGGATACATAATAACACCTACTGACATTAAAGACCTCCCCTCCAAAAGCATAACACGGTTCATGAAGTCCGTGGGCCTAGGAAATGACCTTTAGGTCTAGGGTGACAGCAACAATAGATCTGTCCAGGTCGCAGTAGCTATTTGGTCATTAACCAAGCCCTTATAACCTTACCTTACCTTAAAATAATAATAAACCCTGTATTTATGGTATATATTTCTCTCTTCCCAGATTATGCAGCCTCGACCGCATACACAAATCAGAGAAAATAATCTCAACCCTACCATCAACCCACCAACACCGTCTTGACAAATACACAACCTACCTGACAAAATTCAAGAAATGCCTCGACGTAAACAACAGTGTCGTTCACATGATAATAAAGGATGTGGACACAATGTTTGAGAACGTAGAGCACAGCGCTGGAGGCACCAACGGGACGGAGAGCTTCGGCTGCGACTACAACAACTGCGAGATAGCCTCACAGAAACAGCACAAGATGCAGCACGATGTAGAGAAGGTAATTTACTCACTTAGACACTCACTCATCTCACACAGTCGCTCATTAACTTACACTCACTTGCTCACTCACATGGTCACCTACGTGTATGTACTCACTGATATCAATCAATCTTAAGAGACTTAACTTTCACCTTAAACAGATTTAAGGAAGGGCACGTCTGATCGACTCGGCCAACAAGTTCCAAAGCCGAACGGCATGCACGGAAAAGGAATAGGTGTAGAAATTAGTGGAGTGGATGGGCATATTGAGGGAGAGGTTTTCAGAGGAACGCAGATGACGGCCAGTAGTGGAGGATTCCTAATAACATTTATAATGATAATCGACGAGTTCTCGAGTGGCGAGCGCGTGCCAGAAATCGCAGCGTGGGTAGGCAGTGAGTCCTAACAGGGTGGACCGACGACCTGGTAAAGGCTGCGGGAACCCGTTGGATGAAGGCAAAGTAGGACCGGTCGTTGTGGCGATCCTTGGGGGAGGCCTATGTCCAGCAGTGGACGTCCATCGGCGGAGATGATGATGATTAGTAATATTGTTCTTGTCAGGTGCAATCAGTATTGAAGAACATAGCGAGAGACTGGAGCGACATGGGCGCCGCGGAGCGGGAGCAATGTTACAAACCTATACTAGACGAGATGGAAGACTTATTCCCGTACGACGAGTTTAGGTAAACATTTTTCAAAATAAATTATCTTATTGACATAATTTTTTCCACTTTGCCATCGCTTGGGATGTTGTGATTGTTTAGAAAGTCAACGGAAAGTACCCAGGTTTTGATGCAAGTTGCGAGCATCAAAATATGACATAAAAATGGCCGTATCTTTTGATTGCGAATTTTGTACACCTCCAAAGGACTTAAGAGATTTTCGGACCACACATACAAAAGAGCGGATCGATCCATTTTCTAAGGGGATTAAAAAAATCTAATTTTTCGACCCATGTTCCATAAGGCAAGTTGTTTGCCTTCATTATCTGAATATATCCTTTTTAAATGGTAATAAAAAATAGGAGATTACATCCCTATTCGAAGCCAGTTTTTGCACATGTGTTTTTTCGTGTTGCAGTGACCGCAAGCGTATAAAGGTCCTAGTGCCGGGTGCTGGACTGGGCCGACTCGCGTGGGAGATAGCCGCGCGCGGGTTCTCCTGCCAGGGCAACGAGTTCTCGTTGTTCATGCTATTCGCCAGCAACTTTATACTCAACAGGTGCCCCGAGGTAAGCTTTAGCCGAATGAAGTAAGTCAGTCAGAAGAAAACATTTCTAGATTTGAGCAATTTGGATCATTAATCTAGGGCAACGAGTTCTCACTGTTCATGCTATTCGCCAGCAACTATATACTCAACATCAACAGGTGTCCCGTGGTAAGCTTTAGCCGAATGAAGTTAGTCAGTCAGATGAAAACATTGCTAGATTTGAGCGATTTGGATCATTAATCCAGGGCAACGAGTTCTCCCTGTTCATGCTATTCGCCAGCAACTATATACTCAACATCAACAGGTGTCCCGTGGTAAGCTTTAGCCGAATGAAGTAAGTCAGTCAGATGAAAACTTTGCTAGATTTGAGCGATTTGGATCATTAATCCAGGGCAACGAGTTCTCACTGTTCATGCTGTTAAATATCTCACGAAGAGAAAGTTTTATAACACTCGCGCTAGTGGACAATCTACAGGGTGAAATTGATATAATTAGCATCCTTTTAAACTAAGAGTCTACCCATTAAAACTGAACAACTTTTACTATGGGAGCAAACCGACCGGAGCTAAAAAAAATCTGCTGTTCCATACTAAACTGCAATGCCTACTCGACTCAACTGTATGAAACAGCAAATTTTTTTTTTGCTCCCGTAGTGAAAGTTGTTCAGTTTGATTACCCATCAAACTGAACAACTTTCACTATGGCTCTTAGTTTAAAAGGATGCTAATGATATTTGCTTTGTCTCTGTGGGGGCCAGGAGTGCAATAAAGCCCAATGTCTCCCATAGATTGTCCACTAGCGCGATTGTTCCAAGCTTTGTCTGTATGGAATATTTGATCATGTGCCTCAGCCCCCAAGGCCCTGCCGTTTCCACCGCAAAAGGCACGAACAAGTAAGAGGCCTCTAAATCTTGGTATTTCAAGTGCTTCACGCGAGCTGCCCTCTCGAAAACTACCGCCGCCGCCGTCGTCAAACTCAAATAATTCACATTGTATCGGCAGGCGAACAAGTTCACAGTACACCCGTGGGTGCATCAGTATGTTAACAACGTGACGTGCGAGCACCAGCTCCTCAGCGCCACCTTCCCGGACGTGCGGCCCGCTAGAGACAAGCCTGGACAGGACTTCTCCATGACAGCTGGCGACTTCCTCAAGGTAAGTGTTGTAGCTACGAGCAACTTGACTAATAGGTTGATTCAGTGCCAGATCCAACAACGTGTAGCCCCCTCGGGACAACCCAGAGGGCCCAGCATGCCACCCCAAAGAAAACGACAAAAGTCGACGCGTGCCTCCGTCTTTATTACTTTGCATATGTGAAAGCGAGCGTGAATGACGGTTTTCTTGTTTTGTCGCTTTGTCATGCGTGGCATGCTACTGGGCAGGACTTCTCCCGACACGATAGTTTATTAAATTTTCGAAGTTATTTCAACGCAAGGAAAGTCGATTAGCCGAAAGCCTAAATTCTAAAATAGGTTTTATCTGTCAGTGTATTCGGCCCTCATGCGTACAAATGTTGTCTGATCGCAGGTATACACAGAAAATGATGAATGGAACTGCGTAGCGACTTGTTTCTTCATAGACTGCGCGCCAAATGTCATAGAATTCATAGAGAGGATATACAACATACTTCAGCCTGGTGGCTTCTGGATCAATCTTGGACCACTCTTGTATCACTACAGGTATGTTCTGGATCAATTTTAGACCCTCTTGTAGCGTTCATTACATTTGAGTACGTACAGGCACTAACATAATATAGTTCCTGTGAACTATATTATGTTCCTCTCTATAGAGGACAATTATACAACATACTGCAGCTGTCCAGTGTTGTGAATGGTCGCCGCTGTTGATCCTGGCTTACAGGAGTTACAGCGGTGGGAATGTGTGGTGGGCCTATGACCGAAAAAAAAAAAAAAAAAAAACATTCTGCAGCTTGGAGAGTTCTGGATCAATCTTGGACCCCTCTTGTATCTAATCTACAGGTATGTTCTGGATAAATTTTTTAGGAACTCTGGAGAGAGTTTGGGAACTGCAAAGTCTGCTGGTGAAATGCAGATGTTCTAAATAATAATACCATAATCAGGATACCTCTGACCACTATTATGTTTTGTTGCAGTGACATGCCGACGGACAACAGCATAGAGCCGCCTTATGACATTTTATTGGAAATTATTAGGGACATAGGATTTGATATATTGGTAAGTTCGTAGACATAATAAGGTCATTCATAACTTCGATTTATTTATATTCTTGAAATGTTTGTTAAGTTCTCATCTCTTTTACACTGGTACAAATAAACGTGGTATAAAATATTATACCAAGAATAAACTAAGAATAAGCAAAATGTCTTGTCTACTAATAAACCCGGAATAACTTAAGGTGGTTTCAGTCCATACAAAAGTTTGACGCACAATACGCGTAGACGGAATTAATAAAAATAATATTTTATATATGGAAAAATAGTTAAGAAAATCTAGTTGCCGCGTCACAAATAACATTTGCAATTTATAAAATAATTACAAAGATATAATGCTTTAAAAATGTTGTATGAAAAATTTCAAAGCTTTATATTCTCGTAATTATTTTATAAATTGCAAATGTTATTTGAGACGCGGCATCTAGATTTTCTATACTATTTTTCCATATATAAGGTCTAACAAAATAAGGTGAAACTACTTTAAGGGGATGATCAGACCATTAAACTGAACAACTTCCTCTATGGGACCAATATCGAAATCGCGAAAAAAATATCTGCTGTCCCATACATTTAGGTAGAGTACGATTGTTTGGAACAGCTGTTTTTTTTTTGCGATTTGTATGTTGGTCCCATAGAGAAAGTTGTTCAGTTTGATTGTCTGATCATCCCCTTAAAATAGTTTCAGCTAGTTTTGTTAGACCTTATATACAAAGTTACTTATATTAATACCGTCTACGCGTATTATGCGTCAAAGTTTTGTATAAAATTGACCCCTCTGCAACCACCTTAAACCTAGTATAACGTCGGCGTAACTGTTCTGTATCATAGAAAAATTTCTGTTTTTTTCACATAAGTTTATCTTTGAACTGCGACGCATCCAACAACGTCGCGACGTTGCCACCAAGGATTTTAGAATCAAA
Organism: Agonopterix arenella; assembly: GCA_927399405.1. Classification (NCBI taxonomy): domain Eukaryota; kingdom Metazoa; phylum Arthropoda; class Insecta; order Lepidoptera; family Depressariidae; genus Agonopterix; species Agonopterix arenella. The sequence goes on along the minus strand of OV656716.1, from coordinate 3,643,523 downwards.
AAGGATGCCACTCCTCCTTACAAGCATGGAAACAAGAAAATTGGACATGGCGGTGGGTAGTGTTCGACCTTCTTTCGTACGTCTCCCTAGTCGATATTTCCAACGTTTTTATGTCCCTTTCTATCAGGACAAAAATTAAATAAAAACTTTTATTTTTATTTTTGTCATTGGATTAGAAAGGGACAAAGTAACGTCGAAAACATAGACGGGAATTTCCGAATGAAGAACGATCATTACCGACCACCAAGGAGTATTATCATGTTTCACCGCTTGTTAGGCAGTGTGCCCTCCAATGTATAGACAATACCTATGCCAGCTTCCTGGTTGCCAACAACGTAGTTACGAGTTTATAAGTAAGAAATTATGATCTCCTTGTTCTTAGCTTATTCTAAACATAACTATTCCTAGTATAAAGTAAGTTTTTATTTGTACCACAGTTAGAGTTTGTTTATTCAAGGTAACACCCGAATAATAGTTCAATAGTTGATTAGACGATCAAACTGAACAACTTTTGCTTTTTGTTAGGGTTAACAGTTGCATTACTTTAAGGGGTGATTGTACCCATGATACTCATCACCTTTCCCTAAGAAATTCGCAAGAAAAAATTTGGACTTTCCATACTGAATGCAATCAGCTGACTGAACGTTTATATGAAAAGTCAACGAAATTATTTGCAAATTTCCTATAGGTTTCTTAGGGAAAGTTGTTCAGTATCATGGGCACAATCACTCCTTAAAGTAATGCAACTGTTTACCCTAACACCCTGTATATTTCCGGAGGCGTAGTCCAAGAGATATTCTGAAAACTCTATAACGTCTAACAAAATTAGCTGAAACTATTTTAAGGGTATGCTCAGACCATCAAACTGAACAACTTTCTCTATGGAACCAATATCGAAATCGCGAAAAAAAAATGTGATGTCCCATACAAAACTTCAAACACAACTTGACTCAAATGTATGGGGCAGCAGATTTTTTTTCGAGATTTCATTTCATCATCCCCTTAAAATAGTTTCACCTAATATTGTTACACCTTATATAAGGTCTAACAAAATTAGCTGAAACTATTTTAAGGGTATGCTCAGACCATCAAACTGAACAACTTTCTCTATGGGACCAATATTGAAATCGCGAAAAAAAATCTGCTGTCCCATACATTTAGGTCGAGTAGGTTTGTATGGAACAGCTGATTTTTTTTTCGCGATTTCGATATCGGTCCCATAGAGATATTGATAATTGAGATATTGAGATATTGTTCAGTTTGATGGTCTGATCATCCCCTTAAAATAGTTTCAGCTAGTTTTGTTAGACCTATATAAGGTCTAACAAAACTAGCTGTCTAGCATCTAGCATCACATACGTTGTCTAGTCATAATAATACAAGTCTAGGCTAGATTCTGGTACTTTAAATGTGACTAGATAATTTGTGTGACAACGTCCAAGATATTTTTATTTATTTAATTTATTTATATTACAGAAAGAGCGGACGGGAGTGAAGACGAAATACGCGCAGAATCCAAACTCGATGATGCAGCATGAATACAACTCCGTGTTCTTCGTCTGTAGGAAGCCTTATTGTATGTAGTTTAATTTAGTCACTTGTGTATTTTAGTTTAATGTGTTTAGAAACATTTAAATTAAATAAAAACATCGGCCAAGAGCGTGTCGGACACACACACGGTAACGCGAATGCTTAAGGTGGTTTCAGTCCATACAAAAGTTTGACGCACAATACGCGTAGACGGAATTACTATAAGTACCTAACTTTGTATATATGGAAAAATTGTTTAGAAAATCTAGTTGCCGCGTAACAAATAATATTTGCAATTTATAATAACAAAGTCGCGGGTTAACGAGCGTTAATAGATATTAACATTAATAGATAATAAGATATCAAACGAAAAAAGTTTCATCAAAATCGGTTCAGTAGTTTTTGCGTGATGCTCGTTCAAACAAACCAACAGACAGACAAAAAAATCCAAAAATTTGTGATATGGAATCAGGGATACCTAAAAACCATATCGTAATCTTTTTTTTGTTAATATCTACAATGTACAGACAAACTTCCTGTTACAGTTTTATAATAGTTTAGATTACGAAGATATAAAGCTTTTAAAATTTTGTATGAAAAATTTTAAAGCTTTATATCTTCGTAATTATTTTATTATTTGTGACGCGAAATCTAGATTTTCCAAACTATTTTTCCATATATACAAAGTTACTTATATCAATACCGTCTACGCGTATTGTGCGTCAAAGTTTTGTATAAAATTGACCCCTCTGCAACCACCTTAAAGGTTGAGCCTCATCTGGCAGCACGGCATCGCCTTTTTCCGTCGCTCCATCCTTTTCTGTCACTCTGGAACGTCATTTGCTAGAGCACATAAGATAGACGGAACGCGACCGCACCTGAAAGCACCGACGCGCGCGATCGCGTTCCGTCTATCTTATTTGGTCTAGCAAAGTTCACCACAGTTCTTTATCAGTTCAGTGGCGTTCATCATCATCAGTGGTTTTCACCACACAACCGATATGAACAAAAATAATATTTGCTGTTTCATACAGTTGAGTCGAGTAGGCATTGCAGTTTAGTATGGTACAGCTGAATTTTTTCTTGCTCCGATCCGTTTGCTCCCATAGTAAAAGTTGTTCAGTTTGATGGGTAGACTCCTAGTTTAAAAGGATGCTAATGATATCAATTTCACTTGTATAATATGTGTAAACAGCGCCCGTACGCACACAAGCATACATAACTACACACTCACTCACACATTCACTTACACACACCTATAGGGTCCTTCTTAATATGCTGACACTTTTTTAAGGGGATGATCAGACCCTTAAAAAAGTGTCAGCATATTATGAAGGACCCTGTATACACATGCAGGGAGGGGGTATACGTATTTGCGAGTATGAGTGTGTCAGTGTGCGTGATTATTTGAACGGGTGTGTGGTTATGTAAGCTTGTGTGTGTACGGGCGCTATACGCATTATGCAGTACACACACTGCCACCACTTAACTCGCGCACATACAAAAACTTTATCTTCCCGACACCATGTTACCACAAAAAATTGGTCTAAAATCTGACTAAAATTGTTCTATGTCCAGTTAGCCATTTCGCGAATTAGGCATTTTAGGAACTTGCCATTTGACGAATTGTTTTTTTATTAAGAAATTGCCATTTCACGAATTAGCCATTTTGCGAATTGTTCTTTTCTAGACTCGGTAGCCATTTCGCGAATTAGGCATTTCACGAATGATTCAAAATTATTTCTAAACACATTTAACTAAAATACCTTATACGTGTATTAATAATATTTTAACCCAAGACTTTGTAGTAATACTTTAATATAATACTAATTTACGCTGTCCTACCTCTAAATTAAGATATTTTCTATTAGTTGTAAAATCTGACCAGGTTTTTAATAACTCAAATATTATTGATTATTAACATGTTACAGCCAGTGCTATTTCGAATCAAATTAAAGATTTAAAAATTAAAGAGTAATATGAGATCGAAATTCTTCAACCTATTCAGTTTTAAAGCGGTTGCAGAGGTGTCAATTTCATACAAAAGTTTGACGCATAATACGCGTAGATACCGTCTACCTTTGACTATTTATTATAAGGACTAGCCTTGCGGTAGGATTTCCTCTCTGCCACGGTATAATATCAATTAATCATGTGCATTTACATTCAATTTTATACCTTATGAGCGTTAACCCGCGACTTTGTCCGCACAAATTATATACCAGATTTTAAGTCAGATAATAAGCTATCAAACAAAAAAGTTTCATTAAAATCGGTTCAGTAGTTTTTGCGTGATGCTCGTTCAAACAAACAAACACACAAATAAACAGACAGACAAAAAATATGGAATCAGGGACACCTAAAAACCATATCGTAACTTTTTTTTTGTTAATATCTTCAATGTACAGACAAACTTCCTGTTACAGTTTTATAATAGTTAAGATCACTAAACGAGACAGCCTATAATTGCGAAACAATAATTTCGAACTTAGAACGTTTTGGGTTCACGCGAGACTACTTTTCATGATTTTTAACGTTCAAATTAGAATCTAAAGTTATGGGAATAAAATCCAAAGTTGCGGATTTCATGTTACCTCGTCCCCCGCAAAAAGTGGCAGAAATGTTTTTTAGTAGAATTACACGCGTAACTAGTCCCTGTATAAGTAGTCAAAGCCGTCTATGCGTATTATGCGTCAAACGTTTGTATGAAATTGACACCACCTCAAGACACGTGGCGCGACCTACTGCTACTGGCGTTATTTTAAACTACCAACGTTTCGTTCTCTGAAATCCCCGGTTCGAACGGTTGCGGGTTCAAGTTCCGTCCGAGACTTTATTTTTCAATCTTTAATTTGAGGTTTCAAATAGTTCTGGAATAAATCAGTCTAGCATGGGGCGATATATGTCCAATGAGAGTTGAGGTTCAATACTAGAGGGACTGGTCAGTCATACTTTCCCATGATTGTCTTTATTGGACACATTTTAGTTTATTGTTTCTATCACTACCAATATAAAAACTAGATGCAGAATTTCCTACAAGATGCATCTGCAAAAGACAATAAATGTTGGTCCAAAATGTGAAAGTGCCGGTCAAAAAGTCTAAACATTTATGGTTGAACCATACACCCACCCCATAAAGATTAAAGTAATGCAACTGTCTACCCTAAGACCAAAGCTAACACCCGTATTAAACGTCTTAGGGTTGAACCTCATCTGGCAGTACCGAATCGCCTTTTTCCGTCGCTTCATCATTTTCTGTCACTCAGGAACGTCATTTTCTAGAGCAAACAGGATAGACGGAACGCGATCGCGCGCGGTGCTGCGGCGTGCGGTCAACCCTAAAATACCCCTTGGTTTCAATTGGATTCCAAAAAAATCTGCCTTTTCATATATTTTCGATGAAATTAGTCAAGGCTATACTGTTAAAACTTTTCTTTCTCAGCATTTATTAGTATGGCACCAGAGCTTTGGGGCCATTATTCTTTTTAGATTAAAGATAGAAAATTTTTTTTTGTCTCGGGCGGGACATGAACCCGCACTTTTCCAAACCGGGGAACTGCGTTATCCAATTTCAATCTGTTGCGTCTTAAGGGGACGTGACCATTATTCTTTGTTTTATAAATCTTCCTTTTCATACATTTTTGTTGCAATGAAACTTACAGCTTTCATGCCATAATAAATGATTAGATGGACAAGTTCTAACAGAATATAGCATTCGTTTTTGTTGACCGGCACTTCTTGTCTTAATACACCTTTAAAATTGTGTTAGTGATTAAAAACTAGTGGTGTATAAGATATCAACTTTGACTATTTATTATAAGGACTAGCCTTGCGGTAGCATTTCCCCTCTGCCACGGTATAAGAACAATTGAACATGTGCATTAACATTCAATTTTATACCGTATCTATCACTAAACGAGACAGCCTATAATTGTGAAACAATAACTTCGAACTTAGAACGTTTGGGGTTCATACGAGAGTACTTTTTAACCGACTTCAAAAAAGGAGGTTTCTCAATTCGATCGAATATATATATTTTTTTATGTGTGTTCGCCGATAATCTTGATTTTTATCATTCAAAATTAGAATCTAAAGTTATGGGAATAAAATCCCAAGTTGCGGATTTCGTGTTACCTCGCCCCCCGCAAAAAGTGGCAGAAATGTTTGTTAGTAGAATTACACGCGTAACTAGTCCATATATAAGTAGTCAAAGGATATCAATGGTTCTGGCAAATTAATTTATTTGATTTACGTCTGTGGTAAATTCCATACTGATGCGACGACGGGACGAAATTATCCGCCGTCTGCTCAGGGCCTTACTGTCAGCGATATGGCGCCGTTAATAAGCCCATAGTGCACTTCAGATATTCGTTCAAATCATAAACTTAATATACTATCGTAATAGATCAACCATCTCCTCATGATCGCATCACCGAAACCGAAATTGCAATATGTGCGAAATTGATACGTGTGTGAGTTTTAGTTGATAGATTTTGGAAATCAATCTCTATGCGAAACGGTTTCTTTTTCACGTATACAATATTTTTTGTTCTTACACATAAATATTTAAAATAATATATTATCTAGAAAATAGGACGTTTACTGCATGTAATGAAAGTATTACGAAATAATTTTAAGAATAACATATATGAAAAAAAGTATTACGAAAGTAGTACTGTACTGATGTTAACGTCTCTTTATTTGAGTTCCTGGTACAAGTTACACTGCATCCCAACACAGAACATGATACCGTAATGATTTTTTATATTTGTCTGATAAAACACAAAATGAATTATAAAGAAAATCATAAAATAATGAGATAATTTTTTGACAGAACACCAACCACCAATTATATTATAATCTCATTCGCACACTGTGTTAGTCTACTTACGGTAGTAATATTAAGTTTATGGTTCACTTGGTTCCTCTTCTTTTTTTTTTGGAGGTTATGTCTGATGTTACGATGTTACGTCAGCCCTCTGTCATTTTTAGAGCGTAATGTATCTAGTTATTTTTATAAGTGATCGAAGGTAAAAAAATCACAAAAATCGGTCTCAAAAAAGTATTAATGTTGATTTAGATTATTATTAAAGTTATTGTGCTGTGGGTGCCATATAAATGTGCATAAAAATTCATCGACCTCGGTAAAGCCTGACCAGGAAAATATAAAACCTCGCTAAGCGGTCGACGTTATTTAACGTGTTATAAAACACCCTACTATTATTTAAAAGGGGTTTAGGAGGCTATGTGAAAAAAATAGGATTCTTCAAAGCGTCATATATCATGAAGTACTACCAGTAGGAGTATGATTAGCGGATATGTATAAATTGAACATATAATTGAAGTTTTGATTAGAGCAAAAACACGATTAAGATACATTTTCTCGATAGAAAAACAAGCCAAAGTAGCCTCCGTCTTTATCGATAAACGCTTGGAACTGCTAAACAGTTAATAATAGAAACACGAATTGATTTAAAAAAAAGAGATTGATATTTTACAAATTTTGATTAGAGCAGAATTGAATTGAACTTACATAAATAGTACAATCACAATTAAATAAAGTTTGTTTTACGCTTGCGTCGTTTCAGGCGCGCGCGCCGCCCCATCTCTTTCTCTCGCATCGAGCAGTAATATAAGCTATCACACGCCCATTTCGCTTCAATTATTTTTCGACATAGGCCCTTAAACCATAAAACTGAACAATTTTCACTATAAATACGTCGAAAAAAAATCTGCTAGAAATAGCAGAATTTGTAATTTATTCTCGACGTTGCCGTTGGCTACATAATGAAAGTTGTTCAATTTGATGGTCTAACTAAACCAACCATTTTAAATATAACTAACTTTTCACTACTAACTCAAGTACTTGGTATATGATAGCTCAATATCAGAAATTACTTTTTGTTGAAAATTTAATCAAGCCGGATCAACTTTTATTCTAGATTTGTATAGCACCCATAGTTTATGTGGCACAAATTTATACCTGGATTATAAAATATAATAATGTTATGTGTCTAAAAGTGGTAAAAGGCATAACTTTTACCCTGTAGGGTTTCCACTGAAAGAGCAGCGAGCCGGCAGCGCGCGGAATTTTACATAGCATATTGAACTTTATCCTGATGAACCGGATGGTTCAGAATCAGTATTTGTCGAGTCATTTCAATGTCACCCTGTAAAGCCTGACCAGGAGTGCGATTTTTTAATCTCATACGCTGAACTCAGCAGTTGAAAATGTATGGAGATATGCATCTTTCTACTGCTGATTTGACTTTCACACTCCTGAAGTATGATTTTTGAAAGTCAAACATGCAATATAAAGATGCATATCTCCATTGTAATTTTGACATTTTCAACAGCTGAGCTCAGCGATAAGATTCAAAAATCGCAGTCCAGAATAATAAAACACCCCGCCATGTTGCGGAAAATTATAGGAACTAATTTTTGTACTTGAAACATTGTTTAAAGGTCTTTATTAATTGATCGTAGCGCCCCCAAAGCAGGCTTTTTATTTTTCTGATCAGGCTTTAGATACAGGCTGTCGCGGATTGACATAAATAAAGCGCGTTTTAGTTTGTCATTCGTCGCGATTGGCTGTAAAAGCGCGCGAATTCGGAACAGTGCAGTATCTGTTACTAATAACTATTATATTATGTGACTAAAGTATTGACTTGGTATAAAGTCATTGGCGTATTGGGCACTAAATTGCATGACTCCATATCAGTTCTTTGGCGATGAAAAGGATAAAAACGTTGTAAAAGAAATTAATAATGGTATTGAATATTTCACGCAAAATGCCATCGATTTCAAGAATAATTTTGTTATAAGCATTGGTTATAAGCTCAATTTTAATAGGTCACTTTTGACATTGCATGTAAGCAAGCAAAATTGAGCGTTTTTCTTTTGGTTTCCTATGGGATCGATAGATGGCGCTACGGTCTGTGCGAATAAAGGAGAAAAAAAATCAAAATTTAAAAAAAAAATTCTTTAAAATAAAAGAGGGAAAAGATGATCAAAAAGATGCCAACGCATCTTTTGATGGAATATTTCATTATTTACGAATCATTCTGATCGAAAATTTGAAACCTTTTACGTCTGACATGGTTGTATGGGCTCGATCTCTTGGCCTTTAAAAAAATTGCAGGTAGTCTTGGCATGATTTTGACAGGATCGCACTAACGTCTCTATGAAGCGATAAACGTGTCATCTGTTGAGTTTTTAAGGAACTAAAATTTAAAAAGAAAAGAAAAACGCTCAGTGTTATAGGTGACATTTCTCTAAAAGTCGTTACCTTAGCGTAAATTTAAAAGTTTTAGCAGGTGGTATTAAAATTGCTTGACTATTATCAAAAGGGACATGTTAAAATGTAGGAGCTTTATGTTGGATTGCACCAACAAGTGTCAACACTTAAACAAGTAGAGAGATAAGGCACTAGAGGTCAGTACTAACGTATGTAAGTTTACATCCTATATAAATACGTTTAAGCTTAAGTATTTGTTGGTGCAAGCCACCCTTAGTGTATATTAACTAAAGACTTCATTAGTTGTTATTTCGTTAAGTACACAAGAGATTAAAATATACTTTGTTTAATGGATTTAAAACTATTTGATCTTTTTAACACCCTACACCTTTGTGCGTAAGGAAGAGAGAGGTAATAATATTGTGAATGTGAGATTAATATTGTGAATTTGAGGGAAATATTGTGAATGTGAGATTAATATTGTGAATTTGAGGGAAATATGAATGTGAGATAAATATTGTGAATCTGAGATAAATATTGTGAATGTGGGATAAATATTGTGAATGTGAGATAAATATTGGAAATGTAAGATAAGACGTATAAGGTACTTGCTGGATGTTATGATGTCCAAGGAATTCAAGACATATACCGGATGAACCAGAACCAAAATCTCAGAGGTCACTCTCTCAAAATTGATAGCACGTTGTGTACAAGCAACCCCCGGAAACATTCTTTGCCCAACCGTATAGTTCGCGAGTGGAACAAATTGCCTGAGACTAATAAGTGCGCCTTCAGTGAACTCTTTTAAAAATAGACTGGACAAATATTTAAAAAAACTAAACAAGTGCAGTGATATACACGCATCAACTTTGAGCTGCTAGTGTATCATATATAATAATATAATAATAATAAATATTGTGGATCTGAGATCAATATTGTGAATGTGGGATAAATATTGTAAATGTGAAATAAAAATAATGTAAATTTAAGATAAATATTGTGAATTTAAGTTAAATATTTTGAGTTAGTTATCCCACTGCAGGACAGAAGCCTCTTCTTTGTTTTTGACAGCGATGTGACGTCTAGAGAATTGCACTCCAGATCTCTTCATTAGATTAGTAAGTGAGGAACTGCCTCCTAAGCATCGACAGCTTCTGAGGGCTCACTGACTGGAAGAAACCGGATTCTAGGACGCATCCCGGGTAACCTGGGAACTATGTTACAATCTCTTTAAAATATTATGTTATGAGATTGTGCGAGAATTCTGCAAGTGAGATAAATGTAAATGTGAGATAAATATTGTGAATTTGAGATAGATTTTGTGGTTTGACCACGGGAAAGCCCAGAAATATTGAATGAGTGAATGAAACCCAATAGTCAATCGTTCAAAGTTTTATTCAGGTACTGTATGAAATATCTAGCTATCTTACTTATCTCTTCATTAGAGTGATTCATCTTCGCGTAAGTGAGGAATTGCCTCCTAAGCATTGACAGCTTCTGAGGGCTCACCGATTGGATGAAACCAGATTCTAGGATGCAACCTGGGTAATCTGGGAACTTTACTTCATCTATGTTCAGTTGTTTCGAGTCTAGGATATGTTTTGATATTGATTGCGTCACTTTGTCGAGCTCGTAGAGGAAGTTCGTGGAGGTGAGGGGCGGCTGAAATGAAAGTAAATATTTTATTCATTATCAGCTTCTATTGTACCCCACTGCTGGAGAATAGGTTTCAAGGCACCTCCTGGACACTTAATACAAATAGCCCAGTCATTTTACCGAGTTTTGTTAAGAGAGGTGGGAAGTAATTATTAATTGGACTTTTAAATTGGAACCAGAACCGTTTAGTGACAAAAAGACTATCTGAAAACATTTAAAAAAAGTTCGCTACGCAACATAGAAATCAAAATTGTGAGTCCCAGAAGGCTTTTAAATAAATAATATTACAATCAATGCACTCATTTTAATTAGATTTGACAATATAAATTATTTTTGAGCAATGAAATAGGCATTGAAATTTAAAAAAATTGGTTTTTATTACTAAATACGAATGTATTTTTCAAAACCTTCTAAGTAGACAATAATATTTACACCATGTTTGAAGTATGTATAATGGTAATATCCAAATCGCGAAAAAAAATCTGCTGTCCCATACAATACTGCAAACATAACTCGACTCAAATGTATGGGACAGCAGATCTTTTTTCGCGATTTCGATAATGGTCCCTTAGAGAAAGTTGTTCCATTTGATGGTCTGATCATCCCCTTAAAATAGTTTCAGCTAATTTTGTTAGACCTTATATATTCCACAGATGATGTGAAACTGGGAGATGCACACTAAGAAAGGATTTTACCAAAATCGACCCCTAAAGGGGTAATCCCGGTAAGTCGCGGGCAAACGCTCGTCTTTCTATAAACAAAACTTACATTCTGCGTGCTCATATTAGGCAGTGGGGGTTTCTTCTCAAAGAGAACTTTGTAGACTGCGTCCAGGTCTAAGACATCTGTGGGCTGAACTGTGAAGAGAGGACTGTCCCATCTACTGTTACTGTTTGGCTCTTCAAATCTGCAAAAACGGTAAATCTACAATCTTCAAAATCATGCCACGAATTTCTTAGTGCTGTTAGTTCTTTATCCCGTGTGTCTGCGGCCTTATGGGGAGGTAAAAGGTGCTCCGCGCTCAGCAAGTCTAATAATATGATTTCTCTACACAACTAACGACAATTTCTTTAAAACCATACTGGAAGGGAAGAGAGGCAGAAGAAGGCCTAGACAGAGTTATCTAGCCCAAGTGAAGGAAAAGGTTGATGTCGTGTCGTATCAAGAACTCAAGAGACAAGCGGAAAAGAGACAGGATTGGCGAATACTCCACCGACATGGCACCCGCGCGACTCTGCTATTTTCGATACTAAATGTCGCGGCTTTCGCTCTCCGAAAAGCGCGGGAACAGGTCGCAAGGTCCGTCGCGCACGCCGTCCATGCAGAGGCGGACTAAGCCCGTCGGAGGCCCAGGGCGGCAAGGTCCAGGTCCTTCCAGAAATTGATATCTATGATTTTTTCGAGCCGTGGCAAAAACTTGATATAGGGGCACCTTCCCTCCATGGGCGTAGATAGCAATCATTATTTCCCAGGGAGTTTCAGGTCCAGGTTAAGTTGTTGCAATAAAATCTAAAACCAAAATCTAGCTGACAATCTAAAATCGTGATTTTATTAAAATATTATTAGGTCATCGCAAACCCCGCAATACATTCAATGCGTCTGAGATACAATTATAACCAAGAGCGAGCGAAGGAGTTTTTACTGCAATACTCAATATTTTTTTGACTTCATTTCTATCCAGACTATTTGTGAGGCCTCCAACTACAAACTGCCTCTTACTTAGCCCTCTTACAGGATCGCGCGACACACGGCGACAGAAAAGTCTCTGGGCGCGACTCACGGCACCCCAAAGAGTCGCCCGTCTGTAAGAGCGCATACTGAACTTATTTTGGATTTGATTAAAAAGGACTTCTCTTCTCGACACTTGGACCCCAGGGTCGGGGGCCCAGGGCACTGTTATATAGGCATTTTAGTGACTTCAAGGGTTGTTTTTCGAAAAGAACACTATCTTGAGCCACCATGAGCTTCGTTGTAGGCTGGGGAGGGGGCAACCGACGACCGTTGCATGCATGTTACTATGACACTATACTATTCCTGACTAGGCTATGTTTTATTTTGATAAACAGTGATCGGAATAGGTAGTTCAATTTAGGGTAAAGTTGCGAATATTTGTGTGATGAATATTAATTTATGTATTCGATTCATGGGTTTGTATACAGGGCGTAAAATGTTGTGCATTGTATTTTAAACAGGGTGCACGCCCCGTGTAGATACTAACACCACTGAATCGAATACAAATATTAATATTCATCACACAAATATTCGCAACTAAACCCTAAATTGCACTACCTATTCCGATCACTGTTCATAAGCGAATAAAGTCGCGTGCAAAAGCTCTTTTTATAACATTAGTGGGATAGGATTTGAACACACCATACCTTAATCTGGATAATGCATCAAACACTTCTTCACTGTAAGCTCCACTACTCCCATCTCTGTCGCTCCCACTGTCGTCATCAATACTCCTGTCCTTTCTCCTCACATTGTCCTGCCACGCCTCATCGTGGTTGCGTATTGTGTAGACTGTACATTGCGTTGATTTAGATGCTTTCGATGCGCAGTATAATTCATAGCGATATCCTGGAATGGTGATGAGAGAAACAGTTAGTGTACGATGCACATACATCAATAATTATCTGGGTCAAACATTTTTTTGTATGGACTATCTATAAGTTGTCTGAAATAAAAGATTTTTATTTTATTTCATTTTTTTTGGAAACGACCTTAACTCCCAGCAGTTTCATTCCTTTGGCCGTATCCTACATCAGCACGAGCCTAGCAAACCACGAGGCCACGAGGCTCCGCAATCCTCAATCTCTTCTTGTTCTTGACCAAAAACAATCCCTGAGATTGGGATAGATTCTTCCATAAACTACTTAACACTGGTGGAAATGCAGTTCTAACGCACTAGCAAGAGTCCATTAATTATAAATTTAAAAAAACTGTAAAAGTGCATCTACAGGGTCCTTCTTAATATGCCACTTTTTTAACAGGGTTTTTTTCTATGGCACCAACATCGAAATCGCGTAAAAAAACAGCTGCTCATACACGAGCCAAATGTATGGGACAGCAGATTTTTTTTTCGCGATTTCGATGTTGGTCCCATAGAGAAAGTTGTTCAGTTTGATGGTCTGGGTATTAAGATGCTCTCACTATGAAAAAAATGGGCCGGGCCATATTTTGCTGGTTTTAGAATCTATTTTCTCAATATTTGAAAGACATACCTGCAAATTTATACAATTTTCGAATTTGATTTTCTTGGATTAGAAGGCACCATCACCACAGTGACATAATGAAGGACAAGCCAAGTTGTTAAAGTTGTTTAACTGCAAGTTAAACAAACACCTTCACAGAATGGGGCTTGTAGACTCACCCACTTGCAGATTTTGCTGTGAAGCAGAGGAAACGCCCATACATCTCCTCTGCGAATGCGAAGTGCTCATTCATAGCAGGAGTCGCCATCTAGGTGGATACATAATAACACCTACTGACATCAGGGACCTCCCCTCCAAAAGCATAACACGGTTCATGAAGTCCGTGGGCCTGGGAAATGACCTTTAGGTCTAGGGTGACAGCTACAATAGATCTATCTAGGTCGCAGTAGCTATTTGGTCATTGACCAAGCCCTTATAACCAAATAATAATAAGAAGGACAAGCCAGTGAAAAATAGGTATACCTACTAAATTGACATAATTTAGTAGAGGTATGTGGTAGAGGTGAGGCGGCTCTGAAAGGGTCAGTGTCACTCAGTGTCGTTCTAGTTCAGGATACATCGCATGTAGGCGACAAATGCGCCGCAGTGCTGAATAGCCCACGTAACGAGTCTGTTCAGTTGCATTGTGGTCATGCTCATGACCTACCGTGCGAGTCACCGAAAACCATACGCCTGCACGGGTGACCCACGACGTGAGCCATATTTATGATTTCAACATTACGACTGCGCACTACCTACGAGGGGGGTCAAGCTCTATTGCATTCACCTGTGCTCATGACCTACCGTGCGAGTCACCGAAAACCATACGCCTGCACAGGTGACCCATTTCAATCGTTTCACCATTACGACTGTGCGCACGACCTACGAATGTCAAGGGTCAACTTTAGCACTGCGCGATGATCATGATTTTCAGCTTGGCAGAAAGTGTTATGTTGGACCCTGTGTATGAAATGCCCACAAACCTTTGATATAATTGCTGCCATCCAATATAACGACATTGTCCTTGCCTATAAGCCTTATTACTTCAGATTTAAGGCAGCCCCTCACTCTTTTCTCCTTCTGGGAGTCCAAATATGTTTCGTTTTTATCATAACCTAACTTTGAGATAGTGTCCTCTTCGGATATGATTTCCACAGTTTTCCCGTGTGTTTTCTCAAAGAACTCTTTTAGTTCGTTAGCTCTAGTCGTTTTTCCGCTTACAGGAGTACCGCAAATTATTATTAGAGGCATTTTTAAGATTTTTCGCGATTGTGTAAATTGTAAAACACATCTGACAGTGACAGTTTTTTTTTTTAACTATTTAAGGTAAAGGGTTAAAAATTCCGTACAACCGATGTCTTCAATAAAATTCTCTTATTTATAGTAATCAAACGTTAGTGTTCGACGTTTTGACGCTTCTTAGGAGTTTTTGGAGACAATCGAAAAACGCTGGTAACGCAGAGAAGTCCACAGGAAAGAGGTGAACCGATCGCTTTGGCGCGCTAGAAATGACGGAAGACTTTTCCTGTTTACGACCCATACACCATCATATTTCACTGAACTGTATATTGTTCACTTTCACGACACTTCGTTACGCAAAATAATTTTTACGAACCAAAACTCATTATAAACTGTAAAGACATTGTATATATCTTAGATGAACTATGGTTAAGGTTGCCATGGTGACTCTGGACTATTATCTTGTCACTGTCAACTATTTATCTTTACTCACAGTCAATTCTTATCAATGAAAGTTAATATAAACAATAAAAATTCGATAAAATATGTGGACACCAAACGTAGCTGACGAATTCCCGCAAAAACTTCCTTTTCGAGATTGTGTAAATTGTAAAACACATCTGACAGTGGTGGCAGAGCAAAGAGTTATGAGGGATTTTCCGAAAACCAGTAAAAAGGAAAAAGTAGTTCCTAATGGCTCGATAGATGGCGTTAACGAGATAGGGGTGAGCGGCCTTGCAGATAGTAAAATACAAATAAAATAGTACGAATTCGTGTTTTAGAGTAAACACCGCAATATGAACATATATTTCATCAACGGATGCGATGCACAAAGACGGTCCCATTTTTTGGGATTTTGCTGACATCAATGAACTTTTGGATCCGACCTTGCCACGAGAAATGTGAGTCTTGTCACTGGGGCGGTAGCTTTGAGCTAGGTGGCCGGTGGCCTCAGGGAAAATCTCTAGCAACGCCAATATTTATTTTGTTATTAAATCAGTTGGGGTTGTATGAGGTTTTTCTCGGATTTGTTTATTTATTTAATAGGTGCACCAACAGCTTAACGTATTTCGCATTACAAATAAAATTTCCATATATCTAAATCTAGTCGCTAATAGATAGGCCAATTAAAGGTATGCACAACATTCAAAAATCACATTGTAGGTATTCAAATCATGATTAAATCTAGGTTAAATTTTTAGAAGTAGTAGAAATTAAAACATAATAATTTAGAAGAAAACGATATTTATGAATACGAAGCAAGCAAAAAATATAGTTTGAACTGAAGCTAGCAGTTACCTAGTTTATTTTTTATTATTAACTTTGACATCCAAGATATAAAACAAGTTATTCGATGCACATACACCCGACGATTCGATGCACATACTTACGTATATACCAGATTCATCTTACTTGTTTCTTGGTAAATGAAATAGTACTACTCTGGCCTAGCTTGTTTGATGGATCAACACTTATCGACCAATTTTTAAGACAGCTTTAACATTTTTATCTATAGCAGATATTTCATAGTTTTTATCCAAAACTGTGATATTATATTGAATTAAGCGCATCAAATCATCCAGCCAAAACATCCAGTCAGGATCCGTGATAGCTATTTTGACGTTATTATTGAAATCTTTTTTTACTCAAAATCATTGGCTGTGTCATTGTTATGTCTCCAATAGAATAGTTTCCTTCTTTAAATATAGTTACTCCTAAATTCCCTTCATCATCTGCTACCGCATGAATATCTTCAGTATTTTCTAATAAAGTTATTGGTTTTACTTCGTTGAATTCTTTCCGTGAAATGGATGGGTAAATTACATAATTATAATCATCATTTTCTTTAGTATGCGTCTTCCAAATAGTTAAACACTTTCTGGTGATCAACTTTGAACTTTCTCCATCATTAATATCACTCCACGCGCCTTGTCAGTTTTCTACTTTTATTATCAGTGTTTGCGGTGTAAGTAAGTTGTAGCCGATAGACTGACTTTTATCTCTTGACTCTAAATAAATAGAAATAACTTTTTCTACTCGATTCTTAAAAGGCACTGATATACCTACTTCATAATCATTAATGTACAGCTTGTACTGAATAGCTTTATCCAATTTACGATTTTCAAAAACAGTTTCTGTTTCGGTTCTGCCTCTGTATTTTACTCCTGAACCTAAAGCTATTATTTATTGTTAAAAACTGTCCACGATTTATGTTCGAAAACAGTAGATCTACTATTTTCAAAGTCCATCGCAATCATTCCCGTTTCATTACCTAAAATCGAGCCGCCGACAACATCTTTAAAAGGATTCCATGAACAACTTGAATCTTCTTGTCTCATTTTCTCTACCGTAATGAGGAGTTTTCTGACAGCTGGTCAAACGTAGTTCAAAAAAACCGGCGATAGATGGCGTTGACCAGAGAGGGGTCCGAAGACGAAAATTTTAGGCTAAAAAGTGAATAAAAATGCATGCCACTGAGTCGGACGCACCCGTTGACGAAATATATGTTCATATTTTGCTGTTTACTTAAAAACATCAATTATTATCTGCAAGGTCGCTCACACACAACGCCATCTATCGAGCCATTAGGAACTACTTTTTCTTTTTTAATGGCTTTCGGAAATTCCCTCATTCATCGGCTGCAATATTATTATTAAATTTTTTAGTTTTTTTGAATGCGTTTTAAATTTTTTGCTAATTTTTTTAGAGTTTGATGGTCTGAAAGATAAATGTTCGATATTTGTAACGTACCTATTTAATTTTACATCTGTAAATTAATAATTGAGGTAGTGCTTACATCGGATAATTACAATGTATGTGCCTGTGAGCGTTATTTATTTAGTTACTACACCGAAATATTTCATGTAAAACTATAGTATCATCAATGTTATGATCTTCTATCGAGTCGATGGCAAGTCATCAATGTTATGATGATCAAATAATCGACATGTACCTATTTAGATAAAAATTGGTGTCATTGGTCAAGAAAGATTTCAAAAAACATCCAATTAACGCGTTTACTCGAGCCAATGACGTAAGTTAGATAAAATATTGTCGGTTTGCGTATAAACAAAAAAAACTCACGTTTTATGTCATATACCTACATAACAAAAAAAATGTAGGAAATAATACGACATATATAACTTTTCAACACACTTGCTCATAAAATGGCCCTTATTTCACCGCAATTAGGCACATAATGACACCTATAATCAAACTGTGACTTTTTCATTACTATTATTCACAAGTGAGTTATAGGTTTTTTATAGTAGGTATCTAAACTTCTTGGTTGAGTTCTTGAGTTGCTTTGTTCTTAAAAAAGTTTCGATACAAAAAAGATCATATTCAATAGTACAAATAAATTCTCTAAATACACTTTTTATTTACTAAATAAAATGATTTTTTATTATTATTTTCTTCACAAGTGTGTTGAAAAACGTCGTATGATATACGTGTGTATTGATGATTACCGTCCTCGGCTCTCTTAAGACCTCGCCTACGGCTCGGGTCTCAATGGCGCCTCAGCGGTAATCACCAACATTACACACTTGTACCATAATGTACTATTTCAACACACTTGCTCATAAAATGGCCCTTATTTCACCGCAATTAGGCACATAATGACACCTATAATCAAACTGTGACTTTTTCATTACTATTATTCACAAGTGAATTATAGGTTTTTTATAGTAGGTATCTAAACTTCTTGGTTGAGTTCTTGAGTTGCTTTGTTCTTAAAAAAGTTTCGATACAAAAAAGATCATATTCAATAGTACAAATAAATTCTCTAAATAAACTTTTTATTTACTAAATAAAATGATTTTTTATTATTATTTTCTTCACAAGTGTGTTGAAAAACGTCGTATGATACACGTGTGTATTGATGATTACCGTCCTCGGCTCTCTTAAGACCCTCGCCTACAGCTCAGGTCTCAATGGCGCCTCAGCGGTAATCACCAACATTACACACTTGTACCATAATGTACTATTGCATCAACCAGCACGGTTAGCATGCCACCCACGACAAAGCGTTTAAACGAGAAAAACGTCATGCGCGCTCTCTCTGGCATACGTAAAATAATAAAGATGGAGGCACATCTCGATTTTTATCGTTTTCTCGGGGGTGGCATGCTAGGCTAACTGGGTTAGCTCTTCAGGGAGCAGCTACGGCTTATTACTGCGGACCAATAAAAAGTCATGGCTGCGGACTATTGGATAGACCACGAAGGGTCTACCGGGCCAAATGAATGAGGCTATGTGAAAAAAAATAGGATTCTTCAAAGCGTCAATAGTAGGAGTATGATTAGCGGATATGTGTAAATTGAACATATAATTGAAGTGTTGATTAGAGTAGACACTTTTTCTCGATAGAAAAACAAGCCAAAGTAGCCTCCGTCTTTATCGATAAACGCTTGGAACTGCTAAACGGTGAATAATAGAAACACGAGACTTGATTTAAAAAAAGAGATTGATATTTTACAAATTTTGATTAGAGCAGAATTGAACTTACATAAATAGTACAATCACAATTAAATAAAGTTTGTTTTACGCTTGCGTCGTTTCAGGCCCATCTTTTTCTCTCGCATCAGGCAGTAATATAAGCTATCACACGCCCATTTCGCTTCAATTATTTTTCGACATACTTAAGCAACCTACCTAGTGGCACCCAGAGGGGAGGGGGGAGGACGGACCTCGGCATAGGACGTTGCTGGGGCTACGCGGCGGATTGGGTAGCGGGGATCGTTGAGATAGCTATTAACCTCAGGTTAAAAGATAGTATAGGTATTGTGGACGGGTGTACTACTCTTCTGCTTGGCGGCGAGATGTTTATCGTAATAAAATACTCGTTGAGAACTTGATAAACAATTGTATTTCCTTTATATGAAAACATTTTATAATACATATTATAAAGCAAAACGTCAATTACTCTTTTGTCCCAAGGACTTAATAAAAAACCCTCACCTAGCATCTTTGCTTTTTTCAGGTCCGTGTTCCAAATTCAATCTTTTACAGCAGCTAGTATGGAACCTCGCGATATATGCAACCGTTACATCATCCCCCCAACCAAGTCATAAGTGTCGCTCGTCTGTAAGAGCGCTAAGATTGTATGGTAATAAAAAATAGGGGTGTAATATTATGTTATTGCTAAGCTTCTTATCGGCACATTCGTTCACTGTACACTTTATATAATTCAAACAAAAAATAGATAAGAACTTATCTAATTTCATATAAATATTAGCATAATTCGGAATATTGCCACGCAGTCCATTTCGATACATAACATAAGTGCGTGCGTGTTGATATCGACTCAATTTATTTTACTTTTTATCAAGTATATACAATTTTTTACTAAGTAGATACTTAGGTATTTGATTATTAATCGCTACCCTCAAAAGCATAAAAATGCGAATTGTGATATTAATATTAATCATCAAAATATTGGATGGTGTCCGGACCCACGGTTCTTATACGGAAAAGAAGGATGCCGATGGATATTTCGGCTTTCTAACTCTTCGACTGGATCGTTTGCACTTTTTATTAACAAACCAAGAAGACAATTTCACATACGTCATTTCAAATCCAAATATTGCAGGAATAAAGAATGGTATCTTACTACCCAAGAAAGAAGGTTTAACTGAAATAACTTTTTACGATGAGCATCAGAACAAACACAAAACTGTAATTGTTAACATCTTACCAAAATCAACCGATTCTTTTGATCAGATCAGACTGAAATGGAGAGATATGTTACTGGGAGAAAGTTACTACAATCCAGCGGACTCCTTAATGTCTAATGTCCAAAATAGAACTGACACTGAAGTATTAGCATTGTGGGAAGCAATGAATAAGGAAGAAGACCGAGAAAATATTTGGAATAAAACTCAAAACTATTTTAGCTTAACGAAACACATGACTTCAGAATTCAAGAGTTTATATAAATTAGCAGCAGCTGTAATGAACAAACACTCGCGTCACTATTTAAAAAGAGATCTTCTAAGTGACACAATATCAGGGTTGGAGTGGATGAGGATGAATAAATACAATGCTAAATTAAAAACCTACGTTGATTGGAAGGATTGGGAAATCGAATCACCATCACATATTCTAAACAGTTTAATAATGCTCTACCCAATATTATCAGATGACGAAATTTCATCATATCTTACTGCAATCGACAGATCTGTCCCAGATACAAATGATTATCGTAGAAACATGCATTTATCTAACAAAGCCAAAGGTTCAAATCTGGTGTCATTAAGTAAAATAAAGATTTTACAGAACTCACTAAGAAGAGAGGAAAAAGGTCTTAATGATGCGAAAGAAGCGCTGGAGAAAATCTTTCGGTTTGCTACGCTTTGGGAAGTCGGTTTCTATGCAGATGGTTCATTCTTACAACACATTCAGCCTAGCACAGGATCATATGGCTTCACTGTACTATGCGGTGTGTCTGAAATATTATCAATGATTCAGTCCACGAAATATGCGTTAGTTGGGGAGAAAATTGATAAAGTGTTTACTTGGATCAGTGAAGCATTTGCGCCATTAATATATAATGGGATGTTCATGGATATGGTAAGAGGAAAAGCTATTTCTAGACAGTTCGATGATTCGACAGACACTGCCAAATTATTTGAAGCTATCATGAATATTGCTGAACTATCAACTAAAATGCAAGTTGTGGTTTATAAGAAGATGGTTAAACAATGGATTACGAAAGACTTCGTTAACTCTTTAACCAGCTATCGAGATATATTCTTAGCTAAACAAATTCTAAACGATTCTAGCATTGGAACGGATGGTATATTAGGAACGTTGTTCAAAAACTATGCAAAGATGGATCGAGTAGTTTACAGAAATGCGGAGAAAGATTTCGCGTTAGGAATCAGTATGAATTCGCAGCGACTCACACGGTACGTGGTGGCAGTCAGTGGTGAAAATAAACATGGTTGGTTTACAGCAGACGGTATGGTATATCTGTACAATGGTGATTTGTTGCAGTTCAGAGATAATTTTTGGGCTACTGTTGATCCTTACCGCTTACCAGGAATAACGGTTGAGAAAGAGAATCTAATAAAGTCAACGATTGATATGAACCGAAAAGCTTTTGTAGGTGGCTCAATTTTAGATAATCAAACGGGAATGGTTGCAATGGACTTTAATTATTATAGTTCATTTATTTCCGGACGTAAATCTTGGTCAGTTTTTCACAGTAAAATCATAGCTTTAGGTTCAGGAATAACAAATAACAACACAAATGTTATAGAAACCATTTTTGAAAATCGTAAATTGGATAAAGCCATTCAATACAAGCTGTACATTAATGATTGTGAAGTAGATATATCAGTGCCTTTCGAGAATCGAGTAGAAAAAGTTAATTCTATTTATTTACAGTCTAAAGATATAAACCAGTGTATCGGTTACAAGTTACTTACACCGCAAAAGCTAACAATAAAAGTAGAAAACAGACAAGGCGCGTGGAGTAGCATTAATGACAGAGGCAGTTCAAAGCTGATCACCAGAAAGTATTTAACTATTTGGAAGACGCATAGTAAAGAAATTGATGATTATAATTATGCAATTTATCCATCCATTTCACGGAAAGAATTCAAAGAACTAAAACCAATAACTTTATTGAAAAATACTGAAGATATTCATGCGGTAGCAGATAATGAAGGGAATTTAGGAGTAACTATATTTAAAGAAGGAAATTACTCTATTGGAGACTTGACAATGTCACAGCCAATGATTTTAGTAAAAAAAGATTTCAATAATAATGTCAAAATAGCTATCGCGGATCCTGCTATGGAACTATTAACTTCATATAATGTAACTCTTTGGGATAAAAGCTATGAAATAGCTGCCAAGGATAAAAATGTGAAAACTGTCTTAAAAAACGGGGTTTGGTCAATAAGTGTTGATCCATCAAACAAGCTAGGCCAGAGTAGTACTATTACATTTACCAAAAAGAAGAATCGGGTATATAAGTAGGTATTATGTGCATCAAACAAGCATCGAATAACTTGTTTTGTATCGGTGGTTGTAAATACATACGCACTGAGCAAGTAATCACTTCGTTTCGACGTTCAAAGTGAATAATAGAATAATCATGCTAAAAATAAACAAATCCAATCTAAACCCAAATATAATATAGGATAGTGATGTGCCTAATCGATGATTAATAATCGATTATAATGATAATCGGTTGCAATCGATTATCATTTCTAATCCATCGATTATAATCGATTTTTAGGAAACCGTAAGTCTCTAGTTCTATTTTAAATTGTAAGCTGTTAAGCTGTGTGTGTAACCTTATAAGGGAACTCCTGAAATATTTTTAGTTTGGTTTTTTATAATTATTATGTTCCAAAACTGGTCAGTTGACTAATTTGATTGTATTATTATGTATTTTTAAACGTGAACTTGGCACTTTTTGACGATACCATAATCTAAGTAGGTATCAATTAAATAATGAATAATTATGTAAGTATCTTTAATATCTGTCACTATCATCTTTTTTAATTTTACCTACAAGAAAATATCACGAAAGTACAAAATTTTCCTAAAATATAACTAATCAGTCATTAACAATACCAACTAAATTCTTTTTTTTTTCAAACTTATATTCAGTATGCCTAGACATGAGATGAGACTTTCACGAGATGATGAGATTTTCGATACATTTTGACTATTTTTTAATCCTAGTTCAATAATCGGGTGAAATCGATTAATGATCGATTACGATTATTTTCATAAATTCATAATCGATTTATCGATCAGCAAAATAATCGAATCAGCACATCACTAATATAGGATTAGGATCAGGCGGAGGACAGTCGCCTTTTGGTGGCTTTTTCCGATTCAGTTTGCATAGAATGTGCTGCCATCTATTAAATATTTCGCAGAAGTATGAAAAAAAAAGATTTTATTGTCTATGTCAATTTCAAATTGACTCGTTCAAAAAATACACATATTCTAATTGATCTGTGCAAAATACATTCTAATTGATCTGTGCACAAAATGGCTAATGTGCGGGTTGTTTGCAGTTTTCGTTCAATTTCGTGCCGATTTAGTGATGTTCTGGAGTTTCTGTTGTTCTCTTTCTCTTACCAATGTTTAGATTACAGGAATAGTAAGGAAACTGGAATTTCACTCGATCGGTGCGGGATTGAACGAAATCTAGCATTCAAAACAATAATATCCATCGATATGAGTCGATATAAGTAGGTATGTATAGTATAGGTTGAATTATTGTCGATGAAACATAGATGGCGCTAGCTAGCCTTCAATTTGACATAAGGTGGATGCATAATGTTGCCACGAGTGGGTTCTCTTTTCTAATTAGTCTTGTGTAGTTCGCGAACGACCTAGTTCGGAAGACCGCTCTTTCGTACGAACTACGTGAACTAGGTCGCAGAGAGACCGCTCCTTAGTTCACTAGTTCCGACGCGGCGCGCGGATTTGTTGTGAGCGAGAGCGGGCACTGACTGAACTTTATGATCTCACTCGAGGTTTTATTTATTTTCTATGCCTAATTGATAGGTACTGAAATATTATATTTGTGTTATTTTTCTTAAAAATATAGTTAGATATTATTTTTTGTTCGTAAAATGTTAAATCTTAGAAAATAACAAAAACATGATAAATAGCTAATACTGAACCAAAGTATAAGATTGTCTCTAAAAATAATATATAAGTATATTTTTTGTACCATTGTTTGTGCCATGTTCAAAAACTTAATGAATATTAAAACGTTGATTATTTGCAAAATAATGTATTTTTATTTATTCATTATCTATCATAAATAAACACATTCGTAATATTAATACAGCTAATATAATTTTCTTTTCTGCAATCAACTAATAAACGAATCCATTTGCAATATTCATCCACTATATTTTATTAATATACTGAAATAGTAAGTAATTTACTACTGCAAGCTGATTGATGAACATTATAATAATAAACAAAACAGCGCGACGAAGCGAACGCCGAACGACTGATCTATTTAACCGGAATTTGTGAAAGGAGCGGACGAACTAAAAGAACGACCTAGTTCGCCAAAGACCGGCGAACTAAATTGATCGCTCCCGGTCGCGAACTAAAATGCGCAAGACTATTTCTAATATACTTATATTACTCTTTGATTAGGATCCTTCTCTATGTTATATTTATTTATGAATGAATGAATGAATTTATGATTTATGAATAAACTTATATTTATAACTAATAAATACTAGACTTGTAAATCTTCCTGTAAGCAAATAAATAAATCTTATCCCAACGATAGCGCGATTTATCTTCGTGCAACGCCATCTAGTTTCCTATTAAAAAATCACTTAATTACTGGTTTTTGTTCCGAAACTGGTTGCGCTACAGGGCTGCGTTATGATTTTCATTGAAAGTACACACGGCGCGGCGATTCATCAAGTTACGCAAAACAAAATGAGCTGGCCGCGAGACGTTATACATTACTCTATCTGCGCGCGGCCAGCTTATTTTGGTTTTGCGTTACTTGATGTGTCGCCGTGTGTACCTACTATTGAAAAACTATCATCATTATCATCATCCTGTCATCGTCCACTGCTGAACATAGGCCTCTCCTAAGGCGCGCAACAAAACTATATTGCAGAAAATTTTCACATTTTTTACTCCAGTATTTTAGAAGTTAGAGGGCGGGCGGGGGTACGCCCTATTTTATCATATCATATCATATTATGCGTTATGTGCTTACAAAAGATCGTATGAATATGGTACAGCACAGACATAAACCCTGAAAGGGCACAGCAATATCTTAAAACTAATAAAAAACAGCACATGAAATCTAAAAACAAAAAAACTTTAAAATCATATAAAAATTATAACATTTTTCTGCATCCTGATTTTATATAAGGTCTAACAAAATTAGGTGAAACTATTTTAAAGGGATGATCAGACCATCAAACTGAACAACTTTCTCTATGGGACCAATATTGAAATCGCGAAAAAAAAATCTGCTGTTCCATACAAACCTACTCGACCTAAATGTATGGGACAGCAGATTTTTTTTTCGCGATTTCAATATTGGTCCCACAGAGAAAGTTGTTCAGTTTGATGGTCTGATCATCCCCTTAAAATAGTTTCAGCTGATTTTGTTAGACCTTATAGAAGCATTATAATGATTAAGTTTCTCAGTGCTGTCATCACTTTTCCATACAATTATTTGGATTTCGGGGGTTGGGATAAAACCCATAGAGAAATTACGCGCTCCCCATAAAACCACCTAAAATACGAGCGTTAACCCGCGACTTCGTCCGCACAAATAGCTTTTTGGTGATTACCGACTTTCAATTAAAATTATAAGAAATGATGTAACCACAGATCACAAAAGCTAAAGGTAGATGTGAAAAGGAGGCGGGGCCAGTGTCGCAGCAATATGCGCAAAAACGGAACACATTGCTCGCGACAGTAATGATTCAATATATTATGAGGCTGAAAGCCAGTCGATATATTATGTGTAAATATTTTACAATGCTTGCGTAGTACTAAAGATTATTCGAACGTTGAGTTCTGATACCACAATGGAGCACATTCAAGCTAACAAAATACTTTCTATCGCGTGGTACTGGTGGTGATGCGACACTAGGTTTCGTACTCAGCGCGTTGGTTGGCATCTCTCTAGATCTCTATGGCTGTAACCCTACCAATTTTTGAAAAAAACATGTACTTTAAATAGGTAAATATATTTTCGTTGGGTTTTAAAATTTTCATTTAGATGATAATCGATTTTACTACTATTTTCTTGTTCTACTTACAAAATGACTACGGAATTAGCGAGCCCGACACGCCCTTGTTGGCCGGTTTTTTCTCTTTATTTTGGCTCTATAACCAGAGCAAAAGTTTCAATCTGGTCAATTGATGATTTAAATTGAAATAACGCCTGTGAAATAATTCCGGGATATAAACTGTCACTATACAAAGTTTCGTAAAAATCCGTTCAGTGGTTTTTGCGT
Organism: Agonopterix arenella; assembly: GCA_927399405.1. NCBI lineage: Eukaryota > Metazoa > Arthropoda > Insecta > Lepidoptera > Depressariidae > Agonopterix > Agonopterix arenella. The sequence continues at coordinate 3,616,677 of OV656716.1, read as the reverse complement.
GATGAGCGTTCAAACAAACAAACAAAAAAATTAAAAACCTTTCGAACATGTTCAGTTACTGATTTTAAGTCGCCCTGGAGTGCGATTTTTGAATCTCATACGTTGAACTCAGCAGTTAAAAATGTATGGAGATACGCATCTTTCTTACTGCTGATTTGACTTTCAAAAATCGCACTCCTGTAGTATGATTTTTGAATATCAAATCAGCAGTAGAAAGATGCATATCTCCATAGAAATTTTGACATTTTCAACTACTGAGCTCAGCGAATGAGTTTCAAAGATCGCAATCCTGTTTGTTTTTTTTTTCAAATATTTTCAATGAACAGACTTTTTTGCGCCTACGATTTTATTATAGGTATAGATTTATTTATTTCACAACTCTAAGCCATACCTATAGACCGTCTTTGTAGGTACCAACAAAGCTAGTGGAATTTTAACATACTTCAAATATTATTGATACAATAATAATTAATAATAATAATTAATAATAACAAGCACACAAAATACACGTACGTACATAATTTTTTTTTATTTAATTTTATTAATTTTTTTTTAACATGCTGTATAACATCGATATGACATTGTAGCATGATCGATTACTCACTTGCTCTCGATACTACATATTTTGTTCAAGTACAGTCAGCGGGCTAAGAACCTATTAATTTCTTCTCAAGTAAACTTAAACTTTTAGGAGAGGTCCCAAGTAGGTAGTCTAAATTCAATAAACATTTTTCCATTTCCAATTTTATCGGTCGACATCACGGTCGATGCTCCAACTGAAAAAGCAAAGCTTTTCATCGAAAAAATATTTTTGTATGTATATGAGATAATGTATTTAACTATAACCCAAGCAACACATAAGCTGAATAGTGGCTGTACAGTGGCTGCATAAAGGTTTCCTTTATTCAGCTACTCTACAGCTGTTACACGGCTTACGTGTTGCTTGGGAAATTAAAGATTTTCCGACTTAATCTTTTTAATCTTTTACTTGTGCTGTGATACTTTGCTTCATGCCAATTTTCATGATTCTATTAGTTCAACGGGATAGTGTATAATACCAGAAGTGCGATTTTTGAATCTCATTCGCTGAGCTCAGCACTTGAAAATGTCAAAATTACTATGGAGATATGCATCTTTATGCTGCTGATTTGACTTTCAAAAATCATACTCTAGGAGTGAGATTTTTAAAAGTCAAATCAGCAGTAGAAAGATGCATATCTCGATAGTAATTTTGACATTTTCAACTGCTGAGTTCAAAATATGAGTTTCAAAAATCGCACTCCTGGTGTACCTATGTCATCATCATCATCATCATCATCCTATCATCGCCCACTGCTGAACATAGGCCTCTCCCAAGGCGCGCCACAAAACTCTGTCCTCGGCCTTCCTCATCGCCTCACCGCAGTCGCTCCCCGCTACCTTTTTTAGGTCGTCTGTCCAGCGGGCAGCAGGATGTCCCACACTACGTCTACCAGTTCGCGGTCTCCACTCCAGAACTCTGACACCTCACCGGTTGTCAGTCAGGTGTATTGTACACTATCATAATTATATATACCGGTATATTATTATACGAGGCAATGTTTATTTTACTTCAATTTAGAGTAGAGGCAGGCTGTCCATTACAAGTGGCGACGGGCTCACTCCCCGTCACACTGGACAGAGTTTCGGTACTACTAGTGAAACGTAGATGTTCTTAGGTTTCAGAATATGTCTGACTACCCTCTCGGGGAATATAGTCGTGAGCATATGCTATATTATACCGTTGCTGTGGTTTGAGAGTATCGAAAAATGTATGTGAAGTGTTTTTTTATTGCTTTGATTTGAGTTAAAAAGTAAGTTAGTAATAAAGTATATTTGATTGATTGATCGGTTAAAAGTTAGAAGCTTCCATAAATAGGCAAGTTTTAAACTTAAATGTGTCGGAGTGCTTCAGACCATCAAACTGAACAACTTTTTATGGTCTCTTTAACTATGTAACTCATTTAATTTTACATCATGTATAGGGTCTTTTTTAATAATTATAATGTTGACGTTTTTTACGGTTATGATCTGGAGTGCGATTTTTGAATCTCATTCGCTGAGCTCAGCTGTTGAAAATGTCAAAATTACTATGGAGATATGGATCTTTCTACTGCTGATTTGACTTTCAAAAATCATACTCCAGGAGTGCGATTTTTGAAACTCAAATCAGCAGTAGAAAGATGCGTATCTCCATACATTTTCAACTGCTGAGTTCAACTTATGAAATTAAAAAATCGCACTCCAGACCATCAAAATGAACAACTTTCTCTATGGGACCAATATCGAAATCGCAAAAAAAAAAAAAGCTGTCCCATACATTTAGGTCGAGTAGGTTTGTATGGAACGGCTGATTTTTTTTTCGCTATTTCTATAAGGTCTAACAAAATTAAGTGAAACTATTTTAAGAGGATGATCAGACCATCAAACTGGACAACTTTCTCTATGGGACCGATATTGAAATCGCGAAAAAAAATCAGCTGTTCCATACAAACCTACTCGACCTGAATGTATGGGATAGCAGATTTTTTTTCGCGATTTCAATATTGGTCCCATAGAGAAAGTTGTTCAGTTTGATGGTCTGATCATCCTCTTAAAATAGTTTCACTTAATTTTGTTAGACCTTATGTATTGGTCCCATAGAGAATGTTGTTCAGCAAATAATTAATAGCTAATTTTGTTAGACCTTATATAATTTGGCGTTAATTTCTTTGCACGCTATATCGAAATTATACTTACCTGTTTCTAAAAAATTATGCAAATTAAAAATCGTCACTAATGAATTAATAATTATTTACAGTTGACAGTTGATTGAAAAGATATAACATTAATTATTAATGATCTATTCACATGTCAAAAAGATAGTTTCGTATTTTATATAAGTGAGTAAGTGGCGCCTTGTTGACCATCGATTTTAATCGAGGTCGCATTCTTTAAAACTAAATTTTAATTTAGATTTTTGCACTTCAATCACTAGGTACATTTTTTGAAAGTAGTTTTACCTACCGACTTAGTTAGCCCAGTCATTTTACGGTTTGAGCCGGGACTAGTTAGTAATTGACATTTTTTTTCGGTATAGTATTGAAGAGCCAATTTGAGCCTAGAAATGTACCAAAATTAAAAAAAAAAATCACGTCAGCAACAGTTCCAATTTTAAAATTTAGCTATAATCTCGTTCTAAAAAACCTGATGGTAAATTTTTTTTACGCTTATTAAGGCTTTACCCTTAATACATACTACAAACATGGTGTAAACATTGGAATTAAATATTAATAATTTAAAATCCTTCTGGGACACATAATTTTGATTTCTATGTTGCGTAGCGATTTTTTTTAATATGGTTTAAGATAGTCCTTTTGTCACTTAATGGTTCCGGTTACAGTTTAAAAGTCCAATTAGTAATCCCTACCTCGCCTAACAAAACTCCGTAAAATGACTGGGCTATAGTTCATTAATTTATTAAGTCAAATTTACACCCACAATGTTTTTGCGTCACTGTTTTGGTTACATTATTAATTTATTGTGAAAATTTTAAGTTCTACTCTACTCTCTCTACTATTCTTATAAATTACGAGCGTTAACCCGCGACTTCGTCCGCACAAATTATATACCAGATTTTAAGTCAGATCATAAGCTATCAAACAAAAAAAGTTTCATCAAAATCGGTTCAGTAGTTTTTGCGTGATACTCGTTCAAAGAAACAAACAAACAAACAAACACACAAACAAACAGACAGACAAAAAATGCAAAAATTGGTGAAATGGAATCAGAGACACCTAAAAACCATATCGTAACTTTTTTTGTTAATATCTTCAATGTACACACAAACTTCCTGTTACAGTTTTATAATAGTACGAGCGTTAACCCGCGACTTCGTCCGCACAAATTATATACCAGCTTTTAAGTCAGATCATAAGCTATCAAACAAAAAAAGTTTCATCAAAATCGGTTCAGTAGTTTTTGCGTGATACTCGTTCAAACAAACAAACAAACAAACAAAGAGACAGACAAAAAATGCAAAAATTGGTGAAATGAAATCAGGGACACCTAAAAACCATATCGTAACTTTTTTTTTGTTAATATCTTCAATGTACAGACAAACTTCCTGTTACAGTTTTATAATAGTATAGATAACTTAAGTACTGTATGTAGGAATGTATGTACAGGATGTTTCTTAATATGCTGGTTTTCAAAAGGATTATCAGACTATCTGAAAAACTTTCTATTTGAGACTAACATCGAAATCGCGAAAAAAACTGCAACTCAAGCCAAATGTATGGGACAGCTAATTTTTTTTCGCTATTTCGATGGTGGTCCGATAGAGAAAGTTGTTCAGTTTGATGGTCTGGACATCTCTTAAAAAAAGTGTCAGTAGGTATATTAAAAAAGGATCCGACCGTAAAATTATGCACTTACTTGTTTGGTGAACGAAATGTGATTCAAGTGAAAGATTACACAGGAGGGGTTTATACAAATACAATGCCTAAGTGGTACCAAAAATCATAATTGATTGACGACCCGGTTGCCACGCTGGGCTCCCAAACCAGGGTCCTGGGTTCGAATCCCGGTTCGGTCACGGATGTTAAATACGTTTGTGCCGTTGTTGTTTGGTTCCCATAACAAAAAGCCTAAGGCTTACTTGGGATCATTACAATTTATGTGCCTGAGAGCGTTATCTATACTATTATAAAACTGTAACAGGAAGTTTGTCTGTACATTGAAGATATTAACAAAAAAAAGTTACGATATGGTTTTTAGGTGTCCCTGATTCCTTTTCAACAATTTTTGGATTTTTTTGTCTGTCTGTTTGTTTGTGTATTTGTTTGTTTGAACGAGCATCACGCAAAAAGCACTGAACCGATTTTGATGAAACTTTTTTTGTTTGATAGCTTATGATCGGACTTAAAATCTGGTATATAATTTGTGCGGACGAAGTCGCGGGTTAACGCTCGTTTATTTATAATGGTAAAGGTTGCCATCAGTTGCCATTTCGCTTCGTGGGCATCCAGGTCCTGGCAACTGATGGCACAGGATAGCTTTGACTACTTATATGAGGACTAGTTACGCGTGTAATTCTACTAACAAACATTACTGCCACTTTTTACGGGGTCGAGGTAACATGAAATCCGTAACTTTGGATTTTATTCCCCATAACTTTAGATTCTAATTTTGAATGATAAAAATCATGAAAAGTAGTCTCGTGTGAACCCCAAACGTTCTAAGTTCGAAGTTATTGTTTCGCAATTATAGGCTGTCTCGTTTAGTGATAAGGTATAAAATGTAAATTCACATGATCATTTGTTTTTATACCGTGGCAGAGGGGAAATGCTACCACAAGGCTAGTCCTTATAATAAATAGTCAAAGCAGGATGCAAAAGCTGGGGCGAGACCTTTGCCCAACAATGGGACAAAATAGGTTTAAAAAAATGGCAAAGTTACTTGCGACAAGATTTTATCTAGGCAACCCGGTGGCGTTGTATGAACCCCTGTGTAAACGTTCACCTTAATCACATTTCGTTCACCAAACAAATAAGTAGGTATAGGTGCATAATTTTACGGTCGGGTCTTATAGTATACATATTATAACGAGGAATAATATTAGGTACAATAGCAACATAGAGAAAATAGATTAACCTCTGACTTATTCCCTTGACTTTTAAGCTAGTTCCTGAAACCTTGGCTTGAGAATCATTTGTTGAGTAATTTTTGGTATGCAATGCACTAATGTGCTGAACTATAGCGAGAATTAAACGAAAATGGTGATTAATGGGCCAATATTTATTTAAGGCTCTTTTTCTATGTTATACAGGGTGCTAGTGCAGACAGTAACACAACTTTAAACCAGGGTTCGAAATTATCAAGATAATTATTTTCTTGATGTCAAAATAACTGCGGAGATATGCATCATTCTACTGCTGATTTGACTTTCAAAAGTCGCACTCCTGAAGTATGATTTTTTAAAATTAAATCAGCAGTAGAAAGATGCATAATCTCCACAGTAATTTTGACATTTTCAACTGCTGAGCTCAGCGAATGAGATTCAAAAATCGCACTCCTGGTCCCATAGCTGTTCAGTTTGATGAGTAGAATAACATGGTGAAATTATCCGTTCAAACAAATTTGACCCTGTACCTATAGGTAAGTATCATAAATACATAATCTTGGTAGGTATGTAACCACTTTTAATAATATTGTGGAATGGACTTTCTTGGCACGATTAATAAGGCGGTTTGCACAAAGTTACCATAGTTAGGTAACATGGTCAAAGGGTAAGTATTGAATTAAAGGTTGACTAAGTTAATAAAATGTTAGCCTCAGCCGAGCCCACGACCGACTGTTTTTACCCTTTTGGTAACCTAAGAATCTTTGCTAAAATTGCTGCGCTGTTATGTTTTATTAAATACTAGCGTTAACCCGCGACTTCGTCCACACAAATTATATACCAGATTTGAAGTCAGATCATAAGCTATCAAACAAAAAAAAGTTTCGTCAAAATCGGTTCAGTAGTTTTTGCGTGATGTTCGTTCAAACAAACAAACAAACAAGCAAACACACAAACAAACAGACAGACACCTAAAGTGAAAGGATATTTTGGGAAATTGCACAATCCCTGACAACATTTTTCATGGCTTTATGGGTTCGTTCCCTTGGCGTTTAAAAAAGGCTGCCACAAACTGACATGATTTGGCACAGCGTAGTATATTATATTCATGGTCTAAGTTTGGCACCGAAGAAAGAGAATTAGTCTAAGTTTGGCACACTCTATGCAGCGAAGAACATGAGTTCAGGAGTGCGATTTTTGAATCTCATTCGCTGAGCTCAGCAGTTTAAAATGTCAAAATTACTGTGGAGATATGCATCTTTCTACTGCTGATTTGACTTTCAAAAATCATTCTCCAGGAGTGCGATTTTTGAAAGTCAAATCAGCAGTAGAAAGATTCGTATCTCCATACATTTTCAAAGGCTGAGTTCATCGTATAAGATTCAAAAATCTCCTGTTGAGTTTTTTAAAAAGTAATATTATAAAAGAGGAAACAAAACCGTTCATTATAGCGTACCACCCTGTACAAATGGCGCCCACATGGCACATGTCGTGGTCAGTAGGTGCTAGGTACCTACACGCCTGCAGGTACAGCATGTCACAAATCGATACATACACGATACGATGGCACGCGGCAAGGTTACCTATCGACCTTCGAGCCGTGCGAAAACTATACTTTACTTGTTGTGGATGATGTTATGCAGTTTTGAATACGAAGTTTTTTATTTCCTTTACCTTAAATACCTTAATGGATTTATAACAAGGCCGTAGGCGAAGGTTTTGGGGTTCAAACCTTCTCCCCGAAATGCCTTAGTCAGTCGAGATCAATTCAGAGAGGTCGTCGTTGTGGTTCAGTCTACCTAGCCCAGTCATTTTACGGAGTTTTGTTAGGAGGGGTGGGGAGTAATTATCAATGGGACATTTAAACTGTAACCGGAACCATTTAGTGACAAAAAGACTGTCTGAAAACATATTTAAAAAAAAATCGCTACGCAACATAGAAATCAAAATTGTATCTCCCAGAAGGCTTTTAACTAATTAATATTATTACTAATGCACTCATTTAAATTAGATTTAACAATATATGTACATCATTCTTGAGCAATAAAACAGGCATTAAAATTTTTAAAATGAGATAATTATTAGAAAATACTAATGTATTTTTCAAAGCCTTCTAAGTAGACAAAAATTTTAACACTATATGTTTGATGTAATACTTATATTTATATAATAATATAACAATACATATTTTTAAGGCTTTACCTTTTGCTTTTTAAGGTAAATCCTTCAAAATGTGAAAAAAATTGGCAACTGGTTTTTTAGAAATAGATAAATGCTAAATTTTTAATTTAGTGATGTTGCCGACGAATTTTTTTTTTAATTTTGGTACATCTCTAAGCTCATATTGGCTCTTAAATACTATCAATTATTAATTAGTCTCGGCTCAAACCGTAAAATGACTGTGTTATATCAATATCAGCGTAAGCGAAAAAAAAAAAATTTATATTTATGTTAGCGACCCTCACCATTTTTTCTCGTCTCCTTTTGCATAACGCCGACCGCGGATCTATCAATATCACATTCTAAATTCAAACGGGATTATTACAGGTGATTTAGTATTAGTATAGTTAATCGCGTGGTGTGCACTGGCCATCGACCTGCGCACGCGTTGATTTTGTTATTTATTTATTTATTTTAATCGTTAAGTGTTGAATTTTAATTTGTTTAAATTAATTTTTAATTTCAAAATGTTGAAACTTCTTGCAATTTTTTGTTTGGGTATGTTTTTTTTTAATAATTTCAATTTAATTTACCAAATAGTTTCATTTTAATTAAATCCATTAAAGCTTTCAAACTTCCCACCTGTTGAACCCAAGTTAAACCCATATATCTGTGGCATATTGCTTCGTGTTGTTATTTTTATTTTAAAGTACAGGGTCCTTCTTAATAATGCTGACACTTTTCGGGATGATCAGACCATCAAACTGAACAACTTTCTCTATGGGACAAACATGGAAATCGCGAAAAAAAAAAAATCTGCTGTGCCATAGGTACATTTGACTCGAGTAGGTTTGCAGTTTTGTATGGAACAGCTGATTCTTTTTCGCGACTTCGATGTTAGTGTTCAGTTTGATTCTCTGAGCATCCACTTAAACAATCATCAACATATTAAGAAGGATCCTATGTGATTTTTGAATCTCATTCGCTGAGCTCAACAGTTGAAAATGTCAAAATTACTATGCAGATATGCATTTTTCTACTGCTGATTTGACTTTCAAAAATCATACCTCAGGAGTGCAATTTTTGAAAGACAAATCAGCAGTAGAAAGATGCATGTATCTCCATAGTAATTTTGACATTTTCAATTGCTGAGCTCAGCGAATGAGTTGTTTTTTTTTATTACTTATGGGTTTGCTCTTGACCTCAATCTAGTCCTCAGGACGAAGTGGGGTCGAAGATGTAGCAAGCTCACCCAGAAGAAGCCTATTCACTCGTACTTTAAAGGAATTCGGGTTGTAAGCGCTCGGAAATACTGACGCAGGCAGAGCATTCCACTCCTTGGCTGTGCGCATTATAAAAGATTCAGAAAGGCGCTTGGTGCGGATATGTGGGATGTCAACCAAAAAGGGGTGATATCCCGCGGTGTGTCTGGAAGTCCGATAGTAGAAAGGGCAAGCAAGCTCCATAGAATAGCTACCTACTCGACCAAAACTTAAGAAACATGTGATTTTATTTTAAAGTTTATACAGAGTGTAACAAAACACCCTAGTATTACTTAAGGGGGTGGTTCAGACCATAAAACTGAACAACTTTCACTATGGAGCCAACTTCGAAATCGCGAAATAAATATCAGCTGTTTCATACAAAACTGCAATACTGGCTCGACTCAAATGTATAGGTCAGCTGATTTTTTTTATTTTTTCTCGATGTTGGTTCCGTTGTGAAAGTTCTTCAGTTTGATGGTCCCCCTTAAGTATTACTAGAGTGTTTTTTTACACCCTTTATAGTTGGTCCCATAATGAAAGTTGTTCAGTTTGATGGTCTGATGCACCCGCTTAAGTATGTAACGCATTAAAGTTTAAGTACATCCTGTAGGTGCAATATTGTAAAAGTTAATGAATAACATCAAATCGTTTGCCTTCCAGCCCTAGCAACAGCCCTCAGCCAGCACCCAGCAACGTTCGCGTACTACCACGAACTGCACCTACCCCATGACCCCCCACTACACCCCGTGTTCGCACACCCACCCCCCACCCAGTTCACCTGCGCTGGACGTCCTAGGGGGTATTATGCCGATGTGGATTCTGGTTGTCAGGTAATAATAGTACATTATGGTACAAGTGTGTAATGTTGGTGATTACCGCTGAGGCGCCATTGAGACCCGAGCCATAGGCGAGGGTCTTAAGAGAGCCGAGGACGGTAATCATCAATACACACGTGTATCATACGACGTTTTTCAACACACTTGTGAAGAAAATAGTAATAAAAAATCATTTTATTTAGTAAATTAAAAGTTTATTTACAGAATTTATTTGTACTATTGAATATGACCTTTTTTGTATCGAAACTTTTTTAAGAACAAAGCAACTCAAGAACTCAACCAAGAAGTTTAGATACCTACTATAAAAAACCTATAACTCCCTTGCCCTTGTGAATAATAGTAATGAAAGAGTCACAGTTTGATTATAGGTGTCATTATGTGCCTAGGCTATTTTGTACATAGGTACCCTAGGTAGCGGGCGTGCAAAAATACTATTTTTGAATCTCACACTTTCAAATTATTCATGATCGAATGATGCATAAAAACTCCACAGAGCATTATAAGACGGGTTAGAAGTGCAAAGTAGCGCTTTTGCTTCGGAGACGACTGTCGCCACTTGTCTTCCCGCTCACGCTCCTACAAATACTCATGCTCTCTCGCTCGCACCACGCCGCGCTCCTTATGGTGTTATGCAAATCATTGCATAACCTGTGGCGACACGTTCCATGCCTACTTTGCACTTTTAACCCATCTTATAATATTCTGTGATAAACTCTATAGCTTGGATAAGTTATATGTCAAGATTGACAGTCGAAACTACAAAAACGTAGAAAAAAATTGTAACCAGTATTGGCGTCTAAACCCTATCCATATACACACGCACACATACATAATTAGTATGGCGCCTCACGCACACCAACCTAGGAAAGTTGGCCCCTTTTGATTTATACGGTAGAAGCATGAGGCTCTTTCTAGACATATACTTTTTCTAAGCTCCATAGCTATTTTAACTTTTTCGGGCCCTTTTTGTTTCTTTTTTAAATGCATACTGTCAAATCATGTCAAGACTGTGCCTGCCGTTTTTTTTGTTTCTGCCCATACAGCCATGTGAGACGTAAACAGTTTCTCATAGTATAAAATTATTCGTAAGTAAATAGTAGTAAAATATTTCATTAAAAATAGCACCATCTATCGATCTCCTAGAAAACCACAGGAAAAACGCTTATTGGAATATACAAATACAAATATCATTAGCAAAAAAGAAATTCAGTACACATGATACAATGGACCCCGAATGCGGCAAGCCAGAATCTCGGGAATCCTCTACGATTTGGAAGGTGTGAGATTCAAGAATTCAAAAAACACCTTCTAGGGGGCGGTAAATAGAAATGAAGTTCTCTGTTCACACTTCACAGGCTTACCACTTCTGCTGGCGACAGCATCTCGTCAGCACAGACCTGTGCGGCAATGGAACACTCTTCAATGAACAGTTCCAGGTAACTACCATCACCATTTTAACTCCCCTACAAATTTATTGAAACTCCAGAGACGAATTCAGTTCGTTACTGGAGGCGCTTGAAGAGTAGGTATTTAATTTTCATAATTCTGAAATTTTTCATCTGCTAGATCTGGGGCAAGCACGTATCCAGACTTTAGTTTCGGGGGGATATTTAAATTTCGGGGTGAAGAGGATATTCATAAAAAAAACAATTAAAAAGTAAGTGCTGTAATCACTTTTCCATACAAATATTCGGATTTCGGGGGGGGGGGGGGGGGGGGGGGGGGGATAAAACCCACCTATCCCCCCCCCCCCCCTGGATACGTGTCTGATCTGGGGGCACGGCCGGTAGTGCCCCCGCCAAGATTAATTTGCTGACGGTTTTTAGGGGATGATCAGACTATCAAACTGAACAACTTTCACTATGGTATCAAGTCAACATTAGAATTTCGCGAGAAAAAGATCAGCTGTTCCATACGTTTGGGTCGATTTCGTTGACATTTTCTATGGAACAGTAGATTTTTTTGCATTTTAGATATTGGCTCCATACAGAAAGTTGCTCATAAGTTCGATGGTCTGGAGCACTCTGATATAAATTTAATTTTACACCCTGTATACCTTCTTATTAACGATGAAAATTTGATGTCCTCAGGTATGCGATCATTTCTACAACGTAAGATGTGGATCTCCATTCGAAGACTTGTAAATTAAACAATTTTATTTCTCAGTATTAATCAAACTTATTTATTTATCTTTCTTGTAAATCCGATTATTTATGTGTACATAATAATTATTATTACATAATTATAGTTTTCACTTAATTTGACAAATGCATAAAGTACCTATACATTTTTTTTATTGTCTCCTAGTTTGACGTAAAAGGGAAAATCTGATTACAAATAAATGATTGATTCGATCCGATTTGATTTGAATTTGACAAAAATCTATAAAAGCTGATTTGATTTTCTTAAATTAATTTAGTTTCGACATTTCATACAATCCGCGAGTTTCCAACTAGTCAAATCAGCAACTCTTTATCAAACGTCAAAACACACGCTTTGTATGAAAGTTTTACTAAAATATCATGAATAGTGACGTCATTGTTTTTCATCGTCGTTTCGATACTTTTTATAGTTTATCCTTTTATTAAAAATAGTATTTAAGCTACAGAATCACTGAAAATGTAAGTTTTGCATTATTTTCAAACGTATTTTTTACTGAGAAGTTAAAACTAAAATATATTTGATGCAGTCATCTCCCCAATTGGACTGTAATAAATAAATAAATGATTTTCGAGTTTGATGTGTATGGCAAATATAACTGTATGTTTTTTATTAGGTATTTGTATATTTTAATTATAATATCGGCATTTATTTTGCTGTAGACATGTAGACACAATTAAGTATTTTATTGAGCCTTTATTGGTATTTTCAATTTCTTCAGTGCGACTTCTAGTTCGTCAGTAATGTGTTTCTCTTCCAGAGCTAGGGTTGTCGCATCGTTGATGGTCCTCATCAGGTTGTAGTTGGAATAGAGACGTTCTGGTAGACGAAGCTGCAGTTTTCCGTCTAATACTGTGTAATGAGCTATAGGACTGTGACCTGAAATTTTATTTAGTTATTTGTTTTTTAATTTTCTAAGAGGATGGACATTTATGCTTAGCCGTGTAGTCCCGGCATAGAAAGAACCTATCCTATTTCTTCCCGTGGTTATAGTAGATACCCAGGAAACAATTTGGTCGTATTAGGCCCCCATTTATATGACTATTTTGACTTTTAAAAGTTATATTACTGTAATTTCGTCATATACTGGTGCTTTATGCGTCTAATTTTCGACTATCCGACACCTATATACGACCAAATTGTTAGTTGGGTAATAATATCAAAGCTTTCTTACCCATTGTTACCTTTCGACACTTATGACATGACTGTCATGCCATCCTCAACGTTTGTTTTCCTGAATGTTTAAATATGAAATTACATGCCAAGTATTGGTAAAGTTGGCTATAGTATTTCAGTATTTGGCTCACAAATACATCACAAAAGGGTTACCTTTAGTCACCTTATACACACCCACAGGAAGAAATTGAGGGAACTAATCAAGCTGAAACATTGTTATAAAATGAAACTAGTCTACAAAATCACATACCATCAGGCAACTGTAATATCTCCAGAGCCTCCGTCAGCACCGGGTTGTCATCAGCTAAGAGATCTAGGTTGTATCTTCGCTGGAAGTCCAGGTAGGCGTCGTGCTCGCCTCTGCATTCTCCCTTGAAGTCATCCGTGTCTATGTACCTCACCATTACACCTGCTAGACCGTAGTCTACAGCCAATCTGAAATAATGATTTGTATAGGATCATGATTAGCCAGAGATTCTTCAAATGGGTAAAAAATGTATGGATTTCGACATACGGGAATTCGAACTCAAACTTGAAAAGCGTCTTTGAATCTCAGCCTTAGACTCAACTCACGCTCAAAAGACATTTAATCTCGGTATGTGCCACACCACTTAAACTGTAGACACCAATTCAACTGTAGTCTTTGGTGGACACTTCGATGTCACTTCAAACAAAAGAATCATGCTGACAAGAGCTAAGTAATATATCCTTTGTGACTGTGATGTCTTGGCGACTAAACGCATGTACCTTCTAGGAGATGGTTATCCAAAACTGGCAGATTACACGTTTCATCCCCTGAATGGAATTAGAAATAAATATATAGGGGACAACACAAAAGATCCCATTGGGTCGAAGTGTTAAGATGACAAGATAAGATGAGAACGTGCGATACTGAGTGAATCCAAGTGTGAGAGGAGACTAAACCATTGCCTACCTACTGTCGTCTTCCCAGAGGGTGTGAGGTCGAAATTGGTAGGGAACAGGGACTGTCCGCACAGTATTATATCAGTGGGCATCAGAGATGTTGACAATGCCTGAAGGGGCAAGTCTTCCCAGCAAACACCCAATGATGATCAAAAAACAAAACTTACTTCACTTTATTAGCGATGGAACGAGCGTTGTCGTAAGTAATAACTTTTTCTCCATCTCGGATGTACGGCGTTAAAGTTTTCTCGTTCCAGTGATGAGTCCATTTTGATGTTTTGTCCGCTGTCAGCAAACAGATCTATTGGAAATAAAAGAAACATGAGCCTACTGCCTAGCCCATTGTACTAATCATAATAAAAAGTATACTGTACTTTCTATCCCAAGACTAGCCATTTGGTTTTACTTTTACGCCTCAAGTCGGTATGCCAAATGGCGTCATTAATCATTATAGAATTGCAGTCGCTTTAAAGGGGCCCATTCACTGCAGTCCGACTTGCAGGACTGCAGACGCAGTTTTATTACATTTTTCTTGGCGTTGCAGGACGCCATACAGGACTGCGACAACATCCACTACCCTTTATAAGGGTCGGACTGCAAGGTGGACTGCAGTGAATGGGCGCCTAAAGACTTTTAAATACTAATTATTATAACTCCATTCGCATAAGCACAGAATAAACCCGTAACATAAGCTTCGTCACAATTGGTCGACAAAATATGGTAGTTCAAGTCGGTATAAGTTCTTAACCATTATCTTTTTCAATTTTGCCCGTACGGACGACACAGTATCAATATTTACTAACTATAATAAGATCTATGAGTCATAAAGTGTGCATATAGTTTGCAGTAGGCGATTTGTTGTCAATAAAGCAGTTGGTCATACCTCATTGTACCCAACAAATCCTGGATCATTTGTGAAGGGACCCTCGAAGCCGTCGGGCTTTGTCGGCGTTATCCCATACTCAATGACACTGGTCTCCGGGTCCTGAAGGATGAAGGACCTCCCGTAGGTCGGGACGCCTAGCACCATCTTTTTCGGGTTCACTCCATGGTATAGCATGTATTTTACTGTGTATTCCTGTCGATGGAAATTGTTTTTAGCTTTTGGAGAAATTTCAATTTTAGACAGGCGTTTTGCATGGACAGTGTCTTTATAGCAGCCATTACAGAGACGCTCTTTGACATAGTAGAGCTTTTATATTAGAAACTATCACCGAAGTGACCGAAACATAGCAACGCTCGGTAAGGTCATTTTTCGGATGGGTGGCCAGCTGGCCAGTCATTGATATTTCATCCAACAAACTATGTACTTTATTAATTAGACGAACTACTAGTGTTACGACTGAAATGTTTTTACAGGTTGCGCAATAGTTGAGGACTGGTGACCTTGAATGCTTATAAATCAAATAACGGGTCCCTGTTTTCGGGGATGCTTCCCAAGGACATTGGCTGATTATTCGCCTTATATATTTTTTATCAATATGCGCGAAAATCCACCACTTTGACCGAGCACTCATAAACCATTGCACAACCTGTAACTTTGCCATCTTCCCCACACTTCATCTCTTACATTTTTTAGGTAATTTGATAATAGAACTAACCAGGTTCAACACATCATCTTTGTGAGTTCCTCTAAGCGGAGCATTGGCTCCAACGACTCCATCCCAAGCACCGTGGTAATCGTAGCATAGCATGTGGATAAAATCCAGGTATGGACTTAATTCCGCGAGGTTGTAGGCGGCTTTTATGTTGTGCTTGCCGGCGGCAAAGGCTGCTGTTAAGAGGTAATTGTGAGGCGCAAACGCCTCTTTCAGTTCCTGGAATAGATAAATATAAATATTTTGAAAATTGTCACCGATTGACGAGTTCCAATCGAAGTCCTACCTACGTTAAAAAGTCACATGTTATCATGTTACTAAAGTGAGATATTAAGCCTAGTTTCTCTGCCAAGTTGCCAATGAGCTATCGGGCAGAATAGACTTAGCTACCCAAAAATACCTACTGTAGAAAATTGTTATAAGCAAAAACCACTATGGGCCCATAACCTAATGAAATTCGAGAAGATTGACGCATGCATGTTGCTTGTTTTCATCGATTGGACGAGAAAGGCTGAAGACAGCTTTGTGGTGCGTCTTGGCCTATGTTCACGTCATGACATGAGACATGACAACAACTCATGTGACAAGGTGATTATCGAAATTACCTTGACTAAAGTGACAAAATTGGCTTTGTCTTCTGGCTTTCCATCTCTCGTCGTTGGAAACTCCCAATCTATGTCCAAGCCATCGAACTTGTGAGTTCTGGAATTTTTTAAATTATTATTTTTATTAAATAATATTGCTAAGTAGGTACTCTTTTAAATAATAAAATTATAAGTTAAAAATAAGGGTAAAAAATTATAGGGGCGCAAGATTTTTTATTTTGCGCCCCTAAATTTTTTCATTGAATCCTATTTCAGCAAAATTAGAAATCAAAACAGGTTGTTATAACAATATGTTTCTGAGCACCATACGAAAAGAGTGCTGTCAGTAAAAGGGTGAAGAAGTGGAAGGTGGAAGGGTGAAGGGTGAAGAAAGTGAAGAAACTTACTCCAAAAACGCAAGTACGCTCTTAACAAATTTCTCTCTTGTCTCTGGCGTGGCGGCCATATTGGAAAATTTGAGCGACCCCTCGTTCCACCCACCGATAGAGATGGTTACCTTCAGATGCGGGTAGTTCCTCTTCAGGGCTACAGCGCGCTTGTAGCTTGCTTTTCCGTGGCCATTCTCTAAGTCTTCCCAGGGATCTATTTGAAAGGGTTCCAATTATTTGTTTAATGATTGATTGGTTAGTTGATTTCCAGTTTTTATGTGCAAGAGTGAACAAAGATCGCACATAGACAGTGGCAGATCCAGAATTATTGGCGTTTAGCCATTAATCGAAATCGTCGAAATACAGATTCCAACTTACTCAGCCCAAGTGTGACATGACAGCAGCTTTTTTTCGGTGCGATTTCGGTGTTATAGAGAAAGTTGTTCAGTTTGATGGTCTAATCATCTTCTTAAACAACCGTCATCATATTTAAGTTATCTTATAGGTAATCGTTACTACTGCCTCCGTGGTCTAATGGTTAAGAGTATTGGCTCTCGACACGGAGGTGGGTTCGATTCCCACGGGGGACACCTAGTGAAATGTCACTTTGTGCGTTTTTCCCCAGTTGGTAAGGACATTGCAGGCTGAATCGCCTGATTGTCTGAAAAGAGAAATGATTCTGTGCTTCGGATGGCACGTTAAGCCGTTTGTCCCGGCTACTATCTCTGGTGGTGGTGGTCGTTACATAAAAGCCACGTCAGAGGCCGTAAGGCGGCCTGAAAAAACTCTGACACCAGGAGTGCGATTTTAGAATCTCAT
Source organism: Agonopterix arenella (assembly GCA_927399405.1). Taxonomy (NCBI): domain Eukaryota; kingdom Metazoa; phylum Arthropoda; class Insecta; order Lepidoptera; family Depressariidae; genus Agonopterix; species Agonopterix arenella. The sequence continues at coordinate 3,599,146 of OV656716.1, read as the reverse complement.
ACGTTGTACTCAGCAGTTGAAAATGTATGGAGATATGCATTAATCGCTAAATGCCAACAATCACCGATTACGATTAATCGTATTCCAACCTTTGCAGTGTCAGAGACTTTAGTCAAATCGCTAAATTAAATTACCAATTGGCTAAATTAACTTACCTAGACTGATGATGCCGTTCGTATTCTCACTGATGCCGGCAAAGGCGTATATCAAATGAGTACACAGGGCTGGATTCAGGTCATCTAAGGTGAACGTCGCGGGTGGTTTTCGATGCACCGCCCACGAGGCCATGTAGCATACTACAACTTTACCGTGTGCTGGACCTGTGGTGATTAAGAACGTAAGAAGAATAAGTACCTAAAGCGATAGTACTACGAAGGCATTGGTTTCGTGCATGATCTCTTCATTGGAGCTAAATCTTTTCCCACGCAGCCATTTTATTGAAATTAGGGAACAGAAAATAGTCGCAGGGGGCTAAATCTGGCGAATATGGTGGGTGAGAAAGCAACTTGTAGCGTAACTCATGGAATTTGGCCATGGCGACTGGGCAGCTGGTGTGCGCGCTTTTGATCCACCGTGAGTAAACGCTGCACCCATCGCGCGGAGAGCTTCTTCATATCTAAATGTTGGTGTAAGATATTGCGCACACGTTCGACTGAGATGCCTACGATCTCAACAATCTCACTCACTTTTACTCTTGGGTCATTCAATACTATGTCGTGGATTTTGGTGATCATATCTGGAGTGTCCTCAACTGGGCGTCCTGGACGTTCAGCATCACTTGTGCTTGTACGACCACAACGAAAATCAGTAAACCACTTGTGAATCATTCTAATCGACGGAGCGGAGTCCCCATAATATTTGTTAAGTCTTTGTTTCGCTTCCGTAATAGTTTTCTTACGCAAAAAATAATGTTTAATCAACACACGAAATTAACTTTTCTCCAGGTTTGCGAAAATGCATTCGATTGTTTTTTCTTTTATGGCCGACAAAAAAAAAGACCGTCAGAACAGGCTGAAAATTTTAACTTACTCTTTCAAAAGAGTTTTCAAGAAGTTTAATTCCTAAGTAGATTTTTACCGGACTTATCACTCTGCCCAGGTAATAGTAATAGATAGTAGTAGTGCGTGAAATAAGGTGTGCATCTCATTCGGTAGCGTAACAACTCTGGCAAAATGTCATGGGCCCCGGGTCTGAAGGGGCTCCGAATACCTAACCCTAAGTATTACAAAGACGAGCTTTTTTACACGCACTAAACATTGACGTAGTAAGGTGGGCCTGCCTCATCCAGCGTCCCTACTGCCTTTTGCAGTAAATGTAAAATCCTGTGTATAATTCGCTAAGACTAATAACGTGTTATTGAAGCCACAAAACCAAATATCCCACAAATAAATATACTTTTTTCCTTATTTGTATCTCAAGTCGGGTTTTTTATTTTTTCCTTCTCTAATTTCCTTATAACGACATAAGATGAAGACGTTAGAATAAGCAGATGAACTTGTTATCACCCTGTTATTAAATGGTGATTTAAATGACATTATGAAGCATGATTTTGCTTCTTTATCTCAGCGAATAAGAAATATTATTCTGTGATTGTTGTTTCCAAGTGTGGTAGCCGCGACATAAAATATTGCCATACTAAATGGCCTCGGTTCAAATCCATCCTGGCACCAGAAAAATAAAACAACTCGCGATGTTGCTGAAAATGATCGGAACTAATGTTTGTACGTGAAACATTGTCAATAAAGGTTATAATTGATCGTAGGCGCCTCCAAATCTGGTTTTTTATTTTTCTGGTCAGGCTTGGTTCTTTATTCTGTGGGGTTCATAGACCTTGTACCCTCAGATTTGAGGTCAACATAACATTCACAATGTATATAATTTTATTTTAATTGTATAATATAATTTTATAGGTAGATATTTTTTTTAAAGAAAGATAAAATATTGTTTTTCATCATCATCATTTCAGCCGACAGACGTCCACTGCTGGACATAAGCCTCCCCCAAAATGGGGGGATTTGTTTTTAATGTTAGGTAAATACAATTGCATAAAATTGTATTAATAGATTGATTTGTAATTAGCTCATAGGTAAGTAGTTATTTAAAGATGTGTACGATGTAATCAGTGCTGTAAATCTGGCTAGAATAAATAAAATAAAAATACAATTGGTATATTAGTAGGCAATACTAGAATCTTGTAAAACTACATAATGTTAGTAGAATATTAGAATTGACTAAGTATGTCTGAATTGCAATTTTTACTATTGACTGGGTTTTTTTCAAGTTTAATCCAGCAAAAGAATAGAGATAAAGGATTGCAAAGGTTTGGAAGTAAACTAGTACATAAATTGGTTGAAAAACATGTACCTAGGTATTTAGAATTTAAATACGGCGTTATTTAAAGACTAGCTGTTGCCCGCGACTTCGTCTGCGTTACCCGGATAAAAAGTACCCTATGTGTTAATCCAGGCCATGGTCTATCTGTATGCCAAATTTCATTCAAATCCATTCAGTAGTTTTTACGTGAAAGAGTAACAAACATCCATACATCCATACTTACAAACTTTCGCCTTTATAATAGTAGTAGGATATTTTAAGCTAAGGAACTTACCCCCTAAAGACTGGCCATCCAAAACCGAAGTCATAGCCAGAATAACCAGTGCAAATAAACACAAATTTTTACTTTGTTCCATTTTGAAAACTGAATAAATTTATTAACTTATCTCAAGTGTCAATTAAGTCTTTATTAAGATTAAAATAATATTTTATTGGAACTTTTAAAACAATACGTCCACTCGGCTCTAGAACTGCAGCCGGTGTGGTGTGATAGGGTCACCACACCACCCACCAGCCACCATCTTACGTAATCTAGTTTTTACAAATTATGTGTCAAAAGGATATCAATAGGTATTGCATTCGTTTTGCTAAAATTAAAGTACTAAATCTCATCAATAATAGGCAATAAGTCTTAAACATCTTAAATCTCATCTCACTAATATTCAAAGTTTTGATGTTTAGATGTTTGTCACTCAATCACGCAACGGCTTAACGGATTTGTATAAAATTTTGCACGCAGATAGAATATTTTCTGGATTAAAACATGAGATGCTTTTTAACCTCCACACACAGACGGAGTCGCGGGCAACAGCTAGTTTATAATCAAATAAATATCTAAGTAAAAAAACAGGAGGTAGGAAAGAATATGGGGTGTAAACAAGAGTTTGTATGGAAAAACAAAAAACCACGAGGGCGAAGTCGCCCGTAAAAGAGTTCTTTATAAAATTAAAGAAAAAATCTTTTACCTGCGGTTTCACTGGAATGAAAATCGTTTTACTTTTTGAAATAAAACTGGTATCATATACAAATCTTTAATCATCATCATCTTATTTAAGAGCTACGCTCTTGTCGGTGGAGTTTTCGCCAATCCTGTCTCCTTTCCGCTAGTCTCTTGAGTTCTTGATACGATACGACATCAACCTTTTCTTTCACTTGGGCCAGATAACTCTGTCTAGGTCTTCCTCTGCCTCTCTTTCTCTCTATCTAAACCGGAGGGGAAAAATGATCGGACACTTGATACGAAACGACAATTTCTTTAAAACCATACTGGAAGGGAAATCTTTAATATAAATCTAAAATATAAAACCAGAGAAATTTACATTTTGCATTCCTTTGTCGACTTCTAGCTTTAAGTATGTAAATAAAGAAAATTATTGATTGATTTTTGATTGTCGCTTAGCAGGTTCCAGGGCGCAGTTCTGCAATTGTTTTACAACTGCTACTGAGACCTGCAGTGCGATTTTTGAATCTCATTCGTAGAACTCAGTAGTTGAAAATGTATGGAAATACGCATCTTTCTACTGCTGCTGGTTTGACTTTCAAAAATCGCTCTCCTGGAGTATGATTTTTGAATGTCAAATCAGCAGTAGAAAAATGCATATCTCCATAGTAATTTTAACATTTTCAACGGCTGAGCTCAGCGAATGAGATTAAAAAATCGCACTCCTGCAGTGCTTTATTTACGAATTCGCGAGGTGATCTCTCAGTGCACATACACATTAATTGCTGACATCCTAAAACCTATTAAGTTCTGAATTTTATAATTAGTTACAATTTGGATGTCACCTCAAATTATTGATTGTAATCTATGTCAATGCTTTAAAGACTTTATTATTATTATTTAATGTTAAATTGTTAATAATGTAATATATTTTTAATTACTTATAAAATAAGTGTGATTCTTCAATTTTATTAAAATAATCCAATTATTAAGATAACAACTATTCTGACAACCCTAGGATATTATAATATTTGACCTCTGTCTAGTGGCAAAATAACGATAAATAAATCCGGAATGACCACAATTGTGTTGATTTATTCAAATGAAACACTCATATTATCATTTTATGTTATTATAATGTTGTTTCTTGCTAAGAATTAATTTAGTTGGACTCTGTAGATGAAGAAGGTATACTCTGCGATCTTTGTGATCGATTCACGAAGAAACTAGGTTGTGATGATTTTAAATATAAAATTAAGCTATGAACCTCGCACTTTTGCACTACATCCCAAAATTATATTATTTCTTCACATAGACATATATTATACCTGTTTCTTCACCTTTTTATTTACCTACTGCTTTAAAATCATAAAACAGAGCCGCAATCAGAATATTACTAACATTCTTTGGGGCGCAAAAAATAATATTTGTGAATTTTCGCGTGAGGTTAAAAATAAAATTACATAAATTTATTTAAATAAATCGCTTTTTAGCGATAAGACCGCCTGTTTTTGTGCCTTTTGTATTTCCTGATTGTTTGCTCTCTGTATACTCTGTTTTTTGGTGCCAAATAAAGTATAATTGATTGAATTTACCTCGTTGATTTTATTTTCAATGCTGCCGTAATCATTACTACATAGTATAAAACAAAGTCGCTTCCCGCTGTCTGTCCCTATGTATGCTTAGATCTTTAAAACTACGCAACGGATTTTGATGCGGTTTTTTTACATGGTAATTTTTTTAATTAACCTGTTTTGTCCCACTGCTGGGCAAAGGTCTCCCCCAAACCCTTCCACGTCTCTCTATTCGGTGCTACATCCCGCCATTCATTGCAGTAGGCATCCAGCTCGTCTCGCCACCTTTTCCGGGGTCTGCCTCGACCTCGGCTCTCGTCGTGAGGCACCCATTGTGTGGCGATTGATGCCCACCGCTCAGTGTGCATTTTTAATAGTAATAATTAAAAAAAAATTGTAATAGTGATTCAAGAATTTCACGAGGAAGGTTTATATGTATATAATTGCAGCAGCATTCACCCGTGCGAAGCCGGGGCGGGTCGCTATTAGTAAAATAAAACACTATAATTATTTGATTTCATATCTCTATATTTAAAAAAAAGTATAAAAGTATCACAAAATTGAATAATTACAACTAAATAATTGCCATTTTATAGAAATAAAAATAATTATATAAACGTATTAAAATAGGTTTTTGTCGTATTTATTAAGTTAATAATATTTTTTTCTTATATTTAATTAAGCATTCCCTCTAACGGGGTTGGATTAGAACGTTTGGCATGTGTAATATTTAATATTCATAATTCATTCATTTTATAAAATTATCTAGATTCTAGATGCTGTTAGTTTTCGTTGCAAAAAATAATAATTTCAGGAATTATTTGAGTATTTTCAGACAGTCTTTATAAGTATGGTAAGTAAGGTGTAGTACCTACATTAACCAATACTCTTAGTAAGTATAGAAGCTAAGATACATATAAGTACATATTTTATTGAACACGACAGCTAGATTCTAAAGAAAAGTTTAGAGGATTGTGAAACAGTCAATCTTCATATCGAAATTGAAAATTTTTTATCTGACTAAATCTTTACATTTTTTGTATTTTAATTTTATTTTAGCACTTTATTGTACAACGCAATAAAGATGAATACAGGATAGACAAGTAGGTAGTATTAAGGCATCTCATCTATAAGATTTCTTCCTACAGATTTTTACACAGATTTAGGTGCTTCGCAATCGACACGGTCATTTTGTTCGCGGACAGAAATGACCACAGTATGGATTTAACGACAGAGTTTTTGACTGCCGTGTGCGTTTCCTCAGAGTTCTATGCTGTCTATTGGTCCAATGTGTCTGCGGTCAAAATGTCCATCGTGTGCTTAGCACCTTACTTGACATCGACATAGCTACTAAACTAGTAAAATAATATCAACTCCAACTTTCCTAGTTCTTACTAATATTATAATGATGAGAAAGTATGTGACGATTTTTATGACTCAATCACGCATATTCGGCTGGACGGTTTTGGATGAAATTTGACAGACAAATCGAATATTTACTAAATTAACACATAGGATACTTTTTTAAAGTCAAACCAGACGGAGTCGCGGGTAAAATCTATTTAACGATAAATACTAAAACTTAACCATACTAACTAAAACACAGCACAACACCATAAACAAACTGCTTCCAACCATAGATCCACCGCCCGGGACGCTGTCGTCTATCTCGTTCGTTTTCACGACGCGTTCCATTTCGTCAGTGATGCGCTTCTCTTCTAGCGCTAGAGTTGTGGCATCGTTGATGGTTCTCATGAGATTATAGTTTGAATATTGTGGCTCTGGCAGGCGGAGATGGAGTCTGCCGTTCGAAACGGTGTAGTGAGAGCGGTGGGAGAGGCGATTGGCTGTAATTTTAAATTTTATACGTAAGTTTCTGGTTTGACCTGGTAGACCAATAGTTTTTAACTAACAAAATTTGAAGGGTGTATTCAGGATAAACAACTTTGCCTAAAAATTCCCGAAAAACGAGATTTTTTTTGGACCTTCCACACAAAAGTGCGAATCAGCCGATCGATTTTCTATGGAATGTTTTGGAACACAAAATGTTTTGGACCATTAGACTAGTAGTCTATTGGAGCCGTTGTTGTCTAGTGCTCGCCACTAGTAATTCTAACCAGCTGCTAAAATTTAACCGATTTTTTTTGTCATTAGAATACTGCTGCGTCTATGAAATAATGACGCGTGCGGGGGTCGGGGTGTTGGGTCCTGAGTTCGAATCCCGGTTCGGTCATAGATGTTCTATGTTCGTGCCGTTGTTGTATGATTCCCATAACAAAAAGCCTAAGGCTTACTTGGGATCATTACAATGTTATGATGATAAATGTGAAATAATAAAAAAGGCAACTCCACCACGCTGCACTCACCCCGCTCGCGCTCGTCGAGACGCCACAAACATAACAATGTGACAAAACGTGGCCTATTATGATACTCATTAAATTTTTTGTTTGTTTTGTTCCTATTTTTTTATTAATTCGTAACCAGTTTAAGGCACTTAATCACGTTAGTAAATATTTTACACCTTGAAAGTTACACCCTGTACACATAGGTATAGGGTCCTTCTTAATATGCCGATGGTTTTTAAAGAGATGTTTAGACCATCTGCTTATTTTGGCATCTTGTCGTATTTTGAGGGAAGCTGCATGCTAGGATCACTGTTGCTACTTAACTTAGTCAATAATTTCCAATAAGAAACTACATTCCAAAGAAAACTCACCATCAGGCAACTGTAGAGTCTTCAAGGCCTCCTGCAAGACGGCATCTTCAGCAATCCCATTGTATCTCTTCTCGAAGTCAATGTACGCATCGGGTTCGCCGCCACACACTCCCTTAAAGTCGTCCGTGTCTATACTCCACACCATAAGACCGCCGAGCCCGTAGTCCACTGCCATTCTGTGGAGACAACAAATATTGCTGTGATCAGAGATATTGAGACGTCTGAAGGTTTTAGGTTATTTGTCTAACACCCTGCGTGGAAAGACAAACTAGTACCCCTTGTATCAAAGATACCCATACTATCGATATAACCCTAGCATTGACGAAGGAAGTGCAATAAGTACAATTACTGTACCTACATTCTGTTTGCACAATAAAACTTTTTTCAATTTCAATTTAAATTTCATAGGTACTATCGATAGTATTGCACTCCGTCAATTGTATTGTCACGATCCGAGCTATGGATAGTGTCGTTACTATCGATTATTTATACTATATCGATATTCTTGCTATCGGTCTCCAAGTAGGGAGTGAATCTCTTGCCGGCAACGAAAAAACATTTTTACTACCGGCAGTATTTACGTACCGTTGATTCAGGGGGCGCTTACAAATTATTCGAGTTTTGTTTTAAATATTTTGTTACGCGAAACATAAAGGATGAGTCACGCTAGACCGTGTCGGGTTCGAGTCGAGCGTCGGCCGTAGCACGGTCAAATCACACACTCATAACCGACTCGGTATAGCGTCAGTGTGTCCATACAAAATAGAGGGTGAAATTGATATCATTAGCGCGCATGATATCATAGCTTTGACGCGCGAATTCACGACTCAAATGTATGCAACAGCTGATTTTATTTTTGCTCCGATCGGTTTGCTTCCATAGTGTAAGTTGTTCAGTTTGATGGGTAGACTCTTAGTTTCAAAGGATGCTAATGATATCAATTTCACCCTGTATATGTAATATTAGTTGACCGTGCTACGGCGGCCGACGCTCGGCTCGGACGCGACACGGTCTAGCGTGAGTCATCCTTAAGTCTTCGGGTTACTTACTTGACTTTACTAGCGATGGAGCGAGCGTTGTCGTAACAAATAACTCGATCGGCAACTCTCAGGTACGGCGTGGAGGACTCCTCGTGCCAGTGATGCGACCAGCCTGATGATTTGTTCGCTATCTCCATGCAGATCTGAAAGTTAAAAATTTTCTCACTGTCACCAGACTGTTCTACAGATTTTAACAGTTCGGGTACCAGCCGTCTCCACGTGATAAAAGCTTATTGTCCAATTGACCAAATGCACAACAATTATAGACAATATGGTTCCAGGATATAGTAGGGATATGGATATTTTGCAAAATCAACATTTTATTTGTATCAAGAGAAGAGTAATTATATATATATATAATACATAATTATATTTATTTCTTCAAACAAAATACGCCTCCGTGCTTTAAAATTGGAAAATGTAGAAATATCAAGACATGCTTCCTTTTTTGTCATTTTTTACATGCCAAAATGAGCGAATATGACAAATTTCTCGTTTTGTCGCTTTGTCGAGCATGGCATGCCAGCCCCACAGATACAGGTGCTTGTAAAGCAAGGCAACAATCTCAGTGATTAAGTGTATATCCTGGGGCAGTAGGGAGGAGGGGAATCCTCCGTAGTAATGAAATAAAAAATGTTGACTGTGCACATTCTATCGCTAAGGTGCAAAACTGTTGACAGTTACCTCATTGTACCCCATGAATCCAAATTCACCAGTCAAAGGTCCTTTGAACCCTTGACTCTTAGCAGGCGTACGCCCGAACTCGATGACCCTTGTGTCCGGGTCCTGAAGGATAAAATTCCTGCCGTACATCGGTAGACCAAGCACCATCTTGTATGGGCTGACTCCGTGAGACAGCATGTATTTTATTGTGAATTCCTGTTGGAAGAAACGTACAAGTTTTATTAACAACATTTTTTGTTAATCGAAATGACTTGCGCTTACTTAGCTTCAGCTCCCCTGATGGAAAATGTAGATGAAGCTGAGTATGTAACGCGCCCCACCCAGAAAAAGCCAGGCTTCTAGTACCTCTGACCGTCTTATATGTGAACTTAAAGTTTGCAAAAGATTAGTCACCTATTACATCAATAATCTAAGGCTTCTCAGCTCCGGGTGGACAAAAACTAAGCTGAAGGTAGTCTCCAGACCAATCTAATTTGGGTTATTCTTAAGATTCTTGGGTCATACAAACCTGTATACTTATGTAAATGTATTTTTAATAGTATCCTAACCAAATGGAGGACATCTTCAGGCCCCGAGCCCCTGAGTGGAGCGTTGGCGCCAACAAAGCCATCCCAAGTGCCGTGGTAGTCGTAGCACATCATGTGGATGAGGTCGAGGTGGCGACTCAGCTTGGCGAGATCGTAGGCGGCGTCCATGGTCTCCTTGCCGGCTCCTAGGGCTGCTGTCAGGATGTAGTTGTGGGGTTGGAAGGCTTCTTTTAGCTCCTAGAAATAGGTAGAAATATGTTGGTAGCCTTTTATATCGATATTGGCTTTTACATGTGGAATTCGAGATAAGGGAACTAAGAATCATATCACGGCGATGTATACCTATTGTGTCCCGTAATATCGGCACTCTGTTATGGTGTAAAACCGTGTGTACCAAATTACGAAGATGCTAAACGTATTGACGCGATTATTAAGTCCGCACTGACGTGAGGGGGGAATAAGCAAGAATAAGCTAGGGGGAGGCATCGTATTCTAGCAAGGAGAGATAATCGGATCACTTTGTAAAATCATAAGTACCATAATACTTTTGTAAAATATAAGTCAATGGGATAGGAATATTCATTTGTTTTATTACCTTTACTAAAGATACATAGTTGACCTTGTCTTCGGGCCTGCCATCCCTTCTCGACGGGTACTCCCAATCAAGGTCCAACCCGTCAAACTTGTATGTACTGGAAAATTAGAAAAATGGTTCCTATTATAACATACAGACATATAACAGAGGCGCAAAAAAGTTAATTAATATCTTGAAACAACCATACTGGCGCTAAATAATGTTGTCCAGTGAAAAATAAGAGGGGGCGCAAAATTATATTTAATCGTGAAAAACAGAAGGGGCGCAAGATCGTATAGCTTGTTATACTATTTAGCACACAATAGGAAAACAAAACGAAAAAAAATAAGAACAAAAATTAAAGGTTTATTTAATTATATGGTTAATATCATTAACAAGACTACTATTCGTGCAGTGCTTTTTGAAAAAAAAAGTGTTAAAATACAATGATATACAGGGTGTAAAATTAAATGCACTAAATTATCAAAGGGGGTGCTTCAGACCATCTAACTGAACAACTTTCCAGATGGAACAAAAAAAAATTTATATCACGAAAAAAACAGCTGTTAGTAAACGTCAATGGCTACTCGACTCAAATGTAAGTACATGTAGGATACATTTTTTTTCGACTTTGTATCCACATCCAAAGTGCAAGTTGTTCAGTTTGATGGTCTAAACTATCCCTTACTTCTGACAAACTTACTTCAAAAACACAAGCACGCTCTTAATAAACTGCGCCCTTGTCTCTGGTGTGGCGGCCATCTTGGAATACTTGAGCGACCCCTCGTTCCATCCTCCGATAGCTATGGTCACCTTCAGGTGAGGGTAGCGCTCTTTCAAAGCCACTATACGCTTGTAGCCCGCTTTCCCGTAGTCTTTCTCTAAGTCTTGCCAGGGATCTGAAAAAAGTGATATTTTTATTAGGATATTATACACAGATGGGGGGCACGAATACCATAGCATTTGAAATCGGCTACCTTTCTGTGACACGGATAGTATAGCAATGCCATGGTCGGCTGCCATAGCAATCGCTGTCACATTCTAATGTGCAATGATGATGTAATATGATAGAAGCTGATAGCAGCTTCTATTTGGAAAAATATTGGAGTCCAAAATGTGTGTGACTAATTGTGACAATTGTGTGTGAAATGTGTGACTATCCGCGGCGAAGGAGTCGAAAGAGGCGAACGAAACGAATTTACTTTTAATTCTTCTGACGATTCGTTCGGTTCGCTGCGGATAAGACAGTGTGCAAGGTGTCATAGAATTTCTTACAAAGTATTCTTAAATCGTAAAATTCGAATCTTTCGCCTCCTTCGGCTCGTTCGCCGCGGATAAATATGCGGCTACCTTTAGTGTTCGCAAACGTGTTAAATTATAGCCTGTTTAGGATCCCACTTTGCAGGGCAAAGGCCTTCTCTCACTAATAATGGGAGTAGGTCATACTCCACAATCCACAACATTAGCGAAGGCAAGTTAGTGGTCAAACTGCTGTCAGAGAATTTTCAAGCCACCTTATTAATAGGCCTCTGACTTGGCTTAACGAAAATATATTAACACTGCCATCTGACTGAACTACCCTGGAGCAACTGCTTAGCGTGCTTGTTAAACAACGTCAGTTCCAGTCAGTCTTTGGATGGGTGACTGTTTATTGGTATTCCAATTAAATACCAATAAACAGTCACCCATCCAAAGACTGACTGGAACTGACGTTGTTTAACATCGGTGATCATTTTTCTAATACCAAAGCTCTACTATATTTACAGATTATTAGTGATAGATAATTAGCTCTATATAACAGTGATATTTGTATCGTGGATGTTGATAATTGACCCTGTGTTTTCTCGTCTCAATATGTCATTGTATAACAAGATAGGTTGACACACTTTCCACGTCTGTCAATCTATTGTTCAAACGAAAGTCTGTTAGGAAATTAGCACTCATCAATCTTTTCTTTTGTTACAAAAAGATTTACTTTGCGAGATCGCTACAGAAAGACTGCACTGTTATAAGAATGAGTATACAGGGTGTAGAATTAAATCGGACACTTAAAAGGGTGCTTCAGACCATAAAACTGAACTTTCTCTATTGGACCAATATCGAAATCACGAAAAAAATCTGCTGTCCCATACATTTCAGTCGAGTTAAGTTTGCAGTTTTGTATGAGCCAGCGGATTTTTTTCGCGTTTTCAGTGTTGGTCACATAGTAAAAGTTGTTCAGTTTGATGGTCTGAGTTCAACGTTTCAGTATTTTCTACGCTGTCACTTTTCACTTACACCCCGTATTATTATAAGGTGGCTGGGCTGGTGACCACTTGTGGTTGACCACTGCGCCACTTGAGACCTTTTCTGCCCCATCGGAGAAGAGCATCAGTAATAAGAAAGATTGTCAGTGAATGGAGACGGACGGGACCAACTGATAATGGCTTCCGAACCGAAGCAGGAATAAGGCACATGAAATAAAATACCTTTGAAACGGTCACTCGTTCAAAGACGTGCACCGTACGGCGTACCAATCCTACAACACACCTCTGGACATAAAATCCATCGGGCACGAAGGATTACTCTAATACGTCTTGGATTAAAAATATAGATATTTATATCTAAGAAGAGAGGATTTTCCGAAAGCCGATAAAAAAGAAAGCATATGCTCACGACTATATTCCCCGAGGGGGTAGTCAGAGAGAGAGAGATATTCTGAAACCTCAGAACATCCACGTTTCACTAGTACCGAAACTCTGTCCAGTGTGACGGGGAGTGAGCCCGTCGCCACTTGTAATGGACAGTGGGCACAATACATGCCTCCAATTTAAAAAAGAAAAATGGCACGATAGAGATGGCGTTGATGCAAGAGGGATGTACAAACCTTGCTATTAATAAAATACAAATAAAATAGTGATGTATCTATGATTTTTTTAAATCAAGATAACATTAAAAGACACTCCGTCAACGGATGCGTCTGAACCAGTGACGTGCTTTTATTTTAAATGATTTAGCTTATTAAAACCATCTTCAGACCCAGGTCAAATCAACGCCATAAATAGAGGTAGGTATGTTGCACTACGTCTAAACTAGCTGTCAAAACTATCCCAATTACTTATTCCTAACTTAACGCTACGTGGTGTGGGTTATACACTCCCTACAGAAAGAAGAGAAGAAAAAATTATCAGACTTCTTTAAGCTTTGCTACAGCTTACCAAGACTCTTAATGCTGAAGGTGCTCTCGTCAAGACCAGCGAATGAGTACACGAGGTGGGTACACAGGGAGGGTTCCAGGTCTTCCAGCGCGAAGCTGCCGGGCGCCTTGCGGTACACGGCCCATGACGCTACGTAGCACACCACCACTTTGTCGTGCATTGGACCTGTAATAAATATGAATATTTATATGTGGCGTCCACGCAAGAAGGTTTGCAAACATAGTAAACGTTGTTCAGTTTGATAGTCTGAACCGCCCCTGAAAATTTCGAAACCGAAATAAGTATGTCTTAAATTTTGATTAGAATTTTATTTAAATAATTTTATAATCATTCAGATTCTTGCTTACCTACTGGGAAAATGAAACCTAACCTTTTAATCAAATTGCTGTATTGGCGCCCCCAAGTAGTAATACCGAATTCTTACCTGTGTTTATTTTTGGTTTCGTAAGATTTTTTAATTTCGACATTTTCGATAGGTTTCACTGGATATTACCTACTTCTTTTTTATTCACAAAAGTAGGTCATTTAAAAACAATTAGACTATCTTTTTAAAATAATAAATTGTCCAACATTAATCTAATCTACCAATCATGTAGGTATATCAATCTACCTACTCTAGAATAGAACTGAACAGTGGTTTCGATAAGACAAGTTTATATATACCTTAGGTACCATGACCATTTTCTAAATCGTTTCGTTCAGCCGCTTTTAAACAGCTTTTAAAAATTGATACTGCTAGACGCAAGTGCTGCCTGAATCGGATTCGAGTTCGATCGGTTTTTTAGTATTCTAGGGTAATTCCCATTCATGACACTCAATAATGCTCAGAATTTGGCGTTCCGTTTTAAATCCGCAACATAGAATTTCGAATCAAGTTTACGATTTCTTATGGATTTTCCCTTCGGAACTCTGGATCGGAATTCCGTATATGTGTGGCACGTCTTACACGTTCAGCGCCAAGGGACCACCGAGGTAAAAAATGTGAGGAACACATTTTTTTTTTTTTTTTTTTTTGCTTCTTTAGGTATATATTTACTATGTGTACTTGATATTTCCCCCCTCTAAAGGCTTTATCCCCTCTTTTTTTGTGGTGTATAACTCAGGATACACTGGCCTTGGAGTAAAATTCGGCTGGATTTTTTTCTCACAAGCCAGTGTATCCTTCATGATACACCTTTTTTTTACTTCCAAATTTTGATTTTTTAGCCCCCCTTGTACATTTTTTACTACTGCTCAAGTGCGAACAATTTGCAATGTTTGCAAACACTATTATTGTAGACCCTGTTTCAACGAATCACATAAATAATAAAAAATAAGCAATATAATAAATAAATAAAAATATAACACCAAAACCATGCCAACTATGTTTATTGAAAAGTAATCTCAAAATGAAACGATGGTGCCATTTTTCGATATCTTTTTTTACTAATATGTTTTTTTCTTTTTTAACTTTTTTACTTAATTTTTCTTCTAAAATAAATCGTACTTAATTAATAAATAAATAAGCAAAAAAACTATAATTAGTTATAAGTAAAATTCATAAAAATTGATCTCTTTCTTGAATAAATAAATATGCAAAAAAAAATGTACGTCTTTTTTTTCACTGACCGATTTCTTCGCGAATATTAGAGATATGTTCACCCCAAAAACACCAAACGATTTGTGAGGGCCAGAGCTTGAAAACGCCAATACAAAATGAACGGTACGGTGCATACGTTCAGATACACCGGCCCACGATGTCAAGTACTATTCGTGTATAACCAATGATACACTGGCCTGAGGCAAAAAGTATGGGGTGTATATGTAGGGATACACGTGGCGCTGAACGTGTTAAGATATAGATAAGTATCTTGATCTTGATTGAATTTGCTCTTTTTAGGGTTCCGCAGGGACCTCAAAAGGAAAAAAACGGAACCCTTACGCAAATCAAAACCTTATGGGGTAGGGTAGGTATTTAGTACACACGGCGACACATCAAGCTATACAAAACCAACATAAGCTGGACCGAGCGTAGGTCGAGTAACGTATAGCATCGCGCGGCCAGCTTATGTTGGTTTAGTATAGCTTGATGTGTGTTACTTCTCATTGACCTAGTCCTAGAGGTAGTGGCATAGCTTACGTTCCTGCCGCCCGGGGCACAGACCGATTTGGCCACCCCCTTATAAGAAGACCTACAGCAAAAATATTGGAGCGAGCGAAGCGAGCATGAAATTTTTTTCACGTCTATTCGGGTTGTGGTCAGACATCTTTCGGTTTATCGATGCAAAAATAGCATATAGAGCGAGCTAAGCGAGCGCGACTTTTCTCCTCCATACGAATCGGTTAGACCCAGAGCTTTTTACGTATAAAACATGTGCAACAGGCACTGAATTTTTTTCGCGTTTTCAGTGTTGGTCCCATAGTAAAAGTTGTTCAGTTTGATGGTCTGAGTTCAACGTTTCAGTATTTTCTACGCTGTTACTTTTCACTTACACCTGTATTATTATAAGGTGGCTGGGCTGGTGACCACTGCGGCACTTGAGACCCATCAGCCCTTCAGCCCCATCGGAGAAGTGCGTCAGTAATAAGAATCATTGTCAGCGAAGTGAGACGGACGGGACCAACTGATAATGGCTTCCGAACCGAAGCAGGAATAAGGCACATGAAATAAAATACCTCTAAAGCGGTCACTCGTACAAAGACAAGCACCGTTCGGCGTTTCAATCCTACAACACAACTCTGGACATAAAATCCATCGGTCACGAAGGATTACTCTAATACGTCTTGGATTAAAAATCTAGATATTTATGGCAACTGGCACAGTTATTAAAACACAACCTTTGATCGTGCGAAGCGAGCTCGACTTTTCTCTGCCCTACGAATTGGTTAAAGACAGAGCATAGAAATTTTTCCCCTTTTCCCCGAATTTGCCGCCCCCTTAAAGTGCCGCCCGGGGCATTGGCCCCTGCCCCCCCCTCACTACACTACTGCCTAGAGGTCACACAAGTTCACAACACAAATAAAGGAATAATTCAGAAAATCGTTAATTTGTAAAAAAATATATCACATAAAAAATCTGAGAAAAAGTTAATGTCTAGAATGAGCCTCACGCTTCTACCGTATAAAACAAAAGGGGCCAACTATCTTAGGTTGGTGTGCGTGAGGCGTCATACAAATTATGTCTGGGTGCGTGTATATTTAGAGGCCAGTACTGGTCACAATTTTTTCTACGCTTTCGTAGCTTCGACTGTCAATCTTGACATATAACTTATCAAAGTTAAAAATATTACCCGACTGCACCAGAAGGAAGGTAATGTTTTTGTTCATTTTAAAAACAGATTAAGGAATGTAAAACTTTTGACCGACTTTACAATAAAATGAAAGCTTATGTAGAGCACAAAACAATTAGCCTAAAAACAATAGAACGGTCACGGTCGGGGACATTTAACAGTCGGGTGACTTTTTAAAGTACACTTTCAATGTCTACATGCCTTCATATGGTACTAAACTGCCCTTAAATACTTTGCAATTTTTTATTTAGAGTAATATAAACATTGCTCTAAGGTACGCCACACACAGACGGAATTGCGATCCGGAATCCTGGGCTGCAATCGCGGTAAATATTTGTTGATTGAACCGTTATGGGACTATAACTTTTGGGAGTTATAACTTTTGACACATTTGGTATTGCCGTAATCGCGGTACAGCCGTTAGAACCGTTTTGACAGATCGCTCAGACTACATTTCTGTCAGTTACATAGAGTTTAGCGCGATGCTGAATTCTGGACAGTTGAATAGTAATTGGATTGCAATGTGATTAGAACTGAAATTGGATAAGAATAGAACGTCGATGCTTTAACTCAGCGCAATCGGGCACCTGGTCCATCCTCATCACAGAGATGCTCTTCACCTGAACTTCGATGTTTTAACTTACGGCACCTGATTCAAGATTCAGTGTTCTCAACTATGGTTACAAAAAATAGTAGAGTGCTGTTTAAAAAATGCCTAAAATAAAAATGTATGAAACGCCAAATGAATGAAAATAATTGTATTTTTAGGTATTTATTAAATAAAACAAACAATTTCTATTTGATAATTACTATCATGTGATGAGGTCATGATGTTACGAATGTTACGATGATGGTTTGTAAATTGTATTCCAATATTAATGCAACCGTATCAAAAGACTATCGATATTTTTAACATTAGACATAATCTGCATACAAAATGGCATGAACCATTATCACACAAGCGGTTTTTGAGCGTAGGCGACTCCGGAACTATATCGCAACGACGTCGCAATTGCACCGTCACGATACGGTATCATTCCATCAACGCCTACGCTCAAAAATCACTATAAAATATGCCACCTAAGGGTGAGGCCCCATAAGAGCGTTGCGCTGCGTTGTATCGTCGCAGCGTCGTCGCTGCGTCGGTTTCCATATATTTTTTATGACATGACCCATTAGACCGTAGCGTCGTCGCGCGCGACAATTCAACGGATCGACGGACGAGAGACGAAGCGAGAGGGAGGGTGATGCGCTGCGTTGTCGGAGCTCCGCTGCGACGACGGACAGTGAGCCACTGCTAGAGGAGGACTCTTGCGCTGCGACATCGTGCGTCGTCGCAACGCAGGTGTGGCATACAATGCGCTGTTCCGTTGCGACGACGCGACGCAACGCAGCGCAACGCTCTAATGGGGCCTCGCTCTAAGACATTATTTGGTTATAAGGGCTTGGTCAATGACCAAATAGGTACTGCGACCTGGTTAGATCTATTGTAGCTGCACCTAAGACATCAAAAAATAATATGTAGATGACACGATTGTATCAAGACCTCCGCTTCTAAGTACCTAGTAGACAAAGTTGTGTTACGTTATGAAACACAACCTGCCCACCAAATAATTTCTACACGTGTTTCGCTCCACCAAGGAGCATCCTCAGGAGTTAGACCGACGAACGTTCGAAACAGAGTTGTTACTCCGCCGAGCGTCCGACACCGAGACATCCATGGATCCATGTCATGGATTTCCGCAAAGTAACGCCTGATTCAATTAATTACATCAAAAAATAACTAGATCTAGTGAAAAAGTATCTGAAAGCGGCAACACTCCATACGGAATCTAATTCCGAATCAGGTTTATTCCGGATGTATGTGGCGGACCTAAAATAATATCGAATGTATCATACAGGGTGAAATTGAAGATTTGACGGTGGAACCCGGGAACTATACGAACTGACCCCGAGAGCCAAACTATGGCTTAAAACTATTGACTTAAACTAGTAATCTCCGCAGGAATGGAAAGCCATACGAATAATAATAGCGTGAAATTGATATCATTAGCATCCTTTTAAACTAAGACTCTACCCGTCAAACTGAACCACTTTCACTATGGGAGGAAACCGATCGGAGCAAAAAAATCAGCTGTCCCATAATAAACTGCAATGCCTACTCGACACATATGTATGCTACAGCTGATTATTTTTTTGCTCCGATTGGTTTGCTCCAATAGTAAAAGTTGTTCAGTTCGATGGGTAGACTCTTAGTTTAAAAGGATGCTAATGATATCAATTTCACCCTGTATATTATACATAGATATCATCCATACCTACATATACCTGTCTGTCCGTCTGTCCGTCCATTCCGTCCTAGGGGTGAAATTGATATCATTAGCATCCTTTTAAACTAAGACTCTACCCGTCAAACTGAACAAGTTTTACTATAGGAGCAAACCGATCAGAGCAAAAAGAAAATCGCAGTTGTTGCATACATTTGAGTCTGGTACCTACGCATTGCAGTTTAGTATGGAACAGCTGATTTTTTTTTGCTCCGATCGGTTTGCTCCCATAGTAAAAGTTGTTCAGTTTGAAAGATGGACTCTTAGTTTAAAAGAATGCTAATGATATCAATTTCACCCTGTTATTATTTGTATGGCTTTCCATTCCTGCGGAGATTACTAGTTTAAGTCAATAGTTTTAAGCCATAGTATACAGGGTGTAAAATTAAATGCGTTACATATCGAACAGGTCGCTTCAGAACTGACCAACTGAACATCTTCCACTACGGAGAAAACTTCACAGTTGGCCCCAGGCACGTATCATCATCATCATATCAGCCGATGGACGTCCACTGCTGGACATAGGCCTCCCCCAAGGATCGCCATAACGACCGGTCCTGCGCTGCCCTCATCCAACGGGTTCCAGCCGCCTTCACAAGGTCGTCGGTCCACCGTGTGCGGGGCCTACCCACGCTGCGCTTTCCGGTACGCGGTCGCCACTCGAGAACTTTTCGGCCCCATCGGCCATCGGTTCTGCGAGCAATATGCCCCGCCCACTGCCACATCAATTTAGCAACTCTTTGGGCTATGTCAGTTACTCTGGTTCTTCTGCGGATCTCTTCATTTCTGATTCGATCGCGCAGGGAAACTCCGAGCATAGCCCTCTCCATTGCTCTTTGGGTGACTTTCAGCCTTTTTAAGAGGCCTTGAGTGAATGACCACGTCTCTGTTCCATATGTCATCACTGGCAACACACACTGATCGAAGACTTTCGTTTTAAGACACTGCGGTATTTGGAACGTGAAGATACTACGTAGCTTCCCGAACGCTGCCCAACCGAGTTGGATTCGACGGTTGATCTCTTTCTCGAAGTTGGACCTACCTAACTGAATAGTTTGTCCCAGGTAAACATAATCGTCAACAACTTCGAGCGCAGAGTTTCCGATCATTACAGAAGTAGGTACAACATGGGTCAATACAATCATGTCAAATGATCTTCGTTTTGTCCATGTTCATCTTCAGACCAACTCGTTCGAAGGCTCTGCTAAGATCATCGAGCATTCGACTGAGCTCCTCCGTAGTCTCCGCCATGATGGTGACTGATGTACTCGCCGTTTATATTGATGCCTAGCCCTTTCCAGTCCAGAACCTTGAAAACATCTTCCAGGTTCATGGCACGTATCCAGGGAGAATAAAATCCACCTATCCCCCCCCCCCCCCCCCGAAATCCGAACATTTGTATGGAAAAGTGACTAGAGCACTCACATTTTCATTATGACTATCCCCCCCCCCCCCCCCCCCCCCCCCGAAACTAAATATATAAGTACTGTAACTGTATAAGACACAGACTCATTTTCTTTTTTTTTTTTTCGACATCGCTATCGTGAAGACCTTATTTAGGTACCAACAAGCCATACGAGAATGACTCAGGCAGGTCACCTTTATCAAGACCTGTTTTTTAGTTTTTCATCACTATTTTAAGATATTTGGCGGCGAATGAAATTATATGGCGAAACTAGAAGGGTTCCTTGTTAACTTCGGAACCCTAAAAAACGGATGTTTGATGGTCTAAGGTCTGAATGCCCCTGGAAGAAATTAGTTTCTAAATCGTGTTTAAAATCGTGTTTATGTCATTGATTTTAATTCGTTATTATCTAAACTATTATAAAACTGTATCAGAAAGTTTGTCTGTACATTGAAGATATTAACAAAAAAAAGTTACGATATGGTTTTTAGGTGTCCCTGATTCCATTTCACCAATTTTTGGATTTTTTGTCTGTCTGTTTGTTTGTGGGTTTGTTTGTTTGAACGAGCATCACGTAAAAACTACTGAACCGATTTTGATGAAACTTTTTTTGTTTGATAGCTTATTATCTGATTTAAAATCTGGTATATAATTTGTGCGGACGAAGTCGCGGGTTAACGCTCGTTCAAAATATAGTTAAACTTCATTTGCATAGAGTGCGCTAGAAGGCATAATAATTTATCCTAATAATACTCAACATAATAAATAGTACGAGCCGACTGGGCGGGAATCGAACCATCGCCTCCTGCACGTAAGGCGAGGCTGCATACCACTAGACCACCACGGGTTTAAATTAAATAAAACTAGGTTAAATCACTATAAGAATTTAAGAATAAACTAATTCTAAATTATGCAAATGGCAGTTCGTCTCGAGGTGAACCGGCTGTTCTATTGATGATCTATAAAATGATTATTATTCAATAGAGATGACCAAATATTGTATTAGATACGTAACTATTTAGAATAGCATCAGCTGGGTGTCTGTCGAAGCAACTAATTTTTTCACACTACATGGTGAAATTGATATCATTAGCATCCTTTCAAACTAAGAGTCTACTCATCAGACTGAACAAGTTTTACTATGGCAGCAACCCGATCGGAGCAAAAAAAATATCAGCTGTTGCATACATTTGAGTCGCGAACTCGCGCGTTGACATTGCAGTATAGTATGGAACAGCAGATTTTTTATTTGCTCCGATCGGTTTGCTCCCATAATAAAAGTTCTTCAGTTTGATGGGTAGACTCTTAGTTTAAAAGGATGCTAATGATATCAATTTCACCTTGTATAGTCAACATTTCTGCGATGCCCTCACGATGTGGCTGCAGGTTTATAGTCACTGAATCCGACCGATTCCGACCCCACCTCTGATCGTACTGGTCTCCCGTTCCATCAGACATAGAAGTAGGGTAGGTAAGGACGAGAGATTGCATCTGTGTTTAGCGATCACTCTAAAATCCTGACAATCTGACTACATTTCTACAGTGCGGATTGGTGTAGGTGGTCAACTTGCTGTCAAGATTTGTCAAACCCACTTTTGGCTCTGACATTAGGCTAAGAGTTGAACCTCATCTAGCAGCACGGCAACGCATTTTTCCGTCGCTCCATCCTTTTCTGTCACTCAGGAACGTCATTTGCTAGAGCACATAAGATAGACGGAACGCGGCGGTGCTGCGGCGAGCGGTCGCGTTCCGTCTATCTTATGTTATGATTCTACAGATTGTACTTCGGTGAGTGTGCCCAAGAGCTACATGAGCTCATCCCGCCTTCCCCTTTTTACTATCGGACTTCCAGACGCACCGCGGGATATCACCCCTTTTTGGTTGACATCCCACATATCCGCACCAAGCGCCTTTCTGTATCTTTTATAATGCGCACAGCCAAGCAGCGGAACGCCCTGCCTGCGTCAGTATTTCCCACAGAACATAGTCTTATTTTTTTCTATGGTATTTCCGAGCGCTTACAACCCGAATTCCTTTAAAGTACGAGTGAATAGGCTTCTTCTGGGTGAGCTCGCTACATTTTCGACCCCATCTTCGTCCTGAGGACTAGATTGAGGTCAAGAGCAAACCCATATGTAATAAAAAAAAATGTGCTAGAGCACATAAGGTAGACAGAACGCGCCCGCGCGCCACAGCACGTCATTTGCTAGAGCAAATACCGTTCCTGAGTGACAGAAAAAGATGGAGCGACGGAAAAAGGCGCTGCGGTGCCGCCACATGAGGTTCAACCCTAAGGTTAAAGAATACACTTTACAATTTAAAAGAACTGTACCATTAGCCACATGAGGGCCCGTCAACGCCTACAACGGAGTCGAAGCAGTCGCCGTGGCCGAAATCGATCAGGAGCAAAATACACTAACCAACTGCTTAACGTGCCAACTAAACACGGAGATGATCGAGATGAAACACCATGAAAATGGTAGGTACTGTGGAGACGCAACTCGCTTTTCGCCCTTAGACCCGATGTTCAACTCACGACCCCCCAATAATAAATGAAATCCGCCACGGGATTCCACGACGTTCCAAATTTAATTCAAATAAAAGCAGCCAGCAAGCTATAGCTGTACAACCTCCTTACAGTACCCATCAACGAAAAAAGATGTTGTTAACACACAATCTAGAAACTAATTGTGGGTCGGAACCTTCAGTACTTATTTAGTATCAATGCTATGGATTAATTTAAGATTTGTATAGAAATCTTTGAGCCACGTTAAGAGCCTACCGAGCCTATTGCGTTGCCCCAAATCGTACTTTTTTTTCCAAAAAACAAGAATGTCACATCACATTAGCTTTCAATTTATCGAAATAATACGGATTATTCTGTTTCATGCTTGTACCTATTATCGTTAAAGATAATAACTACAAACATTATAAAAACAAATCCGCAGTGACCAGATAAATTAAAAAAATCAGCAATGACTACAATGCGACATTCGTGTTTTTTGGAAATATTGTTTAATTGTTAAGAAATAAACAAAAATGTGGTTGGGGGCAGCATAATAGGCTCGGTGCAGCCTTAATTTTCGATCTAAATATTTAAACTGAAATCTGACAAGGTATCTACTGAATCGACGCAGATATTGGTTTCTAGATTGTGTTTTCACAAACAATTTTTTTTACTTTAATTTCCATTTGTTTAACGATTATGCATAATATGCTTAGCTATAGGAACTTAGTTTATACATAAAGGTAGGTAATTAACTAATGTTAGCTTAATTTGTATCTACAAAACTTAACTACTTTACATAACTTTCTTCTTCTGCAGATACGCGACTTAATACAGAGAGTAACAAAGCACCCTAGTAAAGGGGTGGTTTAGATGATCAAACTGAACAACTAAGTGCGGGGGCAACGTTGAACAATTGTACACTGTATACGCTATTATGATAAGATACCAGAGGATGTTCTAAACTTGCCAGACAAAAAGTTTAAGTCCCATGTTAAACAAGTCCTCTGTAAAAAAGGCTACTATAAACTCGATGGCTATTTGAATGACCAAAATGTCTGGTCTTGACAATGTTACTCTATGTAATGCAATATTGTATTTGAATTGTACTTTGTATATTTTGTTTTGTTTTAAAAGATGTGTGTTGTAGAGTTTCTGGCCGCATCTTCTCTCAACGGAACACCTTCCGACGCGGTGGTAGAATCAAAAAATGACGTCAAAAAGCTATGTATGTGATATTACTTTGAAATTTTTTTTTTGAATTTTGAATTTTTTGAATTGCACTGAAAGCTCGTTTGATATAAGTAGGATTTTGTGTGAAAAATATGTCAAATGATCCGTCAAATAAGCTATCAAGAACGTATTCAAAAGTGGTTAAACAGGCTCTACCAGTATTGCTTTATATTGTCTCGCGGAAGGTGTGAAAAGTAGAGAATATGGGAATAAAGGTGTTTTCGTCTTGTTCGAGTTCGAGCTTGAACCCCTCGCCGCACTCGGGATTATACATAGTATTAACTCCCTCGCTTCGCTTGGGGGTTAACTCTAGTATACCTAGTTACGCACGGGATTCGAGATGACGAATGTCACTGCTTTATCTCCCTATTTTTCCATGGTTTTTCCTGACGATGTCGTTGGCTCCATAGTGAAATTCTTTCCGTGTGTTCATTGACATAGAATACTATGGACGCCAGGTCTAGTATAAAATTCTCGAAAAAAGTGTCCGAGACTAGGTAAACTACAGAAACCTAAGTGTGGATTACCACACTTAGGTTTACCAAACCAACTAAAATCATTGAAAATGCTGAAATTCTTTTCCATCCCCCTCCCCCATCAGGGCACGTAGTCTGACGATCAAACGAAGACTGTCGCGTAGTTGGTTCTCTTTTTACGTTTTGGTGCTCTTTCGGTTCGGACACTTTTAAGCGCGGACCCTACGTCCACTACTACGTCCTACGACAACTATAGTTGGTAAGTCAATGCGTATGGTTGGTCTAAACCACCTCTTTAAATATTACAAGGGTGTTTTCTTACCCTTCTAGATTCCAAGAAATAAGCGAACAACAAAAAAAAAATCATTTAGACCTGTTTTACCGCTGTGTTTCCACCCAATGTGGCCGCTTTTGCTTTTGTTCCTGGTTTACAGGAGTTACATAGCGTGTGGTGAGACTTTAACAAATTAAAAAAAACGAATTCAAATTCATGCTAAATTCGATGAACCTTAATGCCTTTGTACCTATAGATCACTTAGCACTCTGGGCATAAGAATGATGACTGTACATAATTACGTGTAATAAACATGTCATTAAAATACATTTTTGCAGTTTAATTAAAGTAAAGTCACTTAACAAAACCGGAAAATAGGTGACCACTTCATTAACAATCTGTTGAGTGCATGCGATAAAATACCTAACGAACTTTCTCTTAGCATTTGAAAAAACTTAGTTTTTGCAACGATGCGCTACAAAGTACAATGCGGTGTTTTTACGTCCCCATACCAACGTTTTAATTTATAAAATGCCTATGTAATAATAAAATAAAAACCACCTTTCACTTACCTCCCAAGGTCTGGCCGTCCAAGACCGAAGCCATGGCCAAAACAACGATGGCAATTAAAAACAAACTTTTACTTTCTTCCATTTTGTAATCGATTTTAAAAAACTGGCAGAATACACTAAAGTCTTTGTCAACCTTTCGGTTGATATAAAAAGTAAAAAATTTGAATTTAGAATACGTCGACGCGGCACCGCGACATTATCGGTGTGTTAACTGTTAAGTTTTTAGGGATACCAGGTGGTAATCAAGAAAATTGTGCTATTTTCAATTAATTACCTATAACAAAGTTTTATTTAACCAATACGATTCTTGTTGGAATTTAAAGAGTAATTTTTATTAAAATTTCGCCTGATTTCAGCTAGGTATTCTAGGCATGAATGCCTTTTCTCTATAAGTACATACTTATCAGTATCCAGCACCGGCTGCATGGCAGCGTGATATAGCGCTGTCGCGCCTTAGCTCTTTCTTTTTGCGTGCGAATAAACGAGATAAAAGGCGCGATAGAGCCTTATCGCGCGCATCCTGCAGACCCTACAGGTCAACCTAGTTCCGTTATCTGATCTAAACCTTACATAATTCATGCTAAGTTCACTAAAAACAGTTTCCTACAGTGCAAAGTCTAAAAGAGTAGAAAACGGTCGCAAAAGGAACTAAATATTTTAGTACAAATTGTAAGTTGGTCTTGGCAGTTTATACGTGATTTTGGCGTTCTTACAAAGAAGTGGCGCCCTCAATTTTAGTCTACTCTTTTATGTCGCACTGTAATTTCTTTTAAAACAATAGAATTAATATAATTTCAACAACTCTGGCAACCCTGCTATAGTTATTTGACATTTACATCACGTTTCCCCAGTTGACCGGTTATTCAAAATTCCAACAACACTCCACCTTACACCTGTACAATAAGGTATAATTTCTAATAACACAAGTTTCTGTCAACAGTTAAATTATTCTCAACTGATGCCGTAGCGTTTTTAACTTTGTCTGTTTTGGATTAGGTATAAATTGCAGTGACATGTAAAATGAACTGGTTTTCTCGTTTGATTCAAAAGAAGAGTGTTAAAAGCCTGAATCAGAAGGCGTGTCTTGTCTTGGATGACAAAGACGCGGTAAAATGAACAAAGAAAATAAAAATTATGGTTTACATAAAATCTTGTATGTTGCATGCATGCCTAAAAGATTCTTCTGATAAGAATTTCCAAGATTTCTAATACCTACTAGAAACAGCATAATAAGAATTTATATTTTTTTAATTATCGTATGCGTGTGGAATTAATAGGTATTCCTAATTATACAATTGGTGTAATTGGTCTATGATATCAATTTCTCCCCATTAAACCGAACAACTTTTACTATGGGAGCAAACAGATCAGAGTAAATAAAAAATCTGCTGTCCCATACTAAACTGCAATGTCGACGCGTGAGTTCGCGACTCAAATGTATGCAACTACAGAAATTTTTTTTTGCTCCGATTTGTTTGCTCCCATAGTAAAAGTTGTTCAGTTCGATGGGTAGACTCTTAGTTTAAAAGGATGCTAATGATATCAATTTCACCCTGTATAAGGTCTAACAAAATTAGCTGAAACTATTTTAAGGGTGTGCTCAGACCATCAAACTGAACAACTTTCTCTATGGGACCAATATCGAAACCGCGAAAAAATATCAGCTGTCCCATGCAAAACTGCAAACATCATTCGACTCAAATGTATGGGACAGCCGTGTTTTATTATTTTGTGTAATATTTTGATGAAACTTATTTAGTATTTTATTATTTTATTTTATACGAGCGTTAACCCGGGACTTCGTCCGTACAAATTATATACCAGATTTTAAGTCAGATCAAAATGCTATCAAACAAAAAAAGTTTCATCAAAATCGGTTCAGTAGTTTTTGCGTGATACTCGTTCAAACAAACAGACAGACAAAAAATCCAAAAATTAGTGAAATGGAATCAGGGACA
Source organism: Agonopterix arenella (assembly GCA_927399405.1). Classification (NCBI taxonomy): domain Eukaryota; kingdom Metazoa; phylum Arthropoda; class Insecta; order Lepidoptera; family Depressariidae; genus Agonopterix; species Agonopterix arenella. Next base: position 3,571,540 of record OV656716.1, on the reverse strand, counting down.
CCTAAAAACCATATCGTAACTTTTTTTTGTTAATATCTTCAATGTACAGACAAACTTCCTGTTACAGTTTTATAATAGTTTTATATATTAATCAGTGATTCATTCTTATGATTCACCCTAGAAATTATGGATTATGGAACAAAACAAACACTTACGTAGCCATAAAATTGGTACCTACCTACCTACATTAGTCACCTTCTGATTAAAAGGAAGTCGAGTAGAAAAATTAAAGCTCCTTCCCAAGCAGCATGCAAGCGTTTTGTACAACAATTAACCAGCTCATTTAGAACTTAAATTCTTTTAAAGATGTACAAGAGAGTTAAAGGGTGCTTTAATCTTTGTAAGCGGGATTTTTGAGGTATTATACTGCTTGAGGTGTAAAACATCTGTATTAAGGGATCCGCGTAAGCTTAGGGTATTAAAACAGAATATGAAAACTCTACTATACAGCTTTTGGTATTTTGTGACACTTTAAGCTAGTTTTATAGACTAAGAGATAAGTGTACTTTTTGCAACCATCAGCAGCAAGGCTGATTCCGTGTTTATGGGGTGTAGAGCATCTCTGTGATGGGGATGGACCAGGTCTTCCTGCATAACTCCAGTCGGTTTAGAAGTTACTGATGTTTAAAGGTCAGTAAAAAATTAACGATCAGCTGCAAGGCTGATCGTATAATATTATTGTAGTATGCAATGTAGCTTTGTGAACAGTACAAAAACTATATATACAGCTTTTGGTATTTTGTGACACTTTAAGCTAGTTTTATCGTTAAAGCTGTATAAAATCTGTATTAAGGGATCCGCGTAAGCTTAGGGTATTAAAACAGAATATGAAAACTCAACTATACAGCTTTTGGTATTTTGTGACACTTTAAGCTAGTTTTATCGTTAAAGCTGTATAAAGGCTGTATTTTGCATGTGATCACATACTTACTACAGCTCTAAGTATTACTATGGTATCACTCGATACTTGTTTCCGTACAATGGTATACGCAAATTCCATTTTAAAACCTATTTTTATAGCGTAATTAGACACTCTTGTGAATATTGTAGTTTTATAACTTCTACAAGGGTGCTTTAAAACTACTAAGATCAGGAGTGCGATTTTTGAATCTCATACGTTGAACTCAGCCGTTGAAAATGTTTGGAGATACGCATCTTTCTACTGCTGATTTGACTTTCAAAAATTATCGCACTCCTGGAGCATGATTTTTGAATGTCAAATCAGCAGTAGAAAGATGCATATCTCCATAGTAATATTGACATTTTCAACTGCTGAGTTCAAAGAATGAATTTCAAAAATTGCACATGATAAAGCGAAGATTGGAGCTTTGGGGAAAATTAATCCTAGAAGTGATATTGGTCCTGACTGCATTCCACCTTTTAAGAAAAGATGACTTCATGATTCCCATCAAATACATTTTTAATCTGGCGCTCCATACCGGAAAATATCCTACGTGCTGGAAGCACTCATTTGACGACCCGGTTGGTGTAATGGTTACCACGCCGGACTGTCAAACCAGGGTCCTGGATTCGAATCCCGGTTCGGTCATGGATGTTTGTTTGTGCTGTTGTTGTATGGTTTCCATAATAAACAGTCTATTAGTATTAGTACTTGCTTGGGATCATTACAATGTATGTCCCTGTGAGCGTTATTTATTTATTTACTCATGCCTGCATTCTGCACTCATGCTTGCATTCTGCAATGCCTGCAAAGGCTATTGTATCTGTGGCAAAAGTAAAGGTACAAGTGTCACCAACTTATCTGTAGAATGAGCGATGGCGCCACTTTCTGTATCAAAGAATGATTTAATTTTGAGAATAATTTCTCGTACACCACTTTCGGCATGATTTTCACAAAAAATACTCAGAAATATTTAGAAAAACAAGAACTCGATTGAAAAGCACAGACTACATCGACAGCAACAAAATGACGTTTTCAAATCAGTAGTTCCGCTTTTGGCCATTCTAGTTGGTGGCACCAGCAATCTATTCTACGCAGGGACGTTGATTCTACGCCGCTCGCTGGGACGGAGCGGGTCGCATTACTGCGAGGCGGTATTCCGTCCGTGCGACGCAGATTACTCCGCCAAAAGAGAATGGAATCACTACGTTTTAAGAGACCGCACTAGAACGAACTAGCTTCCAAATTAGTGTGAAGCGTAGGCATTCTACCCTTGAAGCCCATACATTCAAGGGCTTTTTATGCAATCACGATTTAGTTCTGTGTGTCGCGCCACTGACTCCGCCCCTATGCGGCCCGCCGTAAAGTGATATAAGTACCAAGTGGAACTTTTTCCAACGTCGTCCAGCATTACATCTAACTAAAAATGTGTCAATGCGTTGGGACCCGGCCCACTCTATTGTGCGAAGTACGCATTTTCCGCTTCGATGCGCTTACTTTAATAATAGTTTATTCATTTAAATCTTAATCACATGAACTAGTTTGTGAGTCACTCACCGAGTCACTAATTCTCATTCTCCTTTCTCACCCCTATTAGCGTGAAAGTGACATTTCAAAAAATATCAATATTTCTTTTTGAATACTCTCCCAAAAAAACACCGAAATAATCAGCTAAAATGAGCGTAAATCCTGTAATCACGAATATATTCAGCGAATTCCAGAAAACTCTTGATCAAGAACAGGAATTGCGCGAGGTATTACCGCTTATTTTATTAAAAACATGTCGGCGAAAATGAGACTCGGTTTTTACGTTTTAAATTAAATTTACATAAAAATAACGTATAAAATCATGTGTAACAAGGCTATTGGTTTATTATACTATTATTGTTAATGTTAAACTGGTATAAAAGTGTGAATTAACAATAATTTTGTTGATAATCCTGTCTTCGTTTTTTAGGTTATTCGTAACATTTGCAAGGAGGTGGATCAAATATCTCGGGAAGCAACAACAGTTCTGCAGGTGATACACCACAGTGAAGCTGAAAGTGAGAACTTACTTATATTCACGACCGACATCCTTTGCAGGGTGGGCAGAAACTTACAACCAAGTCTTTTATGGGTTAAGTACCCAAAGGGTGCCAACGGAACCACTAAAGGGTGAACCACAGAATCAAATTTTTTCATACTTTATCCTTTTCTGTCGATCAAAAACGTTATTTTCTAGAAAGCGAGAAATATAATGTATCAATGTATCAAACAAAAAAGTTTCATCAAAATAGGTTCAGTAGTTTTTGCGTGATGCTCATTCAAACAAACAAACAAACACACAAACAAACATACAGCCAAAAATTTAAAATTGCTGATATGGAATCAGGGACACCTAAAAACCATATCGTAACTTTTTTTTGTTAATATCTTCAATGTACAGACAAACTTCCTCTTACTTAGTCTTATAATAGTTTAATGAATACAACATTTTTTCGTAATATATGGAAGTAGGGAACCCTCCGTACGTGAGTCCGACTCGCACTTGGCTGGGCAATATGTTTTTATTTTATGTATTTTTTACTTCTACAGTTGTAACAGCATGTACGCGGGCAAGAGAGCTATTTGAGAAGGCAAGTGATGGATACAAGAGGCTGAAGGAGGCTGTGCCTGCTACAGACTACTTCAAGTAAGTTACTGTAAGAATGGCCATTAGGGATTGGGCTGATAAAGCACACAAACTGGAGTGGTCTAGCCTTATAGGCCTACAACACTCCAAAAACTTTATCAGCAATGTGACAACTCGCATCTCAAGATTCATACTGATTAATAGCAGGAGCAAGGCTCGTGCCATAGTCGGAGCCCTCACTGGGCACTACGCTACAGGCGCGATGATGCACAAAATGAAACTCACCCTGGATCCCAGCTGCAGAGCATGCGGAGAGGATGAAGAGACTATGGAGCATGTTCTTTGTGACTGTGATGTCCTGGCGGTAAAACGCATGTGCCTCCTCGGAGATGGATACCCGAAACCGGGAGATCTTAGGTTTCTTCCCCTCAATGGTGTTGCCTCCTTCATTGACCATGTATTTGAAGGGTGAAGACAACAAAAAGTATTGGGGCTAACACAAAAGATCCCACTGGGTCGAAGTGTTGCTGGCTTGCCAGCCCCCACAACAAGATAAGATAAGATAAGTTACTGTTAAGCCTGCGATGCGATGCCACTGTAGGGCAGAGGCACAATGTTAAGAAGGAGTCATACCACAAATTATTTTATGATTACTATAGGGTTAAAGTTTAGAAATGTGCAGGGTACGAAGTGATAGATAATTATAAAATTTAAATAAATAAAGAATTGCTAAACTGAAGTGGCAGTGGGTGGGGCACATTGCTCTCAGAACCGATGGCGGATGGGGCCGAAAAGTTCTCGAGTGGTGACCGCGTACCAGAAAGCGCAGCGTGGGTAGGCCCCCCCACGGTGGACCGATGACCTGGTGAAGGCGGCGGGAACCCGTTGGATGAGGGCAGGACCAGTTGTTATGGCGATCCTTGGGGGAGGCCTATGTCCAGGAGTGGACGTCCATCGGCTGAGATGATGATGATGATGATGAATTATAAAATAATCTGAAAAAGAAAAAGCTTGTACTAGCAATGTCACACCATGTGTATCCAATTACGATTTGCGAAGAAAGAAGCTTAAGAACACGAAATAGTTTTTGTCACTGTTTTCTGTTGTTTTTTCTCAATAATTTGTTATTTTGTGATACCAAACGAAAATGCCGAAGACTGGGTGCAGGTTGATCTGAATACGAGTACATTAAAGAAAAAATAGCAATTTTGGAACTTTGAGTTAGAAATTTTTCTCACAACTAAGAATCAGCTTGGATAATTATCAAAGAAAATAATTATCTCGATAATTTGGAACCCTGGAAATGTGCTAGGGGAAGGGGTTAAGAGGGTATAGTACGCCATTACCTACATTTTCCGCCAAGCTTCCTTCCAAACAGGTGATTAGTAGCTGATTCTATCAAGCGAGGAAAATTAATCAATTCAATTGGTTGATTTCCACATCTCCACTTCAGTTAAAACGCACATTTATACTGTGCTATAGCTTTAATAATATTGCAGATACCAAGATCACTGGCGATTCATGACACAGCGCTACTGCTTCCTGATCTCACTAACTATCTGGCTGGAGAAGGGCATCCTCGCCTCGCACGACACTGTGGCCGGCGTGCTCGCCAGTAAGTGTTCTTTATATTTACCTATACACTGCTGTGAGATCATTTACAACTCTCTTTGACCTTCTGGTTGGAGAAGGGCATCCTCGCCTCGCCCGACACTGTGGCAGGCGTGCTCGCCAGTAAGTGTTCTTTATATTGACCAATACACTGCTGTGAGATCATTTACAACTGATCTCTTTGACCTTCTGGCTGGAGAAGGGCATCCTCACTTCACACGATACTGTGGCCGGCATGCTCGCCAGTAAGTGTTCTTTATATTTACCTATACACTGCTCTGAGATCATTTACAACTGATCTCTTTGATCTTCTGGCTGGAGAAGAGCATCCTCGCCTCTCACGACTCTGTTGCCGGCGTGCTCGCCAGTAAGGGCAACATCGAAATCGCAAAAAAAAACTTGCTCCATACAAAACTGCAAACCTACTCGAGGTAAATGTATGGGACAGCTGTTTCGCTATTTAAGTTGCCGCGTGAGCAGAAACTGCACGGTGTCAGTAGTGAGACCGTACAGGCCCATTAGCTAATTATTGTGTTATTGTTTTAAAGCACTTGTATTTAGACCAAATTTTCGGGCAGGTTCTGACCCGAGCACTTATCTCGCGTGGTTGTCGCGCATCGCATTTTTGCCTGCCATGAGGCTTCGCAATCCTCAATCTCTTCTCGTTCTTAACCAAAACAATCTCTGAGATTGGGATAGATTCTCCCATAAAGTACTTGACACTTTTCGAAATTTTCTTTTGTTATCTTAAAAATGGTTTCTTGTCTTACAGTAAGTGCAGTGGAGGAGAAAGAGGGATTCCATCTAGATATAGAAGATTACCTCGTCGGTTTGCTACATTTGTGCACTGAGTTGGTAAGTAACTGAGTTTTGTGTTGTCCCTTACATATTTATTTCTTGACCCTTCAAAAACGTGGTCGATGAGGAGGGCAATTCCGTTCAGGGGAAGAAACTTGTGATCTCCCGGTTTTGGATGTCCATCTCCCAGGAGGTATATGCCGTCAATCTTGAAAGTTATATCATGTCAAAGATACGAAATGACTTATTTTTCAAACTGACACCACTCTTGTGAAAATTCAAGGTGGCTCGAAGGACAGACCTAACATTCAAACCCTTTTACATATAAAAAAAGCCTTGGTGGTCCAGTGGCGAGTAATTTTGCCTGCCGTGCAGGAGGCGATGGTTCGATCCCCGTCCAGGCCAAATCGTACCAAAGAGTTTTTCGGAATTTATGTACGATTTGTAACACCACTGGCTTTTCTGTGAAGGAAAAATATCGTAAGGAAATCAATTTCGAGGCATGTATTGTACCCACTGTCCATTACAAGTGGCGACGGGCTCACTCCCCATCACACTGGATAAAGTTTCGGTACTACTAGTGAAACGCGATGTTCTGAGGTTTCAGAATATCTCTGACTACCCCCTTGTATATAAGTCGTGAGCATATGCTTATGCGTTTTACACATTAAAAGTGTCAGTGACATTTTGCAAATATTGTGAGGGTCATCATCTTATTTCAGAGCTATGCTCTTGTCGGTGGAGTATTCGCCAATCCTGTCTCTTTTCCGCTTGTCTCTTGAGTTCTTGATACGACACGACATCAACCTTTTCTTCACTTGGGCTAGATAACTCTGTCTAGGTCTTCCTCTGCCTCTCTTCCCTTCTATCATTTTTTTTACTACCCCACTTCATCCCACCGCTGGGCAAAAGCCTCCCCCCTTCATCCTCCAACACTCTCTGTCCTGGGCATGCCCTGGCCACGCGTCATCGAAAGCATCATATGAATAGATAATAATAGTACACTATAGAAGCGAAACTATGGTTAAACCAACAAGAGATTGATTGGTAGGCGTATCTTGACATTTTGTAGGCGAATCTTGACATTTCACGCGGCTATTTCGTTTCTATAGTGTACTATTATTAGTATCTATTTATATGCTTCTATCTTCCCTTCCAGTTTGTTTTTAAAGAAATTGTCGTTTCGTATCAAGTGTCCGATCATTTTTCCCCCTCCAGTTTTCGATTATTGTGAGGATAATTGTTAATAATATTTCAGTCGCGACTGGCTGTGAACTCAGTGACCCGAGGTGACTACAACAAGCCCCTGCAGATATCCAAGTTTGTGATGGAGCTCAATGCTGGCTTCAGGTAAATTATATTACTTAAATTAACAGGTCCTGTCCACAATAGTGCATTTTCATCGTCGTACGTCTAATGCTTGTATCTGTATTTTCATGGATTTCATTACTAGCTTCTCCGCGCGCTTGCTTCACTTAAGGGGGCACCGAGCCTTTTGTGCTGCACACAATCGTATTTCTAAACAAATTAAACATTTCCAAAAAAATAAATGTCACATTATAGTCATTGCTGATTTTTAATTTATCGGGTCACTGCCGATGTTTTTATAATGTATGTAGTGGCCACTTTGGCGGTGGTGCTTTAACGTTAATAGCTAAAAGCATAAAACATTATAATCCGTAATGTTTCGGTAAATTGAAAGCAAATTGTTTTTTGAAAATGTTTAAAGGTTGAGCCTCATCAGGCACCGCATCGCATTTTTCCGTCGCTTCATCCTTTTCTGACACTCAGGAACGTCATTTGCTAGAGCAAATAAGATAGCGGGAACGCGACCGCACGCCGCAGCACCGACAGTGCTTCTCGCTCTAGCAAATGACGTTCCTGAGCGACAGAAAAGGATAGAGTGTGAAAAAATGCGATGCTGCCAGATGAGGCTCGGGCTGAGCTTTTAATGGTCCGCATGCGGCTCATTTTAGTACTACCTACTCCGCGCGCATGCTTCGCTTAAGGGGGCACCGAGCCTATTGTGCTGCCCTCGATCTTATTTCTTTTATTTCTACACAAATTAAACATTTCCAAAAAAAAAAATATTGTTTAATTGTATAGAAATTAAAAAAACTACGATTGAGGGCAGCATAATAGGCTTGCTACCTTCTTAAGAGAGGACTATATGCCCTTGGTGACTTTTTTAAAGAATTGATCAGAAAACATTTGTTAATTACTGTCCGTAGGTTATTAAACCTAAAGAACGACCATCTGCGCAAGAGATTCGACGCTCTCAAGTACGACGTTAAGAAGATAGAGGAGGTTGTATACGACCTCAGCATCAGAGGTCTGTTGCCTAAATCCGAGGTGACTGCCGAGGCTGAAGCCTAGAGTGTTAGCTGTAAGATCTTAATTATTAATAAATAAGTTTTGTATTTTATATTGTTTTATTGTAAACTGACATATGGAACAGAGATGTGGTCACTCACTCAAGACCTTATGAAAAGGCTGAAAGTCACCCAAAGGGGAGGGCTATGCTCGGAGTTTCCCTGAGAGATCGAATGAAAAATGAAGAGATCCGCTGAAGAACCACAGTAGGTAACTGATATAGCCCAATAGCAGAATTGCTAAACTAAAGTGGCAGTGGGCGGAGCACATAGCTCGCAGAACCGCTGGCCGATGGGTGATGGGGCCGAAAAGTTCTCGAGTGGCGACCCTTAATAGGATTCCTATTAAGGGTCGCCACTCGAGAACTTTAAAAGGATTCCTATTAAGGGTCGTAATTTTTCGAGTCGCGTATTTTGAGTCCGTTTATAAAGGCTGAGGTCATAGACAATGCATTCCCGGATTTTATATGAAACGGACTCAAAATACGCGACTCACGAAATTACGCTCGTTTGGCTTCACCCCAGGCGGAGGACAGTCGCCTTTTGGCGGCTTTTTCCGATTCAGTTTGCATAGAATGTGCTGCCATCTATAAAACACTTCGCAGAACTATGAAAAAAAAAAGATTTTTATTGTCTATGTCAATGACAAATTGACTCATTCACAAAATGGCTACCTATCTTGCGTAATGTGCGGGTTGTTTGTAGTTTTCGTTCAATTTCGTGACGATTTAGTGATATTCTGGAGTTTCTGTTGTTCTCTTACCAATGTATAGATTACAGGAATAGTAAGGATACTGGAATTTCACTCGATAGGTGCGGGATTGAACGAAAACTAGCATTCAAAACAATAATATCCGTCGGTATGAGTAGATATAAGTAGGTATGTATAGTATAGGTTGAATTATTGTCGGTGAAACATAGATGGCGCTAGCTAGCTTTCAATTTGACCTAAGGTGGATGCATAATGTTGCCACGAGTTCTCTTTTCTAATATACTTATATTACTCTTTGCTTCACCCTAAGGCGGCCTGAAAATTCTCTGACAGCAAGTTGACCCTTAAGGGTTGAACTCATCTGGCCGCACGGAATCGCATTTTATGACGCTCCATCCTTTTCTGACGCTCAGGAACGTCATTTGCTAGAGCGAGAAAGATCGCAGGATATACCCCAAAGAGTAATAAGTATATTAGAAAAGAGAACCCACTCGTGGCAACATTATGCATCCACCTTATGTCAAATTGAAGGCTAGCTAGCGCCATCTATGTTTCATCGACAATAATTCAACCTATACTATACATACCTACTTATATCTACTCATACCAATGGATATTATTGTTTTTAATGCTAGTTTTTGTTCAATCCCGCACCGATCGAGTGAAATTCCAGTATCCTTACTATTCCTGTAATCTAAACATTGGTAAGAGAACAACAGAAACTCCAGAACATCACTAAATCGGCACGAAATTGAACGAAAACTACAAACAACCCGTACATTACGCAAGATAGGTAGCCATTTTGTGATTTTGTCAATTTGACATTGACATAGACAATAAAATCTTTTTTTTCTATAGTTCCGTGAAATATTTAATAGATGGCAGCACATTCTATGCAAACTGAATCGGAAAAAGCCACCAAAAGGCGACTGTCCTCCGCCTGATATACCCCATGCTATCTTTTCGCTCTAGAATATGACGTATCTGAGCGACAGTAAAGGATAGAGCATAAAAAAAATGTAATTCCAAAATTTCTTCCTAAAGGAAACAGAAAACCGACACCTAAATTGAGATCATAATTCATAACACCATTAGACCCTCTAGCATGATTTCTGTACTTACACGCGACTCCACCTTTTCCCATACTACTCGCGCGACTGAAAAACGCGGGGATATTTGTCTATGCAGCGAAGGCGAGTCGCGCGCGAGTAGAGAAGGCATGCTATGGCTGCAGGTTAATAAACCTAAAGATTTGAAGTAAAATGTATAACGAACCAATAAGAAAATTATTAAGAGTATTTTTTTTATTTGGCGATTGGGGCATTACAGACTTACATCTCTGCTATTTCGACCATCGCTGATCTTTTGTGAACGCCCATTCTACAGTTCCCTATTAATCCCTACAGCAGTTAGGTATTTCAGTAGGTTTTTAACACTGAGGTCTTGTATCTCATCTGGAGTCAGTACCTGTCTGCCAAGATTAATACTTCGTTTGTACATTAATGGACCACAATCGCAGAGAATGTGTAGGGGAGTTTCCATGTCCTCCCCGCAGAACCTGCAGCAGGTGGAGTCGCTTAGTTTCAAGGTGTGCATGTGTTTGTTTAGTTTGCAGTGACCTGTGAGTGATCTCACTATTGTACATAAGTCGTCCTTTTTTAAGAGCTAGTAGGCGTTCGTATGTTTACGATTACACCCTTTGATAAGTGCTTTGGAGTGATTTAGGCCTGGAGCATTTCTCCTTGTCTTAATTGCCTCCTTATAGCTATACTTATTCAAAGCTTCCCGGATTAGACTTTTAAGGATGCTGAAAAAGGGTTTGGGGCCTATGAAGTGGTTTTCTGTCCCCCTTCAGGTCAATTATCTCTTCTCTCAACTCTAGGTTTGACAGTTTTATTTATGTCACAATGACTTTTTTATTTCGTCCTTGGGGACAGGCCAACAAATCTTATTATATGCAAAGGCGTCGAACGACCTAATTTTGTTATGTAGATGCACGCAATGCACGCAAGAAATTTTTACACTAGCCAATTCACATGGGCATGACTACACTTTTTGTTGCTATGAAAAATGAAAATGTGGCGCGCCTAGAGCAGGTTTTTTATTTTCCTGGTCAGGCTATACTTATTTATTATCACTCATTTCATTGGTTGCTCTGACTACTACTAAAAAGGTTTCATCTGAAAATCAACACCCTGCTTTCCGGCAAGGTCTATGAGTTGAGCTGGGACATATTTGCTGCTGTAGCATACAATAAATTACACTTTGTTCTATTGATGTTTCGTTGTATTCTTGTTTTGTAAACTTGTTGCCAACTGTAATATTATGTGTGTGTTACTTATGCAAATAAATTGTTTATCTATCTATCTATCATCATCAATTTGTCCGCATTTTCGTTCCCTTTATGAAGAGTAACTAGGTAACCAAATGACAACACAATAAATTGTAATCAACTTTTACTTAAAATTATTAAGAAACAAAACATAATTCAATAGATTCTTCTAAATATCACAAACGTATCAACGTTCCAGTTTGAACCGCTATTGTAAATCTTTTCGATCATCGATCGATGTCAAGGGTGGACCCACAATGTCTCTGGCAATAACAATGAGGCAGTCTGTCATATACCGAACAAATGCTACCTAGTAGTTAGTATAAGAGATAGACGTACGTTTTATTATCATCAGCTGCAAGGCTGAATCAGTATTCATAGGGTGAAGAGCATCTCTGTGATGGGGATGGACCAGGTGCCCGATTGCGCTGAGTTAAAGCATCGACGTTCTATTCTTATCCAATTTCAGTTCTAATCACATTGCAATCCAATTACTATTCAACAGTGCTGAATTCCGCATCGCGCTAAACTCTATGTAACTGACAGCCAATAACGTCTGAGCGATCTGTCAAAACGGCTCTTAACGGCTGTACCGCGATTAGCGCAATATCAAATGTGTCAAAAGTTATGGTTCTTACGTATTCAAATAATGGTTAAATCACCAAATATTTACCGCGAGTGCAGCCCAGGTCTGCCTGCGTAGCTCCATTGGGTTTAGGAGTTACAGCCGTTCAAAGGTCAGTTATGGTTGCTAAAAATTTATATGTAGATATTATTGTAATATGCACTGTAGCTATGCATACAGCACAAAAACTTGCATGTTCTGTCAATAGGTCCGACCTTTGAACGGCTGTATATCCAAACCGACTGGAGTTATGCAGGCAGACCAAGAGGGCAATTGAGGTAAATAAATCGCAGCTTTTTACACAATTGGTATTGCGCTAATCGCGGTTCAGCTCATGACAGCCGTTTTGACAGATGGCTAAAACTTTAATGGCTGTCAGTCACATAGTAAATAAGTCAAGTTTAGGAATTACGGAATTAACACAGTTGAATAATTGGTTGAATAGTAATTGGATTGCAATGTGATTAGAACTGAAATTGGATCAGGATTGAACTTGGATGTTTTAAATTAGCGCGATCGCCCTTCTGGTCCATCCCCATCATGATAGCAAAAAATACGTCTTGCTCTTATAACATAGCTAGCATGCCACGCACGACAAAGTGAACGTGAAAACAATCTTGCACGCTCGATTTCGAAAGAAACAAACATAGTCACGTCTCGATTTTTGTCGATTTCTCGGGGCTGGCATGCTAGGCCGCCAGTGTCTTGCCAGTAGGTAGGTATGATTTCTCTTTTCGCTAATCTAATCTCTCTCTTAATTCGATTACGAAAGTGATGCCAAACTCTATGGAATTTATGTCACTTTCGTGCATTGACTTACCAACTACTGGACTTAGGGTCCGCGCTCAAAATTGTCCGATCTAAAAGAGAAACAATTACGCGCCAGTCTTCCTTTGATTGGCGGACTATGCGCACGTCTGCATGCCGTGCTGCTGTGCTCCAAGAATTTGTAAAAGCTACTCAAACAAAATAAAATTGAAATTTTATCAGAGTTTTCAAAGGACATCCGGCACATAATACCAAAAATTGTATAACCGTACTTCTAATTTTATTATGGACTATGGAACACTAAAAACCAATAGCAGGCATCCGTTTATTTTATAATGCTTTATTAGTTTTTATTATTTTAATATAAAAAAAACATTGTGCTAGCAGCATCTCCTATCAGACAAGATTGACATCAATTTTGGGGTTGCTGCTTTTCTATAATTTATTAGTAATAAGTTACTAAATAACTCGTTAAATAAAAACAAATTATAAAAACTGAGTGATTTTTATAAAACCCCATAACTTATTACAAACCCCATAACTTACTACAGCTAAAATTAAACCTTCTATACAATTTCTGGTATTTCGTAAAGGGAATGTGCCGGTTGTCCTTTCATCGTATTACTTAGTAACACTTCGGATTTTCGGATACTTTTATCGATAATTTTGTATTAGACCCGCCGTCCATAATTCATAAGTCCATAGTCCGTAAGTCAATGCTTTCGAGTATGAATATAGGATGTGACATTTAAAAATAGCATTCTTCCCGGGTTTATAAGCGAGTTTAGAAAAATGCCAAGATGCGCACAAGTAGAGAAATCACACTAGTATAAAAATTTTTGTAATAAAGACACGTCGATTCGACATCGATCGATTATCGTATACAATAGCAATTACAGTTTACAAAAATTTTTACAAAAATTAACTGAATAGAGTAGTTACAATATTGCTATAAAATTATGCAGACGGATGTGATAAAAAAATACCACTTGCAGTTTCTGGAGTGCGATATTTGAATCTCATACGTTGAACTCAGCAGTTGAAAATGTATTGTGATACGCACCTTTCTACTGCTGATTTGACTTTCAATAATCTGCATATCTCCATAGTAATTTTGACATTTTCAACTGCTGAGTTCAGCGAATGAGATTCAAAAATCGCAATCCAGTCCATACAGTTTGACGCATACTACGCGTAGACGGCATATAAGTAATATTTTACATATAGAAAAATAGTTTAGAAAATCTAGATGCCGCATTACAAATAATATTTGCAATTTATATTATAATTACGAAGATATAAAACTTTGAAATTATTCGTACAAACTTTCAAAGCTTTATATCTTCGTAATTATTTTATAAATTGCAAATGTTATTTGTGACACGGCATCTAGATTTTCTAAACTATTTTTCTATATATACAAAGTTACTTATATTAATAACGTCTACGCGTATTGTGCGTCAAAGTTTTGTATAAAATTGACCCCTCTGCAACCACCTTAAGAGGATGTTTTTGACTTTTTGCTGCGCGCTCCATACAACCGAAGTCTTGTTATGTTTTTTATACCATCTAATTATAGTCTATGACAATTTTTGGGCACGATCTAGAAACCAATATCTGTGCTTTTCATTTTTCAGATTATGTTTTTTTTTAAAATAACTAGACTTCGTTCGTATGGAGCGCACAGCAAAAACTATCTTCCTAAAGGCTTTTACTCAGTACCAAGAAAACAATATAAGCAATGGGGGCGGGTGAAGGGGCTTCGCAGTATCGCTTTCAATTTTTAATTAACAATACATAATCGTAATCTTTATTGATTCACAGAAATAAAGTCTATATTTCTCTAACACAAGGAATGCTCAATTATACAAGCTGAAACATAAATGCATTACATACATTTATCGTATCTTATAGCGTTATCTGGCATATTGCGTGTCTGACATTTCGCGTTCCTTGCATTGATAGAAAAAATAATAGAACTGACATTATGCGTGCAAACCACTTTAACGCAAGCTACAGCCCAGCTTCAAACTGATAAACTTTCACTAGGAGACCAAGAGTGCGGCTTTTGAATCTCATACGTTGAACTCAGCAGTTGAAAATGTAAGCCTTTGACTATTTATATGTGGACTAGTTACGCGTGTAATTCTACTAGCAAACATTTCTGCCACTTTTTGCGGGGGGCGAGGTAACATGAAATCCCCAACTTTGGATTTTATCTCCCGTAACTTTAGGTTCTAATTTTGATTGTTAAAAAGTTCGAAGTTATTGTTTCGCAATTATAGGCTGTCTCGTTTACAAGGTATAAAATTGATTGTAAATGCACATGATTAATTGTTCTTATACCGTGGCAGAGGGGAAATGCTACCGCTAGGCTAGTCCTTATAATAAATAGTCAAAGTGAGAAACGCATCTTTCTACTCGCACTCCTGGAGAATGATTTTCGAATGTCAAATCAGCAGTAGAAAGATGCATAAATCACCATAGTAATATTGACATTTTCAACGGAGTTCAAAGAATGAGTTTCAAAAATCGCACTCCAATATTGAAATAATGAATAAAAATGTTGTAGGAAATGTCAATGGCTGCTCATTCATAGGAAAATTGTTCAGTTTGATGGTCTGAAGGACCCCCTAAAGTATGTAACGCATTTAAGTTAGGGTAAACAGTTGCATTACTTTATGGGTGATTGCACCCATGATACTGAACAACTTTCCCTAAGAAAGCTATAGGAAATTCGCAAACAAATTGTGGACTTTCTATACTAAATGCAATTAGCTGATCGAATGTTTGTATAGAAAACCGATTTTTTTACGAAATTCCCATTTTTTTTCCATTGGGAAAGTTGGTCATTATTATGAGTACAATGACCCATAAAGTAATGCAACTGTCTACCCTAAGACCAAAGCTAACACCCGTATTAAACGTCTTAGGGTTGAACCTCTGGCAGCACCGCATCGGCATTTCCTGTTGCTCCATCCTTTTCTATCACTCACGAACGTCATTTGCTAGAGCAAATAAGATAGACGGAACGCGATCGGGCGCGGCGGTGCTGCGGCGTGCGGTCGCGTTCCGTCTACCTTATGTGCTCTAGCAAATAACGTTCCTGAGTGACAGGAAAGGATGGAGCGACGGAAAAAGGCAATGCCGTGCTGCCAGATGAAACCCTTAGATTAAATTTATACAAGATTTTATTTAAATAAAAGACTATAAAATATGCTATATAATATAACCGAAACTGTATCATGACAAACGATGTACCTATAGGTATAATCAAGGATTTTGGAATAATAAAGGATGCCACTCCTCCTTACAAGCATTGAAACAAGAAAATTGGCCATGGTTGGCAATGCTCGACGTTCTTACGTACGTCGCCGTCCGTCGTCGATATTTCCAACGTTTTGTGTCCCTTTCTATACGTTGGAAATATAGACGACGGAGAAAAAAAAACTGCAAAGTGCGAGAAAGAAAAAACATAATTACTGTAAAAATTTCAACTCGCTACCTATTACGGTTCTAAAGTACTGCCCTTTAGAGCTAAGGCGGAAGGACAGCGTAGGATTATAATGAATAAGTTCCCGTTGGCGCCCTTTGGGTACGAAACCCTAAAAAACTGTTGATGTCGTTATTTCCGACAAAAGGTACATTAACGAACATTCATCCTTTGGGTACCGAACCCTAAAAAAACTGTTGATGTCGTTATTTCGGACAATAGGTACATTAACGACCCATTCATCCTTTGAGTACCAAACTCTAAAAAACTGTTGATGTCGTTATTTCGGACAATATGTACATTAAAGAACCATTCATCCTTTGGTACCATTGGGTACCAAACCCTAAAAAACTGTTGATGTCGTTATTTCGGACAATAGGTACATTAACGAACCATTCATCCTTTGGGTACCAAACCCTAAAAAACTGTTGATGTCGTTATTTCGGACAATATGTACATTAACGAACCATTCATCCTTTGGGTACCAAACCCTAAAAAACTGTTGATGTCGTTATTTCGGACAATAGGTACATTAACGAACCATTCATCCTTTGGGTACCAAACCCTAAAAAACTGTTGATGTCGTTATTTCGGACAATACATTAAGGAACCATTCATATCAAATTATTTTGATTTGATTTGATATTGACTGGCACCATAGACCCTACATTTTACGTTAAATGTCAAAAGTGCAGGGTTTAACAGGATAATTATCATTGGTAATAATTATCATAATAATTTTATAAAATGAATTGAATAGCCAAAAAGCCTGCATCCGATCACGATTCGCAAGAAGAAGTTCACAAACACGAAAAATATTATAAATGTCACTGTTTTCTGTTGTTTTTCTCAATTATTTGTTGTTCAACAGGATAATTATCATTGGTAATAATTATCATGATAATTTTATAAAATGAATTGAAAAGCCAAAAAGCCTGCATCCGATCACGATTCGCAAGAAGAAGTTCACAAACACGAAAAATATTATAAATGTCACTGTTTTCTGTTGTTTTTCTCAATTATTTGTTAAGGTTGAGTAGTTGTCTGGCAGCACGGAATTCTTTTTTTTTCACGGTCTATTATTTTCTCTCGCTCAGGAATGTCATTTGCTAGAGCAAGAAATGTCGCAGCACTGCCGCCGGTAATGTCGCATTCCCGCTATCTTTCTCGTTCTAACAAGTGACGTTCCTGCGGGGCTAGTACGCCAACCCGCGATAGCGACATTTAACAGATCCATCTGTCAAATTTAGTTCTTTATCTCGTTCGTTCGCGTGCAAATCGAAATAGAGTGGAAGCGTAATAGCGCTATATCACGCTATCGCGGGTTGGCCTACTAGCCCCGTTGAGCGATAGAAAGGGATGAAGCGTCAAAAATGCGATTCCGTGCTGCCAGATGAGGTTCATCCCTTATTCATTGTGATACAAAACTATGATGCCGAAGATTAAGCGCTGGTTGGTCTGGATACGAGGGCATTAAAGCAAAAACAGCACTTAGATATGATTTAGATCGACATTTTACGCAAAACTAAGAATCAGCTTGTTTGCTTGTCAGCAAGAAAATAAATTATCTTGATAATTTAGAACCCTGCAAAAGTATAATAAAATGAACAAATCAATCAAACAAAACACTAAATCGCGCCTTATCTACACCGAGGAACAAACAAAAATTATTGTCACTAATAAACTTCAACGAATCATCGTCTATTTCAACAGTTATTACAACCGAATCATCGAAAATATCTTCTTTCAACACCTTCCAGTCCCTGGTATCTAATCCAGTATTATAAAGTTCTATTCTATCTATTATTGTACCAATATCTTCTTTAATAAAACTATTAATTTTAAATTTTACCACAAAATTGTTTTCAACACTGAATTCAGTGCCCACATCGTAGATTTTTAAATCTAAATTGGCAACACTGAGGAAATTTTCTAACCAGAGAAAAGTTTTTTCGTTATGGCAACTGTACATTAGGCCGCCATCTTGGACGCCATGACACTCGATTAGAGGTAAAATTGTGGTTTTATCTAATAAATCTGAGATCATTAATTGGAATTTTTGAACAGATTCCCTTGTTATATTTTCTTTGGGATAATTCATTGGTGCTATACATACTTTTTTTATTTTATTACATTTACTTATCTTAAAGGATGGTTCTATATCGTCTGATAATGAATGAGATCTTTTGCTCGAGTTCTGACTCAAATTTTGAATCGGCTCATTGTCATTGCAAAAAAAGTCCGCTACGTTTTTATTTCTAACTAAATTAAGGTTATTATTAACTTCGGACCCTCCGTTTTCTAATTTAACTATTTCTTCTTCTATTTTAGAAACACAATCATCTAAATCAACTTCATTTTCATTTACGTCAATTTTCACAATCAAATCGGCAATATTTTCAGTTTTAATATTCAATTTGTCCGCTTCCTCCATAGCTGCTACCAAATCTTTTATATCGTCATCTTTTTCTAGCTTGAAGTCTGTTGAATTCAAGTCGTTGTCTTCTTCTAACATTTGCAAAAGTAGTGATTCGTTGGTTATATCAGAATCTATGCTATATTTGGACTGTTCACACTCTTTCGTAACCTCCGTTTCCATACTTCGCTCAAGTGATTCACTGTCAGATATAACTATAATTTCTTTTTTTTCTTCTATTACCACAATGTCATCATCATCGCTTTCGTCAACAGCTTTTTCTGCAATGGTAATTTTTTCATTTCTTGTGCTAGAAACTTTTTCTACGGTGGTGACCTCTCTGCCGGAAACATTTTGGTTTATGGTGATGGCAACATTGTTTTTGTAAATGATAGTGTTTCTAAGGTCTGTTGAGACGGGTGGGGGGAGGAGGGCGGAGTTGGTGAACCGCTTTTGGTAGAACCTCTTTTGCATGATGAGTTTGCTGTAACGAATTAGATAATGTTTTATATTTAAAAATTGCCCTTTTTCTGAAAACTATCTGAATTGGGTCAGAGTGGTACAAAGATGGAAGAATATGTCGGTTTCATTACTTAAATGATGTTTGTGTGAAAAGTCAGCTGTTTCATACAAAACTGCAATACCGGCTTGACTCAAATGTATGGGACAGCAGATTTTTTTTTTTCTCTATGTTGGCTCCATAGTGAAAGTTGTTCAGTTTGATGGTCTGAAGCACCTCCTCAAGTATTACTAGGATGTTTTGTTACACCCTGTATACAGTTTTGTTCCATGTCGTAGTGCTAAAGTGTTTACATGTTTCTGAGGCTGACTGTACATACACACATACTCGTAAGCTCACGCCATTGTCCCATGAGGGTAGGTAAAGACTACAGCCGCCACAGCTACGACTGTTTATAGACTAAGAGATAAGTGTACTTTTGGCAACCATCAGCCGCAAGGCTGATTTAGTGTTTATGAGGTGTAGAGCATCTCTGTGATGGGGATGGACCAGGTCTGCCTGTATAACTCCAGTCGGTTTAGAAGTTACTGATGTTTAAAGGTCAGTAAAAAATTAACGATCAGCTGCAAGGCTGATCTCCTAAACCGAGTGGATGAACCATGTCAGTTTTAGTACTGTTCACATACCTACAGTGCATACTACTAGATGCCGCGTTACAAATAATATTTGCAATTTATAAAATAATTACGAAGATATAAAGCTTTGCAATTTTTCATACAACATTTTAAAAGCTTTACATCTTCGTAGTTATATTATAAATTGAAAATGTTATTTGTGACGCGGCATCTAGATTTTCTAAACTATGTTTCCATAAATAAAATATTATTATTATTAATTCCGTCTACGCGTATTGTGCGTCAAACTTTTGTATGGACTGAAACCACCTTAAGTTATTACACTGTTCTTGATTCGGTCAACCAAAGTTATACCACACATACTTCGTAAGGAGCGTATATTTTTTAACCGTAGAAAACAAAAAACTGAGGAGAATCTCAATTCGAAACGTATATATGTTTTTTTATGTATGATCACGCATAACTTTCTACAGAGTAGTCCGATTTTGATAATTCTTTTTTTAATTGGAAAGGGTTTACTCCCGAGGTGGTCCCTTTTCAATTCGGTGAAGATCTGGCGACGCACTTCAGAGCTACACAATAGAACGTAGAACTCAAAAGTTGACAACAAATCATCGGCGATTGAAACGTTTGCTTCGTATCGATGTACCCTTTGAGTGTGCTGATATCAGAATCCAACTAACGTATTTCACCACAACAAATTAAAACCGACTTTAAACTCAAAAAGTAAAAAATAATATTGCAGCCGATGAATTTTACGTTAGCATGTACAAAGTGTTACAAAAATACAAATAAACATTTAAGGGGGTGGTTAAGACCATCAAACTGAACAACTTTCACTATCGAGCCAACATCGAGAAAAAAAAATCTGCTGTCCCATACATTTGAGTCAAGCCGGTATTTCAGTTTTGTATGAAACAGCCGACTTTTCACACACCAATATCGAAATGGCGAAAAAAATCTGAGGTTTCATCATCATCGTCATCGTATCAGCCAATAGACGTCCACTGCTGGACATAGGCCTCCCCCAAAATAGGAAAATTTACCATAAATCGCCATGATGCGATGCGTTTGCTTTGACTATTTATTATAAGGACTAGCCTCGCGGTAGCATTTCCCCTCTGCCACGGTATAAGAACAATTGATCATGTGCATTTACATTCAATTTTATACCTTATCACTAAACGAGACAGCCTATAATTGCGAAACAATAACCACGAACTTGTGACGTTTGGGGTTCACACGAGACTACTTTTCAAGATTTTCAACGTTCAAAATTAGAATCTAAAGTTATGGGGAATAAAATCCAAAGTTGCGGATTTCATGTTACCTCGCCCCCTGCAAAAAGTGGCAGAAATGTTTGTTAGTAGAATATCACGCGTAACTAGTCCCTACATAAGTAGTCAAAGTGCGTTTACGATGTTCCATACTAAACTACAGATCTACTCAAGCTAATTGAATGGGACAAAAGAATTTCTTTTTGCGATTTCGATGTTGGTCCCATAATGAAAGTTGTTCAGTTTGATGGTCTCAACAACCCTTAAACTTAAAAGTTTTATTTTTATTTTGTAACACCCTGTATAAGAATATAAATGTGTTTTATTATAATTGTTTAAATTACTTACTTGCTATCAAACGTCACAGTGATGTAACAATCCTCAGCCGCCCTCCGTATATCTCTATAAATATCACTTTCAGTCACACTGCTGAAAGACACCTTTATCTCCCTTCTATTAACATTAGCGACAACCATCTGCACAAACGCCCTCTGTTTTGTATTTATAATACAATCTAGAATATATTCTTTTTCAACGTCCGGCATCCCCACAAACTCCTTTATATATTCTAAGAATATTATTCTGTAGGCTAATGATTTGACAGATTTCGCGGAGTAGCAATTGTGTTGTGATGCAAAAATTTCGATTAGCTCGTCTATTCTTATAGAGATGTCGCTTTTGGCTGGTTTGGGTGAATTTGGTTTTTGTGTTGTCTTTTTTTTCGCTTTCGTTTTTCTTGTTGCTGCTGATGTTTTTGCTTTGTATAGTTTTATTGACCTGTAAATAATAGTATGCATTATGTAAAAGTGAGCAAGTAGGTCACTACAGTCAAAGCTGGATTGCAGCACGAGCCGCAGGCGAGGGCTGTGAACGTGCCGAGACTGTAATATCCAACCATAAAGGTATTATACCAGGAATAGAGGAACTGAGTAACTTTTTTTTCTTCTTCAACGTACAGACACACTTCTGTTACAACTTCAAATATTATTGATTTTCATCAGTTACAGTAGTGTTACAGCTATGTTGTGCTATTTCGGATCAAATTAAAGAGCGTGGGTTCAAGTCCCGCCCGAGACAAATTTCTCAATCTTTAATTTGATTCACTTCTGTTACAGTTTTATAAATAAATGGTATGGGCTCGATCCCTTGGCCTTAAAAAAAAGGCAAGCACAGTTTTGACAGGATCTCGCGAACGTCTCTATGGAGCGATAAACACGCCATCTGTAGAGTTTTTTAGGAACTAAATTAAATCAAAGAGAAGAAACCCTCTCGTTGGTGAACTTACGCCTTGTCCTCTGAAAAGCTGCATTGTATTTGCAAACTCTGGTCCCTTTTGAGTGCCTCGAGAATTTGGTACACTTCTTCGCGAAAAGACACAACTATAAGTGGAACTACCTGTGGAATAATTGTCATTTTGAGATAATGAAGGAGGAAAGGATATAAAATGTCCAACTTAGGGTTGGGCCTCATCCAGTGTTGCCAGCCGGATCTTGTCAAAAGTAACCAGAAATAGATAAAAAAGTAACCTTTGGTGTGAAAAGTTTTTTATTTTTTCCACCGAAAAGTTTTTTTTTGTCGAAACCTTTTATATTTTTTCCCAGTAATAAGGTAAGGTAGCGTTTTTCATTTTAAGTTGCATTTTTTATCCGATTGATTGATCGAACGAGTAAGTGAGACGCGTTAGTCATTTGTGATTTGGTTTCAGATTTGGTATACATTACTGTGAGAGAAAAACGTGTTTTTAGGAGCTGCACTCACTACGTTACGAACGTTTTGCGTTATAAAACATTGCAAATAATATGAAAAGGCGTTCCGTTACATGGAAAAATAAGAATTTTGAAATTTCCGAAAAATCACCTAAAGGTAACCATTTGTATCGTGTAACCTAAATGTTACCCAACAGAGCTAAAAATCACCTAAAAGGTTACAAAAGTAACCTTCTGGCAACCTCATCTGACAGCAAGGAAACGCATATTTGCACGCGCCATCTTTTTCTTTGAATGAGGAGTTTTCTGACAGCTAGTCAAACGTAGTCAAACGTAGTTCAACATACCGGCGATAGATGGCGTTGATCAGAGAGGGGTCCGGAAACGAAAATTTTAGGCTAAAAAGTAAACAAAAATGCATGTCACTGAGTCAGACGCATCGGTTGATAAAATATGTGTTCATATTTTGGTGTTTACTTAAAAACACAAATTCTTACTATTTTATTATCTGCAAGGGTGCATGTCCGCTCACCCCTGTCTCGTCAACGCCATCTATCGAGCCATTAGGAACTACTTTTTCTTTTTTAATGGCTTTCGAAAAATCCCTCATTGTTTGTTGAATATGTTAAGGGGGGGGGGGGGGGGGGGGGGGAGAACCTATTTTGTATGTTTACGAACCGGTATTTGATAACCAAATTATTACATTTAATATACAGGGTGTCCCGTAAACAGACGTCAACCCGGCGGATGCTGATAGGTTAGGTCATGACTAAGCAGAATATCAAAATTTGATTTTAGTAAAAGTGTCTTAGTTTTAGAGATAATTGACAGTTTTAACACAATAAGAACATTAGTAGCCGTGGCACTCAAAATAGTGACTAAGGTAAGGTAGTTTTACGAATTTCATAAAACTGACCATCTCTGGAAAACTAAGAACCTTTTCCTAAAGAAAATGTTGACAGACTGATTGATTGATTGTAAGATTTTTTTTATTTTAGTATATTCTGGTTAGGTATGAACTAACCTATCAGCATCCACCGGGTTGACGTCGGTTTACGGGACACCCTGTATATAGTTCAAATAACAGTGTAGATACGTTCTTTCTGCAGTGAACCGAACCGTTGAAAACATGATTCAATTAAATGTTCTCGATAGAAAAGAGGACCAAAGTAAGTTCGATTTCAGATTTAGTTATAACCAGTTTTACAAGAATCACCATACACCATTTCTTCTGAATATACCATCATTTGAAAGGTAATTAATTATAGCAGTGATTCTACCCGATGGTTTTTTCCCCAAATACACAAAAGAAAAGATATTGATGAAAAATACGTTTTTTTTGCGTTCTTGCTTTCAATTGAAGCGGTATAGCTAATTGCAAACGTTTGCTTCTAAGAAAGAAACGCTTGCACTAGGGATATCTGGCCTTAATATATCCCGTAGAACCACATAGATTGTTAATTAGTCTTTTTATTTGTCCAAATTTTTTGACACTGTGTTTAAAACGTGTTTATCATGAAAAAGGCGCTGTAAAATTTAAATGTTGTTGTATTAGAAATTAAGGCTTTTTATTTCTTAACAATTAAACTTTGACTACTTATATAGGGACTAGCCACGCGTGTAATTCTACTAACAAACATTTCTGCCACTTTTTGCGGGGGGCGAGGTAACATAAAATCTGCAACTTTGGATTTTATTCCCCATAACTTTAGATTCTAATTTTGAATGTTAAAAATCATGAAAAGAAGTCTCGTGTGAACCCCAAACGTTCTAATTTCGAAATTATTGTTTCGCAATTATAAGCTGTCTCGTTTAGTGATAAGGTATAATATTGAATGTAAATGCAGATGATTAATTAATCTTATACCGTGGCAGAGGGGAAATGCTACCGCAAGGCTAGTCCTTATAATAAATAGTCAAAGTTGTTACCAAAATCTATTTGCTTGTTCCTTAGCTAGAAATAACATCTCTCATAACAACCCTTTGTTACGTATGTGTAGAACATATAACGAACACTGTAAAGATTTCGATATATTTCATCAAAATCAGACTCAATATATTAACTCTATTAGATGCATTTTAAAAACATTTAAATAACAATTTTATCAATTCTCAACCATAATGTTTAGATTTTAAGATAATGTTGTGCGCAGTGTTATTGAGAGGCAATTTTAGCCCTATTGTAGATATAATATTTGTATATAGCATATGTTTTATATTGTCTTTTGTTACTGTGCCTATTAAAATAAAATAAAATAAAACAAAATAAAGCAATTAAACAATATTTCCAAAAAACAAGAATGTCACATTGTAGTCATTGCTGATTTTCGGTTTAGTCCTTTTTCGCCGGATTCCTTATTGGACGGATAATCTTTTTAGTCGCCTAACTGATGGTACAATTTAATTGATTGATATGTATCATGAGTACAAACCAAATACCTTTGCCAGCTTCCTGATATGTATACATTTCCGATGAAAAATAAATTTGTCAAATGAAATCACTAGCGTTTCCAAACAAGAATCTGGCCAAAACGGAATTCGTCCAATAAGGAATCCGGCGAAAAAGGACTAAACCTGATTTTCGATTTATCGGGTCACTGCGGATTTGTTTTTATAACGTTTGTTGTTATTATCTTTAAAACCACCACGGTTTTAACGACAATGGATACAATCATAAAACATAATAATCCGTAATGTTTCGATAAATTGAAAGCCTGTCAGGACTACAATGTGACATTCTTGTTTTTTGGAAATGTTGTTTAATTGTATGGAAATAAAAAATATATGATTGGGGGCAGTACAATAGGCTCAGCGCAGCCTGAAGTAATTTGATGTTTAATAACCAATAAAGAAAAGCATGAAAGGACTTATGAATGTGGAGGAAGCTAGAGAGTATGTCAGGATCGTAGCAGGTGGCGTTCCGTTGTCTCTGCCTACCCCAGTGGGAGACAGTCGTGAGAATATGTATATATGTATAACCGCTGGGATAGTACGAGCCTTAACAGGACACTGCAAGTTAAACAAACACCTTTACAGAATGGGGCTTGTAGATTCACCCACTTGCAGATTCTGCTGTGAAGCAGAGGAAACGCCCATACACCTTCTCTGCGAATGCGAAGTGCTCATTCACAGCAGGAGTCGCCATCTAGGTGGATACATAATAACACCTACTGACATCAGGGACCTCCCCTCCAAAAGCATAACACGGTTCATGAAGTCCGTGGGCCTAGGAAATGACCTTAGGTCTAGGGTGACAGCTACAATAGATCTATCTAGGTCGCAGTAGCTATTTGGTCATTGACCAAGCCCTTATAACCAAATAATAAATAATAAACCGCTGGGATGACGACATAGCGCGCGTAGCCGGCCGCACTTGGACCCGCCTGACCGGAGACCGAGCGACGTGGCAACGGATGGAGGAGGCCTATACCCGACTTTGGGTGTCCCAAATATCATAGCATGTTATCTACATTTACTGTCAGGTCGTACTTAATTATATTGTGAATGGAAAATATTATTTAGGGTAATTATTATTAAATTAAATTAGCAAATTAGCATGACAATCTTGAACAATTTTAATTATAATGTATTTAGAAAATATTTGTAAGCATTTCTTTATTGTAAGTTTACTACGACCTGTGCTTATTTATTTTAATTGAATGAAATATAATTGTTAATATTATTAATTAGGTAACATATAAAATTAGAAACCACAACACTCTAGAGATTTTTTTCGAAAGTAATTTACATATTTTGTATCAAAACATAAGAAGCCTGAATAAAAAACGCCATTTAATAGAAGCAGCTATGGATGATGAAAAAAGTCCGCAAATACTTTGCCTAACAGAAACCTGGATAACTACATCAAAGCTAGACCTCCTACACGTGGATGGCTACAAACTAGCATCGTCATATTGTCGATCTACGCATGAAGGAGGAGGCGTATGCATACTATTAGAAGAAGACATAGCTTACGTAGAGTTAAAAGATATCATAAATATGTCTATATTTATTATTGAACTATGTGCTATAGAAATTCAAAAGTATAACCTAGTTTTAGTTAGTTTGTATTGGCCAGATAGAAAAAGAATGCCAGAAATATTTTTTAATTCTTTAACAAAACTTTTGCAGCATTTACAGAACAAATATATAACAAAGGATATAGTTATCGGTGGAGACTTTAATGTAAATATATTAGAAACATCATCACCAACAACAACCCTTTTGGATTTAATGATTAGCTATAACTTCCAACAACACGTAAAAGAACCCACCAGAGTAACCAATTCTAGTGCTACTTGTATAGACTTGTTATTTGTCAACTTCCAAAACAAACAATTTAATTTATCTGTATATGACTATGGTTTCTCAGATCACAAAGGTGTACGAATTAGCATACCAACTAAAACTCCAAATGTACAAAAAAACTTGTGTATTGAAAAAAGGCAATTCAGTCACCTTAATATCCAATGTTTTAAATCAGAATTAGGAAAAATTGATTTTACGGACATTATAACCAAAGAAAAAAATGCAAATGAAAATTACAACGCTCTTAGCAATACATTAAAAACACTATTGGATTTGTGCATCCCTAAAATACGCATGAGACTAAAAAATAGAAATAAAAAAACCTGGCTAACAACTGGGATAAAAACATCTTGCAGACATAAAAGGCTATTAAAAATCCTAGCTTCCCAAATTGATAACCCTATCCTAAATAAAAATTACAAGGATTATGAGAAATTATTAAAAAAGACAGTTTTAACATCGAAGAAACTTATAAATATAAAAAGAATTAAAAATGCTGACAATATTGTGAAAACAATGTGGAACATAATAAAAGAACAAACAAATAAAGTTACAGGAAAAAACAGAGAAAACATTAAATTAGACACAAAACAGAAGCCCACGGATGATCCTAAAGTAGTAGCAAACACGTTCAATAGTTTCTTTTCATCAGTGGCTGACAGCAGCGGCGACGGAGCTCCACCGGCTGGCCGTCCAGTAGTTGTGCCCACTGAAAACTCTATGTACCTGAAACCTGTCACCACGCAAGAAATCTCCAAAATAATCAATAATCTTAAGAATAAACGAAGCTTTGGCCACGATGAGTTACCACCCATATTAATTAAGAGTTGTGCTGCAGAACTGGCCCCAGTATTGTCATATTTAATAAACCAATCGTTTGCTGAAAGCATCGTACCGGATTCGTTAAAGGTTTCAATTATTAAGCCCATTTACAAAAAAGGTAACAAAACTGACTGTAACAACTACCGACCAATAGCTCTCTTACCAACCATCTCTAAAATATATGAAACTGCTATGTCCAACCGTCTCTACACGTTTTGCGAAAAATTTAACTTGTTTAGTGAATGTCAAAATGGATTTAGGAAAAACCACTCAACCTCGTTAGCTGTTTATAAATACATACATGAAATACTAAATATCATAAATAATAAACAATATGCCATAGGTATATTACTGGATATGAGTAAGGCGTACGACAGGGTTTTATATAACATTTTATTAAAGAAGCTTTATGGTTTAGGCGTACGGGGTCTCGCCTACAACTGGTTCATCTCATATCTTAGTAATCGTACACAATATGTTGAAGTAGAACATTGCGATTACACTACAGGTGAAATAAATAAAGTTCGATCACAGAAACTAAATACAACAAAATCAATACCCCAAGGCAGCGTCCTTGGTTGCATACTATTTCTGCTTTATATTAACGATTTGCCAAGCATTATAGAAAATAAATGTACCCTATTCGCTGACGATATTTCAGTGGTAGTATCCTGCAAGGATGACTTGGACTTGAACAATCACTTAGATAACACTCTAACAAAAATAGTAACCTGGCTCCATGAACACAACCTCCAAGTTAACTTTACGAAAACGAAACTCATGCAATTTAAACCCTATCATAAACGAAAATTAAATATCAACTATTCATTTCAAAATAAGCAATTAGAATGCGTAGCTACTTACCCATTGTTAGGTATAAACGTTGACTCTAATATCGATTGGAAAGACCATATACTGAAAGTTACAACCAAATTATCCCGATTCACGTATGCCCTATACCAACTCAAAAAAGCAACAGATCTCAAGACAGCAACCAGCGCTTATTACGCTTATGCACATTCCTGGCTCCAATACGGCATAGTGTTGTGGGGAAACAGCACTGAAACAATAAAATTATTCAGACTACAGAAAAAATGCCTTAGAATCCTTGTAAACATTGATGTAACAGTAAGTTGTAAACAGTACTTTATACAGCAAAAAATTTTAACTTTAACATGCATTTACATACTAGAAGTCAGTATTTTTGTCAAAAAGAACATGCACCTATACCCGCAATACTCTCGACCACCAAATTTAAGACCGCAAAATAGACTAGCCTTTCCCTTCTCTAAATTAAAACTAGTTCATTCTGGTCCATTCGCAATGTCGGTTAAAATATATAATCAAATCCCAGAACATATTAAAGAAGAACAAAATCCTAACATATTTAAAACCATGTTGATAAATTTCCTAATCGAAAAATGTTTTTACTCGCTGCAAGAGTTTTTTGTGTAATATTGTTATATTGTTTATGACTTAAGTGTAATTTTCATATTGTTAGATTTATCCGTGTTAACATATTTTTATTTTTATTTTATTTTCTTTGCTGCGCCCTTTCAGGGTTCGTGTTGAAGCTGTACCTACTATAATGTATGTTATTTAAGACCTTATGTACAACATGAATGCAATAAAATATTGAAGTATTGAAATTGAAAGTAAGCTGTGAGGTAACCTATTTATATTATAAAATTGAAAATTTGTAGTTGTGCTAAATTATTTTGTGTGTGAATGTATTAATATAATTTTTGTATATTTGAAATTAAATCCTTTACTTATAATCAATTTATTGTACGCTAATTTTTGGTAAATAAATAGCTTTTTCATTTATTTTTTATTTATAACCAATAAAGATAAATTAAAACACAAAATCACCTACTTGTGATTTTATATTTTGTCGGTTATGTTCAAAAACTGACCTTTCTAACATTGAAACTGCAGAGGCAGTCGTTAGCAAACTTCCTCTCCTGCTTGGTCAGCAGCGGATTGTAATGAGTCGTCGCCTCGGTCTCGCTCGAGCCCAGGAACGACAGGACTTGGTTGACGAATATCCCTCTGAATTCTGTAGCTGTGCGTGTTATAGGTCTGATGTGGCCTAGACCTGCTCCTGGAGACTAAAAATAGAATAACAATCTCCTATTTATTGATTAAAACTAAAACTCACAACTGTTGCCCGTGACTCCCTCTGCGTGGCACTTTAAAAAACTATAGTATAGGCAACTAGGCTGATAGGCAAATGCCCCATTTGCCCCCCACACGCGGCAGTTAATAGAGGCGGCGAATTCGGGATAAATATACAGGGTGTCCCGTAAACCGACGTCAACCCGGCGGATGGTGATAGGTTAGTTCATGACTAAGCAGAATAGCAAAATTTGACTTTAGTAAAAGTGTCTTAGTTTTAGAGATATTGACAGTTTTAACACAGATACTGCATAGAACATTTGAAGCCGTGGCACTCAAAATAGTGACTAAGGTAAAGAGTTTCACTAATTTCATAAAACTGTCCTTATCTCGAAAACTAAGAACCTTTTCCTAAAGTAAAATGTTGACAGATTGATTGATTGACAGATTTTTTTTATTTTTTAATTTAGTATATTCTGGTTAGGCATGAATTTAACCTATCAGCATCCACCGGGTTGACGTCGGTTTACGGGACACCCTGTATATGGTTATTTTAAATTAGTTGGCGAAACTGAAACAGGGCTGATGATAACAGATTGCATTATCAATGTTTATAATCGGAATTGAAGATTAACAATAGTAGATTACACACTGAGGGCAGGAAAGTAAGAAAGGTTTCAGATATCATGATATAAACATGTGATCTGAGGTTTTCTTATTTACTGTCCGAGGTTAGTATACTATTTTTCTCCTCGACGGAGACGGAAAGCGGCAACTTCGTATAGCGCAGCGAGACGAAAGTTGACGCTTTCCGCCCGGGGCTGAAAAATTATTATTATCGTACGTATCGTAAGCAGTGTGCGGGACGCGGGCGGACATTGAACTCAGAATCATATGATCGGGCGGCGGGTCATTATCACGCAATTGTACTTAGTAACAGATACCAACGCTTGTTAAGTTTCGCTAACCAACCACTAACCAACTAATTAGATTTCACCTTATAGATTGATTGAGCTCTGTCTATAACGAATTCGTGGGGCAGAGAAAAGTCGAACTCGCTTCGCTCGCACTAAGTTTCTGTTTTAATAACTGTACTGTAGAAGGTTAAATGTGTTACTCTTCTTTTGCTTGGCTGCGAGAGGTTTTTCTTAATGAAATACTTATTAAAGCTTGAGGTACAATTATATATTTCTTTTATTTGATAATTTATTGCAAAGCAAGACGTCAACTACTCTTTTGTCCCAAGGGCCTAATAAAAAAAATATCACCTAGCATCTTTATTTTTTCCGAGGTCCGTGTTCCAAAGAACAAGGGGCAGAATGGGCCCAGCACTGTAGCACTTTTTTATCTACTTTAAATTAAAGGCCTGAATAAAACCAACATTTTATTATATGGCAGCATAACTGGGTGTTGGGTGGTGGGTGTTGCCTGGTGGTTGGTGGGTGATGCCTGGTGTGGTGGGTGTTGGGCGTTGGATGTTTGGTTGTGGGTCTTGGGCGGTTTGTGTTTGATTTTGGCAAGCTCCCATAGTACCATACTCTTTCTTCTACTGTTTAGGCATTATTAGGTAACAAAATATTAGCATTTATATAGGTAATTGATTGCATTTTTAAACGGCTGTAACTTTTTTATTTAACGCGTTACAGTTATGCTGCCAAATAATAAATTTTTAGTATTATTCAGGTCTTTAATTTATAGTAGGTAAGAAAGTGCTACAGTACTGGGCCCAGGGTCCATACAAAACTGCCCATTGTTCTTTAATCTTGTATAGCAGCTAGTATTAAACCCCGCGATATACAACCTTTACTGTACCTACACATAATCCTAAAGAGTTCTGACCACGGCTAAGACGTTGCTTCGCTCGATCCATAGCTTTAATTTAGGTGCTTTCTCATATGTTTTGTACGTAAAAAGCTCCAACCAAATAAAAGGTTGTAATTTAACACTTACCAAATGCAGCGGAGGTATGATGGGTTCAGTGATACCGTCGCCCCTAGCACCTAGGGCACCGCCCTTCCATCCCATCATGACCATCATTCTGAAATGCGTATTACTGTTTTAGTCACCATGAGGGTCCAGCGCCCGCGGCTTTCGCCTCGATAAACGCTTTATCGCGACTGCTGGCTCGTTCGTTCGCGCACAAAAAGAAAGAGAGTTAGAGTGAGATAGATATGTATCGCGCCGTCATGCCGCAGGTGCTGGTGCGAATCAATAATTGTATAAGGTCCGCCACATACATCTTTACTATTATAAAACTGTAAAGCCCAGACAGCCCTGGTGTCAGAGTTTTTATGTAACGACTACTACCACCAGAGATAGAAGCCGGGACCAACGGCTAAACGTTGCCATCCGAAGCACGGAATCATTCTTCTTTTCAGACAATCAGGTGATTCAGCCTGCAATGTCCTAACCAAATGGGGAAAAACGCACAAAGTGCCATATCACTAGGTGTCCCCCGTGGGAATCGAACCCACGACTTCCGTGTAGGGAGCCCAATGCTCTTAACCAGTAGACCACAGAGGCAGTGCACTAAGGGGTGCTCTATGAAAGGATCACTACATGGTATAAAACAAAGTCGCTTCCCGCTGTCTGTCCCTATGTATGCTTAGATCTTTAAAACTACGCAACGGATTATGATGCGGTTTTTTTTAATAGATAAAGTGATTCAAGAGGAAGGTTTATATGTATTCAGGGTGAAATTGATATCATTAGTCTCGACGCGCGAGTTCGTGACTCAAATGTATGGAACAGCAGATTTTTTTTTTGCTCCGGTCGGTTTGCTCCCATAGTAAAAGTTGTTCAGTTTGATGGGTAGACTAGTTTAAAAGGATGCTCATGATATCGATTTCACCCTGTATATTGCAGTAGCATTGCACCCGTGCGAAGCCGGGGCGGGTCGCTAAGTACAATTATATTATACGAGCGTTAACCCGCGACTTCGTCCGCACAAATTATATACCAGATTTTAATTCAGATCATAAGCTATCAAACAAAAAAAGTTTCATCAAAATCGGTTCAGTAGTTTTTGCGTGACACTCGTTCAAACAAACAAACACCCAAACAAACACACAAACAAACAGACAGACAAAAAATCCAAAAATTGGTGAAATGGAATCAGGGACACCTAAAAACCATATCGTAACTTTTTTTTTGTTAATATCTTCAATGTACAGACAAACTTCCTGTTACAGTTTTATAATAGTATAGATTACAAAATCGACCCTCAGATATCGATTTTAGAAGAAAATGGTTCTGAGACTGTGTATCTTTAGTGACATAATAAAAAAAGAACATACCTTTCAGCCTTATCACTCTCCAGCGGTGTTGACATATCCTGATATAGCTTGCTCTTTCTGGCGCACTTTATTGGCATATCTTGCTCCTTGTCTTCGTCCATGTATTCAGTGTTGCCAGCCGTTTGGAAAGATATACCCATTACCGGACGGTTTCTGCAAATATATTGTCCTTTTTAATATGCTGACTGTTTCAAGGGGAATCGAAAAAAAAATCTGCTGTCCCATACAGTTAAAACAGTTTTGTAAAACCGTTTTAACTAAAGTGTCAAACCTAGTAACTAAATTTTTTTTTCAAATGACATTTTTATACAATTTTATTACTAATATTTGAACGCATCCATGGCAAAACTCTTAAGAGGATAGACCAGTACTGTTTAGTCCATACAAACGTATTCCCCTGTTTTCTCTCTGGATAATGACACTAGAGCAAATATTTTTTTACCATACAATCTACGTCACCTCTGCCATGTCCCTATGTTTTGCTTTTTTGCATTAATTAATTACTGTAAGAACTAGGGACCTTCGAAAATTACCAATTTTACCGCCCGTTTTCAGACACCCCGTAAACAAATTTGACGAATATAAACAAGAAAAGCAAAACATACAGATATAGCCAAAGTCTTTCTCATATTATTTTTGAAATAATTATTAAAATCGGTTTAGTTTTGGAAGAGGAAACAGTGGAATACGAAATGCTGATTTCGTCGATTTTTAATGGATATAAAATCGGTCCGAGCTGCAGTAGTCTCTTTCGCACTCTAGTCAGCGGGATGTATGGGTGGATCGGATCGGACAAATACGTATTCACTCGGAAAAGTCGAAAAAGTCCTATTCTTCAAATTAGCATTTCAGCCCACCAATCCTCTTAAATCCTTTGCGTCAAATATAATTAGGTTATGGGTTAAGCCTCATCTGGCAGCACGGAATCCCATTTTTTCACTCTCCATCCTTTTTTGTCGCTCACGAATTTCATTGGCTGGAGCCAGAAAGGTCGCAGAACTGCCGGTGCGGCCGCGTGCCATCGCATTCCCGCTGTCTTTCTCGCTGTAGCAAATGACATTCCTTAGCGACAGAAAAGGATGGAGCGTCAAAAAATGCGATTCCGTGCTGCCCATAAAGTTATTCTACCTTACGGAATAGAGGAACTGACAGCTGAGAGAGCGAGATGTACCTAGCGGCACCACTGTATAATAGAAAGAGATACGTGAAGCGAGGCAATACAACAGTTTTTGGGGATCTTATCACAGGGTGAAAATTCGGCTTCTGTGAATAATTGCGAATCCAAAGTGAAATCGTAGAAAATTTTGTCAAATATACTAACACTATTTCATTAAATAATCCACGATTTCACGTTTGACACCGTATTATATAAGGTCTAACAAAACTAGCTGAAACTATTTTAAGGGGATGATCAAACCATCAAACCAAACAACTTTCTCTATGGGACAAATATCGAAATCGCGAAAAAAATTTGCTGTCCCATACATTTAGGTCGAGTACGTTTGTAAGGATCAGCACATTTTTTTTTCGCGATTACAATATTGGTGTCATAGAGAAAGTTGTTCAGTTCGATGGTCTGATCATCCCCTTAAAATAGTTTCACCTAATTTTGTTAGACCTTATAGACAGTGCTCGAATTTTTGCTTGCCGATAATCTCCTGAAAACCTCCGAAAGCGGTTTCATTTGACAACTCTTGTCAGTTCCTCTATTACTGTAAGGTATAATAACTTTATGGTGCTGCCAGATAAGGTTCAACACTAAAATAGACTTCCTAGATTTTCTTACATACATAAGTTAGTTTGTTAGTTACATACAGGTGAAGCTAATAATATAAGCGAGTTAAAAAAGGCCCACTTACCTTCTATCTCTGCTTATGGCCCTTGGTGTAGACATCTGACTCCTAGGGGATGGTTTTGGCACATTTCGATCCTCTAATCTTTTTTCTGGGGCGCTGTAATGTTAAAAGTCAAACAGGATATAAAATTAAAAATAAACATAATTATGCTCACGACTCCCCGAGACCCCTGAAATTGAAATTGAAAGATCGGGTAGTTAAAACGACAGTGGTGTTCGCTCGCAAAAACTTATCAATAAGCATCATAGCATAAGCATATGCTCACGACTATATTCCCCAAGGGGGTAGTCAAAGATATTCTGAAACCTCAGAACATCCACATTTCACTAGTAGTACCGAAACTCTGTCCAGTGTGACGGGGAGCGAGCCCGTCACCACTTGTAATGGATAATGAGTACAATACATGCCTCGAAATTGAAGCATGCAGGTTTCCTCACGATGTTTTCCTTGACCGAAAAGCCAATGGTGTTACAAATCGTACATAAATTCTAAAAAAGGTCTTTGATATGAGACGGCCTGGACGGGGATCGATCCATCGCCTCCTGCAAGGCAGGCAAGGTTACTCGCCACTGGACCACCAGGGCTTTAAAATTAAAAGCGTAACATATTAAACAGGATGCTTTATACCAT
The DNA here is from genome assembly GCA_927399405.1 of Agonopterix arenella. NCBI lineage: Eukaryota > Metazoa > Arthropoda > Insecta > Lepidoptera > Depressariidae > Agonopterix > Agonopterix arenella. The sequence goes on along the minus strand of OV656716.1, from coordinate 3,535,790 downwards.
CAAACTGAACAACTTTCACTGTAGCAACAAAGTCGAAAAACAAACAAAAATCGTCTGTTTCGAACATTTGAGTCTAGTAGGTGCTGTAGTTTTGTATGAAACAGCAGATTTTCTTAATGTCGTCTCCATAGTGAAAGTTGTTCAGATTGATAGTCTAAAACACTCCCTTAAGTTTTTGACGCATTTATATTTACACTTTACACCCTTTACATTCTGATTATGCCATATTTATTTATAAATTTAGAATATCTTTGACTCTTTAAGGAAACTAATCGTGAGCATATAATTAACATTTACCTTTTGTTTTTGGCTATTTCTTGTTGTTTGGGAACATTGGGCACCCGATTCCTTTCTGCCATACTGAAATCATAAATTGTCACATAAAGTGTTAAGGTGGTTGCAGAGGGGTCAATTTTTTAACAAAACTTTGACGCACAGTACGCGTAAACGGTATTAATATTAGTAACTTTGTATATATGGAAAAATAGTTTAGGAAATCTAGATGCCGCGTCACAAATAATTTGCAATTTATAAAATAATTACGAAGATATAAAGCTTTGAAATTTTTCATACAAAATTTTAAAAGCTATATATCTTCGTAATTATATTATAAATTGCAAATGTTATTTGTGACGCGGCAACTAGATTTTCTAAACTATTTTTCCATAAATAAAATAATACTTTTATTATTCCGTCTACGCGTATTGTGCGTCAAACTTTTGTATGGACTGAAACCACCTTAAAGACCTTTTATAAAAAATCATGAAGAAATTATCAAGAATGTATGTCATTTTTACCTTTGTTTCTTGCTCTGGGGTGTGTCTACCCCATTTCCACAAGCAGGCACCTTTTGGAAAGATATGAATCTAAAAAAAAAACAAACAAGTATTTTTTTACTGAACAGAAAAATTGTGATTTTGTATGTTTAGGGTTGAACCTCATTTTTGCAGCACGAAATCCAATTTTTTTCACGCTCCATCCTTTTCTGTCGCTCAGGAACGTCATTTGCTAGAGCGAGAAAGATACGCGACAGCACCGGCAGTGCTGCGACCTTTCTCGCTCTAGCAAATGACGTTGCATCATTCAGGCCTCCCCCAAAATAGGGGGGGGGGGGATTTGCCATAATAGCCACGCTTGGCAGGCGGGTTGGCGATCGCAGTTGGATTGAATTTGTGTACTCAGAGGATGCTGCTGCCCATCCTCCGGTAGATCCCTTAGTCGCCTTTTACGACACCCACGGGAGGAAATGGGATGGTGCTATTCTTAGCCAACACCACCATTACAGAGCGACAGAAAAGGATAGAGCGTGAAAAAAAGCGATTCCGTGCTGCCAGTTGAGGCTCACTCAACCCTTAGATGTTTGTCGCTCAATCACGCATAAACGGCTGAAGGGATTTAGATGAAATTTGGCACGCAGATCCTATTCGATACATACAACATATTCTATGTTCTGGATTATCAAATAGGATACTTTTGAAGGTCCACGCCGACGGAGTCGCGGGCAACCCAAATAAACTGTAGATATTCGTAAACTATTTGTTTTATAGCTGTAAGCTCCCCAAATAAAATAAAATAGAAATAAAATAAATTAAATAATTGCTAAGTTAAGAAGTTATTGCAAAAATTTCCACGCCTACAGTTTATCTAGTCTCATTAAAAGTCTCCCCGAAGGAAGACCCGCCTCGAGGAAGACTTTAAATGGGACCAAATTGATGGCTTCCTTACATGGAAGGCCTATTAAGAGCAGAACAGACTCTTGGAGAGAAAGGGAAGGAAGGAAAGGAATGTCCATACATTCGAGTAGGTTTGCAGTTTTGTATGGAACAGCAGATTTTTATTTCGCAAGTTCGATGTTGGTGCCATGAAGAAAGTTGTTCAGTTTGACAGTCGGATCATCCTATTAAAAAAGTGTCAGCATATTAAGAAGGACCTTATAGATACAAACATCCATGACTCTGGTTCAAAAATATACTGATGTATCTATCTATACTATTATAAAACTGTAACAGGAAGATTGTCTGTACATTGAAGATATTATCAAAAAATAAGTTACGATATGGTTTTTAGGTATCCCTGATTCCATATCACCAATTTTTGTATTTTTGTCTGTCTGTTTGTTTGTTTGTTTGTTTGTTTGAACGAGTATCACGCAAAAACTACTGAACCGATTTTGATGAAACTTTTTTTGTTTGATAGCTTATGATCTGATTAAAAATCTGGTATATAATTTGTGCGGACGAAGTCGCGGGTTAACGCTCGTATTTTATATTAAGATACTTACTCATGAATTTCTCCCATTTTCATGATTGATCCTAAGTTAATAATAAAAATAAACAACATAAATAAATAACGCACAAGGCACAAACATTGTAATGATCCCACGTAAGCTCTAACAGGCTTTTTGTTGTGGAAACCAAACAACAACGACACAAACATATAACATTCATGACCGAACCGGGATTCGAACCCAGGACCCTGGTTTGGCAGTCTGGCGTGGTAACCATGAAACCAACTGGGTCGTCGATATAAACTTACCTTAGTCCAGTAGTCTTATTAACCTTCCCAACAACCATGTTTAAAGTCCAGGCGTGTTTCTTATAATGCGCTATGGATTTCAGCAACGATACGCAGGCTTGTTTGAAGTGTTGATGGTTCTCAGACTTCTTGGCCAGAGTTGTCACACACTGTAGAAACCTTTAAAACAATAATAGTGCGTGAGACATGGTCAGAAACATTGCTACAACTACCAAAGCGTCCAGATATCAGAAATATTTTTTTTTAGGTACAATTCAAGGTAAAGGGTTTAAAATCCTATACAATAGCCCAGTCATTTTACGGTTTGAGCCGGGACTAATTAATAATTGATATTTTTTTCCGTATAATATTGAAGACCCAATTTGAACCTAGAATTGTACAAAAATTAAAAAAAAATCACAGCACCAGTTCCAATTTTAAAATTTAGCTATTATCTCGTTCTAAAAAACCTGATGGTCTGGTTTTTTTTGCACACATACCCATGGGCTTTACCAATTATACACACTTCAAACATGGTGTTAATATTTTTGTCTACTTAGAAGGTTTTGAAAAATACGTTCGTATTTTCTAATAAATACCTCATTTTTTAAATATCAATGCCTATTTTATTGCTCAAAAATAACCTTAATTTTTAAATTTAAGTCAAAAGAGTGCATTGCATTGGTATTAATATTATTAATATAAAAGCCTTCTGGAACACACAATTTTGATTTCCATGTTGCGCAGAGAATTTTTTTTTTAATAAAAATGTCTTAAAGTCTTTTTGTCACTAAATGGTTACAGTTAAAAGCCCAATAAATAATTACTTCCTACCCCGCCCAACAAAACTCCGTAAAATGACTGGGCTACAACCGATGTCTTCGATAAAATTCTCTTATTTATAGCAATTAAAACGTTAGTGTTCGACGTTTTGACGCTTCTTTGGAGTTTTTGGAGACAATCGAAAGACGCAGGAAACGCAGAGAAGTCCACAGGAAAGAGGTGAACCGACTGCTTTGCCGCGCTACAAATGACGGAACACTTTTCCTGTTTACGACCCATACCCCATTATATTTCACTATACTGTATATTGTTCACTTGCACGATAATTTGTTACGCAAAACAACACCAATTTTACGAACCAAAACTCACTATAAACAATAAAAATTCAATAAAAGATGAGGACTCCAAACGTAGCTGACAAATAACCGCCTATACCCTAAACCTTGAACTGAAACAAAAAAAAAATTTTTAGTGCTAGCCATAGACGAAGAATTTTTCGCTTACGCTGGTAGACGGAATGTCAGTGTAACCGGGTATGAGATAGCGATAGCCATAAAATCCTATACATTTTATATGAAGTGACATTTTGGAGTCAGGTGGCCGTAGTGCAAAAAATTGGTTACGCCGATAAGGACAGCAATAAGGTAGCGATCTCTTTTTTTTAACTAGAGTGAATTTGCTATGTGCATCTCTTCAGAGTCGAAGCTAACATTGGAATGTGCCCGAGCACTCAACCAGCTAGGACTGACAAACTCTGTCACCCTAGGCTGGGTGCCTGGACACTGCGGTATTGATGGAAATGAGGCTGCTGACGAGCTGGCACGAAGAGGGGCGGAAGAGGACGCCATAGGCCCCGAGCCTTACTGCGGCATCTCTCGCAACACCTCTAGACGTGTGCTAAAGGAATGGGCCGTGAACCAAAGCCGTAAGCTCTGGTCGGATACACCAGGACTGAGGCATGCGAAAGAACTTGTGACCGGCTTTTCAAACAGACATACCTCGGATGCCATCAATTCAAACCGCAACGACTTAAGGCTCTTAGTACGAGCCTTAACAGGACACTGCAAGTTAAACAAACACCTACACAGAATGGGGCTTGTAGACTCACCCACTTGCAGATTTTGCTGTGAAGCAGAGGAAACGCCCATACACCTTCTCTGCGAATGCGAAGTGCTCATTCACAGCAGGAGTCGCCGTCTAGGTGGATACATAATAACACCTACTGCCATTAGGGACCTCCCCTCCAAAAGCATAACACGGTTCATGAAGTCCGTGGGCCTAGGAAATGACCTTTAGGTCTAGGGTGACAGCTACAATAGATCTATCCAGGTCGCAGTAGCTATTTGGTCATTGACCAAGCCCTTATTACCCAATAATAAATAATGTGCATCTCTTATTGAGTGAATATGCCAAGACACGTGCTTCCTTCTAGTACCTTCTCTTTCTACGGTGCTAGCGCAGTATAGGAAAGAGTCCTACATACAGTATGGAGACTCCCTGAAACCTTATAACTTGACCTCAAATCTCCATCCCCAAAATCCTCAAATCATTCATCTCGCTACGATGATGGAAACCCGTGTGGATGATGTCGCGGGAAAACTCTAGTCTAAACTATTATAAAACTGTAACAGAAGTGTGTCTGTACATTGAAGATATTAACAAAAATAAAGTTACGATATGGTTTTTAGGTGTCCCTGATTCCATATCACCAACTTTTGGATTTTTTGTCTGTCTGTTTGTTTGTTTGAACGAGCATCACGCAAAAACTACTGAACCCTTTTTGATGAAACTTTTTTTGTTTGATAGCTTGTGATCTGACTTAAAATCAGCCTAGCTAGCATGCCACCCCCGAGAAAACGACAAAAATCGAGATGTGCCTCCATCTTTATTATTTTACGTAGGCCAGAAAGAGCGCGCATGACGTTTTTCTCGTTTAAACGCTTTGTCGTGGGTAGCATGCTAGCTAGGCTGGTATATAATTTGTGCGGACAAAGTCGCGGGTTAACTCTAGTTATGTATAAAAATATCAACATCTTACCTTGACTCCTTAGATCCAATATCGTTAAACTCCAAACTGGCTCTTAACGGATCATTCATAAAGTTCACAATGGATTGCAGGCAGGACTTCACATAGTTGTTCGGTAGGCTTTGTATTAGCCTTTGTTTTTTTATAAATTCCCTTTGCGGTTTAGGCATATGACGCAACGACTCTGATTCGTTTGATGAATCAGATATCAATGATAAATTGTGGACCGCACTGAAATATAATTAAAAATGTTCATCTTTAAACAAACTTCAAAACTAAAAAGTTTTAAATTAATTTGTGGGGACTTGCTACAGATGTCAGCACCCACAAGTTATAGCAAAGATGCCAACAGATGGCGATACCGTCGCTCTCGGAAATATGCTCCATACATAGACAACGTTCACCGTGAATACGTAACTCGTAACCTACTACAAATAAGGTTCACAATCGAATGCAAGACATACATCGCGCAAGAGAAATAATCACAGAGATTCAATACATATACAAGGTCCAATTAAGAACTGTTGGACCACCGCCGGTCCCCAGGCTTCACACATAGCCTGGTGGAAGATCTTCCCTTTTCAATGGAGGAACATTCATAGTAGCACCTCCATAAATTCAAACAAATTATTTCTCACACAGCACAGAATATCTACTAGATATCTATTAGATATTTTGTAGACATTTAGATATTTTGTAGATATATGATCCTTTTTAATATGCTAACACTTTTTAAGGAGATGATCAGACCATCAAACTAGGATACTTTTTAACACGTTCCGGGACAGTGACCGGCTATAGCAGTGATAACAATAAAAGTTCTATTGTGTCTCGTTCACCGCCCCGGAACGTGTTAGGTCCACGTACGGAGTCGCGGGCAAGAGCTAGTACCTAAATAAATTGTAGAAACAAAAAAATTGCTTATTTAAGAATTTCCAGGCCCACAGTTTATCTAGTCTCATTTAAAGTTTCCGCGAAGGAAGACCCGCCTCGAGGAAGACTTCGAATGGAACCAAATTGATGGCTTCCTTAAATTGAAGGCCTATAAAGAGCAGAACAGACTCTTGGATAGAATGGAGGGATGCTTTTGGCCAGCAGTGGGACATCAATGGCTGATAATAATTATTTAAAGTACCGGAAATTCCAGACTTGCATACTTCATATGCTGACAGGTTTTTAAGGAGATGATCAGACCATCAAGCTGATCAAAAATATCAGCTATCACATACATTTGGTTTAAATAGGTTTGCAGTTTTGTATGGGACAGCTAATTTTTTTTTTTGCTATTTCGATGTTGCTCCCATATAGAAGGTTGTTCAGTTTGATGGTCTGATCATCTCCTTAAAAAAGTGTCAGCATATTAAGAAGGACCCTGTATACTATATTAAATATTTTGTAGACACTTCACTTGTGCTGTTGGGGTCAATGAGCGTTTTTCTTTTCTTTTTTAATTTTAGTTAGTGATGTGCCTAATCGATTATTAATAATCGATTATGGTGATAATCGGTTGCAATCGATTATCATTTATAATCCATCGATTATAATCGATTTTTGGGAAACTGTCAGTCTCTAGTTCTGTTTTAAGCTGTGGTAGGTAACTTTACAGGGAAACTTCCGAAATATTATTTAGTTTGGCTTTTTTGTTATTATTATGTTCAAAAATTGGTTAGTTAACTAATTTGAGTCTATCATTATGTATTTTTAAACGCAATCTTGGCACTGCTTGACGATACCTTAATCTGAGTAGGTGGGTATAAATTTAATAATGAATAATTATTGTACCTAAGTGTCTGTCCGTCACAATCAACTTTTTTTTAATCGTACCTAACGTAAAATATTACGAAAGCACAAAATTAAATAAAAATAAATATTAATTAGTTTTTTAAATACCTAAGTAAATCTTATCAGTAATTTAACGTGCGAACTCATATATTTTACTTATCTTTTTCATTTAATATTTTTATTCAGGATGCCTAGACATGAGATGATGAGATTTTCTATACATTTTGACTATTTTTTATTCCCATTTCAATAATCGGGTAAAATCAATTAATAATCGATTAATGATCGATTACGATTATTTTCATAATCGATTCATCGATTGGCAAAAAAATCGAATCGGCACATCATTAATTTTAGTTCCTAAAAAACTTGACAGATGGCATGTTTACCGCTCCACAGAGACCAGACGTTCGTGAGATCCTGTCAAGACTGTGCCTGCCATTTTTCTAAGGCCAAGGGACCGAGCATATAGAACCATGTCACACGTAAACAGTTTCAAATATTCAATCAAAACGATTCGCAAATAATGAAATATTCCATCAAGATGCGTTGGCATCTTTTTGATTATCTTTTCCCTCTTTATTATTTTAAAGAAACCCTTTTTGAAATTTTATTCGCACAGACCGTAGCGCCATCTATCGATCCTCTTGAAAACCAAAAGAGAAACGCTCATTGGTGGGGGTAAATTGGTGTCGTCACATAATGTCCTAATTTATCAACGCGAAATGTCTTAAACTTATAATGGAATGACCTAACGGCAAGAAATTTCTTAAACTTAATGGAATGACAACAGAATATAAAAAAATTCACATCTGAATTGTACTGCGTGGTTTTGGACATACCTTTTAGTAAGTGGTTGCTTCAAACTATGATCGGTGCGTTCTTTACTTTCATTCTTTGGTATCTTTCGTACTGTAACATGGCTGAAATAAAAAAAAAATATATAAAAAAATTTGCTAATGACTTCGTAGGTCCACAATAACTGGCGTTCTCAAGAACCTAAAAAATATAAATAAATAATGCTCACAGGCACATACATTAGATAGATAGATAGACAGATAGATAAACAATTCATTTTCATTTTTTTTTTTTACATTGTAATGAATGATTTCAAGTAAGCACTATAGGCTTTTTAATATAGAAACCATACAACAAAAACGGCACTAACATATAACATTCATTTTCGTATCACAATTAATACCAAATAATTGAGAAAAAAATTCGAAAACAGTGAAAAATTATGTCTTGTCTGTGGAACTTCATATTTCGCGTTGCTGCTGTGCTGCTAGTACAAGCTTATTGTATTTCCAATGAATTTTATATTTATCAAGATAATTATCAACGTATATTTATCAAGACAATTATCAACTACTGGGGTGCGTTCACGACCTTTAGGTGCGGTTGTTTTTCAACTCGCTCTAAGGTACGGAACGACCGCGCCAATTTTTAACTCGCTATGAGGTACGGAACAATCCCGGTTGTTTTATAACCTCAAATTTTGACATTTAAAGTAATATGGGCTTCCAGGGCTTCCATCATTTCCAAATACAATAAAAAAACTCATTTTCCATGTTAGCAAATCAAAAAGTGAATAAAAATAGTTTGAAAAACAAACTTTTATTCAAAACGCGCGAAAAGTCAAGTAACCACAGATAATTATAACGTCAGAGTGTTTTTTAACCATTGAATTTGATTGTTAAAAGTTGCAACCCGTCAGAGGTTCGGAACGGTTGAGTTGTGACAACCGAGTTGCAAAGAGCGTTTTTCACCGAGCCTCGGAACGGCGTTAGTGCGAAAAGTTGACCTCGGGGTGCACCTGGGGCGTAGGTTCTGAACGCAGCCCTGATCTGGGGTTGTGCGACAGTGTCGTCGGACGACGTGTCGCTAGCTTAGGGCTGCCATAAATGTTAGAGAGCCGACCGGGACATTAGAAATAGAAATAGGGTAAGAAGCTACCTATACCAGTGGCGTAGCGTGGGTTTCTGTCCATGTGGCACAGACCTATTTTGCCGCCCCTTTTTCCACTGAGAATCCCTACAGAAAAAGCTACGAAGCGAGCGAAGAGAGCTCGAAATTTTTTAGCGCAACTACTCAGATAGTGGTCGGAAACCTGCGGTCCATACACAATTTTTTAGATTAGATTAGATTTGATTTCTTTATTGCATTCATGTACAGCTTAAGCTTATTTTAACTTAAAGCGGAAAAGATGAGCTCGTGTCGCTACGAGCTCATCTTTTCCGCTCAATAGGAATTGGTTATAGCCAGAACTCTTTCCGTACTATTCCGTACAAAAGTGCACCTATAAAAGCGAGGGAGCGAACGAATCGAGCTCGACATTTTTTGGCACCACATCTTAGCTGTTGTTAGAACTTTTACGGATTATGGGGATTATGTTTGCAGTAATTAAAATAGAGATTTTTGTGCGAGCGAAGCGAGCTCGACTTTACTCCGCCCTACGAATTGGTAAGGCATAGAGCTTGATTAAAATAATAGTTTTCCCAAATTTGCCACCCATTAAGAAAGTGCCGCATTAAAAATCAACAATATATGACTCTTCCCTTCTTCAGCACCACTTTTCTTTGCCCTTTGATACTTTTTCTAACCTTGTAGTATCCACCGCGCTACGATGACTATATATATATATATAAGCGCGATACTATAAGGCGCAGCGTTGTGTGTTCAACCTACACGTCACTCGTGGAACAATTGGTTTGGCCTGTGGCAAGGTTCTGGATAATCTATGGACGAGCGCATCATAATTCACCAACCGGGACAAACGACTTGCTGACAGGATCACGGGGACATAACGCTTCAAACCGGGACATGTCCCGGTGTACCGGGACGTATGGCAGCCCTACGCTAGCTACGCAGGGTATTTCATAGAAATACATACAAACAACATACAATAGTGTCGCAGAGACACGTCGGCGTCGTCTACTGCTGCTGCGTGCGGTCGGCTACCAACTTGTACCGTAACCCATCAGATGATTAAACTTATTGCCCGGAATATGCCCAAAGACTACAAACGTAAGAAAATTTCAACTTACACTCCATTACGAGTCTCCTTCATTGAGACATCAAAGACAAACACCTTACTATACTCGTTCACTGCTTCCAACAACGGTGAATACAGCGACTTGAACCCAAGCCCCACATCTCCATTGCTACGCTGACAAAATAAAGAGTTCACGAACTCCGCCTGAGGTCTTAGCAACTCAGCGTATTCTATACACAGTTGGTTGTTGTTTTTGATGAATTTTAAAGTTGTGTTAAGGGTTTTTATCTTGAAGACCGTTGAGATGTCTTTGGTTATGTTTAGGTCTTCAAGGCTTGATGATAAAGGCCTGGAACGATAATCAATCAATTTATACTTTATTTCACACCAATTACATAGTATACAAAGAGTAAACATAGACAGGAAATACAGAAGGTAAAAAAAAAGTGTGTCTATGGAGTCGCATTGTAGATCTGATCTTGGGTAGTCACATCATGTATTGGTCATTGGTTGCCCCGTGCCTGGCCTACAACGAAGCTCCAGTGATGGCTCAAGATAGTGTTCTTTTCGAAAAAAAAATCCTTGCAGTTACCAAAATACTCACATAACCGTGCAACATCAAGCACTCTTGCTAAATAAACTAGACATTGGCAAAATCATCAAAACCAATACGGCAGCAATTTTTTTAAAAACAGAATAGATTAGAAAGAGCATCTATAGCGCATTGCGGAGAGGTATAGACACTCAATCACGAAGGTCCAGGTTCGAATCCGCATAGATGACATGCCTTGTACAATACAAAAACAAAATTGGTACAAACCAATGAGTTTTTCCAACTTATGTACGTAATACCATCTGCTCTCAAACTGTGAAGAAAAACATCTTGAGGAAACCTACATACGCTGAAGAAGAAATTCTGATGCGAAGTAATGTGCATGCATGATGGACTAACATTCATACGCCCTCCCTGAGGGTAGGCCTGTACTGTGCAGTGGGACGTTTATTTGTGGGAGTACATATCCCAATCTCAAGGATTGTTTTTTGAACAAATACAGTTGGAGGAGTCTCTTTGCAATCTCAAACACGAACAGAGCGAACACCATGCAAATGACACAACTACTTGCGGCCAATATTTCAACATGACTCCTTTTAAATAAATAAAAATAAAAAAAACCTTAACCATATATTTTTTTTTTATTATCCTCTTACTAATGCAATCTGTCCTGCATGGGACATTCGGCAATGATTTGTGTTATTTTCTGTTAAGATGTCATTCAAGGAATGGAACCACCGTCCCACCCTTATACAATATTATAATCTTTGAGAAGATCTTGAGGTGCTTTTCTTTTTAATCTTGTGAATGTCTTTTGATCTTTCATTAATTCCACAGCCTCTTGGTTTGGATGTAGTTTAAGTCTGTCTCTATATGTAGCAGTTCTGATTTTGATTTCTTCCTTTATTGTAGTTATGTTAAGATTGTGGTGAATTGGTTCATTTGTGACGTACCACGGAGCATCTACTATTATTCTCAGTGTTTTAGATTGGAAACTTAACCTTATTAATTAAAAATAAAAATGTTATTCTTACCCTTTCATATTGCCCACAGTTTTTGGACAATCTTCGAAATATATCTTTTTGAAAACCAATGTGCTGCAACGAAGGAAGTAACTTCAATATTTACAAAAATACCAAAGAGAATATAATCACTATGTTATAAGAGTCGGGACTTCCATACTAAAAACTGGTTGTGACCGATGATCCAGAATGTATGAATTTATTATTATTTGGTTATAAGGGCTTTGTCAATGACCAAATAGCTACTGCGACCTGGACAGATCTATTGTAGCTGTCACCCTCGACCTAAAGGTCATTTCCTAGGCCCACGGACTTCATGAACCGTGTTATGCTTTTGGAGGGGACGACCACTAATGTCAGTAGGTGTTATTATGTATCCACCTAGATGGCGACTCCTGCTGTGAATGAGCACTTCACATTCGCAGAGGTGTATGGGCGTTTCAGAATGTATGAAACGTGTGAAGTTCAAAGAAATTTAATAGCGGCGGTGCACATTTCATATAACGTTTTTTTATGTTAGAGAGTTGCGCGAGCCTGAAAAATACTATCTTGAAACTGAGAAGCCCTAGTCTACCCACAAATGGTTTATAATTTAGCTATATATTATGCCTTTTGGATCACAGTACAAAATTAAGATTTTTATGAATTTTTTTTTTTAATACATACTGTTTATCTTGATTCCGGGACCTAAAGTAAAAATTGAATTTGTTTCAAAACTATGATAGTGAGAGTCGCAGGAGTTTTTGTCCTTAATTCGTGACATATTTTTCCATTCATTCATCTAATAAAGACAGACTGTCTTTATTATTGTATTGTATTATATTATTTGTATCGCAAAATGAGGTTCAAGAAAACACTGTGCCGTACAAGATCAGGGTGGGTCCCTAGTTAACCTCATCAGCATTGCAAGTACCGATCGGAACCCATATTAGACCCTTTTGTCATACCTGGCAAGGTTCGATCGGTACTTTGGAGTCGAGTTTCTAGATAAAGCCTTATTTCTATCAAGCTAAGCTTTATTTCTGATTGGAATGTTCTACAACTTAATGCTTTATAAAATTCCCTTTCCAACAATATATGAACAAATAGGAGCGAAGCCAAATAGTGAAGGACAACAAGCAATTTAGTTGACTCATTGTAGGGAAGTGCGGTTTTTCTGACTCAAAAATAGGTCTTTTTCGTTGAAAATGGCCAATTTCCATGATTCCGAAGTTGGATAATTTATTTATCTGTGCCTTAAAAAGTTACAATGTAAACAAAGAGTGAGATTGACCGACTAGAGAATTTTCTTGAATGACGAGTCGCGTGCATAAAACAGTAATGTAGTGAATTGGATGTATATTTCTACAATCTAAATAAGTGTAGGTAGCTTAAAAAACAAAATACAACTTGAATTGGTAATGAGAAGTTAGAGAATTTGACTGATTTCTCCACGCCAGCAGTTTGCAAAGTGGCGTATTGCCCCAGTGCTCAACAGGTCCACGTTTTTTAGTTTTAATGCTGGAGAGGTTAAAGTAAAAATTGAATTTGTTTCAAAATTATGAAAGTGAGCGTCGCGGGAGTTTTTGTCCTTCATTCGTGACATATTTTTCCATTCAATCATCTAATAAAGACAGACTGTCGCAAAATGAGGTTCAAGAAAACACTGTGCCGTACATGGTCAGGGTGGGTCCCTAGTTAAATTCAATTAAAACCAAAAACTTACTCTTTAGATACAAATCTATCTTCATGGCTGTAAATCCATTTATAAACAGATTTGTTACTGTCAACCACATCAACAATTTGCCTCGCTAACCCTCTACTTTCACAGTTAAACAATGAAAAATGCCACAAATATCTAATATCGGTGGCTATATGGACCAAAAACCTCCTATAATTATCTGATACGTCCAGAAATCTCAATTGTTGCGAATTACCCTGAAGGAAATTCAAAATTTTCCTCAAAGCATCTGTGACACTGTCTTCTTTCAATAGTTTAACAGCTTTGGTAAATTCCACATCGGATAATTCGTAGTTTGCTCGATCTGGCGGCGCGGGTGTATGATGCAAGTGGTTTTTTACATCGAAATCTGGTTGTAGCCGCGAACTTAGGTTTGAAACTTTTTTCCTTAGACTAGTGGCTCGCACTGTTTTGAATGATGCACAGTTACTTGAATCCACTGAATTTTCCATTATTGTCTTACGAAAAAACAGTTTTAACAAGGTAAGATTTAAAAACTGAAATCCTTGCAGTTGATGTTTTTTAACACTAGTTTATAGGTTCAATCAGCACGTCCTTTTTACTACTGTTCAAAAGTTTATAAGAGAAATTAGCACAATCTAATGCCGGGAATTTCGGGATAGAAAAAGGGAATTTCTTGTTGAAGAAAAGTAAAAATTTCAAAATCCAAAATCCCCGACAAAAACGAATGCAATTTGACATGAGGATTTTTTCTTTCTGGAAATAAAAAGTGTTTTTTCGTACACCTTCACAACTCTTGTTTATGGAAGTTTTTTTAGTCTGTGGTTTTTGCCAAAATGTGGATCATAAAAGATCTTATAATGATACTACAATATATCTAGAAACTGTGATGGTAGTTTAGTTTGGAGGAAATCTACAAATTTTATAAATAAAGCATGCAAAAGATTTGTACAGTACCATACAATTTATTGTATTAATTTGTACTTTCTATATCGGGGTACCGATAATTTGATGTTTTGCTTTTGATATCCACCTTTTAGCCATTCTGCATGATTTAAATGTTCGTCATAGTAGCTTTTCCGTCGATTAGCTGGTAACACCAAATAAAATGACATTTTCGTTTTACAATATTTTTGTATTTCACATTAAATCTCGAATTTACGTGATAAATTGAATAAAAATCAGTTTGAAAGTGTAAACAATAATACGAAAATGTCTTTCGACGACACCTGGGACGTAGATAAGCACAGAGAGGAGCATGAAAGCGAAGAACATTGGTTATTACGGAGATCGTTTATGGAGCGGTGGAAATCGGATTACTGTGAGGATAGGCTGGTCTGCCTGGCCAGGGTTTTCGCTAACATGGAACTACTGGGGTGCAGATACCCCACTGAAGTCATGCAAGAGGTCTCCAGGCTGTCCCATGATGTAAATATTTGTTGTTATTGTTTGCTTACTTTAAGGTTATTTATTTCTGATATTTCCCTTTTCTTTTCGGTGTCTCCCGAAATGAAAAGGGAGGGTCGGTTTTGATAGCTCAGATTGTAATCCTACCTATCCCCTCCCCCCTCTTTGATATGTGCTTGGCATCTTAGATCAAAGTAAAATTAATGGATAGGCCCAAAGCGCTCTCAGTTGAGACACGCAACTAGCACACTTGGTCCATACAAACTAGCACACTTGGTCCATACAAACTAGCATACTTGGTCCATACAAACTAGCACACTTGGTCTGTCATCTCGGTACATATTTGAAGTAAAACTGTCAATTGTTTTGCTTCATTTTTCTGGTTAAAAATGTTCGCGCAAGGCCTATCCATTAATTTTACTTTGACCTAAGCTTGGCATATTGTTTGTATCAATGTGTCTGCGTGTGTGAGTGTACAATAAAGTGTAAAAATATAATAATAATAACACTTCTAAACGTGTGGTGGACTACTGCCCATACACCCTCTTTGAGGTTAGGCTTGTGCCCTGCAGTGGGACGTTTATAGGCTGATGATGATGATGAACGAGTCTTCTAATGAGTCACTTTGCAGGTTCTGACCCGAGCACTTGTCTCGCGTGGTTTTCGCGCGTCGCGTGTTTTTTTTTAAAAAAAAAAAAAAAAAAACGGGCATAGGCCCACCACACATTCCCACCGCTGTAACTCCTGTAGGCCAGGATCAACAGCGGCGACCATTCACAACACTGGACAATGAAGTCCAGCGAGCCCGGGGGATGACTCGCGTCGCGTGTTTGCCTGCCACGAGGATCTGCAATCCCCAATCTCTTCTTGTTCTTCACCAAAAACAATCCCTGAGATTGGGATAGATTTTCCCATAAACTACTTGACACTGTCGGAAATGCAGTGCTAACGCACAAGCAAGAGTCCATTAATTATAGGTAAATAAAAAAAAACACTTCTAATCCTCAGGTAGCACAAGCCTACAGAAAATCCCGTAAAAACAAACTACAAAGAACTTTTGTCTCTGCATCGGACGCTGCAGAGGACCGAGCTAAAGGCGTCAAACGAGAAGGCGGGATCATAATCGAAACCCCACCTTCCAAAACTGCTAAAATACAATTCGTACCACAAAAAAATCCAGAATCTACCGACTTAGTCAGTGGAAGTGATGGTGAAGAAGAAAAAAATATAGAAGAAGTTAAATCAGAAGAAAAATTAGAAGATAATAAAGCACCGATCGTTGTAAATGATTATTTAGAGGAATTGTTGAAGGTTAAATGTTTGGATGTAAGAAGTTTTAACGAGAGAATGTTTGAGACTACATTTGGGAGGATGGTGCTCTTGGTACGGCCGTGGTCAAATATGTTCTCTAATTTACTGTGTAAGTACATCTATTTATTTAAAACCAAAAAACTAAAAAGCTGAAAAATAATATAGCAGCGCATGACTTTTTCGTTCGCATCATAAGAACATTAATTTGTTTTATCGAAGTCGCTGTCAAGCCGGTACGATTCGCGACAGGGCTTGCATTAGTTTTTTGGTTTGGCTTGACACTGACTTCTATAAAACAAATTAATGTTCTTATGATGCAAACGAAAAAGTCGTGGGCTGCAATAATATTTTTTAGTTTTTTGAAGGCGGTTTTAATTTTTTGTTAAAATTTTGTTTATTTCACAATTTTCAGTGGTGAATTCATTAGTTCAGTTTAATAGTAGGGCTTTAAATTAACAAACGCACTAGTCGGCACTACGATTTTCGAAGGTTTCCCTCGATTTCTCCGGGATGTCATCATCAGATCCTGGTTTCCTTGTCATGTTACCATAAACAACGAAGTTATCCGTGAACACACATAAAATAAAAAAAATATATATATACGGTTGAATTGAGAAACATCCTCCTTTTTTGAAGTTGGTTAAAAAATTAACTAAGATAGCCTTTATCACAATAACGAACCATAATTAGATATCCAATTTTGACATAACTTATGAATAGATTCATTCATAGTAAATTTTTTTATAAATCTATTTTTTTAAAGCGACTTTTATACAAAAAAGTTATGTACTATCAGCAGCAATAAGTTATATACACTTTAGTACTAGGACATAGAACAAAAGTATACACTTTTTGTTACTGACCTGACATGTCAATAAAATTTTTTTGTTTATGGCATTCGGTGTGTTATCACAATTGCGCCAAAGTCCCGTTATGTGGAGAATGATCAGTAGCATTTCTGCCAATGTCAAGTGATGCCAATACGCACGCGTCCGCCCTCCGTCAGACTTGCAGCGCGACTCCACTGTACATGTCAGTCCCATCGTACCTTATGTCTAGATTTTACCTACTCTAACTTATCTATTCCAATTTACTTAACGAGACACTGATGACGGAGCTTGAGAGTGAATAAACTTGATGTAGGCATATTTCACGAGAACCTAGCATCACCAGGCACTGATGCTGCTAGAAAAGTATTCACCTTTGCAATCTCATCTTGATTTTGTATTTAACAAATAAAGATTTAGATAAAACTTGATTTTTCTTGTGACTATTTGCTCTCTCTCCCGTCAATGTAATGAGATAAAATATATATTTAAGGTTAAATCTAATTTGTTGGCGAATATTAACAAACGCATTTGGTGTTTGTTATTAAGTACAATTGCGTGGTAATGACCCGCCGCCCGAACAAATAATTCTGAGGTCAATGTCTGCTCGCGTCCCGCGTCCCGCGCACTGCGTACGATACGTACGATAATAATAATTTTGTTAATCATCAATACCAATTATAAACATTGATAATGCAATCTGTTATCATTTACAAGTGCCCTGGTGCAGTTTCGCCAACTAATTTAAAATAACCATATGTATTAACTTTGACTATTTATTATAAGGACTAGCCTTGCGGTAGCATTTCCCCTGTGCCACGGTATAAGATCAATTAATCATGTGCATTTACATTCAATTTTATACCTTATCACTAAACGAAACAGCCTATAATTGCGATACAATAATTTCGAACTTAGAACGTTTGGGGTGCACACGAGACTACTTTTTATGATTTTTAACGTTCAAAATTAGAATCTAAAGTTATTGGGAATAAAATCCAAAGTTGCGGATTTTGTGTTACCTCGCCCCCCGCAAAAAGTAGCAGAAATGTTTGTTAGTAGAATTACACGCGTAACTAGTCCCTATATAAGTAGTCAAAGGGTATTAAGTACCAGGTATTAAGTCTAATTAAACAAAAATTTTTATCAAATTAAAATCAACAGACAGACAAAAAATATAAACATCTGTGGTTTCTCCATCTCTTGAATCTGACTTTACATGGGCATCTATCTTGTGGAACCCAATTGTAATTCAAATTACCGTTTTCCAGCAAGTTGCCAAGTATGTAACATTCCAATAGCGCACACATACGAACGCGGAGTGTACTCCCTGACAATGAACATGCAGCTCGTGGCACAAGCAACCGGCAGTAAGGCGGAGGCCAAGAGCGCCGTACAACTGATGGCTTGGAATGTAAGTACGGCAGCCCTCCCTTATGACGCCCATAATCATAGAGGAGATCATTTTAGAGTTGTATTTTTAAAAGCTTTCATGTGACATATGGTAGAAAAAAAATTTCATATCTTTCTGCTCCCAAAACTATCCCTCAATATAAATACTCCCTGCCAGACGCCTAATTCTTTAACCGTAACCTTTTGCCAATACGGTACCAGGTCAAGGTCAACTAAAGCTCAAGGTCATCTCTATCTCAACAGAGGTTACGAGAGGAAGTAATCAGCGTAGTGGTCAAAGAACAGTGGATAGCGCAGGGAGACGCGAGGATATCAGTCAGCGACGTGTCGGGGCGGAAGAGGGAGGAGTTTGGGACACCTATAGAGAACAGTGTCGCGACCAAGTGAGTTTGTGTCATCGTTAGCCTAAACACCGTCTCAACAGAGGTAGTGATGGTGATGGAACATTGGTCCAACATGACGTTGACGTGACCTTGAACGCATCTTTCGCGTGAGTTTCGTTTCTATAGTGTACTATTATTAACTGGTACAAGGTCCAACTAAGAACTGTTGGATCGCGGCCGGTCCCCAGGCCTAGCCTGGCGGATGATCTTCCCTTTTCAATAGAAGAATCATCCACCTAGTTCCTCGACACTTCATTGTATAATACAACCAATGGAATCAAAAAGTCTCGAGAAACCGACTCATTCGTGTCCACTTCATAATTTCATTTACAGGATGATGAAAATGATGGGGTGGAAGGGTGGCGGACTTGGCGCAGATGCACAGGGTATAGCAGAACCTATAAAGCCTAACTTACAAATGGTAAGTGAACTCTGTTATACAAGATTTCCCTTTCATCTTCGAGGAACGAGACGCAGGCTGGGTTTCAACCCTTATGTCGTTGACCTACCAGCAATTCGCACGAAGAAGTTTGCTTCATCTTTTATAATGCGCACGGCTAAGGAGTGGAACGCACTGCCTGCGGACCTGTTCCCTGAGCAATACAACTTGGGCCTCTTCAAGGCGAGAGTGAATAGGCATTTTTCTAGGTCAGCATGCTACATCAGGTGAGATTGGGGTCAAATGTTTACCTATCAAACATTAAAAAAAAAAAGATGTTAATAATTTATTCATTTTAATTTTTTTTTATTTTATTTATTTAGTTCGTTTCGTTCGTAAGGCCGCATTGTTCCAGTGACGAGTAACCATGCCTGCCGTGCAAGAAGCGATGGTTCGATCCCCGTACATGCTGACTCATACAAACTCCAAATCATCATCATCATCTCAGCCGATGGACGTCCACTAAAATAGTTTATTTAATATAGGAGCTTGAAGCCCATTTATTAAACTTCAAATCTTTTTTTGAAGCTACCACACCGCGTCGGAACGTGTTGTCGCTGTAGAGAAGATGCGGCCAGAAACCAATGAGGTTTCGGATATTTATTTACGATTTGTAACACCACTGGGTTTTCGGTGAAGGAAAACATCGTGAGGAAACCTGCATACTTCAATTTCGAGGCATGTATTGTACCCTCTGTCTATTATAAGTGGTGATGGGCTCACTCCCTGTCACACTGGACAGAGTTTCGGTACTACTAGTAAAACGTGGATATTCTGACGTTTCAGAATATCTCTGACTACCCCCTCGGGGAGTATAGTCGTGAGCATATGCTTATGCTTATTTTGTTCTGAAATGAAACGATTTCATTTAAAAAATTGAGTAAATACATTTTTTACCCAGTTCATGTTCCTCACCGTTTTTTTTTTCGTATATTACAAGCACTACTACTAGCACCATTTATTTATGCTGTTCCATATCAATCGTAAAATCCTTTTTGCCTACATCGTCCCACTGCTGGGCAAAGGCCTCACCGTTAATTCTTGACCCATCCTCCCTATCCTGGGCAAGCTAGCCACTAGTCATCGAGAAAAAACCATTACGCGAACACTGGCTCTCACAAATAACTTAAATTTGATTCCAGGTAAACCGCGCCGGCCTAGGCAGCCAAGCCACGGACATCCGTCAACTGCGCCGCGCTGCCCAGTCGCTAATGCAGCGCTACATCGCCTCGGACACCCTCGACCTTGACCTCGTGTTCAGCAGCGACTTCTCTAAGGAAGAGAGAGCGCAGCTGCATCAGTGCGCGCAGAGAGCTGGCCTCGCCTCGAAGAGCTACGGCGATAAAGACAGGTGACCTTGACCCTAGATGACCTTGACCTTTACAGAAACTTCTTAGAAGAGCGTAACTACAGTGTACTCAGAGTCAGAGAGCGGGCAAAAACCTACGGTGATAAATACAGGTGACCTTGACCTTTATATAAGATGACCTTGAGTTCAGCAGCGACTTCTCTAAGAGAGAGCGCAGCTGCATCAATGCGCGCAGAGAGCTGGCCTCGCGTCGAAGAGCTACGGCGATAAAAACACGTGACCTTGACCTTGTGTAAGATGACTTTGACCTTTGCAGAAACATCTTAAAACAACAGGAAGCGTACTTAGATGCGCGCAGAGAGCGAGTCTCGCTTCGAAGACCTACGGTGATATACATGAGTGGCCATCTGCATTGAGTAAGTATTAATTATTCTTATGCCATGTGTTCTGTGAGCAATGAGCGCCGCCCACTGCCACTTTAGTTTAACAATTCTTTGGGTTATGTCGGCTACTCTGGTTCTTCTGCGAATTCTTCGATTATGAGTCGATCTCGCAGGGAAACTCCGAGCATAGCCCTCTCCCTTTTTAGCCCAGTCATTTGACAGTTTGAGCCGGAACTAATTAATAATTTTTTTTCGGTATAGTATTTAAGAGCCAATTTGAGCTTAGAAATGAACCAAAATTAAAAAAAAAATCCCGTCAGCAACAGTTCCAAATTTTAAATTTAGCTATTATCTCGTTATAAAAAACCTGAGGGTAATTTTTTTTTTTGCACATATAAATAAAAATAAATAAAAAAGGCAGGCAAATATTTTTGTCTGCTTAGAAGGCCTTGAAAAATACATTCGTATTTTTTAATAAAAACCATTTTTTTTTAATTTCAATGCCTATTTTATTGCTCAAAAATAATGTATGTTGTTAAATCTAATTCAAATTAGTGCATTGGTATTAATATTATTAATTTAAAAGCCTTCTGGAACTCACAATTTTGATTTCTATGTTGCGTAGCGATTTTTATTTTAATATGTTTTAAGATAGTCTTTTTGTCACTAAATGGTGCCGGTTACAGTTTTAAAGTCCAATTAATAATTACTTCCCACCACTCCTAACAAAACTCCGTAAAATGACTGGGCTATTTGATACAGCCCTTTCTTGCTCCCTGCAGGACCTAATAGAGGCCTACCCTCGAGGAATAGAGGTGGCCAAAGTGTGATCACCTTCACACGAGAAAGAAGATTTCCTATAAATTATGTAACTTTGTGATGACGGAGTAGAAACTCCGCATCACAACAAGCGCACCGAGGGGACGCGCGGGGCACGAGGCTCGCCGGCAGGCGCGGGAGGCGACAGAACCATCTGCCCCCCCCCCCCCCCCCCCCCCCCCCCCCGGCGCACACACCGCGACCGCGGCCGATTTATACAAAAGGCAGCGGGCACTCTCCGATTAGCTCTCAGTTGATACAGTGGTGTGTGGCGGTTTAGGCTTGTCCGAGTAGCCCGGCGCTGAGCAACTGGTGGTTTGGCGAACGTTTTCGCCCCTTTCCCTTCTCCCCCCTGCACCTCCAATCCCTCAGGTCTTACAGTGTGGAGGCTTGTCCGAGTAGTCCGGTATCGTTTCCAAAAGCTTAAACACCCTGAAGCCTTATCGTCTGGCGGCCCGGATTCCCTGGTAGCCGGATAACACTCCAGGAGGAGCGTCCCCCTCTGCCCTCCCCCCTTTTTCAGGTGATAAGGATCTGAGTAGGCACAGTGTTAAGTTAAGTTAGTAGTAATAAGCTGTTGTAGAAATATAGTTAAATATAAGGTAATGGAGAGGGATGAATGTGTGTCTGATTGTTGTATAATGATTGAGAATGAAAAACTGCAACAAGTGAATGAGTTTGTATATTTAGGACACATGTTTACTAGAGATGGAAAATGTGAGGGTGATGTGCATAGGCGAGTAACAGCGGGAAACAAAGTAAACGGTGCTCTACATGCCATTGTGGCTAGCCAATTAGTGTCCAAAAAGGCGCGACTTGCTATACACAATGGTGTGTTGGTGCCTGCACTTATGTATGGCAGTGAGTGCTGGGTATGGCAGAAGCATGCAAGTAAAATTAATGCAAAATGTTGAAATGCGTTCCTTGCGAAGTATGTGTGGTGTGACGCTGAAAGATAGAGTGAGAAATTGTGTAATAAGAGATAGATGTAAATTAAAAGAAGATGTAGTGACAAGAATAGAGAAAGGTATGCTTCGTTGGTTTGGTCATGTGGAGAGGATGAGTGATAGCAGATATACGAAAGAGATATATGTTGCTAATGTGAGTGAAAGCGTCGGCAGAGGGCGCCCTCATAGGACGTATGCTGATCAAATCAGTTGCGTCCTACAAAAAGGGGAGGTGCGGAATACTCGAAACCGACGGGCATGTATGAAGAAATGTATGGATGTGCATGAGGCAAAAGAAGTATGTAAGGATCGTAGTAAGTGGCGTGCCCTGGTCTCTGCCTACCCCACAGGGAAAGAGGCGTGACGTTATAGATAGATAGATAGTTAAATATAGTTCTTTATTTAAATCGCTCCCCTTTCATTTTGCAACCCTGTAGGAAACCTACCCCGATTAAGAAGTTAAATTACGATAGCGAAGCATTCAGGCACACTCGCTGAAAGGGTGCTCCGTTACAACTTACAATAATTATACGTTCCAATGCAGGGCACAGGCCTACCCTCAGGGAGGGTGTATGTACGTTAGTCCACCACGCGTGCACAATGCGGATTGGTAGACTCCACATACGCATCAGAATTTCTTCTTCAGCGTATGCAGGTTTCCTCACGACGTTTTCCTTCACCGTTTGAGAGCAATCGGTATTACGAAGTTAGTAAACTCACTGGTTTGAGAGCGGAGGGTTAGTGAACAAAGTGACCGGGTTTTACACGACTGCGCCAGAAGGAGGATTATGTTTTTTAATTATTAATTTTGTTCACTTTCAGATTTTTGGTTGTTAAAAAGAAACTGGACCCATTCTCCCTAGTCCGTGCGGTCATAGAAAAGGGCGGGAACACGCCCAAATACCAAGTGTTTATACCTTCTGGAGTCAGAAGCAACGGCAGATAGTAATATTAAACAGAACTGAACAATACCACATGAATAAATATCCCTACAGAACGAAAGCTTCATAAAGGCGGCTGCTGTCGATGCACTTACAAAGCTCGCGTTAGAGGACGCACGAACAGGTGCACACACTCAGCCGGGGCATAGTATAAGAAAGAGTATCTAGTACTACATACAGTATGGACACTTCCTGCCTCCCACCAACTTTTTACCTCACCCCCTCGCTGGTTACTTCGGTGGTTATCAGTAACATAAATGAGCGTTTTTCTTTTGGTTTTCTAGGGGATCGATAGATGGCGCTACGGTCGGTGCGAACAAAGGTCAAAATTTCAAAAATGGTTTCTTTAAAATAATAAAGAGGGAAAAGATGATCAAAAAGATGCCAACGCATCTTTTGATGGAATATTTCATTATTTGCCAATCATTTTGATCGAAAATTTGAAACTGTTTACTTCTGACATGGTTGTATAGGCTCGATCCCTTGGCCTTAAAAAAATGACAGGCACAGTCTTGGCATGATTTTGACAGAATCTCACGAACGACTCTATGGAGCACATACGTATGGAGCAATGAACATGCCATCTGTTGAGTTTTTTAGGAACTAAAATTTAAAAAGAGAAGAAAAACGTTCAGTGGCTCGCTAGAATTTAGGTTTTCGAAACAAAGAGAATATAATCTTTGGACGAAGGGTAAAAACTCTTTTTGAATAGACTGGTGACAAAGCGTTTTATTTACGAAAAAGTCATGTACCACACGCAGCTAAAATTGTTGTAGCCCTAGACTCCGCTTTGCTTGTGCTGACGTCAACTTGTCAATTTCTGTTTTTTGTAGGCAGTGTCCTGGGTGAGGCTGGGGTATGCGAGTGCATTGACAGCGGCCGCTTGTATGATGCTTTCGTTCTGTATAGATATTTATTCATGTGACAGTACTTAGGTTATTTTGTATGAATGTGCTAGTTGATTGCAGTTATTTATCCCCTAACCATTGATATAGAAAACCTAGATTCATATCATCGATGTGATCTTTTGATAAGTTCTTAATAGCTTATACGACAGAACGTTTGACATTATTTTGTATGAAAAAACATGTCAAGATTGACAGTCGAAGCAACAAAAACGTGTAAAAAAATTGTAACCAGTACTGGCCTCTAAACCCTATCCATATACACGCTCATCTCATCATACCCATATGGCGCCTCACGCACACCAACCTAAGAAAGTTGGCCCCTTTTGTTTTATACGGTAGAAGCATGAGGCTCCTTCTAGACATACAGGGTGTAGTGAAAGTGACAGCCTAGCAAATACTGAAACGGTGAACTCGGACCATCAAACTAAACAACTTTTACTATGGAACCTACCTCAGGAGACACGAAAAAAAATCAGCTCTCCCATACATTTAAGTCGGGTAGGTACAGCAGGCAGTTTTGTAAGGGACAGCTGATTTTTTTCGCGTCTCCTGAGTTAGGCTCCATAGTGAAAGTATTCAGTTTGATGGTCTGAGTTCACCGTTTCAGTATTTGCTAGGCTGTCACTTACACCCTGTATACTTTTTCTAAGGTCTAAACGATCCGTCAGATAAGCTAATCAAGAACTTATTTAGAATTGTTGAAACAGGACCTAATTATTGTAAAAATTAAGTTACTTAAGGTAAGAGAGTAAAATAAACAAATTACTGTAATTCTAATGTTTTATTTATTATATTTATATGTATTTATTAAATCGATACATTCTTTTTATACGTCACCAATAAAGAAACGATTTATGGCAATGATTACTTCTAGTGTTATTATTATCAGCAAAAGAGCCTTATTAAGTAGTAATGTACAAATCTTACTACCCCCTGTTGGCAATACCAAAATAAAATGTAGTAATAAAAAAGTTGTAATTTCCGTCTCCTCTGTTCCATATTGGATGGTGCCAGGCGGAGGACAGTCGCCTTTTGGTGGCTTTTTCCGATTCAGTTTGCATAGAATGTGCTGCCATCTATTAAATATTTCGCAGAACTATGAAAAAAAAAGATTTTTATTGTCAATGTCAATTTGACAAAATCACAAAATGGCTACCTATCTTGCGTAATGTACGGGTTGTTTGTAGTTTTCGTTCAATTTCGTGCCGATTTAGTGATGTTCTGGAGTTTCTGTTGTTCTCTTACCAATGTTTAGATTACAGGAATAATAAGGATACTGGAATTTCACTCGATCGGTGCAGGATTGAACGAAAACTAGCAATAAAAACAATAATATCCATTGGTATGAGTAGATATAAGTAACCATACCAATACATACAATAATTCAACCTATACTATACAGTATAGGTTGAATTATTGTCGATGAAACATAGATGGCGCTAGCTAGCCTTCAATTTGACATAAGGTGGATGCATAATGTTGCCACGAGTGGGTTCTCTTTTCTAATAGACTTATATTACTCTTTGGATGGTGCTTTCGTGTAACTAACAGGGCTGCGTTCCGCACCTACGCCCCAGGTGCACCCCGAGTGCAACTTTTCGCACTAACGCCGTTCCGAGCCTCGGTGAAAAACGTTCTATTGCAACTCGGTTGTCACAACTCAACCATTCCGAACCTCTGACGGGTTGCAACTTTTAACCATCAAATTCGATGGTTAAAAAACACTCTGACGTTTTGATTATCTATGGTTACTTGACAATTCGCTCGTTTTGAATAAAAGTTTGTTTTTCAAATTATTTTTATTCACTTTTTGATTCGCTAACATGGAAAATGAGTTTTTTTATTGTATTTGGAAATGATGGAAGCCCTGGAAGCCCACTACTACTTTAAATGTCAAAATTTGAGGTTATAAAACAACCGTGATCGTTCCGTACCTCATAGCGAGTTAAAAATTGGCACGGTCGTTCCGTACCATAGAGCGTGTTGAAAAAACAACCGCACCCAAAGGTGTGAACGCAGCCTCGTGGTGTAAAAATAAACCTCCAGTGCTTAAAACAAGACTTTTCTTTCCATCGAACCACTACTGCCTGCCACCAGAACAAATCTACAGTCCAAAAAATATCTCCAACGAAGCCGAACAAATTACAATAAGCCACGTTGCCTACACCCCCAAAAAATTCTCCCCAGGAATAATTTCTTTCCTTATATTGTTTCTACTATTAATAAATAAATAAATAACGCTCACGGGCACATACATTGTAATGATCCCAAGCAAGCACTATAGGCTGTTTATTATGGAAACTATACAACAACGGCACAAACATATAAACATCCATGACCGAACCGGCATTCGAACTCAGGACCCTGGTTTGGCAGTCCGGCGTGGTAACCATATTACACAATACAACATGTTTTAAACTAACAGGGTGTAACAAAAGACCCTAGAAATATTTATTGGGGTGGTTTAAATTATCAAACTGAACAACTTTTACTATGAACCAAACGTAGATATAAAAATCAGCCATTTTATACAAAAGTACTCAACTCCTAGTATCCATTCCATACATAAATGTATGGGATATTCGATTTTATTAATGTTATCTCGTTGTTGTGTCCATAGTGAAAGTTATTCAGTTTGATGGTCTAAGAGTTGAGTTGAGCCTCATCTGACAGCACGGAATCGCATTTGTTCACGCTCTATCCTTTTCTGTCGCTCAGGAATTTCATTGGCTAGAGCGAGAAAGGTCGCAGCACTGCCGCACAGTGGGCTGGGATTACAAGGTTGGGTCTTAAGAGATAAAATGTATTTTTTTGGTATCTAGGCATAAATTTAAAACGTTTTTATTCTTTGACTTTTTTTAATTTAACAAGTACTTTCGGAGATATAGCCATATCAAATTTGTATGAAGAGTCATGTTATTTTAGTTAAGCAATTTATTCCAATTAAATTGAAAATGAAAATAATGTATACTAAACGGCCTGAAACACCTCAATACCTACTTAATTCTTTAAAAAAAACAATGTTCGACATTTTCCACCACCATAGGTATGACGTAATTTGTTTTGATACTTTTTTCCGGGAATCAAGGGATAAGAGTGCGCGAGCGCAACAACAAGTTATGACGTGTCGTAACGTGATTGGTGCAACGATAGGGTACGGAATGTACGGTTGCATTCAAACGTACTTCAGTGTTCTATTACCCACCATAATAGACGCACTACCCCCACACATTCATTACTTACTTATTTGTTATTTTGTATTTGTGAAAATGTTTGAAGATTTAGTGACAAACCTTGATCTTTTCGTTATTTTAAAAAACAGTGGCAGTGTTAAAAATAATGACAGTTTGTGTAGTGAGATAAGGTCTAAATTTTTAGTCGAATTAAGTGATGAACACGAAAATACCTTAAAGTTGTTTTGTGCAAAATTTTGTTATAATTTAAATAGAAGATGGGAAAACGCTCATCGTAAAATAAATATATTCAGAACTAAAAATAGTGAATGGTTACAAGAAAACATAATATGGCCAGACTTTGTTAAGTGTTTAATAGGCAGTAATGAAGATCAACCAGCACCGAGTACATCAATTCAGTATGTATCACCAGCAAAAGTTTCTGTCGGTGTTTCCACCGAACAAAGCCCTAGAAAACCTTTTTGTGAATTAGCGCCTAAACAGAAAAAAAGACGTGCAGAAAACTTTCATTTATCATCGGACGAAATAAAATATGCATATTTTGAGAGGTTGAAAGCGGATGGGAATGAGGAGGTTGCTAAAATACTAGAACATTTACTTAAGAATCCCCAAGATGTAAAAAAAGTTAAAAAATGCATATCTGTTAAAGAAACAAAACCTGTTTTTTCTCCGGATGAGGCTTTAGGGTTATTTTTATCACTTAAGCTGACCAAGTGGCAATACAATACTTAAAGAAAAAGTGTTAACGAAAAAGACAGTAATATATTTCCATCTTATTATCAAGTGCAACTTGCGAAACAGGAATGCTATCCACCAAAAGATGATATTACAGTGACAGATACCTCAGCCAAAATAAAGTTACAAGCTCTATTGGATATAACGACAACAAGAATAATGAGGTCATTCATCATAGATAGTGGTTGCATAGATAGTGGTTGTAAAGAATTTACACTAATTAGTAAGTGGGGATTTGACGGTGCTTCTAATCAAGCCAATTACAAACAAAAAATGCAAACAGACGATGAACAAGAAAGTCAACTTGACGATTCAAGCATATTTATGGGAAGTTTGGTGCCAATAAAATTAGTGTGCGGCAAACAAGTTATCTGGCAAAACGATTCACCAAATTCATCATACTGGTGTCGTCCAATCTTTTTCGAATTTGTGAAAGAAAATAAAACAACGATATTGCAAAAAAAAAAGTGCTATTGAGGAAGAGATTGTTAATTTAGTGAAAACAGAAGTTGGAGAAATAAAAATTTCACACTCTTTATTAATGACAATGATAGACGGAAAAGCAACATCAATTTTATGTGATACTTCATCTCAGAGATGCGACATTTGTAAAGCCACTCCAACAGAGATGAATAATTTGCCCTTAATTGCATCAAAACCGACTGATCCAGATCTCTGTAAATACGGATTGTCATCATTGCATGCCTGGATACGAATGATGGAATGCATTCTGCATATAGCCTACAGATTAACGATACAGACATGGACAGTAAAGGGAGACAACAAGTGCATCATGGAAAGTAGAAAGAAAGACATACAAGACGCTTTTAAAAATAGAATGGGACTTCTGATTGATATTGTTAAACAAGGGCACGGCTCCACGAATGACGGAAATACTGCTAGAAGATTTTTTGAAAATCCAAACATGACTGCTGAGATAACTGGTGTTAGTGAAGACTTAATTAGGAGATTCGCAATCATTTTAGAGGCAATTTCATCAGGTTACCACATTGATACAGTCAAATTTCACGAATATGCTCAAGTGACCATGCAACTATATTTGGAATTATATAGCTGGTATTACATGCCTTCAAGTGTTCATAAAGTTCTTATGCATGGTGCAGCTATTATTGAAAGTTTTGGTCTAATACCAATTGGACAGCTATCTGAAGAAGCTGCTGAAGCTAGAAATAAAGACTTTCGTAGGTACCGACAACACCATTCCAGGAAATGCAGTAGAAAAAGTACAAATGAAGACATTTTAAATAATTTATTGACCAGCTCTGATCCACTCATCTCAGCGAAACGTCACAAACTTCGCAGAAAACATAAAACTTTGTCAGGAGAAGCACAAAGTTTATTAATAAGTGAACAAGCGGAAACATTTGATGATGACGAACACGAAAATTTTGCATTCGTTAATGTTGATACCTTTGACAGTGATTAAATTAAATTAAAAAAGTGTAGTAGCCAGTAGTGATTGTGATTTTTACTTATTTTATTAGTCCTTAGTGGATTAGGCCTAAAGGGGAGACCACTACATAAAAAAAACGCGCCTAGTTCTTAACCTCTATGGTGGTGTGGAATAGAGAACAAAATTTGAAATTGCGACCAAATCGCAGAAAATCGCAACCCGAGAATAGGCGCTAAAATAGGAGAAATATACGTACTATGTATACGTAAAGTCAATTCTTTGAGAAAATTTGAGAATTGCGAGATTTTCACATTTTTTTGTTTTGTTTCATACAAAAATTACTTTGGAAATTAATAACTCCGAAAATACTAAGTTATCTGAACGACTCTCATAGAAATAATTACTTATAATCGATAAATAAATCCAACACAATATTTAAAATTTCAGAAAAAGCCACTTTTTTTTTTTAAATGCTAAGTCCTTTACCGGCCCGTTTCAGCCCACTGTGTGCCGGTGCGGCCGCGTGCTGTCGCATTCCCGCTGTCTTTCTCGCTCTAGCAAATGACTTTCCTTGGCGACAGAAAAGGATGGAGTGTCAAAAAATGCGATTCCGTGCAGCCAGATGAGGTTCAACCTAAAATCACCCCATTAAATGTTGCTAGGGTCTTTTTTTACATGTGTAATAAAGTTTATGGATAAATTAGCCTCCCATCCTGGGAGAAAATGGACTAACCAGAAACTGTATTTTTACCCGACTGCACCAGAAGGTCATGTCTGCCTCTCTTTTATTAATTTTCACTGTTGCCGGTTTGCTGGAAGAAATCTCTTAAGAGATAAGCTCGCCCTTTGTACATGTCTTTTCTATTGTCTGTATCAATGTGTCTGTGTGTACAATAAAGTGTTATAATATAATATATAAGGAGGGATATGTTTTTTTAATTATGTTAACGCCAGACAGAGATACCATATGAGCGAGATAGCACCAGAGCGGACGCCATTTGTAAATCGTTTCTTTATTGCCAGGGCTTTTCTTATATCAGTGCTATAAAATATTATTTAAAAAATTGCATTTAGAGCCGGCGCATACCTAGCGATGCGCAGCGAAGAGAATTATTCACTGCCAAACATTGACTTACCAACTAATGGACGTAGGGTTTAAACAAAATTCTCGAAACCGCCTAGCCACGGGACAAGGCGAATTGCGGTTTTAGAATACACGCCGCTGCGTGCTTGCGTAATAGTAGTGATACAACGCTCAGTGTATTCTAAAATCGCAATTCGCGCCGCCGTTCGCCCTGTCCCGTGGCCAGGCGGTAAGTACGTAATAGAAACCAACTAAAAACATTGAAACAGCTATTCATTTTACTTGCATAGATTTTAAAGTCTCACAGCACCGCGGCACGGCATTATAGACGTGCGCGTAGACGGTGGACCAAATAAAGACTGGCGCGTAATTGTTAGGTACTCTTCATAAACTTAATATACTATCGTAATAGACCAACCATCTCCTCATGATCGCATCACCGAAACCGAAATTGCAATATGTGCGAAATTGATACGTGTGTGAGTTTTAGTTGATAGATTTTGGAAATCAATCTCTATGCGAAACGGTTTCTTTTTCACGTATACAATATTTTTTGATCTTACACATAAATATTTGAAATAATTCTCATCTAATTTAATAATAAATATCTAGAAAATAGGACGTTTACTGCATGTAATGGATGTATTACGAAATAATTTTAAGAATAACATACATGAAAAAAAAACGATTACGAAAGTAGTACTGTACTAATGTTATTTACCTTTGAAACGTCTCTTTATTTAAGTTCCTGGTACAAGTTACACTGCATCACAGAATATGATACTGTAATGATTTTTTTATATTTGTCTGATAAAACACAAAATGAATTATAAAGAAAATCATAAAATTAAATGTGAAGATTTTTTGACAGGTTACCGAGACTTCATTGTTGAAAAGTGGTTTTACTGCTATTATATTATAATCTCTTTCGCACGCGTAGGTTTTTCGGTAAGTTTGGAATCTCATTCGCACACTGTGTTGGTCTACTTACGGTAGAAATATTAAGTTTATGGTACTCTTTATTCGTTTTGTTACTCTTTAGGTTCGGACACTTTTGAGCGCGGACCCGACGTCCAGTAGTTGGTAAGTCAATGCTGCCAAAACATTATAGGCTTTGCTTGCGTAGAAATAGCATCCAAAATCAATTAACACAACTACTAGTCCCCGAAAGCATCGATGCGACTTGAGGCGAAAGTTGTGTGATGTTGTGACTACAAACATGGTGTGAATATTTTTGTCTACTTAGAAGGTTTTGAAAAATACGTTCATATTTTCTAATAAATAACTCATTTTTTTAAATTCCATTGCCTATTTTATTGCTCAAAAATAATTTATATTGTTAAATCTAAGTCTAATGAGTGCATTGGTATTAATATTAATAATTTAAAATCCATCTGGGACACATAATTTTGATTTCAATGTTGCGTAGCGATTTTTTTTTAATATGCTTTAAGATAGTCCTTTTGTCACTTAATGGATCCGGTTACAGTTTGAAAGTCCAATTAGTAATTACTCCTTACCCCGCCTAACAAAACTCAGTAAAATGACTGGGCTAAAGTCGATAATGGTTTGGCAGTGACAAATTCTCGGCAATTCGCTTCGCCTGGAGTGCGCCGGCCCTGCTACTAAATAAATAACAAACATTCAGATCAGGGAAAATGTGATTCTTTACTTATTTAACGTATTAATAGCTTATACAATACAATACTATGTTTTAATTACTTACTAAGTATATTTAGCCCCCAAAATTATTACTTAACCCCTTGAATGCCACATTTCCAGACATGATAGAAAATCAATTTGATATCAAGTTTTTTTGAAAAAAAAATTTTTACTGGTAGTGGACATCTTTTTAAAAAACTACTTTAATTTTTTTTTGTGATTAATCGAATTTATCAAATTAAATATAATCAATTAATTTATTCATAAAAACATTAGGACTAAGCACAAAAAAACAGTCAGCAGAAGCATCGTCAAAGAAGACTAAATAAACAGGCAGAAATCAGCAACTTGATTAGTCAAAATAAATTAAATTTTTATAATATACCCCTCCGGATGGAAAGCGTCAACTTTCGTCCGCTGCGCTAAACGAAGTTGCCGCTTTCCGCCTCCGTCGAGGAGAAAAATAGTATACTAACCTCGGGCAGTAAATAAGAAAGCCTCAGATCACATGTTTGATATGTTCTGAGGCTTTCTTATATATGAACAATTACATGAGATCTGAGGCTTTTCTTACTTTCCTGCCCTCGGTGTGTAATCTACTATTTTTGGTGATGTCATCTGAAAACTTTGATTACTCATACATGGACTGGTTACGCGTATAATTCTACTAACAAGCATTTCTGCCACTTTTTGCGGGGGGCGAGGTAATATGAAATCCGCAACTTTGGATTTTATTCCCCGTAACTTTAGATTCTAATTTTGATTATTAAAAATCATGATAAGTAGTCTCGTGTGAACCCCAAACGTCATAAGTTCGAAGTTATTGTTTCGCAATTATAGGCTATCTCGTGTAGTGATGAGGTATAAAATTGTATGTACAATTGATCTTGTACCGTGGCAGAGGGGAAATGCTACCGCAAGGCCGGTCCATATATAAGGTCTAACAAAATTAGGTGAAACTGTTTTAAGGGGATGATCAGACCATCAAACTGAACAACTTTCTCTATGGGACCAATACCAAAATCGCGAAAAAAATCTGCTGTTCCATACAAACCTATTCGACCTAAATGTTTTTTTCGCGATTTCAATATTGGTCCCATAGAGGAAGTTGTTCAGTTTGATGGTCTGATCATCCCCTTAAAATAGTTTCACCTAATTTTGTTAGACCTTATATAAATAGTCAGTCTGCAAATGGTATGGGCGAAAATTTTGCTAACTCCATGGAGAACCCCTTTGCATAGTCAAAAGAACTCAAAAAATGTCTATTATCAAACGTCGACCTTACGTGTTGCCAAATCAGAGCCACAAATCGCCAAAATTTGGGCCAATTTTTTTTCTTGTGTTATATTGAAGAACAATGGCAATATTGTTACATTTATCTCAAACTTACATAACAAATTATTGTTGCGTAGATCTGCGCAACGGCACCCAAGAGATTAAGACTTAGATATACTTGATTAAACGATTGCTTATACCTATATTAAAGGGAAGTGCTCTCCGCACCATCACGGTCCAAGTCGGTTGATGTACGGGTTGTCACTTCGTATTCCCAGATCCAAACCAAAGATCCTCGGTTCGAACCCAGGCTCAGTCACTGTGTGCCGAATCATTGTCGTCGGGTTTCCGAGAGACAGGTTTTGTGGCTTCAAACTCAGGTCCGAAGTACGCTGTTCCTGTGAGCATTATAAACATATTAAATAACATCTAAATGACTAGTATGATTTCTCTATATACGCGCGACGCGCCTTTGCTCCGTAGAAAATGACCTCTTCTCGCGCTTTTCGGAGAGCGACAGCCACACTTGCAGCGACATGTAGTATGGAATAAGCAGGGTTCGAAATTATCAAGATAATTATTTTCTTTGATAATTATAATTATCGGATAATTATCCAAGCTGATTCTTAGTTTTGAGTACCATTTCTAACTCAAAGTTCTAAAATTGCTATTTTTGCTTTAATGCCGTATTCAGACCAAGCAGCACCTAGTCTTCAGCATTTTCGTATCACAATGAATAACAAATTATTGAGAAAAACAGCAGAAAACAG
Source organism: Agonopterix arenella (assembly GCA_927399405.1). Lineage (NCBI taxonomy): Eukaryota > Metazoa > Arthropoda > Insecta > Lepidoptera > Depressariidae > Agonopterix > Agonopterix arenella. The sequence continues at coordinate 3,501,213 of OV656716.1, read as the reverse complement.
TCAGAAAAACTATTTCGTGTTTGTAAGTATCTTTTTTCGCAAATCGTGATCGGATACACATTGCGAGACATTGCTAGTACCAGCTTTTTCTTTTTCTGATTCATTTTATAATTAATAACGTATAATTATCAAGATAATTATCAATGATAATTATCACTTTGTACCCTGGGAATAAGGCAGAGTCGCACGTAAGAAGAGAAATCATACTAGATGTTTAGGTTGTGTCAAGTAAAAAGAACACTACGGTCAAATTACATATCGATATACTGGTCTATATATGGAAAAAATTTACCGGTCACCATGGCGCGAATTTTAATGTGCTGACGGTTTTTATAGGGGATGTTCAGACCGTCAAACAGAACAACTTTCTCTTCGGCGCCAACATCGAAATCGCGAAAAAAAATATCAGCTGTTCTAGATACAAAATTGTGAACGCACTCGAGCCAAATCAATGTTACATTGCGTATTGTTTTGGTCCTATAGAGAAAGATGTTCAGTTTGATGGTCTGATCACCCCCTTAAAAATACCTATATCAGTTTAAACAATGAAAAAATGTACATTTCAATATTGAAGAGAAATCACAACCCTGTATGTGCAAACGGTGAACTCAAACCATCAAACTGAACAACTTTCACTATGGAGCCTACCTCAGGAAACGCGAAAGTCGTGTAGGTACAGCAGTTGTACCTACCCGACTAAAATGTATGGGACAACAGATTTTTTTCGCGTTTTCTGAGGTAGGCTCCATACTGAAAGTTGTTCAGTTTGATAGTCTGAGTTCAACGTTTCAGTATTTGCTAGGCTGTCACTTACTCCCTGTATATCATATCAAATCTGGTTTATACCACCAAATATGAAAGGTTCCCTTAATGCTGTTATTACCGATTTCAACTGCATGTCCTTACGGTATGGATAAATAAAGGTAAATCGCTTGCTGTGAACTATAATTGCTCACTTAGATTCGCGAATTGAACGATATATAGCTAGGCAAAGTGATGGCAGATAGAGTTGTGGCTGAGATAACGCAAAAGAAGAGTGGGTTGATTGTATCTCAAAAATCGAAATTTTTAAAATAATATCACATAGGTCGCTTTCGGACATAATTCCACTGCGTCGGGTTCCGTTGTAGAGAAGTAGCAGCCAGAAACTCTACAGGGTGAGGGTAAACGGTTGCATCAATTTAAGGGGTGATTGTACCCATGATACTGAACAACTTTCCCTAAGAAACCTATAGGAAATTCGCAAGCTTTTTTTGGACTTTCCATACTAAATGCAATATCGTATCGAACATTTGTATGAAAAGTCAAAATTTGTTTTACTTATTTCCTGTAGGTTTCTTAGGGCATGTTTTTCAGTATCATGGGTACCCCTTTAAGTAATGCAACTGTTTACCCTAACACCCTGTATAACACGCATCTTTTAAGCAAAGCATCTTCTTTTTATCAAGAGTTGAAGACCTGGATGTGGTTAGGACCAAGAAGGATGGCTGAACGGTTAGATTTGTGGCCTGCAGTGGAAGGCTGATGAGGTACATAATAATGTTGCCGCATCTAACTAAAGAGATAACTATTTCAACGTCTACAAAATAATCATTTCTGCAATTCTAATATCATAGAGTATTAAGGCGCAGATTATACAGAAGAGACGCGTGGCGGTGGCGGATAGTCAAAGTAACACAATAATAAACACTATATTTATTATTTGTGGTTGGGCTATTGCAAGCAAGGGTCGTTGTAACACGGAGACCAGCGCTGGTCCTTTGTGTTCGCCCCTAGCTCACCCATATTTTACGCATACCTCCGAACTTATGGTATTTTCTTTTCATCCTCGGGAATGCAGGTGGTTTTTTTAAGGCTTTTGTCACGCGTGGTGACAATGTCAGCCTCATAGGTTTATACATATATTTTTTTTAGCGATCTTGGGCAAGGGACAGCCCAACAAACTGGTATAAGCCTACTGCTCTGCGGGTAGCCAACCAGCAGTTGAGCTGACAGTTGTTTGTTGCTATAAACCTAACTCTTAGATCTGAATGCACGTGGTTTCCTCACGATGTTTTCCTTCACCGCCGAGCTAGTAAATGAAAAATACAACCGTACATAAATTTCAAAGAACTTAGTGGTACAGGCCAGGAATCGAACAGCGTAGCGTCGTTTTTGTCGTAAAGGAGAATCGCGCCCGCGCCGCCGACGCGACGCGACGTCGCCTAGAGGCGCAGGCGTAATTCTCCAAACGACGCCGACGCGACGCAATGCTACTTACTATAAGGGGTATCGCATACAGAAGGAGTCGAGGCGCGGGCACGCCTTGGCGACTTTGACATACGGTCGATTATTGTAGACCAAGAATCCGAGCGGCGCGCCGTACTGATTGGTATGATGTACAATTACCGAACGTATGTCAAGGTCTTTAAGGCGCGCGCCCGGGTCTTGACGTCGCCTCGACTCCTTCTGTATGCGATACCCTAAGGTTTATATTGTGTTACTTTGACTATCCGCCACCGCCACACGTCTCTTCTGTCTCTAAGTTAGCGTCTATTAGAAGCGTTTTACTACGTTACTTCTCAATGCAAGATATTTATATCCTTTTACTTGTATAAACACATTCGTTCCCAGACCTCATATACAGGGTGTAAAATTAAATTCATTATACAGGGTCCATCTTATTGTCTGATGGTTTTTAAAGATGATCAGACGGTCAAACTGAACAACATTCTTTATGGGACCTTTATCCAACCTCGAAATCGCGAGATAAATTAACCTTTCCCATACATTTGGGTCAAGTAGGATCGCAATTTAGTATAAAAACGATAGACTTAAAATATAATGGACGCCAGCCTAGCTAGCATGCCACCCCCGAGAAAACGACCAAAATCGAGATGTGCCTCCATCTTTATTATTTTACGTAGGCCAGAAAGAGCGCGCATGACGTTTTTCTCGTTTAAACGCTTTGTCGTGGGTGGCATGCTAGCTAGGCTGATCTAGTAAAAAACTCTCGAAAAAAAAAGTGTCCGAGACTAACCTACACAAACCTATCTACGTGTATAGTAATATAAACATTGAAAATACTGAAATTCTTTTTCAATTTACATGCGCATTTTTTATCCCATCGCGGTACGGCGCGCGCCGCCATGCTATGTTATCTTAGTACAAACTAAGTGGAACGCTGATTTTCGATAGACAGCTTCCGCCATCTATTATCGGTTATGTTTCGAAGCACTATGTGTTGAACTAGGGTTCATATCGGAGTAACAGCGCACTACACCCAACGCGCTACGCTGTAGTATTGAGAGATTTCGCCCATATCAAACACTGTCTTGTTGGTCTAGCGGTCTAGACAACCGGCTTACGATCCGGGTAGCTAAGGTTCGATTCTCGTGTCGGCCGATCGTCTTTTTCAATTTATTTCATAATGTGGCGCCCCCTAGTGCTAATAAGCGGCAACGAAATTAGGACGTCCCAAAAATTCATGGCGAGTTACCTATCTATATCCAATATACATATTAATCTATGCGCGCCGCGTGCGCGTAGCCGGCCGGTCAAACGAAGACTGTCGCATAATTGGTTCTCTTTATATGTGTTGGTGCTCTTTTGGTTTGGACACTTTTGAGCGCTGACCCTACGTCCAGTAGTTGGTATGTCAATGATAAAAACACCTTTTTTTTCGAGATTTTGACATTTTTCCCATAGAGGAAGTAGTTCAGTTTAATGGTTGGACCAACCCCTTAAAAACTATCAGCATATTAAGAAGGGCCCTGTATATTAAACAAGGTGCTACAGACCATCAAACTGAACAACTTTCACTATATAGCAACATTCTATTAAATTCTTTTTTTTTTTAAATGGCTGCCATCTTGGTTGTGATAATTTTGCCAATGTCTAGTTTATGTCAATGTCTAGTTTATGTAGCAAGAGTGCTTGATGTTGTATGGTAGTTTATGTAATTTTGGTGACCACCGTGTATAGTAGAATAGTATAACACAGTCTGAATCCATATTAAGAGGATCGTTTTTGCTGCGCGCTGCATACAAACAAAGTTTGGTCATATTTTCTATTCTATTCTATTTTATAAAAAACGAGCGTTAACCCGCGACTTCGTCCGCACAAATTATATACCAGATTTTAAGTCAGATCATAAGCTATCAAACAAAAAAAGTTTCATCAAAATCGGTTCAGTAGTTTTTGCGTGATACTCGTTCAAGCAAACAAACACACAAACAAACAGACAGACAAAACATCCAAAAATTGGTGAAATGGAATCAGGGACACCTAAAAACCATATCGTAATTTTTTTTTGTTAATATCTTCAATGTACAGACAAACTTCCTGTTACAGTTTTATAATAGTATAGATGGATGCCATCTTGGTTGTGATGATTTTGCCAATGTCTAGTTTATTTAGCAAGAGTGCTTGAAGTTGTACGGTAGTTGGTGACTTCAAGGATTGTTTTTCAAAAAGAACACTATCTTGAGCCACCACTGGAGTTTCGTTGTAGGCCTGGGAGGGGGCCACCAATAATCGACGAGGGACACGACTACTCAATAGCAGACCTACAACGCGACTCCATAGAGCAACATTGAAAACATGAAAATAATTCACCTTTTCAAAATGTATGGCATAGCAGTTTTTTTTTTGCGATTTCTATGTTGGTTCCATAGTGAAAGTTCTTCAGTTTTATAGTCTGAAACACCCCTCTTAACATATGTAAAGTATTTAATTTTACACCCTGTATATTAGCATCCATACTTAATACGAGAGCAGAGCAAACAAATTATAAGTAGCCACCTTTGATAAGTTATATGTCAAGATAGACAGTCGACGCTACGAATGTGTCGAAAAAATTACCAACTTTCAAGGCCAATAAATCCTATAACTATGCATGCATAGCGTATGCTCATGACTATATTCCCCGAGGGGGTAGTCAGAGATATTCTGAAATGAGTATGGCAAATTTCCTCATTTTGGGGGAGGACTATGTCCAACAATGGACGTCTATCGGCTGATATGATGATGAACATCAGATTTTTTTTCGCGATTTCGATATTTGTCCCATAGTGAAAGTTGTTCAGTTTGATGGTCTAAACCACCCCCTTAAATGTTTATTTGTATTTTAACACCCTTTATATTCTAAAGAGGATGTAGGGGTGCACTAAGAAAGGATATTTCGAAAAATCTACCCCTAAAGGGTCGATCCATGCGGACGAAGCCGTGGGTCAAAAGCTTGTCTTGACATATAATTAATCAAAGGTAGCTGAGAAATACTAAAAAATGGTAACGAATGTGTAAATGCAAAGGAAGATATCAAACTATTGCTTACTCTGTCTAACGTTTTACTGGGTACGGTAAAGGGAAAAGTAATCTATGCTACTAGCCATAGCTTTCTGCCTCTTCTTGATCTCTAACTCCCTCTCCTTCTGTTCTCTCTGCTCTTTAGTCAATCGCGGTACCTTTTTCTCCACAGGTCCCTTTTTCCGTTCGCGTGTTTTGAAATGGAATCCAATCTTCTTTAAAATCTTACGCAGCGATGTTTTCTCGCCGTTGAAAAGTCCCGCCGTTTTCAAACTTAGAAGGATCTTTTCGAAACTCGGTTGCTCCTTCCGAGTGTAATATTCATTGACATGGCGTCGGATGGCATCTTTTTCCGCGTCATCCAAGTCGGTTACGGGTTTTTTGCGGTTCCTCTTTTTAGGAGAAAGCTTCGGCTCGTACTGCTCTTTGCAAATACGAGATACGGTGCGACGGCTTATGTTGAAAGCGTCCGCAACTCTTTCCACTACTTGTGACACGGGAAGTAAGGTTCCGCCATTCTCATGTTCTCTCTTGAAATAATCACGCAATAAGATCACGAATTGACGGGTTTGTCCGTTAAGGACTTGCCTTTTTTTCTCAGGTATCGGTGGATTATCTATTACCGTAACGGTGATATTCATTTTGCACGAAAACAAATAATAGAATTTTGTTGATGAATAGCTGCAGTTCAGGAAAAATTATAATAAAATAATGACATTGACAGAAGAGAAGCGATCAGAGACGAAATTGTTATAGTTTTTTAAAAGCAAAACCTACATACCTACTTTGTCTATGAAAAATTTTTGTTGCTTTTAATTTTCACAAAAGTATGTTCATAAATTCATGATTCATAAATAGTTCATAAAGCTAAAAAAAAATTGTAGTATGCAGGAAGCTGGAAATATGTATTGGATTGAATCTCTGAATGTTTGTCAAAAAAGAGCGATTTTTTTAAACCTAAAGAACTAACTTTACAGAACTTAGAAATCATTTCCACTAAATCACTAATAGAATAGTATTGGGGTCCTAAAATAAAGTTGAAAGTCATGAAAGTCAAGCTAGACTGTGTATGTGTGTGTCTAAAGATTTTTAATGTGATCAGATAAAAAGATACGATACCTAATTAAATGTAGTACCCGCATTTTTAGATAGCAATCAACCCACTTAGTATTCAGACAATGGGGCCATTTGCGATTCATTGAAAAGATAATGTTCCAAATGGGGGACCGATCGAAACGCCGAACTATAAAAGATTTTGGAAGACCTGGAAATCTATCAGAAAGTTTTCGAACGATCAAGTAGCTCCCGCCAAAATTTTACGAACTTTTTAAAATGGGTACGAAATCGTCTTCTGTGTTTGTTTTATTTTGTCTTTTGAATTTTTTGCACATCCAAGGTTCCTTTATTAAGCCCAACAATGTACCAAGGGTTGGAAGGAGCAATGAGGCTGATGGGCCTTTCGATCCGAGCGCAGTGGGATACGTTATTAAGACTATTCAAACTAAAAACATTCCGCGTATGGGCCGGAGGAATTACGATTCGGTGAGTTTGTTTTTATCGTTTATTAGAAATTTTATCATATTGACGACCCGGTTGGTGTAATGGTCATGGATGCTATATGTATGTGCCGTTCGTTGTTGTATGGTTTCCATGATAGAAAGCCTATAGTGCTTTGCTTGGGATCATTACAATGTATGTGCTTATGCGCGTTATTTATTTATTTATGTATGTACTAGAAATAAAACTGCACTTCACAACGGCGCTGTCCCATTCTATGTGGCGATATCGCCGCACTTTTAATAAGTTATATTTATATGTCGAGGTAGACAGTCATTCGAAGCTACGAACGCGTAGAAAAAAATTACAACCGGCCAAGGCCGATAAACCCTATCGCTATGCACGCACACAGAGATATTAAGTTGTATGACGCCTCACGCTCACCAAAATGCTCACCAACATAAGAAAGTTGACCCGTTGTTTAAGTACGCTAGAAGGGCGAGGCTCTATCTTGACATTATCATTAATCAAAGCGCCGCACTTAAATCAAATCTCTAGATTCTTTTTAACCCGCGCACGTTCCTACCCGCTTGTGGCACATGACGTTCGTTTAGCACCTTCTTCAGCGCCTACGTACCTAACACATAATAACACAAAGTTTCAATAATTTTTTTATTGAAAAACTGTTCATAGTTCAATATTTTTCAGGAAAATCGCTACGACATTCCAAAATTATATCAAGCCCCTTCTGAAAACATTGGAAACTATGAAGGTATTGTGTAGTTCCACTTAAATAAGTTAATTCACGCAAAGCACTCCATTTCACTAGTGTACAAAAATATGATTAGATAGAACGAAAGAGACCGCTTGCTTTGATAGGTGTTCATATATTTATGAGGAATGTTTTTTCTTTCTACAGGTGAAGGACAACTAGAGTCTTATTACAACAACTACGACAACATGAAGAGATAATTTCGTCTTCGTTTTATTCGATTTATTGCATAGAGTGACTGGTTTTAGGACCATTTAAATGTTGCAAGGTTGCACTGTATTTTTCTAGTCAGTATTTTATTGAATTATGTTAAGGTATAACTAATGTACTATAATAAAAGAAAGGCATTTTAAAATTGTTTTTATAATTCAGCAATTGTTTTTTCCTAAACTATAGAATCTTGCCTGCGTGCGGTACCGACTTTGCGAATTCAATGCCGGTACACCACACACCGCTCGAGCATAGACCCACATAGGCGGAGGACATTCGCCTTTTGGTGGCTTTTTCCGATTCAGTTTGCATATAATGTACCATCTATTAAATATTTCGCAGAACTATGAAAAAAAAGATTTTATTGTCTATATCAATGTCGAATTGACAAATTCACAAGATGGCTACCTATCTTGCGTAATGTGCGGGTTGTTTGTAGTTTTCGTTCAATTTCGTGCCGATTTAGTGATGTTCTGGAGTTTCTGTTGTTCTCTTACCAATGTTTATATTACAAGACTAGTAAGGATACTGGAATTACACTCGATCGGTGCGGGATTGAACGAAAACTAGCATTCAAAACAATAATATCCATCGGTATGAGTAGATATAAGTATGTATGTATAGTATATGTTGAATTATTGTCAGTGAAACATAGATGGCGCTAGCTAGCCTTCAATAAGGTGGATGCATAATGTTGCCACGAGTGGGTTCTCTTTTCTAATATACTTATATTAGTCTTTGGACCCACCGCATTCGCTGAGTTTCACCACTAGAGGTTTTTATTACACTATGCTCGAACATAAGTTGATAAGTCAATGGTGCCGTAAAATCGCAAAATAAACGCGATTGACGTTTTCAACAACGCCAATGCCTGCAATAAATTAAAAAAAAAAAAATTTTTCAACAACTGTCAACGTCAAAATTGACAATTCAAACCCGACCAAATTAAAGCAACTCTTTTCCATAACATGTCTTTTTCTATTTCTTTCACTCTTATAATAAACTGTATCTGTCTATCACTTTCATGCCCAAAACACTGCACCTCCTCAAACAAGCGACCTGACGTCTACTTTTTCTTCCACGTATTTTGTGGAAGGAATTTTCGTATTTATTTTGGCGAAAACGTTCAAAATTACAAGTGAATAACAAATTGATTAACAATGGTGTTGACCGCCGATCTTCACTTGCCTACCGAAGAGGAATTGACCGTTCCTGAAGTGAAATTATCGCAGAGTACTCTAAGAGCTGGGTCGTTCCATCTCGGAAAATACTGTGAAAAAGCCAATAATGTAAGTTAAAACTTAATTTTTCTAACGTTTTGTACAATTACTTGTATTGTGTAAAGTAATTTATTGTTAATGAGTAGTTTTTTGCGTTAAATTGATTGCATAATCGGATTGTGAATAGGTTATGTTTTGATGTGATTTTCCTGACTATTATCAACACACAGACAATATCTCTTAGTTGCTACCGTAGTTGGCTCATTCCTTAACCTTCATACTGAGACGAGGCCCTTTTAATGAGTTCCTAGTCTGTAAAATTATTTGAAATCATACTGTGTGGAAATATACTGTATTCCATTAGGAATGTCATAAAATGTAAACAAAGAAATAATTTGAAATATTGTTTTCTCTATAGTCTGTCCATCATAGGATGGTGATTATGACAGATCGTTTTAGAGATGTGACACATCCACTTTTACTGATATAACTGCTAATACTAGTACTAGTATTGGTACTAGTTAGCTACCAATACAGGGTGAGACACTAATACCACTAAAGAAAAAAGGGTTTTAAATGATCCTTTGTAAAGAGTCTATTAGGCGGGTCCACACTGACCGAGCAGCCTCGGGCGAGGCCCGCCGCGCGCGGCAAACGTCCCACCGTGGGCGAGGCTTATTCGTTCGGATAATTTTACAGCCCGAGGCTGCCTCGCTCGCTCGCCCCGAGCCGTATTATACAAGATGGCGCCGAACTTTTTTTTTTTTTTAACGTTTATGGCCTGGTAACGTAGACCTTTGGGCCAAGTCTTAATTTGTTCACATCACATCACATCATTTTTTTTAAAAAACACTTCACTTTACTTTTACACAAATCGCGATTTTTCACGTCTATAAGACCCCAACAACGATTCCATTTTTTTTTCAAGTCCTTAACAGGCACATCCAATTGACGGCTTATATCTAGCCAGGAATCCTCTCTCATCCCCCTGTTAGTATAATTAGGATCCCTGGCATCCCAAAGCCAATTATTTGCGGCATACAAACTTATTAACCTTCGACAAAAATCTTTATCCATATTGAACGCGGCACCGATAAAAAAACGTGGCGTCCACACCGCGCGCGGCAAACGACTGAGGCACCTTTGAGCGAACCGAAAAACCGACAACGCTCGGCTCGGCTGCGTACGCGTTCGCCCGAGGCTGAGCATGCGCCTGCCGCACCCGAGGCACGTCCACACCGGCCGCGCGGAAGGGCGCATGCCGCGCGCGGCGGGCCTCGCCCGAGGCTGCTCGGTCGGTGTGGACCCGCCTATTGACAATGTATGACAACTGTAGCATAATATTATTATTTACCGAAAAATGTATCATCAATAATGAAATGGAAATGGTCATTCATTCATCAGGTCACATTTTAAACTCTTATATTTTAGTTATTTTTAAAGATATTCAAAAATTAATTTTCACTAGATTAAAATATCAAACAGTTTTTAAAAAACTAATAAAATAAGTTAAGTAGTTCAGCGCCTTTCTGATTCTTTTATAATGCGCACAGCCAAGGAGTGGAATGCCCTGCCTGCGTCAGTATTTCCGAGCGCTTACAACCCGAATCACTTTAAAGTACGAGTGAATAGGCTTCTTCTGGGTTAACTCGCTACATCTTCGACCCCATCATTGTCCTAAGGAATGGATTGAAGTCAAGAGCAAACCCATTTTTACTAAAAAAGGTCTAAGGAAATTAATTAATAAAAAATGTAATAAACTATTAGAATTAAACATTTAGTTTTTATATCAGTTGGAATAGATAGGTTCAATGGTACAATACACAAAATTTAAATTTTTAATTACCTAAGACAGAAATTAAAAATAAAAATTGGCATTCCAACAACATATTTCCAGGAATTCATGCTCTGCCGCTTCGAGGAGAACGACCCTCGTAAATGCATCAACGAGGGCAAGGCCGTCACCGCATGTACCATGAACTTCTTCCGCAAGGTGAAGAAGACCTGCCTACGGGAGTTCAATCAGTACAGCCAGTGCATCGACAAGAGTTCTGGAGACTATGCGTTCCAACAGTTTGTATTATTAAATTGTTACTCATCCGATACAACAGGGGTCTTCAAATTAGACCACCAATCAGACATGATATTAAAAGACAGGAAAACTTAAAATCAGGGTTCGAAATTATCACAATAATTATTTTTTGATAATTATCAGATAATTATCAAACTACTCGCTACTGTCCATTTGTAAACGTGGCGACGGGCTCACTCCCCATCACGCTGGGCAGAGTTTCGGTACCATAGTGAAACGTGGATATTCTGAGGTTTCAGAATATCTCTGACTACCCCCTCGGGGATAGTCAGAGATAATAACACCTACTGACATTAGGGACCTCCCCTCCAAAAGCATAACACGGTTCATGAAGTCCGTGGGCCTAGGAAATAACCTTTAGGTCTAGGGTGACAGCTACAATAGATCTATCCAGGTCGCAGTAGCTATTTGGACATTGACCAAGCCCTTTTAACCAAATAATAATACCCCCTCGGGGATTATAGTCGTGAGCATATGCTATGCTGATTCTTAATTTAGAGTATAATATCTAACTACATACATACATACATATCTCTCATTGTCCCATTGTCCCATGTGGGTAGGCAGAGACCACGGACCGCCACACGCTACGACTCTGACTCTTTAGCCTCATTCACATTCATACATTTAATAAGTATCTAACTAAGAGTTCTAAAATTGCTGTTTTTGTTTTAATACACTCGTATCCAGACCAGGAAGCTGGCATAGGTATTGTCTACTCAATTTTACTCCTTGGAGTGCACACTGCCTAACAAGCGGTGAAACATGATAATACTCCTTGGTGGTCGGTAATGATCGTTCTTCTTTCGTAAATCCCGTCTATGTTTTCGACGTTACTTTGTGCCTTTCTAATCCAATGACAAAAATTAAAAAAAGTAGATTTTATTTAATTTTTGTTCTGATAGAAAGGGACACAAAAACGTTGGAAATATCGACTAGAGAGATACGAAAGAAGATCGGACATTACCAACCGCTATGGCCAATTTTCTTGTTTCCATGCTTGTAAGGAGGAGTGGTAACCTTTATGATTCTAAAATCCTCGATCCTCACCAACCACAAATTTTTTAAACTACAAATGTTCAAAGATTTCAAAACGCCAACTGCCAACTAGCATTTTTTTTCCAAATTCGCCCTTTAACTTTTTTTTTAATTTGACATGACTCGAATGGCCAATAGGCCACTAACCAACAAACACCTTTGTGCATAATGAGCGTTTTTCTTTCGGTTTTCTAGGGGATCGATGGATGGCGCTACGGTCTGTGCGAATAAAGGTCATGATTTCAAAAAGGGTTTCTTTCAAAATAACAAAGAGGGAAAAGATTATCAAAAAGATGCCAACGCATCTTTTGATGGAATATTTCATTATTTTGATCGAAAATTTGAAACCGTTTACTTCTGACTATGGGCTCGATTCCTTGGCCTTAAAAAAAGTGGCAGGCACAGTCTTGACATGATTTTGACAGAATCTCACGAACGTCTCTATGGAGCTAGCTATGGGGCAATAAACAAGCCATCTGTTGAGTTTTTTAGGAACTTGAATTAAAAAAGAAAAGAAAAACGCTCATTCAAAACTAAATTATGGTATAATGAGCTAGCTAGTTCTTGGACCTTAGTATTCAGTGTAGCTGCAGAATTCTGCAGAATAACTAAAAGTTTGCATGGTTATTGCAGCTGCCGCACGACCCAGGGCGTGTTTGACAAGTGTGTGCTGGAGAACATGAACTTGGAGCGTCCTGACTACGGGTACTTCTGCGAGGCGCGCATCCACGACACCAAGAGGTATTATAAGGGTCAAGTCACACTAAAAGAGCAGCCGCAGTCGCGCTGCTCGCACCGAAATTGCTCTTCCGGCCGCTGCGCGCCACTGCTCTTTCTATGTGAATTGACCGTAATTTGTGAAACTGTGGAAAAGTATTATATTCAAAAAATTACACAGATAGCTTTTTGACGTATATTTTTTGTCTATACCACCGCGTCGAAAGATGTTCCATTGTAGGAAAGATGCGACCAGAAACTCTACAACACACATCTTTTAAACAAAACAAAATATAAAAATTTGACACGGCGCCGGCGATACATCAAGCTTAGATTAAGTTAAGTATATTTAGGTATCTAGATAGAGCCTTACGCTTCTACCGTATAAAACAAAAGTGGACAACTTTCTTAGCTTGGTGCGCGTGATGCGTCATACAACTTTATATCTGTGTGCGTGTATACCGACACGATTTATCAGCCATCAAAGACCATCAAAAACGGCTTTGCTACACAAAAGCTTATTTTGTAAGATACCTCATATGTATAATAACATCCCTAAAGGGATACGTGACACAGAACAGCTTAATTTGTTTAAAAATAAACTGCACGAATTTTTGGTCAACAAATGTTACTATAGCCTTGATGATTTTTTTGCTGACGATTCCATTGGTAAACTGTAGTGCTGTGCCATGTTTAGTTGTTATTGTATTTTTAAAATGGTTTCCTTCTAAATATCTTGTGTTCCCATGTGCATTATTGTGCGCCCATGCGGCAGGACATATCGAAACTGTAATGTAATTTACAACCTGTGTAACATCTGTAAATTTTACCTATGATTCACAATAAAAATGATTATGATTATCACTCAAGAGTTCACTGATATTTTTTTCGACGCGTTCGTAGCTTCGACTGCCAATCTTGATATCTTTTGCTATCGATGTTATTATGAGTGATGTTTCTGCATTGGGACAAACCTAATATCAGGTTTATCAATGCTTTTAGTTCATAAGATGTTTGTTTATGTATTTGATCATCAAGTCATACAAAACCCAAAATAAGCTGGCTACGCGACGTTATATGTTGTTTACCCTACTTGCGGCCAGCTTATATTGGTATAGCTTGATGTGTCGCCGTGTGTACAACTACAAAATAAATACAACATAACGTAGGTAATAAATTGTCAAGACCAGGCATTAATATACCACAAATATACACGAGGTAAGCACAGCCGGATGGTACATGCTTTTCTCGAAGCGACTCACGGTACTTTCGACCCCCTGTAACTTCGTTGTGGATAAACCTAGAAGCCTGAATTTTCAGTGACTGCGTTGCAAGACTTTAATTTTTTACATCTTATGTTTTTGATGAGATTAATTTGTTCTCCAGACCAAAACCCCTGGAGGAACCGAAGGCGGTCTACCCGGACGCGACGCCAGCCCTCCCGGAGAATGCGGAGAAGAAGCCTGCGAGGTTCGGCTCCAGATTCTACTGGATGACCGAGTAATTGGTCCATTTTGAGGCCAAGTCAGTCGATAATATCGGCAATTGGCAATCAATGTGGTCGCTATACTCTTACAAGATGCTTAATTTAAAAAATGATACGAAATGAGACATTTTCTGACAGCGAATTAATAAGAAACAATAGTTCCAAATGCCTAGATAGATGGCGTTGGTGCGAGATGGCGGTGCAACCTTGCTATTGTTTTAAAGTGAGAAATCATTTAAAGATTCTTCGTCAAAGGATGCATCTTACTCATAGGTAGGTAGTTATTAACAAATATTATTATTTACTGCATTATTATATTAGTATCTTTGAATTTCATAATAGTTATTGAACTTCATGCAATCTTTTGCATGTTAACGCCATCTGTTGGTCATAAAATTTGATAAATTCGAGAAAATCGATATGTCAAATGACGCTTAGCATCTTGTGAGCAGTATAGTTTAAAGACAGTCAAATATACTGGTCATTATCACCACTTTGTATGGAAATGATTTTTAGTAAAATATTAGATGAGTTTTGATAAGCTTTTTTTGAAACCACTTTTATTATTGCCCTTAAGTAAGTGTAATCAAATTTTAATTTTAAGAGCAAATTTAAAAAAATGGATACCTTTTAAATCATGTAAAATAAATGACTTGTCTAATAATTTACTTTTCGTTAGCAATATTTAAATAATTTGTAGAGTAAATAAAATGTTGATATTTATTATGGATTTTTATTTGTTAACTGGCGCGGCGCACGCGATGATCTAAAGTCTCGATATCAATATAATGGGCCTAGCATGCTTCCCCCGAGAAAACGAGAAAAATCGATACGTTGCATTGCTCCGTATGCCAAAAAATTGAGCGCGCATGAAAGTTTTCTCATTTTGTCGTGCAGTCGTGCGTGGTATGCTTGTAGCCCAGTCATTTTACGGAGTTTTGTTAGGCGGGGTAGGGAGTAATTATTAATTGGACTTTTAAACTGTAACCGGCACCATTTAGTGACAAAAAGACAATCTTAAAATATATTAAAATAAAATTCGCTACGCAACATAGAAAACAAAATTGTGGGTCCCAGAATGCTTTTTAATAAATAATATTAATACTAATGCACTCAATTGACATAGATTTAACAATATAAATCATTTTTGAGCAATAAAAATGATATTGAAATTTAAAAAATGAGGTATTTATTAGAAAGTACGAATGTATTTTTCAAAACTTTCTAAGCAGACAAAAATATCTACACCATGGTAATGCCTTAAATATGTGCACAAAAAAAATTACCATCAGGTTTTTTATAACGAGATAATAGCTGCATTTTAAAATTGGAACTGTTGCTGACATGATTTTTTTTTAATTTTGGTACATTTCTAGGCTTAAATTGGCTCTTAAATACTATACCGAAAAAAAATCTATTAGAAATTAGTCCCGGCTCAAACCGTAAAATGACTGGGCTATTGCCCTCTGTTCAGAACAGAGTGAAATTCTTTCAAATGGTTAGGTATTCAACAAATAATATAATGATTATCAAGTGGATTGTAACCATAAGAGATCTAGAGAGATGCCAACCAACGCGCTGAGTACGAAACCTAGTGTCGCATCACTACCAGTACCACGCGATAGAAAGTATTTTGTTAACTTGAATGTGCTCATTGTCCATTGCGGTATCAGAACTCAAAGTTCGAATAATCTAGTACTACGCAAACATTGGAAACTAGTTACTCATAATATCTCGACGGGCTTTCAGCCTCATAATATAATATATTGAATCCTTACTGTCGCGAGCAATGTGTTCCGTTTTTTCGCATATTGCTGCGACACTGGCCCCGCTCCCTTCTCACATCTCCCTTTAGTTTTTGTTGCCTGTGATTGTAACACTATGTCCAGTACGACCAGAAGCCGTATTAATCTAACCCGCGATAGTCGTGATACGGCTATATCAATTCTTTTCCCGCACAAACGAACGAGATAAAAGACGTGATTTCGCAGGTGGGCGTACTACGGCTGCAGGAAATTAATTAAACTCGGCAATCTTCGTTTGCGCAGTCCCCGGCAAAACCCAAGGTCGTTTAGTAATCAAAGGCAAAGTCAGATAACCGCGAAAAAGCGCGAAAACAAATTAGCCAATCGTTGCAAAAGGCATTGAAGGTGGACATCCTGATTGGTCAACGTAATTTCGCTCGCTATTAAAATTTGTCAACTACGCAAGTAGGTACATCGGGGGAACGGGAACTTACAAATCTGGTAGGTACTACTGTACCTACTGGCTTTTCGGTCAAGGAAAACATCGTGAGGAAACCTGCATGCTTCAATTTCGAGGCGTTTATTGTACCCACTGTCCATTATAAGTGGCGACGGGCTCACTCCCCGTCACACTGGACAGAGTTTCGGTACTACTAAGTGAAATGTGGATGTTCTGAGTATTGAGATTTTTTCTGACTACCCTCTCGGGGAATATAGTCGTGAGCATATACTTGTGCTATGTATCAAGTGGTAACAGAGAGGGGGGTAGCATTTCTTCCACTAAAACAAAGAAACGATATCCCTTTTTATTATTATTATTTGGTTATAAGGACTTGGTCAATGACCAAATAGCTACTGCGAACTGGATAGATCTATTGTAGCTGTCACTCTAGACCTAAAGGTCATTTCCTAGGCCAACGGACTTCATGAACCGTGTTATGCTTTTGGAGGGGAGGTCCCTAATGTCAGTAGGTGTTATTATGAATCCACCTAGATGGCGACTCCTGCTGTGAATGAGCACTTCGCATTCGCAGGGAGGTGTATGGGCGTTTCATCTGATTCACAGCAGAATCTGCAAGTGGGTGAATCTACAAGCCCCATTCTGTGTATGTGTTTGTTTAACTTGCAGTGTCCTGTTAAGGCTCGTACTAAGAGCCTTAAGTCGTTGCGGTTTGAATTGATGGCTTCCGAGGTATGTCTGTTTGAAAAGCCGGTCACAAGTTCTTTCGCATGCCTCAGTCCTGGTGTATCCGACGCAGAGCTTACGGCTTTGGTCCACGGCCCATTCCTTTAGCACACGTCTAGAGGCCATATCCCTTAGTCGTCTCTCTGTGGTCGCCTCGTACGACACCCACAGGTAGTCGCTACAACTACAACTATCTTGCAGTGCTATTGGAGCATCCTAAAGTAGCGATTACATTACCCTAAGTTTAGATCCGATTTCGGCATACATTGACTGATTTGTTTTTACTATTTTAACGATCAAAGCAAGCAATGTATGCTGTAATCGGCCCTAAATGTAAGGTAAGTAATGTATTCGTTGCTTTAGGCAGGTAGCAAAGAGCGCCTGTATTAGCACATACATAAAAATATCCCTATAGAAAACAAGCTTCATACTACAGGGTGAAATTGATATCATTAGCATCCTTTTAAACTAAGAGTCTACCCATCGAACAGAACAACTTTCACTATGGGAGGAAACCGATCGGAGCAAAAAAATAATCAGCTGTTCCATACTAAACTGTAAAGCCTAATCGACTCAAATGTATGGAACAGCTGATTATTGTTTTTGCTCCTATTGGTTTGCTCCCATAGTGAAAATTGTTCAGTTTGATGGGTAGACTCTTAGTTTAAAACGAGTTTAAAAGGATACTAATGATTTCAATTTCACCCTGTATAAATAACGTAGTGAATTACATTCTCTTTACTTCATACAAGTGACCGCTGTCAGTGCAGTAACACATAGCGCCCGTTGCAGGGCGTATGAAGTCGAAGTCAAACAGGTGCAAACGCTCGGCTGGGGCATGTGTGCAACTGTTCCTACCGATCCTCCATGCGCAGCGATCACAGAACATTATAAGAAGGATTAGAAGTGTAATGTAGGCGTGGAACGCGTGGCACACGGTTATGTAATGATTTGCATATCACCGTAAGGCACGCGGCGCGCCGTGGTGCGAGCGAGAGCGCATAAGTAGTTGTAGCAGCGTGAGCGGGAAGACAAGTGGCGACACTTGTCTCCGAAGCAAAAGCGCTACTTTGCATTTCTGTCCCCTCTTATAATAATAGGTGGCAGCGATGCTGCCGCCCTCAGTACACACGGCGACACATCAAGCTATACAAAACCAAAATAAGCTAGCTGCGCGATGCTATACGTTACTCGACGCACGCGCGGTCAGCTTATGATGGTTTTGTGTAGCTTAATGTGTCGCTTTGTGTACGTGAACGTTGTATACGCCGCAAGCTTGTGTGAAGCTGTTTCTCTGTATTCTATCTACGAAGGTGGCATAGGTATTGTGGGAGAGGCCTATGTTCAGCAGTGGGCGATGACAGGCTGATGAATGAATTGATTTCTAGCAAAGGCTCACAACTAGATAAAATCGAAACTATTTTATCTAGTCCATCCAGTCGTAGAAAATAATTGTTTGTTTTGTTTCCAAGAGATTCAGAGTTGCTTCGCGAACTTTGCTTAGAAAGGAACGTACTCAAGGGCCGTTCATTTTGTAGGCAACGTTTTCATCCATCTATTTTGTATCTTTTTATTGTTGTTGAATTTGCCTGATTATTAAATTACGCAATTAAAATTTTGATATTTGGAAGTTTAAATAGAATAAAAAAGAAAGATGTATTTACAAACCGGTTTTATTATTATAATGTATTTGGTACTCCCGTAGCATTCCCATGCTACGCCATTAAAAGAAAAACAATGAAACGAATACACCCACATCAAATGTCAAAAAAGACTGCGGAATTCGCGAGTAAATAAATTTTCCAAAAAATAGAAATAAAAAGCTTTTTCAGCGGTTTATTTATTAATTAAACAACTGTCCACAGTCTCTACAAACAATAAATTGAACAATGAACAATTACAACCGCTATTACGAGAGGGAAGATCCCCAGAATTATCATCAATATAATTTATGGCAAAATTCTCATTTCAACAACGGATTTAATCTTCAATACGAGTTTTACGATGCATCTTTTCACCGCTCAAGCAATGGTTCGACGCCAAATTCTCAGAAAAGTGAAGAAACAACAGAATCTGCAGACGCTAAGAACCGTCGAGTTATACCAAAGGAATCATTATTCTTGGATCCTGATTCGTTTTATGGTCAAGAAAACGGTGCTCTGTGAGTGTTAACGTTTTTGTTATTATTTTTGTCCTTTTCACCCGACTGCGCGACGCGAAGGAAGGGTAATGGGTTTATTATAATGATTTTTTCAAGAGTTTCTTTAATTTTACGCATTTTTTCCATTTATGCACAATGTAGAAGTTTTTGTATTTGAAAAGAAAATTTTTCCTTTTATTACATAGATTAGATTTTGCCTGTGACTTTGACCACAACTGCTCCTGTCATCGTTGGAACATAAAATATTTAGGTACCACTTTTTGTAAGCTGATAAACACAAAAAGTTTCATCAAAATCGGTTCAGTAGTTTTTTCATGATGCTCGAACAAACAAACAGACGGTCAAAACAAACAAATAGACAAATAATAAAAAAATTGGTGATTTGGAATTGGGGACACCTAAACACCATAATTGTGACCTTTTTTTTGTTTATATCTCCAATGTACAGACTTCTGTGACAGTTTTATAATAGTATAGAAAATGTTAATAAATTATAGGTAATCATCAAAACAATTTTAAATCTATTTGCTGGGAGTCACGTTGCAGGTTCTGACCCGAGCACTTGTCTCGCGTGGTTTTCGCGGGTCCCTTTTTGGCCTTCAACGAGGCTCCGCAATCCTCAATCTCTTCTTGTTCTTGACCAAAAACAATCCTTGAGATTGGGATAGATTCTCTCATAAACTACTTGACACTGGCGGAAATGCAGTGCCAACGCACAAGCAAGAGTCAATTAATTATAAATAAAAGAAAAAAAAATGTATTTGCTTTTATTCTGTATTTTTAAATAAGTAAATTTGAAACTTATATTTATACTCCATGGGGCATTTCCATATTCTTTTGTTTTCTATCCTGAAGAAGCCTACTGGTTTTCTCATTCTTATTATGAAATGAAATATATTCCATATAAATTGAGATCGAAGTCAAAAGCTCACTTTGTCAGGATTCTGATTTTTGGATGCATAGAGGCCAATTTGCTTTGAAAAACATAATATGGAACTTGATTCTGTATAATCTCGCAAATCAAGCTATATCTCGTACGATTTATATGTGTCAGATTAATCTTTTAAAATGTGGACGAGATATTAAAAATAAATAACTATTAAAATAAAATAAAAATAAAATCAATTTATTTCAGACAATTTCCATACACTTGATTGCGAGAACGAGAATGCATTCCTTACTTAAAACCGAAAGTCAAATCATAGGAATCAATAGAATTAAAATAAAAAGATAGTCAAATCTGAAGAAAAAAAAAACAGATTATTAACCCTCGGTTGGTCACGCATTGATAATAACGTAGTTGGTCGCGTGGGGTTTTTAAAAACCCCGAATTTCAAAAGCATACAAAACACCCAATATTTATCATTTTTAAATTTATTTTATCATATTATTATTCACCTATTTTAGATAAATGAAAAAAACTAATTTTTTTAAAGAAATATTTATTTGTTATCCCTCAAAACTTAAAACTACCAAATAGGAACATAAATTTCAGTCACCACATCCTAGTAAACAAAATCAAATAATTGGTAACAATAGTTGGTCGCGTGGGGTCTTTGAGAGCCTGCTATATCACACGGCGTCGGCGCGCACACTGAAGTTAGCAGCGATCTACGCCAACTATAGTCAAACTTAGGAAGCTACCTAACGTTTCGCGTTGCTATGCCAGTTTTTAAAGTAGGAAATTTGCAAATTAAAAACATCTAGGCTTTTAAAGACCCCACGCGACCAACCGAGGGTTAAGCTAATATAACAGTGAGAGATCCGATTAAAAAAAATTTTTTTTTTTGGAATTTAGTATTCCTGTCCGATATTTGTTAACAAGTGCAATCTGATTGATGTTTTCAATTCGATTTAATAATCGTACGATTCTTACTACGGTGCATTGCATCGTTATTAATCGCGATTATTACAATTATGCAAACCAAGATGCAAAACGATGCACCGCTGTGTAATCGTTGCATCCCTAATTTTTATACATATCGTTTTATTAACAAATCAATAGAAATAATGATAACATTACATCTTTTCCATTTAATTAAATATTATGATGGTTCGATCCCCGTCCAGGCCGAATCGTACCAATGAGTTTTTCGGAATTTATGTACGATTTGTAACACCACTGGCTCTTTCGGAGAAGGAAACCATCGTGAGGAAACCTGCATGCTTCAATTTCGAGGCATGTATTGTACCTACTGTCCATTACAAGTGGCGACGGGCTGACTCCCCATCACACTGGACAGAGTTTCGGTACTACTAGTGAAACATGGATGTTCTGAGGTTTCAGAATATCTCTGAAACTACCCCCTCGGGAATATAGTCGTGAGCATATTATTATTATTATAGCCTTCATTCGGACGTGAGCATATGCTTATCCTTATTAAATATTATTTATATTACTGTATTCACCTAACTGTAGTATATTTCCTTCATTCGCTTTTAGCTCCCTTCCATAGTAGTCGCTTTTTTAGCGTAGCACTCCCCCATTTCTTCCAGTATTTTCTTACCCTGGTTATCCTCATCCAGTCTGGGCCACATCTTTGGACAAATATGTATGCCCATCTCATTTTTTTGTTGACAATTACGTTACACGTGACATTATGTTATTTTGTAGTTGTACACACGGCGACACATCAAGCTACGCAAAACCATAACAAGCTGGACGCGCGACATTATACGTTATTCACCCTATGCGCGGCCAGCTTGTGTTGGTTTTGCGTAGCTTTGTGTGTTGCCGTGTGCACTTTGTATATTTTGTTTTGTTTAAAAGATGTGTATTGTAGAGTTTCTCGCCGCATTTTCTCTACGACGTAAAACATTCAGACGTTTTTTTTTCATTCTCGGGTACGCAGGTTTCCTCACGATGTTTTCTTTCACCGCCGAGCTAGTGATAATGATAAATACAACCGTACATAAATTCCGTCGAACTTAGTGGTACAGGCCAGGAATCGAACCGCCGCCTCGTGATTGAGTCGCTAGATCTCTTCCGTATGAGCTATCACCGCTCACATTCAGACGTTAAAAAATACATCAAACTGCTGTTCTGTGTGATATTCATTTGAATAAAAAAAATCACATGTCCAATTCTCCAGAAACCCTGAACCCCAGAACAGCTACCCATCTGGCTACGACTGGACCCAGCAGAACTGGCTCAAAGCGGACTGCACTCCAACGCAGCCCGTCCAGGGCCCGAGCGGCAACCACAAGAGCCGTCGAGCACAGAGGCTGCAGAGTCCTAGGCGCGCTGAGAGGCTGGTCAAGACGCTCACCGAAGCTGCTCCCATACAGACGCAGTCCCACAAAGCTGAGAGGTTCGTGGGATCAAAATAAATCAAAATCTTACTATATTCATAATAATATCACATAGATAGCTTTTTGACGTCATTTTATGACTCTACCACCGCGTCGGAAGGTGTTCCGTTGAGAGAAGATGCGGCCAGAAACTCTACAACACACATCTTTTAAACAAAACAAAATATACGAAGTATAATACCAAATCAAATTAAATGTTTATTTTGCATACACTAAGTGTACAATATGTTCTTAAAAATAATGTTACAGTGCACTTACAACTTAGCCACCTATTAAGGTATTGCAAAAGGAGTTAAAGAAAGATAGAAACAATTAAAATACAATATTGCATTACATAGAGTAAAAGGAGTTAAAGAAAGATAGAAACAATTAAAATACAATATTGCATTACATAGAGTAAAAGGAGTTAAAGAAAGATAGAAACAATTAAAATACTATATTGCATTACATAGAGTAACATTGTCAAGACCAGACATTTTGGTCAGGCAAGTTTAGAATATCCTCTGGTATCTTATTATAATAGCGTATACAGTGCCCCATGAAAGATGTGTTGACCTTACTGAGTCGAAAATGTGGGAATACTAATTTATTTTCATTTCTTGTATTGTAATTATGAACGTCACTGTTTTTGGGAAAGAGATACAAATTTTTCCGAACGTATAAAATATTTTCGTAAATGTATTGTAGAAAATCAAGCTATTGATATCTTTAAAATGATCTCGTAGTGAATCTCGACAACGCAGATTATAAATGGCTCGAATTACCCTCTTTTGAAGGATAAAGATCCCCTCAACATCTGCAGCACGGCCCCACAGCAAAAAACCATAATACATGATAGTATGGAAGTAGCTGAAGTATACAAGTCTTGCGGTAGCTAGTCTATCAGTTAGCTGTCTAATCTTTCGGACTGTGATGTTTTATCTTCATTCAATTTTTTTCTAGGAAGGGACTTTCTCTGACTGAAATTGTTAATGTTCCCTGTGACATATAATTTATGTAATTGAATTTTAAGTTGCAAGTTGCTTTGCAAATTGGAATGTAAGCGAAGAGTAACGAACTGGCTTCTTGCACAAGATTACGCAGAGAGTGAAACACTATTGAAATAGTTTTGGCATCCTTTTCAAGGCTAAATACTAGTATGTTTCGGTTTTCACACACATACACACAGACACACACATACGCATTCATATTTATACATAACGAGTGTTAACCCGCGACTTTTTCGTCTTTTGCGTCCGCACAAATTATATACCTGATCATAAGCTATCAAACAAAAAAAGTTTCATCAAAATCGGTTCAGTAGTTTTTGCGTGATGCTCGTTCGAACAAACAAACAAACAAACAGACAGACAAAAAAATTGGTGATATGGAATCAGGGATACCTAAAAACCATATTGTAACTTTTTTTTGTTAATATCTTCAATGTGCAGACAAACTTCCTGTTACAGTTTTATAATAGTTTAGATTTCATTTTTACGTTCCTTGTTGTTCTTTTTATTTTGTTTTATTTTATAATTTTTTAGTTACATTATTTCTTTTTCTTTTGTTTCTCTATTGTTTTAAATCTCCTTCTGAGTTTCAATTACGTCCGGATGGAGGCCTGGTGGCTGTAGCACAATTCCTAGTTTCTAGGTCTTAGCACTAACACCAGTCTCCACATAAATAACTGTAAATATAATTTTAAGACCATTTTGTTTATTGAAAACTGTGTGGAGAAGAATAAACGTTTATATTACATTGTTGCAGTATGATGCAGAAGATGGGGTGGCAGGGTGGCGCGCTCGGCAAGACCGGCGACGGTATCGTGGAGCCCATCACACCCAACGCTGCCTACGTGAGTCTTATAACCTTTCTCCTCTTATGGCGGTTGCACAGGGGTCAATTTTATACAAAACTTTGACGCACAATACGCGTAGACGGTATTAATATAAGTAACTTTGTATATATGGAAAAATAGTTTAGAAAATCAAAATGCCGCGTAACAAATAACATTTGCAATTTATAAAATATTTACTAAAACTTACTTTAATATTTACGAAAAAAAATTTATGAAAAATTTCAAAGCTTTATATCTTCGTAATTATATTATAAATTGCAAATGTTATTTGTTACGCGGCAACTAGATTTTCTAAACTATTTTTCCATATATAAAATATTACTTTTATTAATTCCGTCTACGCGTATTGTGCGTCAAAGTTTTGTATGGACTGAAACCACCTTATGGTTTCGCTTTCGGCCTCCACTGAAACAAAAGTATAGGTGGACCAGAATTTGATGGCAAATAGGGAAATCAAAGGACAGTGGGCAGAAGTGGCCCAAGAGCCCCCCCATAAGTCGTATACTACGTTTGAATGGTGGTTTAATAAAGATAATTTTTTTATATGCGGCACCACTATCTTTTCGTGAGAAAAAAAAAGATCCAGGGTGTTTTGTTTAGCGGTTTTTCATACTAATGTTAGCACTTAGCCGCTATTTATATCTGTTGATTGAATTCCTTGTGTCATGTGGATAGTATTATTGTATTTGATTATTATTAATGCAAATGAATCTTTAGCCCTCAAAACACACAATCTTTGACTACTTACATAGGGACTAGTTACGCGTGAAATTCTACTAACAATAATTTCTGACACTTTTTGCGGGGGGCGAGGTAACATGAAATCCGCAACTTTTTCCAGATTTTACTCCCTATAACTTTAGATTCTAATTTTGAACGTTAAAAATCATGAAAACTAGTCTCGGGTGAACCCCAAACGTCATAAGTTCGTAGTTATTGTTTCGCAATTATAGGCTGTCTCGTTTAGTGATAAGGTATAAAATTGAATGTAAATGCACATGATATATTGTTCTTATACCGTGGCAGAGGGGAAGTGCTACCAAGGCTACTCCTTATAATAAATAGTCAAAGCACAATACTTAAAACAAGTAAATCATTATCTCATCCTGAAATTGCCGGTGTAGTAAACGTGAGCCTTATTAATTTCAAATATTATTGATTTTTAACATGTTACAGCCATGTTGTGCTATTTCGAATCAAATTAAAGATTGAAAAAATCCCGCCCGAGTAAAATTTTTCAATCTTTAATTTGTTTTGAGCCTTATTACTTTTGCACGCTTAATAATAACTTTTAGTAGTTTCAGCTAAGTATCTGATCACCCCGAAAGACATTACACCTTTCGGGGCCATAATATCACAACGACTACCCCCTAAAACGACATCGTCAAAATAAAACATCCTGTATCTTTTTGTTCCTTGAAAATATTTTGATGCCCCTTGGGTGCCATCTACGTTTGGGTATCCTGCTATCCTCTAACTATCCCGTCTTGTGTCATAGCGGGGGACTCTTGGACCAGTGGCCATACGTTTTTGTCCAGTGTCCTTTTATAGTAAGCAACACAATTAGATTAGGACCCTTTGCACACTGCGACTTTTTGCAGCGCAGAAGTGCTGCAAAAAGCATCGATTGAGTCGCGATGCAGCATCGATTTTATTTATTTATACGTATGGCGAATTTTATTTGTAGGCATGAGCTATAAGTCCACATCCAGCGTCTGAAGCCATCGATGGGCCTCAGGTGTCAGACCATCGATGCAAACGTGATAAAGCCTATGCTTTATCACGTTTGCATCGATGGCCTGATGGCTGCATCGCGTCTGCATCTATATGCAGACGCTATGCAGCCACGATGTAAAACTTTCGTAATATTTGATCAGTTATTCGTCTAGAGCCTTTGCTACAGTGAACACGCGCGTGTGCATCAATACAAACATGTGTGTGCATTGCTACAATCATGCGTATGAATCAATATAAACGCCTGTTAATTGCTAGTGTCGCGATTCAGTCACGCGATGGACAAACGCGCGTTTTTTATAGCTGCAAAAAGGCTCAGTCTGTACAGGGCCTACTTTGACTAGACAGATTACATTTTGACACTACCATGTGAAAATCTATATTTTTTTATTTTTTTCTATGCCAAGAATTTCTGTAGGCCTACCATGAGTACTACACTGTAGTAAATTACAGTAAAACTACTGTAGTAAATTACAGTAAAACTAGTGTAGTAAACTACAGTAAAACTACTGTAGTAAACTACAGTAAAACTACTGTAGTAAATTACAGTAAAACTAGTGTAGTAAACTACAGTAAAACTACAGTGAAACTAGTGTAGTAAACTACAGTAAAACTAGTGTAGTAAACTACAGTAAAACTACTGTAGTAAACTACAGTAAAACTACTGTAGTAAATTACAGTAAAACTAGTGTAGTAAACTACAGTAAAACTACAGTGAAACTAGTGTAGTAAACTACAGTAAAACTACTGTAGTAAACTACAGTAAAACTAGTGTAGTAAACTACAGTAAAACTACAGTAAAACTACTGTAGTAAACTACAGTAAAACTATTGTAGTAAACTACAGTAAAACTACAGTAAATCTACTGGAGTGAACTACAGTAAAACTACTGTAGGAAACTACAGTAAAACGACTGTAGTAAACTACAGTAAAACTACTGTAGTAAACTACAGTAAAACTACAGTAAAACTACTGTAGTAAACTACAGTAAAACTACAGTAAAACTACTGTAGTAAACTACAGTAAAACTACAGTAAAACTACTGTAGTAAACTACAGTAAAACTACAGTAAAACTACTGTAGTAAACTACAGTAAAACTACAGTAAAACTACTGTAGTAAACTACAGTAAAACTAGTGTAGTAAACTACAGTGAACCTACTGTAGTAAACTACAGTAAAACTACTGTAGTAAACTACAGTAAAACTAGTGTAGTAAACTACAGTGAACCTACTGTAGTAAACTACAGTAAAACTACTGTAGTAAATTACAGTAAAACTAGTGTAGTAAACTACAGTAAAACTACAGTGAAACTACTGTGGTAAATTACAGTTTTTGTATTGAATTTCGTACAGCGCTCCTAGTGGTTGCGTTAAGAACTAATTCTGTCATACAAAATTGGCGCCGCAACTACAGTAGTAAGGTGCAGTGAAAACTAATGCTAGGCCTACGTGTCGACCTATAGGAACTTGGATTCAGGCGAACTAGGAATAAGTCAGGCGACGGCGTCGGCGGTAACGCGCTCAGTAGGGCCTGGCAATCAAGACTCCAGTTAAAAAGGAACAGTGACAACCTCCTTTGTTCCACGCGTGCAAAACTCTATGCCTTATTAATTTTATAAAAAGAATAAGTCCTTTTTAGAAATTGTTTAGAATACAGTTGACACGGCACGTCAAGTACTTACATATTTTCTTCCGTTCTGAAACATTTGTTTCCTTTTTCCTTATGAGATTATTCGTTTAAATGTAAATACTTTAACACGTAAATAAATCTATATATCACATAAAAATATATAGTGAACGGCGCCGAAAAACTACAATGTCTCTCAGCAGGAAATCATTACTGAACTTAAACCAAGGGAGGGCCTGGTAACTCATGTTAAATATTATTTTTTTAACTTTTACATGTTTTTTAAGGGTCCGTGGTTTTACATGGACAAAATTCAGATCACAATCAAGTTATGAAATCAGGTTATGAAATACACCACTCCTTACCGTCGTTTACCTCAGAGTAAATCAGTGTGACAAGGGTAGCCACGACGTTCGTCAAATTCTTATTTTGTCAAATACTCCATTCGTGAAGTCCTTGTTTCGCCGAATTCGCTTTTCGTCACTTACGCTTGAGTTAAGCTTATGTACAATCAACGACAAAAAGGAAAAATAGGGAGTGCCTATCCGCTGCCGGCGCTGGTGGCTAATTTGAGAGCCGGCGGTTGCTGAGATAGCTGCTGGCACTGTCTGCCGAATTGGGTATCGGCGGTGCGGCGCTGTTTGCCGAGCTTGGTAGCTGCCGGCGCCAGTTGCTGACTTGGCCGCCGGTACTAATTGCTAGCATACACTATAATACCTAGTGGACTAGCTAAACAGTAGCAATTCGGTTCTGGCATTCACCGGCATTCATAGATCATCGGTGGCGCGTTACGAAGAGGTATAGACACCCAATTATGGGGGTCCGGGTTTGAATCCGCACGGACAACATGCCATGTACGTAATACCGACTGCTCTCAAACGGTGAAGGAAAACATCGTGAGGAAACCTGCATACACTGAAGAAGAAATTGTGATGTGAATGTGAAGTCTACCAATCCGCATTGGGCACGCGGGGTGGACTAATGCCCATACACCTTGAGGGTAGGCCTGTGCCCTGCAGTGGGACGTTTATAGGCTGATGATGATGATGATGATGATTCACCGGCCGCTGCCGCAGCACGCTCGCTGCGCTCACTCGGCTCGTGCGCTGTGGTCGCCAGAAACCTAACATGGTCGTCGCTTCGCTACTTGCTAACCTATCCGACTGAGGTCTTTTGACCGGTTATGAGTTTTTAGACTCCAAATGCCAAAACCGAATTGCTACTGTTTACCTAGTCTCCCAACTGCGATCGCCAACCCGCCTTCCAAGCGTGGCGATTATGGCAAATCCCCCCATTTTGGGGGAGGCTTATGTCCAGCAGTGGACGTTTAATGGCTGATATGATGATGATGATGACCTAGTCTCATCATCATCCTCTTATTTAAGAGCTACGCTCTTGTCGGTGGAGTATTCGCCAATCCTGTCTCTTTTCCGCTACTCTCTTGAGATCTTGATACGACACGACATCAACCTTTTCCTTCACTTGGGCTAGATAACTCTGTCTAGGTCTTCCTCATTGACTTTAAAACATTGACCACTTACTTATCAGCGAATACTTATAGATAATTTTTGGTACTCGCAAGACATTTTGTATATTTCTTTTCATTTCATAAATAATTATATTTTGCATGACATTTTAAAATTGTATAAAACTAGCTTCAATTTATTAATATTTTGTATGCCCTGTGTGGTGGAACATTAGAACCATTGTATTCATCATGTCATCTGAATGTACCTATGTTCTTACAAATAAAGTTCTGATTCTGAATCTGCCTCTCTTCCCCTCTATCTTCCCTCCCAGTATGGTTTTAAATAAATTATCGTTTCGTATCAAGTGTCCGATCATTTTCACCTCCGGTTTTCGATTGAGTCTACTAGGTATTATAGTGATTGGCAGTGATTACTTGCTCAGTGGTGATTGGCAGGGGGCCAGAAAGACTGCGATTTTACGTTTACTTTCCATGATGATCAAACGAGAGTTTAACGAAGTCGCGAGCGCCGTTAGTGTGCAATTAAATCGTTACCAATTTTTTAGAGAACCGAGATATGTAACCTGAAAGACCTTAGTGCCAGAGAGGTCAAACATAAAGTAACCAATTATTTAAAGTCCCTTGATTATGTTGACACTGAATCACTCTTAGCCGTTCCTTGTTAAAACACCAACTCACTAACACACACACAGACACACCCTCTTTGACACTTTTTAATTTATATTTCAAAGAATTATATTGCATGTCTTCGTTACCTATATTAGTTGTAATTTAATTTTCTGTAGGCACTAAAAATTTCTTTGTTAAATTGTTTCAAATGTTAAATCTCATAATCATTTAACTTCGCTCACTCTGTAAATTAGTAATTTTTTCCTGACAAATCGTAGAGGATTCCCGAGATTCTGGCTTGCTGCATTCGGGGTCCATTGTATCATGTGTACTGAATCTCTTTTGCTAATAAAGATATTTGTATTTTTTTAATTTTCCAGGCTCTATCAACTCGTGGCTTCGGTCAAAACACACCACCCGACCCAAAAGCGAAGAAGAAACCACACCCTCCGAAACCCGGCAAAATACATTTCAACACCAACGTCCTTCTCCACCTATTGGAATTTGTCAAGAACGAATCAGAAACCGAAGTGCTGTTCGATAAGAAGCTCAATTCCGGGGAGAGAAAGTCTATTCACCTGTTGGTGGAGTTGCTCGGGAACGAGGAGCTTGCTAACACGGACAGTGTTGCCGAGATGGATATTATCTGTCAGATACATAGGTTCAATAACTATGTGCTTGGGACGCAGAGTGAGGGGGAGGGGGGCGATCGGTAAGTGATTTTCTGTACCAACCCTCTAGTGGTTTCTCTAATCACACGCGATGAGACTAACGTATCAATGAACTAACGCAAAACTAGAAAGTAGTTTGTTTAGGATCAAGAGCAGAATCGAATTATCATGGTTTCAACATAGGTACTTTTTTTCAAAATATTAATTAATTTGTTTGTATAATTTTAAAAATTCACCCAAACCCACCGCACGGGCACACTCACCCCACTTACTACCAAAACAGGATTATTAAAATGTATCCATGAGTATGTTAGCGCTTTCATTCATTGCTGAAATGATAACAAATCATTTTTGCCTCAAAACTTAAAATGCGAATAACTTTAAATTTTAACTATCAAAATAATGAAATTGTTATTTCAGTTTCAGTGTAAAAGGTTTTGCGCTTATTCATTAAGACGTTGCATATGGACTAGTTACGCGTGTAATTCTGACTGTAGGGCTTATTGTAAAAAAATACGGTATATTTTCCTTTGACAACATTACGTCAGTAACGACCTCTTATTCTTTTCCTAACGTCGAAGAATCCCATGTGAATGAACGAAAATGATTTATTTTGCAGCCGCCTCTGCATCTACAAGGAGGCACCAGAGCACGTCTACCTTATAACACCGGACGACCTAAAAGACAATCCTCCCGACGATATGACAGAGCAAAACTGCACCACGGTCGAAAAACCCATGGATGACGACAAGAACATGGAAATCCAGGACGAAGAAACGAACCCCTTCCTACGCAGCATTACTAGAAACCTAAAAACCGAAAAAGAGCTAGAAGAAAACATGTCCAAGAAGATAGAAGAATGCAATTTGGGTCAAAAATTAGATGCTACTGGGAAAATTTTGAAGTTTTTTCTCGAGTTTTTAACTCTAGATGGGTTTACCGAGTTCAGGTTTCTTGGGCCGTTCTCTGCTGATCAATTAGATAGGGTTAATGATTTTTTGAGCAACGTCTCAGAGTATTTGAATAAGGGAGTTTGCAGTAAGGAGTACGAGAAAGTTGTGGAGGTAATGAAGAGTGAAGTATTTGGATTTACTGTGAAGGAAGACTGCAATGAGAGCATTGTGTAAGTATTATTTACCATTACCATAGAAAAAGAATAGAATAAAACTAGGGTAAACAGTTGCATTACTTTAATTACTCATCATACTGAACAACTTTCCCTAAGAAACTTATAGGAAATTCTAAAAAAAAAAAATTACTTTCCATACTAAATGCAATCGGCTGAGGGAACGTTTGTATGAAAAAAGATTTAAAATATTATTGATTTTTAAACATGTTACAGCCATGTTGTGCTATTTCGAATCAAATTAAAGATTGAAAAATTTGTCTCGGGCGGGACTTGAACACGCACTTTTCCAAACCGGGGAACTGCGTTATCCAATTTCGTCACCGAGCCCACTACCCAGAGAACGAAATTTTCATTCTGTTGCGTCTTAAGGGGACGGGACAGGGGACAAATTTTTCAATCTTTAATTTGTTTCGAAAACAGATTTTTTTTTCATTTGGTATCACGGGTACAATCACCCCTTAAAGTAATAGAATAGAATAATATTTATTTGCTTGAAATATTGAATATTTGAATATCTTTTTCTCTGTATTTTACTGTTTATGTTTTGGTGTAAAATAAAGTATATTTAATTTTATTTTATATGGTACATTGCAACTGTTTACCGTAACACCCTGTAGAACTGACTTTGAAATAATAACAGGAGTGCGATTTTTCAAACTCATACTTTAAACTCGGCAGTTGAAAATGTCAATATTACTATGGAGATATGCATCTTTCTACTGCTGATTTGACTTTCAAAAATCATACTCCAGGAGTGCGATTTTTGAAACTCATTCGCTGAACTCAGCAGTTGAAAATGTCAATTTAACTATGGAGATATGCATCTTTCTAATGCAGATTTGACTTTCAATAATCATACTCCAGTAGTGCGATTTATCTATGTTGTTTGTTCCTTTCTGCGTATGCGATATTTTTTTTTGACTTAATTGCATGCAAAATCTTGCAGCTAAGTCAAACAAAGGCACGGTTTTTCATACATTTTATTTCTTTATTTTTAATTTTTAGGAGTATTGTAACTACTGTACATGTCAATCCCATTGTACCCGATGTTGCTAGTTCCAAAGGGTGGTTTTGTGACAGCTAATTTAGACAGTTCAACATGCCTCGATAGATGGCGTTGACATAACTTGGGTCAAAACAATAATTTAGGCTAAAAAGTAAAGAAAACATGACTAGTCTGAGGCATCCGTTGACAAAGTATCTTTTAATGATTTGCAATCTTATTTTATTTATTATATTTTATTCTTCTTCTTATCGTGTAGGCAGCAACTAGGCAACTAGCAAGCCCTGGTGTCAGAGTTTTTTCAGACCGCCTTACGGCCTCTGACGTGGTTATATTATATTTTATTTATCAATCATGAATTAAAAAACATCACTTTGGTTTGGCTAACTGACCTAGATTATTCACTGACCGAAAACTTATTTGTAATAGAAAGCTAACCATTCATTCATACGCCCGAAATCTATACTATACCCACGTATACTACATGTTACTCCACTCCGATATTGCAGAGAAACCTTTCTAAGTGCTTGTACTTACATCAATTTGAATGTTAGTGAATGGCTGCTGATAACAGTCATTCGATTCCAAGATTCTCGAAGACTCGTAGGGCTAACAACCACAACCAATCCACACATAATCCCGAACCACTTCAACGGCCTCCCATCCACCCCCCGCACGTCAAAAGTTCGCCCGCTCACTCTCACGCACCCTCATGCACAAGCGCAGACGCACACACACAAACACACACATTGCATTGCAAAACTCTTAAAAATAATTCGAAACTTTTTTTTTAATTATTATTATTACTAAAAACAACCTATGTCTTAACTGTTAAGTTAAGCATAACATTAAATTATGTACGCACGGCGACACATCAAGCAAAACAAAACCAACATAAGCTGGCCGCGCGACGTTATCGTTACTCGACCTACGCGCGGCCAGCTTATGTTCGTTTTGTAAGCTTGATGTGTCGCCGTGTGTATACTTAGATTGGGGAACCCACTGCAGCATGTACCACAGCTTGCTCTCACATGCTGCAGGGATTTTATTGATGTATTGTTGCTGTTATGTATATTCACTCTGTATATTATCTTTTTTTCAGGATTTACAAATTCAAAAAGGATACGAAGAAATCGTAAAAGTTCGAAGAGGCAACGTTTTAGCTTTATTTATATTAAGGTAAAGTAAATACTAATTATGTACAAAATGTAAATAATAATTTAAATTGTTTTTATTTATTTTATATTTTGTTTTTTGTAATAAGACGTTTTTAGGAAGTTATTATTATGCGTGCTACAATAAAATTTATACAGGGTGTAAAATTTTATGTGTTACATATCGAACAGGGTGAGACCATAAAACTGAACAACTTTCACTACGCGACCAAAGGTGTAAACGAAAATGAAAAAAAAAAATTCTTCTGTTTCATACATTTTGGTCGTATAGCCAACATTTTCTGATTGAACAGCAGATTTTTGTTTCGCTATTTCGATGTTGGTTCCGTAGTGAAAGTTGTTCAGTTTGATGGTCTGAAGCATTCTATTATATATGTAACGCATTTTTACACCCTGTATACGGTCTTTTTTAATATGCTATCGGATTTTTAAAGAAAGTGTTAAAAGACCATAAAACTGGACAACTTTTTCTATGGGACTAACATCGATAATGCTAATAAAAATCAGCTGTTCCATACAAAATTGCGAACCTACTGCTTCCAAATTATGGGACAGCTGATTTCTTGTTCGCGATTTCGATGTTGGTCCCATAGAGAAAGTTGTTCAGTTTGATGGTCTGATCATCCCCTGAAAAAACCGTAAGCAAGAAAGAAGGTAATTTAATAATCATAAAGTTTTCAGCGGTTGTTCCAATAATCAAACTAAACAACAACTATCACTATGGAGTCAAAAACGAGAAAAAAAAACTGCTGTTTCAAAACTGCAGTACCGACTCAACTCAAATGTATGAGACAGCTGATTTCTTTTTTACTTTGCCTCCATAGTGAAAGTTGTTCAGTTTGATAGACTAAACCACGATTTGTTACATCCCCTTATGCAACTATGCACATAAAAGAGATGTGTAAGGTCTAACAAAATTAGTTGAAACTATTTTAAGGGGATGATGTTCAGACCATCAAACCGAACTACTTTCTCTACGGGACCAACATCGAAATCGCGAAAAAAAGCAGCTGTCCGATTCATTTGGGTCAAGTTGTTTGCAGTTTTGTATGGGACAGCAGATTTTTTTTTCGCGATATCGATATTGGTCCCATAGAGAAAGTTGTTCAGTTTGATGGTCTGATCATCCCCTTAAAATTGTTTCAGCTAATTTTGTTAGACCTTATATAGTAAAGAAACTTCATGCAAGCGCTCGAATCGACTGTATTATATAGTATGTATGTTGTTCTTCCGACTTTGTGCCCTTTTTTGTGCCCATAAAATATAGGGTTCTTTATATGCTGACGGTTTTTAAGAGGATGATCTGACCGTCAAACTGAACAACTTTCTCTATGGTACCAAGGACGAAATCGCGAGAAAAAAAATCAGCTGTTCCATATAAAACTGCAATCATACTCTACCAAATTGTAATGGGACAATTGGTTTTTTGTTCGCGATTTCGATGTTGGTCCCATAGAGAAAGTTGTTCAGTTTGATGGTCTGATCAAAAAAACCGTCAGTATAAAGGGTGTTAGGGTAAACAGTTGCATTACTTTAAGGGGTGATTGTACCCATGATACTGAACAACTTTCCCTAAGAAACCTATAGGAAATTCGCAAAAAATCTTTGGACTTCCCTAATTTTTGTTCGGTCTGAAAAGTCGATTTTTTTGCGAATTTCCTGTAGATTTCTTTAGGAAAGTTGTTCAGTATCATGGGTACAATCACCCCTTAAAGTAATGCAACTGTTTACCCTAACACCCTGTATTAACTTGGACCCTATATAAGGTCTAACAAAATTAGCTGAAACTATTTTTAGGGGATGATGAGACCACCAAACTGAACAACTCTCTCTATGGGACCAATATAGAAATCGCGAAAAAAAAAACAGCTGTTCCATACAAACCTACTCGACCTAAATGTATGGGACAGCAGATTTTTTTTTTTTTGCGATTTCGATATTGGTCCCATAGAGAAAGTTATTCAGTTTGATGGTCTAATCATCTCCTTAAAATAGTTTCACCTAATTTTGTTAGACCTTATATAACTTAAGTTTTTTGTTAAAAACGTTTTATTACAAAAAGTTATGTTAAAAAAAATGGCTTTCAGCGACTGATGACCAAACAATTATAGTTTCACTACTATGATCTTGTTGATAATGAGAGCGTTCATAATTATTCTAAGTTTCCTCGAAAAGAAATAAGGGAAATTTAAATAATGGGGGATTTTCTGGCAGCTCTTTTAAAAAGTAGTTCCACATGCCTTGGTAGATGGCGTAGACTAGACATAGGTCCGAAGATGGTTATTTTTAAATAACGGGCATAGGCCCACCACACATTGCCACCGCTGTAACTCCTGTAAGCCAGGATCAACAGCGGCGACCATTCACAACACTAGACAAAGAAGTCCAGCGAGCCCGGGGGATGACTCTAATCTGTCTTGAATTAATCAAAGAAAATAGGAGGAGTAGGAAAACGAACGAGAACGAAAAGATGGTTATTTAGCTGAAAAACGTAAATTTAAAGTCATGTCACTGGGTACCTTTTCATGTTTCTCTGCACGACTAGCATGCCACTAATCACAAAGCGACAAAACGAGAAAAACGTCATGTGTGTTCTTTTCGGTATACGTAAAGAACAAACAAGGAGGCACATTTTGTTTTTATTGTTTTCTTGGTGGCATGTGAGACATACTTCTTATTTAAAAATATGGTACTTTACTATTTTATTTGTATTTTAAATACAGCAAGGTCATTTGCCGTCTCTTGTCAACGCCATCTATTTTCTTTTGAATTGGCTCAGAAAATCCCTCATTATCAATATAATGCGATATAAATGGTGACAGTGTAACTCCTAAAAATTATTGTTTTATCTTCAGTGTTTTTTTTTGTATGAAACGTCAGTCGTAAAAAGCTATATAATTATTGTGTATATAAAATATAGCGAATTAATAATCCAAACCAATAAATTATAAGTACCACGTTGTATATTCGCGATATTGGTTTAGTAGGAAGGGCGATTTCGCACTGCGTCCGATACGAATTTGAGAAATCACGAATCGTCAAGAAATGTATGGACATTTTATCACATGGACAAATGGACATATACCCCTAATTTTATATTACCACGAGCGTTAACCCGCGACTTTGTCCGCACAAATTATATACCAGATTTTAAGTTAGATCATTTTTTTGTTAATATCTTAAATGTACCGACAAACTTTCTGCTACAGTTTTATAATAGTTAAGATAAGGGTTGAACTTCATCTTGTAGCACGGAATCGCATTTTTTAATGCCCCGTCCTTTTCTGTCGGTAAGGAATGTCATTTGTCGAGAAAGACTGGAATGCGACAGCACGCGGCCGCACCGGCAGTGCCGCGACCTTTCTCGCTCTAGCCAATGAAATTCCTGAGCGACAGAAAAGGATAGAGCGTGAAAAAATGCGATTCCGTGCTGTCAGAGCTCAACCCTTACATTTTTAAGGATGTTTTCACATAATGAAACTAAACAACTTTTCCTGAGGAACATGGGTCGAAAAACGATAGGAAAAATTGTTGGTCTCTCCCTCCCATAGAAAATCTATCGGCTGATCCGCACTTTTGTATGGAAGGTCTAATAACTTTCTCGTTTTTCGACCTTTGGCTACTTATGCAACGTGTTAATGAATTAACGCAAAACTAGAAAGTAGTTTGCTTAGAATCGAGAGCAGAATCGAATTATCATGGTTTCAACACAGGTAATTTTTTTCAAAATATGAAATTATTTGTTTATAAAATTTAAAATTTTCTGAACCCGTAGTCAACTACCGCACGGGCGCACTCACCCTACTTACTACCAAAACAAGATTATTAAAATGTATCCATGAGTACGTTAGAGCTTTCATTCATTGCTGAAATGATAACAAATCATTTTTGCCTCAAAACATAAAATGCGAATAACTTTAAATTATATTATAACCATCAAAATAATTAAATTATTGTTCCAATCTAATTATTTTGTTATAAATCAGTTGGAGCGTATACGATTTTGCGCTTATTCATTAAAACGTTGCATATGGACTAGTTACGCGTGTAATTCTAATAACAAACATTTCTGCCACTTTGAACAACAACTTTGAACAACATGAAATCCGCAACTTTGGATTTTATTGCCATAACTTTAGATTCTAATTTTGATTGTTTAATATCATGGTAAGTAGTCTCGTGTGAACCCCAAACGTCATAAGTTCGAAGTTATTGTTTCGCAATTATAGGCTGTCTCGTGTAGGTATAAAATTGTATGAAAATGCACATGAACAATTGATCTTGTGCCGTGGCAGAGGGGAAATGCTACCGCAAGGCCGGTCCCTATATAAAACTTCTTATCGGGTGGGCAGAGTCCTGGTGTCAAGAGTTTTTTCATACCGCTTTACGGCCTCTGACGTGGTTTTTATGTAACGACTACTACCACCCAGAGATAGTAGCCGGGCCCAACGGCTTAACGTGCCATCCGAAGCACGGAATCATTTTGCTTTTCAGACAATCAGGTGATTC
Organism: Agonopterix arenella; assembly: GCA_927399405.1. Taxonomy (NCBI): domain Eukaryota; kingdom Metazoa; phylum Arthropoda; class Insecta; order Lepidoptera; family Depressariidae; genus Agonopterix; species Agonopterix arenella. The sequence continues at coordinate 3,462,707 of OV656716.1, read as the reverse complement.
AGCCTGCAATGTCCTAACCAACTGGGGAAAAACGCACAAAGTGACATATCACTAGGTGTCCCCCGTGGGAATCGAACCCAAGACCTCCGTGTCGAGAGCCAATACTCTTAACCATAAGAATAAATAAGCGAAGTTTTCGACCCATGTTCCTTAGGGAAACTTGTTTGGTTTCATTATTTGAACACAACTATCAATTTAATGGTCATTAAAAAATAATGGTGTATACATTTATATATGGACTTATCAGCCCAGTTATTTTAAAGTTTGAGCCGGGACTAATTAATAATTGACATTTTTTTTCGGTATGATATTGAAGAGCCAATTTGAGCCTAGAAATGTACCAAAATTTAAAAAAAAGTCACGTCAACAACAACCCCAAATTTTAACTATTATCTCGTTCTAAAAAACCTGTAGGCCTACCATGAGTTTTCATTGTACGTTACTGCTGTATTTGCGTCGCCAATTTTGTATGACAGAATTAGTTCTTAACGTAACCACTAAAAGCGCTGTACGAAATTCAATACAAAAGACTGTAGTTTACTACAGTAGAATTGCCGTAGTATACTACATTGTAAACTCATGGTAGGCCTACTGATGGTAAATTTTTTTTTGCACATATTTACTGGCTTTACCATTATACATACTACAAACATGGTGTGAATATTTTTGTCTACTTAGAAGGTTTTGAAAAATACATTCGTATTTTCTAAGAAAAACCTCATTTTTTAAATTTCAATGCCCAATTTATTGCTCAAAAATAATTTATATTGTTAAATCTTAAGTCAAATGAGTGCATTGGTATTAATATTATTCATTTAAAAGCCTTCTGGGACACACAATTTTGGTTTCTAGGTTGCATACCCAATTATTTTTTTAATATGTTTTAAGATAGTCTTTTTATCACTAAATGGTGCCGGTTACAGTTTAAAAGTCCAATTAATAATTACTCCCTACCCCGCCTAATAAAACTCCGTAAAATGACTGGGCTATATTATTTTAGGTATATGGACATTCCATCCAAGACAGAATCATGCATGTGATTGTCAAGACACATAATATTTTTCGACAAACCGTGTTTTCTTGAATTCGGATCGGACGCAGTGCGTAATCACGCTAAGGCCTAGTGCAGACGGCATGCGGTTTTATATGTTAGGGCCCTATCACGCTAGCTATATCTAACACCGCGACACAGCACTGTCGCGCTTTAGCTCTCTTTCTGTGGGGCTAGCATGGTAGTGTGACAGCAAAGCCTTACTTCTCTTTTTACTTGCCGCAAAATAGCGCGAGAAAAGGCGCGGGATAACGTTGTCACGTACATCATGGTGGGCACATACGAGCGAGATGAAATGCGCGACATAGTTTTCTCGCGAAAATAGTCAACAGCCTAGCCTAGCATGCCACTCACGACAAAACGATAAAAGAAAAAAGTTATGCTCATGCTCGCCCGCTTTCGCATACGCAAAGAAACAATGACAGGTGCGTCTCGATTTTTGTCGTTTTCTCGGGGGTGCTAGACCTACAGGTCATGGTTTCTCTAATCGCACGCGAATCAGCTTTCCTCCATAACATGTGTCGCGACAAGCGCGATTTGGGCTTTCTAAAAAGCGTCAGTCTTTTCTTAGTAGCGAAGTCGCGTCGCGCGCGAATAGAGAAAACATATTACTAGAGCTGAATATACCTCCGCCCTATAAGTGCGTCCGCTGCGTGAAACGGGACCCGCGCGCGGGTCGGCATAGATTGCGGGTTACCCATACATTGCAAGCATCTCTCCCTCTGACATACACGAGTAATAAATGCCGACCCGCGCGCGGGTCCCGCTTCACGCAGCGGACGCACTTAATAGTTGTTATCGTTGGCGCGCTCCATACAATAGAAGTTTGATTATACAGGGTGGAAAGTTAAGATAGGACACAAAGGGCAGCTACCAGAATCATTAAAGCTACAAGAAAACGTTCTTAGGAGACTAACACTACCCTAACTTTTGGAGCATTTTACTTCTGCATCCACAAATTATGAAATAATTATTTTATTTTTTTTTGAATCAGACAACAATTTTTTTTTCCTAGCCTATTTCATCCCACTGCTGGCCAAAGGCCTCCCCTTTAATCTTCCAACCATCTCTATCCTGGGCAAGCTCTGGCCACTTGTCGTCAAATGCATCCAGATCATCCCGTCACCTTTTCTTAGGACGACCCGGGCGCCGACGACCGTTTTCTGGGATCCAGGCCGTAACAATTTTTGCCCACCTCTCTTGGTGCATTCGACAGACATGGCCGGTCCATTCCCACTTTAGTTTAGCTGTTTTCTCCCCGACGTCGGCGATTATCACGAGGCAACAGTACAATGTAAAATTATCACGGGCCCATATTATAAATACCTTAACCTAAAATACATAAAAATATAACTTAATTAACATTTATCACTCCCTAGGGTTTAAAAAAATGTACTGTCATCGAGAAAAACAGCAATTTACACAACACTTTTTCATCTCATTCAATTCTCTTACTGATAAGGAACATAAGTCTCTATGGGTTCAACTGAGGTCGAGGTATTAGAACACTCAGAAAACGCAAAATAAAATTCACATACATTTAGTAGGGAAATATCAAAATAACGTTAGTAGTGATTTTGTAAACACTTTCCAAATTTTTAGGGGCGTTTCAGACCATCAAATTGAACAACTTTTACTATGGGAGCAATCATGAAATAGCAAAAGAAATTTCGGCTGTTTGATACATTTTAGTCTAGAGTCTCGACTCTAGGTAGGTTTAGTATGAAGAGCAGATTTTTTTTTATGCTATTTCATGTTTGCTCCCATAGTAAAAGTTGTTCAGTTTGATGGTCTGGTCATCCCCTTAAAATACTGTCAGCATATTAAGAAGGAGCCTGTATATTCAAACTTCGTTTGTATGGATTCGCCAGTGGTAATTATCCTCTTAACACCTATGTATGGTTTGTTTATAACATTTATAATACTTACAATAAAAATGTTTTTATTATTAAGTATACCGACATTGTGATTAAGGGTTGAGACATATTTGACGACGGCGACCGACGGCGGGCCCATACAAACATGTCATTTAGGCCCAATTCGACCAAACGCGAGTAAATTTTATTCTTAGATTAAGTAGCCGGTTACTCTAGAGTAAACTGATTTTGAGTTTCCCAATCTAATCTAAAAGGTGTCCAGCGGGAATTTTTCGATTTCGAAATTAAATAAAAAATAAACGAATATTTAAGTATTATATTTTAAAAACGTAACCAGGGTCTGCGGATTTCACTTTTTAAAAATAATGTCCTCTAAGTAACGTCCATTTCTCGCAATAAGATATTCATTTTCCAGGGAAAATTTCCCTTAACCTCAACATTGAGACCCTGGAGGTGTGTGGAGTTGCCCCATCTTGCTGAAAATGAGTTCTATTGTTGCGTCCGTGAATCACTTGCAATTGCGGTACCAAAAACTCATCAATCATACGGCAGTATACCGAGGAATTGACAGTTTCTCTCTCATTGAAGAAATATGGACCGATTATTCCATGAGCAGAAATGGCGCACCATACTGTCGTTTTAGTATGGGTTCAGTGTGGTAGAAGACAAATGAAGTTATTTCGGAGTAAACGCTAAGAGTATAATTGTTCCTTGTTACTCTTCTATAAATCAAAGTTTGGTCGAATCCGGCCTCAGTATGAGAAGCTGTCAGCCATCAGCGCCTTGTCGACGGCGGACGGCTTCCCATACTAAATGACATTTTTGTATGGGCCAGCCGCCAGTCGCCGTCGCTAAATGTGTCTCAACCCTAACAGAATGTTATGAGAGCCCGGAGTGTTTTAAATATAATATTTAGATTTAATAACAAAATGTGTAACGGGAAGTTGACTATGTAGTGGCGCTAACGATGCATGTGACTTTATAAACCGACAGTTGAATATACAGGGTGTAAGTGACAGCCTAGCAAATACTGAAACGGTGAACTCAGACCATCAAGCTGAACAGCTTTCACTATGGAGCCTACCTCAGGAAACGCGAAAAAAAATCTGCTGTCCGATACATTTTAGTTGGGTAGGTAGGTATTGCAGTTTTGTATGGGACAGCTGATTTTTTTTCGCGATTTCGACGTTGGCTCCATAGTGAAAGTTGTTCAGTTTGATGAGTAGAATACATGCTGAAGTTATCCGCAGTGATATAAAATTTACCCTGTACAAGGTGTAAAATTGAATGCGTTACATATTAAAGAGCTTTAGACCATCAAACTGAACAACTTTTAGTATGGGACAAACACTGAAATTTCGGTCAAGCAGCGATTTACGTTTTCTATGAAACAGCTGATTTTATTCGTGATTTCAATGTCACATAGTGAAAAATGTTCAGTTTGATAGTCTGAAGCACCCTGTTAAGTATGTAGCGCATTTAAGTTAACACCCTGCATACATTAAAACACTTACACAGTAATATTTAACGGGGTGGTTTAGACCATCAAACTGAACAACTGGCATAGAGACGGTCAATCAATCAATCAAATATTCTTTATTTTACACCAATACATAAACACACACAACACCAACACTGGCTTTTCGGTGAAGGAAAACATCGTGAGGAAACCTGCATGCTTCAATTTCGATGCATGTATTGTACCCACTGTCCATTATAAGTGGCGACGGGCTCACTCCCCGTCACACTGGACACAGTTTCGGTACGGTACTGAAACGTGGACGTTCTGAGGTTTCAGAATGTCTCTGACTACCCCCTCGGGGAATTTAGTCGTGAGCAGCATATATGCTGAAAACATAAACAGAAAAATACAGAAAAAAATACAAGAGGCACAAAATAAGGCGGTCTATTGCTAAGAAGCGATTGACTGCGTCGAGAAAAAACCTACTCTACTCAAATACCGACTTACACAATAGACGTCTTTAGATTCCTATTTGTACAGAAACAACATAGAATCGGGTAATTTTTCAACTTTTTATTCATCAACGAACTGTTCAAGATATAAAAAAAAAAGTTGCGATGCCTATGGTTTTTAGAAACAACATTGTTTTTTTGGAGTCTGTGTCAAGCCGGCACGATATGCGACTTGGCATGGTTTTGTTTTCGACTTAGCTTGGCGCTGACAATAAAAAAAGAAATTAATGTTCTTTTAGATGCGAATTGAGTTTCATACAATTATCATTTGGAACTTTGTTTGATATAATATTAAATACAGTGGCCTACATTCTCATCCATTCACGTTAAGGCCATTGAAAGATTACACGTTCTTGGCTATGGTCACTGCCTTTATTATTAAAATTTTTAATTTTGCTCAAAATTAACTTATTTTCCATTTTAACACGCAAAGAACAATGCGAGAAAAGTTGTCGCGTTTTCCCATACAAAATTTAATAAAGTTGTATTATGACATCGCTGGCAGTGATTCCTCCTGTGCGTTAAAACGCTGTCATTATCCTCTCCAAATATGAGAAGAGGTATAACATTTTATAGCACTGTTATAAAGCTCCTTGGACCTTTATAACAGCGCTAAATTATAGCTTAGCATATGCTCACGACTATATTCCCCGAGGGGTTGTCAGAGATATTCTGAAAACTTAGAACATCCACGTTTCACTAGTGCCGAAACTCTGTCCAGTGTGACGGGGAGTGAGCCCGTCGCCACTTGTAATGGACAGTGGGTATACATGCCTCGAAATTGAAGCATGCAAGTTTCCTCAAGATGTTTGCCTTCACCGAAAAGCCAGTATTGTTACAAATCGATCATAAATTCCGAAAAACTCATTGGCACGAGTTTTCCTGGACGGGGATGGCACCATCTCCTCCTGCATGGCAGGCAAGGTTACTCGCCACTGGACCACCACGGCTTATAAAAAAATTATAAGTACTTTTTCTTATAAACAAGATGGAACGCCCTGAAGCGACACTTAAATACTACTACACTCCATCCCTTTCTGTCGGTTAGAAACATGATTCGCTAGAGCGAGAAACGAAGTTTCAGTTCTTTGTTGCCTTAAAATGCATGTAAACAGAAGATGGAATTTTACAATGGAATCAATGCAATTTTCACCCAAGGGTGTAGCAATTATATATAAGGTCTAACAAAATTAGCTGAAACTATTTTAAGGGTATGCTCAGACCATCAAACTGAACAACTTTCTCTATGGGACCAATATCGATATCGCGAAAAAAAAATCTGCTGTCCCATACATTTCAGTCGAGTTATGTTTGCATTTTTGTATGGGAGAGCAGATTTTTTTACGCGATTTCGATATTGGTCCCATAGTCTCACACATCTACGCTCTTCTCCATTTCAAGACTAAAGCTGCATTTTCACTGCGACGTGCAGCACGTCTAGTATTACTCTTGCGCGACACGGCTTTATTCCATACTACATGTCGCGGCAAGCGCGGCTTTCGCTCTCCGAAAAGAGCGGCTGAGGTTTTTTCTATGGAGCAAAGGCGCGTCGTGCGCGTGTAGAGAAATCATACTAGACGTGCATATGTATGTCAATCAGATTGAAGATGTGACATTCAAGCAATCTGATTGTTCTATCCTGGTACGATTTGAATTTGGTTCAATGAAACTGTAGCCTATACAGGGTGCGACAAAACGTCCTTGTAATATTTAAAGTGGTGGTATAGATCATCAAATTGAACAACCTTCACTATGGATATAACTGCAGTTTTGAATGGAACAGACGTTCCATACAAAACTGCAGCACCTCTTCGACTCAAATGTATAGAACAGCTGTTTTTTTAAAAGAAGTTTTTTGTATAGAAAGTTGTTCAGTTTGATGGTCTGATCATCCCCTTAAAAAACTGTCAGCATATTAAGAGATATCATGTTAGGTGATTTTGTAAACGCTTTTCAAATTTTCAGGGGTTGAAACACCAACAAACTGAACAACTTTTACTATGGGAGCAAACGTGAAATCGACAGTTAAAATCTTTTTCATACTAACCTGCAATGCCTTCAGCTCCTGTAACATGACAGGGGTGAGAGCGACACAGGTCACTTCTAAACGTCAAATTTAAGTGAGATACTATGGAGATGACCACCATCTCACTTAAATTTGATGTTTAGAAGTGACCTGTTTGGCTCTCCCTGTCATATTACAGGAGCAGGAGTGCGATTTTTGAATCTCATTAGCTGAGCTCTACAGTCGAAAATGTCAAAATAACTATGGAGATATGCATCTTTCTACTGCTGATTTGACATTCAAAAATCGCACTCCTGAAATATGATTTTTGAAACTCAAATCAGCAGTAGAAAGATGCCTATCTTCATAGTAATTTTGACATTTTCAATTGCAGAGTTCAACGTAGGACTTTCAAAAATCGCACTCCTGGACTCAAATGTATGAAACAGCAGATTTTTTTTTATAACAATTTCACATTTGCTCCCATAATAAAAGTTGTTCAGTTTGATGGTCTGAATCACCCTGAAAATGTAGGTGTTAAAGAATTACCTTGTTTGCAGAATTTTATAAAGCTACATGCATTGCTAGCGATTTGGAGGTATATAAATAAATGGTCAACTTCCCCATTTAAATTATGAATATAAAATCGAGGTGGATTTTTTTACATACTATGTTATTCAGTCATCGATACTGAACTTATTTTAAGTGGATGATCAGACCATCAAACTGAACAACTTTCTCTATGGTACAAACATCGAAATCGCAAACAAAACTAAAGATTGAAAAATGTTGTCTCGGGCGGGTCTTGAACCCGCACTCTTCCAAACCGGGGAACTGGGTTATCCAATTTCGCCACCGTGCCCACTACCCAGAGAACGAAATTTTCAATCTGTTGCGTCTTAAGGGGACGTGACCATTATTCTTTGATTCGAAATAGCACAACATGGCTGTAACATGTTTAAAAATCAATAATATTTGAAAACATCTACTGTTCCATACAAAACAGCAATCCTGCTTGACCCAAATGTATACAGGGTGAAATTGATATCAATACCATCCTTTTAAACTAAGAGTCTACCTACCATCAAATTGAACAATTTTCACTATGGGAGCAAACCAATAGGAGCAAAAACAATAATCAGCTGTTCCATACATTGAGTCGATTAGGCTTTACAGTTTAGTATGGAACAGCTGATTATTTTTTTGCTTCGATCGGTTTGCTCCCATAGTGAAAGTTGTCCAGTTTGATGGGTAGACTCTTAGTTTAAAAGGATGCTAATGATATCAATTTCACCCTGTATGGGATGTATGGGACCCTGGAATTTCGATGTTGGTCCTGTAGAGAAAGTTGTTCAGTTTGATGGTCGATCATCCTCTCAAAATATTGTGCACTATTTTAGAAGGACTCTGTGTTTTTATGCCGCGATTCGGCTAACAATCAGTTGCAGAAACGCTCATTAGAGTTAATCCTCCATTAAATCTTTTGCTAGCTTTTACTACGTCAACAAGACAAAAAGTGTCAGAAAGAGATTTAATGGAGGATTAACTTTAATGAGCGTTTCTGCTGAGGGAGAACTGGAGCATTTCCCAGTGCTCAATGAAATTTCTTTCTTAACTGCCTCCGTGGTCTAATGGTTAAGAGTATTGGCTCTCGACACGGAGGTCGTGGGTTCGATTCGGTCCCACGGGGGACACCTAGTGATATGTCACTTTGTGTATTTTTCTCCAGTTGGTTAGGACATTGCAGGCTGAATCACCTGATTGTCTGAAAAGTAAAATGATTCCATGCTTCGGATGGCACGTTAAGCCGGGCTACTATCTCTGGTGGTAGTAGTCGTTACATAAAAACCACGTCAGAGGCCGTAAGGCGGTCTGGAAAAACTCTGACACCAGGGCTCTGCCCACACAATAAGAAGAATGAAATTTCGATCTTATCCAATTCAAATAGAGTTGTAAATAGCGTGCGCCGGCAAATGTTGCCGTCCGCTGGGTAAAATGCTAACTTTACACTTATTTACAACTCTGTTTCAATTCGATAAGGATGACACTTCATTGAGCACTGGAAAATGCATGAGCAGTTCTCCGTTAGATGTCCGCTGACCATTATATCACTTTACCGACCGTATTCCGGCAGTATGGCATACAAGGCGTTAGGGTTAACAGGTGCATTACTTTAAGGGGTGATTGTACCTATAATACTGAACAACTTTCCCTAAGAAACATATGGGAAATTCGCGACTTTCCATACAAAATGCAATCAGCTGATTTTGAAAAGTTGTTCAGTTGTAACGCAACTGTTTATCTTAACACCCTGTATAATACAGGGTGTAAACTTAAACGCGTTACATACTTTAGGATGCTTCAGACGATCAAACTGAACATCATGTTTTCTTAACTATGTTTATCAATTCATTTTAAAATTTCATTTTATATTACAAATCGCAAATATTATTTGTGACGCGGCATCTAGATTTTCTAAACTATTTTTCCATATATAAGGTCTAACAAAACTAGCTGAAACTATTTTAAGGGGATGATCAGACCATCAAACTGAACAACTTTCCCTATTCGGGACCAATATCGAAATCGCGAAAAAAAAATCAGCTGCTCCATACAAACGTTCTCGACCTTAATGTATGGGACAGAAGATTTTTTTTTCGCGATTTCGATATTGGCCCCATAGAGAAAGTTGTTCAGTTTGATGGTCTGAGCATACCCTTAAAATAGTTTCACCTAATTTTGTTAGACCTTCTATACAAAGTTACTTATATTAATACCGTTTACGCGTATTGTGCGTCGAAAGTTTTGTATAAAATTGACCCCTCTGACCTTAAGTTTACACCGTGTTTAAATCGTGAGTGCAAAAATATTGCGCAAAAATCCACCTCTAGTGAATAATTAGTAAATAAAAGTCAAATTGTTTTTAAAATATTCGATAGAGTTAAAGTTATTTAAATGATTTAAACTAAAAATCTTAATTCGACGACTACTTTTGATGTAATTTATGAATGAAATACGAATGGATACATTCACAAATGACGTCAAACTTTCATTCGCATAGCTCAGCAGTTGAAAATGTCAAAATTACTATGGAGATATGCATCTATTGACTGCTGATTTGACTTAAAAAATCGCACTTCTGAAGTATGATTTTTGAAAGTCAAATCAGCAGTAGAAAGATGCATATATCCATAGTAATTTTGACATGTTCAACAGCTGAGCTAAGCGAGTGAGTTTCAAAAATCGCACTCAAGGTCGTCGAATTAGAAATTTTATAGCCTGTCTCACTACTTCTGGATAAATACCTAATAGATTATCTGATAGATAGTTTGACATATTACGTACCATTATTATGTACCTACAATTTAACGTGAATAAATCTTGGACTAAGAAACCAGAATAAATGAATGGTTATATTTTACGCTATTTAAAAAAACTGCCTGCCATCTTGATTTTGATGATTTTGCCAATGCGTTGTACGATTATACAAGGTGTTACAAAAATACAAATAAACATTTAAGGGGGTGGGTTAGACAATCAAACTGAACAAGTTTCACTGTGGGACCAATATCGAAATCGCGAAAAAAAATCTGATGTTCCATACTAAACTAAAAATCTAACTAAATGGGACAGCTGATTTTTTTTCGCGATTTCGATATTGGTTTGGTCCCATAGTGAAAGTTTTAACATAACATAACATAAAAATATTCTTTATTCGCACACCAAAAATAGACAGTAACAAAAACGTATAAAAAGAACGTAAGGGTACAAATGGCGGTCTTATTAGTTTTTCATTTTGATGGTCTTAACAACCCCCTTAAAAGTTTTAAAATTTTATTTTTACTTTTGTAACACCCTGAACGTAGGTATTCTGGTGACTTCAAGGGTTGCTTTTCAAAAAGAACACTATCTTGACCTTGAGCCACCACTGGAGCTTTGCTGTAGGCCGGGGAGGCAAGCGACGACTGACACGCGACCCGACTACCCAATAGCAGACCCACAACGCGACTCCAAATGAATGGTTATTTCCTATGAAAGATATGCCAAACGATCTGTCAGATAAGCTATCAAGAACTTATCCAGAAGTGGTGAAACAGGCCCTTAGTATACTAGTAATAGTTTTGTTATAACATTGTATAGTATACTTTTGCCTACCGAGAGTTGTAATAGACTCACTATATTATAGTAAGCGAAGGGGTTTAGGTGCAATTATTGATCACATCGTGGCACTTTGTCTTTTTTGTAAAATGTGTCATTCGGTAAAGGTCAAATATTCAAAACGGAAATATCTTAATTTCTAAAACTTTTAAGGTAACAGGTTGTATATTGTAAAAAAACTATGGCTGTTTTGATAATTTGACATTTTGTGAATAGGGCATTTTGCGAACTTGACATGTTCTCTATGTTACCGAACTGTTAGTGAATATGAGACTGCATCACTAACTAAAACAAAATGATTAAAATTGAGCTACCTTTTAGAAGGCTAAGCGCAGAAAGTAATAGTCAAGAAGTAATTATCCGATTTTGGCAATTTGTCCAGTTCTCAGAATGTCCAATTCACACAAGGTCTAAGAATTTGGTACACGATTTTCTTCCTCATTTAAGTTAGTTAAAGGCAAACTTGCGCAGCGGACATCTTGCGAATATGACAATATGCGTCTTGATGTTCTTTTGCAAATATGGAGTCCCTATTTTTAATTTCACACATCCTAATTTGTATACGAAAATGTCATAGACTATATGGGATTTTAAATATTATTCGCATATAATTCGTATAATAGTTAGGATCTGTCAAATTTAAAATGGAGGTCCCGATCTTTTGCACCTAGTCCCCTTAAGGTATGCGCATATTATGGCGGCATCGGCAGGCGAGGCGGGCCGAATCGCATTGACGGATTTTAAGTTTGACGTAAAAAGTTCCGCTTGGAGCACACTACGACAGGCTGCATCGCATGGAATAATGCGGCCTGGCGTAGTAAGTATGCGATGTATGCGAGTTCATATAAATTGTATAGAAGCGATTTGGGCGGATTTTTGGCCCGCCCCATGCGACCCGTCGTAAAATGCGCTTACCTTTAGAATATCGGTATAGTATCTATAGTTCAAAACTAGATAATTTTTATTTATATTATGAATAAAATAACAGGAAATTGTCTCTTCCTTTTGGTGCAAATTATTTGTTGCAGTTTCAGAGTCCGCACGGAATATAAAACACAAAGGGACAAGTGATTGGTGCGATTGTATCGTAATCATACAGTTAGAATCCGTTTTCATTGCAGCGGAACAGTGCTAAGATTTGTAGAATTAACCAATTTAATTGCTTGATTCTGTCAAGCGGAATCAAGCAAGGAAAGTTGAGCAATTAGATTGGTTGATTTTACATATATCTTCTCCGCCCCGCTTCGGTGAAAACGCACTCTTACGTACCTTACCTTACCGTAAACATCTAGTATCCCTCACTCATTTCCGTATACGTAGGTCTCTGAACAATATGGACCGATCAGGAGTGATGTTTTTAATTTTTCACACCCTAATTCTTATACAAATAATACTTTTCCATAGAGTTTATGCCACTTTCGTATAGGGTTTCGAATTAGGGTATTTGAAATTTTTTGGTGGTTATTGTAAAATTTAGTACCCCACAGTCCCCATAGCGAAGTATTTCCGCACTAAAATACATACTGCTACCTTCTGTCTTTTATATTCCTTTGCGAGACTATTTTTAAACACTATTCATAGCGAGACATCAAAATGCATCAATAATTCAATAATATTAATAACTATTGATTCATAAGTTGTTCCCTTATGTTATCTCATAATAAAACAGGTTGTAACAATAGTACGTGGTATTTTTCACCTGATTCCAGAAGAACTGGCGTGTAAAAAGTAAAGTTCCATTGGGAAGCTGCAAGGTCTATTTGATCTTGTTGCCTGCTTGTTTTCTCACTCTGTCACGTGTCTGGAGAAAGAGAGTAAAGACGCAACTTTGCTGTCACGAGAAGTGAGTTTGACATTAGAAATGTGCAAATTCTAAATATGATTGGAAGGCGTCCATCTTAATATGTTAACGATTTTTTAAGGGGATGATCAGGCTATAAAACTGAACAACTTTTTAAATGGGACCAAAGTCAAAATCCCGATGGAAAAAACAGCCATTTTCATACGTAACTGCAAACCTCATCGATCCAAATGAATCGCACAGCAGATATTTTTTCACGATATCGATTTTTGTCCTATAGAGAAAGTTATTCAGTTTGATGGTCTGATCATTCTCTTAAAAACCGTTGGAATATTATAGTATAAGAGATAGACGTACTTTTTTTATCATCAGCTGCAAGGCTGATTCGGTGTTCATAGGGTGAAGAAGCATCTCACTGTAGCTATGCGATGCGAACAGTACAAAAACTGACTTGTTTTGTCAGTTAGTATAGAAGATACAGCAGTTCAAAGGTCGGACCTTTGAACCGACTGACAAACCATGTCAGTTCTTGTACTGTTCGCATAGCTACAGTGCATATTACAATAATACCTGCGTATTCATGCATATTAATTTACCATAACATACCTTTGAATGGCTGTAACTCCTAAACCGACTGGAGTTATGCAGGCAGACCTGGTCCATCCCCATCGCAGAGATGCTCTACACCCTATGAGTACTGAATCAACCTTGTAGCTGATGATAACGAAAAGTTACGTCTATCTCTTGTCAGATTAAGTTGGACACCTTATTTAGAATATCCATTAATTCACCTTCTCGGCGTAGCTTCTCGGGGAATATAATCAAGATTTGTTATGCTTATCTTACATTTTACACCAGGTCTTTTCGAATTCGGTAAGGTGTAAAAGAATAAGGCGCATTAGGATTGGGTCATATTACGCACCTTGTCATATTAGCAAAATGTCCAATATGAAAAAAAATTAAATTGAGCAAATAATGCTTTTTTACGAATTGGTGATCTTTTGGGAATTTGAATTTTTACGAAATAGACATTTCGAGAACTAGACTTTTTGCTAAAAGGAAATCTGGCATTTTGCGAACATGAACTAATGCGCCCGTGAAATTACCATTCATAAAACTGACCATGCTTGAATACATTTGGAAACTCAGATCACCAACCTGCGCATAAATAGACAGAATAATCGTGAAAAATCCAGTTTTCCATACACAATGTTGAGTTGGAGGATGTTGACCTCACCTCACACGTCTCCCACCGCTCGCTTAGCTTCATCAGCCACAACCTAAGTATTGGGACATATTTCAAAAATATGACAATTGACAATTTGAGATACATTACTGAGAATGTTAGGATACATGTAGTACGCCATAAGTAATCAGTAATGGTACCCTGGAATTGTCGTTGTAAATTATTGTCATGTTTATGGCATGAAATAGGCCCCAGGTCTATCGCTTAACTGAGTAGGTGCCTGCGGTAGCGGAGCGGTTCGGGAGGGGGTGAAATATGACGTCGTATTATAGCACAAAAATGTTGTTACATTATATTTTACCCCTAGGAGAGCGCGTTTTTTCTCTATGATTCGCGCACCGTTGCGCTACCGCAGGGAACTCTCTTAGCGCTAGACCCTTGCCTTACCGAACTTAGACTGTTGCCGTTCGATTGTCGATTATAAGTGGCGGCACGGATCTCTAGCGCTGACCGCTTATGTACACGACATTAAGCACTATTTTCGTCTAAATACACTCATGCGAGCGCTAGAGATTAGTGCCGCGACGTATATCGATTGTGAAGAAGCATTTGTATCGATAGAGCTTTCGATAGGAATGTGGCAAAGCGATCGATAATATGGTTACTCTTTATTACTCAGTCGTTTTTAATAGAAAAACAGGGGTTACACTACCCAACATGCAGGGCCAATTTCGGCATATATTGCTTGCTTTGATCGCTACACTTTAAAATAGAGAGAACAAATCAGGCAATGTATGCCGAAATCAACCCTACATGTAGGGCAATGTAATGGTTGCTAAAGAATCGGCCAGTATCAGTACAATATTATCGATACTGTCAATATTAGAGCCGCTATTGGTTTCCGATTACTATCGATGGTATTACTTTTTATCGATAATAATGCCACTTTGACTATTCATAGTGTAATTGATTTTCAGAGTCTGTAGTAAACCCTATAAATTGTTCGGCAACGCTAATCATAAGCAGAGGTCTTTACCCATCGGGTGCTAGAGGCTTAAGCAGCGAAATAGCGCCAATTGATTTTCTTTCTACTTCATTGGAATTTGAAAAATCAAGCCACTATCAACAGTTACAAATGCTAGAACGGATCATCTCATTGTAAATGCACTCCAGCCGCGCCGTAGTATACCACCGTGATACAGCGCTATCGCACCTTCGCTCCCTTTCTATTTGCGCGCGAACAAACGAGATAGAAGGCGTGATATAGCCGAATCACGTGTAACATGCTAGCTAGGCAGTTATTTAATGGACGCTTATTACCGAATATACCTCCGGCTCCGTGGTCTAATGGTTAAGAGCACTGGGCTCTCGAAACGGAGGTCGAGGGTTCGAGTCCCACGGGGGGACCTAGTGATGTCACTTTGTGCGTTTATCCACAGTTGGTGAGGACATTGCAGGCTGAATTACCAGATTGTCTGAAAAAAAGATGATTCCGTGCTTCGGATGGCACGGCTGTGGTTCCCGGCTACTATCTCTGGTGGTAGTAGTATTTAAGTAAAAACCACGTCCGAGGCCTTAAGGCAAGTCTAAAAAAACTGTGACACAAGGGCTTGTTGTCGATACGATAAGAAGAACGAATAAAAAATGTTACTAAACCTAGATACAAAAAAGTATTTAGGCTTACAATTACAACGTATTTTAGTGAATAACGCTTCCTCTCACACTGCTTATACTAATGACAGTGACAGCATTATATTTAAGACTAAATACGTTTTGGTGCAACCCATTTTGTGTTTGAATTTTTCACATTGAACGAAGTAGAAAGAAAAAAAAATTATTCGGCCGTTGTAGTGTCCTTTTTTAATTTAAAACCCAGGATTGTTCATAAAAATTAAGTTAGATTTTATTTGAAGGGATTTAATGTAACACCTTGCGGTGAATGAATAAATTAATAAATTTAATTATTGTTATTTATAACTACTCTTTTGTATTAAAAAATAAATGCGAAGTTGATCGAACATAAAAATTGAGTTTTATTTTATGTGGAGAGTATTTATTTTGCGTAATATACAGATAAAATTGAAATCATTGGCATCCTTTTTTTTAAACAAACTACCCATCAAACTGAACAACTTTTACTATAGTAACAAATATGTCATCTAAAAAAACTGCTGTTCTACTCGACTCAAATGTATGAAACTGTTTTTTTTGCGATAGCAGGTTTGTTCCCATAGTAAAAGTTGTTTAGTTTGATGGGTAGTCTGTTTAAAAAAAAGGATGCCAATGATTTCAACTTCACCTGTAGATATCCGTTTCAGCCATCGCCTGTTTCAGGTTCATACTTCATAGATATAACTAATTGGAAAGTGTAGAATTAATCAGGAGTATAATAATAACCCTATAAAATAAAAAAAAATATATATATTTTTTAAATTGTTCCACATATTGACGAAAATATCGGGAAAATACAAAGAAAAAAAAATACACAGACGAACATAAAACCTCCTTTTTTGAAGTCTATACAGGGTGAAATTGATATAATTAGCATCCTTTTAAACTAAGAGTCTACCCATCAAACTGAACAACTTTTACTATGGGAGCAAACAAGAGCAAAAAAAAAATCTGTTGTTCCATAGTCGCCGCCGCTGCCTACTCAACTCAAATGTATGCAACAGCAGATTTTTTGTTGCCATAGTGAAAGTTGTTCACTTTGATCACTTTGAAACTCTTCGTTTAAAAGGATGATAATGATATCAATTTCACCCTGTAGAACGCCATGATTAAAATATGAAAAAGATGATTTCCCTGATACCTTCCGGACCATCATCACAATTTCAGAGTGGTAATTTTGGAATGTGGTGTTTGGATTGGAAATTGGGCATTTTTAGAAATGGTCAGCTTGGTCTAAAAGGCCGTGGTCACTACTAGAATAAAACAAGAGAAGGTATTGCAAATGTCAACACATTTATTTATAATCAATTATTATTTACATTACCAATGTCCAAATACATTATCGGTTTACTTTTACATTTACATACAGGGTTTTATATTTGGAAAAAAGTATTTTTTTTATCTAGCAGCCAGCGTGTTATATATATAAATTAAATTAGATTATTATTCCATTTAATAATAATAATGATTATTTGTAATTATTATCAGAATAATAATTTCGAAGCAACCATAGGTCTTAACGTATACATTAAATTGAATGCAGAAACAATCTGAACAAAGAGAATCAAAAACACCATTGCATTTTGTTCTTATTTTGTCCGCAAGATGGCTCGGGTGTTTTTCATTTCTTTTGTTTGACAGAACAATCTATAATAGGTAAATAAGTTTTTAATCAAATCAATAACTGGGTATCGTACTATATCATAGATAGAGAAAATATTCACAAAAAAATCTTTTTCGCATGTTTTCAAACTGTCCTATTCGCAAAATGCCCAGTTCTCATATTCGCATATAGTCCAATTCGCAAAAGGTCAACTTATTTATTTAGTTTTTGATTACCTTTAAACGAACGACCTTTTGCTAATAGAATCTAATGCGAATTGAGCATTAGGGCTTGCGCACACCTCGCGAAGAGCAGTGCAGAGCATTTTTCTCCGCCACACCATTATCGACTCTTTGCTTGCGTTGAAATAACTTCGAAAATCAATCAACGCAACTAACTAGCCCCCGAGAGTATCGAAGCGATTTGAGGCGAAATAGTTTAAGAGATAAGGGCAACCTGCAGCAAGCTGCAAGACTGATTCAGTATTCATAGGGTGTAGATCATATCTGTGATGGTAATGGACCTGCCTGCATAACTCCAGTCGGTCTAGGAGTTACAGTCCTTTAAAGGTCAGTAAAAAAGCTGATCGTACTGTAGCTATGCGAACAGTACAAAAACTGACATGGTTCATCAGTCGGTTTAGGAGATACAGCCGATCAAAGGTCCTAAACCGACTGGCAATTCATGTCAGTTTTTGAACTGTTCACATAGCTACAATGTATACTACAATAATATCAGCTTCACGATTAGCCTTGGTTATTTTACAGACCTTTAAACGTCTGTAACTCCTAAACCGAATGGAGTTTTGCATGCAGATCTGGTCCATCCCCATCACAGAGATGCTCTACACCCTGTGAATACTCGATCAGCCTTGCAGCTGATGGTTACCAAAAGTCCCCTTATCAAATACTAAAAGTTGTGTCAAGTGGTTTTCGATGTTATTTAAACGCAAGCAAATTTTATGAACAGAGATCTGCTCTGCGCTTCGCGAGGTTTGCCTCTAATCATCTACGTTTGTAGTCTATTTTTGTTGAAGATCAATCATTTCAAAACATTAATAAGAATTATAGGAAGATATGTTAACAAATTGCTATTCGAAATCAATTGATATTGTGATGAAAATTTAACTATAATTCTGTTCTTTTTTTTACATTAATTTTACTAATTAAATTGGAATAAAACATTACAGCATTTAATTATGATATGCCAAAAAGAAGCAGAAATATTACTTGCGCGCGCAAAGTGAAGACTCGAAAAGGCCCAATTGGGTATTCTTTCATTAGACCGCGTCAAGCAATGCTACGAGCGAGGTTGTGTCGCGGCACAATTTTACGCGCCATTTTCTAATGTAACATATCTTGTGTAAAATATCATTGGCATTTAAGAATTATTTTATGGCAAGTGCAGTATTTAATTTAATTCATTATTGTGATTTTTAAATAAGACAATAAAAATGACTAGGGAAATGGCTAAAATAAATGTGATATATCAGTTCAAAAATCTATAGGAATTGAAAGAAAACTCTAACTAGACTAAATCTAAACCTATACAATAATTTTTGACAGTTATTATAGTACAGGATCCCATCGTAATATTTCAACGTTTACAAATAATGTGTGTTTACTAAGATGGTATCTTATACTACAATAAATAGATTAAATAGGTACTAGGTATATGATATGGCTACAAATGATAAAAATAATTTTATTCACTCTATAGTTTCAGAAATACATTGGAATTTAGTTTTAAAAACTAAAATTGAACACTTCGACGAGTTCATAATTATTTGAGATCCTGCAGTGCAATTTATATCTTATAGAAAATCCCAATATATTTCAGAAAAAAATATATTTTATAAAAAAATCCTCTATTTTTATATCATGAGTGTCGCTTCAATAATAAAAATGGTCTACAATTAGTAAGCGTAAATTTTGTCAAAAGGCAAAGAGGGTTTTGTATGGAAAGTTGGCGCCTTATTCTTAGGCCAACAATCAAACTTGAATATTTCAGTTCAGAATAAAGTAACAAACAAAACTTGTTATTACATGTATATCCCTAAACTCAGTCTGAACGGAGATATAAAGGTTTAAAGTAGAAAATATCTTCATTACGTTTACTTCAAGCCTTTATATCTCCGTTCGGCCTGAGTGTAGACATAATTGTTATAAAGTGTTGTTTGTAACTTTATTCTGAACAATAATATTCAAGTTTGATTTATGGCCGCGCTAAAAAAAGAGACGAAAAGGAAAAAGGCGCCATTTTTTGTCATTGGCTTTTAAGGTAAAACTTTAATCGTGCTATCCTTTTCTAGCAGGTAAACCTTTATAATATGCAAAAAAAGGATGTAATTGTAATCATATAGGCTATATGATTACAATTACATATTGGCCATAGGCCATACGACAGTCAAAAATATCTTGCCACTCGATTTTTACATATGACCGTTCAATTTTAGCTGTCGGATTATAACATAAAATCTAGACCAATTTCATTATTTGAATCGCGAAGTCTTTTTTACATAAAATCACCCAAAATACACAAAAACTTTTTATAACTAAAAAATATGGCTAAGTAAATAATTAAATTAATTCGTGAATACCTATTATTCGAAAATGTCTTTCATAAAATTTTAAACTAAGATAAAAGCAGTCTATGATATCACTTAAAACGGATATGGCATCTACGATTAAATTTATACTAAATTAATTAATATTTATCGAACGAAATAATTCTTCAAAATTTTAGAAATATTATAAAAACACAACTTGTAAATTAATATACAGGGTGAAATTGATATCATTAGCATCCTTTTAAACTAAGAGTCTACCCATCTATATGATAAGAGCAAAAAAAAAAAATCAGCAGCATCAGCAGCAATCAGCAATTGCAGTTTAGTACGGAACAGCTGATTATTTTTTTGCTCCGATCGATATATAAGATGGATAATATAAGCAGTTGCTGTTATCCTTTGGTCAACTTAGACAACTGAGTTGTCTTAATCATGTTGAACAAATTGCCCATGTTTTCCGAGTTGTTCGTGTACGAGTTGACCAAGTTGTTCATGTTGCCCGAGTTGTTTATGTTGTCGGAAGGACTTAAGTGGTCAATTTTAATAAATTATGTTACTCTCGTATCACACCTTGAACATTTAGGGTTGAATCTCATCTGGTAGCACGGAATCGCATTTTATGACGCTCCATACTTTTCTGTCGTTCAGGAACGTCATTTGCTAGAGCGAGAAAGATAGCGGGATGCGATAGCACGCGGCAGCACCGGCAGTACTGCGACCTTTCTCGTTCTAGCAAATGACGTTCTTGAGCGACAGAAAAGGATAAAGCGTGAAAAAATGACTCACTCGTCGAGGCTAAGTTACATAGTCTGGAACACCGGCGATCGGTCGCTTGTCTGTCGGTGTTTTATCGGATACACTTCGGCGAGTGTGCCCAGGAGGTACATGACCTGATTCCACCATCCCCCTTCCACCAACGTACGACAAGACGTAGTGCGAGACTGCATCCATACGTAGTCGATATTCCAACAATCCGCACAAAAAGGTTCGCATCCTCTTTTATAATGAGAATCGGTAAGGTTTGGAACTCTCTCCCTGCGTCTGTGTTTTCAAGCAAATACACTCGAGAGCAATAAAAACGGGTCACCAACATACCTTAATATCTCGGGAACTAGGAATGATAGCTTATTCAAATAAAAAGTATTTCAAAGACTATTTGTTACTTCTTAAATTAATTGATAACATTTTTAGTTTTCATTTGTTTGACTTAATTAAAATACATAAATACAAATGAATCAATTCTATCGCAGACCAAAAATTGGAAATAACCATTTTTTATCACAGTTTTTTCCTCCATATTTTAGCGCATGTGAGTGATAAAATTAACAAATTAAAAAATAAATGTTAAATACTAAAAATTAAATTTTCAAAAAATAATTTATTTACGTTTTAGCCTTTTTTATTGGCATTTACTTTATAGCAACCAGAGATTTTATAAATTTAAGTATTAGTATTAAATTGTCTATGAAATACTTTTTATTTGAATAAGATATCATTCTTAGTTTCTGAGATATTAAGGTTTATGTTATTGGTGACCCGTGGTGAACCGTTTTCATTGCTGTCGAGTGTACAATCAGGATATTTTTAAAAGAAGAGTTAATAGGCTTTTTCTGGGCGAGCGCGCTACATCCTCGGCTTCATCTACACTTCCCATCAGGTGAGATGAAGCCAAGCGCAAACCCATTATGAATTTAAAAAAAAATGACATTCCGTGCTGCCAGGGTATCTGGTATGATATCATATACTACATACAAAAGTGAGCATGTGTGATACTGAGTTGAGTGCGAGTAATTTATTTTCGATTGTATTTTAACGCAAACAAAGTCTGCAATGGTTTGGCAATGAAAACTGCTCTGCACTGGCCCTTAGGCCTGATTTAAAAGTAGTTTTTTTTATAATATCTCTCAAATTGTTAAGACAAATCATTCGATCACATAGCACACTCTAGGATCGTTTATTATTCATAAATAACAACCACGTTTCCCTTCTACTAAGATATGCTCAGCCTTACCGATCTGTACCGCTCTAAATTTACTTTTATTTATATATTAATTATTACTCAATAATTGAAAATAATTATATTATAATTTTAATACTATTTTACACACGTTTCAACGCTTACTGGTAAATATATTTCAGCATTTGACCGCCTTGCTCAAACCTTCTCTAGGTTTACTGCAGTTCAATATCTGGTAATAAATTCGGACAGTCGTGATATATCACCACCTAGTGAAATGTCACTTTGTGCGTTTTTCCCCAGTTGGTTAGGACATTGCAGGCTGAATCACCTGATTGTCTGAAAAGAAAAACGATTCCGTGCTTCGGATGGCACGTTAAGCCGTTGGTCTCGGCTACTCTCTCTGGTGGTAGTAGTCGTTACATAAAAACCACGTCAGAGGCCGTAAGGCGGTCTGAAAAAACTCTGACACCAGGGCTCTGCCCACACGATAAGAAGATCTTCGTTTGCGCAGAGCAGTGCAAAATCGGTTATTCTCTATCTCGCTCCAACTCGAATAGCAGACTATGGATGCTTCGGCAGCGAAAGGGGCGGGTGTTTCTCCTCGGCGTTTGAACGCCGTCATTATCCTCACCAAATATTTTCGCCATGTTTATAAGAAAAGGTATATTTTTTTAGCGCTGTTACAAGGGGCCAGCGGACTTTAAAACTGCGTTATAAAATTGATTACCTTTTCTTATAAGCAAAGCGAAAATAATAAGGGAGCGAAAGCAATAAGCCAATAGTGGTAAGGTGTCACATCCTGATTGGTCAATATAATTTCGCGCGTTTTTAAAATTTGTCAACTGCGCAGGTACATCGGTGAGACCATAGAGATCTAGAGAGGTGCCAACCAACGCGCTGAGTACGAAACCTAGTGTCGCATCACCACCAGTACCACGCGATAGAAAGTATTTTGTTAGCTTGAATGTGCTCATTGTCCATTGCGGTATCAGAACTCAACGTTCGAATAATATTTAGTACTCCGCAAGAATTGTAAACTATTTACACATAATATCTCGACTGGCTTTCAGCCTCATGATATATTGAATCCTTACTGTCGCGAGAAATTTGTTCCGTTTTTGCGCATATTGCTGCGACACTGGCCCCGCCCCCTTTTCACATCTCCCTTTAGTTTTGGTGAGAGACTTATAAAACTGGTAATACTGTCTATTTCACTAGTAAGCGTTTACAACTAAATTTATTTCACATTCAAAGGTTACATAATATTTATAAGTTTGTTTTATTTACAACAACTACTTAATAACATTATTCTTTTTTAATATCATTCTTATTGCGTGTCTTTTATCAAATTGCTAAGTATAGCAAATTATAGTAGAAACTATAGTTCATATTATTTTAGTAGGTAACTTTTGACATTGAAAGTTATCAAGCAAAATACACCTCTATTTTAAGGTTCTATAGTAGAAATTTCATTAATTTATTGTACAGTTGGCCGCGAAAGTGATTTAACTAACAATTTGGTCGTATAGGTGTCATATAGTCGAACATTAGACGCATAAAGCACCACTATATGACGAAATTACCGTAATATAACTTTTATAAATCATATAAATGGGTCCCTTATACGACCAAATTGTTTGCTGGGTTACCAATGTTTAATATTTATACATACGCATTCTACATACGAATAATCGCATATGATGTCACTTTTTAACCCCAGACACGAAAGCTGTTATAAGTTTGACGCCTATGTCGGTCTGTCTGAGGCATCGTAACTCCCAAACGAGTGGACCGATTTCGATGCGGTTTTTTTTTTAATAGAAAGCTAGTTTTTGCGGGAGTGTTCTTAGCTTTGTTTCATGAAAATCGGTTCAGCATTTTTCAAGTGACTTTAAAAATTACGAAATAACATTGAATTACAATTTAAAAAAACCCCAACGGCATAAACGTATATTTTAAAAAGTAAAAAATAATTCGGTCATCTATTATTTTTGATGTAAGCAAATGTATGTTCTACTTTTTTAACTCTCTTTAACCCTTTATACGGCTCTGACCATATATTGGGCACCATGTTTCGTTCCATGTTTTCAAAAATATGCCGGTATTGGAACGAATTTTAGATTCTGACGTCTAACAATTTAATACTAAAACGGAACGTAGTTAGTGCCATGTTTTGCCGATTTTCATAAACCCGCTGTAATAAATACGACACCTTAATTAAAAAAGTAATAATACTAATAAACACGGTATTATTCTCTAATACCATATATTATCACAATCTTTTATTTTATTATGTCCTCTCATTTCTTCTGCCTTATAAAGGGTTAAGATATTTTAGGTCAATTAATAGACTAAGAGATAAGTGTACTTTTTGCAACCATCAGCAGCAAGGCTGATTCAGTGTTTGTGGGGTGTAGAGCATCTCTGTGATGGGGATGGACCCAGTCTGCCTGCATAACTCCAGTCGGTTTAGAAGTTACTGATGTTTAGAGGTCAGTAAAAAATTAAAGATCAGCTGCAAGGCTGACCGTATGATATTATTCAAAGGTCCGTCCTTTGAACGGCTGTATCTTCTAAACCGACTGGCAGTTCATGCCAGTTTTTGTACTGTTCACATAGCTATAGTGCACGCTACAATAATATCATACGATCAGCCTTGCAGCTGATCGTTAATTTTTACTGACCTTTAAACATCAGTAACTTCTAAACCGACTGGAGTTATGCAGGCAGACCTGGTCTATCCCCATTACAGAGATGCTCTACACCCTTGCTTACCTAACAGCCTTGCAGCTGATGGTTGCAAAAAGTACATTTATCTCTTACTCTATAATGCGTAGGGAAGCCGCTATGAAATGACCATTGAGTTTTTTACAATCCGTTGCGGTCCCCGACACGTTAATTAACCTAAAATATCTTAAAGAGAGTTAAAAAGTAGAACATACATTTGCTTACATCAAAAATAATAGGTGACCGAATTACTTTTTACTTTATAAATGTTTGTTTTCATTTCAAGACAGAGAGGGACCGAAATTGCTTGCAAATGTTAAATGTCAAAAGTGGCCTCATAAAATGTCATAACTATAATTAGATCTTTAGCTTTTATATAAGGTCTAACAAAATTAGCTGAAACTATTTTAAGGGGATTATCAGACCATCAAACTGAACAACTTTCTCTATGGGACCAAAATCGAAACCGCGAAAAAAAATCTGCTGTCCTATACATTTAGGTCGAGTAGGTTTGTATGGAACAGCTGATTTTTTTTCGCGATTTCGATATTAGTCCCATAGAGAAAGTTGTTCAGTTTTATGGTCTGATCATCCCCTTAAAACAGTTTCACCTAATTTTGTTAGACCTTATATAATAAATATAAAACGTAAAATGCGTTTGATCAAGTAACGTTATAACCATAGAGAAATTACGCGCTCTACGATGGTTATAACCCATTTCGGGATAGTTTATAATTTAGCATACAGTGTTCAACTTCAACTTAATAAAACTGACGGTTTCTTAAGAGGATGATCAAACTGAATAACTTTCTCTATGGAACCAACATCGAATTGGTGAAAAAAAAACTGCTTAAGTACATACAAAAGTTTGACGCACAATACGTGTAGACGGCATTAAAAAAAGAAATATTTTATATATGGAAAAATAGTTAAGAAAATCTAGATGCCACGTCGCAAACAACATCACAATAATATAATTACGAAGATATAAAGCTTTTATAATTTTGTATGAAAAAATTCAAAGCTTTGTATTTTCGTAATTATTTTATAAATTGCAAATGTTATTTGTGACGCGGCAACTAAATTTCCTAAACTATTTTTCCATACGCGTATTGTGCATCAAACTTTTGTATGGATTGAAACCACCTTAACACTTTCGCTGCTGACGACCAACGCCGTAGGTCGGCGACAAATGGGCCGCTGTGCTGAAGAACCCATGTAACGAGCCGGTCCAATTGCATTTCGCCTATGCGCAAGACCTACCGCGCGAGACACCGAAACCCATACGTCTTCGAGGGTGACCCACGACGCGAGCCACATTTATCGTTTCAAAGTTGCGACTGTGCGCACGACCTACGAGGGGGGGTCAAGTTCTAATGCATTTCGCCTGTGCTCATGACCTACAGCGTGAGTCACCCAAACCTTACGCATGCGCGGGTGACCCACGAGGGGCGTCAGTTTTAGCACTGCGCGAGAATCATGGTTTTGAGCTTAGCAGCGAAAGTGTCAACAATACATTTCGTTTTAGCAATCCTGCAGTTATGTATTGAACAGTAAATTATTTATGTTTTGGATATTGGTCCCATAGATAAAGTTGTTCAGTTTGATAGTTTTAAAAACCGTCGGCCTATTAAGAAGGACCCTGTATAAATGGTGTTGTGAGTGGAAGTCAACTTGCTGTCACGAGAATTTTCAAGCTAATGAGCGTTTTTCTTTTGGTTTTCTAGGGGATCGATAGATGGCGCTACGGTCTGTGCGAATAAAAATTTCAAAAAGTGTTTCTTTAAAATAATAAAGAGGGAAAATTTTATAAAAAAGATTCCAATGCATCTTTTGATGGAATAAATCATTATTTGCAGATAATTTTAATCGAAAATTTGAAACTGTTTACGTCTGACATGGTTGTATACTCTCACAACAATGGTTCATGGTTGTATACAACTCTGACACCAGGGCTCTGCCCACACGATAAGAAGAAGATGGTTGTATAGGCTCGATTCCTTGGCCTCCAAAAAAATGGCAAGGCACAGTCTTTATGGAGTCGGGAACGTCTGTATGGAGCGGTATACACGCCATCTGCAGAGTTTTTTAGGAACTAAATTTAAAAAAGGAAAGAAAAACGCTCATTGAGCGGAAATAAAAACAACACGGTGGGTGGGTGCCACCATTATCAGCATGTCGCATTTTGTATATACAATAGTACTTGACCGGTCTTTCTAACGTACCGTAATTCATTGTTATAAAAAATAAAATAACATTAGTGTTATATATAGACAAAGTAACCTATAGACTACTGATGTAGGGCGAACAATTTTTCTTGTACACTCCAGTCCAAATCAGGTCAAATGAAAAGGTCTAGGACTCAAATTATGAGTAATGCCACGAAATGTAAGGTCGAGGTAGACGGACAGGAAATACATTATGTCGATGAGTATATTTACTTGGGCCAGATAGTCTCCTTCGAAAACGGGCAAGATAAGGAAGTCGAACGACGCGTCGACAACGCTTGGAAGAGCTTCTGGTCCATGAAGGAGCTGATGAAGGGAGAACTCCCGCTCTCGCTTAAACGTAGACTCATCGACATGTGTATCCTGTCCATCTTAACTTACGGAGCTCAAACGTGGTCACTCACTGAGGCCCAAAAGTCCAAGCTTAAGGATTGCCAGAGAGCGATGGAGCGCAGGATTCTAGGTGTTAAACGAGCCGACCGGGTCAGAAACACCACGTTGCGTTCCAAAACTCAAATAGTCGACGTCGGAGAGAGAAGTGCCAAACTTAAATGGGAGTGGGCCGGCCATGTCTGTCGAATGATTCCTGAGATGGGTAAAAATCATAATGCCCTGGATCCCCGAAAACGGTCGGCGGCGTCCAGGTCGACCGAGGACGAGGTGGCGTGATGACCGGGACAAATTTGATGTCCAATGGCCAGCGGTTGCCCACAACAGGAACGAGTGGAAGAGCAGGGGAGAGGCCTTTGCCCAGCAGTGGGATGAAATAGGCTAACAAAAAAAACTCCAGACCAAATCGGTTCAGATTTTTGCTATTGCGAATAATTTTTTTTTATTAACCTGTTTCGTCCCATTGTTGGGCAAATGTCTCCCCGAAACTAAGCCATCTTCATCCCGTGCAAATATTTGCCATTCTGCTTCGTTGGCGACAGTAAGCTGGTGGACACCAAGCTTCATAGCCTAGCCCACCGCCTGCTTGTCGGTCTTCTACAGATTGTACGAGCTCATCCCACCTTCCCCTTTCTACTATCGGACTTCCGACGCACCGCGGGATATCACCCCTTCTTGGTTGACATCCCACATATCCGCACCAAGCGCCTTTCTGAATCATTTATAATGCGCACAGCCAAGGAGTGGAATGCCCTGCCTGCGTCAGTATTTCCGAGCACTTACAACCCGAATTCCTTTAAAGTACGAGTGAATAGGCTTCTTCTGGGTAAGCTCACTACATCTTCGACCCCATCTTCGTCCTGAGGACTGGATTGAGGTCAAGAGCAAATCCATCATAAATAAAAAAAAAATAAAAGCGCCATCATTGTCTAAAATAATTAAATATTACACTAAAATGTCCATCTTTTTCATGGTGTTTTCCACTTCTAATTTCAAATACAATTTAAATGGCGCCACTTGGCGAAATAGGATGGAAAAACGCTCAATTTTGTCACTAACATAATTTTATTTCAACAACTCATCATCATTACCCTATCATCGTCCACTGCTGGACATAGGCCTCTCCCAAGGCGCGCCACAAAACTCTGTCCTCGGCCTTCCTCATCCAGTCGCTCCCCGCTACTTTCTTTGGTCTGTCCAGCGGGCGGCAGCATTCAACACCTACTATGGATCTATGATCTCAAAATAAATAAATTAAATTGTTGCTAATTGTGTTCGTACAAAGCAACATAATTATGACACAGGTATCGGAGTCGCATAGCAAGTCTTTATTATTGGGTGGACTCGTGACCGGTTGCCTACTCCCGGCTTGAAACGAAGCTACACCATTTTTATGGTGGCTCAAGTGTCTGTTTTGTGAATAAAACAGTAGATAAATTAACCAAATATTTATTACCGTACAACGTCAATCACTTTTCCTATTTAAATAAGATATTGGCAAAATCATCTAGATGGAGCCACAATTCGGTATTTAAAGTTGTTTCTGGTATATTTTTTTAGTTTAGTTTCATAGATTAGAATATATTTGAACAACTAATTTCATTATTTTCGATATCAAAGCCAAAGAGAATGAAATCACTACGTTTTAAGAGTCTGCAATGCCTAACTAGCTTCGAAATCCGAAATATTATGAAGCTAGGGTATTAAATCTTTGGAGCCCATACAATCTTGAGCATTTCATACAATTACGATTTCGTTCTGAGAGTCGCGGCACTGATCCTTGCTATAATAATTTTTTTTAACTTTTCTAATGATGACGTCATATCAGAGACTGAATAGCAGGAAGCTGGCATAGGTATTGTCTATACCTTGGAGGGCACACTGCCTAACAAGCGGTGAAACATGATAATACTCCTTGGTGGTGATCGTTCTTCTTTCGAAAATTCCCGTCTATGTTTTCGACATTACTTTGTCCCTTTCTAATCCAATGACAAGAATAAAAAAATAATTGTTTTATTAAATTTTTGTTCTGATAGAAAGGGACACAAAAACGTTGAAAATATCGACTAGGATACGAAAGAAGGTCGAACATTACCGACCGCTTCCGTCGAATGCTTGTAAGGAGTGGCATCATTTATGATTCAAAAATCATTGGTCGATAAGGACATCAATAAGGTAGCGATCTCCTTTTATAACTAGAGCGAATTTGCTATAAAATATGCATCTCTTTAAATCTCTTATTGAGTGAATAGGACAAAACACGTTCCGACTCTTCCGACCTATTACTTCTCCCTCTACGCCAGGCGGAGGACAGACGCCTTTTGGTGGCTTTTTCCGATTCAGTTTGCATAGAATGTGCTGCCATCTAGTAAATACTTCGCAGAACCATAAAAAAAAAGGTTGTATTGTCTATGTCAATGTCAAATTGACAAATTCACAAAATGGCTACCTGCGTAATGTGCGGGTTGTGTGTAGTTTTCGTTCAATTTCGTTCCGATTTAGTGATGTTCTGGAGTTTCTGTTGTTCTCTTACCAATGTATAGATTACAGGAATAGTAAGGATACTGGAATTTCACTCGATCGGTGCGGGATTGAACGAAAACTAGCATTCAAAACAATAATATCTATCGGTATGAGTAGATTTGTAAGTAGGTATGTATAGTCGTCGGTGAAACATAGATGGCGCTAGCTAGCCTTCAATTTGACATAAGGTGGATGCATAATGTTGCTACGAGTGGGTTTTCTTTTCTAATATACTTATATTACTCTTTGCTCTACGCTCAGGAGTCTATTAAGTTAATTTGACTATGGTAATAAAAGAAATTAGTTAGATTAGAAAAGAGTATCATTCGATTCAATCAGTCATTTAACTTTGGTGATAATTATAATTTTAAGAATAATAAATATTAATTATTTAAAGAGTCATATTATAATTATTTTCGTCTCGTCTAAAGTATAATGTTTTCATTTACCGTGTTTTACTTGGGTCTGTTGCGGTTTTTGTAGAAGCGTTGTTTAGTGAACCTGAAATAAAAAAGAAGCATAAGCATATGCTCACGACTACATTTCTCGAGGACCCCCTCGAGTCAGAGATATTCTGAAACCTCAGAACATTCACGTTTCACTAGTACCGAAACTCCGTCCAGTGTGACGGGGAGTGAGCCCGCCGCCACTTGTAATGGAAAGTGGGTACAATACATGCCTCGAAATTGAAGCAAGCAGGTTACCTCACGATGTTATCCTTCACCGAAAAGCCAGTGTTGTTACAAATCGTGCATAAATTCCGAAAAACTCATTGGTACGAGTCGGCCTGGACGGGAATCGAACCATCGCCTCCTGCATGGCAGGCAAGGTTACTCGCCACTGGACCACCACGGTATTCATATTCATATAAAACGTTTGAAAATCCATATTTATTCAGGGTGTAATTTGAAATGCCTTATACACTTCAGGGGATACTTCAGACCATCAAACTGAACAACTTTTACTATGGGACCAATAATGAAATAGTGAAAAAAGAAAAAAGTTGTTACAAAGACCCAAAATGTATGGAACATCACGGCATTTGACGGCCCGGTAGCTCAGTCGATAGTGAACCTGCCTCCTGTGCCGAGAGTCGCGGGTACGAATCCCGTATGGGAAAAATATTTGTATGATTAATATGAATATTTGTACCCGAGTCATGGATGTTTGTATCTATATATGTATTCTATATCATTGTCTAGTCATCATAATACAAGTCCAGACTAGATTCTGGTACTTTAAATGTGACTAGATAATTTGTGTGACAATATTCAAGATATTTGTTTGTTTATTTTCTTCGATTTTGATGCTAGTTCCATAGCGAGAGTTGTTCAGTTTGATGGTCTGATCATTCCCTTAAAAAATCGACGGCATATTAAGAATGTATGTCGCGGCTCGCAACCAAATTGAATGATGATGATGATGCTACTCCTAGCCAATTTCGGCTACGGCGACTGCCTCTGATTCCGTCGTTGTTGGCGCTCGTGCGCCCTAATGTGGCTTATATAGCCGATTTTATTCGAGAAAGTACGTGCAAAGTGAGTGCACGTCAGGACACCATTCTCATAGATATAATTGATGGTCGCTGGTGGTCGGGCCTTCAATTCATCGCGCTTGGCATCAAGCTCAGAACGCCGGACTGCCTCAAAGTCAAAAACTTTGTCTCAACAAATTGAATGAATGAATGAATGAATGAAATATACTTTATTTACACCAAACACATAAATACAGAAAAAAAAAATGAATGAATTGATGAATTGGTTTTTTAATTTGTAATTTATGAACAGACTAGCTGTTACCCGCGACTTCGTCAGCATTGACTCTAAAAAGTATCCTATGTTTTAATCCTATGTGATAAACATCGAAATCACTTCAGCCGTTTTTGCGTAATTGAGTCACAAACATCCAAACATCGTCACAAACCTGCAAAATACATTGCCCACGTGACGAAGTGTATTCGTTTCGTGTCGTTTCGCAGCTGGCGAATGTGTATGATCAAAGAACACATACAAATCGTACGATCGCTGAAATTATACACAGGATAGAAGGAATATCGTGTTTCCCAAGGAAATGGAAATTATCGTTTTCTATAGTGGCATCTATACTATTATAAAACTGTAACAGAAGTGTGTCTGTACATTTTAGATATTAACAAAAAAAAGTTACAATATGGTTTTTAGGTGTCCCTGATTCCATATCATTTTTAGATTTTTTGTCTGTCTGTTTGTTTGAACGAGCATCACGCAAAAACTACTGAACCGATTTTAACGAAACTTTTTTTGTTTGATAGCTTATGATCTGACTTAAAGTCTGGTATATAAGGTCTAACAAAACTATTTTAAGGGGCTGATCAGACCATCAAACTGAACAACTTTCTCTATGGGACCAATATCGAAAACGCGAAAAAAATCAGCTGTTCCATACGAACGTACTCGACCTAAATGTATGGGACAGAAGATTTTTTTTTCGCGATTTCGATATTGGTTCCATAGAGAAAGTTGTTCAGTTTGATGGTCTGATCATCCCCTTTAAATAGTTTCACCTAATTTTGTTAGACCTTATATAATTTGTGCCGACAAAGTCAGTCAAGTAAACGCTCGTTTCTTATAAAATTCAGATTTACCAGTTTTGTAGGCGAAACGGGATTGGGTAATGTCTTTCATAATATTAGTAGGATATGTATGTATGTATGTATACAAGTACCGTTAGTTAGCGGCTCCTGATCGATAGGGCGGTGGATGCACAAGCCAGCAGGGCGCACAGTATAGAGCTGACAATAGCGCCCCCTACTCCGACGCCTCGCATAACAGCGCCCCCAGTGTAAGTCACTGATAGAAGCAGTCCGTGGGCGGTACATCTGTGGAAGTAATACTTTTTTTTTAGATAGTAAATACAGTAAAGTACAGGGTAGGCCTGGTGGTAAGTTAACATAATAGCGTTCTTTTGGGATTTTCGCTGCTCTAATATCTGTAGTTCTGTTTCATAACGTGCCCCTTGAGGTGGAAGTGGACAAATTTCCGTTCTCATTTAGAATAATGCCGAAGAGTCGACCGTCGTCATTTAAACGATATTATTTTTATTAAAAATTAAATTCCCGTATATTGGCTATCTCGTAAATAAATATTTTTTGAAATAAGTGTTATGGTTTTTTTCTGTAATTTTTTAAATGTTAACTAATCACTGGCCCACATAAAAACGGGTTCACACCATAAACTTAATATTATGGCTCACACTGATGGATTCTTTTATTTTCGTATGAATGACGGTCGTTGAAAGCAGCGTCTTTGTTTTTATCACAAAATTTAATTAATAAATTTAAAAATAATCGATATTTTAAAATTTATTTAATAACATTTTTTTTATTTTTATACTTATTAAATTTTTCTCAAATTGGGGCGGCATTATGGCCATTGTTACCTTAGCCGGAGATGAAGATGAATGTAGAATTTCAGTGATATAAGAAATGTCTAAAGATGATTAGGGCTTAGAATTCGGTCAAAGGAAATGCATCTCACTCCGTCAAGAAATTAATTTTACAATATTTTTCAAATAGCTCGGGTAATAATGGATAGACAAATCTGTCAATTTTTATACAGAGTGTCTCAAAACTCAATGTCAAGCAGAAAACTGGAAATATGTAAGTTTATAACTGTTCAGGGAAAAATAAAAAAAATTCTAAGTTTGATAGTTTTTTTTTGAACAATTAGGAAAATTGCCACCCTCAAACTTTTAGATGTAGTGACTACATAGGACACTGAGCATAAATGTATGGCCACTGGTCCAAGAGCCCCCCGCTATGGCACATGGAGGGACAGTTAGAGGATACCCTAACGTACATGGTGTGCAAAGGGCATCAAAATATTTTCGAGAAAAAGAAAGGTACGGGATGTTTTATTTTTACGTGGTCGTTTTAGGAAGAAATTATTTGACATTATGGCCCGAAAGGGGTAATCTGTTTCGGGGTGATCAGACACTTAGCTACAACTAAATGTTCTACAGGGTGAAATTGATATCATTAGCATCCTTTTAAACTAAGGGTCTACCCATCAAACTGAACAACTTTTACTATTGGAGCAAACCGATCGGAGCAAATAAAAAATCTGCTGTTCCATACTAAACTGCAATCACGACGAACGAGTTCGCGACTCAAATGTATGCAACAGCTGTAAAAAATGTTCAGTTTGATGGGTAGACTCTTAAAAGGATGCTTATGATATCAATTTCACCCTTAATATTAAACCCCCTTTCAAACGTAGTATGCCACTTATGGGGGGGGGGGGGGGGGGGGTCTTGGACCACATCTGTCCACTGTCCTTTGTACATTTTTTCATGAAAATACTTGTTACTCTAAGTCTGTATAATCTATTTAGTGGACTCAATTAAAAAATAAAAGATGTTGAAGTCGCTCCTTTGCAACTTTAGGGACGATTTGTCGCCAGTGCAGTGCCGACAACTGGAAATACCCGGTTTATCGAGGCCTCTTGCCAGTGCGAGCCAGTTTGTATGAAGTATCCACGGTGTGATATAATACGAACCTCAAGTTGGCAGGGTAAGCGTCCACCACGCCGGCGCCTATGTTGAAGAAGACGAGCGTTATGAACACCCTGTACACCGCCTCCACTATGTACATCGGCGTCTCAGTCTGCGCCACGTATATGCACGGCGCCAGCAGTATACAGAGTATGCAGAGACCCACTGCAATTATAATAGGGTATTATTTTCATCATCACCCTATAAACAACGTCCTTAGTACAAGATCAAATTATCATGTACGGCGTTTCCTCACGATTTATTCCTTAACGTACATAAGTTAGAAATACTCATTGGTACATTAAAATCCAATAAATTGGCATGTCATCCTTACGGTTAAGAACCTGGACCTCAAGATCAACAACAACGCTCTTACGGTTATATGAAAGGTTGAAATTTTTTTTATTTTATTTATTCACGAGCGTTAACCCGCGACTTCGTCCGCACAAATTGTATACCAGATTTTAAGTCAGATCATAAGCTATCAAACAAAAAAAGTTTCATCAAAATCGATTCAGTAGTTTTTGCGTGATACTCGTTCAAACAAACAAACAAACAAACAAACAAACACACAAACAAACA
Source organism: Agonopterix arenella (assembly GCA_927399405.1). NCBI lineage: Eukaryota > Metazoa > Arthropoda > Insecta > Lepidoptera > Depressariidae > Agonopterix > Agonopterix arenella. The sequence goes on along the minus strand of OV656716.1, from coordinate 3,427,872 downwards.
GACAGACAAAAAATCCAAAAATTGGTGAAATGGAATCAGGGACACTTAAAAACCATATCGTAACTTTTTTTTTGTTAATATCTTCAATGTACAGACAAACTTCCTGTTACAGTTTTATAATAGTATAGATTTATTTTATTTTAACACTTTATTGTACACACGGAAATATACATGAAAACAACATAATAGACAATTACAAAGGGCGATGGATCAAGGATTTTTTGTTATTTTTCTATAGATTCCTTGGGGAAAGTTGTTCAGTATCATGATAACAATCACCCTTTTAAACTAATGTGTACACTACCCCTGCAATAAGTACTAACCGTTAGGTCTAAACTTGGCCGGTAGAAAGGCCAACGCGGCTGCAATCATCATGGCGTTCGACACGTTTATCTGTAAAAGCAAATATTTCATCATCATCATCATCACAGCCGATGGACGTCATAGGCCTCCCCCAAGGATCGCCATAACGACCGGTCCTGCGCTGCCCTCATCCAACGGGTTCCCGCCGCATTCACAAGGTCGTCGGTCCACCGTGTGCGGGGCCTACCCACGCTGCGCTTTCCGGTACGCGGTCGCCACTCGAGAACTTTTCGGCCCCATCGGCCATCGGTTCTGCGAGCAATATGCCCCGCCCACTGGGGCTTCTATGGGCTATGACAGTTACTCTGGTTCTTCTGCGGATCTCTTCATTTCTGATTCGATCTCGCAGGGAAACTCCGAGCATAGCCCTCTCCATTGCTCTTTGGGTGACTTTCAGCCTTTTTATGAGGCCTTGAGTGAACGACCACGTCTCTGTTCCATATGTCATCACTGGCAACACACAATAGCAAATATTTGAGAATAACTAAATATCTCGTACATTATCCCACATTTTCTTAGTACCAGAATCTCTCTCTTCCTGGCTTTGAATCCCAAATGGACCAGACATTGCACCAGGGTTCGAAATTATCAAGATTTAAGAATAATTATCTTGATATGATTCTTGTTTTGAGTAAACTTTCTAACTTAAAGTTCTAAAATAGCTATTTTTGCTTTAATTCACTCGTATTCAAACCAACCAGCACCTAGTCTTCGGTATTTTCATTTCGTATCACAATGAATAACAAATTATTGAGAAAAACAACAGAAAACAGTGAGAAAATCTATTTCGTGTTTGTAAACTTCTTTTTTCGCAATTCGTGATCAGGTACACATGGCGCGACATTGCTAAAGTACAAGCTTTTTCTTTTTCCGATTAATTTTATAATTATCAAGATAATAATCATCGTATAATTATTGTGATAATTATCACTTCGAACCCTGTATTGCACTTGCCAGCGGTAGAATATTAAGTATAATTACCAATAAATTAACACATATTCGAGTTGGCAATGGCTCAAAAAGACAAGTATCCAGAGCCGTAAAAGATATTACTAACGACAACAACCAACTGTACTTGACAATCGTGTTTTGTTACTAATTATTGGTAATTATAATCGTAGTGAGATATATGTTATGTTAATATTATGTGTTTGAATTATAATGAATATCCATAATGATTTAGATACTATTTATTAAGCATATTCGATTGTGTATCTAACACGTTTTGTCGTTGGATGTGGTTGGTTTGGCCGCCAACCGCCATTGACAGTTTGATATAAAAGACGTGTCTGGTCATTAGAGAGGATGATTCCTTTACTACTTGTCCGGCTAGGACGTCACGCTGCCCAAAGTTAAGTATAACTTGTGTGTTATTGTAATTACTGTTCATTTAACTTGTGTTTTAAGTGTCGAATCGAAAGTAAATTAAAGATAATAAGTAGACCGATTCTCATGTTTCATTATAAATAATCCCCGTTCCCACTTATTATACTCTAAAACACTCGTCTTTTCTTCTTAGTACCAGAATATTAACCTATATATGTCCCACAGCAGGGCATAGACACTACCCTCAGGGAGGGTGTATGTACGTTAGTGTAGTACCACGCGTGCACAATGCAGTGCGGTAGACTTCACATATGCATCAGAATTTCTACAGCGTATGCTGTTTTCCTCACGATGTTTTACTTCGCCGTTCGAGAGCAATCGGTAGTATAGGACTGTCAACTGTCTTGTCAAAGAAACCCCTTTACAAACTAAGACCTTTTCAGCTAAAAAAACGCGCGTTTGTCAATCGCGTGACTGCATCTCTACACTAGAAATTAACAGGCGTTGTATCGGTTCAAACGCATGATTGTAGCGATGCACACGCACTGTATAGCGTTTGCATCGATGTTGCATCGTAACTGAATCGATGCAGAAGCGTTGCGAAATGTCGCAGTGTATTAAGGGCCCTAATTCAATTACCCCAGTGTTGCTTACTCTAAAATTTTATTTCCTTATTTGCATTCAGATTCTGGTAGACCTATACTTACATAAGTCCAAAATATTTTTATAAATTAGAAAAACTCATTGGCACATTGCATGTAATTTGTGAGGATTCTAATCCGAACCCTCATGATTTAGTATTGTAATACAGAAATTTTAATACATTTTATTATAAAAATCCGTTGCTCCAAAACAAAACTGCAAACCTACTCGAGCCCAATGTAAGGGACATCTGATATTTTTCTCTGATATTTCGATGTTGGTGCCATAGAGAAAGTTGTTCAGGTCTGATCATCCCCTTAAAAAAGTGTCAGCATATTAAGAAGGACCCTGTATAAGAGTGGGCACTACTTGATGACGGTGGGCTCACCTGCTCGGCTATCAGTCCTGCGAGGGAGGAGGTAAGGTCCGCGTGTCTGTTGCAGCCTGCCTGCATGCCTCGTATGATTGTGTTGTTTAGGACGCACCATTCGTCTAGTTCTCGACCTATTTCTATGTCTGTGTCGATAATGCTGAAAAATTTAACATTAAAAATTGTGAAATCTTAAAGGTATATATTATTTTTGAAAAATTTACATTTTATACATACGGAATTACGATCCGGAATACCGAATTAGGATTGTGATTTTGCATAGCATTTGATACCTACGCAATAGCGAACGGAATTATGGAGGAAGGAAGGTGACCGAAGGGCTGGCGCGTACCTCGGGCAACGAATATCCATTGTCATCCAACGAGGTAACGCAGCCCGCGTCCTGGGCACCCTCCCACAGGACGGACGGTGGCCTCGAGCACGTCTTCTGTTTAGTGTAAGTCGAACGGAAGTCGTGCTCGATATAGTGGCTCATTTTTTCTTCGCCTACTTTATTTGTTTTTAGTTTTATTTTTAATTATAGCCATATTTAGCCATAAGTTGTACATAATGTTGTAATTGTAAATACCTATACCGTTAATAAAACTATAAATACACAATCAAACGTAAGTTGTCGTTAACCAACTTCATCATAAGGAAGGAAATCCATGCGAAATCGTAATATCAGTATCGGATCGTAATTCAATATGTATGTGACAGGCCTTAAGTGAGTAAAATGAAATTTAGGAAGTTGTTGTGACCTATGTGTTAGAGAGTGATTGTATGATTTGGAGTGGATGAGAAGATTGAGGGAGAATGTGTTTGAGATAGTCTGACTGTGTGAGATGTGTGTAATTGTGTTTCAGAGATAGTAGTTATCATAGACCACGTTCTGAAAAACGTGTGTGTGTATGTATGCAGGTTTGTTTGTATGTGTGCGAGTGAGAGAACGTGAATGTCTGTGAAAGGTTTCCAGTGTATGAGAGTGTGTGATTGGTGTTAGGGATTGTGCGTGTGTGTTGGTATGTGATTGTGTGGAAGAGATAGTGAGTGTGCTATTATATGGCAGATATCGTGATAGTGTGAGCAACAGGGAGTGAGTCTGGGAGAGTTTGAGTACGAGAGAGTATGTGGAAGAGAATGTGTTTGTGAGTCTGTATGAGGGAATGTGAATGAGGCTGAGTGTGGGAGAGGGTGTGAGGAGGTGTGTGAGAAAGATTGATATACTCACATGCTGTTGATGAAGAGGCAGCCGTTAATTAGAGTGTGTGAGGTCTTGATATTGCCGAAGGCGACGTCACTAAATGTACAGTTTCTGAACGCCACATGCGACATCAGTATGAAGGTACTATTGGAGAACGTTGTCTTCTCATTGTTCTCATAATGAGTGGGAGTGATTGTGAGTGTGTAAGATAGAGTGTATAAGAGATAATCTGACCATCAGTATTAGGTCACTGACGGTATATATTATTGGAGAATGTTGTCTGATATAGATTAAGTCCTCAAAATTGTGTGCGAGTGTTATGTACGAATGTTGAAGAGAAGGTGTAATTTGTTGTGAAAGATATGTAATATACGAATGGGTGTGTGTGACTGTGAGTGATGAAGTGTGAGAGAGAGATAGCCCGGCTGTGTGGGAGTGATTGAGTGTGTGAGGCAGAGTGTGAATAAAGGTGGGCGTGTGAGTTTGGGAGAGAGCGTGAGGTTGTGAGAGAGAGTGTGAACGTAGAAGAGTGAGAAAGTATGAGAAGTCTTGATATTAACGAAGGCGACTACGGCGACGTCACTAAACGTACAGTTTTTGAACGCTACGTGCGACATCAATATGTCACTGAAGGTACTATTGTAGAACGTTGACCTCTCAAAGACCACGTTTTAAAAGCATGTATGAGAGTTTATGTATACACACTTATTTGTATGTGTGTGAGTGAGGAAGTGTTTTTGTGTTTGTGTAAAATTATGAGTATGTGTGAAAGAGTGTAATTTTTTATGAAAGGTTTGGAGTGTATGAGAGGGTGTGTGATTGGTGTCACCGTCGGTTGTAGAAACGCTCATTAAAGTTAATCCTCCATTAAATCTCTTGCTGTTACTTTATGTCTTGTTCACGTAGTAAAAGCTAGCAAGAGATTTAATGTAGGATTAACTCTAATGAGCGTTTCTGCAACTGAGTGTCAGAGAGTGTGTGCGAGATTTTGACTGTGTCAGATAGTGTCCCCTGTCCTTGTGTGGGAGAGATTATGAGTATTGTGTGAGTTTTGGAGAGTGTGAGTATGGGAGAGCGTGTGTATGAGAAGGTGTGAGTGTGGAAAAGTGTGTTTATGAAGGATTGTGAATGTGGGAGAGGGTGTGACAAGGTTTGTGAAAGTGTGCGAAAGATTGATATACTCACGTGCTGTTGATAAAGAGGCAGCCGGTGAACAGAGTGTGCGATGTCTTGATATTGACGAAGGCGACGTCACTAAACGTACAGTTCCTGAACGCTACGTGCGACATCAAAATGTCACTGAAGGTGCTATTGTAGAACGCTGTCCTCTCATAGACCACGTTTTCGAGCGTCTTGTTGATGATTTCGTTGTGGAAGCTCTCGTTTTGTACGGTGCGCCGTGATGCTTCGAATTTTTGCGTCTCCTTTCGGAGGACGGTGGCTGGGGTATACGATGATAGGTAGAACTGGAAAAAGACATAATAATAAAATTAAAGATTGAAAAATTTGTCTCGGGCGGGACTTGAACCCGCACTTTGCATGACTTTGCATGACACAACACAACATGGCTGTAACATGTTTAAAAAATCAATAATATTTGAAATCAGACATAATAATAATCATACAATATGGATTATTAAGGTGGTTGCAGAGTTGCCAATTTCATATAAAAGTTTGACGCATAATAGAAAGATTTTACCTTACAATAAAATCAATATTGTGATCCTGAAGTCCTCTCTGGGTTTGTGAGAGCGTGTTTGCTGGATTTTACTGCATGTTTGCCTCAAAAGCCCATTTATTGACCGCTTCCGTCGTAATTTTCCTAGATTTCATAAATAGAACACTAAACGATAACTTCCGCTTGACACCTTTCCCGCCATTCGCCAGCGTGCTTGTTTGGCGCTGCCGCCATTTTCTTCATTGCGCCTCACCAGGTGGCCTTAAATAGGCCCAGAGAGGACTTCAGGATCACAATATTGATTTTATTGTAAGGTAAAATCTTTCTATTGTGACCCTTTCGTCCTCTCTGGGTTTGTGAGACGTGTCTGTTATCACCTGGTGAATGGCAGGGGTGAAGTTATGATAGGTACTAGATTCAAGAGAATAAAGAATAAGTATATTGTTATTAAAAACAAAAACATAGTAAGTACTATTATGGTAAGAAAAGAAAAAACAAAATAAAATAATTAATTGAAAACTCTTCAATTATTAATAATAATACATATAAGAATGCATTGATAACTTTGTATTTTACTGTTTATGTTTTGGTGTAAAATAAAGTATATTTGATTGATTGATTGATTGATAACCTAACAAAGTTATCCATATAATTTTCTATTAAAAGTTATATGTCTGAAAAGAATATGATAAGTTTTGTCTTTATTCAACCTATTTTGTTTTCTGTAGTAACTATGGAAGTTTCTACTAATCCCTTTAATACATCATCGAGGGAGAAATCACTAATCAGACTTGAGACGTCGATTCAATTTTATAATAATAATACTCTCCGCTTTCCCCACTGGGAAAGAAGCGAGACTTTTTAAATAGATAGGAAAATAAAGCTGAAATTTGGCTCAATTATACCGAATACCTATAATGTAATCAAATACTTGTCAAAATTAAATTTCGTAGTTAATACTTTGATCGGGGCAACCGAACAGTCGATCTGTACTTGCGAAATGACCCTAAGTTTGTTTCAAGCTAATAAGGAAAACATGTCACATGAAGATCATTACCAATCACGATTTGATATTTAAATTTAAGATTTATACCGGCCGCGCCGATGCCAACAACAAAAAAAAATCGTGTTGCACCGACGCAACGAATCGCATAATGGCCGTATCTATCATCTCTAGCAACTTAGATCCTAAATCGAAGTTTACACAAACTGTGGTTTGTTTGAAAAGAATGTTTGTTAAGCGCTCTATTCCTAGCCCAGGTAAGAAAGTTGAAGTTATGAAAGTTGAAAGAACACGGTAAACGTGCATCCTGTTTGGTGTGCAAGTTTCCGCAGAACAAAAGTAAGAGAAGAATATTAACAACCTTAAATTTTAGACGATGGATACGAAATGACAATATTATATTTTATATTTTTATGTAAGCGCCACTTATTCATATATTATTATATTATAATTATGGAGTTCGACACTGGACAGAGTTTGGGTACTACTAGTGAAACGTGGATGTTCCGAGGCTTAAAAATATCTCTGACTACCCCCTCGGGGAACATAAGTCGTGAGCGTGATTCTATGCTTGCTATGGAGTTCTATGGAAAAATAATGTTTAAAACGTCTTCTTTTCCACTCAGGCTGCTTATGGGGACTCCTGCGATCAACCATGCTTCCAGTTTCAGATCCTCCAAGTTTGGACGAGGTTACCCCGTGGTGATGTGTTCGGGTTGAGTTGTTCGGCGTTGATGTTACACATCTGTGTCCACTGTGTATGAGCTATTCGGTGTGCGATTTTACTTTTTCAGTTGTATTGATGACTTTACTGACGTCAAACTTACTATTGATAAAATAGTACTACGAGGATTGAATGAAGCATTTCATAGTCATACTAAGTACAAAATTTAAATTGACTTCAAATTTTTTATTTTTTTATTTTTTTTTTTATTTATTCAATACATTACTTTATAATCACTATTTATAAATATAAACCGCACTTCAGAAACCACAGGGTTTATATGAAGTGCGATGTTGCGGTTGAAGTGCGGGTTTATATGAGGTAGCTTTCAATATAGCGCTTAATACATAGATAGGTATATAATTGAATTGTAATCAAAAAAAAAATAATAATAATAGCACTCTGATAAACCAGCTATTATGTTTTGTTATCAATCACAAACAAACAAAAGGTATAAACGAAGGCCAATATCTCCACTTTTATTATACATATTAGCCACAGCAGAACACTTGTCGAACTATAGTCAAAGCTGTCAAAACGCGGATGAAATTTTACGCTGCTCACGTTTCTTATTTATAATCGTCTATGAAGAACGCTAGAGGCCGTCGACTCCAGGGATTTGACCACTGGGACTCACGTCTCAATATCCTAAGCTCTGCGACAGTGTAGGCGGCCCAGATGACACGACGAAGCCCGCAGAGCTCAGCCTTCCGTTCCAAGGAGTGACTACACACACCTGGAAAGGATTTTACTTCCAAGGAGGGACTTTACACGCCTGGAAGTGTGCACAAGGAAACTCGCAAAGATTTAACTTCAGAGGAGAGAGTTTAACCACCTAGAAGTAAGTCTAAAGAAGCTCGCAAAAAAATCTAATTTCAGAGTTTGGACTTTACCCACCTGAAAGTGTTACTCATCTGGAAGTGTGCACGACGAAGCTCGCAAAGATCTGTCTTCCGATCAAGGACTTTACCCAACCGGACGTGTGCATGACGACATTCGCAAAAATTTGCCCTCTAAGGAGGGACTTTACCACCTGGATGTATGCAAGACGATGTCTTCAGAGGAGGGATTTTATCCACCTGGTTTGTGCACGATGAAAATCGCAAAGATCTGTCTTCTGAGACACTTTATACCCAACTGGAAGTGTGCACGACGAAGCTCTTAAATATCTGACTTTCGACAAGGAACTTTACCCAACTGGTAGTGTGCACGACGAAGCTCACAAATTATAAACATCTGACTTCTGGCAGGGAATTTTATCCAACTGGTAGTGTGCACGACGAAGTTCGTAAATATTTTACTTCCGACAATGGACTCCAAATAGGGACTTTACCCTCCTGGAGTTGTCCACGACCTATTGTGAGATTCCACTCCTTCCTTTTTTCGTCCGCTTTTCGTGAAGAATTCTTGTTTCAGGTCATGTTGCAGTAGACAGGCACCAAGAAATGTTCTATTAGTTTTAGAAAAATTATTTACTTTTTTTTTTTTTTTATTTATTTACGTTATTAAATCTCTGTCCAAGACATTTCATAGCATTTATAATCAATTGAAGAACACGATGATTCGTTCGATGTAGCGAAGCTTTCTGGAGAGGGTTACGCCAAATGATATGATGATATGTACGCAAACTGTCTTTTGGAAAAGTCTTGGTAAATTTGCCGAAGAATCTAACGAAGTGTTAGAATTGCTATAAAATTTAAATTACGTTCAATTTATACCTTCTTTGGCTTACCAATCGCTGTAGAAATCGAATAAGGACATTTAATATTCTTGTGATTCGACACCAACCTGAATAAATCTATGTAGACACATTTTCTCAGGTTTTATAGATAATTATATGGACGGGATTGGGAGTTCCCGCCTCCTTTGATGAAAATAACACTTATATGTTGAACAAGTCGTCGTCTACTGTGGAAACGACGACGCGACGACGGTAGAATCTCGAAGAGTTAATAATATTTCAGAATTTAACCAAAACAAAGGTGGCGTTTAGTAAAATATCAAGGTTCAGACCAAAAACAATATTCAAATCATTTTGGCTCCTACTGATCGATGACGGTCATTCGCTAAACATTCCGATAAGTTGGCTAGTAAAATAGGTCTATCAACTCTTTGAGCCGTTAAAATATAAAGTTACCAAATGTTATAAATGTTATACAAGATAATTTAAGACCTTTCTTATTCGGTTTTAATCATTTTGGACAAACATTTTACCGACGCCCCCCTTTTTTTTTAAATTATCGATCTACTACTCGCAATATGCAACCTTGGAAGATGGTTGGTAGCTATTGCGACAACCTTTCCGAAATGGAAGTACGGTTGTGAGCTTATGTACATAAATATGCATGCATGAAAATTAAATAGATTGGAAATCTTCGAAATCCCGCCGCCCCTGCTCCTGTTACAGGTCTGACATTTGAAAATCTCGTTCTAACGGGTTTTAAGACATCGGTCAAATTTGATATTGGTCAAACCGGTATTTCGTCTGAAACGAACCGCAATAATGTCAACTCATCAACGGAAAGCTTATTTATTATGTAACAGTCACAATGCAAAAGAGAAACGTTTTATGGCATCCAACTTTTAGATTTATCATGCATGACACACTTATTAGTTACACAGTAAGGCTACCCTAGCCTCAAGTCGTTATAATTTGGCCAGATGCCGCGCGGAAGAATTCCCTCGAAAATGGAGGGCCAGCGCGGTCGGGCGCTCAAACGTTGTACAAATTCAAAACACAAACCTGGCCCGCGAGTTATCAAACCTCAACTCGCAAAAATCTATAGCTGGCGCTGGAGCTGCGCCTGGAGCTGGGGCCGCGCGGCGCGGGACACGAGGCGCGGGAGCAGGACACGAGGCACGGAGACGCGGCGCGGCAAGACGGTCGCGGCGACAACACTCGATTCGACGAAATAAAGATTCTCGAGAACCATCACGAACCGAATTCACTAAACGGGCTTTAAATTTAACAAAACTACACCATACGAGTGACTTAACGAAATTATTTCACATTATTATCGTTAACGGAAATTTCGAACTTTTCAAATTATTTTCACTCGCGATGTATTGAGGCAGGACTGCACTCAATAAAATCCGGAAACACAATAATAAAGAAAATGGCGGCAGCGCCAAACAAGCACGCTGGCGAATGGCGGGAAAGGTGTCAAGCGGAAGTTATCGTTTAGTGTTCTATTTATGAAATCTAGGAAAATTACGACGGAAGCGGTCAATAAATGGGCTTTTGAGGCAAACATGCAGTAAAATCCAGCAAACACGCTCTCACAAACCCAGAGAGGACGAAAGGGTCACAATACGCGTAGACGGCATTAATAAAAGTAAAGTTTTATATATGGAAAAATTTGTATAGAAAATCTAGATTAATCGCGTGATAGACTCGACAGGGGACCCAAGAGCTGGCACTTTCCTCGCTCAACGGATCAGCATAGCCATTCAGCGAGGAAATGCGGCCAGCGTTCTGGGTACCCTCCCACAAGGACCGAACCTGCACCACATCCTAGGTTAGTTTAGTTTTAAGTCTCTTTATTTATAATTTTATTTAATGTTACTATTTTATGGATATTTCTGACTAGAAAGAAATAGATAAGGAATCAAATAAAAAAATTTTAATGATTAATCTACGTCAAACTTTTGTATGAAATTGATAACTCTCTGCAACCACCTTAAGAGAAAAGACGGGTTCCGTTTAGTCCATACAAACGTATTCCCCTGTTTCCTTCCTGGATAATGACACTAGAGACTAGAGCAAACATATTTTTACCATACAATCTATGTTACCTCTTCCATTTCCCTATGTTTTGTTTCTATCCATAAATTATATAAGAGCCTTCGAAAATTAAGAACGACAAATTAAAGACATCCAGCAAGCAAATGTGACGAATATAAACAATAAAAAGAAAACATACAGACATAGACAAAGTCTTTCTCATAATATTCGAGAAAGAATGATTAAAATCGGTTTAATTTTGGAGGAGGAAACAGGGGAATACGTCCATTTTATGTATAGGAAAAATCTATCCGAGCTGCTGTTGTCACTTTCGCACTGGTAGCTCGGTTGAAGAGCGCGACAGCAATAGATCTATTAGTTACATATTTCTTGCAATCCGCCTTTCCTCTTCTTTCCTCTAACATACCTGTATAGCCATAGTAAACAGCAGTATGCCACCGTAGCACAGTGTTGTGTTTCTGTAAGCACTCGAGAACAACTGGAAGAACGTCTGCCAGAACTGTGGACAAAATCATTATGTTAGAGGCCTCTGCGAAATAAAATTGCCAGCGCGAATATCGAGAAGCTATGAAAGAGCAACAATAAAAATTATACAAGGTGTTACAAAAGTGAAAATAAACATTTAAAACTTTTAAGGGTTGTTGAGACCATCAAAATGAACAACTTTCTCTATGGCGCCAAGATCGAAATCGCGAAATAAAAATCTGCTCTTCAATACAAAACTGCAAACCGTCTCAAGCCAAATGTATGGGATAGCAGATATTTTTTTCGCGATTTAGATGTTGGTCATATAGATAAATTTGTTCAGTTTGATGGTCTGATCATCCCCTTAAAAAAGTGTCAGCATATAAAGAAGGACCCTGTACTTGTTTAGAAATAGAAAAATACGATAGAGCGCAGCACTATAGGCTCGGTGCCCCCTTAAAATATTACTATAGTGTAATACACTACGCCCAAGTAACAGTCGGGCCACGGTCCCGAGCATTCCAACAAGCACATGGAAGATCTTACCTTTTCATTTAAAATAGCGTGGTGATTTTAGAGGTTTCAGAGATTTCATATTACTTTTTAAAGTTGTTTGAGCCATCAAAACTTTATAATAAACTAAACAATATACAAGATTAAACAACACTAGGGTTAACCCGAACAAATTACATACCAGATTTTAAGTCATATAATAAGCTATCAAACAAAAAAAGTTTCATCAAAATCGGTTCAGTAGTTTTTGCGTGATGCTCGATCAAACGAACAAACAGACAGACAAAAAATCCAAAAATTAGTGATATGGAATCAGGGACACCTAAAAACCATATCGTAACTTTTTTTTGTTAATATCTTCAATGTATAGACACACTTTCTGTTTCAGTTTCATAATAGTTTAGATTTAAGGTGGTTTCAGTCCATACAAAAGTTTGACGCACAATACGCGTAGACGGAATTAATAAAAGTAATATATATGGAAAAATAAATCTAGTTGCCGCGTCACAAATAACATTTGCAATTTATTATATAATTACGAAGATATAAAGCTTTTAAAATTTTGTATGAAAAATTTCAAAGCGACGCGGCAACTAGATTTTCTAAACTATTTTTCCATATATACAAAGTTACTTATATTAATAACGTCTACGCGTATTGTGCGTCAAAGTTTAGTATAAAATTGACCCCTCTGCAACCACCTTAACATAAAATTAAAGGTTTTAGACTTCAAACATTTTCATAAAGTAAAATATTCGCTCTGAAACGATCTGTCAAAATCACAAAGCCATCTTGGACGCACTATAGTTTAAGATAATAATTGTTTATCGTATATAATCACCATTTTGATGCCATGCTTCATATCTCTAGGAGCGGGCGGGCGTCGCTTGCCCGGCAATGATAGTTCACCTAGAGACAAAAATAATTATGCAAGTTATAGCCCAGTCAATTTACTGCGTTTTGTTAGGCGGGATAGGGAGTAATTATTAATTGAACTTTTAAACTGTAACCTTCCGGTTTCCGGTTTTCCGGTCCATTTAGTGACAAAAAGACTATCTTAAAACATATTTAAAAAAAATCACAACGCAACATAGAAATCAAAATTGTGTGTCCCAGAAGGCTTTTAAATTAATAATATTAATACCAATGCATTCATATGACTTATATTTAACAATATAAATTATTTTTGTGCAATAAACTAGGCATTGAAATTTAAAAAAATTGCCATCAGATTTTTTAGAACGAGATACTTAATAGCTAAATTTTAAAATTGGAACTGTTGCTGACGTGATTTTATTTAATTTTCGAGGCTCAAATAGGCTCTTCAATATTATACCCAAAGAAAAACTATTATTAATTAGTCCCAGCTCAAACCGTAACAACATTGCGCCCCCCTCCCATCCATGGGACCAATAATTTTTCCCAGAGAGGGCCAAGCCCAGGTCAGCTGGTCGCAATCAAATCTAAATAAATATAAAACCTGGGGCGAGCGAAGTGAGCTCGAGATTCATATGATCTAAAATCTAGAGCGAGGGAAAAAGTACGCTCGAAATTTCACTGTCGTATGATCTTAAACCTACTTCTGCAATAAGACTAGATAAGGTGTTATTAATTTAATAAAAACCAAGAGCGAGCGAAGGCAGCTCGAGATTTCATTGGAATATTATTAGGTCATCACAAACCTTCAATACGTCCAATGCATCTAGATTACGCGATGCAATGATAATAAGATGCAAGTGCAGAAAGATCGAGATTTACAATGGGACTAGATCGTTGCATAACAACACAACACAGAATCAAATTAAAGATTGAGAAAATTTGTCTCGGGCGGGACTTGAACCCGCACTCTTAATAGATGATAGATACAGTGTGCAGATGTAGTGGGCTCGGTGGCGAAATTGAATAACACAGTTCCCCGGTTTGGAAGAGTGCGGGTTCAAGTCCCGCCCGAGACAACTTATTCAATCTTTAATTTGATTCGAAATAATACAACATGGCTGTAACATGTTTAAAATCAATAATATTTGAGACACAACACAGAACACACACACACAGGCACAATTAAGAATGAGAAGCGAGCGAAGCCAGCTCGAAAATTTACTGAAATATAATGAAGATCATTGCAATATAATATAATTTAGAGCCAGGAACGAGCGCAGCGAGCTCGAGGTTTTGCATTATAACTATATTTCCAGCTCCTGCCGAATCAATGCGATTCATGTATGAAACAAAAGCTGGAACGAGCGAAGGAAGCTCATGATTTTGCTACATAATAACTCGATTGTGGAGCTCATGCCGAAATCGAGTTGATTTGTTTGAAACAAAAGTTAGAGCGACCGAGGTCAGAGCTAGAACTAAATCAAGATTGAGCGAGTGAAGCCAGCACGACAGTTCCCAATACAGGGTGAAATTGATATCATTAGCATCCTTTTAAACTAAGAGTCTACCCATCAAACTGAACAACTTTATTATGGGATCAAACCGATCGGAGCAAATAAAAAATCTGCTGTTCCATACTACACTGCATTGTCGACGCGCGAGTTCGCGACGCAAATGTATGCAACAGCTGATTTTGTTTTTGCTCCGATCGGTTTGCTCCCATAGTAAATGTTATTAAGTTCGATGGGTAGACTCTTAGTTTAAAAGGATGCTAATGATATTAATTTCACCATGTATATTTTGAAACTATTTCTGACTTTCTTTGACCACGTACAGGGCCTCCGACTTCAAACTGCAGTCCCAAGATCGGCGGCCCGGGCCTGCCAACCACAAACTCCCTCTTACTTACTGAACATATTTTGGCCTTGTTCAGGATTTGATCCAAAAGGACTTCCCATCTTGAGATTTGGAGCTGCTGAGCTGCCTTCATCCAGGAATTAAAATAGTTTGTTATTATTATTGAAAAATGAGTGGAAAAGATTCTGCTGGACCGTCGCTAGGTATGGTGTGAATGAAACTCGGTGGATGTTCAGAGATCTCAGTATATTGCCGGTGTGGTGTAGTGCCGGTGGAGAAAGAGCGCTATTTTCACAATGCTTTCGGTTTTATACCTCCATCCCAGCGCCATCTAGCAGACCGAGTTCGAACCGCTACGATTTCTCGGATTCCTTAACCCTTCCACGGCGAGCCAACCGCCCGCCGCGTGGTTAGTATCAAAGGACTGCTAGATGTCGCTGCGACAATGAGTAATACATTACCTAAGTGGTATGGCGTGGCGCGATTGTTAGCGGCAGCGACGTTTGCCTTCCCGCAGAACCGGATTTGGTTCCCGCTGTGTATGCTCTGTGAGATAAATTACATATTACATCATTCTTTCCTTCTTATCGTGTGGGCAGAGCCCTGGTGTCAGAGTTTTTTCAGACCGCCTTACGGCCTCTGACGTGGTTTTTATGTAACGACTACCACCAGATATAGTAGCCGGGACCAACGGCTTAACGTGCCATTCGAAGCACGAAATCACCTTGCTTTTCAGACAATCATGTGATTCAGCCTGCAATGTCCTAACCAACTGGGGAAAACGCACAAAGTGACATATCACTGGGTGTCCCCGTGGGAATCGAACCAACGACCTCCGGGTCAGAGCCCAATGCTCTTAACCACTAGACAACGGAGGTAGTTTGTTAAATAATAAAATATACATCGTTCATCATCATCGGCCTACACACGTCCCACTGCAGGGCACAGGGTTACCCTCAGGGATATGTACGTTAGTCCACCACGCGTGTACAATGCGGATTGGTAGACTTCACATACACATCAGAATTTCTTCTTCAGCGTATGCAGGTTTCCTTACGATGTTTAATTATGTAAATACTTTAACACGTGTTCTGAAACCAGTAAACCTGTGTAAGTGACGGCCTAGCAAATACTGAAACGGTGAATTCAGACCATCAAACTGAACAACTTTCACTATGGAGCCTACCTCAGGAAACACGAAAAAAAAAATCAGCTGTCCCATACATTTTAGTCGGGTAGGTACAGCAGTTTTGTATGGGACAGCTGATTTTTTCTCGCGTTTCCTCAGGTAGGCTCCATAGTGAAAGTTGTGCAGTTTGAAGGTCTGAGTTCACCGTTACAGTATTTGTTAGGCTGTCACTTACACCCTGTATAACATGTGGTGTCAAGATTCGAACCCGGACCCTTATGATTGAGTGTCCATACTGCGCACCGCGCACTCTAATATTACTTAATCACCTCTCTGTTACACCCTGTATAGTAATGCTGATGATGATCAACTCACCTGGTAGACGCACATGGCGTCGACCTCTCTACCCACGTCAAGCAGGTAACGAGGTGACTCCTGAGTCCATATCAAGCTGACCAGTGCTGCCAGGATAGGCAGAGTGCACAGCAGAAGGTATCTGAAACAAACAACGAAAATTGTCAATTGTCAACTGCGATTTAAAGGATACTGGGCAAAAATGTATGGCCACTGGTCCAAGAGCCCACCGCTATGACACAAGACGGGATAATTAGAGAATAGCAGGATACCCAAACGTACGCACGGCGACACATCAAGCTATACAAAACCAACATAAGCTGGCCGCGCGTAGATCGAGTAACGTATAGCGTCGCGCGGTCAGCTTATGTTGGTTTTGTATAGTGTTGCCGAAAACTCGATAGCTTTGCTATCGATTGTTGACCGTAAAAGTCATGTACCCGCTCGATAGTACAATCGATAGTATCGATACTATCGATAGTATCGATATCTCTTTTTATGCAATACTATTGGTAAACAGCAATACTATCGATAGCATCGATAGTTTCGATCGCTTCTAACTAATGAAGTATCGATAGTATCGATAGTATTGCTCTCCAATAACGAATAGACAATCGATAGTATCGATACTATCGATAGTTTTGTACTTTCAATAGTGATATTTATTTCGATAGTATTGCACTACCCATTATGCCTGCATACTGAATGCAATACTAAAGAAATAATTATCACTATCGATAGTGCAAAACTATCAATTGTATCGATACTATCGATAGTAGCGATAGTCTATTCGATATTGGAAAGCAATACTATCGATAGTATCGATACTATCGATTGATCATTAGATGGCAGCGATCGAAACTATCGATAGTATTGCTGTTTATCGATACTACTGCAGTAAAGTACATTATTTCTCACCTATCGATAGCTATCGATAGACAATCGATATTTGGCCTATCGAGCGGCAACACTAGCTTTTGTATAGCTTGATGTGTCGCCGTGTGTACATGGCAACCAAGGGGCATTACAATATTTTCAAAGAAAAAAAAAGATACAGGACGTTTTATTTTGACGAAGTCATTTTAGGGGGTAGAAAGGTGTAATGTCTTTCGGGGTGATCAGACACTTAGCTAAAACTACTAAATGTTATTATTAAGCGTGCAAAATGCTCACGTTTACTATACCGGCAATTTCAAGATGAGATAACAATTTTCTCGTTTTAAGTATTGTGTGTTTTGAGGGCTAAAGATTCATTTGCATTAATAATAATCAAATACAATAATACTATCCACATGACACAAGGAATTCAAGCAACAGATGTAAATAGCGGCTAAATGCTAACATTAGTATGAAAAACAGCTAAACAAAACAACCTGACCCTGTACCCGGACTTTCGATGTTCGATATATCGCCACTGTTTCGGTCTGCACTTCATTGTAATAGAGTTGACATAGGAACGAAAACGTTCACGCAATTGCAAAGTTCGAATGTCCGGGTAGAGGCCTTGTATCTTTTTTTCTCTCGAAAAGATATTGGTCCTGCATATAAATTTTTTTTTGAACGGCTGTAACTCCTAAACCGACTGGAGTTATGCAGGCAGACCTGGTCCATCCCCATCACAGATATGTTCTTCAACCTATGAATACTAAATCAGCCTTGCAGCTGATGATAGCAAAAAGTACATCTAGCTCTTATACTATAGGGATCATTGGTAGATAACTGACCTGTGCCAAGCACTGAAGTGTTCCTTGTTCTCTATGAGTGTGAGAGCGCCGGTTGGTGGAAGTACAGCGCTGGCTAAGTCCGCCGACAGAAGGGCGCCGACTCCCGCCGCGCCCAAAAGTACGGCCAGCACCTGAGATCAATTGTTATTATTTGTCATTGTTTGGTTTCAGCTTATAAATACGAAAAGCATCATTAACCTTTAAACCATATCTCACCACTCTACCAATAAAACTGAACAATTTTTACTATGGAAGCAAAGCTATCAGCGCAAAAAAAAAACAAAACAGCTTCTTCATACGTTTGAGTCGAGTAGGTATTGCTGTTTCAAACAGCTGATTTTTTCTGTTCTGACAGGTTTGCTCCCATAGTAAAAGTTGTTCAGTTTGATGGGTAGAGTATGTGGTTTAAAGTTTAATGATCTTGTTCCTTATATAACCATTAGACCACGGAGGCAGTTTCAGGGAACTCCGCATGATTATCTTTTATTACTTTCACTCGCTACATTTACAGCCGTTTCACAAGTAAAACTACTATGGAGAAGAAACAACAAGAAACTCCATACCAATAAACCTAAAATATGACTAAGTATTCTTTTTCAGTTCAGGATGTAGCGCATTAATTTGTATAAATAAATAAATATAAATATCTTTGACATTGTCACACAAATTATTTTGTCACATTTAAAGTACCTGGACTTTTATTATGATGACTAGACAACGATATAGAATACATATACAACGTGTTAATGAATAAGCGCAAAACCTCATACACCCCAACAGATTTATAACAAAATAATTAGATTGAAGCAATAATTTCATTATTTTGATACTTAAAATTTAAAGTTATTCGCGTTTTAAGTTTTAAGGCAAAAATGATTTGTTATCATTTCAGCAATGAATGAAAGCGCTAACATACTCATGGATACATTTTAATAATCTTGTTTTGGTAGTAAGTACCGAGTTTGCCCGTGCGGTAGGTTGACATCGGGTTCAGTAAATTTTAAATTTTACAAACAAATTATTAAATATTTTGAAAAAAAATTACCTATTTTGAAACCATGATAATTTGATTCTGCTTTGGATTTTAAACAAACTACTTTCTAGTTTTGCGTTAATTCATCAACACGTTGTGTAGACATCCATGACTCGGGTAAAATATTCATATTCACCATATAAATATTTGTCCCTTACGGGATTCAAACCCGTGACCCTTGGCACAGCAGGCAGGTTCACTACAGACTGTGCTACCGGGCCGGCCAAATATATAAGTATAAATTGTTTTTTTTAATCTGTTTTATACCACTGCTGGGCAAAGGTTATAAATAAAATAACAGAAAGTGTACCCTGTGTCGGCGCGGTCGTGACGTCATCTCTCCCGTGTACGTATAGATAGTAGGCACTATACCGCCAGATCCGATCGCCGAACAGAATCTAAGCGACAGAAACATAATTTTTTATTAAATTAAAACACACTAAATGGTTACAATTTTAAGGTAGAAAATCTTAACTATTACAAAACTGTAACTTCTTATCGTGTGGGCAAGCCCTGGTGTCAGAGTTTTTTCAGACCGCCTTACGGCCTCTGACGTGGTTTTTTATGTAACGACTACTACCACCAGAGATAGTAGCCGGGACCAACGGATTAACGTGCCATCCGAAGCACGGAATCATTTTCTTTTCAGACAATCAGGTGATTCAGCCTGCAATGTCCTAACCAACTGGGGAAAAACGCACAAAGTGACATTTCACTAGGTGTCCCCCGTGGGATTTGAACCCACGACCTCCGTGTCCAGAGCCAATGCTCTTAACCATTAGACCACGGAGGCAGTTAAAACTGTAACAGAAGTGTGTCTATACTTAATATCATAAAGAGGAAAGATTATATTTTTAGTTTGTGTGTTTGTTTGTATTGAATAGGCTCTGAAACTACTGGACCGATCTGAATAATACTTGCTACATTTTCCGTGATGAACATAAGCTAAGTGTAAATAAAAAACGGCCAAGTGTGTGTCGGGAAGACTCTAAGGCGGTACGAAGTTCGCCGCGGTCATCTAGTTCAAGATATAAACAAAAAAAGTTATGATATGGTTTTAGGTGTCCTTGATTCCAAATCACCAATTTTTTGATGTTTTGTCTGTCTGTTTGTTTGTGTATTTGCGTGTATGATTGAGCATCATGCAATGACTACTGAACCGATTTTGATGAAACTTTTTTGTTTGATAGCTTATGATCTGACTTAAAATCTGGTATATAATTTGTGCGGACGAAATCGCGGGTTAACTCTAGTCTTAACTATTATAAGACTGGAACAGAAGTGTGTCTGTACATTGAAGATATTGACAAAAAAAAAAGTTGAGATGGTTTTTAGGTGTCCCTGATTCCATATCACAATTTTTTTTTTTTTTGTCTATCTGTTTGTTAGTGTGTTTGTTTATAAATTACCTGGCCATCATAAAAGTGCCGTAGGTAGGCATGAAGGCGGCAATGGCGGCGAACACGGCGTTGACGGCCAGGCAGGACAACAGCGCGCGGCGCCGGCCGAGCCGCTCCCCGAGCACCCCCCACCCCGCCGCGCCCAGCGAGCCCCCCACAAGGCTGATCAGCACTGTACAATAACCAGCAATGTTATACCGCTACAACTACTATAGTACCTGGTTTAGCGCGCGAAATTATATTGACCAATCAGGATGTGCCACCATCAATCCCTTGTAGCCTAGTCATTTTACGGTTTGAGCCGGGAGTAATTAGTAATTGTAATTTTTTTCGGTATAATATTAAAGAGCCAATTTGAGCCTAGAAATGTACCAAAATTTAAAAAAAAATCACGTCAGCAACAGTTCCAATTTTAAAATTTACCTATTATCTCGTTCTAATAAACCTGCCTAGCTAGCATGCCACCCCCGAGAAAACGACAATAATCGAGATGTGCCTCCATCTTTATTATTTTACGTAGGCCAGAAAGAGCGCGCATGACGTTTTTCTCGTTTAAACGCTTTGTCGTGGGTGGCATGCTAGCTAGGCTGATGGTAAATTTGTTTTTGCACATATTTAAGGCTTTACCATTATACATATACTACAAACATGGTGTGAATATTTTTGTCTACTTAGAAGGTTTTGAAACATACGTTCGTATTTTCGAATAAATACCTCATTTATTAAATTTCATTGCCTATTTTATTGCTCAAAAATTATTTATATTGTTCAATCTAATTCAAATAAGTGCATTGGTATTAATATTAATAATTAAAAATCCTTCTGGGACACATAATTTTGATTTCTATGTTGTGTAGCAAATTTTTTTTAATATGCTATAATATAGTCCTTTTGTCACTTAATGGTTCCGGTTACAGTTTAAAAGTCCAATTAGTAATTACTCCCTACCCCGCCTAACAAAACTCCGTAAAATGACTGGGCTATTGCTGCTACTGGCTTAGTGTTTTCCCCTTTTCGCTGCTATTCGACCCTTTAATTACTAAATGACATCGGGTTTTGACGGGGACTCTGGCCTCCACTGCGTAAACGAAGATTGAAGAGCGGAATTATTTTTCTGGTAGTACTGCAACCAGACAGGACAACAGCACGCCCCACCCCGCAGCCCCCCACCAGGCTGATCAGCACTGTACATATGCAGAGAATCACCATCAATCACAATTCATCTCTTTCTCTATCCGAAGAAGGTCTAATCCCTCATCCTTAAAAAAATCTGCCATATCTTAAAATAATAAAAAAATATTTTAGTTTTGTTCCTAAGAACGACCAGAAGTATTTTAAATTATATAGTCTAGAGGACACTTAAGAAAAAGTATTTCTAAGTTAGTCCTTCGCACTGGCACAAATAAAAAAGCATTTTCATAAAAAAGAAGTTCTATGACACTGGAATGGACAGTTGACGTTACCTGTCAGATCCACAGATGTTCAGACTTTTTCTCGTATTATAGGGAGAAATTTGTTAATCATAAATATGATTATGGCACTTAAAATGTAAAAGACGTCAGTGTCACTTACCGAGCCAATTCTTCTCGTGCGGTTGAATGCAGAGCTCTATCTCAGCGGAGGGCAGTATGAACGGTATGGCGGCTAGTTCCAGAGACGCGCCCGCGACCGCCAGCGCGCCTGCTACCACCACGCGCGCCTGGGAGAGTCCACACCCAGCCTGGCGATCAAATGTTGCTCATATATAGGAGGATATGTGAAAAAAATAGGATTCTTCAAAGCGTCATATATCATGAAGTACTAACAGTAGGAGTATGAATTGCGGATATGTGTAAATCTATACTATTATAAAACTGTAACAGGAAGTTTGTCTGTACATTGAAGATATTAACAAAAAAAAAGTTACGATATGGTTTTTCGATGTCCCTGATTCCATTTCACCAATTTTTGGATTTTTTGTCTGTCTGTTTGTTTGTGTGTTTGTTTGTTTGTTTGTTTGTTTGTTTGTTTGTTTGTTTGAACGAGTATCACGCAAAAACTACTGAACCGATTTTGATGAAACTTTTTTTGTTTGATAGCTTATGATCTGACTTAAAATCTGGTATATAATTTGTGCGAACGATGTCGCGGGTTAACGCTCGTACTATTATAAAACTGTAACAGGAAGTTTGTCTGTACATTGAAGATATTAACAAAAAAAAAGTTACGATATGGTTTTTAGGTGTCCCTGATTCCATTTCACCAATTTTTGGATTTTTTGTCTGTCTGTTTGTTTGTTTGTTTGTTTGAACGAGTATCACGCAAAAACTACTGAACCGATTTTGATGAAACTTTTTTTGTTTGATAGCTTATGATCTGACTTAAAATCTGGTATATAATTTGTGCGGACGAAGTCGCGGGTTAACGCTCGTTGAACATATAATTGAAGTAATGATTAGAGCCAAAACACGATTAAGACACATTTTCTCGATAGAAAAACAAGCCAAAGTAACCTCCGTTTTTTATTTATAAACGCTTGGAACAGCTAAACGGTGACTAATAGAAACACGACACTTGATTTAAAAAAAAGAGATTGATATTTTACAAATTTTGATTAGATCAGAATTGAACTTACATAAATAGTACAATCACAATTAAATAAAGTGTGTTTTACGCTTGCGTTGTTTCAGTCGCGCGCGCCACCCCATCTCTTTCTCTCGCATCAGGCAGTAATATAAGCTATCACACGCCCATTTCGCTTCAATTATTTTTCGACATAGGCCCTTAATACCGGGTTTTGCCCACAACTTCATTCGCGTGGAGTCTGAATAGCCCTTTTATAGGGGTCAATTTTCGAAGAATCCTTTCTTGGTGCACCCATACATCCTCTATAGAATATATATAAAGTTTCATGTTTCTATCTTTAGTGGTTTAGGTTGTGCATTTTCAGTCAGTCAGTTACGCAACTGTTTTAAAAGTATAGATGCATAGAAGATTAATCTCAGGAAGAGATGTTTTGAAAATTAAAATAAAAGGACAAAACAAAAAAAGCAAGACGCATACTTTTCTTCGAGGAAAGAAGTTTGGAAAGTGGGAAAAGGAATGCCTCAAAGGTTTGGACATGTCAGGAGCACCCAGTGTGGAGAATGGAGATACGTCGTCTCCAGAAAAAGACGTGAATTTATGTAATATATCATCATTATCATATCAGCCATTAAACGTCCACTGCTGGACATAAGCCTCCCCCAAAATGCCATAATCGCCACGCTTGGCAGGCGGGTTCTATCACGGAATCAACGTGTGTACTCAGAGGATGCTGCTGCCCATCCTTCAGTAGATCCCTTAGTCGCCTTTTACGGGAGGAAATGGGATGGTGGTATTCTTAGCTGACACCACACGGACAATGATAGGACATGTAATATATAAGGTCTAACAAAATTAGGTGAAACTATTTTAAGGGGATGATCAGACCATCAAACTGAACAACTTTCTCTATGGGACCAATATGGAAATCGCGAAAAAAAATCAGCTGTTCCATACTAATCTACTCAACCTAAATGTATGGGACAGCTGTTTTTTTTTCGCGATATCAATATTGGTCCCATAGAGAAAGTTGTTCAGTTTGATGGTCTGATCATCCCCTTAAAATAGTTTCACCTAATTTTTTTAGACCGTATATATCTTCCCGTAAATGGATCATCTCACGAATTCGGTTCAAGAGCTTTCGACTCTCATCATCATCATCATATCAGCCATTAAACGTCCACTTCTGGACATAAGCCTCCCCCAAAATGGGGGGGATTTGCCATAATCGCCACGCTTGGCAGGCGGGTTGGCGATCGCAGTTGGATCGAATCAACGTGTGTACTCAGAGGATGCTACTGCCCATCCTTCAGTAGATCCCTTAGTCGCCTTTTACGGGAGGAAATGAGATGGTCCTATTCTTAGCTGACACCACACGGACAATGATAGGACATGTAATATATATCTTCCCGTAAATGGATCCTCTCACGAATTCGGTTCAAGAGCTTTCTACTCTTATTGTTTTCAATTTGATAATTAGGACAATTTTATTTTCTTGTCTACATCATTTCCCTGCCCACTTTCAGTTTCCCAGCTATTATAGTGGTGGTGGCGGAGACCATGGAGGATCTCAGTATGCTCGATGACATTAGCATTATGAATGAGTTTGTTTGAAAATGGACATGGGCAAGACGAAGATCATGTCTAATGTCCATGTTCTACACACTCATTGTGAAGATTGGAGTATGCGCTCGAAGCTGTTGAAGATTATGTTTAACTGGGAGAAACTGTCTCCAACCGGATTGGGCAGCGTTCGGGAAACTATTCAGTATCTTCTTGTTCCAAATACCGCAAGTTTTTGACCAGTGTGTAATTGCCAGTGATAACTCTGATGACATACGGTAAACCGGAGGGGTAACATGATCGGAAACTTGATACAAAACTACAAATTTTAAAACCATACTGGAAGGGAAGATAGGGGGGAAGAGAGGCAGAGGAAGACCTAGACCTCATAAGTGAAGGAAAAGGTTGATGTCGTGTCGTATCAAGAACTCAAGAGACTAGCAGAAAAGAGACAGGATTGGCGAAAACTCCACCGACAAGAGCGTAGCTCTTAAATAAGATGATGATGACTATTAGACAAACATCAGACCTGTCTCAGCGCGTCTTCGTGAAACTGCTCAAGCACGCTCGAGTCGTTGTAGTCCAGCAGCTCGCCGCTCTCATTGTCGGGGTTGTCTGGCGGGCTGGCAGCCATGTTTGTTGTGTTACCGGGCTCTCCTGCGCCTTCTGAACCTGACGCAAAGGGATGATAGTCAATAACGCCTTACAAGAGTTCCAGTTATAAAAGCATAACAGATGATGATAACATCATCAGCTGCAAGGCTGATTCAGTATTCATAGGGTGAAGACCATCTCTGTGATGGGGATGGACTAGGTCAGCGTAACTCCAGTCAGTTTAGGAGTTACACCCATTCAAAGGTCAGTTATGGTTCAAAAAGGTATTATTGTAATATGCAATGTAGCTATACGAAAATTACAACTGAACGACTGTATTTCCTAAACCGAATGGAGTTATGCAGGAAGATCTGGTCCATCCCCACCACAGAGATGCTCTACACCAGGAATGTCAAACTTGCGGCCCGCAGTACGTTTTCTTGAGGCCCTATCCAATTTCAAGAATAGGTTCCCGATGCGGCCTGCAAACGTAGGCGTAGATACCCATATTATGAAGATACCACCTCCACTGCATTGAGTCATGATGTAAAAAATTTCGAGCTCGCTTTGCTGGCTCACTTTTTTTATATGGTATGTACCGTTTTTTACATGGGTCCTGCAAATTTTATCGTAGTAGGTATCGGCCTGTTCTACGATAGATCCAATGAGTTTTATTTCATTATGTTCTTTGCGGCCCACTGATTCTACTATCTTCATGTATTTGGCCTACCACCAGTGACTTTGAGTTTGACATGAAATGCTCTATACCTATGAATACTGAATCAGCCTTGCAGCTGCGATGATAACAAAAAGTGCGTCTAGCTCTCGTAATATAAAGGCCTGGCCACACATGACTGCGACAAAAAGTACTTCTATCTCTCGCAATATAAAGGCCAGGCCATACAGAGATAGGACTGCGGGAAGCAAATTCTTCAGCGCGGATTTCTGTTGCTGATGATGATCTTACCAGTGAGCCGGTCTTCAGTATAAGTCATGGTACCAAAGCTGCCCAGCTTGGAGCTAGACTCTGAGACTGAGCGAGTCCGCACTAGGCACGCCTGCTCTTCTGCCATGATTGCTTCGCTCATCGGTCACTGGGGGGGTTTTTGAACACATCTGAAAGGAGGTTTAGGGTTTTAAGATCATTTATTGGTCTTTGATGGGTAAAACCCTAAAAAACATATGAGAAAAAATTATTAAGATACGTCATCTAGTTCCCCAGATGAATTTAGAAAATAGATGCGCGACGCGAGATTCGGCTGGCCGGGCTCTCGCGAACTCGGATTTTAAATATAAATTCAAATAAAAAACAAGAGCTTATCGGACTCGCCCATATATATATATAGGGTTCCTATAGGGTTCCGTAAAGGGTTGCCATTTGCCAACCGTTCCGCGAGAGGTGGGACGTCCCGTTTCTAGACCCTTAGAGGATGCATCCCGCGAAAGATGCGTGCGGGATGTCAATTGTCCCCTTTGACTATTTATTATAAGGACTAGCCTTGCGGTAGCATTTCCCCTCTGCCACGGTATATTCAATTTTATACCTTTTCACTAAACAAGACAGCCTATAATTGCGAAACAATAATTTCTAACTTAGAACGTGTCGGGTTCACACAAGACTACGTTTCATGATTTTTAACAACAACTGCCTCTGTGGTCTAATGGTTAAGAGCATTGGCTCTCGACTCGGAGGTCGTGGGTTCGATTCCCACGGGGGTCACCTAGTGATATGTCACTTTGTGCGTTTTTCCCCAGTTGGTTAGGACATTGCAGGCTGAATCACCTGACTGTCTGAAAAGGAAAATGATTCCGTGCTTCGGATGGCACGTTAAGCCGTTGGTCCCGGCTACTATCTCTGGTGGTAGTAGTCGTTACATAAAAACCACGTCAGAGGCCGTAAGGCGGTCTGAAAAAACTCTGACACCAGGGCTCTGCTCAAGCTCTGCCCACACGATAAGAAGAAGATGATTTTTAACGTTCAAAATTAGAATCTAAAGTTATGAGAATAAAATCCAAAGTTGCGGATTTCATGTTACCTCGCCTGCCGCAAAAAGTGGCAGAAATGTTTGTTAGTAGAATTACACGCATAACTAGTCCCTATATAAGTAGTCAAAGATTATCCCGTTTCCTGGCTAACCTTCGGGCAGAAGTAGATGTGAACTCAGAAGAAGTGATTTAAAACTTTAAGTTTCTTTTCTAATCATGCCGCCTTTTTTAAAATGCATAGTTCTAAAAATGTATCATTTACTTATTTATTAGAAAAAATATAAAAAACACGACTAAAATTACAAAAAAAAAGACAAGATGTATTAATTATATATTTGTAAAATCACAGATAACGTTTACCTAATTGACTGATTTTCGTTTCTATTCTATTTTTGTGTGATGGCGTTTCCTTGATGATTTCGCCAGTATCAAGTAATAATTAATATTATATGAATATAAATGAATGTTTTTTCGGATAGTAAAGGTAGGTTTTCGGTTTTTTTCACTTTATCCTTAGGTACATTAAACTTTTACTATATAAGGTCTAACAAAATTAGGTGAATCTATTTTAATGGGATGATCAGACCGTCAAACTGAACAACTTTCTCTATGGGACCAATATTGAAATCGCGGAAAAAAAATCGGCTGTCCCATACATTTAGGTCGAGTAGGTTTGTATGGAACAGCTGATTTTTTTTTTCGCGATTTCGATATCGGTCCCATATAGAAAGTTGTTCAGTTTGATGGTCTGATCATCCCCTTAAAATAGTTTCACCTAATATTGTTAGAACTTATATAAATAAAAGGGATTGACTGAACACTCAAAAATTACAATAGGTGCAAAAATGAGTGAGTAATAATCTCTCCGCATAAGACGTCTAAAAACTACAAAACATTTTGGATAACTTATGTCCTGTAGTGACCAAATGAAGGCGGCCTGACAGTAGGAAGGCATGCCTGCAACCACCTATACATACAAAAGAACTACTCATGGTCCTCAGACGGATAGCAAGTTATAAAATAACAAAAAAAAAATTTGTGATCAATCGAGGTGGGGCATACAGACAGACAGAATGGACGAAAGTATAAGGGTTCCTTGTTTGACAACGGAATCCTGAAAAAGAGTCAGTACATACAAATAGAAATGTACCTACTTTAATTGTAATGCAATGCTTGATGATAAGTTGATGACAAGATTCTTGCAGCTTACCTCCAAAGACCAACTGATGTACCAAGTATCATCTATGATCTTTAGTGCAGGGTTTCTCAAAATGGGGTATACAGCATAACCGATTTTGAGAAACCCTGCACTAACAAATTCACAAGCTCTACTACTAGTCTACTACACACATTCACGACAATTTCAGGGGTCTGAGTGTGGTCAGACATCCTGCTATAACTGTAAAATTTCATTTGGACACATGCCGTTTTGTTTCTATGTTTATGAAATGAAATGTCTTTATTTGTTGAATACAGGTGTGGGTAAGATGTTAAAAACAATGTTGCTCGCTATATCCTGCCTTCTGGCATAACAAAATGTGTTATGCATTTATAGAAATGATAATGATTTTACCTGATCCTATTATGACATCATTACTTACTCAAATATAACATTATACAAATATTTAATTAACAATCATTGTCGAAAACAGGCACTTATAAAAACATACTTTATCAAATCAAATTAAAGATTGAAAAATTTGTCTCGGGCGGGACTTGAACCCGCACTCTTCCAAACCGGGGAACTGCGTACTGCGAATCTTTAATTTGATTCGAAATAGCACAACATGGCTGTAACATGTTTAAAAATCAATAATATTTAAAATACTTTATCAAAATTTAAAATGAATATAATAAAAACCTAACCTTATTTTCTTCATTTATTAATATAGACAACAATACATCATACATTTCACACCTTAGACACATATCAACTTATGACGTAAGAATTGCATTTTAATCAATGACAAAAATTCTATTACATGTGATATGATTTCAACGATAATTATCTTATCTTATCTTGTTGTGGGGGCTGGCAAGCCAGCAACACTTCGACCCAGTGGGATCTTTTGTATGAGCCCCAATACTTTTTGTTTACTTCACCCTTCAAATACATGGTCAATGAAGGAGGCAATACCATTGAGGGGAAGAAACCTAAGATCTCCCGGTTTTGGGTGTCCATCTCCGAGGAGGCACATGCGTTTTGCCGCCAGGACATCACAGTCACAAAGAACATGCTCCATAGTCTCTTCATCCTCTCCGCATGCTCGGCAGCTGGGATCCAGGTTGAGTTTCATTTTGTGCATCCCTGGTCCCATAGTGAAAATTGTTCAGTTTGATCACCCCCTTAAGTGTTTATTTGTATTTTTGTAACACCTTGCCCCTCCTTTTTTTATATACCTTCAGGTCTTAAGGGTCTTAATAGGCCTCAAGGGGACCATTTTTGGAACGTTGATTGTGAATCTGGTTGAGTTGTTATAAAATATAAATGCCCCCAACTTACAATAATCTAAACTATTATAAAACTGTAACAGGAAGTTTGTCTGTACATTGAAGATATTAACAAAAAAAAAGTTACTTAAATGGTTTTTAGGTATCCCTGATTCCATATCAAAAATTTTTGGATTTTTCTGTCTGTTTGTTTGTTTAAACGAGCATCACGCAAAAACTACTGAACCGATTTTGATGAAACTTTTTTGTTTGATAGCTTATTATCTGACTTAAAATCTGGTATATAATTTGTGCGGACAAAGTCGCGGGTTAACGCACGTAATAAATAATATCATCAAAAATTCCTTTGTTGTAAGATGTTTCCTAAGAATGTAATGTATGAGCTAATGTTAACACTCACCATCAAAGAAACAAGGCGGTAATCCTAACCTATTAAAAGTAATTAACTAATTTAAAAAATTAGTGAGACATTTTACACCGTACAAATTTGAAAATACGATATTGTGCTCCTATTTACAGTTAATACACTGCCATAAAAGCTTATTACGATCTATAAATAATGTACATTGTTCTACTCGTACATCACACTGATAATAACGCAAAATTATTTACGTTATCGCATTTCTAAAATTGATTGCTATGAAGTCTTGGCGATATACTATGAAAGCATTTACTTACCGTTAAATGTTATTGAGCAATAAAATTATATATTCACAAGAAAGCACAACATTTAATAAGCACAATAATTCATTTATCACATCAAATAACAAACGAAAATCACGTAAAATATTCAAAACAAAAATATAAACATACGACGAACAAAGAACTGACTTTTTTGCAATGGAGAAAACCCGACAAAACTAATGAGCATCTATTTATAATGCCATCAGTTGAATTGCAAATGAAAAAATTAAAATCTTATGTCTTTTTAAATTGGTAGTATAGCATTCCGAATGAATGATTTTTGAATGAAAATCGATGCGATCCTTCAATTACTGTAGTGACGTTCATAGATCGATAATATATCGAAATTTATTTTATTTGTTTTCGATCGTCTCGTCTGTCATATTATTACTTGGTACTAAATAAAAGGATAAATAGATAAACAATGGATAAACAGTACTATAGTATAGTGACCTAGTGCCAAGAAAAATAATGTCAGATCTTCAATAAAAAATCGCCTTAACTTAGGCGTTATGTGGATGAGTAGGTATTATAGCATAGGCAATAGGTATATGTAGATCCATATATTTAATTCAATGAATGTCAGTTAAATAGGACCTTGAACCAAGAAATCAAGCTGACCGGTAAATCAATAAGCACCTACCTTGAGTAAATGCTATAATTTAATTTCGAGAAAGGGTTGTTTTCAGTTGATTCACCATAACAACGAAATGAAAAACAAAATAAGTTCTAAAAACATAATATCTTCACATTTTGCATGAAATCTAAATAACTTACAATTTTGAAGCATTAAGCAATTTTTTTCTCGTATTCTATTCTTTATTCACATTGAAAGCTGTGCTACACTGGTGTATTATCAAAAATAAATTAGATATATTACATTGTGATTATTTATCGCTCGTGTCGTGTGCAAATTTTGCAATAAAAT
Source organism: Agonopterix arenella (assembly GCA_927399405.1). Classification (NCBI taxonomy): domain Eukaryota; kingdom Metazoa; phylum Arthropoda; class Insecta; order Lepidoptera; family Depressariidae; genus Agonopterix; species Agonopterix arenella. Next base: position 3,396,695 of record OV656716.1, on the reverse strand, counting down.
AATTGGATTATTTAGAACCTGCTGCACTGTTTATGGAACCACATTGCTATTAGTTATAACAAGAAAAACTTCCACTTCACCGCGACCATTTCATGTTAGCAATAAGTACTTGATTTATAACACATTTCACAGGTACATAACATATTCACCCAGTTTTGCAACATGTACGCAAAGCAAAAGCTATAACAGAACTAGGTACATGACATAATATACACAGAATGCTAGGTATGTATGTCACGCGATTCGTTCTGTGTACATTATAGGTACATTTAAGTTGAAAAACAATGATGATCCGACACTAATTAGTTAGATCACTCTTCTTTATTGAATTCAACATTTAGCATGCATTTTAGATCGTATAATATTGGTTGTTTAGTTTGTTCTCTTGCAGACGAATCACATCCGTTCGAAGTTCATCTCTTGTAGTATGAACTTTCAGTCCACAGAGTTTAAGGTCGAGAAAGGGACAGATTTATGTCATGGCAAAATGTTAGAAAGAGATACTGTAACTAATATCAAGGCAGCCTAAAATGTCAAAGAGTCATCAGATTTCCCTGGCGAATTATATTTGTATAAAAGGTGTTAACAAATCGGCATAAAAGCGTACCATACCAAATACAGAATAACAAAAATTGTATAGGTTTGACAATAAATAATTTGCTCTCAACTTTATGCCCGAGATATTCTTAATATAGTCAGAGATATTTTAACTATAGTACATACGTACATAAACTCACGCCTGTTTCCCAGTGGGGTAGGTAGATATTATGGATCCAGTTTAAAATGTCCTAGCACACATCTCGCCTTCTTTAGATTAATAAATCTTCATTTTATACCTACAATTCATAACTTCTCGTCGATTTCGGCCACAGAACATTATAAGAGGGGTTAGAAGTGCAAAGTAGGCGTGGAACGTGTCGCCACAGGTTTTGCAATGATTTGCGTAACACCATAAGGTGCGCGGAGTGGTGCAAGCGAGAGGGCTTGAGTAATTGTAGCAGCGTGAGCGGGAGTGGTGACAGCCGTCCCCGAAGTAAAAGCGCTACTTTGCAAGTACTTTTAACCTTTAATTTTCTTATGACCTCCTCAATCTAATCCTCTACGTCCTTTTAATATCATATTTATGTCAGAATATCCACTTTCATTTTACCTAATATTGAAGTGCACCTATATGTTTTCCTTTACTGCCGATCTATTGACAAATAATGTATGAAGTTACTACATTTAAAAACTTTCGAAGGTACATTGGAGTTCAAAATCATACCTTCATTGGGTACCGTGCCTTTAAAACAGAAAAGATAACTAAATTATAATGTTTATTGGCAGTCCGAATAGACCGGTGGCTCAGTCAGTCGGTAGTAAACCCGTCTTTTCTGCCGAGAGTCGCAGGTTCAAATTTCGTGAGGGACAAATAATTTTATTTCTGTATGATAAATATGAATATTTGTTCCAGAGTCATGGGTAATAAGGAAAGTTATTTATTTGCACCACAACTAAGAATCTATTATGAAATTACAATCTTATAGCACAGTAATAACAGCTACAAAAATCGTGGTGGTCTGGTGCCTGGATGTTTGTATCTATATATGTATTCTATACCATTGTCTAGTCATCATAATACAAGTCCGTAGGGTAGATTCTGGTACTTTATAAGTGACTTGATAATTTGTGTGTCAAAGATATTTATATTTTATTAATAAAACTAAAATATGTAGTAGAAAAAATTACATTCTTCAAAAGGTATTGTGAAACGGTAATATCTCAAATCTTTTTTAAGCAAAGCAAGGAAAAATCCTGAGATTGATATGCCGTGTATATCGTTTCAAGTATCGATTGCTGAGGTTTCACTCATAAGTGCATTTGTTGCGTAGGAAGGAGTGAGAGCACATGCGCAGAAGGATCGTTGTGTCGAATTAATTATATTTTTGAGAAATGAATTAATTTTATAATCATACGCCGATTTATTCTTCAATCAAAATTATAGATGGTGCGAAAATCGATATATTTAAACAAAAGTGTCAAACACTACAGCAGTTAAAACTCTTCAGTCAATTTTCCTTCATTTATAAGTTTTAGACTGCACCACCGCTTTTTGAACCAAGCGATTTTACCATTAACTCGGAGACTTAGCTGGTGTAGTGTGCACAATATAAGAATGAACGAAAGGTCAGTTTCAAAACGCGTAAAAATTACTCGTGTAGTTTATCTGTCTCACTCTAGCATAAATACCATTGTATGCTTTTTTCTCTTTCGGACTTATACAATTTTCGAACGAGTTGAATGGGTGAATGAGATTAGACAGTTTGATTTGGCTTTGCAGTTGGCGCGAAACTAAAATAGAACAGCTGTTTTTATTTTCATATCGGCTTTTGTTGTCAATGTTTTAATTCATATTTTAAGCCTTTTTTTAATAAAAATGCGTGAATATAAGTCAGATAATTCAACTGCGCTGCAAATAAAGTTAATAAGAAAGTATTTGAAGCTGAAAATAATGGAAGATAACATAACATTTCGGGGTCATAATGCCGAACGAAATCATGTATACGATCTTATGAAACGCACTGTAGTTCATGGAGAATCACATTCCGCTTTGATGATTGGGCCCAGGGGATGTGGTAAAACTACTGTGAGTATACATTTTCATATTAAAACCGTATTTCATTAAGTATTTGCAACTTTTTTGAAGTACAGTTTATAACCTAACTTTATTAGTAGATTTCACCGGATACCGGTTTTAATTAAATATTTAAAATATGAATAGTCAAAATTAGGTCAGCCTCAATATAGGTTTTTGTTCTTAGGTCAGCCTCCATGTAGGTATTGACCATATACAGGGTTTACTCAAAAAGTGCCTAATAAAATGTAATAGAACAATCATTGCATAGTAAGTTAAGTTTTCAATTACCGGGTTTTTTCCTTTACCGCCACAATTGACGCGACTGCTGAGCAGGGCTGGCACCTCAAATAATCGATGGGGCGCTAAAACTGAAAAAATGCGCTAGATTCCAAAATTTTCGCGTCTCAAAAAAGCGCTAGACTCGGCGCTACATTCTTATCACATATAAAGTCCTTTGAACATTTCTAGAAAGTCTAATTTGCCTTTTCGAAACCCATTTATAAGTCAATTTAAGTCAGTCAATACGTAAGTCCCCTGTAAAATTAATGATCCCGAACACTGTACACTCTATGGACATGTTTTGAGCACAATATGCTATCAATATTTATCATATTCCTATAAAAAAACACAAAATATAGCATATTCACACACAAGTAATGTTGCTTTATTAAAAGTTAAAAAAGCGCTAGATTCTCCACTAGGCGTTGAATTCTGAAATACAGCGCTAAAGATACCAAAAAAGCGCTAGATCTAGCTACGAAAGCGCTAAGGATGCAGCACTGCTGCTGAACTCATAGAAAATTATAAGAGGGGATAGAAGTGCAAAGTAGGCGTGGAATGCGGAAAATCTTTTACAATGGGAGCAGACATGACAGCACAAAAAAAAATCAACTGTTCCATACGTTTGATGTCTGAGTCGAGTAGGCATTGCAGTTTAGTATGGAACATTTTTTTTGCGCTGACATGTTTGCTCCCTAAAAGTTGTTCAGTTAAATGGGTAGAGAGTCACGTTGCAGGTTCTGACCCGAGCACTTGTCGCGCGTGGTTTTCGCGCGTCGAGTTTTTGCTTGCCACGAGGCTCCGCAATCCTCAATCTCTTCTTGCTCTTGACCAAAAACAATCCCTGAGATTGTGATAGATTCTCCCATAAACTACTTGACACTGGCGGAAATGCAGTGGTGGCCTTTGACTACTTATATAGTGACTAGCCAAGCGTAATTCTACTAACAAACATTTCTGCCACTTTTTGCGGCGGGTGAGGTAACATGAAATCGGCAACTTTGGATTTTATTCCCCATAGCTTTAGATTCTAGTTTTGAACGTTAAAAATCATGAAAAGAAGTCTCGTGTCAACACCAAACGTTCTAAGTTCGAAATTATTGTTTCGCAATTATAGGCTGTCTCGTTTAGTGATAAGGTATAAAATTGAATGTAAATGCACATGATTAATTAATCTTAAACCGTGGCAGAAGGGAAATGCTACCGCAAGGCTAGTCCTTATAATAAATAGTCAAAGGCTAACGCACAACCAAGAGTCCATTAATTATAAGTAAAAAAAATTAATGGGTAGAGTTTGAGGTTTTACACCCTTTATATGACTTAAGACTCGAAGTTTCTGTCTACACTTGCATGTTTAGTAATATTTTAATACAAATATTTCAGTTAATAAACTCGGTGCTGCACCAACTATCGTCGGAGGTGGATCTAACGAGCGACTGCATCGTAGTGAAACTGAACGGGCTGGTGCATCACGATGACAAGATATCACTTAAGGCTATTACTGCTCAGGTATTCATTTTATTACAGCCGCTGACATGCATTGCAAAACCTCCTTTTTTTGTCAGAAACTTATCTATCTGGGCTCTCGCACAACAAACCACTGATGTTTTATTGCATCTGAATGTTATAAGAATAAGGAAGTAGGAACACATAAGGGACAAACAAACACATATTTTTGTACAGGGTGAAATTGATATCATTAGCATCCTTTTAAACTAAGGGTCTACCCATCAAATTGAACAACTTTTACTATGGGAGCAAACCGATCGGAGCAAAAAAAATCTGCTGTTGCGTACATTTGAGTCGCGAACTCGCGCGTCGACAGCGCAGTTTAGTATGGAACAGCAGATTTTTTTATTTGCTCCGATCGGTTTGCTCCCATAGTGAAAGTTGTTCAATTTGGTGGGTAGACTCTTAGTTTAAAAGGATACTAATGATATCGATTTCACCCTTTATAATTCCAATCATTCAGATTGGTAACTAGGTACCACTACCACTACCTATTCTTACATAATAATAGTAATATTAATATTTATTTAGACCCGAAGCTGTTATGAAACCTGTGTTTTGTAATGTTTTTAAATTTTCTGGGACCCCAATTTCCAGGCTTCCCTTGTGATTGCCTTGCCTATTAATATGTCATGCCAACATGCATAGTTAAGATCCGGACACATTATTAATTTTAATCGTATCATTTTCTGTTATGCATGTTGAAATAAAAATATGTTTCATTTTTTTTTTTATTTCCAGATGCAACTAGAGAACGCAGTAGGTGACCGAGTATTTGGTACATTCGCCGAGAACCTCGCCTTCCTCCTCAGCTGTCTGCAGAGCGGGACAGATAGACGCTGTAAGAGCATGCTGTTCATATTGGAGGAGTTTGACATGTTCTGCCATAGTGGACGCACTCAGACGCTGTTATACAACTTGTTCGATATCACGCATAGTAAGGAGGCACCTATGTGCGTCTTAGGTACGTAGTCTTCATGGTTGACGCGTGGCTCATACGAGCGTGCGACGTAGCCGCTCCGCTCTTTTAGTATTCCTCATGGGTGACGCGTGGCTCATACGAGCGTGAGACGTGGCCGCTCCGCTCTTTTAGTATTCCTCATGGGTGACGCGTGGCTCATACCAGCGTGCGACGTTGCCGCTCCGCTCTCTTAGTATTCCTCATGGTTGACGCGATGTTGCCGCTCCGCTCTCTTAGTATTCCTCATGGTTGACGCGACGTTGCCGCTCCGCGCTCTTAGTATTCTTCATGGTTGACGCGTGGCTCACACGAGCGTGTGACGTTGCTGCTCTTACTACTGTTCGTATTGGAGGAGTTCGACATGTTCTGCCACAGCGGACGCACTCAGACGCTGTTGTACAACTTGTTCGATATAACGCATAGTAAGGAGGCAGCTATATGCGTCTTAGGTAAGATAATTTGCATTAATTTTGGATGGTTGACCGTTTTAGTAGTATTTCGCTTGAGCGAGCCGAGCTTCCGAGCTAATTTGTGATTTCTAAACATTAACACCCCCTTAAAGCACCGCGCGGCTCGTACTGGAGAACACGCCATTTCACCCCTTAGGGTGGAATTAGTGCACCCATAAATTTTCTGTAGAATATAATATTCAAAATTTCATGTTTCAGCAGTTTAGCTTAGTTTCAGCTGTGTGTTGTCTACCGGTCAGGCCGTCAGTCAGTCAGTAACAGAAGTTTTTTATACAAGGTGTAAGTAACAGCCTACCAAATACTAAAATCATGAACTCAGACCATCAAACTGAACAACTTCCACTATGGAGCCTACCTCAGGAAACGCGAAAAAAATCAGCTGTCCCATACATTTTAGTCGGGTAGGTACAGCCATTTTGTATGGGACAACTGATTTTATTTCGCGTTTCCTGAGGTAGGCTCCATAGTGGAAGTTGTTCAGTTTGATGGTCTGAATTTCAGTATTTGCTAGGCTGCCACTTACGCCCTTAAAAAGGGCGTTCACAAAGGACCAGCGATGGTCTACGTGGCACAGGCTTACCAAGCCTGTCAAGGCCCCCCTAAATAATAATACACCCTGTATGTATCTACATTCTACAAACACCGATCTACTTATGTTGCAGGTATAACAAATCGTATAGACGTAATGGAGCTCCTAGAGAAGCGAGTGAAGTCGCGGTTCTCTCATCGCCACATATTTATATTCGCCAACGATGGCAAGCAGTCACCGACACAGAGCTGCATGGACTTGCTCGTCAACTTGCTGAGTATGCCTAGTGTTGGAAAGAAGAAACGAAGGAAGAAGTCTACAGGTATTTATCTGTTTAGTTGACGTCATATCACAGGTTCTAATTCTAATTCTAATTTGGAGATTATGGCTCCATCGTTTTGTCGTTGATGAATAGTTCCAACTCTTGCTTTACGTAAAAGAATAAAAAAAGAAAGTTACACCATTGACATTGACATTTGAAACCAACGCTGCCAGATGTTATTTCGGAAATTTCCCCAGATTCATATTTTTATCCCCCAAAATGTTATGTTGTTTTTACGATGATAAATTTTATTGATTAAGAAAACACTCGAAATTCTGCACTTTGATAATTTTTTCCCTACGATTTCATTTCCCCAGAGACCAAATATCTCCCCATAGTCGCGGAAAAATTTCAAATCTGACAACCATTTCGTTGACATTGACGTTTATATGACTTTTATTTTTCCAAAGGCAAAGGATTTAAGCCCATTCAGCCTCTGATATGAAGTCATATTTAGAGGTCGACTGAATGACAAGTATTTTTTGTATTTTTGTTAAAATATCCACCATCTTATAATTTTAAGAGTTTTAAATAAGAAAATATGGTTTCTCCTACGAACAAATAATAGGGTTTCTCAATATAAACGTAGTGTAGTAGTATACTACAGTGTTAACTATTGTAATAAACTACAGTTTTTGTATTGAATTTCGTACAGCGCTCCTAGTGCTTACGTTGAGAACTAATTCTGTCATACAAAAATGGCGCCGCAACGACAATAGTAACGTACAGCGAAAACTCATGGTAGGCCTACTGCATAGCTTAAGTTTTACTTTACATACCGAATTACATGAGATCAGAGACTTTTCTTACTTTCCTGCCCTCGGTGTGTAATCTACTATTCTTTTTGTTTTGGTTACAATTTTGTTACAGCAAACTTAGACGACCAAATGGACGTAGAACAAGTTACCCAATACGCTTTACCTGAACCAGTATTAGAGCGTTGCAAAGTAGACCTACAGTTTAAGGAATTAGATGCAAATTTCATTGAAGATTGGAACGCCCATATAAAGAGTTTGGCTGAGGAAGAGAAAATAGTAGATGTTATAGAGAAGTTCTGTTATTATTGTGTTGATGAACAGGTGTTTAGGAATGTTCTGGTAAGTTTGTTTTGAGCTTTTGACTTTTTTTTAATTTATAGTTAATGCTTAATGGACTCTTGCTTGTGTGTTAGCACTGCATTTCCGCCAGTGTCAAGTAGTTTATGGGAGAATCTATCCCAATCTCAGGGATTGTTTTTGGTTAAGAACAAGAAGAGATTGAGAATTGCGGAGCCTCGTGGCAGGCAAAAACGCGACGCGCGAAATCCACGCGAGACTAGTGCTCGGGTCAGAACCTGCAACGTGACTCCAGCTTTTGAAGGGTGAAGAACGCAAAAAGTATTGGGGCTAGTACAAAAGATCCCACTGGGTCGAAGTGTTGCCATCCCCCACAACAAGATAATATAAGATAAGACTCCAGCTTTTGAAGGGTGAAGAACGCAAAAAGTATTGGGGCTAACACAAAAGATCCCACTGGGTCGAAGTGTTGCCAGCCCCCACAAGAAGATAATATAAGATAAGACTCCAGCTTTTGATTTAGAATTCACAATATGGTAGTTGACAACCTGTCAAATCAGGAACTCTTTATCGGACGTCAAAATGCCCGCTTTCATCATCATCATCTCAGCCGATGGACGTCCACTGCTGGACATAGGCCTCCCCCAAGGATCGCCATAACGACCGGTCCTGCGCCCTCATTGGATGAGGGTTCCTGCCGCCTTCACCAGGTTGTCGGTCCACCGTGTGGGGGGGCCTACCCACGCTGCGCTTTCCGGTACGCGGTCGCCTCTCGAGAACTAGCAGGCCCCATTGGTCATCGGTGTCCGCTTTGTATGAACAAATTTACTAAATCTTCATGACGAGCTTTTTTTTTTGTTTTTTACGGGATAGATAGATGGCGCTACTGTCTGTGCGAATAAAGGTCAAAAATACAGTGCCCACGTGACGAAGTGAATTCGTTTTGGGTCGTTTAGCAGCTGGCGAATGTGTATGATCAAAGAACACATACAAATCGTACGATCGCTGAAATTATACACAGGATAGAAGGAATATCGTGTTTCCCAAGGAAATGGAAATTATCGTTTTCAATTTATCGGGTCACTGCAGTTTTGTTCTTATAATGTTTGTAGCTATTATCTTTAAAGGCCAGCCCAGTGGTCGTGACAATGTTACTCTATGTAATGCAATATTGTAGTTTAATTGTACTTTGTATATTTGATTTGTTTAAAAGATGTGTGTTGTAGAGTGTCTGGCCGCATCTTCTCACAACGCAACACCTTCCGACGCGGTGGTAGAGTCAAAAAATGACGTCAAAATCTATCTATGTGATATTATTTTGAATAAAAAATTTAGATTTTGCCACACAGAGGCGGTTTTGTGGGAAAGCGGGCCGGAGGCGGACCTGCGGGAAGTGAATATCTCCGGACCCGCTCGGTTTTTTGTGTGTTTTGTTGTGTATGGTGTGGTGTGGTGGTAATGTTCGAGTTTGTATGTACCCTACCAAACAGAAATACGCGCGGGTCAGGCGATATTCGCTTCCCGCAGGTCCGCCTCCGGCCCGCTTTCCCGCAAAACCCCCTCTGTGTGGCCTGGCCTTTAAACCGCTAAAAGTGGCCACTTTTGGCGGTTTTAACGATAATAGCTACAAGCATAAAACATAATAATCGGTAACGTTTCGATAAATTGAAAGCCAATCAGGACTACAATGTGACATTCTTGTTTTTTGGAAATGTTGTTTAAAAATAAAATAAAATACGATTGAGGGCAGCACAATAGGCTCAGTAGGCTCTTAATGTATTTTGTGCAGTAAACTAATTACTATCGTATTGTTTAGCTTTTACAAAATATCACCTGTCTTCTTAATAACATGGTGACGGTATTTTATGGTGGTTGCAGAGGGGTCAATTTCCGTCTACGCGTATTGTGCGTCAAACTTTTGTATGAACAGAAACCACCTTAAGGTGATGATTTAGACCATCAAAACGAACAACTTTCCCTATAGGACGAACATCGGAATCTGGAAAAAAAATCAGCTGTTCCATACAAAAGTACATACTCGACTGAACATATTGTCTGGGACAGCTGATTTCCCATAAAGTTGTTCAGTTTGATATGGTGTAACTCAGTCATGTCAAACTCAATGTCGTTGGTGGGCCAAATGCATAATAGTAGTAAAATCAGTTGGCCGCAATGTACTTAGAGAAATTTTATCGGTCATAGAAAAGGACTTTTAATAATTTATTTAATAATAAAAAAAAAATTGCAGTCTCTTCCCAGGTCTTTAAAGTGAAATCAACTTCCAAACTGCATCTAAATCAAGGCCGTAGCACGCAATGTGTCTGTTTTGCACACCAAGTAAAAAAAGTGAGCGAGCGAAGCGAGCTCGACATTTTTCCCATCTAGATTTAAAACAGTGGTATTACCTAATGTACTTGTTAAATTATGAACGCTTTCGAGCCGCATCAGGAAGCTGTTCCTTAATTTGGATCGGGCCGCAAGAAAGTGCAGTGCGGGCCGCATGTTTGACATGCCTGGTCTAACTAAACCACATTAAATATTCCAAGCGTGTTTTTTTATAATCTGTATACATTACCCTCTTTCTTTCAGTTCCAACTAGTATCAAAATTAAGTCCAGCAAAGCCATACATAGACAGAGCGGATTTAATCTCAACCATAGACAAAACAATAGCACCGGAGCACAGAGTGAAACTGTTACAATCTCTGTCTATACTCGAGTTGTCTCTGGTCATAGCCATGATGCACGGCGTGATGATATTGGACGGGCAGCCGATGAATTTTGAAATGGTATTGCATAGGTATGTTTAACAGAGCCATTTGCTAAAATTAGTCATTTGATTGGATGCATAGGCAGATAGATAAGTGGCGCCATTTATAGCCCAGTCATTTTACGGAGTTTTGTTAGGTGGGGTAGGGAGTAATTATTGATTGGACTTTTAAACTGTAACCGGCACCATTTAGTGACAAAAAGGCTATCTTAAAACATATTTTAAAAAAAATCGCTTGGCAAAATAGAAATGAAAATTGTGTGTCCCAGAAGTCTTTTAAATTAATAAATACCAATGCAATGCAATGCAAATGCAATAAATTAATAAATATAAATAATAATACCAATGCACTCGTTTGACTTAGATTTAACAATATACATTATTTTCGAGCAGTAAAATAAGCACTGAAATAAAAAAAAGAGGTATTTACTAGAAAATATGAATGTATTTTCCAAAACCGTTTTTTTTTTTACGTAGCCTGTTCAATGTCTCACTGCTGGGCAAAGGCCTCCCCTTTTACTCCCCTAAAACCTTTTAAGTAGATACAAATATTTACACCATGTTTGAAGTATTTATAATGGAAAAGCCTTAAATATGTGTAAAAAAAAATTTACATACTTAGGTTTTTTTAACGAGATAATAGCTAAATATTGAAATTGGATCTGTTGCTGACGTGATTTCTTTTTAAATTTTGGTAAATTTCTAGGCTCAAATTGGATATTCAACATTAAACCGAAAAAAATATCAATTTTTAATTAGTCCCGGCTCAAACCGTAAAATGACTGGGCTATTAATTAAACGCGCTTTTTGGTTTAGATACGCTTTAGGTTAGCTAGGTCATTGGTAGTAGCACAGAAGCGGTGTTAGAAGTGCAAAGTAGACGTGGAACGTGTCGCCACAGGTTATGCAATAGTTTGCATAACACCATAAGGCGCGCGGCGTGGTGCGAGCGAGAGGGCATGAGTAATTGTAGCAGCGTGAGCGGGAAGACAAGTGGCGACAGCCGTCTCCTAAGCTAAACCGCTACTTTGCATTTCTAACCCTTCTTATAATGTTCTGTGGGTAGTAGCATGGTTTTTCCTTTGACTATTTATCATAAGGACTAGCCTTGCGGTAGCATTTCCCCTCTGCCACGGTATAAGAACAATTAATCATGTGCATTTACAGTCAATTTTATACCTTATCACTAAACGAGACAGTTAACTTAGAACGTTTGGGGTTCACACGAGACTACTTTTCATGATTCTTAGCATTCATAATTAGAATCCAAAGTTGCGGATTTCATGTTACCTCGCCCCCCGCAAAAAGTGGCAGAAATGTGTGTTAGTAGAATATCAAGCGTAACTAGTCACTATATAAGTAGTCAAAGAGAGTGAATGAATGAATGAATGAAATATCCTTTTATTTACACGAAACATAAAATATATTGCACAGGAAACACAAACTGGTTATGGTACAAATAAGGCGGTCTTATCGCTAAAAAGCGATTTCTTCCAGACAACCTTAGTTTTTCTAGTTTCTGCTCTCAAACGGTGAAGGAAAACATCGTGAGGAAACCTGTATACGCTCAAGAAGAAATTCTATGCGTCTTCTTCTTTCTCGTGTGAAGGTGATCACATTTTGTTCCTTCCAATACTTGGCCACCTCTATTCCTCGAGGGGAATTCTATTCTACGGTCGTCGACGTCCAGATCGTCCTAGGAAGAGGCGGCGGGACGATCTGGATGCTTTCGATGACGCCAGACCATGCCCAGGACAGGAATGGTTTGAGGATGAAAGGGGAGGCCTTTGTCCAGCAGTGGGATGAAGTGGGCTAGTAAAAAAAGTTAAGTCTACCGTACCGCATTGTACACGCGTGGTGGACTAACGTGCAATACACCTTCCCTAAGGGTAGGCTTGTGCCCTGCAGTGGGACAGGGTCCTTCTTAATATGCTGACACTTTTTAAGGGGATATTCAGACCATCAAACTGAACAACTTTCTCTATGGGACCAACATCGAGGTCGCGAAATAAGAACTCAGCTGTCCCATACATTTGGCTCGAGTAGGTTTACAGTATTGTATGGAAGAGCTGTTTTTTTCGCGATTTTGTGCCATAGAGAAAGTTGTTCAGTTTGACAGTCTGATCATTTCCTTAAAAAAGTGGCAATTTTTTTAAGGGAATACGCATACGTTTGAGTCGAGTAGGTATTGCAGTTTAGTATTGAGTTTGCTCCCATAGTAAAATTTGTTCAGTTTGATGGGTAGAGTATGTGGTTTAAAGGTTAATGATACTTTTCCTGACATATATTATAGGCTGATGATGATTATGATCTAAACTATTATAAAACTGTAGCAGAAAGTTTGTCTGTACATTGAAGATATTGACAAAAAAAAGTTACGATATGGTTTTTAGGTGTCCTTGATTCTATATCACCAATTTTTTTATTTTTTGTTTGTTTGAAATGGGCAAGACAATGATGATGATGATGATGTTTGAACAAGCATCACGCAAGAACCCATTTTGACGAAACTTTTTTTGTTTGATAGTAAAATCTGGTATATAATTTGTGCGGACAAAGTCGCGGGTTAACGCTCGTTTTATAATAATACTCTTTACAGGTACACAAAATTCGCAACAGCAAACTCATCGACGCAATCAGTACCACGTCCAGTGATTCTCAAAGCGTTCGAACACTTGCAAGCCTTAGAGATAATATCACCAACGCGCTCAGACTCGGGCGCCGACTCGACCGCCAGCAGGGTACAGAAAGAGTACAAGTTGTACACCCTGTCTGTACCCACGGACGATATCAAGGAGGCTGTCAAGGGGTTCAGGGCTTTACCCACAGAGATCTCGCATTGGTTCAATAATATCGATATTTAAATAAACAGTTTTTGTATTATAGTAGTTTTTAAGCTTTATTTATCTGACAACATTTTAATTTTCTATGTAAAAAAAAAGAATGTTTTTCAGTTGTTTTTTAGTCTTATTTTTCTAGCATCATTTTTTAGTAGCTTTGTATATAGAGTTGTTATTTGTCAGTAGTTTTATGTCTTATGTATCTGGCAACATTTTTAGTAGCTTTGTAAAATAAGTTCGTTTTTAAGTAAGTAGTTTTTGTGTCTTATTCATATGGCAAAACTATTTTGGTAAAATAATTAGCTACTATTTCTCTGTTTTATTTTTCTTCTCCTCGTCAGCGTTTGCAAGCCTAAGAGATAATATCAGGAACGCGCTCAGACTCCGGCGCCGACTCGACCGCCCCAGCAGGGGACGGAAAGAGTACAAGGGGTTCAGGGCTTTGCCCACAGGATACGTGGCCATACCCATAGAGGACGTAATTCGCGTCATCGTCGACCTCTATAGCCTTACCCATAAACTAGATATTTTCGCTATGGTCTCACCTCCAGCTGGATACAGAAAGACATAAATAAACATAACACATTTAGGCATCTATGTATAAAAATGAAAATGGTATAACTTTTTTCAGTGTTTAAGTATTTTATTTTCATTATAACTACTTAAATGCTAAATAAGTATGACAAGTAATTATAATACCAAAGACTACACTTTAATATACGGAAAATTAATACACAATCACTAAAATTATCACAAAATAATCCTTGTTCCGCGCACATCGCAGACTCCAAACTGATCTTCAATAACCCTCCTTCTGGCGCAGTCGGGTAAAAAGTATACTGAGATCCAGTAAGCCGGCATAGGTATTTGGTTTGTATCCATGCATTCATTCCAATGATGCTGGTTTGACTTACTCAACCCTGATTCTGGTTTCAACTACAATGGTAGTTTTCTAAAAATGTAGCAACATTTAATTAATCTGATACGGCTAAGGAGCTTAACCTGCGCCCGTTGTATGACAGCGTGATATAGTACTATCGCCCCTTAGCTCTCTTTCTATTTGTGCGTGAACGAACGAGATAAAAGGCGTGATATAGCCTTATTCACGCGCATTATACTACGGTAGCATGGTGATACGCCAGGGTTTGAGAGGTTTAAATTGTATAGGTCCTATAAGTAATGCTGATACGGCTAAATACAGCGCGTGAATCGAGATACGCCTATAAGTTTAGTTTAGGTAGCTTGGCTTTTGGCGGTCATTTGACTGCAGTCATAATCAATCTGATCTGTTAAGCCGCGAGATACGCCAATTTGTACATAGAGTGGCCATAAAAAATTATCAATTAGACTAAAAGTCTTATTCTATCCATTTGATTCCGCTCCTTTCCACATCGCTGACATAATCACTATCATGAAACCGATGTCTGAACCGATCTTCATTAGCATTCATTTCACCAAACTCCTCCAATTCAGTCACCGATAACTCCTTGAATTTCTTCCCCTTTTCCGGTAACCTCACTTTTCCGTTCATCCCACTTATTTCTTGGGCCATAGAGTCTATAGCTCGGTGTAACTCATTTTCAGGGTTGCCAGGACGTTTGTTCAAAAAGCCGTTGTTTCTTATGTTTGTATTTGGTTCAGTGAAAGCGTTGTTTGTGTAAGCTCGGGGTTGGTCTTTCTTTTTTGAGTTTTCTTGAGCCTGCAACGTAAATTTATTATTCTAAAGATCAATATAATCAAAATCTAGTAAAAATTCGAGAATTATGCATTTCTTAATTTGTGGGCAACTCCTTAAAAGAAATAATTGTATGTTCTGTTTTGGTGTGAATAAAGTAAAATTTAATTGACAGAGTATTCCCTGAAAGAAATAGAACATAACAGAAAGACGCTCCCTTAAGCGTCGATCTCTTCGATACTGTCGCTGCGATGGTACGGCCAGAGGGTACCCCAAAGAGTAATATAAGTATATTAGAAAAGAGAACCCACTCGTGGCAACATTATGCATCCACCTTATGTCAAATTGAAGGCTAGCTAGCGCCATCTATGTTTCACTGACAATAATTCAACCTATACTATACATACCTACTTATATCTCATACCGATGCATATTATTGTTTTGAATGCTAGATTTAGTTCAATCCCGCACCGATCGAGTGAAATTCCAGTATCTTTACTATTCCTGTAATCTAAACATTGGTAAGAGAAAAACAGAAACTCCAGAACATCACTAAATCGGCACGAAATTGAACGAAAACTACAAACAACTCGCGCATTACGCAAGATAGGTAGCCATTTTGTGAATCTGTCATCTGCCTATTAGACATTGACATAGACAATAAAATGTTTTTTTTTCATAATTCTGCGAAATAGTTAATAGATGGCAGTACATTCTATGCAAACTGAATCGGAAAAAGCCACCAAAAGGCGACTGTCCTCCGCCTGGGGTACCCATAATACACTGTGACTCTTACCTCACGAAGTTTATCGACGACTAGTGTATGACCAGTGTTGACGCCGATACCGCCGACCTCTTCGATACTGTTGCTGCGGTGGTAAGGCCGGAGGGCTGATACGGCTCGTGATACGCCAACCTGTCAAATTAGGAATAGAATAAAACTAGAATAACAGTAAAAAAAATAATAAATAAAATAAAAATATTATTACAATTTAGTGGTATCCAAATGATTGAGTCCCTGACTCCCAAAGTCGGAAAACCGTGTATTGGGAGACAGTTTCTTCCCATGTTACAATAGGTATAATATATTGCCAATTTAATTTAGTACAAAATAAAAAATATAGAATTTAATTTAAAAATATAAAACTGCTTTACTAAACGAAGATTACCTAGCATTAAAAATGACGGACAGGTTTTGTGAAATTGAATATAAAATAGTTCGGGATTAATAAAGTCATTTTGATGCTCCTATCTTGCTCAAGATATTCGCGCACAGTCCTACCATAGAATAGTATATTAATTTTTCGTATGACAGTACCTGCAGAATTCAAACATGGGCGTATCCGACATGATCCATGGTCCGTTTTTATTAGAACTTTACAATTTAGGATGTATACAAACTTGCCCGTGTCGTATCTTGTGCTCGCACAAGTCAGCGCCCATTAGCTCTTCGTAGAGGTCCATTCTGATCGGCAGCACTTTGTTGAACAGCAGCGCCATTATCACAGCCCTGTTAGGATGTATACAAACCTGCCCGTGTCGTATCTTGTGCTCGCACAAGTCAGCGCCCATTAGCTCTTCGTAGGGGTCCATTCTGATCGGCAGCACTTTGTTGAACAGCAGCGCCATTATCACAGCCCTGTTAGTATGTATACAAACCTGCCCGTGTCGTATCTTGTGCTCGCACAAGTCAGCGCCCATTAGCTCTTCGTAGGGGTCCATTCTGATCGGCAGCACTTTGTTGAACAGCAGCGCCATGGTCACAGCCCTGTTAGGATGTATACAAACCTGCCCGAGTCGTATCTTGTGCTCGCACAAGTCAGCGCCCATTAGCTCTTCGTAGAGGTCCATTCTGATCGGCAGCACTTTGTTGAACAGCAGCGCCATGGTCACAGGCCTGTTAGGATGTATACAAACCTGCCCGAGTCGTATCTTGTGCTCGTACAATTCAGCGCCCATTAGCTCTTCGTAGGGGTCCATTTTGATCGACAGCACTTTGTTGATGAGCGACATCAGCGCCATGGTCACAGCCCTGTTAGGATGCATACAAACCTGCCCGTGTCGTATCTTGTGCTCGCACAGGTCAGCGCCTAGAAGTTCTTCGTAGGGGTCCATTCTGATCGGCAGCACTTTGTTGATGAGCGACAGCAGCGCCATGGTCACAGCCCTGTTAGGATGCATACAAACCTGCCCGTGCCGTATCTTGTGCTCGCACAGATCAGCGCCCAGGAGCTCTTCGTAGGGATCCATTCTGATCGGCAGCACTTTGTCGATGAGCCACAGTAGCGCCATGGTCACCACCCCGGCCCACAGCATCAGACACAGCCCTGTTAGGCCCTGCACGCCTAGCAGGTACCAGCCGCCACCTGGGGAACGTGGCGAGTTTAAAAAATGCTGTTTCTGCTTAACATCATCAGCCTCATCATCGTCCACTAATGAACATAGGTCTCTCCCATGGCGCGCCTCAAAACTCTATCCTCGGCCTTCCTCATCCAGTCGCTCCCCGCTACCTTTTTAGGTCGTCGGTTCAGCGGGTCGCAGGGCGTCCCACACTTCACCTGTAATTCTAGTTGTACAAATGCACCTTATAGAATAGCACTGCTGTTCGTTATCTCCACTCTAGAGCTGTGACTCCCCATCGGTTATAAATGATTTAAATTACGTGAGGATACCTGCCTGCCTATTTTATTTCTAGTATAAATAATAATTTATGATTTAATATTATTGTAGTGACCTTTAAACAGACCAGCTCTTCCATTAGTGGTGTCCATAGGGATGGGGTTGTCCGCAAACAGACCGACTGCTAAAACTCCTGTAAGTGTTCGATATTATTAATAATTTACCATATTTTCTAGTATCCACATTACAAAATATTAAAAATAATGCGAAACAAACTCTGTTTCAACACTTACAACAGTACGCATAAAAAGTTCGTTTTAGTAAAGATTCTAGCCTCCCTAGAAGAGAATATAAGCAAGCTTTTGGTACTATATGTATTTAAATAAGCAAGCTCAATCTGCAGCTTTTCGAAGAGAGGGGCCAGAGAGCGCGGCTGGCAGCCGCTATCGCCGACCCTATGTTACCGATGGGTAGCCTCACCCCACAGTCCACAAGCGCCGTGCACAGCCGAAGCACCTACTGGGTCGTCAATCCGCAGCTTGTCGAAAAGAGGGGCGCTAGCGGCTGCTATTGCCGCCCCTATCGTGCCGATCAGTAGCGCCTCCCACGCTCGGTAGAGGAAACAGCCAGCTGCAAATAATATTTTAGTTTTACTTATATTGCATCAATATGAATGAGAAGAGATACATAGGTAGGCACCTACACCTTCGCATCGTAAACGGTGAAGGAAAACATCGTTTGGAAATCTGCATATGCTGAAGAAGAAATTTTGATGCGTATGTGTAGTCTACCAATCCCTTTGAATACTTATATAGGGACTAGTTACGCGTGTAATTCTACTAACGAACATTTCTGCCACTCAAATTAAAGATTGAAAAATTTGTCTCGGGCGGGACTTGAACCCGCACTTTTCCAAACCGGGGAACTGCGTTATCCAATTTCGCCACCGAACCCACTACCCAGAGAACGAAATTTTCAATCTGTTGCGTCTTAAGGGGACGTGAGCGCCATCTACAATTGCGCAATTTTTCAATCTTTAATTTGATTCGAAATAGCACAACATGGCTGTAACATGTTTAAAAATCAATAATATTTGAAATTTCTGCCACTTTTTGCGGGTGATAACATGAAATCCGCAACTTTGAATTTTATTCTCCATAACATTAGATTCTAATTTTGAATGTTAAAAATCATGAAAAGTAGTCGCGTGTGAACCCCAAACGTTCTAAGTTCGAAATTATTGTTTCGCAATTATAGGCTGTCTCGTTTAGTGATAAAGTATAAAATTTAGTGTCTTCTTTTTATCATGTGTCAGAGTTTTCTCAGACTGCCTTACGGCCTCTGACGTGGTTTTTATGTAACGACTACTACCACCAGAGATAGTAGCCGGGACCAACGGCTTAACGTGCTATCCGAAGCACGGAATCATTTTTCTTTTCAGACAATCAGGTGATTCAGCCTGCAATGTCCTAACCAACTAGGGAAAAACGTACAAAGTGACATATCACTAGGTGTCCCTCGTGGGAATCGAACCCACGACCGCCGAGAGCCAATGCTCTTAACCATTAGACGACGGAGGCAGTGCAGCAGCAAATTTAGTGTAAATGCACATGTTCTATTGTTCTTATACCGTGGCAGAGAGGAAATGCTACCACACGGCTAGTCCTTATAATAAATAGTCAAAGACCAATCCGCATTGTGCACGCGTGGTGCCACTAACGAACGTGCCTACACCTTCCTTTGAGGGTATGCCTGTGCCCTGCAGTGGGACGTTTGCAAGGTGCCCTACACTACACCCTAGTATATTTAAAGGGGTAGGTAGAGTCTAAACTAAACCATACATGGTCTAAACTTTAGATTAGACCATCAAACTGAACAACTTTCACTGTTCAGGGTCCTTCATAACATGCTGAAAATTTTTTAAGGGGATGATCGATGATCAGACCATCAGACTGAACAACTTTCTCTTTGGGACCAACATCAAAATTGCGAAAAAAAAATCTGCTGTAACATTTTGCTCAAGTAGGTTTGCAGTTTTATATCGAACGGCTGATTCTTTTTTCGCGATTTCAATGTTTTTGCCATAGAGAAAGTTGTTCAGTTCAGGATGATCAGACCGTCAAGTCTGATCATCCTCTAGTGTAGTATGTGTCTACATATTAAGAAGGACCCTATAGAGCCGTGGACCAAAGCCGTAAGCTCTGGTCGGATACACCAGGACTGAGGCATGCGAAAGAACTTGTGACCGGCTTTTCAAACAGACATACCTCAGATGCCATCAATTCAAACCGCAACGACTTAAGGCTCTTAGTACGAGCCTTAACAGGACACTGCAAGTTAAACAAACACCTACACAGAATGGGGCTTGTAGATTCACCCACTTGCAGATTCTGCTGTGAAGCAGAGGAAACGCCCATACATCTCCTCTGCGAATGCGAAGTGCTCATTCACAGCATGAGTCGCCATCTAGGTGGATACATAATAACACCTACTGACATTAGGGACCTCCCCTCCAAAAGCATAACACGGTTCATGAAGTCCGTGGGCCTAGGAAATGACCTTTAGGTCTAGGGTGACAGATACAATAGATACGCATCTCTCTACTGCTGATTTGACTTTCAAAAATCGCACTCCTGAAGTATGATTTTTGAAAGCAGTAGAAAGATGCATATCTCCATAGTCAATTTGACATTTTTAACTGCTGAGCTCAGCGAATGAGATTCAAAAATCGCACTGCAGGAGATTTTTGAATCTCATTCGCTGAGCTCAGCTGAAAACGTCAAAATGACTATGGAGCTGTTGCTGATTTGACTTTCAAAATCACAATCCAAGAATGCGATTTTTTAAAAATCTAATATGCAGTAGAAAGATGCATAAGTATCTCCATAGTAATTTGGATGAAGGAATATTCTTACCGATTTATTTTTTCTTACCAGTAATAGATACAAGAGATCCAAGTATACTGTTGATCAGGTCCATGACGTCTGCCCGCCCCTTGTGCCTGATCAGCGTGAACAACAGTCCGAAGCAGCCCCCTCCGAACGAGCCCATCATCGTCATCACAGCTGCACGCGCAGCGTACTGCCATTTTGCGCCGCTCACCTGCGAAGAGGCAGTGCCGGGTTTAGAAATATTTGCGCCCCGGGTGAAATTTCTGTAGCGCCTCTCTCTTCTCTCCAGTTCACCACCCCAACAGCATAAAAGTCTACAAAATATCTAATAGCTATCTACAAAATATCTAAGTGTCTACAAAATATCTTATAGATATCTAGTAGATATTCTGTGATGTGGTGGGCAAGGGCGACGGAATGCCGCTGCCAATCGACTAATATTTTAGAGCTTGACCAAAAAGTATTTAGGCTTAAAATGCCGTCTCTGTTATTACATTAGTATGGACAGTGAGAGATTCAGAGCATTTCATTTAGTTCATTAAATACGTTTAAGCCTAAACACAACGTGGTGCAAGCCAAGCTTGATAATAAATATACTTAACAAAAACTTTAAAAAACGAAACGAAAGAGACGAAAAAAACATTATGCTTAATCGAAAAACTTGGGTATTTTACTAAGTAATACTGAGGTAATACCTATCTTACATAAATTGTAATCACAAACCGATATTGGTTTCTACAGATTTGTACATTACGTAATATCTATTATTATAATTCAAATCGATGTGAGAGTGAGATGTCCGGTAGTTTTTATAAGCTTATTCGCCAATAATTTGGAACCAGTGTAGCGAAGGTTTTTGCCGCCCCAGGCAGAGACCTAATTTGCTGCGCCTTTCCCTCTACAATTTCAAATAGTTTTAAATCAGTGTTGAAGCGTGGATTTACGAAAATGCTTATTAAATAATATTTATGACTAGGTATCTATACCTAGTTGGTATATATTTGGTACCTTGCAATTCCAAACTACTATCGATTTTAAGGACATTTACACAAACCACAAACTGAATGCATGCAGGAAATTGCCGCCATTTTACTAAACATCTTTAATTTTAAAATGGCCGCACTTAAGCACAATCAAATGACGAATGACATGGCATCAGCGGAATATGTAAATAGGTATCATTTAACACTAATTGGTCGGTTAGCTAACTGAGTTAGTTAGATTGATTGCTTTGTTTTCCGTTTGACTACCGTATAGAAAAACAAACGAGTTCATTTCTTGGAAAAAACGTTTGGACCAAAATAGCAAAAACCATAGCATCATAACAGTTTTTGACAGTTACATTGTTATGATTAGAACTAGATTTCTGCCTCTGTTTAAAAGTCTTCATATTTGTATACTTACATATTTGTCAATGTACCTATATTGTAAATAAAGGTTTAGACATTGAAAAAAAAAATACATATTCATTTCTGAAATGAATGAGGGATTTTCCGAAAGCCATTAAAAAAAAAAGTAGTTCCTAATGGCTCGATAGATGGCGTTGACGAAACAGGGGTGCGCGACCTTGCAGATAATAAAATACAAATAAAATAGTAAGAATTTGTGTTTTTAAGTAAACAGCAAAAATATGAACATATATTTCGTCAACGGATGCGTCTGACTCAGTGACATGCATTTTTATTTACTTTTTAGCCAAAAAGGTTCGCTTCGGACCCCTCTCTGGTCAACGCCATCTATCGCCGGTTTGTTGAACTACGTTTGACTAGCTGTCAAAAAACTCCTCATTCAGCTCAGCATATACCCTGGTAACTAGGTGGGTACTTAGGTGTAAGTCCAAAAACATTATTCCTCGAAGGAATAAGTAGGTAAGTACCTACTTATCTTTAGGTACCTATGTCTACTTAAAGAACTTTTACAACGTAGAGTAAAAATCGAATGAAAAGGATATAGGTATGTTAGTTAGTTAGGTAGGACCTACTTTGATATCATTGACACTTAAAAAGGATAACGACATCGAAATTAATTAACAATGTTGTTTGAGATAAGGCGATTAAAATGTCACGTTTCTACTTTGAATATTACTTCACTTTACATTTTGTAAATAAAATCTTAAAATATCATCAGAATTTAGCGCTCCATTAAGAATCTAGGGTAATTTACCTAGTCAGTGCGGATACCATAGATTATTATTCGTATGGCTTTCTATTCCTGCGGAAATTACAAGTTTATGTCAATAGTTTTAAGCCATAGTTTGGCTCTCGGGGTCAGTTCGTTTAGTTCCCGGGTTCCGCCGTCAAATCTTCTGCCAGGGCACTCATTCACTATGTGCTCGATAGTCTGCTCCGGAGCACCACAGTCGCACTTGGGTGAGCTTTTGATGCCTCACTTGTAGGTAGATGGTAGTTACACCGAGCGACTCCAGTTCTAATTCTATTCAGGCAAGTCCAAGGTTTTCGGTCCAGTTGGAAACCAAGAAGCTGCTTTGTAGGTACGGAGACCAGATCTGTGCCTGCCTGCATTTCCGCTTGCCACGCGGAGTACCATTTTGGACTCACATCGAAAGGCGACGTGGCTTCCTCTTCTGACCAGATAGGTTTGCGGGATGGTAGACGAGAGTTTGGAACGTCGTCCAAGGTCCTCCTGATAGGCATCTGGTATGGCTGCAGATTGTTTCGCGCCTTTGCCCATTCAACAGAAGCCGCCCGTGTCCGCCTGAGATGTGGCGGAGCGATATGTGCCAGCACTGGAAGCCACGGTGTGGGGGTTGGTGTAGGGTGCCCGTGATTGTACGCATGGCTCGGTTTAGCTGGACGTCCACCTTATTAACATGCGCACTGCGATACCATACCGGGGCGCAGTACTCTGCGGCGGAGTAGACAAGTGCCAGTGCAGATGTACGTAGGACGTCGGCTCGGGCTCCCCACGTAGTCCCAGCGAGACGGCTCAGAAGGTTGACTCTAGTTTTTACTTTTTGGCTGGTGTTCTGCATGTGCTCCTTGAAGGTCAGTGAGCGGTCTAAAGTAATTCCAAGGTACTTTGGGTTGAAGTTATGCCGGACCCTTTTTCCGCAGAAGGTGACTGTGAGTTCTTTATGGGCCAAGCAGTTTGTCAAATGGAACGCTGTAACTTCTGTTTCGGTAGGGTTTGGGCAGAGTCGCCATCTAGAGTAATACTTATACCATAGAGATCTAGAGAGATGCCAACCAACGCGCTGAGTACGAAACCTAGTGTCGCATCACCACCAGTAACACGCGATAAAGTATTTCGTTAGCTTGAATGTGTTCATTATCCATTGCGGTATCAGAACTCAACGTTCGAATAATCTTTAGTACTACGCAAGCATTGTAAACTATTTACACATAATATCTCGACTGGCTTTCAGCCTCATAATATATTTAATCCTTACTGTCGCGAGCAATGTGTTCCGTTTTTGCGTATATTGCTGCGACACTGGCCCCGCCCCCTTTTCACACCTCCCTTTAGTTTTTGTGATCTGTGGCGGATACCTTGACCATGCATTCACACAATCACCCGTGATTCTAAAATCATCAAACTGAAAAACTTTCACTATAGATTGCAGAACAGAGCCAGCGACGTAAAAAGTATCAGCACTGATAAAAAATTTACCCTTTATGCTAGGTATCTAGAATTAGCTTAGTCAAAGTTTAGAAAGCCATAATTTTATTATTTTTTGTGACTTGACGCGAAGTACACCTAATGGTATAAGGGCCATACTTATTACTTACACCATAAGTGCTGCCAGAATTGAAGGCAAGCCACCCCCACCACAAGACGAAAGTGCCCATGACGGCGTTGACAGGGTTGCCGAGAGGTAGGGGCGCTGTCCCGTGCGCGTAGCGCCCCAAGCGGGGCCCCAGCATCAGGGCCGAGGCGAACGCTGATGTACCACCTGGGGACAGTTGTGTTTAGAATTGAAGTAGTTGCACATTACGTTTTAAGTAATAAAAGGTTTTGCCTTGGAAAGTGTCATAATTTTTTTGTGCGCACCTACAACTTGACACGTCATTCCATCAAACCCTTCAATAATAATTATGCTAAAAATGAACCTATGCTAAAATTCTGGTATTGTAGTGGGATCTGACTACAACGAGTTTGATTGAGGTCGTGATTTGTTTAGACAAAAACACACAAAAATTTGTAGGTACCAATAATTAAACTCTATAGTCTAGTATTATTTTTGTCTTTTAAATAAATTCTCCTTACCCCCATTGCCGACTACCTGCAGGTACGTATAGGTATGGAAATATTTAATTCCATTGATATAAATTGGTTTCAGACTTTGCGTGTCTTTTAGACTGGGAGATTTTTAATAACTTTCCTCGGGGCTAGCTCAGACCAGCCGAATATTTTGCGATTTCATGTTTGCTTCCGTATTAAAAGTTGTTCAGTTTGGTCTGAACCACCTCTTAAAAGTAAATTGATAAAAAATATACCAGTATGTAGCTGCATTCACCTACCCATAGAGCTTACTATTGTCTACAAACCAATAAGATGCACAGGGCCGGAGCCAGCGATGTCGACCGCCCCCAGTTTGTTGAGGAAGCCATGCTGCCCCCACACCCAGCCCGCTGGCACGCAGTACACGATCGTGTTCAAGAACGAGAACAGACAGTAAGCCTTGAAGTTGCATCTAGAGGAAAGAAGATTAGGTATGTTTAATCTGTTTGTTCTCATAGGTAGGTACCTCGCCGATTTCGATTAAAGCAAACATTCAGTATGGTTTTATGATCATGCATAGTGTGTGCGCCCTTAGCACAGATGATTTTCTTGTTTTACTTATAGAACTCGGCGCTTATAATTTTAATTCGGTAGGCAGTTACTATTCTTAACCCTTAAAGAAAAGCAAAAACATGTAGGTACTCCACGTTCCCCATAAGCTAATTTTCCAAGTGCATAGAAACAGTGTTAATGTACATCATCATCATCATCATTAGCCTGTCATCGTCCACTAGGCAACATAGGTTTCCCCAGGTTACGTCACACCACAAAACTCTATCCTCAGCCTTCCTCATTCAGTCGCTACCTGCTACCAGTCTCAGGTCGTCAGTCCAGCACCGGAGGGCATTCCCCACACTATACCTATCACTTCGTGATCTGCATTCTAAAGCTCGGATTTCCCATCGGTTGTAAGTTTTTCAGCAGATATGACCAGCCCATTGGCACTTTAGCTTACTAATTGCTATACAATATGAACTCACCTCTCTGCCATAGCACCACTGACAATAGTCGTAGCGGTAGTCGCAAAAGACAGTTGGAACAGGAATGACGCGAACACTGGACCCATTAGAGCGTCCCCCACCGGGGGGTCCACTAAGAAGTCACCGACCCCTATGAACGGGTTCGAGAGGGGGCCCTGGCCGAAAGACATGCCGTAGCCAAATATCCAGTAGGTGAGACCTGGGGGCGCAAAATAATTAGAAGACAGAGAATAGATATAATGTAGCAATTTTTCCTCATTTGGTTAGTTTTGTCAGGACCGTCTGAACCATACTGGGCGCTGGGGTGCGAAAATCAGGCTGCACCCCCCTTTCCAACAAAAATAAGCAACATTTAATGTTTACGAGTATATTCCATTTTCCGCCCCACGCTCTCTGAATTTGCCGCTCGTGTTAGACCATCAATTTAATTCTTGTAGTAATAAGATCTAAATTGGCTTGAACATCGCTAGTCGCAATTGAGCAAGCCGAATGCGCCGAAACATGAGCTGAATTTGTAAACAATGTTGGTGCCCACATTTGTATAGGTAGGTATTCATAATAATGAATGATTGTTAAGTAATTTTCAAAATTAGAAGTTTACGCGTAGTATGTGAATAAGGCGATCGGCTTGCGCCTCCTAGGTCCCTGCGCCCGGGTCCCACGTACCCCTTGCGCCCCTGGGTAAAGACGGCCCTGAGTATTGTAGGGTTTATCACCTAAGACAAATAAAACACAAACTCACCACCAAGCGAAATATCGGCTAAGTTCTTCATCATAATATTGGCTTCGTTTTTAATAGAGACGCATCCTGACTCCAGCATGCCGAAACCTATTGCATAAGCAAATAATATTTGTAGGGTCCAACTTAATGTGTTGACGGTTTTTAAGGGGTTGGTTAGTAAAACTGAAGATCTTTCTTTATGGAATGAAATTCACATCGAAACGCATAAAAAGAAATCTACTGTCCTATACAAAACTGCTAACCTAAACTCGACTCAAATGTCGCTTGGAAGAAAATAAATAAAAGAAAAAGATGATGAAAAAAAAAAGAGTTAAACGAGAGTAGATGCATAGTAATATCTGTACCTACTTATAAAAGAGATCCGTGAGTGACTGAATGACTGACTGACAGACAACGTACCTACAGCACAGTATAAGAACGAGTATTTAGTACTACATACCTACCTACAGTCTAAACAGCTGAAGATAGAAACCTGAAATCTGGAGACACGGTAGTGTAAGGAGGTTGTATAGCCATAGCTTGCTGGCTGGTTCTAATTTAAATTTGGAACGTTGTCGAATCCCGTGGTGGATTTCAATTATTAGTAAACGTAGTGATTATTTGTTCAGTGTTATTATTAGACAAGGGAGAGTCGAAGATAGGTGCTAGAAGAAAATAGTCAAATAAAATTTAAATATCTATATAAGCAATAAAGCTTTTATTTTAATCTACCGTTGAGTTTACGCCTCCACAGTAGTCAAGTCAAGACGAGCCAAGCGAAGCGCAAGGGCACTACCTACCTTTTCTCGAACGAAGCGCTTCGTCTTTTTTTGAACATGGTTTTTATATTCTAATTTCATATTTAACAATTTGTAAATTATATAATTAATTTAATATTGATTATTGTAAAGCACTGACATTGTAATTATTGTGAAGTAGTTTTCTTATTTGTATTATTTTGTTTGTTTGTTTGTTCTTTTAACTGTGATGTAAGTTTTGACATGTTTTATTATTATTGCTAAGTACTTGTAATGATTGTACATTTTTTATGTTTTTTTCTTAATATTCTATGCACTATGCAGCTATTGTTGTCTCTGAATAAATGAATTGAATTCTACAGAGGATGTAGGGATGCACTAGAAACGATTTTTCGAAAAATCGATCCCAGGGAGGTTATCCACGCGGACGAAGTCGCGTGCAAAAGCTCGTACCTACCTAATTAATTTTATTAGTAGGTATTTTGAGTACCTATGGTTCAGCCTAATGAGCTAAACATGGACGCAGCTAATACGTATTCAGAATGCCCGGGCTGATAAATTGCTGATACCTAATTCACCATGTGTATTTGACTAATTTACCGACCGACGATTCAGTAGCGCCGCGATGCAGCCGGAATCCTCAATGATGCTATATTTTAAGAGGATATGTGAATAAAATAAGATTTTTCAAAGCGTCATATATCATGAAGTACTGACAGTAGGAGTATGAATTGCGGATATGTGTAAATTGAACATATAATTGAAGTTTTGATTAGAGCCAAAACACGATTAAGACACATTTTCTCGATAGAAAAACAAGCCAAAGTAGCCTCCGTCTTTATCGATAAACGCTTGGAACTGCTAAACGGTGAATAATAGAAACACGAGACTTGATTTAAAATAAAGATATTGATATTTTATAAAGTTTGATTAGAGCAGAATTGAACTTACATATATAGTATAATCACAATTAAATAAAGTTTGTTTTAGGCCTGCGTCGTTTCAGGCGCGCGCGCCGCCCCATCTCTTTCTCTCGCATCAGGCAGTAACATAAGCTATCACATGCCCATCTCGCTTCAATTATTTATCGACATAGGCCCTTAACTGCCAGCGTCTAAATTAAGGCGTGATGCTAAAAGGGTCCAACTTAATATGCTGACGGATTTTTAAGAGGATGATCCGGCCATCAAACTGAACAACTATCTGTATGGGACTAACATCGAAATCCTGAAAAAGAAATCTGCTGTCCCATATCCTAACTAAGGTACCTACATAATGTTTAAGTAAGGTCCGCCACACACAGACGGAATTGCGATCCGGAATCCTGATTCAGGATCCAGTGTTGTCAACTATGGTGAAAAAATGAAATAATTAAAAAAAAAATGTTTCAGAAATTGTTTAAAGATTACTGTGTAATGTGAACAAAATGAAACCATAAAATAAACAAGTTATTAACAAACAACAATTTACAGAAAATTTTCAAAATTTCTCCCTTACACAGAAAAAAAAAATAGCAACTTAGAAAAAATTCCTTTTTGTTATTTTGTGACCCAATTCTTCATCATGGCTGCATTCTCAATCCACCAAAAAGGTCGAAAATTATGTAGTCTACCCCAGATTTTCCGTTGGACCATCTGAACTCGACCACTCTGTATATCTTGTATCAAAATTAAAAATGTTTCTTTCAATAAAAGAAACTCTCTCATGAGTAATGCGAGAAACAAATCTGTTTTGATTCAACAAACCCAGTACCTAAATACAATTCAGGTCACAAGAAATTCAATCTTTAATTTTGAGAACTAAACATTATTTAAACGTTACGGGAATTTGAGAACTTCTTATCGTGTGGGCAGAGCCCTGGGGTGCGATTTTTGAAACTATCTCTGGTGGTAGTAGTCGTTACATAAAAAGCACGTCAGAGGCCGTAAGGCGGGTCTGAAAAAACTGACACCAGGGGTGCGATTTTTGAATCTCATTCGCTGAGCTCTGCAGTTGAAAATCTCAAAATTACTATGGGGATATGCATGTTTCCACTGCTGATTTGACATTCAAAAGTCCAGAAGTGCGATTTTTGAAAGTCAAATCAGCATTAGAAAGATGCGTATCTCCATATATTTTCAACTGCCGAGTTCAATGTATGAGATTCAAAAATCGCACCCCTGGTGTCAGAGTTTTTTCAGACCGCCCGCCTTACGGCCTGTGACGTGCTTTTTATGTAACGACTACTACCACCAGAGATTGTAGCCGGGACCAACGGCTTAGCGTACCATCCGAAGCACGGAATCATTTTTCTTTTCAGAAAACCAGGTGATTCAGCCTGCAATGTCCTAACCAACTGGGGAAAAATGCACAAAGTGACATATACCTAGGTGTCCCCCGTGGGAATCGAACCCACGACCTCCGTGTCGAGAGCAAATGCTCTTAACCATTAGACCACGGAGGCTATTTGAGATTAAGAAATTATATCAGTTGAAAGGTTGGAATCCCTCATTCAGGAGTGCGGTTTTTGAATCTCATTCGCTGAGCTCAGCAGTTGAAAATTTCAAAATTACTATGGAGATATGCATCTTTCTGCTGCTGATTTGACTTTCAAAAATCATACTTCGGGAGTTCGATTTTTGAAAGCCAAATCAGTAGAAAGATGCATATCTCCATAGTAATTTTGACATATATACAACTGCTGAGTTCTAAGTATGAGTTGAAAATGTCAAAATTACTATGGAGATACGCATCTTTCTACTACTGCTTTGACTTTCAAAAATCGCACTCCTCAAGTATGATTTTTGAAAGTCAAATCAGTAGTAGAAAGATGCATATATCCATAGTTATTTTGACATTCTCAACTGCTGAGCTCACCGAATGAGATTCAATAATCGCACTCCAGGACAATACCTATTCTAACTTAGTCTTGATGTAATTTTCGACAGGGCTGTAGATAAAACAAAGGCAAACTGCTTTTAAAAAGAGGTCAAGAAACAAGGTTGAAGATTATTATTATAATTTTACATTTATCCTCAGTTTATTTAAATTATACCTACCTACATATTATTCTTTTTTCTTATGATTTATTCCACGTACGTATACCACGGCTAACCAATCCACGGTGACGTGAGTTATGAGGCGACTAAAGGAATGGGCATCAATGTCCAAAAAAATTAGCTGGATTGCGATTTTTGAAACTCATTTGTTGAACTCAGCAGTTGAGAATGTCAAAATTACTATGGAGATATGCGTCTTTCTACTTTCAAAATTCATACTACAGGAGTGCGATTTATTAAAGTCAAATCAGCAGTAGATAGATGCAAATCTCCATAGTAATTTTGACATTTTCAACTGCTGAGCTCAGCGAATGAGTTTCAAAAATCGCACTCCTGTGTTGAAAAAGAAAGAGAAAGAAAAAAAAGAGAGAAAGTTGTTCAGTTTGAAGGTCTGGAATGCGAGTTTTGAGTCTCGTACGTTGAACTCAGCAGTTGAAAATGTATGGAGATACGCATTTTTCTACTGCTGATTTGACTTTCAAAAATCGCACTCCTGGAGTATGATTTTTGAAAGTCAAATCAGCAGTAGAAAGATGCATACCTCCATAGTAATATTGACATTTTCAACTGCTGAGTTCAAAGTATGAGTTTCAATAATCGCACCCCTGATCATCCCCTTAAAATGGTTTCAGCTAATTTTGTTAGACCTGATTTAGCATTGATTTGAAATATTTAAACTGTATTTTGCCGGAAATCTGACAAACCACAGGCAGAGAGATTAGGAGTGCGATTTTTGAATCTCATACGTTGAACTCAGCAGTTGAAAATGTATGGAGATACGCATCTTCCTACTGCTGATTAAACTTTTAAAAATCGGACTCCTGGAGTATGATTTTTGAATGTCAAATAAGCATTAGAAAGATGTATACCTCCATAGTAATAGTGTCTCAACTGCTGAGTTCACAGAATGACTTTCAAAAATCGCACTCCTAGACTGTGTTTTAACACCTGGAGTGCGATTTTTGAATCTCTTTCGCTAAGCTCAGCAGTTGAAAATGTCAAAATTTCTATGGAGATACGCATTTCACTTTAACAAATCGCACCTCTGCAGTATGATTTATCAAAGTCGAATCAGCAGTAAAAAGATGCATATCTCCATAGTAATATTGACATTTTCAACTGCTGAGCTCAGCGAATGAGATTTTAAGTCAGATCATAAGCTATCAAACAAAAAAGTTTCATCAAAATCGGTTCAGTAGTTTTTGCGTGATACTCGTTCAAACAAACAAACAAACACACAAACAAACAGACAGACAAAAAATCCAAAAATTGGTGAAATGGAATCAGGGACACCTAAAAACCATATCGTAACTTTTTTTTGTTAATATCTCCAATGTACAGACAAACTTCCTGTTACAGTTTTATAATAGTATAGATTCTTAGTGCCTATAGATAGCGCATTTTAGGTTTACACCCTATACTAAAGTATAGGGTATAGGTATATATATACTATGTATACTAAAGCAGATCAACAAACTTACCCGTCTGCATAGTGAAGATTATGAAAGAAGAAGTTAATATCCAGTTAGTGTCCTCCAGGTCTATCTCGAAGTTATCCTGGAGGTTCACAGTCGTATTGGTCAGGTTTGGGGACCTTAGGCCGACCGTGTGAGGGTATGTCCAGTTTAGATCCATTGCCTTTACTTCCTAGCACAGTTTAAAAAAAATAAAACTATGTTTTTTTTATGGTTATTCGTTTTATGGTCTTTGTGAAGATTATTTTCTTTGATTAAGATTAAGTATAAAGAATTTTTTTTCTTTTTATTTTTTTGTTTTTCGAAACTAGCCCATTTTTTTTTTTAATTTGTTATAATTTTAATCTTTTTGTTGTTATTGTTCATTAATATAGGTAAAAACGAATATAAAAATATTTTTTATAGTTACTTAAATTATTATTTTAGCACTTAGAAATTAATTAAATAAATGAATCACATGAATTCCATTTTTATTAAATTTAATTTAATAGATAGAAATGATAAAAAAAAAATGAATCACATGAATTCGATTCTTATTTAATTTAATTATTTTATTAATTATCATTTTATTGTAATTCGATTTAAATTGATTATGTAATTTATTAGATAAGCTGCCCAAATAGCGCCATATAAAAATTAAGTAGTTTAAAACCCAATTTTTTATTTTTTTCCCGAATTGAAGTAAATTTATTCACATCACTAAAGAAAACAGCGGCCGGAAAAAGGTCTAGATGTCAATTTGAGCGGAAAAGCGTAGCAAATGAGCCAGTTTAGTGTTTTCAGCATTATTTATACAAGACTACGAGAGCATGCGGTCGCGTGACTGTGTAACGTGGATGTTCGATGTTTTTACTTTACGATTGTATAGTGGATGCGGCATGGAAATGCTTACGTTTTGTCTCAAAGAGAATAGTTCCTTTATGTTCATGTAACTTTTCTATAGGAGCGTCGGTGGCGCGTTGCTAAGAGGTATGGACACCCAATTATTTGGGTCCGGGTTCGAATCCGCAAGGACAACATGACATGTACCAATGAGAGTTACGCGGTTATTATTAATTGTAGACATTTTAACGGGTTCTTACCGCGTTTTGGTATATTTAGATAGAGTCATCCCGTGATCATGGCAGTTGTAACACTGCCGAAATATCGGGAACTCAGATATACCAAAACGCGGTAAGAACCCGTTAAAATGTTTATTTCTAGATGTACCAATGAGTTTTTCTAACTTATGTACGTAATACCGACTGCTCTCGAACGGTGAAGGAAAACATCGTGAGGAAACCTGCATACGCTGACGAAGAAATTCTGATGTGTATGTGAAGTCTACCAATCCGCATTACTCCCTCCCTGACGGTAGGGCTGTGCCCTGCAGTGGGTCGCTTATAGGCTGATGATGATGATGAACTACTCTATAGTTTTGCTATAAATTCCAGAATTGGGCCTACAAAATCTACAAATTTCCTACAAAATGGGTATATTATGATCCTTTTCTTCAATAGCAAATGTGGCTCCTCAATCCATATGCACATCCGAAGCTCTGTCCACTGTGACGGGGATAGTGAGCCCGTCGCCACTTGTAATGACAGTGGGTACAATACATGCCTCGAAATTGCAGCATGCAGGTTTGTTTCACGATGTTTTCCTTCACCGAAAAACCAGTGGTGTTACAAATCGTTAATAAATTCCGAAAAACTCATTGGTACGAGTCGACCGATTTTTGAATCTCATACGTTGAACTCAGCAGTTGAAAATGTCAATATTACTATGGAGATATGCATCTTTCTACTGCTGATTTGACATTCAAAAATCATACTTCAGGAGTGCGATTTGTGAAAGTCAAATCGGCAGTAGAAAGATGCATATCTCCAAAGTAATTTTGACATTTTCAACTGCTGAGTTCAACGAATGAGTTTCAAAAATCGCATCACACACGACAAAGCGTTTTGACGAGAAAAACGTCATGCGCGCTCTTTCTAGCATAAGTAAAGATGGAGGCACATCTTCAATTTTATCGTTTTCTCGGGGTTGGCATACGAGGCCTACTGGACGGGGATCGAACCACCGCCTTGTCCTACACGGCAGGAAAGGCTAAAAATATGCCGTATTCAAACTAAGTACTTCCGATGCGCAGCGCAGCGCTTCAAATCCTTGGTTATATATCCTAACTAGCATTGATGTCTCAACGGCTAATCGTCGCTAATTTGTCTTTCGGATACATTTGACTGCTGATTTAGTTTTTTGTTAAAATGTATTTATTACCTGCTTACTCGAATACATTGTGCCATGTTTGTTAAATAGATGTCAATGCTATTTAAATAAGTTAGTTACTAACTGCACAAAATGAAACACACCCTGGATCCCACCTGCCGAGCATGCGGAGAGGATGAAGAGACTATGGAGCATGTTCTTTGTGACTGTTATTAAAGTATTTTCTTTAGATAGTGAGTAAGTTTAACAATAAAAAAATCATTTTTTCTTGGTCTTTCTTTAAT
Organism: Agonopterix arenella; assembly: GCA_927399405.1. Taxonomy (NCBI): domain Eukaryota; kingdom Metazoa; phylum Arthropoda; class Insecta; order Lepidoptera; family Depressariidae; genus Agonopterix; species Agonopterix arenella. The sequence continues at coordinate 3,362,454 of OV656716.1, read as the reverse complement.
TTAAGATACTATGTTGTTTAAAAGAAATTGATCCTTATGAATGACTGTTTCGGTTGGTATCATAAAATACAGGATGTTTTTTTTTTCACATTTCACCGGTTCGATTCCCGGCTCAAGCAGATGATTTTTCAAAAATCTTTAATGCAGTTTTAATTAAATTTGAAAATAAAGGAATGTTTCCTTTCAGTAAAATTAGCCACCATAAATATTAAGGGTACTTTCCCTCCAACCACGGCCTTTTTTTCCACCCTTTATATCTTATGTATAGGTGTTGGAATATGACACCGTGCGACCTGTATTGCGCCGTAAAAGCTGCAGCGCTGGTGGTGCTATGTGGTTTAAAGGTAAATGATACTTTTCCTTACACCTGTATACAGAATAGGATAAACAGTTGCATTAGTTTAATGTGCCTAATGACCCTGTGTATGGGACCAACATTGAAATAGCAAAAAAAAACGAGTAGGATTACGTTTTGTATGGAACAGCTGATTTTTTTCGCGTTTTCGAATTTGGTCTCATATAAAGTATAAAGTTGTTCAGTTTGATGGTCTAATTATCCCCCAGGCGGAGGACATTCGCCTTTTGGTGGGTTTTTCCGATTCAGTTTGCATAGAATGTGCTGCCATCTATTAACTATTTCGCAGAACTATGAAAAAAAAGATTTTATTGTCTATGTCAATGTCTAATTGACATTATTGACAAATTCACAAAATGGCTACCTATCTTGCCTAACGTGCGCGTTGTTTGTAGTTTTCTTTCAATTTACAACAACGATTACAAAAACGATTACAGGAATAGTAAGGATACTGGAATTTCACTCGATCGGTGCGGGATTGAACGAAATCTAGCATTCAAAACAATAATATCCATCGGTATGAGTAGATATAAGTAGGTATGTATAGTATAGGTTGAATTATTGTCGGTGAAACATAGATGGCGCTAGCTAGCCTTCAATTTGACATAAGGTGGATGCATAATGTTGCCACGAGTGGGTTCTCTTTTCTTATATACTTATATTACTCTTTGTTATCCCCTTTTAAAATCTTCAGCATATTAAGAAGGACCCTACTACAAGGTGTAACAGCCCTTTTCAGACTGAAACGGTGCACTCAGACCATCAAAATCAACAACGTTCACTATGGAGCCTACCTCAGGAAACGCGAAAAAAATCAGCTGTCCCATACAAAACTGCTGTATCTACCCGACTAAAATGCTGATTACAGGAGTGCGATTTTTGTTGAAAATGTCAATATTACTATGGAGATACGCATCTTTCTACTGCTGATTTAAAAAATCGCACTCCTGGAGTATGATTTTTGAATGTCAAATCAGCAGTAGAAAGATGCGTATCTCCATAGTAATTTTGACATTTTCAACTGCTGAGCTCAGCGAATGAGATTCAAAAATCCTGTATGGAGCCAATCAATATCGAAATCACGAAAAAAAATGCTTAGGAACTATTTATAGGCACTAAGAATCCTGATTCCCGCCTGTGTGTAGTATTACGCTGACAAAATAAAAGTGCACCTACTCTACGACTGGTCCTACGACTCATTTTAAAAGACATCTCGAACCGTTTTCAAAAACAAATTCTGATAGAAACGACATCTAGTGGGCTTTAATTGTAGTAGCAGAAAGAATAGTGAGCCGCCTAGCTTGTCAACCAAGGCTTGTAATTATTATTTCTACTTGCCGACAGATTTCGCTCGAATACTTAATTAATCTATCGCACAAGAGATGGCGCTGCTAGGATTTTTCTAATTTCATACGTGTTTCAGACGAATATTTTCTATGAGAAACGCGATTGCCTAGCCCTCCGAAAATTGCGTGCGCGTGCCGTTTTTTTCATTGCGATTAAAAAAAAGAATTAATAAAAGTACTTTTATATATTTTTTTATGATTTCAACTAATGGTGAATATTTGAGTATAAATACCAAAAATCGTAAACTATTTTAGGTTCTTCTAAAACGAGAAATTTTTTTAAAAATACGAGAAAGTACGTTATCTTTGTGACGATTTTCTATCGAGTAAAGTAATTCCAAACGTGTATTCAATTGATGATTCCACTACTGCCCTGCCTAGCTAGCATGCCACCCACGACAAAGCGTTTAAACGAGAAAACGTCATGCGCGCTCTTTCTGGCCTACGTAAAATAATAAAGATGGAGGCACATCTCGATTTTTGTCGTTTTCTCGGGGGTGGCATGCTAGCTAGGCAGGCGCTGGTTTACTCCGTCGCAGAATTCTGCGCTCCGGTATGGTACCGCAGTGCACACAGAGACAAAGTTGACACCCAGCTCAACGAAGCCATGCGTCTAATTACGGGAGTAATTAAATCAACCCCACTGCCATGGCTTCCTGTTCTCTCGCACATCCCTCCACCGGAGCTCCGCAGGAATAAAGCAGCTGGCAAAGAATGGAAAAAGTGCTTTCAACAGAATCACCAAATACCCATGCCTATAAGGAAAACGCTGGAGTCTATTCCTACTTACCGTCTCCCGTCCAGATCACCTATCTGGACCGACGGCCGAATTCACTCCCAGTACGATATTAATAGTGCATGGCGGTCAGATTGGGGCCTTTTTGATCATCTGCATGCAAGCCTCGTGCGTGACCCGACTGTCGAACCGGCTGGTTTTGATAAGGACCGGAAGACCTAAATCGGTTCAGAACTAACCACGGGAGGACCAACCACCATCTCTACAAGTGGGGCCTGAGGGAGTCACCGATGTGCGACTGCGAAACCCTCATCCATGTGGTAAATGAGTGCACCTTGCGCCGCTTCCCCGGTGGAATTAAGGAACTCCGTAGATTAACCCCGGCTGCGGAAGACTGGCTCAAACACCTTGACCTTGAAATTTAGACCTCCCCGGATCCAAGCAGGAAGATAAAAAAAAAAAGATGCCATACGATATGATGATGATGATGAATACTGAGGTATAACTTTGGTTTCGAATTAAAAATTGTATAAATCTAGTCGAAAAATTAAAAATAAAAGATGCCTCCAAGGTGTTTCGTCCTACCCTATAGGGCCTTAAAATCGAGAGGCTTTGACTAAAACGTAGTGATTACTTGCTCAGTGACAATACCTATCGAGCAGGCGGAGGACAGTCGCCTTTTGGTGGCTTTTTCCGATTCAGTTTGCATAGAATGTGCTGCCATCTATTAAATATTTCGCAGAACTATGAAAAAAAAGATTTTATTGTCTATGTCAATTCAAAATGGCTACCTATCTTGCATAATGTGCGGGTTGTTTGTAGTTTTCGTTCAATTTCGTGACGATTTAGTGATGTTCTGGAGTTTCTGTTGTTCTCTTACCAATGTTTAGATTACAGGAATAGTAAGGATACTGGAATTTCACTCGATCGGTGCGGGATTGAACGAAAACTAGAATTCAAAACAATAATATCCATCGGTATGAGTAGATATACTATAAGTAGGTATGTATAGTATAGGTTGATTTATTGTCGGTGAAACATAGATGGCGCTAGCTAGCCTTCAATTTGACATAAGGTGGATGCATAATGTTGCCACGAGAGGGTTCTCTTTTCTTATATACTTATATTACTATTTGCTATATAGTTAGAGTTACCGTTGACAATAAGCTAGATGAATTCGTAGTCTTTTGAATGACGAGTTCATATTAGCTGTCTGTCTGTCTCGTCTCGACCGATATCGTACGAATTTTTAGAGAGATAGAGTACCTACATCGTGGAGTAGAATAGGGTCGGGTTTAGATAGGGAAAAATATCACATGCCCTTGTGGACGCAGTTCTTTAAAAAGTTAGTAGGTTATAAATACCTACATGGAATTGGATCAAATATTCTTTATTCCTGGAGGTCAGGAGTGTGATTTTTGAATGTCATTCGCTGAGCTCAAAAGTTAAAAATGTAAAATTTACTATGGAGATATGCATATTTCTACTGCTGATTTGTATATCAAAAATCATACTTCAATAGTGCGATTTCTGAAAGTCAAATCAGCAGTAGAAAGATGCGTATCTTCAACTGCTGAGTTCAGCGTATGAGATTCAAAAATCGCACTCCAGAACGGTAACGGAACGGTATGGTTTTACCTCACCCCCTCTTGGAAGACCCAGACGATAGTAAGCAATGGTGTATTCCTCCCCCATTCTCACTTACTCAGCATCGCACGTGCTTACCTCTTCTAATCAGTGCGAGCCTGTTTCTATGAAGTGACAGTGAAGTTTCCATGGTGTGCCTTCGTATATAGACTGTCCTCAAACCCGTTCAGAAAATCATAGATTAATATGTATATAATGGACTTTCATGTCCAGTAAAAGTGCCACGGTTTTCGAGATATTTTGACATTTTAATTTGTTTCACATATGCCACCCTGGGTGACGGCTACATTCTTGCGCCCAAATTGCTTTTTCTTGGGTGTAGAGACCCTGGGGCCGTGGGGGCCGGACGCCCGACAGCTCTTTAAAGAGTTGTCGTCGCGCTTGATTGAGGTGTCCGGTGACCGAAGGGCTGGCGCGTACCTCGGGCAACGAATATCCATTGCCATCCAACGAGGTAACGCAGCCTGGGCACCCTCCCGCAGGACGGTGGCCTCGAGCACGTCTTCTGTTTAGTGTAAGTCGAACGGAAGTCGTGCTCGATATAGTGGCTCATTTTTTCTTCGCCTACTTTATTTGTTTTTATTTTTAATTATAGCCATATTTAGCCATAATTTGTTTCTGGAATTCAGAACCTGTAGGCCTAGCATGCCACCATTGCCACCCCCGAGAAAACGATAAAAATCGAGATGTGCCTCCATCTTTATTACTTTACGTACGCCAGGAAGAGCGCGCATGACGTTTTACTCGTTTAAACGCTTTGTCGTGGGTGGCATGCTAGCCGTGCTGTCATTATTTTGACCGTCGTGGCCACAAAAAAGATGTTTTTGTAGTCGGATTTCTGCATAATCTAAACTATTATAAAACTGTAACAGCAAGTTTGTCTGTACATTGAAGATATTAACAAAAAAAAGTTACGATATGGTTTTTAGGTGTCCCTGATTCCATATCACCAATTTTTGGATTTTTTGTCAGTCTGTTTGTTTGTTTGTGTGTTTGTTTGTTTGAACGAGCATCACGCAAAAACTACTGAACCGATTTTGATGAAACTTCTTTTGTTTGATAGCTAATGATCTGACTTAATCTGGTATATAATTTGTGCGGATTTTAAGTCGCGGGTTAACTCTAGTATTCTCTAAAAGTGGTGCTATCAGATATGTATGAGAAAGCTAGTGTGGCAGCTGTTTTTATATTAAAAAATTATCTTAAAGTCAACATTAAACTTTTCCTGGAATTTTCACCCACTTTCAAGCATGTGTGGTATAAAAAAAATGTGTAGAGACCAGGAGTGCGATTTTTGAATCTCATACGTTGAACTCAGCCGTTGAAAATGTATGGAGATACGCATCTTTCTACTGCTGATTTGACTTTCAAAAATCGCACTCCTGGAGTATGATTTTTGAAAGTCAAATCAACAGTAGAAAGATGCATATCTCCATAATAAATTTGATATTTTCAACTGCTGAGCTCAGCGAATGAGATTCAAAAGTTGCACTCCAGTTCAATGACACACACTAACATAATTTTAAGTAAACATTGTGACTAATCAACCTACTAAATATGGATTTTTGTCGAAATAAGTATTTAATTTAATTTAATACCTGATTCTGTTTACTTATATAGCATGCACGAAACATAACATTCAGGAAAGTTAATAACAATATGCACTATTATTAAAGTAACAAAACGAAAAATAATAAAATAAATAAACCAAACTCATATCATCGCAATAATAGGTTTCGCTCAATAACAACCTGACATTTTATTATTCAAAATCTACGAAACGCAATCAAAACAAAATAATCTCTTACAATCTGTTTCGTAAAGTTCAAAATTTATTGCCACCAATTTTGCGTCGACCACAATCAATATCAAAATCAACCTTAACACCCACTGTTAAGGTTGAGATTCGTATGAGGAAAGTAAATTGGAAGTCACCTCCCCTTGCGTTTTGGAGGCGTGGCTAGACTTCATTCGTTTTGTCGATCTCACAGATCTCAGTAGAGAACTGACAGCCGAACGTTCCAAATACGAAAATAAAATAAAATCTTTTTCATTATAAAAAGAATAAAACGCGACCGGGAAGTTTTTAATCAGTGACTTTTATTGGCCAGTGACATTTTGTGAAGTGACTTTTAATCGATTTTTTATTTGTGTTTTGTTGTTGTGATGGATTCGGAAATCAGTAAAATGCCTCAAACTAAGATCCCACCGAAAAACTTTTCTATCGAATCGATAGTGGGATTAAAAGATCGACGGTCGCCAGAAATCGATATCGAAAACAGTATATCGCAGGATTACAATCATTCGGAAGACGAAGATGTCAAAATTAGAGATGGGAAAATGGGATATTATTTCCAGCAGAATCGAGTGCCGAATTTTCCGTTTTTCATGTCGTATGATAAGAGGGTCGGTGGTTTCCATGGAGACGGGGGTCAGGGAGAGGATCTGAAGAGGGCGAGTCCGGGTAGCGTGAGGAGTGAAGTGGATAGTGATGGGGTTGATGACAGGCCGCATGGTGAGTTGTCTTTACATTTTTGTACCTTGCGAAAAAGAAACCAATTTTTTCCTTTTTTTTATTCATAAATAATACTATGTAAAAAGAAGTAAATAGGTTGGTATTATATCTAAGTATATTAAAAGAAAAAGATGGTAGTTACCTATATTGCCTATTTACCTACTTATTATGTAGGAATTCGGCCAAAATATAGGCTGATTTCAGCCGACGGCAAGCGGTCGGTTGTTCCGTTGCAGCCACTAGAAAGCTCATGAAAAGCTCTGAAACTGGTTGTGTCTTTGATCGAATGGGCGGGGGGGTTTTAGGTTTCGGATCCTTAACACCAGGTCCCTTTTGAATAACATAACGCTGCGATGCGCCGACGGCGACGGCGGCACTAAAGTAATCACATCTTAGTTAATAAAAGGTAGTTAAATATAGGTCAAATACCTCAACCCGAAGTAAGTTACAATCAACAACAAAAGTAGGAAGGTGACGAAATTTTCAAAATTTTTATTATATTTTTTTTGGGTATACCTATTTCAAGCTGTAAATTTCATTATTACCTTGCGCCTGTGTCGCCTTTACTTAACTGATTGAGTAATATTTACAAATTAGGAGACATAATTTAAAGGAACAATTTTTTTTTTGCCATTCATCGAATTTATCAGTAGGTAGACATAGACATAATATATTGTTGACAGAAGGTGTTACAAGTCATACTTAGAAACACTATTATTTATTATACTTAAATATAACATTGTTTGCTTATACAATCTTCTTCTTCTTATCGTGTGGGCAGAGCCCTGGTGTCAGAGTTTTTTCAGACCGCCTTACGGGCTCTGACGTGGTTTTTATGCAACGACTACTACCACCAGAGAAATTTTTTTTTATATTATTATTTTTTTTTGTTTTTTTTTTTTATAAAAATACCACCAGAGATAGTGGCCGGGACCAACAGCTTAACGTGCCATCCGAAGCACGGAATCATTTTTCTTTTCAGACAGTCAGGTGATTCAGCCTGCAATGTCCTAACCAACTGGGAAAAAACGCACAAAGTGACATTTCACTAGGTGTCTCCCGTGGGAATCGAACCCACGACCTCCGTGTCGAGAGCCAATGCTCTTAACCATTAGACCACGGAGGCATATACCTACCTATAGGTATATTTAATTTCTAAATAATGTTGATATAAAAAGTGAAAAAAAATTTGATTATTATTTATGTAAGTATATTTATATATTATATTTATTTATTTGTATAGGTGTATCTTATATTATTTCTTATTTTATAGGTATTCATTTTACTATCTCATAATTAAGTAGATTTTTATTTGTGTGCACACTGTTTTTACCCAAACATATTAGTTTTCCTCTCACTCAACGGTTTGCTTAAAGAAAACTCTTTTAGAGTGAAGCTCGCCTTTGTACATCACGACTTTTTGTAATTTTTTTTCATAATTATGTTTTTGTATACAATAAAGAATCTATGAAAAAAATTTCCTCGTATGGAAAATACCTATTACATATTGATTATCTATATTGATACATAAATGTACATTTATTTATATTAAAGCACTACATACATAACCATTAACCTAAAATAAAAACAAAAAAAAAAAAAAAACTAATACTACTTACAAATAAAAAATGTCCTCGAAATTTCCGCCGCTTGGCGGCAAGGTGCCCAGGAGGCTGGCAGCGTTACCTCTTTGTATGGTCAGGCTGATGCGCTGACCGAGGTAGCTGCCAGCCCTCTGGTCACCGGAGACCTCGATTAGGCGCGCCGATAATTCTTTAAATAATCGGCGCGCCTCTGGCCCCCAAGGACCCAATGTCTCGACCCCAAACGGTGCAAATATGTAAGCCTCGCCGAGGTTTACATATAAGCGTCGTTTGAGGTTTTCCGCGGTAGCCGCCGCCGCACCCGCATTGGATGAGGTCGCATGGACGTGGGACGGTGCCAGTGTATCTACACAGGTAGCGTCCCAGACCAGCGACCTCCCCAATTTCCATGGAACGAGCGTTATTCCGTCGGGCCTCTTCCCATCACAAGGGCCCGACGGATAACGTCGTTCAATGTTGCGTGGCGTGACCAGCGGCCAGCGCTCCGGGAGCAGGAGAGTCCGTGGTGGCCGAGTTCGTTGACGGCCTCACCGCATTGGCAGCGGTGAACTCTACATGTCCGAACGCCCAGACGGAGATAATAAATTTGATACATAATAAATTCGTTAAATATTACATTTAGGTAGGTACGATCTAACCATAATTTCAAAACGTTTATCACATTCAATAAACAAATAAAACCCTAGAAATTTAAACAAAACAAAAACGAACCTAAAACGCAGTAAAAGTCAGTTCAAAATTTTTACAACGTAGCGGTAAAACTAAATAGAGGTGTCATTCTCATTACTATGTTTTAAATACTTTTTTTTTTTCAAAAATAGCCGTCGGACAACCGCCGTCGGTGCCCTTTGATGATTCTATTTGTCTTTCGTTATAAGAAATTATAAGAAATGTTTCGTTTTTCGGTAAAATTTGATAAGGAATAAATAACTGTTTTAAAATTGCGGTACGTTCACTTGAATAGCGTAAAAATGCTCTAAGAATTAGTTAAACTTATTTAAAAACATTAACTGCGTAGGTAGGTTATATTACAAGCTATAATATCAGATTTTGATGAAACTTTTTTTGTTTGATAGCTTATGATCTGGAGTGCGATTTTTGAATCTTATTCGCTGAGCTCAGCAGTTGTAAACGTCAAAATTACTATGGAGATAAGCATCTTTCTACTGTTGATTTGACTTTCAAAAATCATACTCCAGGAGTGCGATTTTTGAAAGTCAAATCAGCAGTAGAAAGATGAATGAATGAATGAATGAAATATACTTTATTTACACCAAAAGAAAATACAATGCACAATAGGAAACATATACTGAATATGGTACAAATAAGGCGGTCTTATCGCTAAAAAGCGATTTCTTCCAGGCAACCTTAGGGTATAGAGGAAATATAACAAAGAACGAGTCGGTGTTATAAAAAACAAAATTATAGGTGAAAAAGAAGTGAATACAACATACATAAATACATACATATTACATAATTATAATTAACGATGCGTGATTCCATAGATTTTCAACTGCCGAGTTCAACGTATGAGATTCAAAAAACGCACTCTGAGCGGACAAAGTAGCGGGTTAGCGCTAGTACTGTAAAAAAACTACAAAACTGTAAATTTAAAAAAGAATTTTGTTTGTTTGTTTGAACGAGCATCGCGCAAAAACTACTGAACCGATTTTGTTAAAAACTTTTTTCTTTGATAGCTTATAATCTGACTTAAAATATGGTACATAATTTGTGCGGGCGAAGTCGCGGGTTAACGCTTTATAAAATAAATACATAAAATTAATTCATATACCGAATGGATAGAACAGTTAAGGTGGTTTCAGTCCATACAAAAGTTTGACGCACAATACGCGTAGACGGAATTAATAAAAGTAATATTTTATATATGGAAAAATAGCTTAGAAAATCTAGTTGCCTCGTCACAAATGAAATTTGCAAATTATAATATAATTACGAAGATATAAAGCTTTTCAAAATTTGTATGAAAGATTTCAAAGCTTTATATCTTCGTAATTATTTTATAAATTGCAAATGTTATTTGTGACGCGGCATTTAGATTTTCTAAACTATTTTTCCATATATACAAAGTTACTTATATTAATACAGTCTACGCGTATTGTGCGTCAAAGTTTTGTATAAAATTGATCCCTCTGCAACCACCTTAAGTAAAGCCCTTTTTTGCGAAGCTTTGAATTTCGAACGTTCCGTTAAAAAGACACTGCCCCGCCGCGCCCTTCAAAAAAACGTCTATCAGCTAATCCGCTGTTTATTTATCATTCCCTCTTTTATTCCATTGTATTTAATACCCTATTTAGTTTTAAACGATTAGTGATATAAAGGCGTCAAATAGGGGATAATAGAGCCCCTTTGTGGACGCATGTGTTGAGAAATAATGAAGAGGATTGTTTTGTTATTTTTAGTGACATTTAAACCGTTTTTTAGGCCAAAACCAGGAAGCTAGAAATAGGTAGGAGATCCTGTCAAGACCATGCCTTCCATTTTTTTAAGGCCAAGGGATCGAGCCCATACAACCATGTCAGATATAAACAGTTTCAAATTTTCGATAAAAATGTTTCGCAAATAATGAAATATTCCATAAAAAGTTACGTTGGCATCTTTTTCGTCTTTGTTATTTTAAAGAAACCTTTTTTTGAAATTTTGACCTTTATTCGCACAGACCGTATAGCGCCATATCCTCTAGAAAACCAAAAGAAAAACGCTCATTAGGTGTGTGTTCATGCGTTAAAAGGATCGGAACAAAATATAAATTATTATTTTTTTCTGTAAGTATAAAATAAAATACAATGAATTCGACTTAATGAGTGTTTCTATTTATTTTATTATGACTAAGCTGATTGTTGTCTATGGTTTTAACCTTATCGCATTTATTACTTTTTGCTAGGTTTTTAGTATTTTTAACTGATTATATTGAAGTTCCTTTATCGTTTTTTTTTTTAAATTGAATGAATGCATAAGTACTCATACATACTCGACAGCAATTTAAAACGGGTCACCACATTTCACCAACAACATAAACCTTAATATCTCGGAAACTAAGAATGATAGCTTATTCAAATAAAAAGTATTTTAAAGACAATTTAATACTACTAATACTTAAATTAATAAAATTCCTGGTTGCTATAAAGTAATGCCAATAAAAAATGCTAAAACCTAAATAAATTACTTTTTAAAAATTTAATTTTTAGTATTCAACATTTATTATTAATGTGGCGATTTTATCACTCACATACGCTAGAATATATGTGAAAAAAATAATATTTTAAATTTTTGGTCTGCGATAGAATTGACGTATTTGTATTCGCGTATTTGAATTAAGTAAAAATGTTATCAATTAATTTAAGAAGTATTAAATAATCTATGAAATACTTTTTATTTGAATAAGTTAGTTACCGAGATATTAAGGTAAGAAGGAATGTTGGTAACACGTTTTCATTGCTCTCGAGTGTAGTTTATTATTTACCAAGAGAATTTGGCTTTAATAAATGCGTTATACCCACTTGTAGCTGAATAATGGAGAAAAAATAAAGTTACATGTCTGTCATTTCTATTTAAAGTAAGTAAGTAATAAATCAAATAAAATCTCAGAAGCTACTCAACGTCCCATTTCCAAAAGGGTCAACGCTTAACGCTTTAATTTTGACAAATCATTTCTAAAACGGTAGCAATTCGAAACACTAGCTACTGTTTTTATTCAATGAAAACACTTCCTTTGTCCGCCATCTTGTCGCCGCATGACATTTCTCAGTTTTGCCGCCGAAACAAAAGCAGGAAGGATCCATAGACAAAAGGAAAGCAGACAATAAGTAGGTTTTCTTTGTCACCGTGTTGGTACACAGTGTTTTGTCTTTGCTCAATTACAGAGTAGTGTATTGTGGCCACATCGGTTGGAAATTTCTCTTTTATTGGCGTGACGTACCCAAAATTGTAGTTTTGTCGACGTTTCGGTTTTACAGCTTCCACATTTTTGGTTAATACGTAATGTTTCTGTGAATTTGGACGTTGTGTTTGAAATGAGATGTGTCAGTCGTTTACCTGCGTTTTGAATTGTCCTTTTGCAGACATTATTATATTATGAAGGCACGACATGATTAAATATTTAACTTTCAATTTTATTCTTCTTCGTGTCGAGCCGATGGGAGTCATTGAGTTTGGACTTGGCATCATGTTCTGAACATGATGAGCAATAAACGACTTATCATACAAGCGTTCGATCAGCTACCTAATTGCATTTAGTTTGGAAAGTCCACAATTTTGTTTGCCAATTTCGTATGCAGGGTGAAATTGATATCATTAGCATCCTAAACTAAGAGTCTACCCATCGACATTGCAGTTTAGTATGGAACAGCAGATTTTTTATTTGCTTCGATCGGTTTGCTCCCATAGTAAAAGTTGTTCAGTTTTATGGGTAGTCTCTTAGTTTAAAAAGATGCTAATGATATCAATTTCACCCTGTATAATTCCCTATCATAGGGCCCTACCTGTCTTAGAGAAAGCAATGCAACTGTTTACCCTTACAATACTCTATACATTATTTTTCTCTTTATGTATTATGCCTAGTTGTAAATATATAAATACATAAAATGTGTAGTGTGTATACACGTTAACATAAATATCAATATCTGTACGTCCCACTCATCTAGTTATAAACTAGTGAAGTATTAATAAGTTTCAGACGTGTAATAACGGACAATGATGTTCATGTTGGGATGAAGTGCCGACGCGGGTGTGGGGTGGGAGAATTATTAAACTGTAAGGGTAGTGGCACACTAGGGGGGCGAGTTTAATGCTTTAGGACTGCGTCTTGCGTACTAAATAAGACCTCAGTCTTAAGTTACTCATAACTTGGAGCAAAGATTAATGAATAGGTATTGTAGGCAATACAAAATGCAACGTGTAAACAAACAAATCAATTAATTAATTGGGTACCCAAGTAATAGGTATGTACCTATATCTACGTTATTGCACACTGAAAAAAAAGAACCCCAAAAACAAGCGCAAAATCTAAATTAACCTAAAGGAAAGAGATTAATCTGTTTAGTAGGTAGGTACTTGGGTATTTTATGAAAAAATATATATATCTTTTTAAATAATGTGAAAGGTTTTTTAAGCTGTGATCAGCTACTGTATTATTTTTTATTTTTTTTTATTGCTTTTCCAACAATAGTTGCACTTAATACAAATGCAACAATATTATGCATTACTTTAGAAATATTTAAGCTAAATGCACAACTAATCAAAGGGAAATACAGAGCCCTGAAACAAACAGATAAACAAGTTTACCTAAGTATATAACTACTTAGATTAATGCTACATTTGTATACAGTGTTTTATACAGGGTGTAAGTGACAGCCTAGCAATTACTGAAACGGTGAAATCGCGAAAAAACATAAGCTTTTCCATTTAAACAACTGGAAAGCCGATTTGTTTTCGCGATTTTGATGTAAAGAGTCCAGGTTAGTCTAATATAAGGGACTAAACTAAACTCTGATGAGTTTAATCCCATAAAGAAAGTTATTTAGTTTGATAGCAAGTTTAGTTTTTGCAATATTGCACCTATAAAGGTGCCTAATAAGTGTAAACTTTGTTAAAATTAAATTATTTGCCAAAAAAATTAACAATATAGTCAAAAGCTATCCTTTTATTACTTTATTAGTATTCAGTGTGTCCCAAACCCAACTCGTCCCAAGTTAAATTAGCTAGTAACAAGAAAGCTCGTGAGCGAAAGAGATGGCGATAACAAACGAGGCCCCGCCCTGATTGGTGGGGACGCACACCGCGCCGCGTTATTGGCCGACCCATTATGGATTTTTAGTACGAGGCGGGAACTTATCGCATCGAAAACAAACTGACAGTTCACTTTTTCCGAGGCTAACGTCAACTGCATTCAGCCAGTGTTTTTATTTTTAATTTTTGTTTTTAAGTGCTTTTCTTTCTAAATGGATTCGATGAGGCATTACGCGATGGATCACAAATCGATTAGAGAGCCTTTGACAGTTGAATTGATGAGTAAAACCGATTACAGTGATGTTAGTGTCAATACACCGCCGTCTTCGCCGAAGAGTAAAGGTATTTAAATTATCACTTTATTACGATTAAATATGATTGATGATTTGATTTATAATATACGATTATATATTATAAATCAAAGTCATTTGTCGAGAATCGATGATTCTCAGGACGAAGAACTGTCAAAACTTACCATATCGATTTGATGCCGATCGAATCGGATAGTTACTCGAAAATACCCCGAAATCACATAACATTTTTGATAAATCGTTATTTTTCCACCTTTCTAACAGATTTTCATCGATTTGTAGATTATGACTTATGAGATGAAAGTGTTTTTGCTAATTTTAAAATGTTTATCAGGTTTTATAACAACTTTTCAACACACATTTGATTTTATTTCGTAATCTTAACATCTTTGACTATTTTCAAAGCTTAACATTGAAGGTATAATATAATAAATAATATTTTTTTTTTAAATTGAATAATATTTTTATTTCAACATGCATAACAAAAAATGATACAAAAATAAATAAAGTTAATAATGTGTCCGGATCTTAACTATGCATGTTGGCAAGACATATTTATAGGCTTAGTTGGGTTAACATTGGTCCCCTCACAAGGCAAGCCTGGAAATTGGGGTCCCAGAAAATTTAAAAATGTTACAAAAACACAGGTTTCCTCGAAATAACAGCTTCGGGTCTACATAAATATTAGGAATGTAGTGGTAGTGGTTCCTAGTGACCAATCTGAATGATTGGACATCAAACAGGTAAAAGACTATAGACTTAACTTATGTATAATTATGTGTTATGTATGTCGTTATAAAACGGCAACCTCTGTAAATAGGTATGAGCCGATTACAATCAAAAAGGCAATATAACGAATTTTACGAATTAATGTTTGTCTATTATAGCTACTTACCTACTTACCTAATAGGTAGGTAGACCTACCTACTTAGGTACCTAATAGGTAGGTAGATCATCTATAGATTAAGGCCGAGATTCAGAGACGTCTTTATTTAAGCGTGTGTTCAGAATAAGTATCTACCTATGATTATAAATTATGACACAACGGCAGTTCAAACTAAAAAACACGTTTAAGTATGAACATAAAAAGGTTTTGTTAAAAAAAACACTGTTTTGCTATTTATAAATAAATTTGAAGTATGTAGATACAAAGTACCTACCTACAAAATAAGTAGTCTGCAAGTCACAAATAATAATTTCAGCAAAACATTTTTTTCAGTGAATTTCCAGCCTCAACGTTTTGTTTTCAATCACTTTCCGAAGCACATTTCCAAAACTATTCATCTTTTATAAGTCAATCAGCTAATCTTATTAACAAACGACTTATCTAAAAGCATATAATTATGACATTTAACATAAACTGGGCGGCGTTTTTGACGAAACAAAAGTAAACAAAAGCTCCTCAGGTATCTACCTAATTTACCGCTATAAAAATGCTGTCGGTAGACTATCTTGCTTTACAATTAAATATCTTAATACTGAGAGATAAGAGTTGTATTAACAGCATTAATCTTTTGTTAAACCGTAATGTTTTGTTTGTGGAACGCTAAAGCTATTATGAGATTTTTACAACTACCTTTGAAAATTTGCCGACGGGATCTTTTTTGTACAGTTTCTCCAGTTCCGTCTCAGCAATTTTTTTTTGCCTGACTTTTATTTTTATTATAAGGTTAACGTACCTACCTATATTTACAGTTATTTATTTACTTTATTTATTACCATCTTTAATAAAAAAAAACCTTTCTCGCATTTTTGCGCCGTTATTTTGGCACCACTTAGCACGAAGTGTAATTAGGCGAAATGTGTTTTGGAATTATGTAGTGAAACTAATTTCGTCTAGGTTCCTAATTTTCGGACTTACGATACTTCGACATGGCGTATTTAGGAGAATGTTAATTCGATCTATTACGCTGATCTATCTACGACTAATAGGTATCCCGACGATAATACCTTTAAGCCAAAGTTAAGCTTCTACGTGCCTACTATTCGTAGTTGAAAGGTATAATCGTAATTGCCAATAATAAATCTTAGTTTAACAATCCAATTACTGCCAAATTAAATCGCCAATTCCAAACCGCAGCTGTTCAAATCAACAACAAAATTAACGCAGCGTAAATCCAAAATCTGAACCTAATTGTCTATGGTCAAAGAAAAAGTAAAATGTCAACGCGTGGGTGGACTTCCCGCCACAATTTGACACCGCTCCATTTTTAATCACAGAACAATTGGGAAGCAGAGGGGTCGATAGGCACTATGTCTTGTCAATTGGGCTTAAACAGATTCTGTTTTTATTGCAGTCGACTCCCTACTGAGATATTTATCTTCATTACATCGTTGCCGACTAGTAGATACGGATTTTATTATGAAAATTGTATAGGGGAGCGTGCCGGGGGATGACACTGTATAATTGGGTCTATATTGGATAATTGTTTGGCAAATGTTTTGCTTTGCTTGCGTGTAAATTGTTTTAATTCCTTTGGGGGATGGATGCGACGATTGTTGGGGATATAATGCGATTTATCAGTTGTTTAGTTGACTTTTTAACATATGGATTAGAGAAGACAAGATATAATATTTCAGTGTCGATCTGGATGAAATCAAAACATGCTGCACTCATTTACCACCCATGTAACTTAGTAAGCTCAGTCCAATGGTTATTGGTTGCATTACCATTCTATGGCATTATCTCGTCTCAATCTAGCTGGTTCGATCTTTCGAAAGCCTTCACTTGCATGATTGTCCATGCCTATCAGACTAGCTTGTTCTTACATAATTTTAACTGTACCTATGAACGGATTTTATTTACTTACTATAGCGTAATTATTATATTACGTCCAATCCAAAGCCCTTAAGGACCTGTGTCCTTTGTTTCTATCTGTATAGAAAGCAAAACATTTTTATTCATTTACGAATAAATATGGATGCTGCAATAATACGATGAGTCCAGAAAATGTTATTCGATTCAGTCTATTCACGACACAATTTCATTTAGGTATTCTGTTGTAAAAGAAATAAAATAAATAAAATCGAGCGGAAAGTCATTACACTATTTAAATCAACACGCTTGATTCCACTTAATCTATGACCTGAAATATCGCCAATTAAAACACTAATGTTGTTCTAATTTCAAATCGGCAGAACGATCAGCCAGTAACATAGTAACCATAGACAATAAACGTATTAAGGGGACAACACAATTACTGACGCGTGCCGGACCGTGGAATGAGGGTGGCAAAGGCAATTCTCGATAATTCCAATGGTTAATGTATGGCGATCGGTTTCTGGCTATTACAAGGGCTATTTGGCCGGCAAATTGAACGGTGCCACTATTAATTAAGCGTTTAGCCGTGTAATTGGTTTGGAGCTAGTAGTGAACGTCATTCGTATTAATTATCTACAGAAATACAGGATTTAGTTTTATTTTCGAATGAATCTGGCCACTAGCAAAAGAAAACATTCTATCTTTGAATTCGATACGACAAAATATCTTTCAGATGCGCTGAAAGGTGTTTTATTGTTTCAAATTCAAAGATGGAATGTTTTTTTTGTTTGTGGCCAGATTCTTTTTTATCAGTCATTCATTATTACACTGAGTTTTTCACATGAAAAACTAAAGGCGATGTTCCAAATAAGGCTTCATACATTATTAAAGTGATTTATGTAAAAATGTGCTAAATGGTCGGACACGATGATTTCATAACGTTTCAATAATGTATGGTCGTTTTATTTTCGAACGTTTTCGTGGTTTCAAGGCGTCAGGCAAGGGCATGTTCTTATATTAGCAAAATTTTTTTCAGTATTATCTTGGGTTTATTTTGGATTTTGAATAATGGTTTACTGACGTTTTTCTGAGGGGAGATTAAATACAGATTTTTTTATCGCATTAAAAAAAAATAGCTGAGTCCAGATTAGTCTGTTTTTTATAAAAAATAACACAAATTTTGTGATGACAAAATTGCGTAACAAACTCATGACTCAATTATAAATTTATAATATTAAAACTCAAAAAATCCGTAGTATAAAGAATGTTGTCATGTTTTATATCGATATGTACTACGTTAGGTACCTACCGAACATACTTAGGTACCACCTATCTTTGAATAAAAAGTAGGCACATACAGACATTGTAACACAGCCTTCGTGCATTATGACTGTTCCACCGATGTTTGACGACATAATTAACAAGTTTTGAAACAAAGAAGCGGCCGGTAATGTTACGAAATTATTTTCTGAAACGACTTGTTTCCACTACCTACAGTGACTAACAAATGTTTTTTTTCAATGCAATGAAATAACCGATTATAGTATAGATTTTTAATTACTTAGTGTGAACTTTCGTACCAAAGTAAGGTATGAAAGTTCACACCAGGTGTATACCTGCCTTAATTTGTAAATTCAGATTTGTTGTGGAAAGACATTTTAAATAAAAGAAAAATTTAATATTATGTACTAAATTTTTCCGTGCGTATAATAAAGCGTGAATAATTATAACTTATAATTACAAGCATGATTTAGTAGATTACATCAGAATATTCTTAAAAGTACAAGATAAAGTCTCTACTCCATTTGATCGTAGTCTGAAATAAAAGCGGTTATTTAAAGCTAATTGCTATGAACACTTGTAAAACAAAATCCGTGTTTAAACATTAATAAAAACTAAAACATAATAACTTCATTCAAAAATAGAACGTCGCGTCGCCACGGAAGTTGTCAAACGGAAGCTTTTTAAATCATGTTCCAAACATCTTGTTATTTCCTCGTTCCTTTTTTGAAAAATCCGAGACACACGCCATAATAGCGCAGCTGGTGACCATAGAGTCAAAGAGACCCGAAAAGTTGACGTCAAAAAAGTTTGTATTTGTATCAAAACAAACTATCGAATGAAAGGAAACAGGACTAGACTATTGCAAATTGATTTTTAAGAGTTGTGTCGCCACCCAGCATGGGAAAATTTCAAGTGGCTTCGACGCCAGTATCGTTTAAAAAAAAACATCTTAAAACCATAAGCACTTTGTACGCAATAAATTTTGTATTAATGACTGCCTTAGTGATATTTGCAAACGTTTTATTATTCTATTATAATTCGCAACGATGTCACATGTTAATAAATAATAAAGTACTTATGTTATTAACTGTTACAAAGAAGCAGTTGCAGTAATTTAACTGTAAAACGTCTTAATCACGCAACCATTAAGACCATAGACAATGGACGTTAAAAGCGTTCAATATTCTTTTTTTGACTGCCAATGTCAACAACGCTTCCCTTTTTAAATTTAGAACCACTTTAGCGACTAATCAGATTTGTAAAGTCGGCGTTTTGGTGCTTTTTTTTGTATCGAGCGGCGATCGACTGAGCGTTTCGGGTTCTTTGCGGCCAGTGTTAGAAAACTGTTCTTATAAACACGCACACAGCATGGGAAAATATTTAATTAGACAAATGCTTATTTGTGTTTGTTTTGTGTTAATGTATTCCTTTTGAAACGCTGGGTGCGTACAATTAGCACCTATGGGCTACTGGTTCCCGAATGCGGAGATTTTTCTGTTTTATGATAAGTCAATTTGGGATTGAACGGTGCAATTAGTGTTGCGGCTTGTGTTTTTATCATCTGCGTATTAGTAGTAGATAACTTTGAAGATTGCCTATTTATTATTATGACGATTCAGAAATTATCGAAGAAAATTAGAAACAAAAAAGATTTCAGTAAAACAATAACAAGTGAAATTGGTAGGTATGTAGGTTAATAAGCTAAAATTGTATAATAGGTACGCTTCAAAAGATAGTTATCAGTTGTTGCCAAGTTTCTGACTACCATAAACAATGAAAATCATTTTTTTTCATTAAGACAAAAATATTGTCTCTGGTTCAATAAATTAAAAAAAAAACTTTTTTTGTTGATGTCGGCGTCTTTAAAACAAACACAAGTAGCCTAGCGTCTAGACAAAACAGTAATTAAGATAATTTTGGTGCTTACACTGAAAAGCCAGTTATATTCGAGTGGCACAACCCTTTAATACAGCCGAAACTTTTCAAGTATCATAGAGATAACTAATAATCGGTCCTTCAAAACTATTAAGTCGAATAACACTGGTTACGAGACCAGTAGCCCAAAGAGAAAAAAAATTGTATTTTTTTTAAATAACATTTTTTTCTTTTTCCACAGAGTCATTAAGTCCTCAGTCGGAGCAGATGACAAATTCTGGTGCAGCCCCAGATCCAAATATCAGGTAAATAATTTATGTATTCAAACACAAAAATATTTTTTTTTTGGTTTCTGCTATTAGGACATGGTTCGTGTGATGTAGATGCTATTCTTGGGATAGATAGATAGATTAGTTTACCATTACAATAAAAGCAATCGATTGTAGAAGAAAGCGTGTTTTACACACACTCACAAACTACACATAGTTTTCCTAAATATACATTGACAATTTTGACAACACGCAAATTCAAATAATCACTTTAACATTTGCAAAGATTAATGTTAAAATATATTTTCACAGAGTATAGGTTAAATACCGTGAAAAATGTCAGAATGTGTCTTATTTATAAAAACAAATTGTTTTTCTTACAGGAGGTACAGAACAGCTTTCACACGGGAACAGCTTGCAAGATTGGAGAAAGAATTCATGAAGGAAAACTACGTGTCAAGACCGAGACGGTGTGAGTTGGCAGCGCAGTTACAACTACCAGAGTCCACTATCAAGGTAATTATTCATTTATTTTATAGGCACTTTATTAATATCCTATTCCACCCAATGCTATTTAGAATATCAAGTGCTATATGTATATTTTGCCATATATCAAATAACGCCTCTGTTTTTATTACCATTAGTTATTCTTTGACGGTGCCTTCTTACAATCTTTATTTCATAATTTTCAAACTGCAAATTGCGTGACACAATTTCTTCATTCATAGCTTAACAAGGGACCGCCCACGCGGTGGCCTGAATAATATCGACCTCTTTGTTCAATTATAACTGGCCAGTGAAGAGGCATTGGTAATATCAATGACATTGATAGCTGTTGACAGATTGGCGACCCACATAAAAAAGTATCATTTACTACCGACAAAACCTACTGAATTGTATTAAAAAACCTACATTCAAGTCAATAAAACACAATTTTGGCAGTGCAGATTCATTTTTATAGAGACCGAACATGATATGATAGTGTGCTAACGGCTTTATTTAATGCAAGATATCTAAATAATTAGAACCTGCCATTCCAAATTCAAATTTATTTTTGAACATAATTTTCGGATAAAAATCATTCATTCACTAGAGAATTTAGAATTTTTCAACTTTCTTTTTAACACCCAGTTCCTAATTCAAAATTGTTGCTAAAACCACAGACATCTACTAAAACGACATTTTTAGAAGGATCCTAATAACCAGATTTATTTCTATACTTAAAAAACGACAAATATTGACCATGTTTCAGATTTTAAACACGTTTTTATTAAACTCCTGATGACGTACCTACCCTCTACCTACCTACATTGAGCATGAACATGATGCTTCAATTAGAGGTACAATAATTTCCATCACGAACGCTTTATGGCCGACCGCTAATTCGCAGAAATCACGTTACAAATGTGTGAACTGTTTTGAAACAAAGAAAATAAAAACGAATTCTAAATAACGATGATTTCGACATCATTGAAAATAACAGCTAGTATTTTGTAGTTACTAATGCAGTACTTATTGTAATATTCACAGATCACAGGCTGTTATATAAGTAACCGTTTTAATACAGGCAGGAATGAACGCCTTGGATGCCATTAAATAAGAAACATAAAAAACACGAATGGAATGTATAGTGTTCTACGCCAATTTAAATTTAAATTCCTCATTCGCGCGTAAACATCGGTCTGTCCAGTCATAATCTCAATTATCACTTCCACTAAAAAAGAAAACCAACCGCTAAAGAAAAAAAAACACGTGTTTTATAGCTCCATTCGAATTTTACATTCACGCTAATTTGTCGATGTGCATTAATAAAAGAAACCGGCCGAATTATTCGGTAGCTGTAGAATGCTAATGAAGATTAATACCGAAAAGAACGGACACTCTGGGTACTATAAAGCGCCTATCATTAGTGTGTGAGTACATGAAAAGACTTCATCGCTTGTCTATGGTTCGAGCAATCTGGCATCTGTTTTATGGCGCGATTATACCAATTAAAAACTATTAAATTAAGCCGCGGCTACCATTTGATGGGTTGTAAAATTCGAGAATTTTTATCCGTAGGTATGTTTGTTTATTGTGATGATTCTTTATAGCTGCATCAATAAAAATGTCGATAACAAATCTATAAAAGTTTTCTATTTCATAGCACCTAGACAATATCTAGGTGCTATGAAATAGAAAATAGTGTTAATTTTGAAATGAATTCTAGATTCATAGAAATCAATGTTCTATCGACACTAATATGCATTATTGACAGGTAGAGTTGAAACATTCGCATTTTAATAAATAATAATATACGCAAAATAAGTCCAAATTTTTGCAGCGTTGGGAATATGATCTTTTAAATGTGATGTGAAATTATGCAATATTTCAATCTAGACTTTATAAAGAAATAAATAATTTTTATTTTATTTACTGGTTTCTGAAAATATTTGTAAAAATAAGTTCTAATGTAGGTACTTTTTTTTTTTAGCCTTTTTGTGTCCCACTGCTGGGCAAAGACTTCCCCTCTTTTTCTCAAATCCTCCCTATGCAACGCGAAATCGGGCCAACCGTTCAGCTAATGTACCTACCTACTAACCTGCCTAATATTTTTATATTTTCAATCGAATCAAATTAGTAAAGTATAAAATTATAAGGCTAGGCATTACCCTAGTCATTCATTCGTTCATTACTATTATATTAATGGAAAATGGTAACTTATTCTTTGACACTTCACATCTCATTTCATTATTACCTATACAGTCCCTTTGTAAACTTTGTGTAGGCAATAAAAAGCAATAATCTTGTCTGTGGTCCTTAAGGAAATCCGCCATTTTCCGCTCGCCTCGACTGCTAATTCCCGCCAAATGCCAATTAGCACTTTGAACAGTAATTTCTGCGAACAAAAGACGTTTTAAAAGATATTTTAAGGCATTTAAAAGGGAAAAGCCTTTGTATTTACTTTGTTGTATTTCTGCAAGAGCCATAATGTTGTCTTAATGATTTTAGATGGGTTTCAATGTCTCTTAGCACGGTTTACTGTTAGGTTATGAATAATTTTACAAGTTGGGTACATAAACGTTTTATTTGGTGTTTAAAGCAAATGGGTCACATAGACAGCTGTGTTAAAAGCTAGTTTTAGGATTAAGTTATAACTTTTGTTAAATTTAAGACTATAAAAATAAGATATAAAAAATTAAGGTTGCGAATGGAAATTTATCTCGTTGCCGTCGTTTTTTAATAAAATTAAGAAACCATTGTACTTTGACCAACATATTTAAAAAAAACAACCTAATTAAAACAAGATTAAATTAAATTAAAAATTATTAAGATAAGTAGATAATTTTGCCAATTACGCGGTTAATATAGGTTCAAAAAACGCTATAAGAATCCGTTAAAATGTTAAATTTAAGTTCTGTTGATGTTGCTTGCAAAAATAATCATTAGCAAAATAAAATTCAGAAACATAAGAAAAGAAAAAAACAAGAGAATTTAATTTAAATAAAAAATTGAATAGTCTTTGTGGTATGGTATTTACTATCTCTATGGTGGTATGTTGCCTTTACCTAGTCGGAAACGGATAAAGAAACCATCATAATTACAAACGTCAAACAGTTCAGTCAAAAGCTTCTTGGTTTACGATTGGCGGGAATATTTTTAAAGTATGCAATTAATTAGCGGCACAGTGTGAAAAAGTTAAAGTTTTATATTTACGCTTTTAGTTTCGGACGCGACTCTCTATGATAATGTGCTGTTCATACATATTTTATTACTTTGAATTCGCTTGTCATCATTACTTTGAAGTGAAATCTACTATTTAAGGCGGTTGCAGAGGGATCAATTTTATACAAAACTTTGACGCACAATACGCGTAGACGGTATTAATATAAGTAACTTTGTATATATGGAAAAATAGTTTAGAAAATCTAGATGTCGCGTCACAAATAACATTTGCTATTTATAAAATAATTACGAAGATATAAAGCTTTGAAATTTTTCATACAAAATTTTAAAAGCGTTATATCTTCGTTATTATAATAACATTTGCAATTTATAAAAATTGCAAATGTTATTTGTTACGCGGCAACTAGATTTTCTAAACTATTTTTCCATATATAAAATATTACTTTTATTAATTCCGTCTACGCGTATTGTGCGTCATACTTTTGTATGGACTGAAACCACCTTAAGAGGATATGTGAAAAATGTAGGATTCTTCAAAGCGTCATGAAGTACTAACAGTAGGAGTATGAATTGCGGATATGTGTAAATTTAACATATAATTGAAGTTTTGATTAGAGCCAAAACACGATTAAGACACATTTTCTCGATAGAAAAAAAGAAGCAAAAGTAGCCTTCGTTTTTATTTATAAACGCTTGTAACTGCTAAACGGTGAATAATAGAAACACGAGACTTGATTTAAAAAAAGAGATCGATATTTTACAAATTTTGATTAGAGCAGAATTGAAATTACATAAATAGTACAATCACAATTAAATAAAGTGTTTTTTATGCTTGCGTCGTTACAGGCGCGCGCGCCGCTCGCATCATCTCTTTCTCTCGCATCAGACAGTAATATAAGCTATCACACGGCCATTTCGCTTCAATTATTTTTCGACATAGGCCCTCATTAAAACCAAAAGCAAAGAATAGTTAATAACTACATCATAAGCATATGCTCACGACCATATTTCCGAGGCGGTAGTCAGAGATATTTGAAAAAGTTCTCTTCTAAGTTTCACTAGTAGTACCGAAACTCTGTCCAGTGTAACGGGCAGTGAGCCCGTCGCCACTTAAAATGAAGGGGTACAATACATGCCTCGAAATGGGACACTTACTTAAAGGGGTGTTTCAGACCATCAAACTGAATAACTTTTATTATGAGACCAACACTGTCATCGCGAAAAAAAAATCCGCTGTCCCATACAAAACTACAAACATAACTGAAATGTATGGACAGCTGATATGTTTTTCACGATTTCGATATTGGTCCCATAGAGAAAGTTGTTCAGTTTGATGGTCTGAAGCACCCCTTTAAGTACCTAAGTGTCCCATTTAATTTTACACCCTGTATTTAAAGAATCTTTTTCAATGATCATTTTTCTTTTGGTACGGTCAGTGCGAATAAAGGTCAACATTTCGAAAGGGGTTTCTTCAAAATAATAAAGAGGTAAACGATGATCAAAAAGATATTGGAATATTTCGTTATTTGCGAATCATTTTGATCGAAAATTTGAAACTGTTTATTTCTGACATGGTTGTATAGGTTCGGTCTATATGCCTAAAAAAAATGGCAGGTTCAGTCTTGACATGATTTTGACAAAAACTCACGAACGAATGTAGCAATAAACATGCCATCTGTTGAGTTTTTTAGGAACTAAAATTAAAAAAGAAAAGAAAAACGCTTATTTTGACCATCGCCCTATTTCTAATTTTAAAACAAATCTCTCTTGTCCACAGGTCTGGTTCCAAAACCGTCGTATGAAAGACAAACGTCAACGCATCGCTGTAGCTTGGCCATACGCTGCCGTCTACAGCGACCCAGCATTCGCCGCCTCTATCCTACAAGCAGCTGCCTCGTCAGTCGGTTTACCCTATGGCTACCCTAACCCGGGGCTACCTTTACCCTTCCATAACCCACAACTCTTACCTGCCGGTTACCCATATCCGTATCCACCTTACCCTAGATATCCGTACATTCCCCCCACCCCGCCTTCCCCCGTCGCGCCAGAAGCTTCATTAAGGCCGTCGTATTCGAATTTCAATATTAATGTCGATAAATAAGGTTTAAAATTGTTTGAGCTGGTTCTCTTTGTTAAGGTGAGTGCAGATTAAAGCGTCAAATGTCATGACATTTGTTTGTAAATTAAAACTTACATTGATTGTAACTAAGTCTGTACTCATCTGACAGTTTAGATGGTTATTATTAGGTGGAATAATATGTGGGTTTTTGTAAATATTATTTAAGGTAATTTATTAAAAAAGTCGGTATAGTTAAAGCTAAAAATATCCCGGTAGTAAGTATCCATTATTGTACCTTTGTAATAATGAGTCAAGCATGAGTCATAACATAATCGTCTTCATATTTCGTAATATTCATGACTCATCAAACTTCATGCTCATATTATTTTATATCTGGAGTGCGATTTTTGAATCTCATTCGCTGAGATCAGCAGTTGAAAATGTCAAAATAACTAAATTAAATTAAAAAATTAAATTAAAAAGTATTTATAAAGAACTGTATTTAGCCGTGGTGGTCCAGTGGCGAGTAACCTTGCCTGCCGTGCAGGAGGCGATGGTTCGATCCCCGTCCAGGCCGACTCATACCAATTAGTTTTTCGGAATTTATGTACGATTTGTAACACCACTGGCTTTTCGGTGAAGGAAAACATCGTGAGGAAACCTGCATGCTTCAATATCGAGGCATGTATTGTATCTACTGTCCATTATAAGTGGCGACGGGCTCACTCCCCGTCACACTGGACAGAGTTTCGGTACTACTAGTGAAACGTGGATGTTCTGAACTTTCAGAATATCTCTGACTACCCCCTCGGGGAATATAGTCGTGAGCATATGCTATGCTATGCATGCTATGCTATAAAGAACTATGGAGATATGCATCTTTCTACTGCTGATTTAACTTTCAAAAATCATACTTCAGGAGTGCGATTTCTGAAAGTCAAATCAGCAGTAGAAAAATGCATATCCATAGTTATTTTGATATTTTCAACTGCTGAGCTCAGCGAATGAGATCCAAAAATCGCACTCATGGTTCATGTTTCTCAAGAAGCTCTTCTAACGAGAACGAAATTTAAACCTATTTTTAAGCTTTGTAAGTGAAAAAAAGACATTAAAATAAAAATTGTATTTTTCCATTCCGTTTTTACATTAAATTCGTAAATAATATTAGATTATTTATGCAGTTAATAATTTGTTTTCATTGTTTAAAATCCTAGCAAATTTATAAACTTCATTAAAAATATCAAAACGCATTATATCTCATTGTAAATAAAATCATTATACTTATTTAAAAACTACTAAAAGTGTACCTAATTCCTTAGATCTAAATTCAAATATCACTGACCGTGCAAAACTTTGTAACTGTACGTATTTCAAAACGATTCATTTTGATTTGATTGATTCATAAATCATAACTGTATTTTTAAAGCATCGTAACTGTATTTGAAAAGATTCGTAACTGTATTTGAAAAGATTCGTAACTGTATTTGAAATGATTCTTAACCGTATTCGAAAAAATTCCTAACAATATTTGAAATGATTCGTAACTATATTTGAAAAAATTTGTAACTGTATTGAAAAAATACAGTTACAAATTTTTTCAAATATAGTTACGAATCATTTCAAATATTGTTAGGAATTTTTTCGAATACGGTTAAGAATCATTTCAAATACAGTTACGAATCTTTTACATACAGTTACAAATTTTCAGATCTTGATCTTTTCAGATTCGTAACTGTATTTGAAAAGATTCGTAACTGCGTTTGAAATTGACTGCTGAATTTAAAAAATCCATTATTTTAACATTACGCAGTTTTGCACTATCAGTGACTATTTTAATATGTCTGTGGGTTTTATTTTCAAAAACTGTAAAAAGGAATATTATTATGTTTAAATATTAGGTGTTCATAGATGTTAAATTGTATATTGTTATTATTAGTAAAACTTAAAACTATAGGTTTAAAATCAGTGTAAAAAGTTAAAGTTTAAATATAAAAGATGATAAAGAAAGTTATATATGAATTTATTTCGTTGTTTCATTTTTTTATGTTTGAGTGAGAACTCAGTATTGCACACCAAAATATAAGACACAAACTGTCACTTGCAGAAACGCTCATTAGAGTTAATCCTCCATTAAATCTCTTGATAGCTTTTACTACGTCAACAAGACAAAAAGTGACAGCAGTGACAGAGATTTAATGGAGTATTAACTTTAATGAATGTTTCTGCAACTGACCGAAAGGCATTCATAGGCACATTATAACGAAGTAATAATCCCTCCTTCTCAAACCGTCCGACCGTCCGTCCGTCCTTCTTAATATGCTGACACTCTTAAGATGCCGGCCGGTTGGAGACTGTAGTTTCACGGCCGTCTTGAAATGAAACATATTTAAAATCTGGATTGGCGATTGATACTATAGGCTGGTATTTGTTACATCTAATAAATTTCTTGATCAAGACTTATCCTGAATTTGTTAGCTACGTTGGAATGTTAATACCATTACGTGTGGGTGCGTAAACATCGTTCATTTGGTGTACAATTTGTAGACGTGCACAAGACTGTGCACGTCTACAAATTGTACACCTATTGTATTGTACAAGTAAAGACTTACTTTGCACGCGAATACAATGTAAATACAATGTATTCGCTATAGAAAATACTCTTTACTTTGCAAGAGCTGGTAGCAAGTATTACCCCAAGCTTTACAACTAAAGGTTTTTGATTTTAACCGGTGCCAACAGTATCCACGTAAATACACGTAATGTACCAATTGAACCGTAACTGAATCCTAATTGAATTGCAATTGAACCGTAACTGAATAGTAATTGAATTGCAATTGAATCGCAACTGAATCGTAATTGAATTGTAAGTGAGTCGTAAGTGAGTCGTAATTGAATCGTAATTGACTCGTAACTGAATCGTAATTGAATTGCAATTGAACGCAACTGAATCGTAATTGAATTGTAATTGAATCGTAATTAAACTGTAATTGAATTGTAATTGAACCGTAACTGAATCGCAAATGAATCATAATTGTATCGTAATTGACTCGTAACTGAATCGTAATTGAATTGCAATTGGATCGCAATTGAACCGTAACTGAATCGCAAAGAATCGTAATTGAATCGTAATTGACTCGTAACTGAATCGTAATTGAATTGCAATTGAAACGCAACTGAATCGTAATTGGATCGCAATTGAATTGTAATTGAACCGTAACTGAATCGTAATTCAATCGTAATTGACTCGTAACTGAATCGTAATTGAATTGTAATTGAACCGTAACTGAATCGTAATTGAATCGTAATTGACTCGTAACTGAATCGTAATTGAATTGCAATTGAATCGTACGATTCAATTACGATTCAATGGCGATCCAATTACGATTCAGTTGCGTTTCAATTACGATTCAGTTACGGTTCAATTACGATTCATTTGCGATTCAGTTACGGTTCAATTACAATTCAATTACGATTCAATTGCGATCCAATTACGATTCAGTTATAGTTCAATTACGATTCAGTTGCGTTTCAATTGCAATTCAATTACGATTCAGTTACGAGTCAATTACGATTCAATTATGATTCATTTGCGATTCAGTTACGGTTCAATTACAATTCAGTTACAGTTTAATTACGATTCAATTACAATTCAATTACGATTCAGTTGCGTTCAATTGCATTTCAATTGCGATTCAGTTACGAGTCAACTGACTCAATTACGATTCAATTACGATTCAGCTACGGTTTAGTTTTATTAGTAATCTAATAAAACTAAACCCAACTGCTAATGCAGTGGACAGCTGATTTTTTTTCGCGTCTCAGGAACAACTTTCAGTATCCACTTCCACTAGCCTACCTCCTGAGGTAGGCTCCATAGTGAAAGTTGTTTAGTTTGATGGTCTGAGTTCACAGTTTCAGTATTTGCTAGGCTGTCACTTACACCCGTAGCGTAGCGTCGTATCAGCTCAGTTCAGTTCCACTTAGTTTGTACTAAGATAACATAGCATGGACATAAGACCATCAAACTGAACAACTTTCTCTATGAGATCAACAACAGAAATTGCCAAAAAAAAAAACAAAAAAATCTGCTGTTCCGTACTAATCTGCACCAGCCGCCGCTGCCTTCTCGACTCGAATGTATGCAACAGCTAATTTTTTTTTGCTTTGCTCCTAAAAAGTAAAAGCTAGTAAAAGTTGTTCAGGTCGATACCCATCGACCACATAGCATCCTTTAAACTAAGAGTCTCTGGGTAGACTCTTAGTTTAAAAGGATGCTAATGATATCGGTCGATGGGTATCAATTTCACTTTGTATATCACTACCTATTAGTTACTCACCACACTGAACGCGTAAATAACTTGAGAGGCTATATGAAAAAAAATAGGATTCTTCAAAGCGTCATATATACTCATATAAGTACTAACAGTAGGGGTATGGTTAGCGGATATGTTTAAATTGAACATATAATTGAAGTTTTGATTAGAGCCAAAATACGATTAAAACACATTTTCTCGATAGAAAAAAAAGCCAAAGTAGCCTTCGTCTTTATCGATAAACGCTTGGAACTGCTAAACGGTGAATAATAGAAACACCAGACTTGATTTAAAAAAAAAGAGATTGATATTTTAAAAATTTTGATTAGAGCAGAATTGAACTTACATAAATAGTACAATCACAATTAAATAAAGTGTGTTTTACGCTTGCGTCGTTTCAGGCGCGCGCGTTTCTTTCTCTCTCATCAGGCAGTAATATAAGCTATCACACACCCATTTCGCTTCAATTATTTCTCGACTTAGGCCCTTAAACTTATAACACCCCTCTTTTTGCGTCGAGGGTTATAAAAAGGATGCTAATGATATCAATTTCACCCTGTATATCACTACCTATAAGTTACTCACAACACTGAACGCGTAAATAACTTAATAAAGTCACGGATCCAGTTTATTGCCTCGCCGTGACACGGGGCGGCGCCTTAATTAAAGCCCACCACACATTATCTCGCTCGGTTCGAACGCTAGTGATGCATGGCTGAGTTAGGTCCGCCACACACAGACGGAATTGCGATCCGGAATCCTGATTCAGGATTCAGTGCTGTCAACTATGGTTACAAAAAATACTAGTGCTGTTTAAAAAATGCCTAAAATAAAAATGTATGAAACGCCAAATGAATGACAATAATTGCATTTTTAGGTATTTATTAAAACAAAACAAACAATTTCTATACATGTTTATTTCTATCGTGTCATGAGGTCATGTCGTTACGATGATGATTTGTAAATTGTATTCCAATATTAATGCAACTATATCAAAAGGCTATCGATAGTTTTAACAATAGACATAATCTGCATACAAAATGGCATGAACCATTATCACACAAGCTATTTTTGAGCGTAGGCGATTTCGCAACTATAGTTGCGGTATACCGCAACGACGTCGCAACTGCACCATCACGATACGGTATCGTTCCATCAACAGCTACGCTCAAAAGTCACTTGCGTGATATGACTGAAAATCTTTAAAAAATACCACCTAAGACATCAAAAAATCACTAGATCTAGTGAAAAAGTCTCTGAAAGCGGGAACACTCCATCCGGAACCAATTCCGAATCAGGTTTATTCCGTATGTATGTGGCAGACCTTACATAGCTAGAGGTCTTTATAATATAGAGTTTACTATAGTTTGGCACATAGAATGTGAAATAATAGGCAGAAGTGCTTTTGAAAACAAACTCGTACATCTTACAGTATCGATAAGCCGAGGGCCAAGCTAGAATAGAATGAAATTAAAAAAAAACCGGCCAAGTGCGTGTCGGGCCACGCGCAGTGTAGGGTTCCGTGGTTGCCCATCACAATATATGGACTTAGAAGGGGGCTTTTTGTTTTATACTAAGGTTTAACGGCTAATAAAGTCTAAAAAGTGTTTTTTATAAGTTGATCGACTTGTCGACTATCACCCGTAAACTTGTAAAGCCTACTTACCGGTGATAGTTTTAATTTCGTTATATATACTACTGCCGTAATTTTTTTCACAACAGCCGTTTAGATGGCAGGGGACGACGACACTTGACTCTAACAACAAATTTCATTTTAATGCTTAATATTTCGCTAATGGATCCCTTGATCGAAAAATGGCTTTCCCAAACCCACAATATTTTTAAAAGACCTATCTAACTATACCCGACAACATGGGATAAATGAGAAAAAAAATGTCATTCCCACTTCGCGTGTACCCTAAAAAAAATATTTATCAAGATATTATTTCACCACTTTGTCGGCGTGATGAATATGTATATACAATACATGTGCCAAATTACAGCTTTCTAGTACTAAGCGTCTCTGAGCTAATCCGCGGACAGACGGACGGACATGGCGGAACTATAAGGGTTCCTTTTTGACTTCGGAACCCTAAAAATGGGCAAAGGAAGAAGTAGGGCGGAAGTAAAAGGCATATTATGTCAGATATACAGGGTCCTTCTTAATATGCTGACACTTTTTTAAAGGGATGATCAGACTATCAAACTGAACAACTTTCTCTATGGGACCAACATCGAAATCACGAAATAAAAATCCTCTGTCCCATACATTTGCCTCGAGTCGGTTTTCAGTTTTGTATGGAACGGCAGATTTTGTTCCCAAAAAAAGAGAAATCGACAGTTGTTCAGTTTGATGGTTTGATTATCCCCTGAAAAAAGTGTCAGCATATTAAGGAGGACCCTATAATTATACCTAATGCTCATTGTTAGAGCCTTGATATTTTCCATCAAAGTCGGTATGAATGTTCTGTTAAGGTGGTTGCAGAGGGGTCAATTTTATACAAAACTTTGACGCACAATACGCGTAGACGGAATTCATATTAGTAACTTTGTATATATGGAAAAATAGTATAGAAAATCTAGATGCCGCGTCACAAATAACATTTGCAATTTATAAAATAATTACGAAGATATAAAGCTTTGAAATTTCTAATACAAAATTTTAAAAGCTTTATATCTTCGATCGAAGTCAATCCGGAAAAAAGCGCGGTTTACCCCCGATCAAGCTATTCGACCGTACAATCCCCTGGGTGAATACGGTCAAATACTTGGGTGTCACCCTAGACCGCGGGATGACATTCCGGCCTCACATCCAGCGCGTTCGAAAGAATGCGCTGCATGTGATGCATCGTCTTTATCCGGTCCTGAACAAGCGTTCCAAATTGACACTTAGAAATAAACTGACAATTTAGAAAACTTGCATCAGACCGATAATCACGTATGCCGGAGTGTGCTTCGCGCACGCCGCCCCCACCAACATCCACCTATTGGAAGTCATCCAGAATAGGTTCATGCGTACGGCCACTGGTGCGCCATGGTTCGTACGCAACAAAAACCTTAATCTCGACTTAGAGTTGCCTACCATCAAGCAACTACTCAAATGCATGGTGGCGGACTATTTCGCCACCACCCCCCGCCACTCCAACCCTCTAATTAGGGCAAACGCCATCTATCCTTGTGATACTACTAGGACGAATAGACGTCGACCCCGCAATGTACTGGTCGATCCAGACGATGAGATCACGGTTGCCGTACAGGCGGCCCAACAGACACGACTAACAATCGCAAACTCACAACACACGACAACAACACGCCGACACAGTAATCGACGTCCCCGCCGGCGGAGACAGCCGCGACCACTGCACACTCCCTTCAATTCAGGCGCCTACAGACGCTATAGCCCAATCCCAGGCCGCTTCTCACCTATCCCAGCTACACAATCCGCCGCGTAGCCCCAGCAACGTCCTTGGCCGAGGTCCGTACCCCTCTGGGTGCCCCTAGGTCGGTTGCTTAAGTTCATTCAATTGGCTCGGTGACCTTTCGTGGTCCCCCCAATAGCCCGCAGTAAAAAGCAGTAGTTGCTCCCGGAACAAAGCTGTAATAGTCACTTAAAAAAAAAAAAAAAAAAATATTTATATCTTCGTAATAAATACAGCCTTCGTCAACTTCTATATAAAAATGGGGGGGGGGGGGGGGGGGAACTAATAATCTTCGTAATTATATTATAAATTGCAAATGTTATTTGTGACGTGGCATCTTGATTTTCTAAACTATTTTTCCATATATATAAAATATAACCTTTATTAATTCCGTCTACGCGTATTGTGCGTCAAACTTGTGTATGGACTGAAACCGCTGCTGATTCGCCAAGAATCTTCTTATTGTATGGGCAAGCTCCGGTGTGGTGTCAGTGTTTTTCAGACCGCCTTAACACTTTCGCTGCTAAGCTTCTAACAATGATCTTCGTGCAGTGCTAACACTGTGGAATGCAATACAATTTTGACTCACGGGGCGAGTCATGCGCACTGCGGCCCATTTGTTGCTGACCTACGACGTAGGTCGTCAGCAGTTAAAGTGACAATAGTGTTTTTATGTAACGACTAAGAATATCTATATTATCATGTTTAGAAATTAATTGTTTCGTTTTTATAAATACTTAAAAATGCAATTGTCATTCTTTTGGCGTTTCATACATTTTTATTTTAGGCATTTTTTAAACAGCACTAGTATTTTTTGTAACTATAGTTGACAACACTGATTCCTGAATCAGGATTCCGGATCGCCATTCCGTCTGTGTGTGGCGGACCTAAGAAAGGTAGCCGTCAGCAACTGGATGAGGAAGGCTGAGGACAGAGTTTTGTGGCGCGCCTTGGGAGAGACTTTGTTAATAACAAAAAAATTTAAACCACATTAAAAAAAAAAAAGTAAAAAATGTTGTAAATTTTAGTTTTTTTGAAGGCGGTTTTAATGTTTTGTTAAAATTTTGTTTACTTCACAATGTTCAGTGGTGAATTCATTACTTCAATTTAATAGTAGTGCCTTAAATTAATAAAAACACTAGCCAGCACTACGATTTTACAAAGTTCCCCTCGATTTCTCTCAGATGCCATCATCAGATCCTGGTTTCCTTATTATGGTACCACCGTTGGAATATCTTCATCCAACAAAAAAATAATCATCAAAATCGGTTCATAAACAACGAAGTTATCCGCGAACACACATAAAAAAATATATATAAGGTCTAACAAAATTAGGTGAAACTATTTTAAGAGGATGATCAGACCATCAACCTGAACAACTTTCTCTATGGGACCAATATCGAAATCGCGAAAAAAAATCAGCCGTTCCATACAAACCTACTCGACCTAAATGTATGGGAGAGCAGATTTTTTTTTCGCGATTTCACTATTGGTCACATAGATAAAGTTGTTCAGTTTGATGGTCTGATCATTCCCTTAAAATAGTTTCACCTAATTTTGTTAGACCTTATATATTTATACGGTCGAATTGAGAAACCTCCTCCTTTTTTGAAGTCGGTTAAAAAAGTAGTATTACACAACAAATAAATCTAGGAAACGGCTTTTGGATTTTTTGGTTTTATCTAAGTCATCCTCTCGTGTTATTAAGTACAAACAAGAATATCCTTATAATAATATCGAAATAACAAATATACCCTCCATTTATTCGCAATCGGATAACAGAGTAATAAATGATAAGCGAATAACTGAGGAAAAACTACTTTGTAAGTAGGGTGACCAAACGAAGACTATGTTACCGGAATATGAAATTAATTACTAGTTATGTATTTATACATAAGGACTAACTTTCGAGCATTCAAGCGTTTGATATCGAGCATCCAGGTGAATGAAATTAGCGAAAAGTGGGAGGTTGACGACGAGCTCCGCAGCATCCAATCAAGATGGAGCACCATTGACAAGTTACATCTCGAAATAGACAACATTCTGGAAGGTGAGGATGAAGTTTATCAAGGCGAATTCGTAAGACAGGAAATTGCGTTTAAGCAAATGAAACGGGCACTAAATCAGAAACTATCTGCGACGTCCCACATTCAGCATGCTACTCCAGTCATGGAAATACCTACATTTACGGGTAAATATACACATTTGGCCTACATTCTACGAATTATTCACCGAATCGATACACTGAAAAAAATGTTTTGTTAATATAACCGAACTTTAGTGACTGCCAAACTGTTTTGTAGCACATAACCAAACGTTTGGTTAAAATAGCATAACTTTTTGCTATTTTAACCAAACGTTTGGTTATGTGCATGTGCTACAAAACTGTTTGGGAGTCACTAAAGTTCGGTTATATTAACAAAACATTTTTTCAGTGTACATACTAATAAATTTCTGTCGAAAGCGCAAATCAATCTACGGTGACTACAGCTTTAATACAGATGCATCTGTCATACCTCAGGTTTTAGGCAACCTCATTACTCTACTATTATTTATCATAAACGCACGGGCCACTCGCAACAGCCACAAAACGAGCTGCGGACTGCATGCATGAAAAGGCGTGCCGCGTGGCTCTGGCCAATCTAACAACCACATTTTTTCACGCTCCATCCTTTTCTGTCGCTCAGGAACATCCTTTGCTAGAGCGAGATAGATAGCGGAAACGCGAGAGCACGCGGCAACACCGGCAATGCTGCGACCTTTCTCGCTCTAGCAAATGATGTTCCCGAGCGACAGAAAAGGATAGTGCGTGAAAAAATGCGATTCCATGCTGCCAGATGAGGCTCAACCCTAAGAGAACATAATTATACGTACATAAATTCACGACCATAATCCCTTTTTGCCGTGGGTTTCTTGTATGTGGTGGACAATCAAAAACGTTGGTACAGCTACAACCAATATTTTGTACGTAGGAATGACATGTGAAGTGGTGACTGGGTGGTTACTGGCTAGCCGTTCATCCAGACAGATTAGAGTCATCCCCGGGGCTCGCTGGACTTCATTGTCTAGTGTTGTGAATGGTCGCCGCTGTTGATCCTGGCTTACAGGAGTTACAGCGGTGGAAATGTGTGATGGGCCTATGCCCGAAATAATAATAGCCGTTCACCAATAAAACCCTTGAATAAGAAATCGTTTCCTCTGGTCATCTCGTATGATATGATGGGAAGAAATGGGGTGGTGTATTCCAAGGAAGCCACATTAACCTCTCATGAATCCTTTATTTAATAAATAAATAAAAGAGAATGCCAGGTTTCCAAAGAAATTTAGGCCCACCAGCACCAGCAGTGTACAAAATGAAACTACATAGAAATAATAGTATTTAATGCCAATTTTAAATTGGCTAAGGACAAGGTTTATAGAAAGTTCGTGGTTTGTAATTACGAAGGAAATCGTACAAAAACAATTTATTTATCTTCGATAATAAGAAAAGTTCTAGTAATTAATGACTAGGCCTATGTCCAGCAGTGGACGTGAATAGTGCGAGAAATTATTAATGAATATTTTATCAACTCTTAATAAATCTAATTTGATGTACCCACAGTCCTTTTGGCCTAAATCCGGCGCCCCCTTTCAATATTTTTTTTATTCAGAAACAAACATTCAAATTACAAACGAATGGGTAGATTGATAGATAGTTTTAGATAGATTTCCCTCGAATACTTACCCACAAAAATTGCCATTCTTCCAACGAAACTAAAGCAATTTTACGGCAACCATAAACAAAGACAATACATCAGCAAAAAAAAGTAATGAATAACTCAACGTTACACAGCGCTGCGCCAAATATCTTTTCTAATAATATCCTATGAGATTTATATCTGTTATATTCGTTCTGTGGGGCGGGTCACGTGGATTTTAGCAATTTCATACCTATTTTGTAGGCAGTAAGGGTTGTGACAGGGGTATTGTTAGGTGGGATTGGATGTAATAGAGCAAAGGCCTGATAAAGAGTAATAAATGATAAGGGGATAAAGAGACGAACAAATTGTCTATGTCGGGTGTCCATATTTTGGGATGATAATAGGATAAACCTTTCCCTCCCATTCACTCCACTAACTTCTACACCCATTCCTTCTCCGTTCATGCCGTTCGGCTTTGGAACTTGTTGCCGGAGCCGATCAGACGTGCACCCTCCTTGAATGTTTTTAAGTTTTAAAGCTCATTTCCTCGAGCACTGACTATCTATCCTGAATGGTCACCTCTCTGGTTCATGTATTCCTCTCCTTAATAAATAATTGTTGTTTTAGTTTTATGTATTTCTCTTGTATTTGTAGGTATGAATATGTAATATGTATTTATAAAATTAGGTGAAACTATTTTAAGGGGATGATCAGACCATCAAACTGAACAACTTTCTCTATGGGACCGATATTGAAATCGCAAAGAAAAAAATCAGCTGTTCCATACAACCTACTCGACCTAAATGTATGGGACAGCTGATTTTTTTTTCACGATTTCAATATTGATCCCACAGAGAAAGTTGTTCAGTTTGATGGTCTGATCATCCCCTTAAAATAGTTTCACCTAATTTTGTTAGACCTTATATATATATTTTTATATTACAGTATGTTTGTATTTGTGTATGTTATCTATATTGTGTTACTGTGATCTACACCGCCTACTAATCTTCTTTCTCTATTTCCTCTACCCGAAGGTTGTCTGGAAGAAATCGCTTTTTAGCGATAAGACCGCCTGTTTTTGTGCCTTTTGTATTTCCTCATTGATTGCTCTCTGTCTGTATACTCTGTTTTTTTGGTGTCAAATAAAGTATAATATATTTTGATATAATTTGGATAATAGCCTCTTGAAATATTACGAGGCGGCATATTTTAATTTGGGGAGAAGTATGTAAATTATACCATTACTAAGCCAACATCGTCTGCTTGGAAATCGGTTCGTTTGACGCACAATACGCGTAGACGGAATTAATAATAGTAATGTTTTATATATGGAAAAATAGTTTAGAAAATCTAGTTGCCGCGTCACAAATAACATTTGCAATTTACAATATATTTATTGATAAAATTTGTAGTTTTCATTTGTTTGACTTAATTAAATTACATAATTACGAAGATATAAAGCTTTTAAAATTTTGTATGAAAAATTTCAAAGCTTTATATCTTCGTAATCTATACTATTATAAAACTGTAACAAGAAGTTTGTCTGTACATTGAAGATATTAACAAAAAAAAAGTTACGATATGGTTTTTAGGTGTCCCTGATTCCATTTCACCAATTTTTGGATTTTTTGTCTGTCTGTTTGTTTGTGTGTTTGTTTGGGTGTTTGTTTGAACGAGTATCAAGCAAAAACTACTGAACCGATTTTGATGAAACTTTTTTTGTTTGATACCTTATGATCTGACTTAAAATCTGGTATATAATTTGTGCGGACGAAGTCGCGGGTTAACGCTCGTTATTTTATAAATTGCAAAAGTTACTTATATTAATACTGTCTACGCGTATTGTGCGTCAAAGTTTTGTATAAAATTGACCCCTCTGCAATCACCTTAAAGTACAGACACATCCGAGATAAAAAGATTGTTTTGAGGCAAAATGTCCAAATAGATACAAACATGTCCTTATTCTAACTTTTTTTTTTCAAAATGGCCGCTACCCCGCTGCGATGAAGACATGTTTAGTAACCAGTAGCAACAATTCGTTTCGGGCTCAATTGTTTAGCGAAAATAATCGAGTTTAGTGTTTTATTTACCTTCGGTTTTGAAAAGATCAAAAGACATTTCATTTTTAGGATTCCGTACCCATAGGGTGTCAAAGGGACCCTTTTAGTAAGCCTACCCTACATCATAAGAATAATTAATCTAAACTATTATAAAACTGTAACAGAAAGTTTGTCTGTGCATTGAAGATATTAACAAAAAAAAAGATACGATATGGTTTTTAGGTATCCCTGATTCCATATCACCAATTTTTGGATTTTTTGTCTGTCTGTTTGTTTGTGTGTTTGTTTGTTTGAACGAGCATCACGCATAAACTACGGAACCGATTTTGATGAAACTTTTTTTGTCTGATAGCTTATGATCTGACTTAAAATCTGGTATATAATTTGTGCGGACAAAGTCGCGGGTTAACGCTCGTACTATATAGAAACGAAACACGCGCGCCAGACGCGTTCAAGGTCACGTTAATAGCCTACCGTCTCGCCTCTGCTAAGCAGAGGAGTCTGTCGGGGCTTGCGTCAGTCGCCTCACGCTCACCCGTGCACGTTCCATACGATTTTAATCCATTCTTTTTTCACCATGCCTTCTTATTTCAGTTTTTGGGTGTATAATATGACTAATATCTGAGTCGAACTAATATACTCATTTAACCAATGAAAATCGTGAATTAATGCGAAATTTGAAAACCTACTTCTTTTGTTGAATTCGGTTAATAAGTTGTAACAC
This sequence comes from Agonopterix arenella, assembly GCA_927399405.1. NCBI lineage: Eukaryota > Metazoa > Arthropoda > Insecta > Lepidoptera > Depressariidae > Agonopterix > Agonopterix arenella. Next base: position 3,322,085 of record OV656716.1, on the reverse strand, counting down.
ATAATTAAATACATCATAGATAACTAACCTAGAAAAACGAAGTAAATTAGAAATTAGTTATTCTATGGAACAGCCCTGGCGGCCTACGTGGGCGACAGCGGGGCCTTGCGGGCCGAGGGGGGAAGTAGGTGTTTATAACGCGGCGTTTAGAGCACGCACAAAGGAAATTCCATTCTATAGCGTATAGTTATTCTATACCTACGGTACAGAACAGACCTACGCGCCCATTCATCCTAACATCAAAGGGTAGGTAGTGTATAATATCCGGCAAACAACTTGGCAAAAACCTTGACTGTGCAAAACTAAATTTGTAGGTGAAAGTGCTACTGCGCACACCCCTCACCACCGTTGGTCAAGTTGTTTGCGGCATAGTATATTTCGTACCGTAGCTGGTTGAGATTTTCATTAGTTTTTTTTTTCAACACATTTTTGTTTTTGATCTATCGTAAAAACGGTAATACATTGCAAGTTCTTCTTCTTCTTATCGTGTGGAGAGTTTTTTCAGACCGCCTTACGGCCTCTGACGTGGTTTTTATGTAACAACTACTACCACCAGAGATCGTAGCCGGGACCAACGGCTTAACGTGCCATCCGAAGCACAGAATCATTTTTAATTTCAGACAATCAGGTGATTCAGCCTGCAATGTCCTAACCAACTGAGGAAAAACGCACAAAGTGACATATCACTAGGTGTCGCCCATGGGAATCAAACCCACGACCTTCGTGTCGAGAGCCCATGCTCTTAATCATTAGACAACGGAGGCAGTAGTGGAACCGGAAGCGTTAAAAAACCGGCCAAGTGTGAGTCGGTTTCTTGATAAGCATTCAGGAGAAACCTTTTTTTTCAATTTCAATATTTATTTCATTTGTATTTTTTGTAGATACCCTAAATGCATTGTGCTATGGTAAGTACGGAACCCTCGGTGCGCGAGTCCGACTCGCACTTGGCCGGTTATTTTCAACTTGTTCATTTTATTTAGACTGGCTATTGTCACGTCCCGCCAAAACATCCACAGAGTTGAAACATTTATTTGTTGTTGAAAATGGATAGACAAAGGAATCGAAACCTATACAACCGAACGGTAGCTATAAATTGCTTAATTTTGGGTTATTTTGTGTGATTTTTAATAGCATGGGTTGTAATGTTGTAATTAGAAATGGTTCTTTGTTCAGAATGCTTATATTGCTTTCTAGGTGACGCCTATTGATTCTTCCTTTGTTAAAATACTACTACTACTTACTTACTTAGTTCTAAATTTGGGTGTTTTTTATAAATACCTATATAAGGTCTAACAAAATTATGTGAAACTATTTTAAGGGGATGATCAGACCATCAAACTGAACAACTTTCTCTATGGGACCAATATTGAAATCGCGAAAATAAAATCTGCTATCCCATACATTTAGGTCGAGTAGGTTTGTATGGAACAGCTGATTTTTTGTGGAGATGTGCAGTGCAAGTGGAAAATAAAGACATTGAAAAACTGAAGACTTGGCTTCAGCCTGAAAAATTGTATCCCGATTCAGACATTGAAAAACTTAAGACTTGGTTTAACATTAAAATTAAAGAAAATTAACATTTGACCAGGCTGTATGGGCTAGTTCCCCTTGCCTTTCCGTAAGGAAGAATAAAAAAAAAATTTATATTGGAGATATCAGTAGGCTGAAAGTCCATACAGCAGAAACTTGTATGATTACATACAGCTTTGTATGATTTCCTAATTAATCTAAGTACTTTGTTCTTATAAAAGGCAATGCTCACGCCTGTCTCCCACTAGGGTAGGCAGAGACAACGGAGCACCACCTGCTACTTTCCCGACATACCTCTCTAGCCTCTCTCTCCTTTCATGAAATTATGAAAAAAATCCGAGTTATTTTTTTATCTTTCCTGTCGATTTGGGCATCTCACAATTCGCAACGCACAACTGGCGCTTACGACTTTTTAAATTATTCAACAATAAAGAACACGGCAAGCAATTTGTTTTGGCCAATCACAGGAGGCGTACTTTTTTTGAAACAACCAATGGCGGATCCGAGATAAAGGCCCGTTTCGCTCCAGGATTCCGTTCCAAAAGTCCCTGACAATTTTCACGTAAGTACGCCTCGGAAAAGCGTTCACGGAATTTTGGACTGTATTGTATTGTATAATCAGCCATCATGGAAGCCGAGGGCGATTCATGAACGAATTTTGAAGCAGAAAAGTCTTACTTCGCTAGGGTTTCCCTGTGAGTGCGAGCGAGAGGTTGATATGGAAAAGTTGAAGTTGGAGAGGGTTGGAAATGGGTGGCGGTTACGACGTTTCGGGCACGGAGGTCGGTAAAAGTAATTTTCCCGCTTTTATTCAGCGTGCAGTAGCTAACAGCGACCGTAGAACGTAACGCATTTTCGTGAAAATTTTATTATTTTAAACTGAAATATTCTAAAAGTTTATCAGTAATTTTTTTGTATGGTAAAAATCGTAAAACAGATTATGCTCTAAGTTAGTTCACTTATTGTAATCTATTCCTCTCTCTCTCTCTCTATTTCTCTCTCTGTTATACTGTTTTTTTTTCATAGATACCTATAAGAAAACAACTAGGTACCTATGTAGGGTACAATAATAATGAATAAGCCACTAATATTCAATGAGCGTTTTCTTTTCATTTTTAATTTTAGTTCCTAAAAAACTCAACAAATGGCATGTTTATTGCTCCATAGAGACGTTCGTGAGATCCTGTCAAAATCATGTCAGGACTGTGCCTGCCTGTTTTTTAAAGGCCAAGGGATCGAACCCATAAAACCATGTCAAGAGTAAGCAGTTTCAAATTTTCGATCAAAATCTTTCGCAAATAATGAAATATTCCATCAAAAGATGCGTTGGCATCTTTTTGATCATCTTTTCCCTCTTAATTTTTTTAAAGAAACCCTTTTTGAAATGTTGACCTTTATTTGCACAGACCGTAGCGCCGTCTATCGATCCCCTAGAAAACCAAAAGAAAAACGCTCATTTCAACGAGCGTGGCAAACCCAATCGGTTTACCGATCGATGCTGGTTATTGATTGAAAAATAATCCCTACCTACCTATAGCTTACAGGGCTACAACAACCATATTCCACCTTCTGTATTTCTTTTCACACTAGAGATGTTGGCATTTTTTCAATCCATCTATTTTTCGTATATTTTTCAGTCCATTGGTCTCTGTCTATAAATTTCGAGAGCACATCATTTGGAAATCCTAGCTCTTGATCTTGAACTAGTTGTCTGAATTATAGGAACTAAAGCTAAAATAAATTCCATCGAATGCATTTCTTTTTGCTTTTTCTGTTTTTTCACTACTTTACATCACCAAACTAGTGGGAATAAAATTTAATTAAAACTTAACACGTTCCGGGACAGTGAACGAGACACAATAGAACTTTTATTGTTATCACGGCTATAGGCGGTCACTGTCCCGGAACGTGTTAATTTAATTCCGCGGAACTAACAGAAAAAAAGTGTAACTATATCCATCGCGAAATCACTGGGAATTGAAAGAGAATAAGTAATCTATCTATTTACTGTCTATTTATTAGTCTATAGAGAATAAACTATCTATTTATTGGATATTTCTCAGTGTATTGAGAATAAACAATCTATTTTGTCTATTTTTCAAACTATTGAGAATAAACGATCTATATTTTTGTTTATTTCTCAGTCTATTACTCTGGTGCATAAATCTTTTCTTATCTTGTTTTCCTTAATTATACTATAATTTGTCACCAAATAATCCACCAAAGCGTGTACATTTACGTATCGGCTAACAGTTTAATAGGGCGCAATAAAGCGGCGCGCTCGCTCAGTTCCCGCTCACAGCCGGTGTTTGCACACACAATGATAGCTGTTTATCTCACTTGGATATTAACTACGTTTTGTTCCTGTCTATCTGTCTGCACTTTTAAAAATAGGTTGACCAGTTAATATCGTATTTCGTTCTTTGTCCTTCTCTCAGAATCTTTTTTTGTCTCTCTTCTCTCTGAACTGGATCAGATGCATGATGCATTACCATAACGAGCTGCACGCTGTCTCTTTCTCACTCATTTCCTCTATTCGTGTCGGTCTCACTTGATATTCTGCCTTCACTTCCTTTTAAAAATTTCCTATTTTTGTGAGACTCATACAGTCTATTCTTTTTGTCTCTTTTTCTCTGCACTACACGAAATGCATTGCCGTGAAGATGAGCTTATTGCTGCCTCTTACTGATTTCCTCTATCTGTGTTCGTCACTTCACTCTATAAGGTCTAAGAAAATTAGCTGAAACTATTTTAAGGGTATGCTCAGACCATCAAACTGAACAACTTTCTCTATGGGACCAATATCGAAATCGCGAAAAAAAGTGTTGTCCCATACAAAACTGCAAACAAAACTTGACTCAAATGTATAGGGCAACAGATTTTTTTTCGAGATTTGGATATTGGTCCCGTAGAGAAAGTTGTTCAGTTTGATGATCTGAGCATACCCTTAAAATAGTTTCAGCTAATTTTGTTAGACCTTATATATTCTTCCTACACTTCCTTTAAAATTCTTTCTATTTCTGTCTGCCTGACACAATCTATTCTTTGTCTCTTTTCTCTCTACTCGTCGTCCCTTTCTCACTCCTTCTATTTTTGTATATTTAACTGTCTATCCCTGTCAGTATATTTCAAAGCGTGTACATTTACGTGTCGGCTAACAGTTTAATAGGGCGCAATAAAGCGGCGCGCTCGCTCAGTTCCCGCTCACAGCCGGTGTTTGCACACACAATGATAGCTGTTTATCTCACTTGGATATTAACTACGTTTTGTGCCCGTCTGTCTGTCTGTTGTCTGTACTTTTTAAAATAATTAATATATAATACATATTTATATTTTATTGATTTCCATAATTATAGCTTTGATTAAGTAAAACATTCATGGATTCTGTATTGTTCTTACTCAATTTCTCGGTTTTCTCTCTCTTTTTTTTCTTCTGTCTCTCTTCTTTCATTCTCTATGAACTACACTAACGAAACTATTATTAGTTACTAGCGTTGACCCGCGACTTTGTCCGCACAAATCATTACCAGATTTTAAGTCAGATCATTAGCTATCAAACAAAAAAAATTTCATCAACATCGGTTGAGTAGTTTTTGCGTGATGCTCGTTCAAACAAACAAACAGACAGACAAAAAATCTAAAATTAGCTGATATGGAATCAGGGACACCTAAAAACCATATCGTAACTTTTTTTTGTTAATATCTTCAATGTACAGACAAACTTCCTCTTACAGTTTTATAATAGTACGAGCGTTAACCCGCGACTTTGTCCGCACAAATTATATACCAGATTTTAAGTCAGATCATTAGCTATCAAACAAAAAAGTTTCATCAAAATCGGTTCAGTAGTTTTTGCGTGATGCTCGTTCAACAAACAAACAAACACACTATCAAACAAACAAACAGACAGACAAAAAATCCAAAAATTGGTGAAATGGAATCAGGAACACCTACAACCCAACTTTTTTTTTGTTAATATCTTCAATGTACAGACAAACTTCCTGTTACAGTTTTATAATAGTATAGCAAACATTTTTTTGGGTCGTATAGACCAAAAAGAATCTTTATAGTATAGACACAGAATAAATACTAGGTACACAGGTACAGTGTCACCAAGTTATCTGTAGAATGAGCGATGGCGCCACTTTCTGTATCAAAGAATGATTTCATTTTGAGAATAATTTTTCGTACACCACTTTCGGCATGATTTTGACAAAAAATACTCAGAAATATTGAGAAAAACAAGAACTCGATTGAACAGCACAGACTACATCGACTGACAGCAACATATTGACGTTTTCAAAAGTAGTTACGCTTTAGGCCATTCTACAGATAAGTTGGTGGCACTTCAATGTGTCTGTATCATGGCGCGTAATTTCTCTATGGTCTGTATGAAACTGAACAACTTTTACTATGAGAGCAAACCGATCGGAGCAAAAAAAAAAACAGTTGTTCCATACTAAACTACATTGTCGTGCCGTGCCGACTCGACTCAAATACAGGATGTCACTGACAGCTTAGCAAATACTGAAACGGTGAACTCAGACCATCAAACTGAACAACTTTCACTATGAAGCCTAACTCAGGAAACGCTAAAAAAAATCAGCTGTCCCATACATTTTAGTCGTGTAGATACAGCAGTTTTGTATGGGACAGCAGATTTTTTTTTTCACGTTTCCTGATGTACATGCAACAGAATTTTTTTTTGTTTGATGCGTAGACTCTTAGTTTAAAAGGATGCTAATGATATCAATTTCAACCTGTATACCTTTCTCAGCACACAAAACCGTTATTTAAAAAAACTTAGGTAACCTCTTTTGGACTCAAACACAGTCGGATAAAAAAGGAAAATGCTTCCAGAACTTCCACAGATAATAATAGCTGTTTATGCCGAGACCGGCAACTGCTCTGAGCAACGTTAATTTTGGCGCGAAACGTAATACATTTCGTTCCAAACGGTCTCGAGTTATTTGTTGGTGCCAACATGACGGATTTCATTATGTCTGCAAAAATGGCTGCCTCAGCTGCTTAATGGCGCTTAATTTGTTAATTAAACGTTTTATTAAGCTTTAACGAGTGTTTGGGTACGTAAATTATTGTATTTTTTAACAAAACCTGGGCATAAATAACTTAATACATAGACACACCTAGACATAGACCTAACCTTAGAAAAATTTTCTTAAATGAGCCTCACGCTTCTACCGTAGAAAACAAAAGGGGCCAACTTTCTTAGGTTGGTGTTCGGGAGGCATCATACAAATTATGTAGGGGGAAGTCTCGTAACGCCGGACGGCACCTAGCGCCGGACACTCGTACTATTTAAGCGAGTATAAATCTTTTTATTTCAAAATACAAGTGAAAGGGGCGCGGGGGGCACACAGGTACAGGATCACGCGCCGCGCCTCGCCAGTGACGCACACGGCCACGGCGGGAGCAGCCGTTTGCTGTTTTAGGCGCAAAATCACGGCGTCACCTAAATATCAATGTAAGTAATTCTAGTATATTTATGCATTGACATTTGAGTGGTATTCAAAGATAAAAGTAGTACTTGATTGTTATCCGTAAAATGGTAGAATATTATTAGATCTTTTAAACAGTTTTAGTAGGTACCACCTAATGAACGAAAATGTCTGTCCCTTAGCACCGGACACTAAGTCGTCCCTTAGCGCCGGACAGTAAACATATTGATATTTCTTGTGAGAATTTACGTCATTTATTCTAATTATTTAATTTTGTTTTAGAGTATAGAAGAAAAAAGATAATTAAAATGGAAGAAACCTAAAGGAAAGAAAGGAAGTGAAGTACGACCATTAACTGAAACATCTAACACAAACATAACAATTTGCGTAGTTTGCTTAGAAGACACTGACGAAGACTGGATCCAGTGCTCATCCTGTCGTGGGTGGGTACATGAAGCATGTGCAGACATTCCAGAGTGTGGAGATGGCTACATATGGGATCGATGCAGGTTATTTTGAAATGTCCGGTGCTAGGGGTATGGCACAAATATTCGTCCGGTACTAGGTGCCACTTTTTAAAATTATATTTTTTGTTACCAAAGTTTGATTGATAGTATTAATTATATTTTAGCAGAGGTTGCATTTTTGTTAATTTAATTTGATTTCTAACTTTGTTATCTAACATAAGTCATAATTTAATAAACATTTCGTAAAATATTTTTTATTTTATTTATAAATAACCTTAGGTGTCCGCCACTAGGGGACTTCCCCCTATGTGTGCGTGTATATGGACAGGGTTTAGAGGCCAGTGTTTCCTGAGGTAGGTAGGCTCCATAGTGAAAGTTGTTCAGTTTTATGGTCTGAGTTCTTCGTTTCAGTATTTGCTAGGCTGTCACATAGGTATACCCTGTATTTTGGTTTAAGTTAGAGTATTTTTAAAGGCACCTATTTATTATTTGTTTGATAAATAATAGGTAAGCGTTCATACAAGAAGTGTGCTTAGAAAGAAAGAATAAAAGAAAGAAAGAAAATACTTTTATTTGCAAACACCACAAAACACACTGACATAATTATACATAAAAACTAAACTAACACACAATTTCAAAATTACATAATTAAGAGCAGTGTGTGCCGCAGCAGCAAACAAGAATACGACTCAGCATTATGCTGGACTCAACGAGCCCAGCGCTGATTTTCAGTCGCACCCCAGAAGTGTCATTTCTGACACAAAGTTGTGATCGAATGATCCATAAATTATGACATTTTCACTGCTGGTTTGAACGTGTGACCCCCAAAAATACCACTCCATGAAAAAAACAAGCAACTGTAAATTTAAATAAATAAAAGAAAAGATAATATAATAAATGTTACATATAAATTTTTGTGATAGGTGTTATTATTATACCTAATAGAGGTTTCAACAAAATATTTAGGCACTTCCTATACAACCATGCTAAAAAAACACGCCTATTAATACTTGGCTGAAAAGCATCATCACAGCTTCCAGAAACCGACCAATATTTACAGCCATCACAAATTAGACGAAAGAAATTGTAACAATTTCTCCTAAACAAATCTCTTTAGCCATAAAAACTATTTTTACAACACGATGAAAAACAAAGCCTTGGCCGAAAAAAAGAAACAAAACAAGCGGGAAAAATGACATTTGAAATGTCACTTTTATGGTTGCGTTCATTTCGACCGTAATTGTTCAAAAAGGTTTTTATTTTCGTCTATGATTGTTGGTTTCCCGCTGGGTAGGTTTGTTTTTGTTTGGTACCAGTAGCAAATGATTAGTTTCGGGGGTCCATTCTAAGGTGTAAATAATCTTGTATGCCATTGTTACTTATTTGTTTATAGGGTGGCGAATGGGCGATGACTAAATCTGTTTTGTGGTAGTTTGAATATAAATTACACACCAAAGTTTTGATGAATCATTTAGGTCTATTGATTGATTGACGTATTGGTGGTCTAGGGGCAAGTAGGGATCGAGCAGGAAGCTGGAAATAGGTATTGCCTATACCTGGAGTACGGACTGCCTAACCAGCGGTGAAATATGAAACGTTGTTGGTTTGTCCCTTCCTAATCCAACAACGATAATTGGTTTTATCAAAGTCGCTGTCAAGCCGGTACGATTCGCGACAGGGCTTGCATTAGTTTTTTGGCTTGGCTTGACACCGACTTCTATAAAACAAATTAATGTTCTTATGATGCGAACGAAAAAGTCATCGGCTGCAATATTAGTTTTTAACTTTTTAGTTTTTTTGAAGGCGGTTTTAATTTTTTGTAAAAATTTTGTTTTTTTCACAATTTTCAGTGGTGAGTTCATTAGTTCAATTTAATAGTAGTGCTTTGAATTAACAAACGCACTAGCCGGCACTAAGATTTTCAAAGGTTCCCCTCGATTTCTCTGGGATGCCATCATCAGATCCTGGTTTCCTTATCATGGTACCACCCTTGGGAAATCATCTTTCCAAAAAAGAGTCATCAAAATCAGTTCATAAACGACGAAGTTATCCGCGAACAAACATTAAAAAAAAATATATACAACGTGTTAATGAATAAGCGCAAAACCTCATACACCCCAACTGATTTATAAGAAAATAATTAGATTGAAACAATAATTTCATTCTTTTGATAGTTAAAATTTAAAGTTATTCGCATTTTAAGTTTTGAGACAAAAATGATTTGTTGAGACAAAAATGATGTTTTTCACTTCAGCAATGAATGAAAGCGCTAACGTGCTCATGGATACATTTTAATAATCTTTTTTTGGTACTTAGTAGGCTGAGTGTGTCCGTGCGGTGGGTTAACATCGGGTTCTGTAAATTTTAAAATTTATAAACAAATTATTTAATATTTTGAAAAAAAAAACCTATGTTGAAACCATGATAATTCTATTCTGCTCTCGATTCTAAACAAACTACTTTCTAGTTTTGCGTTAACTCATTAACACATTGTATTCGGTCGAATTGAGGAACCTCCTCCTTTTTGAAGTCGGTTAAAAATAAAAAAATAAAGGGATTTTATTTAATTATTGTTCGGAGAGAAAGGGAAAACCTAAAGTGTGAAACATCGACGTACGGAAGAATGTTCACCACATTACCGACCGCCATGGCCAATTTTCGTGTTTCCATGCTTGTAAGGAGGATTGGTATCCTTCATCATTTGTTTATCATTCTAAAACCATGGGTTGAACCTTTGATAAGTTATGTCAAGATTGACAGTCGAAGCTACAAAAGCGTCGAAAAAAATATCAGTGAACGTTTAGTTGATAAACCGTGTCTGTATTGACGCACACAGCGATAAGTTGTATGGCATCTCACGCAGACCAACCTAAGAAAGTTGGCCCCTTTTTTTTTATTACCGTAGAAGCGTGAGGCTCCATCTAAACATACAGTCTGTCTATAAATTCGTGACCAAAAATGAGGGCGCTGCCTCCACGCAAGAACATCAAAATCAAGCATGTACTGGCAACACCACCATAATAAAATGATTAGTTCCTCAAACATTCTGGACACGACTTTTTAGACAGACTATAAACTTTATCTAACGGCTGAGCGTAATCTGGCAGCACCGAATCGAACTTTTTTCACGCTCCTTCCTTTTTTGTCGCTCAATGTTTTTTTTTTTTTTATGTTTGATAGGTAAGCATTTGACCCCGATCTCACCTGATGTTAAGTGACGATGAGGCCGAAGATGTAGCATGCTTACCTAGAAATGTGCCTATTCACTCTCGCCTTGAAGAGGCCCAAGTTGTATTGCTCAGGGAACAGGTCCGCAGGCAGTACGTTCCACGTTGTCATTTTCAAGAGCGAGAAAAGCGGAAAAATTATACGCCGCAGCACAGGCAGTGACCTTTCTCGCTCTAGCAAATGATGTTTCTGAGGGACAGAAAAGGATAAAGCGTGAAATAATTCGATTCCGTGATGGTAATTCGGTTACGCTTTACGCTATGATACTGTTATATTTATCTATCTATCTAAACTATTATAAAACTGTAACAGCAAGTTTGTCTGTACATTGAAGATATTACCAAAAAAAAGTTACGATTCTATATCACCAATTTTTGGATTTTTAGTCTGTGTGTTTGTTTGTGTGTTTGTTTATTTGTTTGAACGAGCATCACGCAAAAACTACTGAACCGATTTTGATGAAACTTTAATTGTTTGATAGCTTATGATCTGACTTAAAATCTGGTATATAATTTGTGCGGACCAAGTCGCGGGTTAGAAAGCTCGTTTGAAATAAAATCGTTAATCATAATAATTATACATCATCATTATTTCTACTGAAATATATTATACTCAAAATATGACATTTTGACTTCAGTAGATAATATATTTACTTTACTCGTATTTTTCACTCAACACCTATCAACTCATATCAAAACTACACAAAAGAAAAGACATCTTGCAAAAACTCTACCCTTTCGCCCAAATAAAATATATATTAGGGGACGTTGAATCCCAAGAGGGCACTACAACATTTTGCCGGGAAAAAATAGTGTAGATAGCCGGATGATTGCTCCGGAATATCCGTGATACCCGGGTCTCGCGTCCGGTATTTACGACCGGACCCGGATTAAATAGTAACCGGGTGAAGGTATTATTGTACCGGTAGTTGTAGGTAAGGGCCGTGTCACGTACGCTTTGAATTTAGGATGTTGTTTTGTTATTTAGGTGTTTTTGGATTTGTTTTTCTTGCGTTTATCAGTCGTGTTTTTCCAGTATATTTTATGGAGATCGCTAGATGGCACCATATGGCTGTGTTTATCATAACGAATTCAGTGGCGTCACAGCCCGGACACTGCATACAAAAAATTTAAATTGACAAGATGATGTCAGCACATGTGAAACCAAAGAAATTGAACCTTAAGTCTTCTTCTTAGGTAACTGCCGGGTAACCAGAGGGCGATAGAGGGGGTGAGGTAAAAAGTTGGTGGGAGGAAGGGAGTGTCCGTACTGTATCGTACTAGTAATTTATACTCTTTCTTATACTGTGGTGGCGTAGTGGGTTTGTAGCCCCGGAGCATCTAAATGAAATTCCTACACCTCAAATAGAACTGCTCTCTTCTCTTCTATAAAAGAAGAAATAAGTGTTGTTTACTACTGTTGATAGACTTATTTTATTAGAAGGTTAAGTAGGTATTGGATTAACAAAATAAATGAAAGAATTTAAACTGAAGGTCTGGCATTCTGGCCGTAAGATGCCAAGATCTAATCTTAATATTCTAAACTATTATAAAACTGTAACAGAAGTATGTCTGTACATTGAAGATATTACCAAAAAATTTTACGATATGGTCTTTAGGTGTCCCTGATTCCATATCAGCAATTTTTGGATTTTTTGTCTGTCTGTTTGTTTGAACGAGCATCACGCAAAAACTGCTGAACCGACTTTGATGAAACTTTTTTTGCTTGATAGCTAATGATCTGACTTAAAATCTGGTATATAATTTGTGCGGACAAAGTCGCGGACAACAGAATATAAGTTTTGGTTCAAGTTAACTCGTATGGCGATTTTGGCTGCAACACGTGAGCTTCTAAGATCAACGACAGATTACAATAAGAAGAAAAACTACTGAAGACAATAGCTGTAATGACTAGATCCCATTGCCTTTCCGAAACGAAGGAGAAATAAAAAACTAGCTGCATAGCATAAGCAAGCGCATAAGCGAAACTTCTTGGTGAATGTAACTGGCTGGACGATAGAAAAAAAATCGAATGGAACTTTCATCAAACAATGATTACAACAATAATTCAATTAAAATGTTAACCAATGCCATTATTAATCTAATAACGGATTCTCAAATCAAATAATAAATTTTCCTTCACGCCCATTATCCCTATATCAACACCTAGCACAAAAACAAAATGAACTCATTTATTATTAAATATTTCGTCAGAAAAGGACCCTCAGTTTATTTTGTTCGTTATAAAAATTCACGAAAATCAAGCCAATTTGCTACTTATTGCAAGGGCATAAGAGTAAGATAGAAGGCTTCATACGATGTACGGGTTAGAACATCCCAAGGCAGTCATGAAAATAAAATCATGGCGCCCGACCCGCGCAGATTGAATTCAAAATTGGAATCAAAAGACAATCCTTTTTTTCTTTTTTTATTGCGACAAATGGCGATCGCGCGAAGTGACGGCCGGGTCGCCAGTGTTAAATTTTATATGAATAGTGAAGTATTGGGGTTCAGTAGGATCGAATCGATTTGAATGATTTTCAAAATTGTTTCCTTTTCAATACAAGACAAAAAAAGTATGTTATACCCTGTAGGATCCCACGGGTGGCCACTGGTCCCACTGCTGGATGCTGCAGATTAATATTATGTCTTCTTGCATAAAGATAAGAGGTAGCGATAACCTAATCCACAACATCGGCCCAGAGTGGATGGGTGAAAGTAAAAATATGTCTTAAAGTTATGTCAAGCCGTCTCAATAGGTCACTGATTTGGCTCTACATATGAGTACTTACCTACATCATCCTATGTCACTAGGTATTCGGGACCCAACTGCGGCGCTCGAGACGAAATATAGGTACAGGGTAATAAATTACACCATAGTGATATTTGAAAGGGTTTAGATAAAACCATAAAACTGCACTATGGAGCCAACATAAAAAAAAACAGTTATTTCATACAAAACTGCAGCACCTATACCTACTCGACGCAAATGCCGTATTTTTTCGACGTTTATTGTCTCCATAATTAAAAGTTTTTCAGTTTTCTGATCTAAGGTCTAGGTTTTTGGTTTTTTATTCATCATGATGGTCCTTATTAGGTATTTCATCTAAGTTAGAACCGACGTTCATGGCTGTATAAGCCGATTCGGGAGCGACAATGCCTGCCGCATTTGCGGCACTTGTGCTGTGTGTCGGCTTGTGCAGCAGTCTGTTCGTCCCTGTGTCTTTTGGATCGCTTTACGGCCAGAGAATTTTCGATATATCGCGACCGTTTTGGTCCGAACTTCATAGTAATAGAGTTGACAATTGAATGAAAACGTCCACGCAATCGCGAAGTTCGAATGTCCGGGTAGAGGCTCTGACTTCATCGCGGGTTATTCGACCGCCTGCTGAAACCTTCCTCCATCCATTCCATTATACCAACATATAAAACCTACGGAACCATTACAACAAAGAACGTTTCTCGCTTACTGCCAGGTACAATTTATGTTTCAGCACACGAGCTCAAGTGACCTGATTGATCTAGATGCAAGGTTTCACAGGCGAAGTTTATTTATTTATACTTTATTCGGTTTGGGTTTAGGTGCATTATTGTGTGATTGTGGGCTGTCTTGTTTTAAATTTGCGGTTGTGTTATTTAAAAAAAAATTACGCCGTCATTGACACACAGAGAACCATAGGCGAAATTTTTTTCTCTACACAGAGAAACTATTTAGTGCCTAGTATATATGGATGTTGCATTCTGAAATTAATAGACTTCGACACCACTTGACCGATTGCGATGATACTTTGGTGGGTCCAACCAAAAAAAAACATATAAGAAGTGCGATTTTTGAAAGTGACACGTTCAAAATCATGATCGAATGATATCATCCTAATCTCCACAGTAATTTTGATACTTTCTACTGCTGCTTTGAACGAGTCATTCAAAAATCACACTCCATAGGTCTTATTGTATAACATGGTATAACTAACTAACGTGTTTTTTAACAGTTCTTGGCAATTCTGATTTGAAAGTCTAATCAGCAGTAGAAAGATGCATATCTCCATAGTAATATTGACAGTTACAACTGTTGAGTTCAAAATATGAGTTTCAAAAATCGCCCTCCTGTTTCTAACCCAAGGCAATGGATATGAAGATCAGAGAATTAAAATTTACTTAAAAACTGTCCAATCATAATTCGTTATCGATCTTGTAAACGATATAATCGGAAACATACACAATACTGTTTCGGAAGATACCTATATTAGAGAATACCGAAGATATTTTTTCAGCGATGTATGAGAGGTCTATGACTTACATTTATTTTACAATCTACCTCAATATATACCTACATTATACCTACTAAACAGAACCCAAGAATTTATGAACCATTATTGACCATCATGCTTTTACAATTATTTTTTCTGACGACAATATTTCTTAAATATGGCCGCCATCAAAAGTTACCGCCAAAACAAAGGATAGACAAATAACTTTTATTTTTATTGCCGGAATATTGCGGTAGTATCGTAATTATAGTCGTCCTGACTATATAACAATTAACCACTACCGTAAAGTGGTGAAATATTGTTTAAAGTAATAAAACAATTTCTCTCGTCCTTGGGTAAATGGCGGCGGCAACCATAGACAAAGTCACAACTTTTGTTTCGAAACACATTGTATGGGAAATGACAAAATATTTCTGTTCCTTTACAATTTTGTTGAAAGGAGCGGCGATTTGAAAAAGGAACTGTTAGCTACTTTTTTTTCTTTTTACTTGTGAAGAAAGTTTTAAGTTTTTTTTTAATTGTGGTCAGAGCACGTAAAATGTGCAAATGCGTTTTTTTATTTAAGAATTGAGACTACTAAAATAGTTGACAATGTGGTTAAAAATGAACTGTGTATGATTTAAAATAAGTTGTCATTGTAGAAGGTAAAGCTAGCCACAAAATTCCGTTCTTTCATTAGGTAGGTACTAATTTTTTGTAGGGTTAAAATTAACATGAATTATAATATTAAAAGACAATCTTTACTTACCGTTTTAATAATTTACATGGTTTCGTTGACTGACAACGCATAGCCCAAAACACTGGAGATATAAAACGGCCTTCAAAAAAAATAAAAAGTTAAATAATAATATTGCAGCCGATGACTTTTTCGTATAGTTTCGTTCGCATCATAAGAACATTAATCTGTTTTAATGAAGTCACTGTCAAGCCGGTACGATTCGCGACAGGGCTTGCATTAGTTTTTTGGCGTGGCTTGACACCGACTTCTATAAAACAAATTAATGTTCTTATGATGCGAACGAAAAAGTCATCAGCTGCAATATTATTTTTTTACTTTTTATTTTTTTTGAAGGCCGTTTTATATCTCCAGTGTTTTGGGCTATGCGTTGTCAGTCAACGAAACCATGTAAATTATTAAAGGCAGTTTAAATTTTTTGTTAAAATTTTGAATATTTCACAATTTTCAGTGGTGAATTCGTTAGTTCAATTTAATAGCAGTGCCTTAAATTAACAAACACACTACATATATACGGTCGAATTGAGAAACCTCCTCCTTTTTTGAAGTCTGTTAAAAAAACAAATTTTCCATACAATTGGGTTGAATAGTCACTGACATTCTCAATGAAACAACTTTCTTTTTTTCGCGATTTCAATATTGGTTCCAATAACAAAAGTTGTTCAGATTGATGGTCTGAAGCACCCCTTAAAGCTCGTAGCGATCTGAAGCACCCCTTCAAGTATTTAAGTTTACACCCTGTATAAAGCTCTCGCTGCAGTCAAACTCGAAAATTCATTCATTCGTCTACTTATTCACACCAGCGTTTATCAAAACGAACGCAAATACATCTCGAACGCGTTGACTCACTGTTAAACCACTTAGAACTGGTTAAATCCGCCCCTAATCCGTTTAAAACCGGCTAAATCCGGATTAATAGTCCGTCAAATTGTCGGCGGGGTGCGTAGGGAAGCACCTGTGACGCGGTCCCGAGTGTTCTGGCGCCCTTTTGTGATGTTCTTTTTTTAAATCAATTTAGTTTTTTTAATCTAGGGATTTGTGTGTTATTGTAGTTGTTTATTATTATGATAGGGGGGTTTTTTGGCGGTAATTCGACAGAAACGTTTGGGGTAAACATATTTAATCGAATTTTTATTGTTTATAGAGAGTTTTGGTTCGTAAAATTGGTGTTGTTTTGCGTAACAAAGTGTCGTGCAAGTGAACAATATACAGTTCAGTGAAATATGAAGGTGTATGGGTCGTAAACAGGAAAAGTGATCCGTCTTTTTGTAGCGCGGCAAAGCGGCCGGTTCACCTCTTTCCTGAGGACTTCTCTGCGTTTCTCGATTGCCTCCAAAAACTCCATAGAAGCGTTAAAACATCGAACTCCAATGTTTTAATTGCTATATATGAGAGAATTTTATTGACGACATCGGCTGTATGGGATATTATAAGACCTTTACCATGAACAGAACAAAAAAAAAAATTATTATGATAGTGATGATTGTTGATTATTGTTTTTGTTCGCGCCTCTTTCCCAGTGGGGTAGGAGACCAGGGCGCGCCATTTACTACGATCCTTACAATACGTCTTTTGCCACATGCACATACATCATCATCATCATCATCAGCCTATCATCGTCCACTGCTGGACATAGGCCTCTCCCAAGGCGCGCCACAAAACTCTGGCCTCGGCCTTCCTCAACCACTCGCTCCCCGCTACTTTTTTTCCAGCGGGCAGCAGGACGTTCCACACTCCGTCTACCAGTCCGCGGTCTCCACTCCAGAACTTTGACAGCACATATGACCAGCCCATTGCCACTTGAGCTTGCTAATTTTCTGAGCTATGTCAACCACTTTAGTTCTCTGACGTATCACTTCATTTCTGATGTGATCTCTCAGAGAAACACCGAGCATAGCTCTCTCCATAGCTCGCTCAGCGACCTTGAATTGAAGAACTAGTCCTATTGTCAGGGTCCACGTTTCCGCACCATAGGTCATCACTGGCAGGACGCACTGATTGAACACCTTCGTTTTACATGCACATACATACATCTCTTCATACATGCTCGTCGGTTTCGAGTATTCCGCAACTACCCTTTTTGTAGGACCCAACTGATTTGATCAGCATACGTCCTACGAGGGCGCCCTCTGCCGACGCTTCCACTCACGTTAGCAACATATATCTCTTTCGTACATCTGCTGTCACTCATCCTCTCCACATGACCAAACCAACGAAGCATACCTTTCTCTATTCTTGTCACTAAATCTTCTTTTAATTTACATCGATCTCTTATTACACAATTTCTCACTCTATCTCTCAGTGTGACACCACACATACTTCGCAAGAAACGCATTTCAACAGCATTAATTTTTCTTTCATGTAAATTACAAAATATAACTATATAATAATACTTACAGATCGATCTTTAATTTATAATTAAAAACCCTACATACCCACATACATACCACAATTTTGTTGGTCTCGTTGATGGTTTTTGCATAGGTTCTTAACGCTACGGCGTAGCCACTCGTGCGCTACGACGGGTCTACGTAGTTTTATTCAAAACACCAAATCAAAATGTTTTATTCCATACTAAATCTACGTGTAAAATATGATCTTAAATATGTTACAATGCACTCAAGCTACCTTATAAGGTATTGCAAAAAGAGTTAAGGAAAGTGTAAAATATTCTTGTTAATTTATTTATAATATACTTAATAATTACCTCATAATATTCATAGTGATAAAGTTTAAATTTTTAATTGTATTGGATACGGTATATTCATTTTCTATCGGTGAAAACACCCTTTAATTCTGGCCACACTTTTCTGCCACACCATGTATTACGTTTTTATTAAACTTCTATGCCCTTAAATTAATTAACGTTATTTCTTTTCGTTATTCAAAGTCATAGTTGTATGTTATATAAGGTCTAACAAAATTAGGCGAAAATATTTCAAGGGTATGCTCAGACCATCAAACTGAACAACTTTCTCTACGGGACCAATATCGAAATCTCGAAAAATAAATCTACTGCTTCATACATTTGAGTCAAGTTGTGTTTGCAGTTTTGTATGGGACACCAAATTTTTTTTTCGCCATTTCTAATATGTAGATGACACGATTGTATCAAGACCAAGACCTCCGCTTCCAAGTACCTAGTAGACAAAGTTGTATTACGTTATGCAACACAACCTGTCCACCAAATAAGGACGGAGTCCGTCTCGGTGTCGGACGCTCGGCGGAGTAACAACTCTGTTTCGAACGTTCGTCGGTCTCACTCCTGAGGATGCTCCTTGGTGGAGCGAAACACGTGTAGAGTAGAAATTATTTGGTGGGCAGGTTGTGTTGCATAACGTAATACAACTTTGTCTACTAGGTACTTGGAAGCGGAGGTCTTGATACAATCGTGTCATCTACATATTAGTCATGGATTTCCGCAAAGTAACGCCTGATTCAATTAATTTCGCCATTTCGATATTGGTCCCATAGAGAAAGTTGTTCAGTTTGATGCTCTGAGCATACCCTTAAAATAGTTTCAACTAATTTTGTTAGACCTTATATCACTTATATGTTCGTGCCGTTGTTGTATGGTTTCCATATTGAAAAAGCCTATAGTGCTTACTTGGGATCATTACAATGTATGTGCCTGTGAGCGTTATTTATTATTATTATTATATCTATAAAATATCTCTGTAAAAGTCTTACTCACGGGCCGTAACCCGAACCTATTATTATGCTAGTTATTTTTGTTATGTTATTAATAAATAGCTAATTATAGGGTATTTGACAGGTTTTCAAAAACTGTTCTACGTTAATCACTGATGTCAAAGAACTCTTTTAGAAAATGTATATTTTACGTTCTATTACATTATAGTGCTAGAAAAAACGAAATCAAAAAAATATTATTTAAATATCCCGTGAAACTATTCAGTTAGGTAGGTCCGACTTCGAGAAAGAGATCAACCGTCGAATCCAACTCGGTTGGGCAGCGTTCGGGAAGCTACGTAGTATCTTCACGTCCCAAATACCGCAGTGTCTTAAAACGAAAGTCTTCGATCAGTGTGTGTTGCCAGTGATGACATATGGAACAGAGACGTGGTCGCTCACTCAAGGCCTCATAAAAAGGCTGAAAGTCACCCAAAGAGCAATGGAGAGGGCTATGCTCGGAGTTTCCCTGCGAGATCGAATCAGAAATGAAGAGATCCGCAGAAGAACCAGAGTAACTGACATTGCCCAAAGAATTGCTAAATTAAAGTGGCAGTGGGCGGGGCATATTGCTCACAGAACCGATGGCCGATGGGGCCGAAAAGTTCTCGAGTGGCGACCGCGTACCGGAAAGCGTAGCGTGGGTAGGCCCCGCACACGGTGGACCGACGACCTTGTGAAGGCGGCGGGATCCCGTTGGATGAGGGCAGCGCAGGACCGGTTGTTATGGCGATCCTTGGGGGAGGCCTATGTCCAGCAGTGGACGTCCATCGGCTGAGATGATGATGATGATGATCCCGTGAAAACGCTTTTCTTGACAATATACGTGTCTACATGCAACGCAACTGTTTACATGCGGTTGACGTCATCAACCATTCGGCCAATCACAGTCGTTTACGATCACGTGACTAAAGTAGACAAAAACAATATTTTTTTGTAGATTTACTCTTAAAATATCCAGTATTTTTCTTTACTGACTAAATAGTTGGTTTCCCAAAATTCATAAATTCAATACGGACGCCATCAATGTCTGCGAGTCCAGTACAACAATGCACTCAGGATGCTGCTGGGGCTGCCGCGGTTTTGCAGCGCATCACCATCATTAGAAAGCGGAGCGCCTCGCTGCTCAGTCGCTTCCGGGGCAGTACTAATAGTATCCTGAGCGTATTGGCTGAGCGGTGGGACTCGGCCATGGTGCAGAGATGGATGCTACTGCATGCCAGCTCATCACAGCGTACACACTAGCATATCAAGGGGGTGGTGAGTTTTATCCCCCCCCCCCCCCCCTGAAATCCGAATATTTGTATGGAAAAGTGATAAAAGCACTTACTTTTTCATTGCTTTTCTATGAATATCGCCCCCGAAAATTAAATATCCCCCCCGAAACTAAAGTCTGGATACGTGCTTGTACAGTAGGTAAATTTTAATCGAATGTAATATTGTTATTGTAATTTATTTAATTTTATTAATGAATGTATTTATTTGTAAACTAACATAGTTATAAGACAATTGTTACTAACACAATATGGGTGAATAATTAGAAATAAATAATTTTTAATTTAATCTTTTTAATTAAATCAATAGATCCTATAATTTTACATGCTGTCAAATACTCTAATGTGATTATTAGGGTTTGAATTTACATTGGATCAAAGAATTCAAACAACACTCAACGTTTTTATTTTTAAACGCAATTAAAAAAGGACACCCATTAACGTACTTCATGAATGCTCATCCATTCAAATTGAGTGCTCAAGTTTTTTTCAAAACAAACAAGGATATCACATTAAACTTCCCCACGACTTCCCCTCGATTCTTTCAGTGTTTTTTTAACCGCTAATTGCGTTTTTATTGGATAATACTTTTAACTGGTGACATATTAGGAGCGTTTATGAAGCTGGCTGTCTTAAGTGGTTATAAAAGGTTATGTTTAGTTTAGTTCCATGTTTGAAATTGTTTTTTTTTTCTATTAATGTCAATTTTACGCGGGAATTTATTTGTGTTAATTTTATGAATGACATTAATACATCACGTGACGAAATGTTTCGTTTCAAATCGTTTTACAAATAACGAATGAGTATTATCATAGAACAGTATACACGGCGACACACCAAGCTATACAAAACCAAAATAAGCTGGCCGCACGTAGGACGAGTAACGTATAACGTCACGCGACCAGCTTATATTGGTTTTGTATAGCTTGATGTGTCGCCGTGTGTACATAAAAATAGTAAGATCGGTAAAATTATACACAAAAATATAGGAGGAATATCATACTTCCAAAAGAAATGGAAATGGCATTTGCATTTCTTATAAAATCAAATTCAAATTTACCAGTTTTGTAGGCGAAACGTGATTGGGCGTTTTCCATTTCAGGATTTAAAAAACTATGTATGTAATTATCAAATATCAGCAGATAGACGTCCACTGCTGGACATAAGCCTCCTCTAAGGATCGCCACAACCACCGGCCCTGCGCTGCCCTCATCCAACAGGTTCCCGCCGCCGACACCAGGTTGACGGTTCACCTTGTGGGGGGGTCTACTCATGCTGCGCTTTCCAGTACGCGGTCGGCACTCGAGAACTTTTCGGCCCCATCGGCCATCGGTTCTGTGAGCAATGTGCCCCGCCCACTGCCACTTTAGTTTAGCAATTTTTTGGCTATGTCAGCTACTCTGTCACTTTTTCGGCACCATTGCCACTTTAGTTTAGCAATTTTTTGGCTATGTCAGCTACTCTGTCACTTTGCTGCACCATTGCCGCTTCAGTTTAGCAATTTTTTTTGCCTATGTCAGCTTCTCTGGTTCTCCTGCGAAATTTTTTAATTTTTCATTCAATCTCGCAGGGAAACTCCGAGCATAGCATGCCATTGCCCTTTGAATGAATGAATGAATGATTGAAATATACTTTATTTACACCAAACACATAAATAAAATACAGAGCAGGTAGGAGCAGGCCCTTTGGTTGACTTTTAGCCTTTTTATGAGGATTGAGTGAGCGACCACTTCTCTGATCCATATGTCATCACTTGCAACACACACTGGAGTGCGATTTTTGAATCGCATACGTTGAACTCAGCAGTTGAAAATGTATGGAGATACGCATCTTTCTAATGCTGATTTGACTTTCAAAAATCGCACTCCAAGAGTATGATTTTTGAATGTCAAATCAGCAGTAGAAAGATGCATATCTCCATAGTAATATTGACATTTTCAACTGCTGAGCTCAGCGAATGAGATTCAAAAATCGCACTCCTGATCGAATACTTTTCGGCTAAATGATGTAATACTTAATTTGGTGAGATAATTATACAGGGTGTAAGTGACAGCCTAGCAAATACTGAAACGTTGAACTCAGACCATTAAATTGAACAACTTTCACTATGGAGCCTACCTTAGGAATCGCGAAAAAAATCAGCTGTCCCATACAAAACTGCTGACCCGACTAAAATGTATGTTACAGGTGATTTTTTTTCGCATTTCCTGAGGTAAGCTCCATAGTGAAAGTTGTTCAGTTTGATGGTCTGAGTTCACCGTTTCGGTATTTGCAAGACTGTCACAACCTGTATTTAAAAATTTGACAAATGGCCACATGGACAAAGTAGCATACAAAAACTAGATACATATATTTTACTTGCAAGTTGGTTATTAACCTCCCCAATCCCAAGTTGTTTAAAAACAAAGTAAAATTCCTTATCTACCTACTCAAAAACCTTTATCTTAAAACATCAGCACCCCAGACCAGCATCTAACTCTCACCCACCCTACCCCACCCACCTAAACACCCAACACCCACCTCTGAACCGACGGAGCGAGATTATATTTTAATGCAATAATTCTACGTGATCATACAGCGTTTACGAGCTTTGTAAATGGTATAAACGTGTAGATATATCTTGAGATAGATGTTATGAAAATTTCATGCTTCATGCGTTACACAAATAATAATTATGCAGTGAGAGCGTAGGTGGCACTAAATTATAAGGGTCCGGGTTTGAATCCGCACGGAAAACACGTCTGTATCAATGAGTTTTTCTAATTTATGTACGTAATTCAATTCAAATAATTGATTTCAGACAAGATGTCCATATAGTGTTAGTATACATTTATCTTTTATTTGTCCGTGTGGTGTCGGCTAAGAATAGCACCATCCTATTTCCTCCCGTGGGTGTCGTAAAAGGCGACTAAGGGATCTACTGAAGGATGGGCAGCGGCATCCTCTGAGTACACACATTGATTCGATCCAACTGCGATCGCCAACCCGCCTGCCAAGCGTGGCGATTATGGCAAATCCCCCCATTTTGGGGGAGGCTTATGTCTAGCAGTGGATGTTTATTGGCTGATATGATGATGATGATACATTTATCTTACAGCTAGTGTTAGTAACAAAACATTTTTTTTATTTAAAAAACTCGGCATGGAGCTTCACCCAGTGATCCAACAGCGGGGAGTCCCACCGGTCTTTGAACACGTTCAGGAGACCGTTAGTGCTGGCTCGGAGCCTGCGCAACATGGAGGCGCACAGTTTTCTCAATATAGCATAGAAGTCGTCCGTGTACGCCTCCGCAAACATTTCCGATGCTCTACAATGCCGCGCCAACCCCATCACTATCCTGAATGCGTTATTATACTGTACGCGTAGATCGCTGTATGCCCGTTGCGTATACCGGGTCCAAAGGCTGCACGTGTAGAAAGACTGACAAAATGCTTTAAAATGTGTGATTTTTACTGGTTTCGTACTTCGTGCAAACCTTCGTGCCAGCATATATCTAATAATATCTAATATGGTAATACAGACTGCTCTCCAATGGTAACTGGTAAGGAATAGACCGTCCGTGCACGCGTGCTAACGTAAATAGGCCTAGGCCGCCTTGAATAGGCCTGTGCCCTCCCTACGTATATTAGACGGATGATGATAATGAAATTTCATTTGAAATATGTATGTTTGTTACCATTGTCGTGTCGTGCCGTGAGAAGATAGTCAGGAGTGAGATTTTTTGAAACTCATTCGCTGAGCTCAGCAGTTTAAAATGTCATAATTATTATGGAGATAAGCATCTTTCTACCGCTGATTTGACTTTAAAAAATAATACTGAAGTAGGAGTGCTATTTTTATTAGTACTTACTATATCTATGATTTTTATAAGTCAAATCAGCAGTAGAAAGATGCATATCTCCATAGTAATATTGACATTTTCAACTGCTGAGTTCAAAGTATGAGTTTCAAAAATCGCTCTCCTGAACAAGAAAATGCTAGATCTGATGATATATCTTCTGTATCTTGAATAACTTCTTGCCTTGTATATAGTGTCGGTTCATCGCCGCTTCAAAGATTAAATTTGCCGAAATTTTGCCAGAGTTTATAGGTAACTGGCGTACAGTGGGTGAAACAGCTTGCTATTTTGTTTTTACCCATGTATAAATATACAATTAATGTGTCCTGCATCTAACTCACTTATGGTGTCAAAACATGGACGCTATACACTGTAAGTGACAGCCTAGCAAATACTGAAACGGTGAACTCAGACTATCAAACTGAACAACTTTCACTATGGAGCCTTCCTCAGGAAACGTGAAAAAAAAACAGCTGTCCCATACAAAACTGCTGTACCTACCCGACTAAAATGTATGGGACAGCTGATTTTTTTCACGTTTCCTGAGTTCAGTTTGATGGTCTGAGTTCAACGTTTCAGTATTTGCAAGGCTGTCACTTACACCCTGTATAGCACAGAAAGCCATGCTAGGCATATCACTAGTGGGCCGAGTCTAACGTCGAAATTCTACGAAGAACCAAGATCGAAGACGTGGGCAAGCGGATCATAAAGTTGAAGTGGAGATGAGCAGGACACTTGGCTAGATAAGAAGACGGCCGGTGGGCCAAGGGAATATCCGAGTGGTAGCCAAGAGAGGGACGGAGGTCAGTAGGCAGACGACTAGCACGTTGGTCTGATGACATTGTAAGGGTGATGGGTTCGCATTGGATCTGGAATGCGATTTTTGAATCTCATTCGCTGAACTCAGCAGTTGAAAATGTATAGAGATACGCATCTTTCTACTGCTGATTTGACTTTCAAAAATCGCACTCCTGATGCGAGAGAAAGAGATGGGGCGGCGCGCGCGCCTGAAACGACGCAACCGTAAAACAAACTTTATTTAACTGTGATTGTACTATTCATGTAAGTTCAATTCTGCTGTAATAAAACTTTATTAAATATCAATATCTTTTTTTAAATCAAGTCTCGATTTTATATTATTCAACGTTTCCAAGCGTTTATAAATAAAAGCGGAGGCTACTTTGGCTTGTTTTTCTATCGAGAAAATGTGTCTTAATCGTGTTTTGGCTCTAATCAAAACTTCAATTATATAATCTAGAAATAAACATTTTAACTGGTTTGGGTTCAATTATATGTTCAATTTACATTTGTCCGTAAATCATACTCCTACTGTTAGTACTTCATGATAACTATATGACGCTTTGAAGAATCCTATTTTTTTCACATATACTCATAGAGATGTGCGATATAGCTAAGTTGTGCGAGGATGCGTAGTGAAGATAAGAAGCTCAAATTCTTCAACTTCAATTATAATAGAAGTCTTTGATAAAGCTTATAGGTATGTACCCGCGTCCACCAAAGCTAAGCTATAAAGCACGGTTAAAAAATCGGGATTTTATACTTACCTACATTACAGACACTCCCTGGCCGACCAGGCACCAATTTTAACCTCATCCCCGCTTGGTAGGAAGCGTATTCTTTTCTCGGTCAAACTTATTCTTAATATTCGGGTTATTATTATTAATATTTTCCAGTCACGGAGCTGTGCTGCCCTGCGTACGGGTACCATAGAATAATACTCAATTATTAAAGCAATAATCCGGGTTCCCGCCTCAGGAGAACAGAATCATCTGCAGGCGATGAGCGCTGCCAGCCGGAGGGAATTGGTTTATTTTATTTTGACGTCACATTTTTTGTGTTGAATGTTGAGTTTTGTAGAGTTGCAGTTGTAATTGAGATGTAATTAAGTACCTCTGTTGTGTAATTTTGGAAACGAAAAGGTAATTTAGATACTACTTTGTAGTTATCTAGAAATAAGTATAAAGGAATATTGTAATCCTTATACATTGTCTCTGGAGCACAGTCTAAAAAAACCGAATAAATAGACTTCGTTTATAAATTAAAAAAATATTTTCCGGTACTACAGTTCTATCTAGTGTGAAGTAGCTGTTACTAATGAACTCCTGTGCTGCCACATGACGGAAACATCGAAAACTCGCTATTCGCCGCTAGATGGCAGTGTGAACCGTTGCACGACCACTTTCGTCTCGTTTCGTTAATTCGTCACTAGATGACGTTGATAAATATATTTTACATTTGACGTTGTCAAATTTGACATTTGACATTGTTTATCTAATCGGAATTTCTGTGATTTTGTTTTGATTTAGTTTTATCTCAATATTACCGTGATTTGTCCGAACACGGACGTGATAATGCTTTAAATTAGCCGTAGTTTTCGAAACGTCCACGATGGAACGCTTGTACGCTCTTGGTATAACTGTGATCCAGTGTATTCAGCATTGGTACCGTATTGATTTTCTATATTTTATCCGCATAGGAGTTTGTTCTGTGTTCTGATTGTTTTGATTTTTAGGGTTCCGCACCCGAAGGGTGTTAACGGGACCCTATTACTAAGTCTACGTTGTCCGTCCGTCCGTCCGGCGTCCGTCTTAGCTTCAAAGGGCCGTATCTTTTCAACCTTAAAAGGTAGCCGGCAAATTTTTTTATAGCATATTATTTGTGTCATTATATTGGATTTGATGACAAATACTTAATAAAAAATAAAAGGTAGAAAGTTATCGGGGTCCCCATACAAGAAACTAGTTTTTATCTACATTTCATAAAAACGGTACTTAATACATCATCATCAGTGTACGTCCCACTGCTGGTCACAGTATAAGAAAGGGTATCTATTACTACATACAGTACGGATACTCCACTCCCCACCAACTTTTTACCTCACCCTCTCGATTGCTCTCTGCCTCTGGTTACCTCGGCGGTTATCTGTAGCCTAGACTGTCAGCACAATTGACAAGCTAGAATTCATGTTATTCGAAACAAAGAGAATATAATCTCAGGACGAAGGATAAAAACTCTTTGGTTAGAGTGTCATCTTAGTTAGTAGGGCGGTTTTTGAATAGACTGGTGTCAAAGCGTTTTATATTATACAAGCGTTAACCCGCGACTTTGTCCGCACAAATTATATACCAGATTTTAAGTCAGATAATAAGCTATCAAACAAAAAAAGTTTCATCAAAATCGGTTCAGTAGTTTTTGCGTGATGCTCGTTCAACACACAAACAAACAAACAAACACACATAAAATCCAAAAATTTTTGATATGGAATCGGGGATACCTAAAAACCATATCGTAACTTTTATTGTTTTAACTTTGTTAATATCTTCAATGTACAGACAAACTTTCTGCTAAAGTTTTATAATAATTTAGATTAAATTTTTATATTACGTACCGGTGGAACGAGGTGATTTTGCGAATTTGATGATAACTCCAATGACAACAGGATTGTAAATTTCTCTGCGAAAACAGAACGCAGCCGGATATTCTTTTTTGTCTTGGCATTATTGACAGTTCGTCCATTTTTTACCAAATCTTCAAGACTGTAACATGAGGCTGAGTGGTCAAAATAATTTGATAAAGTTTGAAGAAAATATTAGCAGAAAAAAGTTTCCTTTTAGTGGTGACTTTCGAAAGCAATGAAAAAAAACGACTGATATCAAAGTAGCCCCTTTTTCAATATAGCTTTGATACGCTGGTTTTTCTTTTTTTTTCTCCTAAATTAAACATACATCATTTTTATTTTTATTTTAAATATTATCACAAGGCTACTACTGTATTTTTTTCTAATTTATAAAACCATAATTATGAAAGATAACATCCATTTGAATTTCAAAACTAATCACAGTGAACTCGTTTTCTATTCTATTTTTATTAAATGGCGTTTCCTTAAAGATTTCGCCAGTATCAAGTGTTGAAGATATTATTATAATTCAAGTTAACGTTCATTGTACGGTAATTGATATGGCGATCTCAAAGCCCTGTTTGTATACAAAAACACACACCCGAAACCGCTATAAAATGGCTACCTAAATCGCAAGCCGAACAAAAGATGTCTACTCGAGAGACCTCTAGCTACGCGACTCTTGTGTACTCAATTTACGGTAACCTAAGAGGAGTGTGCAGTGTCAATATAAACATTGTAATGTTTAATGACACGAAGCAATATTGTTATTGTATTTTCCTTTATATGAAATAAAATAAATAAAAAAAAAATATTTACAAAAAAGTCATTGTACATCATGCAGCTAAAGTTATTGCAGCCCTAGACTCCGTTTTGCATGTGCTCACAAACTGGAGTGGTCTAGCCTTATAGGCCTACAACACTCCAAAAAATTTATCAGCAATGTGACAACTCGCGTCTCAAGATTCATACTGAATAATAGCAGGAGCAAGGCTCGTGCCATAGTCGGAGCCCTCACTGGGCACTACGCCACAGGCGCGATGATGCACAAAATGAAACTCACCCTGGATCCCAGCTGCAGAGCATGCGGAGAGGATGAAGAGACTATGGAGCCTGTTCTTTGTGACTGTGATGTCCTGGTGGTAAAACGCATGTGCCTCTTCGCAGATGGATACCCGAAACCGGGAGATCTTAGGTTTCTTCCCCTCAATGGTGTTGCCTCCTTCATTGACCATGTATTTGAAGGGTGAAGAAAACAGAGAGTATTGGGGCTAACACAAAAGATCCCACTGGGTC
Organism: Agonopterix arenella; assembly: GCA_927399405.1. Classification (NCBI taxonomy): domain Eukaryota; kingdom Metazoa; phylum Arthropoda; class Insecta; order Lepidoptera; family Depressariidae; genus Agonopterix; species Agonopterix arenella. The sequence goes on along the minus strand of OV656716.1, from coordinate 3,292,879 downwards.
GAAGTGTTGCTGGCTTGCCAACCCCCACAACAAGAAAGATAAGATAAGATTGCATGTGCTGACGTCATCTTGTCAATTTCTGTTTGTTGTAAGCTGTGTCTGCGGTGTGGCACAGGCCTAACCCCAGGGAGGGTGTATGGGCGTTAGTCCACCAAGCATGCACAATGTAGATTGGTGGACTTCGAATATGCATTGAAATTTCTTCTTCAGTCTATTCAGGTTTCCTCGCAATATTTTCCTTTACTGTTTGAGGGGAGTCGGTAATACATTTTTTTTTCATAATGGGCTTGCGCTTGACTTATGGATGCAGTCTCGCACAATGTCTTGTCGCACGTTGGTGAGGGGGATGGTGGAATCAGGTCATGTAAACGTTTGACAAAAGTTAGAAAAACTCATTGGTAAATGGCATGTCATCCGTACCAAATGTTTGAGAGTCCTATACAATGTGCCCCCGACGCTCTCCATCATGTTGTAGACAGATGTATGGGAGAAAATTTTTTTTCACTGCATTGTAAGGGTCGATCGACACCACAAGAGCATCGAAGAGCATTTGCTCACAGATGCATCCTTATCACTAGTGAACAAAGTTAAATTTATTTGGAACGATACGGGCAGTGCAGCGCCGCGTGCGCTTAGTTTGCCCTTCATTATTATGTTTGTAGGGAATCCTGAAGGCGCGTGTCTGTCTTGCACTTGGATGGTTTTTTTTGTAGGTTGCTGGTTTTTATTCTAACCAACTCAATAAATTCCGCAGGTTTGCAGACTCAGAGGGCTACTTTGAGCTCGTGAACACTGTCTCTAACCCTAACAAGATGCTGGAAGTTGTGTTCCCGCTACTCTCCATCGTGGACTCCGTTTTCGCTGCCCAGCTGTGCCTCTGCATGGCATTCGGAGGCTGGCTTAATGCCGTCATGAAGTGGTGAGTTTTTACAGAACCCTCGCACGATGCTTCAGTTTGTTTTTCTGCTGCTCTCCATCGTGGACTCTGTGTTCGCTGCCCAGTTTTGCCTCTGCATGGCATTCGGAGGTTGGCTTAACGCCGTTATGAAATGGTTAGTTTTTGTAGATATGTATGTATTGCTCCTGACCAATTTCGGCCACGGTGACTGCTTCAAATACTTATTAGAACTCTAACAAGATGCTGGAGAATGCATGTATTAATGCAATAAAAATGTAACTTAATTTAATTCAATTTAATCTGTAAATTGATAACTTGATTTTCTGGCAAACTACCTATATAATGCTTGTGTATTGTCCCTTGTTTCCTGAAATAAATGATTTGTATTTTTTAATTTATTTTATTTTTTATTAAGATATACAACTTAAACAACCACAAAGAAGGTTGGATGACGACATCAGAAATCGCGGGAACAACATGGGGTAGAGTGGCCATAGAAAGGCCAGAATGGAGAAGATTGGAGGAGGCCTTTGCCACCTGGCAAACGGACACACAGAAATGGAACAAAAGAACACTATATGAGTAATAAACAAAATAGTCATGTCCGATTGAAGGCTATAATAATAAAAACAACTTAAACGGCTCTTCCAGGTGGCTACTAGAAGACCGCCCGTACTGGTGGGTGCAAGAGACAGACTTCTACACAAGCTCACGTCGTCCGGTCCTCCGCCAGTTCAAGCACACCTGTGAGACTGGGCCCGGCTGCCCGTCCGGACACTCTGAGACCACTGCCATGATGCTGCTGCTGGCAGTGTCTTGGATATTACATATCTGCAATGACAGGTGAGTGCAAGAGACAGACTTATACTCAAGCACATGTTTGATACGAGGTAGTAGGTACAGTCGAGGCTGAATTGCAAGCTCTAGCTGAAGGCGAGAGCGGTAAACAAGCAGAGACTATAATGACCAACGTTCATACGACGTTTTGAAACACACTTGCGAGGAAAAAATAAAGCATCTTTTCCACTTCTGCCCTGCCTTTGAATTATTGCTTTAATTTGTGTTTTGCAGGAAGTGCAACATATGGTGGTGGAAGTTGGTAGTGTACCCAGTGTTCGGGGCGATGCTCGTGTCTGTAATGCTCGCGCGGATGTTTGTTGCGACACATTTCCCGCATCAGGTCATCATGGGCGCTGTCCTTGGTTAGTATGATTATTTTATTATTGATTAATGATTGATTTATACTAGCAATGTATACTGGGTGTAACAAACACTCTAGTAATATTTAAAGGGGTGCTTTAGAGTCTAAACTTTAGAGTTTAGGCCGACAAACTGAACAACTTTCACGAAGAAAAAAACGTCGAAAAACTATAAAAAATGTATTTTTACAACCATGTGGCTATGCAATAAAAAATTTGCTGTCCCATACATTGGAGACAAGTAGGAACCGCAGTTTTGTATGAAACAGCAGATTTTATAGCTGGGATAGACGGGAATCGCATTGAGTGTTGTCATGACATCACTATCATCATAATCTCAGCCGATAGAAGTCCTCTGCTGGACATAGGCTTCCCCAAGGATCTCCACAACACCGGTCCTGTGCTGCCCTCATCCAACTTCTTCCAACCGTCTTCACCAGGTCATCGGTCCTCCTTGGGGGCCTACCCGCGCTACGTTTTCCGATACGCGTTCGCCACTCGAGAACTCTTCAGCCCCATCGCCCATCGTTTCTGCGGCCCATTGCCACTTTAGTTTAGCAATTCTTTAGGCTATGTCGGCTAATCTGGGTGAGCGACCACGTCTCTGGTGTTGTCAATTCTCTTAATTTCTCCCCAGGAGCCTTCCTAGCCCCAGCGCTCTGCATCTACGTGTCGGACCCGTACATCTGGCGCTACGGGTACCACGCGAGCACAGATGTCGCCACTAGCATGATGTGGCACGTGTTCTCTGCCGGCGTCACCGTCGTCATCAGTATGCTGACGTATTTGAGTCTCATTATGTTCGGCTGGGAACCGCATTGGACTGTCAAACTGGTCAGTTTCACCTGCAGATTTATAAACAACTAGTTGTTTCTGCGACTTCGTCTGTGTAGATTTTTTATGCCTGTCCTTCTTTAAGGTGGTTGCAGATGGGTCAATTTTATACAAAAGTTTGGTATTAATATAAGTAACTTTGTATATATGGAAAAATAGTTTAGAAAATCTAGATGCCGCGTCACAAATAACATTTGCAATTTATAAAATAATTACGAAGATATAAAGCTTTGAAATTTTTCATACAAAATTTTAAAAGCTTTATTATAAATCTTCGTAATTATACTATTATAAATTGCAAATGTTATTTGTGACGCGGCAACAAGATTTTCTAAACTATTTTTCCATATATAAAACATTACTTAGAGAGTCAGAGTTAGAGAGCATTACCTATCTAAATAAAGTTGTAGTAGTTATATGTATGTATATAATATATGTAGGTTCATATTATTATATTTGATATTATTATTTATGTAAGTATATTTATTTGTATTGGCGTATCTTAAATTATTTCTTATCTTATAGGTATTCATTTTACTATCTCATAATTAAGTAGTTTTTTATTTGTGTGCACACTTATTTTACCCAAACATATTAGTTTTCCTCTCACTCAACGGTTTGCTGGAAGAAAACTCTTTTAGAGTAAAGCTCGCCTTTGTACATCACGACTTGTTGTAATTTTTATTATTTTTTTTTTTTCATAATTATGTTTTTGTGTACAATAAAGAATCTAAGTACTTATATTAATTCCGTCTACGCGTATTGTGCGTCAAACTTTTGTATGGACTGAAACCACCTTAAAACTATATAAGGTATGGTAAGGTAGGTAGATGTTCCATACAAACCGACTCGACCTAAATGTATGGGAAAGCTGATTTTTTTTTCGCGATTTCCATATTGGTCCCATAGAGAAAGTTGTTCAGTTTGATGGTCTGATCATCCCCTTAAAATAGTTTCACCTAATTTTCTTAGACCTTATATAAATTAGATATCTCTATTCTATTTTAAATTTCATCAAAATCGGTTAATCGGTGTAGCTTTTTGTGGCACCTCGGAAAGCCCTTTACCGACCCCTTGCCGTTGCCCCTTAAAAAATCGAAGGTATGGGAAGAAATAAATAACAATAGGTACTATTTCATCATCACCTAGTACAATTCTGGCCAACTCTGAGAGATAATACTGCAAAATTTCGAGCTCGCTTCGCTCGCTCCCGATTTACAGGGTCCTTTCCTTCTTAATTCGGTGACAGTTTTTTAAGAGGATGACTAGACCATCAAACTGAACAACTTTCTCTATAGGACCAACATTGAAATCGCAAAAATAGCTGTCACATTCATTTGGCTCAAGTAGGTTTACAGATTGCCGCCAGGGGCAGGGCACGAACGAAGCTCAAAATAAAATAAGAACACTTGTCAATGTTGTTGGAAGACACACTAACTCTAACAGAATCAAACATGCAAATTACGTCAATATTTAATTTAACCCTTCCCCGGCAGGCGTTCCGTTGGTGCCAGAGTCCAGAGAACATCCACGTGACCACGACACCTATGTACGCGCTGGTACACTCGTGCGGACATCTGCTCGGCTGGGCATTCTGTGTCACACCCGCTGTAGCCAAGTATGTATTGTTCCGTTGTGAGTCTAGAAAACATCCACGTGACCACGACACCTATGTACGCGCTGGTACACTCGTGCGGACATCTGCGCGTCAGGTGGGCAGGTTGTGTTGCATAACGTAATACAACTTTGTCTACTAGGTACTTAGAAGCGGAGGTCTTGATACAATCGTGTCATCTACATATTAGTCATGGATTTCCGCAAAGTAACGCCTGATTCAATTAATTACAGCAAGTTTTTTTAAAGTTGTGTTTTTTTTATCTATACCATTTCTATTTCAGCTACCGCCACTACACTAAGGACCGGTCTCTGATCCTTGCAACATTCACAATAGGCTTCCTCATCTACTCTTGGACGTTACTACAACAGAACATAAGCAAAGACAGCGCGTGGAGGTTCTACGCCATACATTTCGTTTTATGTGTTATCAAACCAGCTCTTTTGTTGAGAGTTGCTCCCTGGGCGGCTATGTGGCCTTACAGCGGACGTATCAAGGAGAAAACTCAATAGTTTCACGTGGTTTATTGTTTTACACTTGAATGGACAACATTTTTGCTGAAAAATATGAAAATTGGTTCAAAAACCACTTGTTTTTATGGTTTAGACCTCTTTCGCCGGATTCCTTATTGGATGGATAATCTTTTTCGTCGCCTAACTGACGGTACATTTTAATTGATTGATATGTATCATGGGTACAAACCAAATATCTTTGCCAGCTTCCTGATATGTAAATATTTCCGGTAAAAAAAAGGGATTTGTCCAAACAAGAATCTGTCCAATAAGGAATCCGGCGAAAAAGGACTAAACCGTTTTTATTGAATAATATGAAAATGGGTTAAGAAATAATAGTTACGTATTTTTCCAATTTCATTTTTGATCACAATTTCTTTTTGAAAAAGTTTGGATTCGCGCCTATAAGGCTGCGTTTCCACCAGAGATGTGCGAGGTATCGAGGCGGTGAGCGAGGAAAAAATCGTCCAATGAGAGTGCTTCAATTTCCCAATGACGTGATCGAGTGAGCGCGCTATTGGCGGATTGTTTCCTCGCTCTCCGCTTCGCTACCTCGCACATCTCTGGTGGAAAAGCAACCTAATAATACCTTGCTGTGCTTTAGAAAAAACTTTTCAAAGTCAATAGCAAGGCAGGCAAAGGAAATGCATCCCATTCAGCCTTGCTTGTAATTTTTCAGTACTTAAAAAATTTTGCGAGAAATAATTGATTGAAAAATCTGTTAAATTATCTCAGCTTTTTATGACATATTCTCTTGTTTTCGAATTTTGGCACATTTTCTAAAATCAAATGTTGTCCATTCAGGAACTAATTTGGCATCCATTGCTTGGTTTGATAGCAACTAGATAGCGACACTTCAAAAATATAAATAGTAATCAGGGAGTCGGATAGCGCTAAATAAATTATTATTATTATTATATATGATACACTAGCAGCTCAAAGCTGATGCGTGTATATCACTGCACTTAGTTTTTTTAATATTTGTCCAGTCTATTTTTGACTAATGTTCACTATTGCAATTTTAGCCATAACTCGATTGCCACTGAATCGTTACCGCTGTCAATCTAATAGTAAATAAGTTAAGTTTAGCGTGATATTAAATTAAGCACAGCTGAGTCGACACTGGCTCACAATATTAACTGCATCTGCACGTCAATGTTTTAAATTACCGCGATCAGCGCCCTGGCAATGGGTGACGAACCGGAATAGTGTGCCATTACACTTTTAATTAAAAGGAAATTGTTTTACGGTGCTAGATGGCGTTGAACGATCGTAACTATTTGACAGATGTTATAATTCAACTCTGTCAACTTTGACAGAACTATTTAGGTATATGGATAATATGAACTACTAACGCCATCTACATTTTTATCAAACATTCCTTGGAAAACGCGTGATTGGTTTCAATTAATTTGGCTCCCTGTTTCAATTAGTTACAATTACTTTAGCTCCCTGTTTCAATTGATTTGGCTTCATGTCTCAATTAATTTTTTAATCAGTTAAAATTAATTTAGATCTATGTTTTAATCAGTTTCAATTAATTTGGCTCCCTGTTTCAACTAGTTTCAATTAATTGTGCTACTCGTACCTTCCAATTTGCACTTAAGATTATTCTGTGATATTTAATATTATATTTACATTGTGTGTATTTTTTCGTTTTTAACATTAAATTTTATTGTATTTTACACGATTTTTTAGCTAATGTCAAAATTTTACACAACATGTTAAAAAATGCTCTTGGTAGATAGTCGTTTGTGGCACCTACCGAACAAGGAATCAATGAATCATACAAGCTGTAACAAAATACTTTAGAAATATTTTAAGGGACTATCAAACTGAACAACTTTCACTACGGAGACCAACTCAAAAAATCACCTGCTCCTTATATTTCAGTAGAGCACGAATTACAGTTTTGTATGAAACAGCAGATTCATTTTCGACGGCCAGGTATCACAGTCTGTAGTGAACCTGCCTATTGTGCCGAGGGTTGCGGGTTCGAATCCCATAAGGGACAATTATATGATAAATATGAATATTTGTACCCGAGTCATGGATGTTTGTATCTATACAACGTGTTAATGAATTAACGCAAAAATAGAAAGTAGTTTGTTTAGAATCGAGATGAGAATAGTTTTATCGTGGTTTCAACATAGGTAATTTTTTTCAAAATATTATTAATTGGTTTGTAAAATTTAAAATTTACCGAACACGATGTCAACCCACCCCATGGGCATACTCACCCTACTTACTATCAAAACAAGATTATTAAAATGTATCCATGAGTATATTAGCGCATTCATTCATTGCTGAAATGATGATAACAAATCATTTTTGCCTCGAAACTTAAAATGCGAATAACTTTAAATTTTAACTATAGAAATAATGAAATTATTTTGTTATAAATCAGTTGGGGTGTATGAGGTTTTGCGCTTATTCATTAACACGTTGTATATGTATTCTATATCGTTGTCTAGTCATCATAATACAAGTCCAGGTACTTTAAATGTGACTAGATAATTTGTGTGACAATGTCTAAGATATTTATTATTATATTATTCATTTAAAGGAATAAAATAGTAAAAGTACAAATAAAACTTACCCTAAACTTAAACCATTCTAAACATTCTAAACTACAAATATAACTAATCCTACTTAGTCGAAAAGCCCGCCCCAGGTCATACCTGGCCCGAAGGTGCCCATAATGCTGGCCGCATTTCCGCGTTGAATCGCTAATGATATGCGTTGGGCTAGGTATGACTTGGCACGAGGACCGTTACCCGCATCCCGTAAACGTTTGCCCAGGTCCCTCATAAAAGTTTTTGCTTCATGACCCCACGGGCCCGCCGTCTCCACAGCGAAGGGCACGAATAAGTAGCTCTGCTCCAAAGTTGTGTAACATTGGTGTTTACGTACTGCTGCCCTTTCCGCTGCCGACCCTGCTACTCGAATGGAACCTCTCAAGTAAGATGCAGCGTACGTACATACGCACGTTGCATCCCACTTTATTATTATTATTTTATTTTTCTCTATATTAGCTTCATAGTGACAGTTGTTCAGTTTGATGGTCTAAACAACTTTAAATTTTACTAGGGTGTTGGGTTATACCCTGTGTATCTTGAGGCATTCGCCTCCTTCCTATGTCGAACGCTAATAGTTTCAATTTATTGTTGCATTATCGCAATATTGTTTATTGCAATATCCTTAGTAGTTATATAGCTCTGACCGGAATGTATTTTCGTTTGGTTTTCGTCATTGTCATGTTTCACATTGCACTTCCATACAAAGCGGTAAGACACGGAATTTGATTCCTTGTTAAACAATCCCAGTGAGAAAAAAAGTTTAAAAAATATGTACGTTTTGTTATTTAAGTACCAATACCAGGTAATGCACATTTACCAAAGATATTTATTCGTTGATTTTATTTTATTTATTTATTTAAAATAAAGAAAAAATGTAAAGTTAAAATTTGTTTTATTTCACGTCTATTCTAAGAACTGAAATTGAAATAATATTTACACTGTATGAATCAATAAATAGAGCAAGAGCCCTTGACGATCAGGAGTGCGATTTTTGAAAGTCAAATCAGCAGTAGAAAGCAGCATATCTCCATAGTTATTTTGTGTTATTTTGTTATCTCATACGTTGAACTCTGCAGTTGAAAATGTATGGAGATACGCATATTTCTAGTGCTAATAGACTTTCAAAAATCGCACTCCTGAAGTATGATTTTTGAAAGTCAAATCAGCAGTAGAAAGATATATATCCATAGTAATTTTGACATTTTCAACTGCTGAGCTCAGCGAATGAGATTCAAAAATCGCACTCCTGAACAAAGAGAAATTACGCGATGGGTCTGAAGCACCCCTTTAAACGACCCCGATTCTATCTATCCATATATCTATTCTATTATAAAACTGTAACAGGAAGTTTGTACATTGAAGAAATTAACAAAAAAAAAGTTACGATATGGTTTTTAGATGATGATTCCATTTCACAAATTTTTGGATTTTTTGTCTGTCTGTTTGTTTGTGTGTTTGTTTGTTTGTTTGTTTGAACGAGTATCACGCAAAAACTACTGAACCGATTTTGATGAAACTTTTTTTGTTTGATAGCTTATGATCTGACTTAAAATCTGGTATATAATTTGTGCGGACGAAGTCGCGGGTTAACGCTCGTATATACATATAAATATTTGTACCCGAGTCATGGATGTTTGTATCTACAGGGTGGAAAAAAAAGAACGTGGTTGGAGGGAAAGTACCCTTAATATTTCTGATGGCAAATTTTACTGAAACGAAACATTCCTTTATTTTCGAAAATAATTAAAGATGCATTTAAAGATTTTTGAAAAATCATCTGCTTGAGCCAGGAATCGAACCGGTGAAATGTGAAAAAAAAACATCCTGTATTTTATGATACCAACCGAAAGAGTAATTCATAAGGATCAATTTCTTTTAAACAACATAGTATCTTAAATTAAAGAAAGACCAAGAAAAAATGATTTTTTTATTGTTAAACTTACTATTTAAAGAAAATTCTTTACTTAACTTGTAAATTGCTCAAAATGAGGTTAACGCTCGTCTTATCTAAATTTGAAAACATTTCTTTTTTTAAGGCCCTTTGTTTAGATTTTGTCATTTTTAAATGGAAAAGGTATCATAATTATTATCCAGGAAACTTACTAATCATTATTTTTTACTTGCGGAAGCTCTGATATTTACTATCTAATAGATAAAATATTATTAAGTGCCTTTGATAACATCCAATATTATTGTTTTTAATAAGGTGGGGTACTTGAGTTATATTTGATTATTGGATACGTGTACAAAATTATATTGAGCTTTTAGAAATAAAGCTTTTTATAGTTGGGACGGACGCACCGACGGACGGCGTGTAGGCTCAGTGATAGGGTCCCGTTGTCAGCCTTTGGGTACCTACGGAACCCTAATAATAGTCTTTTGTTTAGGAATTACCTAAAGTATACTTATTACATTTTTTGATGTATTATTTCATTGTCTATTGTGTAATGAAATTCAAGGCATCTTTATGAAATAGCTAAAAATACAAATAAAATAAAAAGAAACATGTATTAAAATGTTTTGACATTGAAACAAAGTAGGAAAACTGTTTATAAAAATGTTTACATAAAAATGAAACTTTTGAAAACTAATTACTTACTTACTCTTTTCTTCGAGACTTTTGAAACAAAAATTACAAAGAAAAAGATGATTTTTGGTGAAGCAAAACACAAAAGTGAACAAAAGTGTTTTTCGCCATCAGATTTATTTCAATACGTAAGTACCTTTTCTAAAGGCCTATTGAGGCGGCCTAAAAATACTCTAGTAGCCAATTCACTCTCACTGGGCCACATTATATTAGCCCCTTATTTCATTATTCCTTGGTGAGAGGAGGCATTTTCCCAACAGTGTAACTTTAATACTTAGTTAATTAAATAATTATTTAAAATCATCATCATCTCGGCAGATGGATGTCCACTGTTGGACATAAGCCTTCCCCAAGGATCGCCACAACGACAAGTTAAAATAATTATTTTGAATTAAAGTATATTTTTTCTACAGCGTGATCTAGGTAATTTAGATCCCCACTGTCAACGTAGCAGATTATCAAATTTCCAGATTCTCAATTCTCCAGGTTCCGAATTTTCCAGATTCTCAACTGTTCAGATTCTTAATTTACCAGATTGTCAACTTACAAGATTCTCAACTAATCATATTTTTAACTCAACAGATTTTAAAATATAAACTATTCAAGAAGGAAATGTTTCACTCACTTTAATACGCAACAAATTAATTATACAACAAAAAACAATACATATGCTTACAATATTTGACATAATATTATGAAATCAAATTGATGATAGACTTATTTTAACAATACATGACAATACTGAGATTTTTATCCATCAATAAACACAATTTCCATATTTAATAATAGCCCAGTCATTTTACGGTTTGATCGGGGACTAATTAATAATTGAGATTTTTTTCGGTATAATATTGAAGAGCCAATTCGAGCCTAAAAATGTACCAAAATAAAAAAAAAACTACGTCAGCAACAGTTCCAATTTTAAAATTTAGCTATTATCTCGTTCTAAAAAACCTGATGGTAAATTTTCTTTTGCACATATTTAAGGCTTCACCATTATACATATTAAAAACATGGTGTGAATATTTGTGTCTACTTAGGTTTTGAAAAATACATCCCTTTTTTTTTTAATAAATACCTCATTTTTAAAATTTCAATGCCTATTTTTTTTTATTCATAATGAGTCAGATGAAAGTCAAAATAGTGAATTGGTAATAATATTATTAATTCAACACATTCATAGACAGTGACCGGCTATAGCCGTGATAACAATAAAAGTTCTATTGTGTCTCGTTCACTGCCCGCGAATGTGTTAAAAGCCTTCTGGGATTTTTTTAAATATGTTTTAAGATAGTCTTTTTGTCACTAAATGGTGCCGGTTACAGTTTAAAAGTTCAATTATTAATAATTAGTTTCTACCCCGCCTAACAAAACTCCGTAAAATGACTGAGCTATAATGGAACATTCAACAAAATCTTGCGGAAAAAAAAGAAAAGAACAAAAACAAACCAAGATACATAAAAGAAATAGAGAAAAGGGAAAATGAGCCAGATTTCATTCATTTCATTTATTTACTTCCAGTAACAATATACATTGTGTCGTAATTACATTACTTAATATTAGGTACATGATTGATGATGGGAGCCATGTAGGCCTCGCATTCCACCCCCGAGAAAACGATAAAAATCGAGATGTGCCTCCATCTTTATTTATTTATTTTAACACTTTATTGTACACACGGAAATATAAATGAAAACAGCATAATAGACAATTACAAAGGGCGATCTTATCTCTAAAGAGATTTCTTCCAGCAAACCCGTGAAAGAGAGAGAGCATATTAAGTGAGGCAGGCATAGTGTGCACATTTAACAAATAAAACAGTATTTAACACTAATAAATAGATATGATTATATAAAGATACAGGTATATACATACATACATACATACACATATATATACATTTATAAAGAATGATAAACAAATAAATATACTAGTTTATTGAATGAAGAGAGAGATAGTGATCTTTGACTTGTTTTTTAAATGAAGCAATTGTTTCACAGTCTCTTATATTAAATGGGAGAGAGTTCCAGACCTTTATTATTTTACGTATGCCAGAAAGAGCGCGCATGACGTTTTTCTCGTTTAAACACTTTGTCGTGCTAGCCGTGCAGCATGCCGATCGTAGATTCATCGGCACACCAAATAATTACATAGTCTATTTTTATTTCAGGTGGATACTTTAATAAGGGAGGCCAGAAACCAAGAAAGAAAACTAGACACTTCCAATTACAGTTGGCTGAAGTCAAAAAATATTCAAAATGCTAACTTAATAGACATTGACTTGGATATGCTTTGGCCTAGCATTAGCAAGGTAATTTATTTATTTTTTATTTTATTTTGTAATATTTTTACGGTTGACCTATTATAGCTGTTAACATAGTTCCATTTAATATTTTGAAAAATTACCCATGCTGAAACCATGATAATTCGATTCTGCTCTCGATCCTAAACAAACTACTTTCTAGTTTTGCGTTAATCATTAACACATTGTATAATTCCTTTTCTTTTGTGGATGGTTTGAAGTACCAGCAAACTTGGAGCTTTTTGTAATGAAACTTTTTATTACTTTATTGATTCAAATTTGTATTTTTTTTTTTTACACACAAACGTGTGTAAAACGAATGAAATTTATCTGTGGAAACTTTTAGTTGGCAATGTTGTTTTATAAAAATGTTGATACCCTACTATCCTGTAATTAGTCCGTAAGTTTTCCTAAAATGAATAAAATAAAATAAAAAATAAAATAAAATACAAATATTCAGATTTCGGGGGGGATAAATCCTACCTATTAATCGCAATCAAATTTTATGGGGGGGGGTACCGAGCCAATCGTACTTTTTTATTTCTAAGCGATTAACATTTTCAATAGAGTTTCGATAAATTGAAAGCCAATCAGGAGTGCGATTTTTGAATCTCATTCGCTGAGCTCATCAGTTGAAAATGTCAAATAACTATTTTTTTTATTTTTTATTATTTATTTATACATGACAATACACTGTTTACTTAAATTAACAAATATCAACGCACTATAAACCATAAATGGTTTGTTCATACGCCGGTAGGGACTCATCCTTATTATTAAGTAAGTATAAAAGATTATATAAAAGAGAAGACACGAACAGACTAAACTTATATCTATGTATTATGTATTATATAATTGAAAATAAAAGAAGAAAAGATATAGTAGCTGATACTAAAAGGATACATACACAAGTTTTGCTAGAAATCAGTATAACCACCAATCTGCATACCTATATAATAAAATTAATAAAACTTTAAAAATTAATGTAATGAAGCCGCATGATTGTAAAAAATGTGTTGTAAATTTGCTAAAAACCCAAAACTATGAAGATATTGAGGATTTATTGAAGCATTTAGAATAAAATATAATAATAGGTGATATAACCCCATACACACACTCTCACTCCTACACCACACACACACACACACACACACACACACACACACACACACACACACACACACACACAATCTATCTTATATATTCTTAGGATACTTACCTCCATGCACTTAAACTTAAATTCTGGCATGGTTTTCTAAATAGTATTATTGTAAATTAACTGTAGCACTTGCTGTATCTTTATCAACATATTAGGATTACTTAAACTTAATTTTTGTACAAATTAGTTATGTAACTAGGACTATCTTTACATTTCCTTGGGAAGAGCGGTACCTTCTGGCACAGGTGTTTTTATAACATTTTTTCAGAAGATTCCAACCACAAGATAAAATTATGTACTTTTAAGAAAGCGAAATAAACTATTTTTATTTATTTATTTATTTATGTATCAATTGAATTACACCTACACTGCACACACGGTTAGTAATATGTTTGTGTTTGTGTAGGGCATAATATTCTGTACAGTAGGTACCTACGCTATTTAAGTTTATTAGCCCCATTATAATGTTCTGTGATTAGCCCAGTCATTTTACGGTTTGATCGAGCCGGGACTAATTAATAATTGATTTTTTTTTCAGTATAATATTGAAGAGCCAAATTAAGGCTAGAAATGTGTGCTACGTATGCAAATAAATTGTTTATCTATCTATCTATCAAAATTAAAAAAAAATCACGTCAGCAACAGATTCAATTTTAAAATTTTGCTATTATCTCGTTCTAAAAAACCTGATGGTAATTTTTTTCGCATATTTAACGCTTTACCATTATTAGATACTTCAAACATGGTGTAAATATTTTTCGCTACCTAGAATGTTTTGAAAAATCCATTCGTATTTTCTAATAAATACCTCATTTTTTAAATTTAAATGTCTATTTTATTGCTAAAAATAAATAATATTGTTAAATCTAAGTCAAATAAGTGCATTGGTATTAATATTATTAATTAAAAAGCATTCTGGGAAACACAGTTTTGATTTCTATTTTGCGTAGCGATTTTTATTTTAATATGTTTTAAGATAGTCTTTTTGTCACTAAATGGTGTCGGTTACAGTTTAAAAGTCCAATTAATAATTACTCCCTACTCCGCCTAACAAAACTCCGTAAAATGACTGGGCTATACGGAAATATGCATCTTTCTACTGCTGATTTGACTTTCAAATGTCATACTTAAGGAGTGCCATTTTTGAAAGTCAAATCAGCAGCAGAAAGATGCGTATTTCCATACATTTTCAACTGCTGAGTTCAACGTATGAGATTCAAAAATCGCACAATGTGACATTGTGTTTTTTGGAAGTGTTGTTTAACTGTTTAGAAATAAAAAAATGCGATTGTGCGGGCAGCACAATAGGCTCGGAGCCCCCTTAAAATTTTATTGCGATGAAATGTTGATCGTTTTTTTCCACCAGATGACGCCACAAAGCTGCACCTCCATAGCTGTCAAAATCGATAAATTCACCGAACAATCGTACATGGCAACCGACGCCATTTTGACAGCGTTCAAGAATCTTCTAGAAGAGCAGGAAAGCATACAGGAGATGGAAGCTAGAGTGAGAAGAGTTAAGAAGAAGATAAGAGTAAATAGAGTGTGTCCGGAATTGTTGCAGGGGAGGCAGCCTACTGTTTCTTTTATTGTGGAAAGTGACGTTACTATGTGCTATTTTTAGAATAAAAAATAATCAGTAATTTAATATTTTAACACCCTGTGTGTTACAAAACAGTAATATTTAAAAGGGCTAGCTTAGTTTATCAAACAGGAGTGCGATTTTTAAATCTCATACGTTGAACTCAGCAGTTGAAAATGTATGGAGATACGCATCTTTCTACTGCTGATTTGACTTTCAAAAATCGCACTCCTGGAGTATGATTTTTAACTGTCAAATCAGCAGTAGAAAGATGCATATCTCCATAGTAATACAGTTCAAAGAATGAGTTTCAAAAATAGCACTCCAGGAGTGTGATTTTTGAAATTCATTTGTTGAACTCAGCAGTTATAAATGTCAAAATTACTATGGAGATATGCATCTTTCTACTACCGATTTGACTTTCAAAAATCGCACTATTGGAGTATGATTTTTGAATGCCAAATCAGCAGTAGAAATATGCATATCTCCATAGTAATTTTGACATTTTCAACTGCTGAGCTCAGCGAATGAGATTCAAAAATCGCACTCCTGAGCATACCATTAAAATAGTTTCAGCTAATTTAGTTCGACCTTATATACGGCCGAATTGAGAAACCTCCTCCTTTTTTGAAGTCGGTTAAAAAAAATAGTCCACAGAGTAATAATTTATCTTAACAATACAAAAGTAATAAAGTTAATTAAGTCAATAACCTATGGAAAGCACAAATACCATTCGGATAAAAATGAAAACCAACTGGTTTATAATTAAAAAGAAAATAAAAAGCAGGAAGCGCATCGCCGGCGCAAATTCTTTAAGTTTCTCGATTGACGTGAAATGGATCGGCCAATTTATAGTAATGGTTTCATGCAATGCGCGGCAGGTAGGCAGTAACTGCATTTTTCTATACTATTATAAAACTGTAACAGGAAGTTTGTCTGTACATTGAAGATATTAACAAAAAAAAAGTTACGATATGGTTTTTAGGTGTCCCTGATTCCATTTCACAAATTTTTGGATTTTTTGTCTGTCTGTTTGTTTGTGTGTTTGTTTGTTTGTTTGTTTGAACGAGTATCACGCAAAAACTACTGAACCGATTTTGATGAAACTTTTTTTGTTTGATAGCTTATGATCTGACTTAAAATCTGTTATATAATTTGTGCGGACGAAGTCGCGGGTTAACGCTCGTACTTTATAAAGTTTTACGTTGTAGAGTTTCGTCTTATTGGCTTATTGCGTCCTTTTCTTATTTTTAACCAACGTTGTAAAAGAGGGGTCAATTAGAACTGGAGTCGCTCGGTGTAACTACCATCTTCACAAGTGGGGCATCAAAAGCTCACCCGAGTGCGACTGTGGTGCTCCGGAGCAGACTATCGAGCACATAGTGAATGAGTGCCCTGGCAGAAGATTTGACGGTGGAACCCGGGAACTAAACGAACTGACCCCGAGAGCCAAACTATGGCTTAAAACTATTGACATAAACTTGTAATTTCCGCAGGAATAGAAAGCCATACGAATAATAATAAAGAGGGGTGTAATAAGTTTGACGCCTTTGTCTGTCCGTCAGTGTGTCTGTGTGATATCATAGCTCCTAAACGGGTGGACTGATTTCCATGCGGTTTTTTGTAATAGGAAGCAAATTTTTACGAGTGTTGTGTGGAGCGTTTTTGTGGCGGTATATTGTCTCTGCCTACTCCAGTGGGACATAGGCGTGAGCATATGTCGGGGTATGTATAATAATTATGATGTGTGGCGTGTGAGTGGAGTATATCCTTTCGACCCTTTTTATCATCCTGATTTCTTCGATGCAACCCCACCGTTGGTTGTTCATCCCTTAAGGTGGTTGCAGAGGGGTCAATTTTATACAAAAATTTGACGCACAATACGCGTAGACTGTATTAAACGACAAACGAAAAATGCGTATCTTATTGCAATTCAATTGCGTACCTTAAACGCCCACAATAAATATTTTACGCCCACAATAAATAATATAACAAAATACCTTTTCCAGACTTTAGGGTGAAAATGATATCATTAGCATCCCTTTAAACTAAGAGTCTACAAACTGAACAACTTTTACTATGGGAGCAAACCGATCGGAGCAAATAAAAAATCTGCTGTTCCATACTAAACTGTAATGTCGACCTGCGTGTTCGCGACTCAAATGTATGCAACAGATTTTTTTTTTGCTCCGATAGGTTTGCTCTCATAGTAAAAATTGTTCAGTTCGATGGGTAGACTCTTAGTTTAAAAGGATGCTAATGATATCGATTTCACCCTGTATAGTTCCGTCTCCTTCTACTATCAAAGGTACGTCATAAAACAAAAGAGACTAACTACAGTCGTAAAATGCGGTCTCTATGCCTTTAAACAAAGGAGATCCTTGCTCTTAGACTCTTGGTCTTGCTTGCTTAGAGACTTGCTTCGATACTGCATAAACTCTGTCCATTAAAATATGAACCCTATCATGACGAGGATGTAGTCCAAGGTCGCCGGGCGGAGCCGCTGCCGCTCTGGTGGCGACGAGTGATCTTCCGAAGGCAAAACTACAAAATGGCGGGACGCCTGACATTTCCCGCGCAAATTATAGACAGAAGATATTTTTTAATGAACTGAGTATTGTTTTTTAGGGTTCCGTACTCAAAGGGTGAAAACGGGACCCTATTACTGCGCCTACGTTGCCCGTCCGTCTGTCTGTCATAACCTTAGAGAATCTAGATTCTTGAAAGCCCTAACTACAAGGTGAAATCGATATCATTAGCATCCTTTTAAACTAAGAGTCTACCCATCAATCTGAACAACTTTTACTATGAGAGCAAACCAATCGACTACTCGACTCGAATGTATGCAACATCCGATTTTTGTTTTGCTCCGATCGATTTTCTCCCAAACTAAAAGATGTTCAGTTTGATGGGTAGACGCTTAGTTTAAAAGGATGCTAATGAAATCAATTTCACCCTGAAGTCTGGAAAAGGTATTTTGTTTATCTCAATCGTATAATTATGTAATAGACGATTGAATTCACAGAATATTGCGCATTTTCTGATAAATAACAATAAAAAAAAATTAAAAGGGGCGACCCAATACAAAAAACTAGTTTATTTCAACGTTTTTTCTTTTTGCTCTATCGTAAAATGAAACGGTAATACCTAACATAGTTAGGTCAAACTTAGTGTGATTATTGTGCGAACTCTACAGTATAACAAGAAATAATAAAAATTAGTCAAGTGTGTGTCGAGCTTAAATATAACAGGGACCCTTATATTATTAGCGTGTAATATACGGGTTCCGGAGAAATTAAAAATTTTTTGGTGATCTAATTATATTGCGTTGTGGTTACGGAACCCTCGGTGCGCGAGTAATCTGACTCGCTCTTAGCCGGTTTTTATTTAATTTAAAAATTCTGGGTGGTGTGACATTGAAATCTCACTAAGTACTTGTATTATTTATTGTAAAAAATAATGAGACCACCCCAATAACCTCCCATCATTTCATTCTGAGTAAATACCCCACAGAAAGGATTCATGAAATCACGGTACCTACGATATGATTGTTTTTCTGTGACGATACCTAGAAATTCGTATAATGAGCGTTTTTCTTTGGATTTTCTAGGGTACCAATAGATGGCGCTACGGTCTGCGCGAATAAACGTCAAAATTTCAAAAAGTGTTTCTTTGAAATAATGAAGGAGGGAAAAGATGATCAAAACAATGCTAACGCATCTCTTGATTAAATATTTCAGTATTTACGAATAATTTTAATCGAAAATTTATAACTGTTTACGCCTGACATGGTTGTATGGGCTCGATCCCTGGGCCTTTGAAAAAAAAGGCAGGCAAAGTCTTGACATGATTTTGACAGGATCTCGCGAACGTCTCTATGGAGCGATAAAAATGCATCTACCGAGTTTTTTTAGGAACTGAATTTAAAAAAGAAAAGAAAAATGCTCGGTGAGTGTGTGATAGGAAGAGAGAAGATTATATCTAATGACTTTTATTTACATACATAAACTTACGACCGTAATTCCTTTCGGGGTGTTCAAAAACAGCGCTACAACCAAGAACTTTCTGTAGTTGTCGCAAAGTTCACATATTTTAGCATTTTAATGACGTGTCAAGTGCTGAGAGGTAACTAGCCGTTCGAAGGTTTGACCTTTGAACGGCTGTATCTCCTAAACCGACTGACAGACCATTCCAGTTTTTGTACTGTTCGCATAGCTATAGTGCAAGTGCATAATTACAATACGACATGTAAGGAACAGCCCTCCGCAGACTGAAACGGTGAACTCAGACCATCAAACTGAACAACTTTCACTGTGGAGCCTACCTCAGGAAACACGAAAAAAATCAGCTGAGGTAAGTTCCATAGTGAAAGTTGTTCAGTTTGATGGTCTGAGTTCACTGTTTTAGTCTGCGAAGGGCTGTCCCTTACGCCCTGTATTATATCTGCATAGTCAATGCATATTCATTTTTTGGAACCATAACAGACCTTTGAACGGCTGTTACTCCTATACTCCTATATAATACCGGCTGGAGTTATGCGGGCAGACCTGCGCCCGCGGCATGACGGCGCGATAAAGCGCTATCGCGCCCTAGCTCTCTTTCTTTTTGCGCGCGAACGAACGAACTAACAGGCGCGATAAAACGTTTATCGAGGCGTCATGCGGCAGGCGCTGGTCCATCCTCATCACATAGATGCTCTTCACCATAAATGAATACTGAATCAGCCTTGAAGGTGATGATAACAAAAAGTACGTCTAGCTCTTACACTAATAATCATCTCAGCCTATGGACGTCCACTGCTGGGATATAGGCCTCCCCCAAGGATCGCCACAAAGACCGGTCCTGCGCTGCCCTCAACCAACGGGTTCACGACGCCTTCACCAGTGTGGGGGCAGTGGGGGGGCACGCAGCGCTTTCCGGTAGGTACGCGGTCGCCACTCGAGAACTTTTCGGCCCCATAGGCCATCCGTTATACTAATAAGAAAACTATAATGTATAAGGTCTAACAAAATTAGGTGAAACTATTTTAAGGGTATGCTCAGACCATCAAACTGAACAACTTTCTCTATGGGACCAATATCGAAATCTCGAAAAAAAAACCAGCTGTTCCATACAAACCTACTCGACCTAAATGTATGGGACAGCAGATTTTTTTTCGCGATTTCAATATTGGTCCCATAGAGAAAGTTGTTCAGATTGATGGTCTGATCGCCCCCTTAAAATAGTTTCACCTGATTTTGTTAGACCTTATATAATCCGAAAAACTAATAAGCTCTTTAAAACATTTGGGATCGGAACAGTTATACTGTGTATGTAATTTAATTAATAGTAAGTAAATGTACCATTAATCTAAGTAAACTTGTTAAGGCGGTTACAGAGGGGTCCATTTTATACAAAACGTTGACGCACAATACGCGTAGACGGAGTTAATAAAAGTAATAATTTATATGTGGAAAAATAGTTAAGAAAATCTAGATGCCGCGTAACGAATAACATTTGCAATTTGTAATATAATTACGAAGATATAAAGCTTTGAAGTTTTTCATACAAAATTTTAAAAGCTTTATATCTTCGTAATTATATTATAAATTGCAAATGTTATTCGTTACGCGGCATTTAGATTTTCTTAACTATTTTTCCATATATAAATTATTACTTTTATTAATTCCGTCTACGCGTATTGTGCGTCAAACGTTTGTATGGACTGAAACCACTCAGTGCATGCTGTATTTCCCTATAATTAGTTGTACATTTAGCTTAAATGTTTCTGAAGATATATATTGTTGTATTGTATTAGTGTAGCAACTGTTGGGAAATCAATAAAGAAAATAAAAAATTAATAATCCCTTAGTCGCCTCGTACGCCAATCAGTGAAGAATTAGAGTGGTCCGTTCTAAGCCGGAACCACACGCCATTTGTTTTCTTTCTCATTTTTTATCACCTGTGCGATTTTTGAATCTCATTCGCTAAGCTCAGCAGTTGAAAATGTGAAAATGCTGATTTGACTTTCAAAAATCATACTTCAGGAGTGCGATTTTTGAATCTCATACGTTGAACTCAGCAGTTGATAATGTATGGAGATACGCATCTTTCTACTGCTGATTTGACATTCAAAAATTGCACTCCTGGATTATGATTTTTGAAAGTCAAATCAGCAGTAGAAAGATGCATATCTCCATAGTAATTTTGACATTTTCAACAGCTGAGTTCAACGAATGAGTTTCAAAAATCGCACTACTGTTATCACTCTAATTTATAAAGCCTCTTTCAGTTCTGTATAGTTGAAACAACAAAGGATACATTTACGTACATTTCTAGTATCAGGTATTAAGTAATCAACATGTACTTCCATGACTATATTTCATTTGAACTTACACTTACTTATTTATTATCACTCATTTCATTGGTTGCTGCGTCTGACTACTACCAAAAAGGTTTCATCTGAAAACCAACACCCTGCTTTCAGGCAAGATCTATGTTGAGCTGGGACCTATTTTCTGCTGTAGCATACAATAAATTACATGTTGTTCTATTGATGTTTCGTTGTATTCTTGTTTTGTAAACTTGTTGTGAACTGTGATATTATGTGTGTGTTACTTATGCAAATAAATTGTTTATCTATCTGTTTATTATTCAGCAAATACAATTATATTATATGGTCACTCTCCTCTCAAAAACGTATCACCTTGACAAAACAAAAAGTCGTACACATTATTTCATGTAATAAAATATTGGTATTAATACTAGCCCTACTAATTAATACATAATTTGTAGGTATATCCGCGAAGAGCAATTACTCTGCCGCAAGTTCACAAATTGCTTCGTTAATTTAAGCGTGCGCTCGTAAATCTTGTGGACGATTCCTTTTAAACGACTCGCCAGGTTTCAAAAAACCTGTCATGTAATTTATATACCTACATACCTGCTGAGGATCGTTATAATATGACGATCGTTCTCAGTCACACACAAATACTTATCCATACACTCACGCACTCACCCTCACACACACACCCCCCACACACACCTACATATGCACATCATCATCTCACGCACATCCAGATATCCGTCTCGTTTTTTAAATATGCGTTTTAACATTACTTTTATTGCTTTGATTAAGTACAATTTTGTACAATATTATTTGATTCCCGCGATACAGGCGTTGCCTAGTGCAGTAGTCCATGTAACAAATGCAATGTATCTTTGGCTGGCAAATAAATATTACTATTAATATTACATTGTATTGCTCGTGACCGATTTCGGCCACGGCGACTGCATTATTATTATTTGTGGTTTGGCTATTGCAAGCAAGGGTCGTTATGTAACACTGCGACCATCGCTGGTCTTTTGTGTTCGCCCCAAGCTCACCCATATTTTACGCATACCTCCGAACTTATGGTATTTTCTTTTCATTCTCGGGAATGCAGGTTTCCTTACGATGTTTTCCTTCACCGCCGAGCTAGTAAATGATAAATACAACCGTATATAAATTCCGAAAAACTTATTGGTACAGGCCAGTAATCGAACCGCGTCCTCGTGATTGAGGCGCTAGCTCTCTTCCGTATGGGCTATCATCGCTCTTAAAGAGGATAGGCGGGTACCGTTTTTTCCATACAAACGTATTCCCCTGTTTCCTCCCTGGATAATGACACTAGAACAAAACATTTTTTACCATACAATCTATGTTACCTCTGGTTACCAGTGTGGTAGGTATTAGCGGGGGATGGAATAATAGTCCAAGCACTATGATACACCAACAGTTTATTGAGGAAGACACGATTTATGGTTTTAGATAGCACAGGAAAGCAGTAAAGTTCACAAGCACAGAAGGATTGAAGTATAAGCGGAAGAATGAAGTTTGAGGAGTCCTATGCTTTGCTTCTTCGCATTAATTAATTACTGTAAGAACTTAGAGATCTTCAAAAATTACCAATTTTACCGTCCCTTTAGTTTGGTTTAGTTTTGGAGGAGGAAACAAGGGAATACGGAATGCTGATTTCAACGATTTTGTGTAGATAAAATCGGTCTGAGGTGCAGTTTTCTTTTGCACTCTAGTCCTAGCACGTGACGAAGTGTATTCGTTTCCATCGTTTCGCAGCTGGCGAATGTATATGATCAAAGAACACATACAAATCGTATGGTAGTTGAAATTATACACAGGATAGGAGGAATATCGTGCTACCCAAGGAAATGGAAATTATTCTTTTCTATCGTGGCATTTCTAGTAAAATTAAAATTTACCAGTTTTGAACCCAAACGGGATTGGGCGTTTTCCTTTCCATTTCAGCCCGTCTATCCTCTTAACTCCGTTGTTGGCGTGTAGAGGCCCGGCCACATAGGTACATTTTTATACTTAAAGTGCGGAGTGAGCCAGACCTGCCAAAACTCAACGTCAAGCCGAGAACAAGAGATAGGCAAGTTTCCAACTAACTGTTCTGTTAAAAATACCAATATGAGAAAAACTATTAATCCTTTTATATGAGGAAAACTATATAAAAATGTCCCATACATTTGGCTCGAGTAGGTTTGCAGTTTTATATGGGACCATAAACATAATATTACTACCGTAAGTAGACCAACACAGTGTGCGAATGAGATTCCGACCTTACCGAAAAACCTACGCGTGCGAGAGAGATTCTAATATAATATAATAGCCGTAAAACCACTATTAAACAATGAAGTCTCGGTTGGTATCCTGTCAAAAAATTACTTACCTCATATTATTTTATGATTTTCTTTGTAATTCATTTTGTGTTTTATCCGACAAATATAAAAAATCATTACAGTATCATATTCTGTGTTGGAATGCAGTGTTACTTGTACCAGCAACTCAAATAAAGAGACGACGATTCAAAGGTAAATACCATTAGTACAGTACTACTTTCATAATACTTTTTTTCATATATGTTATTCTTAAAATTATTTTGTAATACATTCATTACATGCAGTAAACGTCATATTTTCTAGATAATATATTATTTCAAATATTTATGTCCAAGATCAAAAAATATTGTATACGTGAAAAAGAAACCGTTTCGCATAGACATAACATAAAAAACAAAAAAATAAAAAATTATTTATTGAAGAGAGAGAGAGAGAGATTGATTTCTAAAATCTATTACGGTGATGCGATCATGAGGAGATGGTTGGTCTATTACGATAGTATATTAAGTTTATAAACGGGACAGCTGATTAAAAAAAAAAAGAACTAACGCCACCACGAAACGACAACGGCCAAGTAATTATTCATCCTCATACATACAAAAATACAAAACAACTGCGATGCACCAAGTATGGTACAATTTATTAATATGGTTTATTAATTTTGCCATCAAAATTTGCTGTTATTTCTTTTTAATTTAAACGAGACACGGGTTTTAAAAACTTTTTTGTTTTCTTTGATCGTACAAATCATGTACAGGTACTAAATATACAGAGTCCTTCTTATTATGCTGGCCGCTTTTTAAGGAGATGATCAGACCATCAAAGTGAACAACTTTCTCTGCTGTTTAATACAAATCGGCAAACCAATGCAAATGTATGGGACAGTTGTTTTATTTCTCCCGATTTTTATTTTAGTCCCATAGAGATAGTTGCTCAGTTTGATTGTCTTATCATCCCTTTAAAACCGTCAGCATATTAAAAAGGACCCTGTAAGAGATCAATGGGTACGGTCCTAATCTTAGGACTCTTTGGTCTTTGTGGGTCTTTATTCTTTAGTCTATAGGCAAGGTATAGGCAAGTACCAGGCGGAGGACAGTCGCCTTTTGGTGGCTTTTTCCAATTCAGTTTGCATAGAATGTGCTGCCATCTATTAACTAATTCGCAGAACTATGAAAAACAAATATTTTATTGTCTATGTCAATGTGTAATTGACAAATTCACAAAATGGCTACCTATCTTGCGTAATGTGCGGGTTGTTTGTAGTTTTCGTTCAATTTCGTGCCGATATAGTGATGTTCTGGAGTTTCTGTTGTTCTCTTACCAATGTTTAGATTACAGGAATAGTAAGGATACTGGAATTTCACTCGATCGGTGCGAAATTGAACGAAAACTAGCATTCAAAACAATAATATCCATCGGTATGCGTAGATATAAGTAGGTATGTATAGTATAGGTTGAATTATTGTCGGTGAAACATAGATGGCGCTAGCTAGCCTTCAATTTGACATAAGGTGGATGCATAATGTTGCCACGAGTGGGTTCTCTTTTCTAATATACTTATATTACTCTTTGGTAAGTACCATAGATATTTTTTTTTTATTTCAAGTTCAAGGTAAAGGGTATAGGGTATAATCGATGTCTTCAATAAATTTCTTTCATTTATAGCAATTAAAACGTTGGTGTTCGACGTTTTGACACTTCTTTGGAGTTTTTGGAGACAATTGAAAGACGCAGGAACGGCAGAGAAGTCCACAGGAAAGAGGTGAACCGACCGCTTTGCTGCGCTACAAATGACGGAACACTTTTCTTGTTTACGACCCATACACCATCATATTTCACTGAACTGTATATTGTTCACTTGCACGACAATTTGTTCGCAAAACAACACCAATTTTACGAACCAAACCTCACGATAAAAAATGAAAATTCAATAAAATATCAGGACTCCAAACGTAGCTAACAAATAACCGCCAAAAAGCCGTACCATAGATATAGTAACTAGATGAAACCAGGGACGTATAACGTGGCCGCACATGAAACAGCAATAGTGTGACTTTTGCCTACTAAAAGACGATTCGTTTGTCAACTATTCTATAGGATTGAAATTTTGCCAAACACAAAAACCGGCCACGGTGACCGAAACAAAAAATAATATTTCTGTCTTTTTTGTTTACATAAGCTTTCATAACTGGCTATCTCGCTCTTTCATTTCTTGGCTCCATCTTTCAGCGTAAGCGAAAATTTTTAAAAGGTACGGGTCTAAACTTAGGACTTTTTGGTCTACGTGGGTCTTTATTCTTTAGTCTATAGGTAAGGTAAGATTAAAAACAAAGTTTTAAAAATGTACTTTTTATTTACAATTTTTACACACATTTTTTTACAAAACCAAATGCATTTAAGCACAGCTTGTTAGACGAAAAAAAAACATCTAAGTATTTACATAAGTATAATTTTTTTTACAAAAGTATGGCAGTGAAGTTTCAGTTCTAAAAAAACAATTTTTTAACGCCTAGAATTCTTACTAAAAGCATTAACCCTCTTAAAATCCGAAGTCCGACAAAAAGTAAAACTGGTTGAATAACACAAGAGATCTTTGCGTGAAAAAAGCAATTGACATTTACAACTTCGTTCAGAAATTCTATGACATTAAAAAGGAAATGTTTTTTTGTTCTAAAATCGTAGACAGTGCGGTTTGTTTGCTAATTTCTTCATCAATCACCAGCAGTAGGGGTAGTTGGGGCAGAGTGCTGCAGGGAAGTCAGCTGGGTACCTCGGAGCAGCGGGAATGTGAACCGGAGCAGCACTAAAAACAAAAAGATTCCATTGTAAAGATAGTAGGAAGGTACATGAGCTAAGTTGTTCATCACAATCGAGGGTGGATTACAAGCTCAAGCCGAAGGCGAGAGCTGTAAATAGCCGAGACTGTAATAACTAACGCTCACGCGTTTGATACCTAGGACGATTTCAAAGACACTTGCGAGGAAAAAATTAATAAAATTTTACAAATAGGATTAGACCTCAGGATTAGACAAATATTTGTGAAAAATGGCGAGTGGATTTCTTTTTTTTTCGATTTTACCGCACTGATGTAAAATAAAATTTAATAAAGTTTTATAAACTGCTTTTAAGCAGTGCAATAAGGGTTACTTTACGAGCAAGTGTGCATACGTCGACGCGGCGACGACGACGGCGCCGGCGGACGGCTTTCCATACTAAATGTACTTTATGTATGTATGTATGTGTCTCAACCCTAAACCGATTTTGATATAATTCGGTATTGAGCTAGCTTCAGCCCTGAGGAGGGATCTATAGGCATCGAAATTCACATGCAGACGAAGTCACGGGTAATAGCCAGTACTCTAATATACCCCTGCACATAGACCATCTATGGCGATCCTGCATAGTCTTTGTTACCTCTGCAAATTCAATAATGGCCCAGTGTGATCTACTCCAAAGCTTAAAAATAGTACTTACGCGTAGTTAGCAACTGGAGCGACGGGGAGGATGCCAGGATTGCGGACCCACTCGGGAATGGGGGTGCCGTCAGGGCTGTGCCTTGCCAAAGTTTCTACATCGCAGAAGGGGTAGTTGGGGCAGACTGCGGGGTGGACGCCGGCCGGGTACTCGCGGGCTAGCGCTACCGCGGCCAGGGCACTGATGATGAACTGGAAATAAGAAAATGAATACAATAAATATAATTTTTACCATTTCATATTGGCAGGCGTGCACATCCTCTCTAAGATGATTTCTCCACATGCACGACTCGGCTTTTTTCTATATTAAATGTCGTGGCAAGCGTGGCTTCCGCTCTCCGAGAAGAGCGGGAACAGATTATTTTTATGCAGCGAAGACGCGTCGCGCTCGCGTAGAGAAATCATACTAGACGTGTTGCAGTTGGACGTCCTTACGGTTTTTTATGATCAGACCATCAAACTGAACCGCTTTTTCAATAGGACATAAGTCGAAATGACAAAGTATGTAATATTATAGGATTGTAGTTTTGTATGGAACATTTTTTCGAGATAACGTCTTTTATCCCATCTCATAGAGAAAGTTGTCCAGTTAGGTGGTATGGTTAGGTTGGGTTCAGTCAAAAGGGTTAAAATGACTTATTGTAAAGGTACAAGTAGATATAAGTATCGGACCGATATAAAATCATCATATCAGCCATTAAACGTCCACTGCTGGACATAAGCCTCCCCCAAAATGCCATAATCGCCACGCTTGGCAGGCGGGCTGGCGATCGCAGTTGGCTTGAATGTGTGTACTCAGAGGATGCTGCTGCCCATCTTCTGGTAGATCCCTTAGTCGCCTTTTACGACACCCACGGGAGGAAATGGGATGGTGCTATTCTTTCGCACACGAACGGATATAAAATATTTAAATTAAATTCTGATCCCTTCAAAAGGTATCCCACGGGCATAGAAAATTGATATAAAATTAAATGAATACCACATGGTAATTCTTCTTAGTATTGAACCAGCAAAACCCACAAGATTTAATGTAATTTTATTTCTTTTTGTTTGATCGGAATGTTACACAATACCGCACACCTACCTAATAAATAGTACCAACGAAATAATAGACATTGATGTAAATTAATAACTAAAAGCACGGATTAGATAACAGTTGCCAATAGCTGCAAGTTTCTAGACCAGCTATTGCAATAAATTGGTTTATCTTGTTACTACACTAACACCTAAAAATAAATATGTAGATACAACTAAACAGGGCACTGGATAGTTGACATAATTGATTGTTTTATGAATAATATCTCCTGACTTCCGCTTCGAGGACTAAACGTCGTTAAGTAAAATATAAGGTCCTTAAATCTTGCACAACATTATATTAATTACGGGGATGATTAGACATCTATGCAGGGTGAAATTGATATCATTAGCATCCTTTTAAACTAAGAGTCTACTTTTACTATGGGGGCAAACCGATCGGAGCAACAAAAAAATCTGCTGTTGCATACATTTGAGTGGACTAGGCATTGCAGTTTACTATGGAACAGCTGATTTTTTTGTTGCTCCCATCAGTTTGCTCAAATACTAAAAGTTGTTCAGTTTGATGAGTAAACTCTTATTAGTTTAAAAGGATACTAATGATATGAATTTCACCCTGTAGAAGTACTCTATGCTCTCGGTATAAGTACAATAAGTATGACTGTCTGTGTGGTGTCGGCTAAGAATAGCACCATCCCATTTCCTCCCGTGGGTGTCTTAAAAGGCGACTAAGGGATCTACCAGAAGATGGGCAGCAGCATCCTCTGAGTACACACATTCAATCCAACTGCGATCGCCAATTCGCCAGCCAAGCGTGGCGATTATGGCAAATCCCCCCATTTTGGGGGAGGCTTATGTCCAGCAGTGGACGTTTAATGGCTGATATGATGAAGATCAAAATCGCGAAAAAAACATCAGTCTCATATAAAACTGAAAATCTACTTGATCCAAAATATAATAAATGGGGACACCAATGGGGAACGCAAAAAATCTGCTTTATAAAACAAACGAAAATCCCAGACCGAAAAAAACATCAGCTGTCTCATATAAAACTGAAAACCTACTTGATCCAAAATATATATGGGGACAAGAATGGGGATTCGAGCTGATGCAGAGCAGATGGCCCGATCATCCCCTTACAATGTGAGTTATTTAAGAAGGACCCTGTTAAATTTTAAGTTATATCTCAATATCATCATCTCAGCCGATAGACGTCCACTGACACGTGCTCCCCAAGGATCGTCACAACGACCGGTCCTGCGCTACTCTCATCCAACGGGTTCCCGCCGCCTTCACCAGGTTTTCGGTCCAACTTGCGGAAAGGCTACCTAGTCAACTGCAGGACAATGACCTGCCCCAAGGATCGTCACAACGACCGGCCTGCACTGCCCTCATCAAACGGGTTCCCGCAGCCATCTCCAGGAGTGCAATTCTCTAAGCTCACAAACGTAATATCCTTCTTGCATCCTCATCTCAGTCGATATTCACTCAGATCGTCAAAGTTTTTATATGAGTGTGACAGATGACGTAACCATAGCGAATACCGAATTGTCAGCTCGCCGTTGCTTGTTTTTCAACGACGAATTTAAGGTTGTGACGATGTTTGCGCTTAGTCTAATGGTTAAGAGCATTGGCTCTCGACACGGAGGTCGCGGGTTCGATTCCCACGGGGGACACCTAGTGAAATGTCACTTTGTGCGTTTTTCACCAGTTGGTTAGGACATTGCAGGCTAGATCACCTGATTGTCCGAAGAGACAAATGATTCCGTACTTCGGATGGCACGTTAAGCCGTTGGTCCCGGCTACTATCTCTGGTAGTAGTAGTCGTTACATAAAAACCACGTCAGAGGCCGTAAGGCGGTCTGAAAAAACTCTGACACCAGGGCTCTGCCCATACGATAAGAAGAAGAAGTGAATTGCATTGCTGGTCGTCGTTCCACCTAGCGGGGGGCCTACCCACGCTGCGCTGCGCATATTTATAAATAAATCCTCTAAAATTATCCGAAGTACAAGATCAGCATTCCAAACAATTGATTGACAAACGTATAAATAATTCAGATAGGGTGGAGGCCGGGCATATTTGGCAACTAACAATGCAACTTGCGCGTGCGCAAGTGATTGGGCGTACCGGTTTTATGCCCTGTTTGATACGTTGCGTGATTAGAGGCAATGTAGACGGGCCGCTAATAAATCGAGTGAAACGATTTAATTCCGCGATAAAGTGCAGACGGGCGATTTAAAAAAAAAAGTTAAAGTCTTTGACCGATTAAACATACATTCATTCAATATGCTCACGATTTTAATCCCTTTCGGGGTGTTTAGAAACCTTGCTACCAATATTAAAATACCAATTAATGTATCTGTATCATAAGGTTCTACGGTAGCTTACATTTGAAATTGGTTGACTGTAAAATGTATTAGGTATAATTTCACCAATTTCGTGCGCAAATGCACATGCGCGAAAGTAAGTAAAACTTTTTAAAGCTAACTTAATCTTAATCGTTCCTTGGAAATTTTATAACTTTTTCAACATCCATAAAAATAATTTAATAATTTAATACAAATATTATTGATTCCGAGCTGCAGTTGTCTCTTTCACACTCTAGTCGGCGGGGTGTATGGGTGGGGCGGATTCTTCGACTATTTATTATAAGGACTAGCCTTGCGGTAGCATTTCCCCTCTGCCACGGCATAAGATCAATAAATCATGTGCATTTACATTCAATTTTATACCTTATCAATAAACGAGACAGCCTATAATTGCGAAACAATAATTTCGAACTTAGAACGTTTGGGGTTCATACGAGAGTACTTTTCATGATTTTTAACGTTCAAAATTAGAATCTAAAGTTATGGGAATAAAATCCAAAGTTGCGGATTTCATGTTACCTCGCCCCCCGCAAAAAGTGGCAGAAATGTTTGTTAGTAGAATTACACGCGTAACTAGTCCCTATATAAGTAGTCAAAGGGCGGATCTGATAAATACGTATACAGTAGAAAAGTGACCTATCCATTCCAAGCATTTCAGCCCGCCTATCAATCAATCAATCAATCAATCAATCAATCAATCAATCAATCAATCAATCAATCAAATATACTTTATTTTACACCAAAACATAAACAGTAAAATACAGAAATAAAAATACAAGAGGCACAAAATAAGGCGGTCTTATCGCTAAGAAGTTTCCAGAAAAAAAGATCAAAAATGAGCAGTTCATAAGGGGATATAACTCGGAGCGCGCTCTATACAAACGAAGTCTGGTTATATCTAAACTATTATAAAACTGTAACAGGAAGTTTGTCTGTACATTGAAGATATTAACAAAAAAAAGTTACGATATGGTTTTTAGGTATCCCTGATTCCATATCACCAATTTTTGGATTTTTTGTCCGTCTGTTTGTTTGTTTGTGTGTTTGTTTGTTTGAACGAGCATCACGCAAAAACTACTGAACCGATTTTGATGAAACTTTTTTTATTTGATAGCTTATTATCTGACTTAAAATCTGGTATATAATTTGTGCGGACAAAGTCGCGTGTTAAAGCTCGTTTTCAATAAAACCCAATTGAAGTCAATGAATTTTTTTAGAAACAAAGAAATTTTTTTAGAAGTGCGGGTTCAAATCCCGCCCGAGACAAATTTTTCAATCTTTAATTTGATTCGAAATAGCACAACATGGCTATAACATGTTTAAAAATTTATAAAATTTGTAATCTAGAAACTAATTGCTATGGTTATAATGAGTCGGATTTTCGTTGAAATATACAATTTTAATGCTAGGATTAATTTATATATGGTCATTTTTGAGGCGCTACAACTTTAAAACTATACATTTTAACGAAAATCTGACTGATTACAAGCATAGAGATTAGTTTCTAGATTGTTTCTGGAAAAAATCATTAAATTTAATTGGTTAGTATTGAAAATATAACCGGACTTCGTTTGTATAGAGCGCGCTCCGAATTATATCCCCTTAAGGTGGTTGCAAAGGGGTCAATTTTATACAAAACTTTGACGCACAATACGCGTAGACGGTATTAATATAAGTAACTTTGTATATATGGAAAAATTTCCGAGAAAATCTAGATACCGCGTCACAAATAACATTTCCATTTTATAAAATACTTACGAAGATAGTAAGCTTTGAAATTTTTCATACAAAATTTTAAAAGCTTTATATCTTCGTAATTATATTATAAATTGCAAATGTTATTTGTGACGCGGCAACTAGATTTTCTAAACTATTTTTCCATATATAAAATATTACTTTTATTAATTCCGTCTACGCGTATTGTGCGTCAAACTTTTGTATGGACTGAAACCATCTTAAGAGACGTGACTTCTTGGTAGTGGCTTGGTAGTCGCTTCGAATTGGAATGGGTTGAACAATTTAGTTTTCCATTTGTTATTTTAGAAGAATTGTTGTTATAGAGTTTCTGGAATTTATGCCAGCTTCTTTTCTACCAGTTACGAAGCGGTGCCGGTGGTAGATTCAAAACTGACGCCCAAGTCCAAGTATTCTATTCTATTTTTATTTAATGGCGTCCGATGCGTTATCACAATTGTGCCAATGTCCCGTTATGTGGAGAGTACACGTAGGAAAATGATTAGTAGCATTTCTGCCAATGTCAAGTAGTTTATTATAATCTCAAGTTAACGTTTTATAGTTAAAACACAAAAGAGTTTACAAAATGGCGGAGCCACGTGCAAGCCTAACAGATGCCAATACGCAAGCGTCTGACCTCCCCCAGACTTGCAGCGCGACTCCCAAGTCCAAGTAACATTTTATATTTACTAGTTAATTTGAACATCATCAACATGAATTTGATTTAATAAGACAGTTTGTAGTTATATAAATATTTCTGATTACCCTAAATAATTTGGTCATGAGATAATTTATGTAACAAAATTAAAAAATTGCTTCACCCTTTTACGACGGCAAAAAAAAAGACATTTAAAATAAAGAATCACAATAAAATATGCAAATATCTGCAAAGTTCTAAACGCCATTGAACGCTTTGCGTGTCGGTCTTATCACCTATTGAGATCTTCAGCGTCGTTCATTGAACATATGATTTCACTCGAAAATTACATAGATACCTTGCTATGATAGCTTAGTTATCATTAAGTATAATATCTATTATTATCATTACAGACCGGTTGCTGTGATAGCTATTACGCAGTACTTACTGCCAAACCAGAGGTCTAAGGGTTAAGAGCCTATGTGAAAAAAAAAATAGGATTCTAAGTACTAACAGTAGGAGTATGATTAGTGGATATGTGTAAATTGAACATATAATTGAAGTTTTGATTAGAGCCAAATCACACACATTTTCTCGATAGAAAAACAAGCCAAAGTAGCCTCCGTTTTTATTTATAAACGCTTGCAATTGCTAAACGGTGAATAATAGAAACACGAGATTTGATTTAAAAAAAAGAGATTGATATTTTACTAATTTTGATTAGAGCAGAATTGAACTTACATAAATAGTACAATCACAATTAAATAAAGTTTTTTTACGCTTGCGTCGTTTCAGGCGCGCGTGCCTGGAATCTCTCGTATCAGGCAGTAATATAAGCTATCACACGCCCATTTCGCTTCAATTATTTTTCGACATAGGCCCTTAAATCCCGGTTCGGTCTCGTATGTTATACAGCAGGGTGACGAACCTATGGCACGCGACACAATATTTTGGGCACGACACGGATCAAAACGGTTTGCATTTTTAGTTCAAAACATGAAGGAGCTAAGCACGCTACGGAGTGATCGGGCGCGGTGTGCGGGTTTTTTAAAATTATTTTCCCAATAATCAAAATTATTTGACGGCACGTGGCCTCATATTTTTTTTTTTTAGAAAAATGACACTTTGTTTCAAAAAGGTTCGCCACCCCTGTTATACAGGATGTACAATAAAGGTGGTTTCAGTCCATACAAAAGTTTGACGCACAATACGCGTAGACGGAATTAATAAAAGTAATATTTTATATACGGAAAAATAGTTTAGAAAATCTAGTTGCCGCGTCACAAATAACATTTGAAATTTATATAAGGTCTAACAAAATTAGTTTCAGCTAATTTTGTTAGACTTTATATAATAATTACGTAGATATAAAGCTTTGAAATTTGTCATACAACATTTTAAAAGTTTTTCGTATATAAAATATTACTTTTATTAAATCCGTCTACGCGTATTGTGCGTCAAACTTTTGTATGGACTGAAACCACCTTAAGGCGGGATAAAGCTACCACAATGCCTTCGCGTGCATAAAACTCATTGTACAAATCATTCAGAAATATAAACCAAATCACACTGCATTACTTTTTCCTCGTAAGTCCATGAAAAGCAGATCCATTTGTTAAGTACTTAAGGCGGTTGCAGAGAGGTCAATTTTATACAAAACTTTGAAGCACAATACGGGTAGACGGTATTAATATAAGTAACTTTGTATATATGCAAAAATAGTTTGGAAAATCTAGATGCCGCGTAACAAATAATATTTGCAATTTATAAAATAATTACGAAGATATAAAGCTTTGAAATTTTTCATACAAAATTTTAAAAGCTTTATATCTTCGTAATTGTATGTTAAAATGAAATGTAAATGTTATTTGTTACGCGGCAACTAGATTTTCTAAACTATTTTTCCATGCATAAAATATTACTTTTATTAATTCCGTCTACGCGTATTGTGCGTCAAACGTTTGTATGGACTGAAACCACCTTAATGTAAGAACTTCGCCTATCTTCCGCTTTTTTCATTTAATCA
The DNA here is from genome assembly GCA_927399405.1 of Agonopterix arenella. Classification (NCBI taxonomy): domain Eukaryota; kingdom Metazoa; phylum Arthropoda; class Insecta; order Lepidoptera; family Depressariidae; genus Agonopterix; species Agonopterix arenella. The sequence continues at coordinate 3,257,676 of OV656716.1, read as the reverse complement.
AAGGACGCCTTATTACATAAACACTGTTATTACTATAGGTAAGTAGGATTGATAGGTAATAAATAAAACAGTGGGCGCAAGGTTAGTTAATTATGACATACGGACAGACAGGTGTGATGTGAATATGTAATTATGAATTAATATGTATCAATGTTGCATGTTCAATTTAGTTTTGTTCATTGATTGAAGGATTTGTGGTAAGTTTAGAAATCTTTGATGCTGACAGTTTTAAGGGGATGATCGGACCATTATAAAATTTATAAATGAACAAGTTTTTCCATGGAAGTACGTAACTAACAACGAAAAAAAAAACTGCTGTACTATACGTGGGGGGGTACTATTGGGTCTATGCAGTAATCGACGCCGAGTGAAGAACTCGTAAAGTGCAAAAGAGATAACTTTTCAGGAGGAAGAAAAAAAGGCGTTCTATATTGGTCCTATAACATTTTTGTAAGTTGGGAGGGGTTCTTATTTAGATGACATTACGAGCACCAGATTATATTTTGAGTGAAATCAGGACACGTTTTGTGAGATTTTTTTTCCAAGAGTGCGATTTTGGAATCCCATACGTTGAACAATGTATGTGCCTGTGAGCGTTATTTATTTATTTATTTATACGTTGAACTCAGCAGTTGAAAATGTATGGAGATACGCATCTTTCTACTGCTGATTTGACTTTCAAAAATCGCCCTCCTGAAGTATGATTTTTGAAAGTCAAATCAGCAGTAGTAAGACATATCTCCATACTAATTTTTACATTTTCAACTGCTGAGCTCAGCGAATGAGATTCAAAAATCGCACCCCTGAACTTTAAAAGGATTTTTAAGATCACGTAAAACCCCATGAGAGCAATACACCTTCTTAATATTCTTAATTCTTATCTTTTAAGGGGATTGAACGTTTCCTTAAAAGTAAAAATAAACATTTAAAACTTTTAAGGGGGTTGTTTAAACCATCAAACTGAACAACTTTCTCTATTGCACCAACATCGAAAACGTGAAAAAAAAAATCTGCTCTTCCATACAAAACTACTGGAGCCAAATGTATGGGACAGCTGATCTTTTTTTCGCGACTTCGTTGTTGGTGTCATAGAGAAAGTTGTTCAGTTTGATGGTCTAAACAACCCCCTTAAAAGTTTTAAATGTTTATTTTAACTTTTGTAATCCCTTGTAGATTCTATGATTATAAGAAATAAGATAAGAGTAAGTATAAAAAACTTACCAATTTAGCGAACATTATAGTATAGTATCCTCTCGACTGTGAAGTGAGACTGATATGATGTGCTGCGGCGCACGCGCATTTTATAGTGATCTAGACACTGCGCGCGCGGCGCGCTGGTTCGAGAGAACTTGCTTCCTTTGTTTTAGTTTGATTTAAGGGAATATAATTCGGAGCGCGCTCCATACAAACGAAGTCTTGTTATATTTTCAATACTAGTTAACCAATTAAAGTCACTGAAATTTTGCAGATATAATCTAGAAACTAATGTATTGATTTTCAGTTTATCGGGTCACTGTGGATTTGTTTTTGTTATGTTTGTAGTACAGCTACAAGCACAAATGTTTCGATATATTGAAAGCTAACCAGGTCTACAATGTGACATTCTTGTTTTTTTGAAATGGAGTGCGATTTTTTAAACGCACTCGCTGAGCTCAGCAGTTGAAACAGTCAAAATTACTATGGAGATATGCATCTTTCTACTGCTGATTTGACTTTCAAAAATTGCTCTCCTGGAGTATGATTTTTGAATGTCAAATCAGCAGTAGAAAGATGCATATCTCCATAGTTATTTTAACATTTACAACTGCTGAGCTCAGCGAATGAGATTCAAAAATCGCACTCCTGTTGTTAATTGTTTAGAAATAAAAAAAATACGATTGAGGGCATCACAATAGGCTCGGTATGCTCTTAAGGGATCATAATTCGGAGCGCACTCTATACAAACGAAGTCTGGTGATATTTTCAATACTAGTTAACCAATTAAAGTCAATGAAATTTTGCAGAAATAATCTAAAAACTAATCTATGCTCGTATGCAGTCAGATTTTCGTTGAATTTGAATTCAAAGGGAGCAAAAAAAAAAAAATCAGCTGTTCCATACATTTGAGTCGAGTAGGCGTTGCAGTTTAGTATGGAACTGCAGATTTTTTTTACTCCGATCGGTTTGCTCCCATTTTATTTTTTATTTTTATTTATTTATTTGATTCACTTACAGTTATTACACTCATACAATCATTGTGATACTTAACTACGTCTTAAGCTAAATGCATAACTACTTAAAAGTGAACACAACATGCGTAATTTACAGTCACAAAAGGAAAAAAAAACAGAACGTTTCAGCCAATGAAAGAGAAACATTGACCTCAGATGACAAATAACTTAGTTACTGTTTATTATTATATTTTAGAAAATTAAAAAGTAAAATAAAAGAAATGAGAAAGTGACAAATAACAATTGCAGTGATAACGTGGTGGAGACAATACAATGAGCAAACTCCCTTCCGTTATCCTTCTCCTATTTCCCCCTTTCTTCCTTCAAACTATGTTCCTTCTGAACCTATTGAGAGAGTCAGAGTAGATGTCTGCCGACTTATCGCAATTATTATTATACAGTCTACAAAGACGTGCCACGACAGAAACAAAGCCCAAGACTGTTCTTCGGAATGGCGGTGCAAGTGGTGTTGATACGAGGTATCTCGGGTATCTGGCAGGAACCCTAAGATTAAATCTGCGTAATAACTGAGGACAATCCACAAGGCCTCTTAGAACCTTACATAAAAAGATGAAGTCTAGCATGTCTCTCCTTTTCGTAATCCCCATAGTAAAAGTTGTTCAGTTTCTCTTAGTTTAAAAGGATGCTAATGATATCAATTTCACCCTGTAGATGCATGCGGATAATTTTTGTTTTTTGACGAAGTATGTTGCGTATGCGTTGATAATATTGTTCTGTTTTGACGAAGCCTACTTTGGTGTCGGATATTTTGTTAAATTTTTCGTGTTTTTTTTTTTTCGAAATTTAATGAAATAATTACATTTACTAATTGAGAATAGTTTTTCTTTCTTATACAGGGTGAAATTGATATCATTAGCATCCTTTTAAACTAAGAGTCTACCCATCAAATTGAACAACTTTTAGTAAGGGAGCAAACCGATCGACTAAACTGCAATGTCGACGCGCGAGTTTGCGACTCAAATGTATGCAACAGCAGTTTTTTAGTTGTTCAGTTTTATGGGTAGACTCTTAGTTTAAAAGGATGCTAATGATATCAATTTCACCATGTATGTGAGCGTTATTTATAATTGTTTTAATGTACCTACTTGCTAAAGTAAGATGAATGAAAAAAGAAATGAATGAAAAATGATTAAAATCATTTGTTTAAACGAGTACCTATTAAAAAAATGCAGTAATCGAATAACTAGGCATTAGTTAAAACTGGTTAAAATGATTCCTGTTGTATAATAAACAACAGGTACTGATTAGTTAAAAACCGGCTAAGTGCGAGTTGGACTCGCGCACGTAGGGTTCCGTACCATCATAGTAATATAAAACTGTAAATTTAAAAAAAAGGTTTGTTTGTTTGTTTGTTTGAACGAGCATCACGCAAAAACTACTGAACCGATTTTGATGAAACTTTTTTGTTTGATAGCTTATGATCTGACTTAAAATCTGGTATATAATTTGTGCGGACGAAGTCGCGGGTTAACGCTAGTTGTAAATAAAATCATGTCTGTTGTATGGGAGCCCCCCTTAAATATATGTTTTATTTCAATTTATTTTTTAAGTGAATATAATCATAACTAAAGATTTGGTGAATATTTCAAGGGTCTACCTGTTGCCGTTATCAATATCGAGCAAAAACGAGCAAAAAAATCACGTTTATTGTAAGTATGGGAGCCCCCTTAAATATTTATTTTATTCAGTTTTTTAGTATTTGTTGATATATAGCGGCAACAAAAATACATCATCTGTGAAAATTTCAACTGTCTATCACGGTTCTTGAGATAGAGCCTGGTGACAGACGGACAGCGGAGTCTTAGTATTGTAGCCTAATATTGTACCCCCGATCCAACTTTATGGAACTCCGTTGAGTAGAGTAAGACAATACAAATACCTGGGACATATTGTGACCGAGGACCTTAGGGATGATGCTGATATGGAGAGGGAGCGAAGAGAGCTGTCGATTAGAGCGAACATGCTGGTTCGTAGGTTTGCTCGTTGTTCAAACTCGGTAAAAATAACACTTTTTCAAGCTTTTTGTACATCTTTTTACACGAGCAGCCTATGGAACAGATATGCTCAAAAATCGACAGCGTTCTGCGAGTTCAATACAACAATGGATTCAGGATGCTGTTGGGACTGCCCCGATTTTGTGGAGCCTCTGAGATATTCGCTAAGGCGCAGGTGGACTGCTCGCAGGCCATAATTCGCCAAAAGGCAGCATCTCTGTTACGGCGGTGTCGGAGTAGTGGCAATAGCATCCTGAAGGCCATTGCTGATGTTAACCAGTTTGTAACCAGTGTCCATTGCTGCGACACATGTCCCAAATCACAAGTTCCGTTTTTGTTATTGTTTACTAACCATAGTTTTTCAAGTCTTGTTGCTACTAACACATTGGATCTTTGATGTCCTTAATAAAAAGTTTTTATTTATTTAGTAATAGGGTCCCGTTTTACCCTTTAGGTACGGAACCCTAAAAAAACAGTTAAATTACAATTTCTGTTGCCGAAATTACTAACTTAACTCGTTGTTAATTGACTTATATTTATAATCTATTGAGAGGAATGCAGTGTTTTCATGTTAGAATATTAACTGACTGCTTGACTGACGGACTCCATATTAAAAGTTGTTCAGTTTGATTGTCTGAAGTTTACACCCTGTATAGGAATCATAAGGATTCAAAATGTAGTTTTTTTTAATTAGTTTAAAAAGGAAACATAAATAAGACCATTATACAGGGTGTAACAAAAATACAAATAAACATTTAAGGGGGTGGTTAAGACCATCAAACTGAACAACTTTTACTATTGGACCAATATCGAAATCACAAAAAAAAAATCGGATGTTCCATCATCATCATATCAGCCGATAGACGTCCACTGCTGGACATAGGCCTCCCCCAAAATGGTGAGATTTGCCATAATCACCAGGATCTGATGCGTTTGCGATGTTCCATACTAAACTACAGATCTACTCGAGCTAAATGTATGGAACAAAAGATTATTTATCGCGATTTCGATGTTGGTCCCATAGTGAAAGTTGTTCAGTTTGTTGGTCTAAACCACCCCCTTAAAAGTTTTCAATTTTTATTTTTACTTCTGGAACACCCTATATAGAGGTTTCACAGGGATTATTTATTATTTATTTAACACTTTATTGTACACATAACAATACAGAAAAAACAATTAAAGTAGACATGTACAAAGGGCGAGCTTATCTCTAAAGAGATCTCTTCCAGCAAACCCGCAACAGAGACAGTTCTGAAGTGTGAGGCAGACAAAATGTGTACAGCACAAATAATAAAAACTAGATACTTGTTAAATGGAAGTTAAATATATATATAAATATAATATAAATGAATGATGAGGGATTCAGAATGTAGAAGGAAAAAAAAGGCCGTGGTTGGAGGGAAAGTACCCTTAATATTTATGGTGGCAAATTTTACTGAAAGGAAACATTCCTTTATTTTCAAAAATAACTAAAACTGCATTTAAAGATTTTTGAAAAATCATCTGCTTGAGCCGGAAATCGAACCGGTGAAATGTGAAAAAAAAACATCCTGTATTTTATGATACCAACCGAAAGAGTAAATCATAAGGATCAATTTCTTTTAAACAACATAGTATCTTAAATTAAAGAAAGACCAAGAAAAAATGATTTTTTTATTGTTAAACTTACTATCTAAAGAAAATTCATTACTTAACTTAAAAATTGCTCAAAATGAGACCACGGCCTTTTTTTTCCACCCTGTATATATGTATTCTATATCGTTGTCTAGTCATCATAATACAAGTCCAGGTACTTTATAAAGGTAAATGTGACTAGATAATTTGTGTGACAATGTCCAAGATATTTATTTATTTATTTTATTAAATACCTAGTCAAAGGTATCGAGTGATAAACAAAATAACACATTTCAATGATTACGTGTCAATGTCGTACATTTGATACTGTATAGTAGATTGGTTTAAACAATATCAAATACCTACCTATATCTTGGACATTGTACTTACATAATATTATTTACTCCGAACCGAAGTACCAGAATCTGGTTATCTAGACTTGCATTATAGCCCAGTAATTTTACGGAGTTTTGTTAGGCGGGGTAGGGAGTAATTACTAATTGAACTTTTAAACTGTAACCGGAACCATTAAGAGACAAAAGGACTTAAAACATATTAACAAAAAATTCGCTATGCAACATAGAAATCAAAATTATGTGTCCCAGAAAGAATTTAAATTACTAATATTAATACAAATACACTCATTTGACTTAGATTTAACAATATAAATTATTTTTGAGCAATAAAATAGGCAATGAAATTTTAAAAATGAAGTATTTATTAGAAAATACGAATGTATTTTTCAAAACCTTCTAAGTAGACAAAAATATTCATACTATGTTTGTAGTATGTATAATGGTAAAGACATAAATATGTGCAAAAAAAATTTACCATCAGGTTTTTTAGGTCGAAATTTTAAAATTGGAACTGTTGCTGACGTGATTTTTTTTTAATTTTGTTGCATTTCTAGGCTCGAATCGGCTCTTCAATATTATACCGAAAAAAAATGTCAATTACTAATTAGTCCCGGCTCAAACCGTAAAATGACTGGGCTATTAGGTATGTTTATTGTATATTGACGAAATCAGCAGCTTGTTACAAGGATATTAATACTAGATAGGTAACGACAATAGTGGTTCCATACATTTACCCAAAAAACCCATCAAACCAAACAACTTTTAGTATGGGACCAACTTTGAAATCTTTTTTCTTTACAGTTTTTATTTTATTTTGACATTCAATTTGACTTAGGCCCGATTCGACCAAACGCGAGTAAATTTCATTCTTAGATTAAGTCGCCGGTTACTCTCGAGTAAACTGATTTTGCGTTTTACTAACCCTAGTCTATGAATAAGTTGAGAGTAAATTTTACACGGCCAATTTTGACGGTGTATCCTTATAACAAGACTAATGAAATGTCAATGTCACATAATTAAAAAAATTAAAATAGAAAGAAACCTAACAAATTAAAACGGTATAACCTCACATTACAATAAGTACGGATACAATGACTTCATTCTTTAGGTGGATTATACATTCGTTCTTTTAGTATGGGTTTAGAGTGGTAGAAGAAAAGTGAAGTTTTTTCGAAGTAAACACTAGGAGTTAAATTGTTCCTTGTATAGTTACTCTTCTATAAATCAAAGTTTGGTCGAATCCGGCCTAGGTGGCGGTTGACTTGAGCCGAGGAAATATTCTCGAGTGGTAGCCGCGTACAAGCAAAGTCCACAAGGTGGACCGACGATCTGGTGAAGGCGGCGGGAACCCGATGGATGAGGACAGCGCAGGACCGGTCGTTGTGGCGATCCTTGGGGGAGGCATATGTCCAGCTGTGGATGTCCATCGGCTGAGATGATCTTCTTCTTCTTATCGTTTAGGCAGCAACTAGCAAGCCCTGGTGTCAGAGTTTTTCTGACCGCCTTACGGCCTCTGACGTGGTTTTTATGTAACGTCTACTACCATCAGAGATAGTAGCCGGGACCAACGGCTTAACGTGCCATCCGAAGCACGGAATCATCTTTCTTTTCAGTCAATCAGGTGATTCGACCTGCAATGTCCTAACCAACTAGGGAAAAACGCGCAAAGTGACATATCACTAGGTGTCCCTGTGCGAATCGAACCCACGACTTCCGTGTCGATGGCCCAATGCTCTTAACCTTTAGACCACGGAGGCAGCGGCTGAGATGATTATGATGATAGGTTGTTGTCCCACAGGTGGGCAAAATTTTCCTTCCGAATATATAAGATCTAACAAAATTAGGTGAAACTATTTTAAGGGGATGATCAGACCATCAAACTGAACAACTTTCTCTATGGGACCAATATTGAAATCGCGAAATAAAAATCAGCTGTTCCATACAAACCTACTCGACCTAAATCTATGGGACAGCAGATTTTTTTTTCGCGATTTCAATATTGGTCCCATAGAGAAAGTTGTTCAGTTTGATGGTCTGATCATACTCTTAAAATAGTTTCACCTAATTTTGTTAGACCTTATATAATAATGATTGCACAGATGATATTGGTACAGAATAATTGTTTAGGTATTTAACTACAAATTCTTCAGTAATTACTATATTAAAATACTTGAGCTATAGTAGTGCGTGACGTTAGTGCGATAGGGTGCTATGCAGATTATACAAGGTGTCAACAAATTAATGCAAATGTTATTTTTTGAGAAATTGCAGCAGACATAATATCAGAAAAATTTACGTAAAGTATAAATACAGGGTGTAAGTGACAGCTTAGCAAATACTAAAAAGGTGAACTCAGACCATCAAACTGAACAACTTTCACTATGGAGCCTACCTCAGGAAACGTGAAAAAAAATCAGCTTTCCAATACATTTTAGTCGTGTAGGTACAGCAGTTTTGTATGGGACAGCTGATTTTTTCTCGCTTTTCCTCAGGTAGGCTCCATAGTGAAAGTTGTTCAGTTTGATGGTCTGAGTTAACCGTTTCAGTATTTGCTAGGCCGTCACTTACACCCTGTTTAAAAGCTGTTTTTTTTTAACCATAATATTATAGGAATACAAAAAGGGTGTAAAATAAATGAGTTACGTATCAAACAGGGTGCTTTAGAGTTTAGACCATCAAACTGAGCAACTTTTACTACGTATCCTTAGTTTGAATGGGTGTTTTGTTTCAACGACACTACATACTCGATTTAGAAGAAAAAAGTGTTTTTTTCCATGATAGACGTACAGAATGAACGAAAGTATAAAGGACGAGCGTTAACCCGCGATTTCGTCCGCACAAATTATATACCAGATTTTAAGTCAGATCATAAGCTATCAAACAAAAAAGTTTCATCAAAATCGGTTCAGTAGTTTTTGCGTAATACTCGTTCAAACAAACAAACAAACAGACAGACAAAAAATCCAAAAATTGGTGAAATGGATCAGGGACACCTAAAAACCATATCGTAACTTTTTTTCTGTTAATATCTTCAATGTACAGACAAACTTCCTGTTACAGTTTTATAATAGTATAGATAGATTCCTTGTTTGACTACAAGCTACAAGGGGATATATAATTCGGAGCGCGCTGCATTCAAACGAAGTCTGGTTATATTTTCAACATACATTTTTAGACACGATCTAGAAACCAAATCCGAGGTTTACATTTGTCAGATTTCCATTAAAATATAAAATTCTAACACTCAGTTACAGAAACGCTCATTAAATCTCTTGCTAGCTTTTACTACGTCAACAAGACAAAAAGTGCCAGCAAGAGATTTAATGGAGGATTAACTTTAATGAGCGTTTCTGGAACTAGTAGTAAAAGTTTCTTAATATGCTGGCACTTTTTTAACGGGACCATCATACTGAACAACTTTCTCTAAGGCACCAACATCGAAATCGTAAAAAAAAAATCAGCTGTCCCATACATATTAAGAAGGACTCTACAGGGTGAAATTGATATCATTAGCATCCTTTTAAACTAAGAGTCTACCCATCAAACTGAACAACTTTTACTATGGGAGCAATTCAATCGGAGCAAAAAAAAAATCAGCTGTTCCATAGTAAAAGTAAAATCAGCTATTGCTTCGATCGGTTTGCTCCCATAGTAAAAGTTGTTCAGTTTGATGGGTAGACTCTTAGTTTAAAAGGATGCTAATGATATCAATTTCACCCTGTATATAGAAAATAGGACGGAATTTCGTTTGTATGCAGCGCGCTCGGGATATTTCTGAATAAACATCTCTTAAAATGCCTGCCTCGTAATGTCGATCACATTTGATAGCCATCGATGTGTGATTGATATGAAATTACAAAAATTACATACTGCTTTCATCCATTTAAGGTGCCGGTACCGGCCGCGCTTTCAACCTGTATTAAGGTGCAAGGTCACACAATTTTCGTGCATCACTTACAATGAAGACATGTCATTTTATTTCTCATTAACTCTGCCCTTTAAAAACTTGGAATAACCATGTTTGGTACTTTGAAAAAAAAAAGGTTTTAATTGACGATCATTAAGATTTTGATTGAAAACTGACTTTATGGATGAAGTAATTAAGCGCATTTTCCATTGTTTTATTTTTAAAGGCAGTGACAAATCAGTTTTAATTTTAATTGACTTTTTAACTTCAAACTACTTACACTTTTAACTTATCGGAAATAAAGTTTATTTTCTCTTATCAGTATCAGAACTATTTTTATGTCAATACAAGGAATTGTAGACCTTATTTGAAGCATGTAAAGGTGTAAATTGTGATTAAACTACAATAGTAATTGATTAGTTCGTTAGCGACGAACCTTCTTCGGAAATGAGAAGTATTTTTTTTCAATTTAAAATTGAAATTATTTCTATAATTGTAGAGCAAGGCGGTTCTCTTTAAGGTATGGTTACCAACACGATCTATATATTTTTCAATAATTATTAAGGGCCTATGTCGAAAAATGATTAAAGCGAAATGGGCGTGTGATAGCTTATATTAATGCCTGATGCGAGAAAAAGAGATGGGGCGGCGCGCGCGCCTTAAACGACGCAAGCGTAAAACAAACTTTATTTAATTGTGATTGTACTATTTATGTAAGTTCAATTCTGCTCTAATCAAAATTTATAAAATATCAATATCAAGTCTCGTGTTTCTATTATTCACCGTTTAGCAGTTCCAAGCTTTTATCGATAAAGACGGAGGCTACTTTGGCTTGTTTTTCTATCGAGAAAATGTGTCTTAATCGTGTTTTGGCTCTAATCAAAACTTCAATAATATGTTCTACGAGCGTTAACCCGCGACTTCGTCCGCACAAATTATATACCAGATTTTAAGTCAGATCATAAGCTATCAAACAAAAAAAGTTTCATCAAAATCGGTTCAGTAGTTTTTGCGTGATACTCTTTCAAACAAACAAACAAACACACAAACAAACAGATAGACAAAAAATCCAAAAATTGGTGAAATGGAATCAGGGACACCTAAAAACCATATCGTAACTTTTTTTTTGTTAATATCTTCAATGTACAGACAAACTTCCTGTTACAGTTTTATAATAGTATAGATTTACACATATCCGCTAGTCATACTCCTACTGTTAGTACTTCATGATATATGACGCTTTGAAGAATCCTATTTTTACCAGTTGTTGCCCGCAACTTCATCTGCCTGAAATTTTTATCTACCATGAAAATGGCAAAGAAAAATATATACAAATATTTATTTAAAAAAAATCTATATTACGAATTTATACTTTAAACCTATGTCTCTATAAATGCGGACGCACGTTTGCGCATCCTTCTTGGGTGACATCACACCACATACAAGAAGGTCACCAGTCGGAAGACCCATGCTGCGATTAAAGGATTGCGTCAAGAGGGACCTGACCTCTTTCGGAATCAGCAGCTCGCAGAAAATAGAGGAGGGTGGAGAATAAACACAAGAGATGCTCGGACGGACACTCATGACGAAGCATGGCAGCAAGCAACGACGTCGCAACTGCACCGTCACGAAACGGTATCATTCCATTGACGCCTACGTACAAAAATCACTTGTTTGATATGGCTGTAAATATTTAAAAAATGCCACCTAAGATCTCAAAAAATCACTAGATCTAGTGAAAAAGTCTCTGAAAGCGGCAACACTCCATCCGGAACTAATTCCGAATCAGGTTTATTCCGTATGTATGTGGCGGACCTTAGTGAATTGCACTCCAGCAAGTCTTGTATGATTTCTCTTCTTGCGCGCGACTCGGCTTTATTCTATACTACTTGTCGCGGCAAGCGCGGCTTTCGCTCACAGAAAAGCGCGGGGACAGGTTATTTTCTATGGAGCAAAGGCACGTCGCACGCGTGTAGAGAAATCATACTAGACGTGCAGTCGTGTCTGCGGACGTGTGTGCCGCTGTCGTACAGCCATGAGAAAGAGTGTTTCCAACATAGAGATTTAGAGAGATGCCACAAACGCGCCGAGTACGAAACCTAGTGTCGCATTACCACCAGTACCACGCGATAGAAAGTATTTTGTTAGCTTGAATGTGCTCATTATCCATTGCGGTATCAGAACTCAACGTTCGAATAATCTTTAGTACTACGCAAGCATTGTAAACTAATTACACATAATATCTCGACTGGCTTTCAGCCTCATAATATATTGAATCATTACTTTCGCGAGCAATGTGTTCCGTTTTTGCGCATATTGCTGTGACACTGGCCCCGCCCCCTTTTCACATCTCCCTTTAGTTTTTGTGATCTGTGGTTTCCAACAACACTGCTTAAAATCATCTGTGACAGATGTGAAGGCCTATGATGAAGATTCATTTGTTTGCACCTACCATTGACTGGTAATAAGATAAACGATTTGTGAGAAAACCTACATGATACGTAAATCTAAAACTTTTATCTTGATTTGTTGTTCTGACTGTACTTTAAGTTATCTTAAGAATGTGACAACATGTGTTTTAAAAATGTAAACAACAGTACCAAATAGGTTCAGAATTTTTTTAACAAAAGTATGTCAAGCGTGAAATGAAATTATAACATTTAATAAAGTTTTTGCTTTATCTGCTTCTTTTTTAGATAGGACTTGCTTAAACTTGCTGCTTGCTTGCTTGCTTTTTTTGTTTGCTTGCTTACTTAAACTTTTTGTCTGGCAAGTTTAGGATATCCTCCGGTAGGGTATATATATTATTATAATACCGTTTTCCGTGCCCCATGAAATACGTGTTGACCTTACCTAAAATGTGGGAATTCTAATTTATACAATTTCTTGTCAATTTCTGTGCCTATTAAAATAAAATAAATAAATATGTATTTCTGAAAGTATAATTATTTATTTAAAGGAATAAAATAGTAAAAGCACAAATAAAACTTACCCTAAACTTAAACCATTCTAAACATTCTAAACTACAAATTTAACTAATCCTATTTAGTCGAAAAGCCCGCCCCAGGTCATACCTGGCCCGAAGGTGCCCATAATGCTGGCTGCGTTTCCGCGTTGAATCGCTAATGATATGCGTTGGGCTAGGTATGACCCGGCACGAGGACCGTTACCCGCATCCCGTAAACGTTTGCCCAGGTTCCTCATAAAAGTTTTTGCTTCATGAGTTCATGACCCCACGGGCCCGCCGTCTCCACAGCGAAGGGCACGAATAAGTAGCTCTGCTCCAAAGTTGTGTAACATTGGTGTTTACGTACTGCTGCCCTTTCCGCTGCCGACCCTGCTACTCGAATGGAACCTCTCAAGTAAGATGCAGCGTACGTACATACGCACGTTGCATCCCATAGAAGACATTTGCCCTTTTGCCACGGCACAAGGGTCAATCCGTCTGGTCTCTTCCCGTCGGTACGGCTCAAACCAGGTGGCTCAGTTGTACAGGGAACATTGGCGGACACCAGCGCTCGACGAATAATATCATTAAGCGCGTGGTGCCGCGGAGACCTTCCTGCGCATTTGACGCAGCTCAGACCATGAAAGCCGTCTGCCTCCACTGCTGCTGTATTTCTAATAATGAATGTTAGGACCATATAAAATTATATTTGTGAAGAAATTGAAATTTAATTTTAAAAAGATCTCGTCTTTGCCCAGCAGTGGTCCCACAGGCTATAACAATTTACTTTTTTAATCGACACTCGTTCTAATTACAATCTTTGTCGACCTCAAAATAATCCGTCACAGAAAATACCGGACAATAAAGAAATATAAGATATCTTTTTAATTTTGCTTCAATCCAGTCGCTTTTAAGGTGTTATTACTGTCCATAGATAAGACAAAAATGCCAATAAAATACTCTATGGATTATAAATATGATATTAATCGATTATAGATCTAACCATTCATGGATTCTTGCTGGTTGGTGGAATGTATTGGTCTGATTGAATCTGGCATAATAGGAATTGACAATGAAGCCGTTTAAAAGGATAAAAAGAGCTGATATATATAGGATATATGTATTTAAGGATAGAGTTTCTGGCCGCATCTTCTGTACAGCGACAACACTTTCCAACGCAGTGGTAGCTTCAAAAAAGATTTTACGTTTAATAAGTGGGCTTTCGTAGTTAGGTCAGCACAGGTTTGCATGGAGGATAAAAGGGGAGGCCTTTGCGTGGGATGAAAAAGGCTAAAAAAATGGGCTTTAAGCTCCCTTTTTTAAACCTGTTTTCTCCCACTTCTGGGCAAAAGTCTCCCCCAAACGATTCCACTTCTCTCTGTTCGGTGGTACATTCCGCCACTCATTGCAGTGCGCATCCAGCTCGTCTCGCCAACTTTTCCGGGGTCTGCTTCGGCCTCGGCTTCCGTCGTGAGGCACCCTTTGCGTGACGATTGATGCCCGCCGTTCAGTGTGCATTCTGCATATACGCCTAGCCCAGTTCCACTTCAGGCGTCAGACTTAACAGACTGGGCCACACAGAGTGCAGCTGTAGAACGGGTGCAGACCGGCAGCAGGTCCGTAGTAGTTGTGAACTATGGAATTATATGCGAGGTGTCACACTGCGGCTACCGTTCCGCAGCCGCGCCGGACTGCTAGTGTATCATATATAATAATAATAATAATACCCGCAGGGCAGCTTGTGGCGAGCTGTTGGTGCGACACCACGGGCCCGAGAGCTCCCGGGGGAAGTCCCTGATCCTCGTCTCCGACTTGCCTTTACTGGCCGGAGTGGACCCCAAGAGGATCAGATCCCCCACTTCTGTGCTTGCCTTAATTGGCCGGCCTTAGGTTGGAGTCGCAAGAGCTATAGCTTTTAACCCTGAGGTTACGTCAAACACGTCAGGTACGTTTAAGTGAATTGTATTCTTTCTTCTTGAGAAATAAATATCTTAAACCCATATACCATATTATAAAAGTTTAAACACATAAAATGCATGAATAAGTTGTTACAGATATCAAAAGCTTTTTTTGGAATTATATTACAAGTAATAATAAGTGTAAAAACTTTATTATTTATATCGTTCGTACCCGCCTACATAATCATAACTTACTAAGGTTTATCTGTAGGATAACTAAGATGTTTGAATATTTTTGAGCTTAGAATTGGATGTGGTAAATAACAATGACCTCAATCTTTGAAAGACGCTCGAGGGTGGTGTGGGACGTGACCGCGTAGACAAACTAGCACCATTTCATATCCGAGCCAGGCTCGCGCAACTCTCTAACAAAAAAACGTTGTATGAAACGTGCACCGCCGCCATTAAATTTCTTTGAACGGTTGCACACGTTTCATACATTCTGGATCATCGGTCACGACCAGTTTTTAGTATGGAAGTTCTGACTCTTATAACGTAGTGAATTACATTCTCTTTGATCCGAGATACATGCGCGCGTGCGGATGCCGCGGCTATGGGTGCTGAGATTTCCAAGTTGCGGAAGTATGAAGAAATCTCAGGATGCTTCATGTTTACTCCTATTGGCTTTTTTGGTTGGAAAATTAGCTGTCAGTGCGTCTCCAAGAGACCACCGGTGACAATAGACCTGGCAGTTTCCTTGGTCAACGAATTAGCTTGACTATTTAAAGAGGCAGCATTCGTTAAGCTACGTAGTATCTTTACGTCCCAAATACCGCAGTGTCTTAAAACGAAAGTCTTCGATCAGTGTTTGTTGCCAGTGATGACATATGGAACAGAGACGTGGTCGTTCACTCAAGGGCTCATAAAAAGGCTGAAAGTTACCCAAAAGGCAATGGAGAGGGCTATGCTCGGAGTTTCCCTGCGAGATCGAATCAGAAATGAAGAGATCCGCAGAAGAACCAGAGTAACTGACATAGCCCAAAGAATTGCTAAATTAAAGTGGGCGGGGCATATTGCCCGCAGAACCGATGGCCGATGGGGCCGAAAAGTTCTCGAGTGGCGACCGCGTACCGGAAAGAGCAGCGTGGGTAGGCCCACACGGTGGACCAACGACCTTGTGAAGGCGGCGGGAACCCGTTGGATGAGGGCAGCGCAGGACCGGTCGTTATGGCGATCCTTGGGGGAGGCCTATGTCCAGCAGTGGACGTCCATCGGCTGAGATGATGATGATTTAAAGAGGGAACGCTGCCAGCATGCTAGGGGCCATGTCTCGCAGGGATGCACTCGATCTTCTTTGTTACTCCTTTGTTGTTTTCATTTTTATGCAATTGTAATAAGTACCTATAATAACAATAATAATTATATTAGAAAAAAAAGGAAACAAAAAGCAATGGCCTTCAGTCATTATATCGTAAGGTTTTTGGTCTTGAGAACCGGGGAGGGCTAAATTTCCATCATTACTTTTGCCCCACTTTCGTCAACCAACAAATAAAATTAGGTTACCAAATTAACTGGAGCGCAGGAACGCTGGCACGGCACTGGCCTGAGCCGAAGGGCTGGAGCTTCAGCCTTGAGGCTCCAGCCCTGAGGCTCTGGTGGCTTTAGTCTGGTAACCGGAGCACAGATTATTCAACAGTTAATTCCTGGTGTTTATTGGTAACTCAGGAGTTATCCTGTTTAGTTGAGTTACTTGTGTTAACAAGTAGGGCTAACTATAAATTTGGCTAGTCTTTTCTTGGCTGCAAGCCCTTTTTTTTAAGTTTCCAGACCTTCTAGTATGATTTCTCTACTTGAACCCGACTCGGCTTTTCTCCATCTTCAATTCTCTTCGAATTTTGCTTTCAGAAAAGCGCGGGTCAAAAACGGGCGGGAAAGCGCAGAAAAGAGAGGTCCTCTTGTATCCAGCGAAGGTATACCGGGTAGCTTTACTATAGTTGCACATAGTTCAACCATAGCAATGATATTGAACCATAGCGAAAAAACAAACAAACGCGCTCCCCCGCCCCGACCAGACCCCGCGCACCGCGCTCGATTGACCAGTCGTGACCTTGTCGTGACCTTCACCACTATTTGTTTTTATTACACTAAGGTATAGTTCAACATACCGCATCCAACACTGCCTTACCTCCTAATTACCACAATATGATACCACGAGCGTTAACCCGCGACTTTGTCCGCACAAATTATATACCAGATTTTAAGTCAGATCATAATGCTATTAAACAAAAAAAGTTTCAACAAAAGTTTCGTTCAGTAGTTTTTACGTGATGCTCGTTCAAACAAACAAACAAACAGGCAGACAAAAAATAAAAAAATTGGTGAAATGTAATCACGGATACCTAAAAACCATATTGTAACTTTTTTTTGTTAATATCTTCAATGTACAGACAAACTTCCTGTTACAGTTTTATAATAGTTTAGATTATACAGGGTATTACCATAAGCAATCAGAGCTCATTACGAGGTGTTAAGTCAAGCTTCCGCATGCCTCGGCGAGGCGCGGTCCTAAGTTCGATTCCTATTCGGGTTCATTTCACTAATCGTATTAAATTAAACTTTTGGAATGTTGTGATTTTAATCGTTATTTACTCATGGATTCTTTCTTACTTAAGAAGGATTTAGACTAGTTATATTACACACCTTGGTATACTAGATCTACTTAGATATCAACCCTCTTTGCGCGTGTTTCTGAATTGGGGATATTATTAATTAAGGTAGTTTCAGTCCATACAAAAGTTTGACGCACAATACGCGTAGACGGAATTAATAATAGTAATATTTTATATATGGAAAAATAGTTTAGAAAATCTAGTTGCCGCGTCACAAATAACATTTGCAATTTATAATATAATTACAAAGATATAAAGCTTTTAAAATTTTTGTATGAAAATTTTCAAAGCTTTATATCTTCGTAATAATTTTATAAATAGCAAATGTTATTTGTGACGCGGCAACTAGATTTTCTAAACTATTTTTCCATATATAAAATATTACTTTTATTAATTCCGTCTACGCGTATTGTGCGTCAAAGTTTTGTATAAAATTGACCCCTCTGCAACCGCCTTAAATAAAATAAATAAATGTTTCTTGATTTCTTCTCGCACATAATATTAGTTCACAAGGATGACAATGTAGGATTAAAAAAAAAATTAAAAAGTATTTAAATAATAGACTTAAGTATGTAAACACAATGTTTATAGATCTGGGTGACGGGTCACCAGGCTCTCACCCCACGGAGTCGGAATTAAACATATTTTGACCGTGATTAGGAACTTTAGTATAATTAACTTAGAACTATTGTTAGTAAGTGGGTGTGGGTTCATACAGGGAATTATACAAGGTGGAATTATACAGGGTGTTACAAAAATAAAAATAAAAAGTTAGAACTTTTAAGGGAGTTGTTTAGACTATCAAACTGAACAACTTTCATTATGGGACCAACATCGAAATCGCGGAAAAAATCAGCTTATTTAGCTCGAGTAGATTTGTATATTAGTATGGAACATCAGATTTTTTTTCGCGCTTTCTTAATTGGTCCCATAGTGAAAGTTGTTCAGTTTGATCGTCCTAACAACCCCCTTAAATGTTTACTTGTATTTTTGTAACACCTTGTATACAACCCCTAGTTTTTAGGGTTACGTACCCAAAGGGTGAAAACGGGACCCTATTACTAAGCCTACATTGTCCGTCCGTCCGTCCGTACGTCTATCTGTCCTACCTATTTTAGGCTATATCTTTTGAACCGTAATAGCTAGATAGTTGAAATTTACACAGCATGTGCGTTATTACGGCGGATATACTAAAACAAATAATAATAATTCAAAAAAGTTAAAAATAAGAGGGGTTCTCATAGAAGAGACAAATTTTATCAATGTTTTTTCTTCTCGCTCTATAGTAAAAACGGTAATACATACAAGCGTCAAACTTGGTGTGATTATAGAGCGAACTCTACAGTATAATAACAAATATTAAAAACCGGCCAAGTGTGAGTCGGTCTCGCGCTATTGATCCCGGAGAAAACAAAACCATTTTGTAAGGCAATATTTTGTGTCGTAGTGTGGTATGGAACCCTGGGTGCGCGATTAGCCCGACTTGCACTTGATCAGTTTTATTAATTACAACTTTCCCTTAGGAACATGGGTCGAAAAAGGAAACAAAATTTGTGACTTCCCATTGAAAATAGATCGGCTGACCCGCACTTTTGTATGGGAGGCCGAAAAAAATTCTCGTTTTTCTACCATGTTCCTTAGGGAAAGTTATTTAGTTTCATTGTATGAATACATCCTAATTAGATAAACATTGTAAACAATTGCTGTTAGTAGGTGTCTCAGTATAATATGTGATGAACTTTATCATAATACTTTAACATAATTTTATTTACTAAACTATATTGTATAGGTAAGATTAAGGACTCATTTTTAAAAGTTGAGTGTAATGTTTTTCGCCAACAAACTGTTCTGCAGTTTGGCGAAAATTAAAGCAATTTGTACCTTTTGTAAAAATATAAACTTAAAAATTACACAAAAATATATTTAAAGATTAAAATGGATTACTAATACTATCTTAAATATATCTTAAACTTCAAATAAATTAAAAAAGAAATCCTTAAAATTATTTAGTTATAAAAAAAATAAAATCTTTAACGATTTTTTTATGGTTTTATCTGCGCTCAAAAACAATCTTTGGTGTACGTATTTGTTCGACAGCTAAGCTAGAAGAGAGCTTACAACTCAATCACGAGGCGGCAGTTCGACTCCTGGCCTGAAGTGCGATTTTTGAAACTCCTTCGTTGAACTCAGCAGTTGTAAATGTCAAAATTACTATATGTAGTGTAGTAGAGTATGATTTTTGAAAGTCAATTCAGCAGTAAAAAGATGCATATCTCCATAATATTGAAATTTTTAACTGCTGAGTTCAAAGTATGAGTTCCAAAAATCGCACTCCTGTACCACTAAGTTTTAGTATTTGTCAGTATCATTGGCTCGGCGGTGAAGGAAAACATCGTGAGGAAACCTTCATACCTGAGAATGAAAAGAAAATACTATATGTTCGGAGGTGTGTGTAAAATACTATATGTTCGGAGGTGTGTGTAAAATACTATAAGTTCGGAGGTGTGTGTAAAATACTATAAGTTCGGAGGTGTATGTAAAAATATGGGCGAGCATGGGGCGAACACCGATGCTATGGTCGCAGTGTTAAACCTCTGGTTGCATAATAGCCCTCTGCAAATAAATTAGTCGCTATACAGGGAGTTAAATTAAATACGTTACATACTTTCGGGTATTTTCCCAAAAAAATCTGATGTTTCATACATTTTAGACGAGTAGCTATTCAGTTATTCTATTATTATATCAGTCGTCGCGGTCCCATTGTTGGGCAAAGAGCTGTTCTCTCCATGCGTCCCGGTTATGCGCTTCGTTAGGCTAGTTCTTCAAGAAGCCATCGATTTCGTCCCGCCACCTTCTTCTAGGTCTGGCTCAACACCGAATTTGTTTACTGGGGACCAGTTGGTAGTGGTTTTGGCCCATAGGTCATCAGTCATGCGACAGACATGTCCAGCCCAATCCCACTTTAGATTGGCAGCGGTGGTGACGATGTCTGTCACTTTGGTTCTGGCGCGAATGCCCTCATTTCTGACCCCATCAGTTTTAAGCCAAGGATGCTGCGCTTCATAGATCTCTGACAAACCTTGAGGCTTGACTTCTGATCCTTTGTCAAAGACCAAGTTCGAGCACCGTAGGTGAGACTGGGAAGAATGCACAAGTTCATGAGCTTGCGTTTGAGTGGCAATGGGAGATCTCCTTTCATGTGTTCTTTCATGGACCAAAAGCTCTTCCAAGCATTTTCGGTGCGTCTTGCAAACTATTTGGCCCAAGTAGACATACTCACAAACATATTTCATTCCTTCGCCATCCATTACTATTCTACTTTATTTGTCATCAACTTGAAGCCCAGCCTCAAGGCTTGCCTTGATCTAGTAGCGAGAGACTCCGTTATTCTATGCTACTGACATTTTTTCGCGTTTTCAATGTTGGTCCCATAGTAAAAGTTGTTTAGTTTGATGGTTTGAAGCAGATACAGGAGCAGCAGCTGAATAAGTAAGCAGGTAGAGTACTGTATTTAAAGCCGGAATGCACATCTAATTAGGTTCAAAACAAAAGACCTAACCTAGTAAATCTAACAACAAACTCATGAGGAAATATCAATAAACGACCTAGGGACGTTTGCCGTTTACTTAATGGTCAACTAAATAGGCCTAAGATATGTGTTAATTATACTCCTTGATTTAAGGCGATGGGGTACGCAAAAACTTACGTACGCTAAGAATTTGAGATTTTTTTTGTGTTCGTTAGTTTGACGTCAAAAGACGTCTCAGAATCTCGGTCTTCTTTTTCTTTTTATTTATGATTAATGGACTCTTGCTTGTGCGTTAGCACTGCATTTCCGCCAGCGTCAAGTAGTTTATGGGAGAATCTATCCCAATCACAGGGCTTGTTTTTGGTCAAGAACAAGAAGTGATTGAGGATTGAGGAACGTGGCAGGCAAAAACGCGACGCGAAAACCACGCGAGAAAATCCATCTCCATCTCGGTCTTAGTTTCCGTGCAAAGATGGTTTTGTTTGTTTCACACTTGTTGATGTAAAAATTCACATGCCAAAAATTAAAAAACCTAAGAAAAGAAAAAAGAAAAGAAAAAACGCATTATTTAAAGAATTAAACCTGTCCTTTTTTTATTAGGTGGAGTACAAAATATCAGTTTCAGTAGAGTATTTGTAGTTGTAGATACTCGTCCACTTAAAGCCGAGTTCTTTCTCAATTACCTACTCGACTCTAATAATATTGTATGGAACAGCTTCTTGTTCATTGCGTGCCATCATGACTTATATTGCATGTCACAATCACTTAGTGCTGTAGTGAAAAATTTGCCAGTGAGCAATAGTCGTATCGAGGCTGACTGCCCAGGGTGCCGACGTACTCAGGTTTCTTCACTTGGGGAGGCTCTTTGCTTGCACCCCATGGAACTTCTTCTTATCGTGTGGGCAGAGCCCTGGTGTCAGAGTTTTTTCAGACCGGCTTATGGCTTCTGACGTGGTTTTTATGTAACGACTACTACCACCAGAGATAGTAGCCGGGACCAACGACTTAACGTGCCATCCGAAGCACGGAATCATTTCTCTTTTCAGACAATCAGGCGATTCAACCTGCAATGTCCTAACCAACTGGGGAAAAATGCACAAAGTGACATATCACTAGGTGTCCCACGTGGGAACCGAACCCACGACCTCCGTGTCGAGAGCCAATGCTCTTAACCATTAGACTACGGAGGCTATTATAGGCCCATGGAACTGCTAATATTATATCGCTATTTCGAAATTGACTCCATACCCTAGTGAAAGTTATTCAGTGGTAAATAAATGGTGGTGAATGGTTAAATTTTCCACAGTGACTAAAAATATATCCTGCAATAATATATTTTTATTAATAGAAATATTTCATCCACATTAAACAGGCCTCATAAAAAGGCTGAAATACACCCAAAGGGCAATGGAGAGGGCTATGCTCGGAGTTTCCCTGCGAGATCGAATCAGAAATGAGATCCGCAGAAGAACCAGAGTAACTGACATAGCCCAAAGAATTGCTAAAGTGAAGTGGCAGTGGGCGGGGGGCACATTGCTCGCAGAACCGATGGCCAATGGGGCCGAAAAGTTCTCTACTGGCGACCGGAAAGCGCAGCGTGGGTAGGCAGGGCTGCGTTCACGACCTTTGGGTGCGGTTGTTTCTTCAACACGCTCTATGGTACAGAACCGTTCACCGAGGCTCGGAACGGTGTTAGTGCGAAAAGTTGCACTCGGGGTGCACCTGGGGCGTAGGTTCTGAACGCAGCCCAGTGATAGCCCCCACACGGTGGACCGACGACCTGGTGAAGGCGGCGGGAACCCGTTGAATGAGGGCAGCGCAGGACCGGTCGTTATGGCGATCCTTGGGGGAGGCCTATGTCCAGCAGTGAACGTCCATCGGCTGAGATGATGATGATGATTAAATAGGAGACAGTTTATGTATTTGATTAAGCCATTTAGCTGTATTTAATAACGTCAAATGACTTAATCGAATTGTTATATTAGATTCATTCAGTAAATTCCTACACATTTGTATTAGTCACAGACATTCCTCGTCGCCTTAAATGTAAACGCAGCGGTAATTAACTTTGATAAATTGAATCAAGCAGCATTTAAATTGTAGATCGATTGACAGTGCAGATAATTATGTATGTATGTATGTACACCTACGTTTAATGTTTGTGGAGGCCTTGCGAAGCTTTAGTGGATTCCAAGGGTGACCTAGGAATAATGTTGTTAACATTTTACAAATAATTATCGAATCCTTTTAAAATATGAGTCTACCCACAAATATGGAAACACTACTTACAGGTTGAAATTTAAATCATTGAGATCCTTGTCTACCCATCAAACTGAACAACATTTACTATGGGAGCAAAGCGATCGGAGCAAAAAATCTGCTGTTCCATACTAAACTACAAAATGTCTACTCGACTTAACTATTATGAAACAGCAGATTTTTTTTGCGATAATCTTTTTGCTCCCATAGTAAAAGTTGTTCAGTTTGATGGGTAGACTCTTAGTTAATTGGCATCTTTTTATAAAAGATGCCAATTATTTTAAATTCACCCTGTATACAGGTTTTTTTAAAGGGATGAAGAGAACATCAAACTGAACTTTTTCTATGGAACCAAAGATGAAATCGGAAAAAAAAGATAACCGTCTCATAAATTTTGGTACAGTTGGATTTCTTTTTTTTATCAGTTGATTTTTTTCGTGTTTTCTGGCCGGTCTCAGCCAAGAATTCAAAGTGGGTGTGGGAGTACACCAAGGGTCTGCACTTAGCCCGCTGCTTTTTAACCTGGTCATTGGACCGCATTACAAAAAATATCCATGAACCATTACCGTGGAACCTCCTGTACGCAGACGACATCGTTCTCATCGCCAAAACACCCAAAGAATTGCAAAACGCACTGTATCTATGGGTTGATGCTCTAGGAAATGCGGGACTCAAGGTTAGCAAAACAAAAACAGAACATATAGAATTCCTTTTTAGCAACAACTTTAACACCAGCTCTGCAATATGTTATCCTGATAACACACTTGTGCCAAAGGTTGCGCAATTTAAATACCTTGGGTCTTTAATTACCAATACCGCGGATTTAGAGCCAGACATAGCACATAGAATAAGTGTTGCCTGGCAAAAATGACGAGCTCTGACCGGGGTCCTTTGTGACCCTAGTATGCCTGTTCGCATAAAAGGCAAAGTGTATAAGATAGAGGTGAGGCCTTTGTTTTTAAAATTTAGGTTTTATAGGAATTTGTTTTTAAAAAGACATTTCCCACGAACGACGACGACGAACGAAAATCGACTTATACATATGTAACTAGTTTTCTCGTAAGTCTGTTATAATAGTTGTCACAATAAGCTTGGAAAGAGCATAATTTTATTGTAATGTTAAAAAAATGTAATTTTTCTTTTTCTTGTTTCTTTTTGTAATTTTTGGCATCACATCGCTACAAACAACTTTGTATAAAAAAAGGGAAACCTATCATTGGCGTCACCATTTATTTTTAAGAATTTATTGTAACTATGTTTAACACGATGTTGGTTTTCTCAATAAATAATCAAAATATAACCACAGAGAAATTACGCGCCATAAATACCTAGCCAACTTTCCAGAATATGTTTCTCCGTTTAATGAAATAATAAATAAACCATTTTTCATAATAATCATAATCCACCCACAAGTCCATACTGATCGAAAACAATAAAAAATAAAATGTCAATAACGAAATACTTACCTACTAATAAACAAATAATAAAAGATATAAACAGAATTTAAAGTATGCTTAAATCTAAAATAAAGAATGCAGTTCTGTACGTCGATACAGGAAGAGATCGTGGGCGACGATCATCATTGTAGTCGAAGAGCTGGTGGTGATAATTATAATAAATGAAGTTTAAAAATTATTTAAAAAATCAGAATGTACAAGTACATGTCTTTTCTATTGTCTGTATCAATGTGTCTGTGTGTACAATAAAGTGTTATAATAATAATGTAATTTGTATAGTACGACCTGGAAAATAATTCCGCTCGTCAATCTTCCTTTACTCAGAGCAGGACCGAGTCCCCGACAAAACCCGAAGTCATTCAGTAATCAAAAGGTGCAAAGTCGGATAGCAGCGAAAAGGGCGCGAAAACAAATAAGCCGATAGCGTAAACGGATTTAAGGTGGCGCATCGTGATTGGTGAATATAATTTCGCACGGTATTAAAATTTGTCAACTGCGCAGATACATCGGAAAGGCTTATAAACCTGGTACTACTGTAACTGGCTTTGGCACGATATCGACAGTTTGTCAGTGTCATAGCAAAGAGAGATCAACTAGATATGACAAGAAAGTGAAGAGAATCAACAAAAAATGGAGCAAAGTAAAAAGACTTGCACAATGGACGCCCTTTGCATATTAAGATACTATTAGCCTGCCTTCGTCTGCTCTGCAACCGCCTCCTAAAGTATTATTTAGGGATTATTGGATTGTTGGATTAAATATCGAGTAAGTACACCGACCGCATCGAAATCGATTTTAAATTTTCCGTTACGCTTTAAACAAACAGACATGATTATTAAAATATGAGAATAATTATGATATCTACTTCGACGCGTCCCATAACGTATTTTTTTAACATGTCTATGTCTGTTCTAGTTGGGTATTTTTTTTTAAAGTTTCTATAACTGGGTTAGCTCTGCGAACACTTCTCTTTCGATCGCCAGTTATCAACATCATCTCAATAAATAGCTCTTGTCGGTGGAGTATTGGCTAATCCTGTCTCTTTTCCGCTAGTGACTGGCTTGAGTGCCTAGGACCGTTAGATTTGATAACATTTCTCTATCTATCGCCAATAATACTTCTGAATGGAATTTTCTGATCAGCTCTTAGACTATAATGGTAACTCGTGTGCAGCAGAAGCGTATCGTAGAATATTTGTCTGTCTGTAATTACGTTGACAGGTGCC
Source organism: Agonopterix arenella (assembly GCA_927399405.1). Taxonomy (NCBI): domain Eukaryota; kingdom Metazoa; phylum Arthropoda; class Insecta; order Lepidoptera; family Depressariidae; genus Agonopterix; species Agonopterix arenella. The sequence continues at coordinate 3,231,590 of OV656716.1, read as the reverse complement.
GCCTGACTAAACGGACCGTTTCATGCAATACAATAACCACTTAATTAATAACTTAATATTATTGTAAGTACTTGTATACAGGGTCCTTCTTAATATGCTGACACTGCTGTAAGGGGATGATCAGACCATCAAACTGAACAACTTTCTCTATGGGACTTTCTCATAAATTTGGTTCGAGTAGGATTGCAGTTTTGTATGGACGAGCTGATTTTTTTTTCGCGATTTCGATGTTGGTCCCATAGAGAAAGTTGTTCGTTTGATGTTCTGATCGTCCCCTTAAAAAAGTAACGTAAATTAGTAAGCATATTAAGAAGGACAGTATATTATTTTATTCATTAGGATTCATTAAAAGAAAACGTCCAATCCCGTTTCGCTTAAAAAACTGGTAAAGAATTTGAATTTTATAAGAACTGCTACGATAAAAAAGGATAATTTCCACTTCCTTCGAAAGTATGATATTCGTCCTATTTTGTATATAAGGTCTAACAAAATTAGCTGAAACTATTTTAAGGGGATGATCAGACCGTCAAACTGAACAACTTTCCCTATGCTACCATACAAACCTACTCGACCTAAATGTATGGGACAGGAGATTTTATTTTCGCGATTTCAATATTGGTCCCATAGAGAAAGTTGTTCAGTTTGATGGTCTGATTATCCCCTTAAAATAGTTTCACCTAATGTTGTTAGACCTTATATAATTTTAGCTTAATTTTAGCTTTCAATACTATTTGTATGTGTTCTTTGCTATACTAATTCGTTAGTTGTGAAACGATTTGATACATCTCTCAAAACTGATTTCTCAAAGCTCAAACGATCACCCTTCCATAACAGATACCCGACAAGGCTGACAAGGTTTTTATTATCGTGTCAAATACACAAAACGGTAGCGTTTGAGGGCAGCTTTCGCTATCAGGCAACCAAGTGCCTTCGCTATCAGGCAACCAAGTGCTGGAACAATATTCCCCCACCACTGCGATCGCTCAAGTCAGGTTTCACATTCAAGAAAAAATTGAGGGAATTTATCCTGAAAAAAAAAACAAATTATTGGCTAGCCTGATAGCAACGCTAACGTACCTTTTGTGTCATAGTTTCACTAGGTACCCAATTTTAGGCTTTACATAACTATAATAATAATTTACAACGAGCGTTAACCCGCGACTTCGTCCGCACAAATTATATACCAGATTTTAAGTCAGATCATAAGCTATCAAACGAAAAAAGTTTCATCAAAATCGGTTCAGTACTTTTTGCGAGTTGCTCGTTCAAACAAACAAACAAACACACAAACAAATAGACAGACAAAAAATCCAAAAGTTGGCTATATGGAATCAGGGATACCTAAAAACCATATCGTAACTTATTTTTTGTTAATATCTTCAATGTACAGACACACTTCTGTTACAGCTTTATAATAGTATTGATTTATTAAGGACTGCCAACAAAGTATACACTATTACATTTTGAAAATACACTTTAACTTAATAATTTAGTGTTACTTCCCTTACAGGCTGTCACAACATACATTGTAGCTTAACACGAAATTCCCACGAGTCACGACACGACACCACAAAATGCGGTGACGACTCCGGGCGCCATACATTTTCTATGAACCGTTTATACACGCAACGACACCGCACAGCACGACACACGATTTTCAGACGACAATTTGCAATGTGGTCAGATGCTGCTATGTTGTCACGTTTTTTTTTGGGTGACGATTTAGCGACCGTTTAGAACCTGTATGAACTTGAACACTACGGACCGCACGACACGACACGACATTTATCTGTGGTTTAGTTTGTATTGTTTGTTATCTGTAGTTTAGTTTGTTTTGTTTGAATGGGGCGCGGGTAAAAATATAACAGAAATGGAAAAGTTCAAATACGATATTTATGCCTTAAGAAACTGCGACTGCAACTGCGGTGTCGCCGCTGAAATCGTCGCTCATGGGAAAACGTTAAAACGACAGCCTGTGTGCTGTGTGTCGTGTAGTTCTTAAATCGTGTCGTGTCGTGACTCGTGGGAAAGCGCCCTTAGTCTTACTGCGACAGAAAATGTGGGTAGGTACCTGCACAAATTAGTTGATAGTTGCATTTATTTTGTGCCTGCTGAGGTACAAGGTTAAGTTACAAATTAATTGTTTCCGTCGAGCACTGAAGAACTATACTATACATAAATATTAATATCAAATACGGCAGGCCCTTGGGGACATGAGGCAAAGGCTTTTGTGAGGGATCTGGGCAAACGTATGAGAGAAAGGGGAAATGATTTCCGTGTTGGATCGTACTTGGTCCAACGCGTGTCTTTAGCTATACAACGCGGAAACGCAGCAAGCATTATTTAAGCACGTTTGGGCCAGGTACGGCTAGGGGCGGACTTTTCGATTAAGTTTTTGACGAGGCATGTTGCTGAAGGAAATTGTTTTTTTTTTTAGGAATTTTGACGACGCATGTTGCTGAAGGGGTATTTGTAAGCAATTTCGACGACGCATGTTGCTGAAGCAGATTCTGTTACAATTTAAATTATATCAAATACAAATATAGTGCATGTTAACATAGAACTAAAATAACAATCCACAATCTACAATCTAAAATGAATGAGAATTGGAGTGTGATAAAATAAAAAACCGGCCAAGTGCTAGTCGGACTTGCGCACGAAGGTTTCCGTACCATTATCGAGCAAAAAATGGCAAAAAATTACGTTTACTGTATGAATAAAAAGGATGTATGGTTATCCTTGTAGTTAAAGTTGTAAGTAGTTGAAGTTAGTTTAGGATGAAGTTAGAAGTTATAAGTCTATACGTAAACACGTAAAAGTATATTATAAAAGTTACAAGTTGTTTGGGTGAATGCTGATTTAACACTAAGTTTAAGAATATAGAAATAACGTAAGTAAACTAAAAGTAGGGCGCCGGGGTGCGGCGTAAGCAATAGCTGGACCGTTGATGACCGTACAGGAGCCCCCTTAAATATTTATTTTATTCTGTTTTTCAGTATTTGATGTTATAGCGGCAACAGAAATATCATCTTCTGTGAAAATTTCAACTGTCTAACATTCACGGTTCATGAGATACAGCTTGGTGACAGACGGACGGACAGCGTAATCTTAGTAATAGGGTCCCGTTTTACTCTTCGCGTAAGGCATTAAGAGTAACTATACAAGGAACAATTTAACTCCCTAGTGTTTACTCCGAAATAACTTCACTTGTCTTCTAACGAATGTGTAATCCACCTAAAGAAAGAAGTCATTGTATCTGTACTTATTGCAATGTGAGGTTTTACAATTTTAATTTGTTAGGTTTCTTTTTATTTTAATTTTTGTAAATAATGTGACATTGACATTTCATTAGTCTCGTTATAAGGTTACACCGTCAAAATTGGCCGTGTAAAATTTACTCTCAACTTATTCATAGATTAGGGTTAGTAAAACGCAAAATCAGTTTACTCGAGAGTACCCGGCGACTTAATCTAAGAATAAAATTTACTCGCGTTTGGTCGAATCGGGCCTAAGCAGGGTACTGCGAATAACACACGAATTAGGCGGGTACCGAGCCTAAAGTGCTGCCCTCAATACCAAATATACATTTCCAAAAAAACTAGAAAGTCACATTTGTAGTCATTATTTTATTTCAATTTTAAATAATGTACCCACGAAAAATATTGAAATTCCGTTTTCATAATTGAATACCTACGTAACTTTTTATCCTTCTTGGCGACATCTCCTATAATGCCATCCACGACAACTCCCAACCGGTCCGAGTACTCCACATTACGAGATAAGAAACACATACATACAGACATACATTGAATGTCAAGGTAGGAAGGTTGATCTACTGTAGGTCGCCATTGCATCGGAATATATTTTGTTTTTGTTAACCGCCGGTGTTTTTGAGATAGTTTATTTTTATTTGTTTAAATTACTATAATAATAATAATAATAATCGCTCCGTGCGAGCGGCCGTTTTCGGGGGCCCATTCATTTTGAGTTGGCGAGTCACCGTCTGCCATTTTTTCCGTGTTTATACATTGGTCAGGCGCCATAGTCCCGTTCAAATCCTAGTTACCTGTTCCATTAGCACCCCACCCCAATAGCACAGATTTTGTTTCTTTCCACTCCTTACAATAGTCCTACACTGACCGGGGGCTGTTTTTGATGCATTTCTATAGTGTATACTGGGATAGTTGCCGGTTGGTGTCACATTACCATTTAGATCAAATTGTCTGACGGGCCTCTACGTGTTGGCTTCGGCCCCACGCACGCCTCCCAAAGGTCCGGGACACTTATGTCCCGAGATAAGGAAAAGACATACAATAATAATAATAAAAATAATTTATTATCACCACAAACATAAAAGCAAACATTCTAATTATAGAGGTTCATACAGTGAATAGTATTTGTGGAGACTGGTGACTGAAAAAGGCTTTAACGGCTGTAAAACCTGTTATACAGGCACCAGGCCCCCAACTATATTATTAATCTAGAGGTGCAATGTTTGTGTGTTTGTATACGTGTGCGGGTGAGTACGTGTGTGTGTGTGTGTGTGTGTGTGTGTGTGTGTGTGTGTGTGTGTGTGTGTGTGTGTGTGTGTGTGGAGGGGGATGGATGAGGAGTGTGTGTAGGGGCGTATGTGTGTGTAGGGGGGTACATGTGTGTTACTAAATTGCCTCAGTCGATTATGATACTATGACCAAGAGCTTTTCGGTTTCTTCATAACTCAGAGTGAGTAGCCAGTTTGTCACTATCTTTTTACATTTCAGTCTGGTATGTTTGTAAATATTTAGAATTTTGTTGGTTTGATTGTACAGACTTGTCCCTCGGTAACAGTGGAACCTTTGTGCAAAAGCAGTTCTAAAGTACTGGGCTTCACAGATTGTATAATAACGCCGTGCCATTCCATCATTATATTTATTATCGTAGGTAAGTAGGGAATGTTGTTTCAATATTGTCCAGAGGATGTAGATATAGACTATACACGTTGTAACATAAAATGGGACAATTACTTAAAGGGGTGCTCCAGACCATCAAACTGAACAACTTTCTCTATGGGAACGATATTGAAATCGCGAAAAAAAATCTGCTGTCCCATACATTTCAGTCGATGTTATGTTTGCAGTTTTGTATGGGAGAGTGGAATTTTTTTTCGCGATTACGATATTGGTCTCATAGAGAAAGTTGTCCAGTTTGATGGTCTGAAGCACTCCTTTAAGTAACTGTCCCATTTTATTTTACACCCCGTATAAGTATACCCCCTTATTTTTAGTGTTCCGTGCCAAAATTGGCAAAACGGAACACAAATATGGTGTTTCCTCGGTTTTTGTCCGTTCGTCCGTCCTTCTGTCACAGGCATTTTTCTCTGAGACCGTAAGACTCACGAAGCTGAAACTTGGTTATTAAATCAATTCTGCATCTAAAACTATCCTATTATTTGTTTTTAAAATGTTCCTGAAGGTTATAGAAACTCCTCGTCCTCAACCGTATCAAAACAACAGACCCTTCTGCTCCTGCCACCGTCATTTTTTGCCGTCGTTGTGCTTCCGGCTGTGGCAATGGCTGCAGAAAAGCTGGGATTCGCTGTTGGTCAGTTTGTGGACGCGAGGAAGCCTGCCTCAAGATCCCACCAATCCAGGAGGAAGGCGTCGCGGAGTAGGAATATGTGCCGATGGACCTGGTCGAGGCGATCTTTGTGATTTTGTTTTAGACCAGTATTGCCCCTTTTACCAACTTTGGATAAGGTATAACTTTCAAACCACGTATTTTTCAGTAATTATGTATAAATATAAAGTTGTTGGAAATTTAATGAGCTTTAATTTATTTTTTGGTGTATTCTCGCTAAGGTGTACCGTTTTTGAGTTACGAGCGAAAAACCTAAAAAGGAACTTTTAATACCTCCCACCCCCCGAGGCACCTGTAATCGAAATGACTTTATTTTAAGTTGTTAAGGGCCTATGTCGAAAAATAGTTGAAGTGAAATGGGCATGTGATAGCTTATATTACTGCCTGATGCGAAAGAAAGAGATGTGGCGGCGCGCTACTGAAACGACGCAAGCGTAAAACACACTTTATTTAATTGTGATTGTACTATTTATGTAAGTTCAATTCTGCTCTAATCAAAATTTGTAAAATATCAATCTCTTTTTTTAAAATCAAGTCTCGTGTTTCTATTATTCACCGTTTAGCAGTTCTAAGCTTTTATAAATAAAAACGGAGGCTACTTTGGCTTGTTTTTCTATCGAGAAAATGTCTCATAATCGTGTTTTGGCTCTAATCAATACTTCAATTATATGTTCAATTCACACATATCCGCAATTCATACTCCTACTTCTTCTTATCGTGTGGGCAGAGCCCTGGTGTCAGAGTTTTTTCAGACCGCCTTACGGCCTCTGACGTGGTTTTTTATACTCCTACAACAGTAGGGATAGGTCCCCTTAAGAGGATATTATGTGAAAAAAATAGGATTCTTCAAAGCGACATATTATGAAGTACTAACAAGTACTTCATAATATGTCGCTTTAAGGGGACCTATCCCTACACAATCCTGAAACTTTTAGAACTACACAATTTTATTCCGCTATTTGGCTTGTTTTTGGCTCTAGTCTGCTTGGATTAAATTATACCTTTTATTTTATTTTTGTTAGTTTCTGTAACGATGATTAATTATGTTTTTGGATGGATTAAGTGAGGCAGAGAACGAAAAAGAAAAATTACACAATATCACAATAGTATCAAATACAAATATTGATATTGTTTGTTAGTTAATAGATTCGTTATATCTTAAACGAGCGTTAACCCGCGACTTCGTCCGCACAAATTATATACCAGATTTTAAGTCAGATCATAAGCTATCAAACAAAAAAAGTTTCATCAAAATCGGTTCAGTAGTTTTTGCGTGATACTCGTTCAAACAAACAAACAGACAGACAAAAAATAAAAAAATTGGTGAAATGGAATCAGGGACACCTAAAAACCATATCGTAACTTTTTTTTTGTTAATATCTTCAATGTACAGACAAACTTCCTGTTACAGTTTTATAATAGTATAGATAGATAGATTCATGAACTTGAAATCAGCAATTTATTTCCATCTGCATGGCTAGTATGCCAGCGTGATAGCGCTATCACGCTTCCGCTCTCTTTCTATTTGCGCATCAACGAACGAGATAAAAGACATGATATAGCCGTATCACGTGCCCAGCTGGTGTGATAATAGATTGAAGAAAAATAATTGTTATTTTGTTTAGGAAAAAATTACAAATTGGCATTTCACTAGGTTTTCTAATAATTATAAGGTTATAATAGGATGAACAACTTATATTATTGTGTTTAAAATTCAATAAATATTCACTTAACCTACTATATAAGGTCTAACAAAATTAGGTGAAACTATTTTAAGGGGATGATCAGACCATCAAACTAAACAACTTTCTCTATGGGACCAATATCGAAATCGCGAAAAAAAAATCAGCTGTTCCATACAAACGTACTCGACCTAAAGGTATGGGACAGCGGATTTTTGTTCGCGATTTCGATATTGGTCCCATAGAGAAAGTTCTTCAGTTCGATGGTCTGATCATACCCCTTAAAATAGTTTCACCTAATTTTGTTAGACCTTATATTATTTTTAACAGGTAAAAAGCAAAAAATATAGAATATTGAGACTAAAAAGTAAGTATGTACAAATTTATAATCTTAGAATTTAAATTTAAAAAGTTAGATTTTTTTTTACATAAAAACTCTTTGCTGAGATTTAAAAACATAGTGCGATAATGTTATCATTTTCGCACGCGTGTTCTATAAGCTGCATTATGTACCTAAAACCGGTGCAATAAGAGCCACTTTACGGGCAAGTATGTTGAAAAACAACTTTTCACCTCTCCGGGCGGAAAGCGTCAACTTTCATCCCGCTGCGCTAAACGAAATTGCCTCTTTCCTCCTCCGTCGAGGAGAAAAATAGTATAGGTAATTAGGTAGTAAATAAGAAAGGCTCATATCACGTCAGTAAACAAGACAGCCTCTGCTTCGCCTCGGTCAACAATTACATGAGATCTGAGACCTTTCTTACTTTCCTGCCCTCGGTGTGTAATCTACAATTACGTCTTGCTTAGTCGTTTTTAAGGCACGTTTAGTAAAGATACAATTTTTTTGTTTTCAAAATCCGATTCTTTACATTTCAAGCAATCAACACAAAATAGTACATTATGGTACAAGTGTGTAATGTTGGTGATTACCGCTGAGGCGCCATTGAGGCTTAAGAGAGCCGAGGACGGTAATCATCAATACACACGTGTATCATACGACGTTTTTCAACACACTTGTGAAGAAAATAATAATAAAAAATCATTTTATTTAGTAAATAAAAAGTTTATATAGAGAATTTATTTGTACTATTGAATATGATCTTTTTTGTATCGAAACTTTTTTAAGAACAAAGCAACTCAAGAACTCAACCAAGAAGTTTAGATACCTACTATCTAAACTTCTTGAACTCAACCAATAAGAAAAAAACCTATAACTCACTTGTGAATAATAGTAATGAAAAAGTCACAGTTTGATTATAGGTGTCATTATGTGCCTAATTTCGGTGAAATAAGGGCCATTTTATGAGCAAGTGTGTTGAAAAAGAACATATCAGATTGGTCATTTTTGCACATAGGCCCTTTTGGTTTCTTAGCATGCCGTTATCGCAAGCGCGGCAATACGCGTAACATAATATTTTGCACATTACTTTTCTGCTTAATAAAATAGCATTATCAATTATCATTAATATTAATTGGGTACGAAGAATTGATTTATACAGGGTATAACAAAATACCCTAGTTATATTTAAAGAGGTATTTTAAAAAACTGCTTTCACATACACTTGAGTGGAGTAAAATCGAGTAGGTTAGGTACTACGGTTTTGTATGAAACAGCAGATTTGTATATTTTTTTTGTCAATGTTGGCCCCATAGTGAAAGTTGCTTATTTTGATGGCCTAACATAACATAACATAACATAACATAATTATTCTTTATTCTATATTTACAATTTTATAACAAGAATGAGAAGGGGGTACAAAGGGCGGTCTTATCACTAAAAGCGATTTCTTCCAGACAACCATTGGATGGAAGAACTATTTAAAGAGACAAATGCTACGGCGCGGTGCATCTATAAATACCTATTTTCATCATCATCATCATCTTATGTAAGAGCTACGCTCTTTTTGGTGGAGTATTCGCCAATACTGTCTCTTTTCCGCTAGTCTCTTGAGTTCTTGATACGACACGACATCAACCTTTACATGATACAGTGAATATATAAAATTAGGTGAAACTATTTTAAGGGGATGATCAGACCATCAAACTGAACAACTTTCTCCATGGGACAGATATCGAAATCGCGAAAAGAAATCAGCTCTTCCATACAAACCTACTTGACCTAAATGTATGGGACGGCAGATTTTTTTTTTGCTATTTCGATATTGGTCCCATACAGAAAGTTGTTCAGTTTGATGGTCTGATCATCCCCTAAAAATATTTTCACCTAATTTTGTTAGACCACAACACAAATCTTCAATCTTCAAAAATCTTCTTTTAATCTTATTTTGTCTGGAAATGTTCTTCTAGAATGTTTCTACCTAAATTAATATAAATGTTTTGATGCTGACAACATTGTCAAATATGAGTGCTGTCGCATGCCTGTTATTAGTTAGAATATTGTCCTCTTCATTTATTTATATACTATTTTACTTGTGTACCGTTATGTCTAATAAATAAATAAATCATAATAAATACATACATATGTATAATAATTGTCAAATAAAAATATCGTAGTCTTCTTCTTCTTCTTCGTGTGGAATCGTCACGTCTTCTTTAAATCGTCAATTTCCAGTATCTTGCCTCAGTCGCACTGGCTGATGCGCTCATTAGGTCCTCCTCTCCACATTGTAGTCCACCTGTACAGAATGTTAGGTGCGGGGTGGTTTGTGGTAGTCCGCATTGACATATAGTGTTGCTGTTTTGGGGGATAATTCCCCATTTTATAAGATTGTATTGGTCCTGCCCACTCCCACCCGCAAGCGGTTTAAGGCTTACCACACAGGCCATTCCTCCTTTCCTCCGGGGGGTAATGTTTCAGCTTGTTTAAGGAAATTGGGAAGATGTGTTGTTTGTCCCTCCAGTGTCGCATTCGAAACTCTTGTCCGTTGTTGTTCCGTCCAAGGCTGGTTTTTTGGCAATTTGAGGTGGTGCTATTCCGGACAGTAAATACAGTTTTTCGACCGGGGTAGGTTTCAGGCACCCCTTTATCAGACAGCAGATCTCGTTAAGTGCAGTGTCGACTTGCGTGTGTGCGCTGAGCTTTTCCACACTGGGCAGGCGTATTCTGCAGCGGAATAGCACGGAGACAAGGCCGTAGTGCGTAGAACGTGTAGGTGGGCACCCCATGAGCTTCCTGTCAACTTGCGCAGTAGGTTGTTTCTGGCACTGACCTTCATTTTTGTGTTGCTACAGTGATGCCTTCGGGAAACTCCGCCATATATTTTCCTCGGCTCTACCACAATGCCTCAAAACGAACGTGTTCGATTAGTGCGTCCTGCCAGTAATGACCTATGGTGCGGAAACAGGGACCCTGACAGGACTAGTTCATAAATTCAAGGTCGCGCAGCGAGCTATGGAGAGAGCTATGCTCGGTGTTTCTCTGAGAGATTACAACAGAAATGAAGTGATACGTCAGAGAACGAAAGTGGTTGACATAGCTCAGAAAATTAGCAAGCTGAAGTGGCAATGGGCTGGTCATATCTGCCGAAGAACTGACAACCGGTGGGGTGTCAGGGTTCTGGAGTGGAGACCGCGAACTGGTAGACGTAGTGTGGGACGTCCTGCTGCCCGCTGGACAGACGACCTAAAAAAGGTAACGGGGAGCGACTGGATGAGGAAGGCCGAGGACAGAGTTTTGTGGCGCGCCTTTGGAGAGGCCTATGTTCAGCAGTGGACGATGATGATAGGCTGATGATGATGATGATGACAGTGATGCCTGAAAGTGAGGGCTCTATCCAAGGTTATTCCGAGGTATTTATGTGACACTGTAATTTCCAGGCGGTGGCCCTCCCAAGCGACGTTAAGGCAGCGTTTGGCATCGTGATTTTTAAGGTGGAAGGCGCAGAGCTGTGTTTTGGCAGGGTTAGGCCGGAGTTGGTTCTCGGCATAGTAGCTAGAAAGCGTGGCGAGAGAATCTGCTAGTCCAGTCTCCACTTCCTTGAATGAGCGGGCTTGGCATCCCAGGGCGAGGTCATCCGCAAAGAGAACGTGACGCATATTTGGGAGTAGAGATACTGGGTGGTCATTCGTGTAGATGTTGAATAGGAAGAGAGCCAAGACACTGCCCTGTGGCAGGTAGTCAAAAGGACGCAACTAGTCAAAGAGAGAGATAGTGGTCTTCGAGCAGTCTTTACTAAACCACTCCTTTATACAACGTGTTAATAAATTAGTGCAAAATCTCATACACCCCAACTGATTTATAACAAAATAATTAGATTGAAACAATAATTCATTATTTTTATAGTTAGAATTTCAAGTTATTAGCATTTTAAGTTTGAGGCAAAAATGATTTCATCAATGAATGAAAGCGCTAACGTACTCATGGACACATTTAAATAATCTTGTTTTGGTCGTAAGCAGGGTGAGTGTGCCCGTGCGGTGGGTTGACATCGGGTTCAGTAAATTTTAAATTTTACCAACATGTTATTTAATATTTTAAAAAAATACCCATCTTGAAACCATGATAATTTGATTCTGCTCTCGATTCTAAACAAACTACTTTCTAATTTTGCATTAATTCATTAACACGTTGTATACTACTAGTTAGCCAATATCGTTATTTGTGTGTACTTAAATGTTATTCGGACCATCAGACTGAACAGCTTTCACTATACTTAGACACAAAGTAAAAAAAAAAAAAAATCTGCTATCCTACATTTCAGTCAAGTATTAAGTTTCGTGTCATACAAACTGCTGAATTTTTTATATTTTTTCCCCATGTTTGTTCCATAGTGAAAGTTCAGTTTTATGGTCTAGAAAAACCATCACTTTAAATATTACTAGGGTGTTTTGTTACACCCTGTATAATTCAAATAGGTACTCACGAACTTTATATAAGTATAAGTACTAATATAATTCCGAATATATATACAACGCAGTTCATATCGGTAGATAAAACGATACGTGCGTGTTCTTATATCGTCTTTATTTATTTTACTTTTATTATTAACTACTTGTTTATTATAAATTTTACTGAGTACTTATTTAATAAATCTGTCCTTTCTTAATACAAAATGCGAGTTATTGTGATGTTATTAATCGTAATTATCAAAATATTCGACAATGTTGGGATCCATGGTGGTTACATTAAAGTGCAAGACCCCGAAGGAGATTTCTACTCACTAACTCTTCGATTAGATCGATTCTACTTATTAATAAGAAACAAAGAAGATCTTGATTTCACCTACATCATTTCAAATCCAAATATGGCAGAAATAAAGAATGATATCTTACTACCCAAGAAAGAAGGTTTAACTCAAATAACTTTTTACGACGAGCATCAGAACAAACAGAAAACTGTTATTGTTAACATCTTACCAAAATCACCAGATACTTTTGATAAGATGAGACAAAAATGGAAAGATATGTTACTGGAAGAACGTTACTACGATCCAGCTGACTCCTTAATGTCTAATGTCCAAAACAAAACGGATACGGAAGTGCTAGCACTGTGGGAAACGATGAATAAAGAAAAAGACAGAAAACATCTTTGGAATGTAACTAAGAACTATGCTACATCATCAGCATCATTATCATCGGCACATGTGACTTCAGAATTCAAGAGTTTGTATAAATTAGCAGCAGCTGCAATGAATAAACACTCGCGTTACTATTTAAAAAGAGATCTTCTAATTGACACGATATCAGGGTTGGAGTGGATGAGGATGAATAAATACAATAATACTAAAACTAATACCTATGGTTATTGGTGGAGTTGGAATATCGGATCACCATCACATATTCTAAATAGTTTAATAATGCTCTATCCAATATTATCAGATGACGAAATTTCACCATATCTTACTGCAATCGACAGATTTGTTCCGGATATTAATCATTATTCTTGGGAAACGTTACAAGCAACAGGTTCAAATCTGGTGTCCGTCAGTAAGATAAAAACTTTACAGAACACCCTTAGAAGAGATGAAAAGGGTATTATTGGTGCAATAGAAGCGCTGAAGAAAATTTTTCCGTTTGCTACAAAAACTTACTATAACGTATTTCACGCGGATGGTTCATTCTTGCAATACAATAGAATTTCTAGCACTGGATCATATGGTTTCACTGTATTATGCGGTGTCTCTGAAATATTGTCACTAATTCAATCAACGAAATATGCGATAGTTGGAGAGGAAATTGATAAAATATTTACTTGGATCAATGAAGCATTTGCGCCCTTAATATATAATGGGAGGTTCATGGATATGGTAAGAGGAAGAACTATTTCTAGACAGTTTGATGATTCGAGAGACACTGCAAAACTATTTGGAGCTATTATGAATATTGCATTATTGTCTAGTGATATGCAAGTTGCAGTTTACAAGAAGATGGTAAAACAATTGATTGCGAATGATGTAATTAACAGTTTTACCAATTATCGAGATATATACTTAGCTAAGAAAATTTTAAACGATTCTAGCATTGGAACGGATGGTATATTAGGAACGATGTTCAAAAACTATGCTAAGATGGATCGTGTAGTTTACAGAAATGCGGAGAATGGTTTTGTGTTAGGAATCAGTATGTCTTCACAGCGAGTCCGCTGGTACGAGAAATACCATGGTGAAAATAAACATGGTTGGTTTACAGGAGCCGGTATGGTATATCTGTACAATGGTGACTTGTTGCAGTTCAGAGATAATTTTTGGGCTACTGTTGACCCTTACCGTTTACCAGGAATTACGGTAGAGAAAGTGAAACAACAAGATTATGGTAGTGTTAAATTTCCTTTGACAGATTTTGTCGGTGGCTCAATTTTAGATAAACAAACGGGAATGGTTGCGATGGACTTTGTTACTTATAATAATAATGTTGTTGCACGTAAATCGTGGACAGTCTTTTACAATAAAATAATAGCTTTAGGTTCAGGAATAAAATACAATGGCAAAAACGAAGTAGAAACAATTTTTGAAAATCGTAAATTGGATAAAGGTATTCAGTATAAGTTGTACATTAATGATTATGAAGTAGATTTATCTGTGTTTTTCAAGAATCAAGTAGAGAAAGTTAATTCTATTTATTTAGAGTCAATAGATATAAACCAGTCCATCGGTTACAAGTTACTAACACCGCAAAAGCTAACAATTAAAGTAGAAAACAGACAAGGCGCGTGGAGTGATATTAATGACTGGGAAAGTTCAGAGTTGATTACCAGAAAGTATTTAACTATTTGGAAGACGCATAGTGAAGAAATTAATGATTATAATTATGTAATTTATCCATCTATTTCACGGAAAGAATTCAACGAAGTAAAACCAGTAAATTTATTGAAAAATACTAAATATATTCATGCGGTAGCAGATGATGAAGGGAATTTAGGAGTAACTATATTTACAAAGGGAAATTACTCTGTTGAAGACATGACGATGACACAGCCAATGGTTTTAGTAAAGAAAGATTTCCAAAATAATGTTAAAATAGCTATAGCAGATCCTACCATGAAACGAGTAACTCCATATATTATCACACTATTAGATAAAAACTATGAAATAGCTGTCATCGATAAAAATGTGAAAACTGTCTTAAAATACGGGGTTTGGTCAATAAGAGTGGATCCATCAAATAAGCTAGGCCAGAGTAGTACTATTTTATTTACCAAGAAAAAAGTTATATGAAGTGTCAATAAATCGGTGTGCTAATGTTACGACGGTTACGACACATCGACGGCGATCGACGGCTCGTCCATACAAAACGCATGTCTAGTATAAGACGCCGACCGCAACCTCTGCGGTTGTGGAGCGTCCTGTACTAAATCTAAATTTTTTGTATGATCGATCGATTTGTATGATCGAGCCGTCGATCGCCGTCGTTCGCCGTCGCTCAAAATGTTTTTTTATTTTTTTATTCATAATGTGGTTTGCGCTTGGCTTCAGCTCACCTGAAAATAAATAATAATGTTTGAAATTAAAATAAATTTAATTAAGTAGCAAAGGTAATCCATTGCCATCCAACGCGGAAACGCGACAAGCATCATGGGCTCCTTTGCACCCGGTTTGACTGAGTGTAAATTCGATTATTTAACTCTTTATTGTAAAATAAATAAATAAATAATAAAAAGAATTTTATTCATACACACATTTTGCAGTAGCTTATATAATTTAATTATAAATATCTTTTACATTAAGATAAATAAATAAATACGTAAATATTTTATTAAGCTAGTTTTTTTAGTTACTTAGTTATACAGGGTGTAAGTGACAGCCTAGCAAATACTGAAACGGTGAACTCAGACCATCAAACTGAACAACTTTCACTATGGAGCCTACCTCAGGAAACGCGAAAAAAAATCAGCTGTCCCATACATTTTAGTCGGGTAGGTACAGCAGTTTTGTAAGGGACAGCTGATTTTTTGTCGCGTTTCCTGAAGTAGGCTCCATAGTGAAAGTTGTTCAGTTTGATGGTCTGAGGTCACCGTTACAGTATTTGCTAGGCTGTCACTTACACCTGTATTTTAGTTAGTTATATTTTATTGTTATTCATCCCTATGTAATTTAAACCAGTTAATAAAATATTTGGTACTGATTTTTAATTTTTCTTAATTAATTCATTTTCAAAATGAAATAAATGTAAAAAACCTGTTGACTGCAATGACATTATAATGTCATTGGTTCAGTAATTAATGTAGTAAGTACTTAATGTATTTTTTTGTGAAAATAAATTTCTCAAAATATTTAAAATTAAAATTATTAATGTACTTACAAAACTTCAGCGAATTTTGCTGTTGACTGTGCATCTCTAATGCATATTTATGAAACTATAAATTTTGTCAAATAAAATAATAAATGTTGAAGTTCAATGACTTTTTTTATCGATTACAAAATAAGTATTATGCATTTTAACAATTGTAAAACTATAACATAAAAGTTAAAAAAAAAATTAATATTATGCTTTTAGGTGTACCTGATTTCAAATCACCTATTTTTTTATTTTTAGCATAGCATATGCTCACAACTATAATCCCCGAGGGGGTAGTCAGAGATATCCTGAAACTGTATTTCACTCCTTTTTTTACTGATTCTGTATTTTTTTATTTTTGTCTGTCTATTTGTCTGTTTTTTTGTTTGTTCGAGTCGAGCATCACGCAAAAACTTCTATTTTGATCAAACTTTTTTTGTTTGATAACGTATGATTTACAACAAAAAAATGTCAATTGACTTGAAATCTGGTATACAGGGTCCTTTTTAATATGCTGACTCTTTTTAAGGGGATGATCAGACCATCAAACTGAACAACTTTCTCTATGAGACCAAGACCAACTTCGAAATCGCGAAAAAAAATCAGCTGTCCCATACATTTGGCTCGAGTAGGTTTGCAGTTTTGTAAAGAGGAGCTGATTTTTTTTCGAGATTTCGATGCTAGTGCCATTGAGGTTGCATTTTTGCGGACGAAGTCGCGGGTACACTCTAGTTTTTTTATAAAACTAAATGGGTATCTGGCGTAAACAACGTAACTGGCGTCTTATTTGTTTTTTGTTCTTTCCTATTTTTTTAACATACTTCAAAAAAGGAGGAGGTTTCTCAATACGACCGTATATACAACGTGTTAATGAATTAACGCAAAACTAGAAAGTAGTTTGTTCAGAATCGAGAGTAGAATCGAATTATCATGGTTTCTACATAGGATTTTTTTTTTTTCAAAATATTAAATAATTTGTTTGTAAAATTTAAAATTTACTGAACCCGATGTCAACCCACTGCACGGGCACACTCATCCTACTTACTATCAAAACAAGATTCTTAAAATGTATCCATGAGTTAGTTAGCGCTTTCATTCATTGCTGATGATAAATCATTTTTGCGTCAAAACTAAAAATGCGAATAACTTTAAATTTAACTATCAAAATAATGAAATTATTGTTTCAATCTAATTATTTTGTTATAAATCAGTTGGGGTGTATGAGGTTTTGCGCTAATTCATTAACACGTTTATATATATATATATATATATATTTTTTTTTTTTTAATGTGTGTTCGCGGATAACTTCATCGTTTATGAACTGATTTTAATGATTCTTATTTTGTTGGAAAGAAGATATTCCAAGGGTGGTACCATGATAAGGAAACTAGGATCTGATGAGGCATCCCAGAGACTGCAGTACAAAATCTGAAACTATTTGACAGTGTAGATCCCCATAAGTACTTTCAATGAAAATTATAACGAACGCTGTAGCACAAGCAGAGTCAGAGAAATCAATTAAAAACTCGACGGCCGGCATTTGTCAATAGCTGAGAGAAATAAAGGTGGTTTCAGTCCATACAAAAGTTTGACGCACAATACGCGTAGACGGAATTAATAAAAGTAATATTTTATATATGGAAAAATAGTTTAGAAAATCTAGTTGCCGCGTCACATATAACATTTGCAATTTATAATATAATTACGAAGATATAAAACATTTAAAAATGTTGTATGAAAAATTTCAAAACATTATATCTTCGTAATTATTTTATAAATTGCAAATGTTATTTGTGACGCGGCATCTAGATTTTCTAAACCATTTTCCCATCTAAACAAAGTTACTTAATATATTAATACCGTCTACGCGTATTGTGCGTCAAAGTTTTGTATAAAATTAACCCCTCTGCAACCACTTTAAATCGCACTTTTGTTTCCTTTTGAAACTTTCTTAAGTTATTTAAGGGCGAAGCCAAACGAGCGCAATTTTGTGAGTGCTAGTCGCGTATTTTGAGTCCGTTTCATATAAAATCCGGGAATGCGTTGTCTATGACCTCAGTCTTTATATGAAACGGACTCAAAATACGCGACTCACAAAATTACGCTCGTTTGGCTAATTAGATTATTTTAAACTTTTCATGTAATGACTACGGAACCCTATCTTGGGCGAGTCCGACACGCTCTTGGCCGGTTTTTTTTAATAAATTACAGGCTATCCACTCGAAAGCTTGAAGAATGAGCACGGAACGAATTAGCCATGTTTTTAGTTGTAAGTTATAGTACTCTGTGGTTGTAATAACAATGTGAGGGAGCGATTTATCTCTGTGTGCATTTTTGACCTACACATATAAATAAGTACAGATTTTAACCGAGATTTATTTATTCTTTCGATGGCTGTTAAAATAATTGGACAATAAAAATAAAATGTAATGTCCATCCTTGATATTAAAAACGATCGACTTACTCAAGAAAACACCTTAATATACATTAATCAAGTAGTAAAGACACATGAATAAATATCCCTACAGAACGAAAGGTTTATGAACCAACACACATAGCGCATATTAGAGGACGTACGAACAGCAATGCAATTATCTAAGCGCAAACATCGTCACAGCCATAATATTCGTCGTTGAAACATCGACGAGCGGTCAATTCGGTACAGTGCTGCCAGATCCACACTTAAGAATTATCCCTGATTGACAAACAAAATTATCGTGTTTTCATCGCATCAAAAATTCAAAAAATTCTCGTTTCTTAGAACCTAAAAGAGTGTGCGTGAAATTCAATCATTCTTACCTATATTGCATGCCATTATATACAGGGCGTCCCACGGCGATGCCACACGGAGGGAAAGTACCTTAAATATTAAAGATAGGATATTTTACTGAAAGAAGACATCGTTTAATTTTTAATAATAAGTAGAACTACATTCACAGATTTTTTAAAAACGCCTACCTCAACCGGGAATGAAACCGCCGTCCCTGTATATACCTATTTATAATATATAAGTAGGCAAGTACGAGGTTTTTAGGGAATTTTAGTAAAAACTCTTGATCGAAACGACACAGTGAGGAAATATTTTCTATCTTAATTGTTCTCATTAGAACTGTTTTACGCAATAATTAACGCCAAAATGGAATTTGACGGATAATATGGTTGAAAATAGTGATTTGATACACAGATTTCATACTCGACTTTTATTTTCTATCGCATGCCCCTCAAAAATATCGTGGATCTAGGATAATTATCGCACGTCTGGCAACACTGATTCTTTACTGATTAAGTCTATGGGTATATGTCATGTGTAGAGATCGGATCTCCGGATTCTTATTTACCTAAACTTGGACACGTCTTAATTCATTTATTTTACGAAACAATCCCAGGATAGATCTTACGTCTCGCGATGAGCTTCTTGCGTCTCAGGAGTGCGATTTTTGAATCTCATACGTTGAACTCAACAGTTGAAAATGTATGGAGATACGCATCTTTCTACTTTCAAAAATCGCACTCCTGGAGTATGATTTTTGAAAGTTAAATCAGCTGTAGAAAGATGCATATCTCCATAGTAATTTTGACATTTTCAAGTGCTGAGCTCAGCGAATGAGATTCAACAATCGCTCTCCTGGAGCCTCTTGCGTCTCAGGCGAGCTCAATTACGCCTAGTTACTAGAGCGGCTAGAGCCCTGACTGGTCACGGTCCTTTTAACAAACATCTGTTCAATATTGGTGTTACTAACAGTCCTCTATGCAGGGTGTGCATGGAGGTTGAAGAAACGTCTGCGTACGTGCTGTAGGAATTCAACGGGCTAGCACACTATCGGGCACAACACCTCAGAACACCGGGGTCTCTTCCAGAAGTCTTCGGCAGCATTAACAAGCTGGTGGGCTTCCTGGAGGAGTTGGGGTGGCAGGAGTAGTCATTCCCACCTAACGCAAAATAGGCGCCTAAGTGGTCGAGTTGCGAAAAATGAGCCCGCTCAACCAATACCATTACGTCTCGCGATTGCTAAAATATCGCAAGACTTGGACATTTGAACCAATAGGACAACATGAACAACTCGGACGACATGAACAATACTTACAATCATCATCATCATCATATCAGCCATTAAACTTCCACTGCTGGACATAAGCCTCCCCCAAAATGGGAGGATTTGCCATAATCGCCACGTTTGGCAGGCGGGTTGGCGATCGCAGTTGGATCGAATTAATGTGTGTACTCAGAGGATGCTGCTGCCCATCCTTCAGTAGATCCCTTAGTCGCCTTTTACGACACCCACGGGAGGAAATGGGATGATGCTATCCTTAGCCGACACCACACGGAACAACGAACGAACAACGGAATACTTACAATATGGTCAACTAATACAATGTTGACAGAGTTGACAACTTTGTTGCGACATTTGACAGCATGCGAATAACTTTTTACACATACGGTAGCGCTCTGATCATTGGGCAGCTCATGAGTCATGACAGCCATTTGACAAATTGCTCATATCGGCTGTCAATTACATAGCAAATAAGTCAAATTTAGCGCTACACTGAATTCAGCATAGTTGAATAGTAGCCCAGTCATTTTACGGAGTTTTTAATTTAATTTAATTATTAATTGGACTTTTAAACTATAACCGGCACCATTTAGTAATAAAAAGGCTATCTTAAAACATATTAAAAAAAATCGCTTTTAAATTAATAATATAACCAATGCACTCATTTCACTTTGATTTAATAATATAAATTATTTTTGAGCAATAAAATAGGCATTGAGATTTAAAAAATTAGGTATTTATTAGAAAATACGAATGTATTTTTCAAAACCTTCCAAGTAGACAAAAATATTTGCACCATGTTTGAAGTATGTATAATGGTAAAGCCTTAAATAAGTGCAAAAAAAATTTACAATCAGGTTTTTAAGAACGAGATATAGCAAAATTTTAAAATTGGAACAGTTGCTGACGTGATTTTTTTTTTATTTTGGTTAATTTCTAGGTTTAAATTGGCTCTTCAGTATTACACCGAAAAAAAATTTCAATAACTAATTAGTCCCGGCTCAAACCGTAAAATGACTGGGCTATAGTAACTGGATTGTAATGTGATTTGAACTGAAATTTAATAACAATTAAACTTCGATGTTTTAAATGCTCGATGCGTTGTTAACATCGACTCGATCGATGCCTCATCATTGCTGCTTATGACGTAACCCTGGCGGAACGACCCAACGAAGTCAGATTTTCATTAAATGTAGGTATAGTTATAAAATTACAGTGCCTCAAAGATTTCCATACTAATCTTAAATTACTCCTAGCATTTATGGCTATGTGAAAAAAATAGGATTCTTCAAAGCGTCATATATCGTGAAGTACTAACAGTAGGAATATGATTTGCGGATATGTGTAAATCTATACTATTATAAAACTGTAACAGGAAGTTTGTCTGTACATTGAAGATATTAACAAAAAAAAAGTTACGATATGGTTTTTAGGCGTCCCTGATTCCATTTCACCAATTTTTGGATTTTTTATCTGTCTGTTTGTTTGTGTGTTTGTTTGTGTGTTTGTTTGGGTGTTTGTTTGAACGAGTATCACGCAAAAACTAATGAACCGATTTTGATGAAACTTATTTTGTTTGATAGCTTATGATCTGACTTAAAATCTGGTACATAATTTGTGCGGACGAAGTCGCGGGTTAACGCTCGTTGAACATATAATTGAAGTTTTGATTAGAGCCAAAACAAGATTAGGACACGTTTTCTCGATAGAAAAACAAGCCAAAGTAGCCTCCGTTTTTATTTATAAACGCTTGGAACTGCTAAACGGTGAATAATAGAAACACGAGACTTGATTTAAAAAAAAGAGATTGATATTTTACAAATTTTGATTAGAGCAGAATTGAACTTACATAAATAGTACAATAAAGTTTGTGCTTGCGTCGTTTCAGGTGCGCGCGCCGCCCCATCTCTTACTCTCGCATCAGGCATTAATATATCTATCACACGCCCATTTCGCTTCAGTTATTTTTCGACATAGGCCCTTAATACAGACATAGGGATTAGTTTCCAGATTGTTTATGAAAAAATTTTCAGTCTATGTAGGGGCTATCTCGTCGTTGACTCGTAGCTCCGTTAAGTTGAATTAGTTGTAGTTGGAGTTGAATCTCACACTGGTCCAACAATTTTATAGTTTACGAGCGTTACCCCGCGACTTTGTCCGCACATATTATATACCAGATTTTAAGTCAGATCATTAGCTATCAAACAAAAAATCGTTCAGTGCACTCACACATAGCGCATATTAGAGGACGTACGAACAGCAATGCAATTATCTAAGCGCAAACACCGTCACAGCCATAATATTCGTCGTTGAAACATCGACGAGCGGTCAATTCGCTACAGTGTTGCCAGATTCACACTTAAGAATTATCCCAGATTGACAAACAAAATTATTGTGATTTCATCAAAATCGGTTAAGTAGTTTTTGCATGATACTAGTTCAAACAAACAAATGCAATTATCTAAGCGCAAACATCGTCACAGCCATAATATTCGTCGTTGAAACATCGACGAGCGGTCAATTCCCTACAGTCAGTGTTGCCAGATCCACACTTAAGAATTATCCCAGATTGACAAACAAAATTATTGTGATTTCATCAAAATCGGTTCAGTAGTTTTTGCGTGATACTCGTTCAAACAAACAAACACACAAACAAACAGACAGACAAAAAATCCAAAAATTGGTGAAATGGAATCAGGGACACCTAAAAACCATATCGTAACTTTTTTTTTGTTAATATCTTCAATGTACAGACAAACTTCCTGCTACAGTTTTATAATAGTATAGATTGTTAATAAATAAGTTGTGGTAGTTGGGTGGAGGAAAATGGCCACCATGGGTTGAGTTGCCAGCAGTGTGCTGGTAGATTTCCCCGACACCAAGCCCTCAATGACATAATTCGCCGTGCACTTGTTTCGGTTGACGAGCGGTGTATATTGGAGCCCCCGGGTTTAAGCTGCACCGATGGTAAGTGGCCCGATGGCCTGGCCTTGATCCCCTGGCAAAGGGAGCGTTGCCTGATTTGGGACGCGACCTGCGTCAGCACGTTTGCTCCATCCTACCTGAGACGGACATATAACCAATGCACTCATTTGACTTTGATTTAATAATATAAATTATTTTTGAGCAATAAAAAAGGCATTGAGATTTAAAAAATTAGGTATTTATTAGAAAATACGAATGTATTTTTCAAAACCTTCCAAGTAGACGGGGGCTCCAATATACACCGCTCGTCAACCGAAACAAGTGCACGGCGAATTATGTCATTGAGGGCTTGGTGTCGGGGAAATCTACCAGCACACTGCTGGCAACTCAACCCATGGTGGCCATTTTCCTCCACCCAACTACCACAACTTACTTATTAACAATCTATACTATTATAAAGCTGTAACAGAAGTGTGTATGTAAATTGAAGATATTAACAAAAAATAAGTTACGATATGGTTTTTAGGTATCCCCGATTCCATATCACCAATTTTTGGATTTTTTGTCTGTCTGTTTGTTTGTGTGTTTGTTTGGGTGTTTGTTTGTTTGTTTGAACGAGCATCACGCAAAAAGTACTGAACCGATTTTGATGAAACTTTATCTGTTTGATAGCTCATGATCTGACTTAAAATCTGGTACCTATATAATTTGTGCGGACGAAGTCGCGGGTTAACGCTCGTTCAAAATAAAAACAATCCAAGTATATATATTTGTTAGTCATTTCATTACATTAGAATTGTATTAGAAAAAAAAAAAAAAAAAAGCAATCATAAAATGTCATCAAAAAATTCATTCTTGTCATAATTTTGTTTAGTTATATCTGAGTCGCACGGTTCGTCTACACGATAATTAGTTTACACGTGACTGTTTGCCAGTATTGGTTTACGACTGATGATTAGAAAGTAAAAAGCTAAAATGTAGGTCACTGCTTTACGTCATTGACTCAGTAAATTAAATTAAATTATAACACTTTATTGTACACACGGACATAATAATACACAAAGTTGAGAAAACATGTACAAAGGGCGAGCTTATCTCTGAAGAGATTTCTTCCAGCAGACCCGTAGAAGAGACAGTTAACAATTACAAGGCAAACTTATTGTGTACAAACAAACAGTATAAATAAATAAATAAATAAATGTAATATATACCTACAACATACAATATATATTAATATATGTATATAATTATATATATGAATATCACATCAGTAAATGCAGCGACATTAAAATTACCTGTACGGTGTCTCGTACAATTTAATTGGATAGTATTGAAAATGTCACCAGACTTCGTTTCTATGCAGCGCGCCTTTGCGCTCTCGGAATTAACTAAATAATGAGGCGGAAGAGGACGCCATAGGCCCCGAGCCTTATTGCGGCATCTCCCGCAACACCTCTAGACGTGTGCTAAAGGAATGGGCCGTGGACCAAAGCCGTAAGCTCTGGTCGGATACACCAGGACTGAGGCATGCGAAAGAACTTGTGACCGGCTTTTCAAACAGACATACCTCAGATGCCATCAATTCAAACCGCAACGACTTAAGGCTCTTAGTACGAGCCTTAACAGGACACTGCAAGTTAAACAAACACCTACACAGAATGGGGCTTGTAGACTCACCCACTTGCAGATTTTGCTGTGAAGCAGAGGAAACGCCCATACATCTCCTCTGCGAATGCGAAGTGCTCATTCACAGCAGGAGTCGCCATCTAGGTGGATACATAATAACACCTACTGACATCAGGGACCTTCCCTCCAAAAGCATAACACGGTTCATGAAGTCCGTGGGCCTAGGAAATGACCTTTAGGTCTAGGGTGACAGCTACAATAGATCTATCTAGGTCGCAGTAACTATTTGGTCATTGACCAAGCCCTTATAACCAAATAATAATAATAAAATGAGAGGAAAATTCATATCGGGCAAGCTAGAGCTAGAATATTTTCTACAACAAAGTATAATAGGTTCCAACAACAATTCAAGCATGCTAAATGACGTAGGCACTTCCATCAATCAATTGTTGCACTATGCAACTAGGTATGCACAACTCATGCATTTGATAATTTGCTTAGTTAACATTTTAACAAGGTATTTCGTCTGCATTTTTTTGTTGCAATCCATAATTATCTTTGTTTTAGGCATGCAAAAGAACTTGCGACATCGTGCCGCTTGCGTTTCTTTTAGAATTTTCTGGTGTTTTCGTATTTTTACCCTATTTGCAACGTGTTTGGAATAAAAGTTAAATATTTATTAGATGTTGTTTTATTTTTGAGTATACTCTATATTATATAATCACACCAAATACTCTTGTAGGTATTGCAGCTTTTACGATAGAGCAAAAGAAAAAAAACGTTAATTATAAATAAATAAAAAATATTGTTGCCCTTAAATTTTGACTTTTTTTTTTTTTCTATAATCTTGTGAAAACGGGACCCTATCCAGGGTCCCGTTGACACTCTTTGGATACGGAACGTTGAAAAACGCGACTCTTATGTGGTGATCCCCTTAATTTTTTACATTGTGTTTTTTAAGGCTCCGTACCCAAAGGGAGAAAACGGGCCCGGGCCCTATACATAAGCCTACGTTGTCCGTCCGTCCGTCTGTCTGTCTGTCTGTCTGTCCTAACTAATATTAGGGATGTAACTTTTGAACCGTAATAGCTAGACAGTTGAAATTGTCACAGAATATGCGTTACTATGGTGCATTTGCTAAAAAATAATAGAAATGTTGAAAAGTTAAAAATTAATGGGACGCCCCTTAATAGCATAGCTCATACAAGAAACTAGCTTTATCAACGTTTTTTCTTTTTGCTCTAGCGTAAAAACGATAACACATACAAGCGTCAACGTTTTTTTCCAAATTCAAAATTTAACAACAAATAAAAATGAAATGAAATGAAATGAAATTCGTTTATTCGTTCAAGAGTAGTACATAAGTTCTTATAGGTATTTACAATGTCCTTATACTCAACCATATGGTGTACGAATAATAAAAATCGGACAAATGCGCTAAAGGTCCTGAAGAAAATAAAACTGTTTTTGTAATTTAATATGTTGTGTGGTACGGAACCCTTGGTGCGCGAGGAGCCCGACTGGCAATTGACCGGTTTTATTTATTATTCTTTAGGAACTCTGATATAATAACACATATTCTATGTTTAATAATAAACTGGGTCACGTTGGTACCCTAAAAACTGCATGTCTCAGGAAGAGTGACGTTGAAATGCAGGAATCTGTCATGTCTGCATACCTAATTGACAGGGAGACAGGCGTGAAGGCATTATGAATAATTAAAATAATAAAATGGAAGCAGAATGGTAAATATTTAAGAATGCAAATTGTTCAATAAAGTGGAACTATTTGTATTCTAATTTGATATGATATGATGTTATGCTAGTCCGAGAGCTGAGGCGCATGCTAGATACTCTTTCTTATTAGCCCAGTCATTTTACGGAGTTTTTAATTATTAATTGGACTTTGTAAACCGTAACCGGCAGCATTTAGTTATTTGGTTACACAAAGACGATAAGTTCTGTTACATATACTACTATGTTAATTTAAGAGATTGGTATGTTTAACTTAAGACAAATTTGTTTCCTTTTTTTTTCTATTTTTCTTTTCTATGCTGACAAAATGGCTCACAGCCACACACACACACACAATCATGGCCACTATTATGATTAACCACCTACCTCCCTATGTAGAGGGCCAAATTGAAAAACAGCGCTGACCAAGTCGGTCAGCATTATGCTGAGTCTGGCCCTTTTGTCACATTTTAGAATTATATTATAAGTTCTGTTTTGTTTAGTCTCTTTATTGAAACGTGACAATAAAGTTTTTAATTAAAAGTTTCATTTCATTTCATTTCAAAGACTATATAAGGTCTAACAAAATAAGCTGAAACTATTTTAATGGGAGGATCAGACCATCATACTGAACAACTTTCTCTATGGAACCAATATCAAAATCGCAAAAAAAAAAACTGCTGTCCCATACAAAACTGCAAACATAACTCGACTCAAATGTATGAGACAGAGGTTTTTTTCTCGCGTTTTCGATATTGGTCCCATAGAGAAAGTTGTTCAGTTTGATGGTCTGATCATCCTCTTAAAATAGTTTCAGCTAATTTTGTTAGACCTTATATATTAAAACATATTTAAAAATACTTCTCTACGGAACATAGAAATCAAAACTGTATCTTGATATGATATGCTGCTATGCTAGTTCGAGAGCTGGGGCACATGCTAGACACTCTTCCATACTGTGGCTGGGGTTCTAGAATCGATTCATATTATAAAAAAACAATTATTTCAGACTACTTAATAGATAGTCCATACAAAAAATGTTATCAGGTTCTGGAGAACTTATAATTATAAACTACCTTAGTAGATTAAAACTGAACGACTTTTACTATGGGAGCAAACACATCGGAGCAAAAAAAATCTGCTGTTCCATACTAAACTGCAATGTCGACGCGCGAGTTCGCGACTCAAATGTATGCAACAGAAGAATTCTTTTTTCCTCCGATTGGTTTGCTCCCATAGTAAATGTTGTTCAGTTCGATGGGTAGACTCATAGTTAAAAAGGATGCTTATGATATCAATTTCACCCTGCATAAATAAAAAGGTACCCACACCATTTTATCCGCTTGCCCTTGTTGATCATAAACGATTTTACGATTTAGCTACGAAAACGTAACATATAGATAAGATAATCATTCGAATTTATACCTGAAATAATAGGTGCCGTAAAATTATACAACTAATAGTCCTAATTGCACCAAGTATGAACCAATTATCTGCAACCACTCAGTTACCCAAATTGCGAAACATAACGCCATTATGAGTTGCCATAATAAATTAGTACAGCTTGGCAGGAAAACTGAACCATACTTGCACCCTAGGACTATTTAGCTGTATGGTTTTATGGTACCATGATTATAATACTACATTGCCAATTAATAAAATAAATAATAAATAAATATCTTGGACATTGTCACACAAATTATCTAGTCACATTTAAAGTACCTGGACTTGTATTATGATGACTAGACAACGATATAGAATACATATATAGATACAAACATCCATGACTCGGGTACAAATATTCATATTCATCATATAAATGTTTGTCCCTTGTGGGATTCGAACCCGCGACCCTCGGCACAGCAGGCAGGTTCACTACAGACTGTGCTACCGGGCCATCAAAACTTAATGTATATAAAATAAAAGCTTATGTACATTATTACCTATATCTGATGATCTACAGAGAGTAATGAGTTCATTAACTACTTATTTAAAAAACTGCTTTCCGCCTCTTGGCCTATACGGAGCTATCGGCTGCCGAATCACAACGTTTACCTTGCATTGTTTAATGTTCTGGGTGTCGATATAAGTACCTACAATTATTTTTTTTATAAAGTGCAAGGTATTCATTCTTTAGTTATTTATTTTAATATGGGGTCCTTTTTAGGGTCCCGTATGCAATGGGTGAAAACGGGACCCTATTACTAAGCTTACGTTGTCCGTCCGTCTGTCCTACCTATTTAGGACTGTAACTTTTGAACCGTGATAGATAGATAATTGAAATTTTCACAGAATATGTGTTATTATGGCGGATTTGCTAAAAATATAATAAAAACAGCAAAAAGTAATAAATTAAGTGTGGTTTCTCGCACAAGTAACTAGTTTTTTCTTCTCGCTCTATCGTAAAAACGGTAATACATGCAAGCGTCAAACTTGGTGTGTTTATAGAGCATACTCTACATTATAACGAGAAATAATAAAAACCGGCCTAGTGTGAGTCGGCCTCTCGCTAAAGGTCCCGGAGAAAACAAAACTTTTTTGTAAGTAAATATGTTTTGTGGTTGTGTAGTACGGAACCCTCGGTGCGCGAGTAGCCCGACTCGCACTTGACCGGTTATTAAAGAGTCACCTCAAGCAAGGACAACGATTTTTTCCGAGGTTCTAGTTAGGTCATACCAGTCAATAAAATGACCAGAGCGAGCGAAGCGAGCTCGAGATGTTACTGCATGCTTGCAACTCGATTGTCAATACTTGTATTTTATTTTAATACGATGCGAGAGAGAAATTAACGAAAATTAACCTGCATTATAAGATCTCGATTTCAGCGTGATCTATGAAACAAACAAAAAGCCAGCGAGCAAAGAAAAATCTGCTGTTCCATACTAAACTGCAATGTCGACGCGCGAGTTCGCGACTCAAGTGTATGCAACAGAAGAATTCTTTTTTCCTCCGATTGGTTTGCTCCCATAGTAAATGTTGTTCAGTTCGATGGGTAGACTCATAGTTAAAAAGGATGCTTATGATATCAATTTCACCCTGCATAAATAAAAAGGTACCCACACCATTTTATCCGCTTGCCCTTGTTGATCATAAACGATTTTACGATTTAGCTACGAAAACGTAACATATAGATAAGAGAATCATTCGAATTTATATAAAGCTACATACCTGAAATAATAGGTACCGTAAAATTATTTTATTTTAATACGATGCGAGAGAGAAATTAACGATAATTAACCTGCATTATAAGATCTCGATTTCAGCGTGATCTATGAAACAAACAAAAAGCCAGCGAGCAAAGAAAGCTCGAGATTTTACTACATCGAGCTAAATATTACGACTAGTTTGAAAACCAGGATTGAACGAAACAAGAGTATTACTGCAATGGGACTAGGTCCTTGCGGAGATGGATGATCAAGAGTGCGATTTTTGAATCTCATTCGCGGAGCTCAGCAGTTGAAAATGTCAAAATTACTATGGAGATATGCATCTTTCTACTGCTGATTTGAGTTTCAAAAATCGCACTCCTGGAGTATGATTTTTGAATGTCAAATCAGCAGTAGAAAGATGCTTATCTCAATACATTTTCAACTGCTGAGTTCAACGTATGAGATTCAAAAATCGCACTCCATGTCGGAAAGGGGCTCCCATGAAGAAGGCACACATTATGTTTTGTCTCTCTCTACATTGAAGATATTTCCAAAAATAATGGTGTTTAGGTGTCCCTGACTCCAAATTCTCGAATCATTTTTGGATTGATTTATTTGTTCGTTTGTTTGTTTATTCGGGCCATAGAGAAACACGTAACTCGTACCCAGAGAGGAGTGGAATTACGCATAATTTCCTATACTTTCCCCACTGTCAAAGTCTCACCCCCGCGACAGCCCCGACCTAGCCCCGATGGGCTACTTAATTCGATGCGGTTTACTGTTATTGTCATAGCAACGGTCCCTCCCCCACAAGCAAAAAATGGCAGAAAAATTTTCTAAGGAGAAAAAAACAATACCTACTCCTCTCGGGGCGTTGACACGAGTTACCTGTTTCTCTATGATTCGGGCATTCGAGCGTCACGCAAAATTACGTTACAGATTTAGGTTCAACTTTTTGTGTTTAAAAGCTTATATGTAAATCTATCTCTACTATTAAAAACCTCCGTGGTCTAATGGTTAATAGCATTGGCTCTCGACTCGGAGGTCGTGGGTTCGATTCCCACGGGGGACACCTAGTGATATGTCACTTTGTGCGTTTTTCCCCAGTTGGTCAGGACATTGCAGGCTGAATCACCTGATTGTCTGAAAAGGAAAATGATTCCGTGCTTCGGATGGCACATTAAGCCATTGGTCCCGGCTACTATCTCTGGTGGTAGTAGTCGTTACATAAATACCACGAAAAAACTCTGACACCAGGGCTCTGCCCAAGCTCTGCCTACACGATAAGAAGATTAAAAACTGTAACGAAGTGGGTCTGTACATTGAAAATATTAACAAAAAAAAACGATTACGATTTTTAGGTATCCCTGATTCCATATCAGCAATTTTTTGATTTTTTGTCTGTCTGTTTGTTTGTGTGTTTGTTTTTGTGTTTGTTTGTTTGAACGAGCATCACGCAAAAACTACTGAACCGATTTTGTTGAAACTTTTTTTGTTTGATAGCTAATGATCTGACTTAAAATCTGGTATATAATTTGTCCGGACAAAGTCGCGGATTAGCGTTAACCCGCGACTTTGTCCGCACAAATTATATATCAAATATTTCTCTTCCGTGAAGCAGGCTAGATAAATTTTTTTTTTGAAAAGAATTTTTCGAAGTTTTTGTCAATCGCTACATTAACACCGGTAGTCAAAAGGCAATTAAGTCTCGATTCGACACATCGATCATACACTTAACTATGATGGATATATACTTTTTTCCGCCCATTCTATTACCTAATACCCTGAGGCGACATATTTAAATAGGAAGAGATTTGTCGAACGTAACTTAATTAACTTCCATTAATATTTTGTTGTGTCAAATAATAGACAAGGCTTTTTAAAGAATTAAATTATGATATAAAAATCTTGCCCTGCGGCCAACTGGACCGACAACCTAAAAACTGGCCAAGTGTGAGTCGGACTCGCGCACCGAGGGTTTCGTACCACCAAACAATATTACAAAACAATTTTTTTTCTCTGGGATCTTTACCTCGAACCCGACACACACTTGGCCGGTTTTTATTATTTAGAGTATGCACTATAATAAATATCTTGGACATTATCACACAAATTATCTAGTCACATATTAAAGTACCTGTACTTGTTTTATGATGACTAGAAAACGATATAGAATACATATATAGATACAAACATCCATGACTCGGGTACCAATATTCATCATATAAATATTTGTCCCTTACGGGATTCGAACCCGCGACTCTCTGCACAGCAGGCAGGTTCACTACAGCCTGTGCTACCGGGCCGTCCAGTATGATCACACTAAGCTTGAAACTTGCATAGGGTGCTTCTTAATATGCAGACAATTTTAAGATGATCCTCAGACCATCAAACTGAACAACTTTTTCTATGGGAACGACTTCGAAATCGCGAAAAAATCAGCTGATCCATACAAAACTACCATCCTACTCGACTTCAATGTATGCGACAGCTACGTTTTTTTACAATGTTGTCCCCATATACAAAGTTGTTCAGTTTGATGTTCTGAGGATCGCCGTAAAAACTGCCAGCATATTATTATAAGTAGGATACTATATAAAGGAATAAAATATTAAAAGCACAAATAAAACTTACCCTAAACTTAAACCATTCTAAACATTCTAAACTACAAATTTAATTAATCCTACTTAGTCGAAAAGCCCGCCCCAGGTCATACCTGGCCCGAAGGTACCCATAATGCTGGCCGCATTTCCGCGTTGAATCGCTAATGATATGCGTTGGGCTAGGTATGACCCGGTACGAGGACCGTTACCCGCATCCCGTAAACGTTTGCCCAGGTCCCTCATAAAAGTTTTTGCTTCATGACCCCACGGGCCCGCCGTCTCCACAGCGAAGGGAACGAATAAGTAGCTCTGCTCCAAAGTTGTGTAACATTGGTGTTTACGTACTGCTGCCCTTTCCGCTGCCGACCCTGCTACTCGAATGGAACCTCTCAAGTAAGATGCAGCGTACGTACATACGCACGTTGCATCCCATAGAAGACATTTGCCCTTTTGCCACGGCACAAGGGTCAATCCGTCTGGTCTCTTCCCGTCGGTACGGCTCAAACCAGGTGGCTCAGTTGTACAGGGAACATTGGCGGACACCAGCGCTCGACGAATAATATCATTAAGCGCGTGGTGCCGCGGAGACCTTCCTGCGCATTTGACGCAGCTCAGACCATGAAAGCCGTCTGCCTCCACTGCTGCACCGCAAACGCAGGTGTGTGGAACACATACGCTACACCCCAGTCTTAGGGCCGCTGCCACTCTGAGGGAGTCGTTATCCAGATGTGTCCCTAAATGGGGCGAAGGAAGTGCATGTAGCTATGCGCCAGATTCTACTTGTGATGCAGCTCTTAAGCGTGCTAAATTCGAGCCGGACGAGTTGGAAATCAGTTCTTGAAGGATTATGTTACACCTAATCTCATCCCATTCCCGCTGAACTGTAGGTGTGGACGGTGCTTGCATATTGGTGCACAGCCTAGACCAAGCCTCAAAGGCTTCGTCCACGAAAGGAATGACGACGCTGGCACCATCCACTGAGAGTAATCGAGTAACCAGACTCACCACACCATTCGCAGACGCCAAGAACGCTGGGAGGCTCGTATCCTGAACGCGTCGCACACCTAAACCCCCGTGGCGGATAGGGAGGGACGCTTGAGTAAAATTTGCATTATCTAGGCGCACGTTGAGAACCTTCTCTAAACTGACTTAGGGATTGATCTAAGCAATCGACTTCAGACGGAAAGCGCCAGGTGGGTGAAGTTCTCAAGGTGTATGTTAACTTCGGCAAGCCAAAACAATTGCGTAGCAAAATTAGTGAAATATGGGACGATAAATGGGCAAAATGGTTCTGCAATAACAAAAGGGAGTCGTTTTTTGCTCGTAATGCCGCGGGGACTGCTTCTGAAAATATTGGGGCACCGAGGAGAGTCAAGGCATCCTTGTCTATTCTTCTTAAGCCTGGCAATTCTGCTTCAAAGTTGTTGAGTGATGATAAACCAATCTGGTCGCATGCAAAGAACTCGCATTTATTGGTACTATATGTATTACCGTTTTTATGATATAGCAAAAAAATTCTTCGAAAATACACGTTTCTTGTATGTTAGTATGCTCTTTCATTTTTACATTTTTTTTATTTTGTCAGCAAATCCGCCGCAATACCGCATATTCCCAAACCGCAAAATGCACCGCACTCGAAGCGGAGGTTACTACAGGGTGAAATTGATATCATTAGCATCCTTATAAACTAAGAGTCTACCAAGCAAACTGAACAACTTTTACTATGGCAGCAAACCGATCGGAGCAAAAAAAAAATCAGTTGTTCCATACATTTTAGTCGCGAACTCGCGCGTCGACATTGCTGTTTAGTATGAAACAGCAGATTTTTTATTTGCTCCCATAGTAAAAGATGATCAGTTTGATGGGTAGACTCTTAGTTTAAAAGGATTCTAAAATGATATCAATTCCACCCTGTTTAGTTACCGCTTCGAGTGCGGTGTATACAAACGAAGTTTAGGAATATGCGGTATTGACGGATTTGCAACAGGACATCCTCTTAACAATTTTAATTTACTATTTAAAGTAAATTACCTACTTCTTTACATAAATGTATACTATTATAAAGCTGTAACAGAAGTGTGTCTGTACATTGAAGATATTAACAAAGAATAAGTTACGATTTGGTTTTTAGGTATCCGTGATTCCATATCACCAATTTTTGGATTTTTGTCTGTCTGTTTGTTTGTGTGTTTGTTTGTTTGTTTGTTTGAACGAGTATCACGCAAAAACTACTGAACCGATTTTAATAAAATTTTTTTTGTTTGATAGCTTATGATCTGACTTAAAATCTGGTATATAATTTGTGCGGACGAAGTCGCGGGTTAACGCTCGTACTATTATAAAGCTGTAACAGAAGTGTGTCTGTACATTGAAGATATTAACAAAAAATAAGTTACGATATGGTTTTTAGGTATCCCTGATTCCATATCACCAATTTTTGGATTTTCGTCTGTCTGTTTGTTTGTGTGTTTGTTTGTTTGAACGAGCATCACGCAAAAAGTACTGAACCGATTTTGATGAAACTTTTTTTGTTTGATAGCTTTTTATCTGACTTAAAATCTGGTATATAATTTGTGCGGACGAAGTCGCGGGTTAACGCTCGTATTAATTAAATTTGTTACACCGTCAAATACCAACATACAATTATGCATATTTCATAATTAAGTGTCGATGCCTAATAACTGCTTGTACATGCATATTTTTGAATAAGTATGTTGCAGCAATATTATAATAACCGTCAAAATACTTAAATTCATTTTAGAATTTTACAAAAAAAACTAGCCAAGAGCGTGTCGGACTCGCCCGTGATAGGGTTCCGTAGGCAAAGCATAAGTAGAATAAGAAAAATAGTAGGTACTCAAATAGATTATCACTGAATAAAGATTGAATTTTAATGTTTTAATAGTACATTATGGTACAAGTGTGTAATGTTGGTGATTACCGCTGAGGCGCCATTGAGGCCCGAGCCGTAGGCGAGGGTCTTAAGAGAGCCGAGGACGGTAATCATCAATACACACGTGTATCATACGACGTTTTTCAACACACTTGTGAAGAAAATAATAATAAAAAATCATTTTATTTAGTAAATAAAAAGTTTATTTAGAGAATTTATTTGTACTATTGAATATGATCTTTTTTGTATCGATACTTTTTTAAGAACAAAGCAACTCAAGAACTCAACCAAGAAGTTTAGATACCTACTACTCTAACCTTAACCTTAACTCACTTGTGAATAATAGTAATGAAAAAGTCACAGTTTGATTATAGGTGTCATTATGTGTCTAATTGCGGTGAAATAAGGGCCATTTTATGAGCAAGTGTGTTGAAAATTATATTTTTTGATTCAAGGCTCTTTTTTGTAGGTTCCTAGAATGAACTAACCATAAACTTAATATACTATCGTAATAGACAAACCATCTCCTCATGATCGCATCACCGTAACCGAAATGTCAATATGTCCGATACGTGTGCGAGTTTTAGTTGATAGATTTTGGAAATCAATCTCTATGCGAAACGGTTTCTTTTTCACGTATACAATATTTTTTGATCTTACACATAATTATTTGAAATTATATATTATTTAGAAAATAGGACGTTTACTGCATGTAATGAATGTATTACGAAATAATTTTCAGAATAACATAATATGAAAAAAAGTATTATGAAAGTAGTACTGTACTAATGGTATTTATATTTTTATCTTTGAAACTTATCTGTATTTGATTTGCTGGTACAAGTTACACTGTACCTATTCCAACACAGAATATGATACTGTAATGATTTTTTTATATTGGTCTGATAAAACACAAAATGAATTATAAAGAAAACCATAAAATAATATGAGATGATTTTTTTACAGGATACCAACCGTGACTTCATTGTTTAAAATTGTTTTTTTATATTATAATCTCTTGCGCACGCGTTGGTTTTTCGGTAAGGTCGGAATCTCATTCGCACACTGTTGGTCTACTCACGGTTGAAATATTAAGTTTATGGAACTAACCCGAACCACGGATAGGGGTGACATACGAAACCACTAAAGGATATGGTTTCTAATGCAGTGTTTTGTGGGCACTACCTGACACAACTTCGTACCTGTAGCATGGCATCTGTCCACCCCAAAAAGGGTTATGAGTAACAATCATTTATTTAAATAATAGACATAATTTAAGATAGAAATAAAATCATGAGTTTATGTACCTATAAATGAATGATTACATAATTTGCCGGCTTTTTCAGTCTAACTGCAACAAATATAACAAACTCGGCGTCATATTATTAATTTAACATATTTTATGTAAATTGACTATTGATTATTATATTTTTGATGAATATATTAGTACCTACATGCCTGACATAATTGTATCATTATTAAAATGAGTGATGAAGAATGTAAATGCTCAGGCTACTTTATTAAAGTAAGACCACAGAATAAATAAAAGTACCTACTACAATACAATACAGATTCGCACTCTTAGTAATAGGGTAAATATTTAATAATCTGTGGTATTAAGTACAAGAAATTCGCACAAAAAAAAATTCGATCCATACATAATAATAAATGCAATCAGCTGATCGAACGTTTGTATGAAAAGTCATTTTTTTGCTAATTTAGGAAAAAATAGGAATATAATTTTTTAGGTTTCTTCGGAAAAGTTGTTCAATATCATGGGCACAGTCACCCCTTAAGGTGGTTTCAGTCCATACAAATGTTTGACGCACAATACGCGTAGACGGAATTAATAAAAGTAATATTTTATACATGGAAAAATACTTTAGAAAATCTAGATGCCGCGTCACAAATAACATTTGCAGATGATATAAAGCTTTTAAAATTTTGTATGAAAAGTTCCGTGTGGTGTCGGCTAAGAATAGCACCATCTTTCATCCCGTGGCTGTCGTAAAATGCGACTAAGGGATCTACCGGAGGATGGGCAGCAGCATCCTCTGAGTACACATTGATTCGATCCAACTGCGATCGCCAACCCGCCTGCCAAGCGTGGCGATTATGGCAAATCCCCCCATTTTGGGGGAGGCTTATGTCCAGCAGTGGACGTTTAATGGCTGATATGATGATGATAATTAGGTACAGGCATAGAGGACGGTGTAATAGCCCAGTCATTTTACGGTTTGAGCCGGGACTAATGAATAATTGACATTTTTTTCAGTATAATATAGAAGAGCCTAGAAATGTACCAAAATTAAAAAAAGTCACGTCAGCAACAGTTCCAATTTTAAAATGTAGATATTATCTCGTTATAAAAAACCAAATGGTAATTGTTTTTTTTGCACATATATTAAATGCTTTATGCATAAATGCATAAATTAAATGCTTATATCAAAGGCTTTAACATTATACAAACTACAAACATGGTGTGAATATTTTTGTCTACTTAGAAGGTTTTGATAATACATTCGTATCTTCTAATAAATACCTAATTTTTTAAATTTTAATGCCTATTTTATTGCTCAAAAATAATTTTTATTGTCAAATCTAAGTCAAATGACTAAAGTCTGATTATAATTATAAATTTAAAAACCTTCTGGGACATACAATTTTGATTTCTATGTTGCGAAGCGATTTTTCTTTTAATTTGTTTTAATATAGTTTTTAGGTCACTAAATGGTGCCGGTAACAATTTAAAAGTCCAATTAATAATTACTTCCTACCCCGCTTAACAAAACTCCGTAAAATGACTGGGCTATAACTCGTGTCAAGTCCTCTATGGTCCTCTATGGTACAGGCCGTCCAAGATAGCTTGGTAATTTTGATAGGTGGTTTTAGAGATTTCAATTTACTTTTTGAAGCTGTTTGAGCCGTCAAAGTTATACACTAAAAATATACAAGATTCATTAACGTTTAACATAAAATTAAACGTTTTACGGTTCAAACATTTTCAGAAAGTAAAAAATCGCTCTAAAGCGATTTCTCTAAATCACCAAGCTATCTTGGACGTACAGGTACCTTACACGCGTTATGCCACATGTTATGCTTGTGGCTTTCAAACACGTTATGGCTGCAACATGCAAACATGATTCGTCCATTTAAAGTTTTTATTCTTAGGAATGGGAGTAGGTTGATATGAAATGAAATATATTTAATCGCATGAAACACGGTAACAATGATCTTAGATTACTTAGTAATTTTATGTACAGGCGTGTGTCACTGACGTATAGTATGCAAAAATTATAATGGGTCATAAAACATGTCAAATAGAAAAGATATCAATACATGTCAAACTTAAACATACTTTGAAAATTAGAGTCGCGCTGCAAGTCTATACAATGTCAAGATATTCCTTAATACTATAGTAACATTCCTGAATAAGCCATTTTTTTATTTTATTATAAATAGTTTGTCTGGTAGTTGTCTTATTTCTATTGGTATGTTATTATATATACGTATAGACATTATGTGACAATTTTTACTGTATAAACTACTATTATATTTAGGATTATCACAAGTTTGAATGGATCTCTGGGCCGCAATCTTACATTTATAGGAGGATGCGAGAAAAACTGCATATTATTTCTAACGAAATTACCAATTTCCATTATATACAATGATGTCAGCGTCAGTATTTTCAATTTTATAAAGCATGGTCGACAGCTTTCAAGAGGTCCGATTCCACAAATGGCCCGTACACACTTCTTTTGGGTTAAGAAAACTTTATTTATATCGTTAGAGTTACCCCACAGTAATATACCAAATCGCAACACTGATGCGACATAGCCGTGATAAGCGAGAAGAGCAGCATTTTCGTTAACATTTCTTCTAATATGATAAAGAGCAAATACGAAGCGACTTAATCTGTTGCAGGTGTAGGTTGTTTCACGCAAGGCACTGTCCACAAACGGGCGCTATTTGGCAACCAATACCATCAGTGGTTGGTATTAGCTGTAATAAGGGGAAATAGTACGGATGCTGCCTCCCT
Organism: Agonopterix arenella; assembly: GCA_927399405.1. Classification (NCBI taxonomy): domain Eukaryota; kingdom Metazoa; phylum Arthropoda; class Insecta; order Lepidoptera; family Depressariidae; genus Agonopterix; species Agonopterix arenella. The sequence goes on along the minus strand of OV656716.1, from coordinate 3,192,596 downwards.
TTTTACCATTCAAAAGAAGCTTTTAAGAATTTTAGTAAACATAAGTAGAACAAATTGACCACTGTCCAGAGGTTCCGCAGGATTGGGTAAAGGCATTCGGTATTTAGGAGACAAAGGCCCACTTTGGGTCGCTGAGTCAGCGGAGTTAAATAGACAAAATTGAAACCTATAAATACCACTTTTAAGCAGCTGCAACAAATCAAATAAAATTCTAAACATGTCTCCTCCATTTAAAGCTTTTTATTCTTAGGAATGGGAGTAGGTTGTTTGTTATTCTTAGGAATGGGAGTAGGTTGTTTCTTATTTTCAGGAATGACAGTAGGTTGTTTCTTATTTTCAGGAATGACAGAAGGTTGTTTCTTATTTTCAGGAATGGGAGTAGGTAGTTTCCACAGAGAAATGAAATGCTCCAATAGACGATTCTTATCAGGAGGTGTAAGTTCTCTCAAGTTGGCCCGTGGTTGACAATACGGGCACCGTCCACCAACGGTCGCTATGACAACCAGTACCATTAGCACGAGCTGTAATGAAAATGGAAAATTATTATACGGGGTGTAAAGTTAAAAAAAAAACATTACATCCATGTTAGTACGAATAGCATACTTAAATAATAAAAAAGTGTTAATATACAAAAAAAATTGATTATTTTATGAGATACGAGCGTTAACCCGCGACTTCGTCCGCACAAATTATATACCAGATTTTAAATCAGATCATAAGCTATCTAACAAAAAAAGTTTCATTAAAATCGGTTCAGTAGTTTTTGCGTGATACTCGTTCAAACAAACAAATAAACAAACACACAAACAAACAGACAGACAAAAAATCCAAAAATTGGTGATATGGAATCAAGGATACCTAAAAACCATATCGTAACTTATTTTTTGTTAATATTTTCAATGTACAGACACACTTCTGTTACAGCTTTATAATAGTATAGATGGAATGGTAGACAGACTTTTGCCCCTATGACGGACGTATACCCTACCCTACTTGACCATAATCTATACTAAAAGTTTGTATTCTATGCACAATAAAAAGTTATATTATTATTATTATTCATTTCAGTGTTTTTTATACGTCCACTGCTGGACATAGGCCTCCACCAAAAGAGTTCTTTAATTTCTACGTCTTATTACAGACTGTGATGTATAATTAAATTATACATAGTTAATAAAATAATATGTTAATGAAATAATTGATTAATATTTATATTTCTTTAATAAAAAAGTAAGTAACAATATTTATACTTACGAATAAAGATGAGGTAAAAAATAAATAACAAATAATTAGTCAAAAATAAGTAGCGTAAGATAGAATGGGTACTTAGTACTTACAAAAATGATTTTGTACATATTTCCAACAAATATATGAAAATAAAATAAAATATTATGCTCTCAGCATTTCATAACATAACTACCGAACCGCTGCACTGTAGCTATTCAATATTTTATTTATTTTTTATCGATCTTGTATTACGAAGTGTAAAGTAAGTTATTCATGTTATTTGATCAGTACATAAATACATGCTTCCATCTTCATTCAAACTGGAATCTAATGGTAGAAAATATCTGAAATGGTATGGTGGTATGGTGGTATTTGGAATCTATCATCAGGTGAGATTGGACTCTTTTAGAGTTAAGCTCGCCTTTGTACAACACGACTTGTTGTAATTTTTTTCATAATTATGTTTTTGTGTACAATAAAGAATCTATGAATCAAATGTTTACCTATCAAAAATAAAAATAAAACGAATGGTAGGTATACTGAACCAGTTTATTTTCAAAATATGGGTCACGCTCGACCCCTCTAAGGGTCGCATTGTATTTTCACGGGGTATCGCGAATACTTCTTTGTTACTAGGTATGTTTATTATTATTATTATTTTTTGTTTTGTTTTTTCTTTCTCCCAGTTGTTCCTGGGGTAGTTTCCATTATCGCGGGCTTTTGGCCAAACGATAGTGGGAAGCTGGTTGTGGTCTGAAGTGTAGTTTGGATGCGTGATAAATTAAGTGTGTTATGCGTCGATGGATAAAAATTTTCGAACAATTCTGCACGTGTTCAAAATCGCAGCTTTCTGAAGAAGTCTGTATGTGAGTGGGTGTATGTGTAATATGTTAAGACTGGTGTGTAGTGTTTGAGGTATAACCCCTGTGGCTGAAACTATAATATTATTATAGGTATGTATAACATCAGCTATTAAAAATAAAAGCCAAGTCGTGTTTCAAATGCACATATATTATATCCGTTACAATAATATGTATTTATTTTATATTTTATTTCTTACAACACTATTAAAGCTGGCACAGATTTTTATAACTTGTTTTTCCGCAACGATACTAAATACTCACATTTTATTAAAATAATAAATGAACAATTAATAATTATAAATTATTAAATTAATAATAACGTTTATTTTACTAGATTTTTATTATTAATAATAAATAAAAGTGAGAACTTATGAATTTTTGATTCATAAAGGAATAGGAATACATTTGTGGACATTATGTGTTTTGCTATACTTAATTAAATTTTGAACTAAGTTCTTATTTTATTATCTAACTATAGAAAAAGAAATAGGATGTACAAAAGAATAAACTTTTTTAATAACGATATAAATTACCAACAAATATTCCTAAAGTAAAAACGATAACTATTTCTTTTAATATCATAATAACACATTATTGTAATTTAAAGTTATGTATCTACTTTTAACAAAAGTCGATCAGTGTCCCTTCTGTGTCGCTATGACAGACAGTGACCCTATTTAACGGACCCCTAAATATTGCCTTTAGTGTAGGTCCTTCAATTATTAGGGCAATGTCTGTCTGTGGGTACAACAACGGTAACTGAGTACTTACTAGAACGTTAAATGGGTATACCAATGGTAAGTGAGTACACGTACGGTAAGTGGGTACAACAACGGTAAGTAGTTACTAGAACGGTTAATGGGTACAACAACGGTAAGTGGGTACACCTACGTTAAGTGGGTACACAAACGGTGAGTGGGTACCATAACGGTAAGTGGGTACAACAACGGTAAGATTGACACTACCGTAATAAGGGGAGAGGAGCTCTAGACTGTTGATGGCTTTAAACAACACGCGCCTAATATAAGCAAGTTTAAAAAAGTTTGATACTTACAAAATAAACAAATATTTATTTTGATTTTGTGTGAATATTAAAATTTAACAATTATTATACCTAAATAAATTAGTTAATCACACCTAGTTATTAATTTTAATAAAACATGAAATATATTGTTAATTAATCAGATATTATAACAACTCAATAATCTTATTTATGGTATATAATCTTAATAAGTTCTAAAAGAAAAAATATAATGACTTTTTGAACGAATCAGTTGTACTTATTCGTTTCAAAAATTATTACTGGCTTTTGCTGTTTAAAGCAAAACAATTTTTCATTTCATGAATCGTGCATTTAATTACTAATAAGTAAATTTAAAACACTGACAGAATAGTATATTAAAATATCGTATAGGTAAAATCTTAAAACAATAAATATGTTTTATTAATTAACCTACATTATTATATGGAATATTTTTAAAACATAAATTGCACGTGCACCTCAGTTAAAATGTAACATTAATATATTTTAATACATTATCTCTTAAATTCACGATATAATATTAAAATTATTATTTTCTATAAATATTTTTATTAAAAATTCTATAGAAAAATATTTACAAAAAAGGGCGTAGGAATTTCAGGACGTATCCCAATTTTATTGGCACGATTTTGATATTTAGTTTTAAAATCCTTTTTTATTCTTTAAAAGTTAAAAAATCATTTTAAAAATATGTTGAGTAGTCATAATATTGGATAGGTAAGTTATTAAAATTCATTAAAATAAAAATTAACGCTAAAAGAATTTTGTTAAAAAAAAAGTGTACGTAGGTAGTTACATAATTATTTCTAAATAATAATTTTAATAAAATATGAATAAAAATTTGTAATTATTAGAATGAGCGTTCGCTTGTTTGTTAGAAAGATAATATAAATACTGATTTGGTGGTTTCGGCTTTGAATGAACCTCCAAATTTCATCCTGTGATAGAATGCAGCGCAAGTTTTAAGCCACTTTACGAAAATGTCACCATTTTGAAAAATATAAGCTTTCTGTATTTTAGTTTTTTAGAATAAAAATGGTTTTTTGTTAAAATAATCCAAGTTTAATTAATCTGAATAATAGTAACAAATGTAATTTATATGTATTATTGATAGGTATTGCAACTCACAAACTTCACTAAAAAGAACTAAATTAAAATTGTCTCCATTTTGAAACAAAGATTTTTATAAAAATTAGAATTGCCTTTTGTTAAAATAATCTCAGGTTAATTAATCTGATATAATAGTTACTTAATAAATGTAATTTATTTATGCATTATTGACAGGTAAAATACTCGCAAACTTCACTACTAAGTACTAAATTAAAATAAAGGCAGATAACAAAGTATTGGCATAAATCTGTAAAACAGTTATTTATGTTATTGATAAGTAGTGAAAATAACAAACTTCACTACAAAGTACTAAATTAAAATAACAAAGATAGGTAACAAAGTGTTGACTTAAATGGATTTTGTTTAACTTAATATGGATGAACCAATGGCGTAAAATTTTGAGCTTCATAGTAAGATTTGTTTTCTGGCCGTGAAAATACAAAACGATGCCAATTTTACACAAAGATCTTTGTAATACAGTTGTAATAACAAAAGTCCCACAACTACTCTGTTGTTTCGTGTGTACCTTTAATGGTGAATAAAGATTTTTTCTTTCAAATACAAAGTTATTTTATTTTGGTAAGAAAGAAATTTCTTACCAAAGTAAAAGAACTTTGTATTTGTAACAACACAACCTACCTACATAATTTAACAAAAGTAGAGACTTTTAAAACATAGTTCGGACTCTTCGGACAATTTTAAAAAAAGGAGCGCGTGACTGACGGGAGCTAAATATAAAATTAAGTTTTATTTATCTAAATTAATATTTCTTAATCTACATAAATACCTATATACTAACAACATCTGGACATTAAAATATATATTATTTGATAATTAATTTTAAGATATATTTTTAAATAACAATAGCATAACAAACCTATGTTTTTTTTCTAAAAATAGGAAACATTGTAAGAAGCTTTTTCCACATTTTAAACTCAGTTAACGATAATATTCTAGTGGACATTTCTCAAGCGATGTGTCAAATACTCTTAACAGTTGCCAAAAATAACTTGTTACTAGCCTACTGATAAATAACGATGCATCTGAAATTATTATTCTAGTCTATGGTCTAGCCGAAAACCTCCACATTGTGTATTTTACATGACTCTCTTAGTGTATATTTCTCACGCACGCACGTGTGGTATAAAAAAGGATTCTCTTTCCCAGCTTATATTTCTCACGCACATGTGGTATAAAAATGGTTCACTTTCTCAGCGTACATTTGTCACTTCGCATATGTGGTATAAAAATGGATCCCTTTCTTAGCGTACATTTCTCACTTCGCACATGTGGTATAAAAATGGTTCTCTTTCCCAGTCTATATTTATCACGCACATGTGGTATAAAAATGAATCTCGTCCTCAACGTATATTTCTTACGCACATATGGTATAAAAATGAATCTCTTTCTCAGCGTATATTTCTTACGAACATTTGGTATAAAATGATTCTCTTTCTCAGCGTACATTTCTTACGCACATTTGGTATAAAAATGATTGTCTTTCTCAGCGAATATTTCTCACTCCACACTTATGGTATAAAAATGATCCTACCCATATTACAGTCCACTGGCAGATATAATTATGCATGGGTCCAATACAATTATCACTAGATATTCATACAATCATGTAAAATACCTACTTAAATCTGCAGCTGACCGTACGGTGGTGCTGATTTCTGAAAGGGCAAGGGGGCAGCTGCCCCCTTTTTTCATATACCAAGAATCCATTATATTCTATCGTATGGCCCTCCTTATGCCACTGGCTTGCGATGCTCTTGCAAAGTAGTGCTGACAACGGAAATCCAGGGGTTTGAGGTCTTTGTCGTGGCAAGGCCGTGGTGTCGTTGGTATCGCTGAGTTTGGTTTTCGGCTATCCATTAACGAAATGCCTTTAACAGCAAACAAATATACAAGCTTACCTATTTAATATGTACTTTATCTAATCACATAAATACCTATTTACCTATAGGAGAAAAATTACATAGGATAAAATCTGCATCTAAATTTTGGAACACAATTTCTTTGAGACCGTTTTATAATATCTATATAAACTCTATAGATATAATAATTTATGCAAAAATGGACGTCAGGTTTTTGGTACATTTTTTGTAAGGTAAAGCACACATGCGATTTGATTAAAAATATTTGTCTTTAAATTAGAATCGTTCCTTTTAGGTAATAATTATTATGACAATGACTTTTAAGCTTCAGAAAAGAAGAAAACAATTGATAATAAGTATTAAGATAAGATTAAGACGGCCTATTATTCAGCTCATATAATTCTATCTATCTATAACGTCACGCCTCATTCCCAGTGAGTTAGTTGGAGTATGATTTTTGAATGTCAAATCAGCAGTAAAAAGATGCATATCTCCATTGTAATATTGACATTTTCAACTGCTGAGCACAGCGAATGACTTTCAAAAATCGCACTCCAGAGCCCTATTTAATAAACGTGACAATTGACAATGACAATTCAGAGTATATTACTGAGAATGCTAGGACACATGAAGCACTGCAAGTTTAGCGTCATTAGTAACCAGCAATGTACTCTGTATTGTTTCAACCAACAATGTTTCCCAATAAAGAATCATTGTCAATTGTCGCGTTTATTTAACAAGGCTCAGGGCGTGGCATCTACCACGATTCTTACTTACATCTTTCGCTTCATACATATTCATGCATCTCTTCATACATGCCCGTCGTCGTTTTGGCGCCTACGCTAAGTTATTATTCCTATCCCTTGAGTGTGGTTTCTTTACTTATATTGTGTAACGCACCTTCGCTTCTTAGAAAAGAATCTCTTCCCCGCGCTTTTCAGAGAATGTAAGCTGCATTTTTTGAAAAGCGAAAATCTAGTTTTTCGGAGAGCAAAAACAGCACTTGCTGCGACTTTTTTTAGAATAAAAAAAGACGAATATAAGTCGTAGAGGGGCTGAAACATGAAAAGGCTCGACTTATCAATCTTATCTACAAGATAAGAATTTTATAGGATATGCTGACATTAAATGCAGTTTTTACAAAATAATATGCCATTAACTATAAAGTTTATAATTCCTTTCAACTTTTTTTAAAACCTTGAAATTTTCCACATTCGTATCAGTTATTAATATTTTTCTTTGATACGAGTATACATAACGCAATTAAGGTTTTTGTTATGAATAAAACATTAAATCTATTCCCTTAAAAGAACGATACTAATTTGAAGTCAGTTGTCACTTATAAGAAGCAAGTTTTTATACTAAAACTTTACACAGGATGTCTCGTTGGTGACAGAGTCATAGATAGACTAGTTATTTTGTAACAGATAAGTACACCACTTTTTTAGAAAAAAATAAATTCTTACGCTTCAATTTATCTACTGCCAGACGGTAGATTTGTCAATTAATTTTAAACATTATGGCGGTAACGCGATATTAGGCCTATACATTAATAAAATTAGGGTAAATGCTTTTCTCTTGCAGCATTGTGGCATATCTATATCATGCCAGCTTCATTCTTTCTGACATAAATTATGCTAAAAAACTAAAAGTCACTCTCGTTACATTTCAGGTTCCTTTGTACGAATAAGTGCGAGATGAAGCCTCAACACATAATGTATATCATATCAGAAAAGTTGCATAAAGCGGGATTCGGCTGATATACCCCTACACTAGATGCGCAGTGATATTTTTACCAAACTGACGCTCTTTCTCGTACGTTTCACGTATTGCCGAACACTGCACATGCAGAGGTGTACGGGCCGCTGCCGATGCCGCTGCGAACTTGTAAGCTGTAAAGCTGTTTTTCTGGTAGGTTGTCTGGAAGAAATCGCTTTAACGATAACACCGCCTATTTTTGTGCCTTTTGTATTTCCTGATTGTTGGCTCTCTGTATACTCTGTTTTTTGGTGTCAAATAAAGTATAATTGATTGATTGATTGATTGATGGTTCGGTGGCCATAGTATACGGACCCAGTGTGGATTGATTGACACGGTGGAGACAAGTGATCAACTCCGTCACCAAAGATACATCGAGTAATATAAAATTTGTTAAGAATCAATATGTTTTAAAAGCTATAAGTAATTAAATACAATCCCTATTTTTAACAAGCAAGCAAATTCGATTCTGCATTTAAAAAACTTATCAGAGATCATAAATATAAAACCTGAACTTATTACTTTTTTTAATATTTGGAATAATATTTCGAATACTGACAGTTTATAACCACGCTTAACAATTAGTAATAATAAATACATTTTTTAATACATTTATGATTTCTTATTATAATCTTTATCCAGGAAAGTACACGTATCAAATTCTTAAAAACATTTATCATAATAGTGTATTTTAAGATTTGTATAATTTGTGAATAAATAAAATTTACCTTCACACTTGTGGACACCAAATAGTTTATACTGAATCGTAATCCATCAAGGTAGGTAAACATGGTTACTTTTACCATTTTGGTTTTTGGATACCGGGCTCAAATAACTCTGTATTCTTTTTGGGATAAAAATTCTCTGGCACGTGCCTTATTTACAACATTTATTATTTTATGCTCATTCTTTTTGGATATAAATTCTCTGGCACGTTCCTTATTTACAACATTTATTTATCGTTGACACATCGATAGAATGACAGTAATAATTTCGTTTTTCAAATAGTCCGTAATTTCATTTCATTTTCATTTCATTTATATTTTATTTCATATTAGATGTCTAACGTCACAAAGTTCACAAATATAGGGTCCTTCTAAATATGCTGACAGTTTTTTAATGGGATGATCAGACCGTCACACTGAACAACTTTCTCTATGGCACCAAAAACGAAATCGCGAAAAAGAAAATCAGCTGTATTCCCATACAAAACTGCAAACTTACTTGAGCCAAATGTATGAGACAGCTGATTTTTTATTCGCGATTTCGATGTTGGTGGCATAGAGAAATTTGTTCAGTTTGATGGTCTGATCATCCCCTTGAAAAAGTTTCAGCATATTAGGAAGGACCTTGTATATTAATCATCTTATTATAAAAATAATAGTGGTTAAGATAGTTGTCTTTAAGATAGCTATCTTAAATCATATTATTAAAGATAGTCTTTTTCAAGTTTATTTTTAAAATTTACTTGAAATTTAATTCTAGGTACTTCTTTCAAATCTGTTTTATAAATGAGCTCCATGTTTATTAATCTTGATACACGCTTTAAAATTGGTAGTTGTAGTCACGATTCTGACCATACCGGAAGAGTTCGTGTTACGAGTTTTTAGTCCTCATTACAACCTAGGTGGGCGATTTTAATGTATCAGGCGGAGTTGATAACCACAAGATCTTGCACTTTGTTCATTAATAAAAAAACTAGATACAGAATCAATGCTGCAAAAATATGGCACATACAAACGAATATCTGAGGGTACTTTTGTACAGTGTCAGCCATGAACAGTTTTCTGACAGCTAGTAAAATGTAGTTCCAACGTACCGCGATAGACGGCGTTGACGCTATTTGGAAAACGGAAATTCAGGCTAAAGAGCAAGCAAAAAATGTATGTCAATAAATCAGACCAATTTGACGAAGTATATTTTCATATTTTGCAGCTTACTTAAAAACACAAATTTTACTATTTTATTCTTATTTTATTATCTGTAAGGACGCTCATCCGTGTTTCGTCACCGCCATCTATCGAGCCATTTGGAACTAATTTTTCTTTTTTAATGGCTTTCGGAAAATCCCTCATACAAGGGTGCGAGTTTTGAATGTCACCGGTGAGCTTGAACGGTTTTTGAATCTCATAAAAAAGCTTTCTGGGAACCCCTTTCCACTCGTATTGAACTCATGGGTATGAGAATTTTAGTCACCAGAAGTGCGATTTTTGAATCTCATTCGTTGAACTCAGCAGTTGAAAATGTATGGAGATCCGCATCTTTCTACTGCTGATTTGACTTTTAAAAAATCGCTCTCCTGGAGTATGATTTTTTAATGTCAAATCAGCAGTAGAAAGATAGATATTTCCATAGTAATATTGACATTTTCAACTGCTGAGTTCAAAGAATGACTTTAGGAGTCGCGCTGCAAGTCTGGGGGAGGTCAGACGCGTGCGTATTGGCATCTGTTAGGCTTGCACGTGGCTCCGCCATTTTGTAAACTCTTTTGTGTTGTAACTATAAAACGTTAACTTGAAATTATAATAAACTACTTGACATTGGCAGAAATGCTACTAATCATTTTCCTACGTGTACTCTCCACATAACGGGACATTGGCGCAATTGTGATAACGCATCGGACGCCATTAAATAAAAATAGAATAGAATAGACGAATGACTTTCAAAAATCGCACTCCAGTGAGATTAAAATATGCGAACTTACCGATATTCACCGATTTCCCAAAATCGGTGAATATCGGCCATTTTATTCAGCAAGTGACTTCCAAATATCGCACTCCTGACAACAATATGTTAAGATTTTACATGAGTGTACAAATCTAAGATTTTGTACCTACATGAAAAAGCATTCTAGTTCTTTTATTGATGATCGATGATTTATTAAAAATTAACAGTGAGTGAAGAGTTTGAAGAAACCCCTCCCCTTTTCCGGAGCTGGCCCCATCAGCATCGGCACTTGGTTTTTGTGAGTTATCGTGATCTGCAATTTTAAATGAAAACCTGGTTATTATGTAGCTATAAGCTATGTATCCCCAAAATACAATGTGTAACAAATGACCCAAGTTATATTTAAAGGATCGGTTTAGACCATCAAACTGAACAACTTTCACTATGGTGACAACCCATACATTTGTGTCGAGTTGGTACTGCAGTTTTGTATGAAAAAGATGATTTTGTTTCGCGATTTCGAAGTTTGTCTCAGTAGTGAAAGTTGTTCAGTTTGATGGTACAAACCACCCCTTTCAAAAGGGTGTTTTGTTATACTCTGTACATCATTTTGCTCAGTGGAGAAGAACTTGGGAGAGAAAGAATGCCCAAATAACTTGAGGTCAGCCCACGGAGGAAAAAAAGGAGCGGAGAAGTCGCAAGGCAATTATAAATTATTATATTTATATTATAAATACGTGGGTCCCCGAACAGAATCTTGAAGATGGTCGCTGATGGATGGATACAGCTATCCTCGGTCGTTTTATCGATCTGCATGTGAGCGGTGTGGATCGTTGAATTGATCTAAATAATAATTCTTTGTTTCATTGTTATTATACTAATATTAGATGTAAGCTTGTGCTACTAACAAAATATGGACAATTATAGTCGGAAATAAAACATTTCATTTTTATTTATTTTTAATAATTAGGTCTGTCGCCAGCGCAAGCGAATAATTATTCGTCTCTTTTGGCGACAGCATTATATTATGTCATGACATGACGTTTCAGTGGGCTTGGCGTATTATGCTCAGTTCGAAGCGGACCGCCATTCTGCTGCGAGGAGCTTTATCCATAAAATATATCTAAAACGATGATGTTCCTGGATTCGGTTTTAGGAGTGGAACCTGAGCACCCGTCTTGCATTTTGGCTACACTTACTTCGATAGAAATATTGCTTTGCGACACCTCCGCTCTTTTCTGACCTCCATGGGTCGGCCCCAAGTTGTTGGGGCATGCGGTAGATGAAGAACACCCATCCAAAACATTTGGAACCCACGAGGTACAATCAGATAAAGTATCACCTTGCTAGGCGGTTGCATCCAGGGCTCCCCATCTATCTGCATAGGGAACGTCCTCCTGGTGGTGATGGTGATAGAACTGCACTGCGCCAGCCGCCGACCTGATGCTCGGAGACCTGAAGGAAAATACAACTTGTTATAAGTCGCGATACATTTTTTATCTCTATGATAACCTGATTCATTCATAATAGAGAGATAAAAAATTTATTTACTTAATTTGAAAATCTTGAACTTTAAAATACAAAAAGTTTCATCAAAATAGTTCCAGTAATTTTTGCGTGATGCTTGAACAAACAAACAGATGGAGAAAAAGTCCAAAAAATTTTGTTTTTGGAGTTGACGACGCAGAGAAGCACCATAATATCGTAACCTTTCATACAGATTACAGACACATTTTCTGTTACAGTTTTATAATAGAGGGGATGAGGCTAAAATAATCACAAAATTGATGTGGAAATGGGCAGGACATTTGGCTAGTTGGACTGATGATGAGCTCCCTGACCGATTTCGGCCACGGCGACTGCTTCAGCTCCGATTTTGGCGCTCATGTGCTCGAATGTGACTCACGAAGCCTATTTTGTGAGTAAAGGTCCTCGCACATTGCAGACAAGAGAGTACACCATTAATGTATGTGTAATTGATCGCCGCAGGTGGTCGGGCTTTCAATTCGTCGCACTTTGAGTCAAGGTCAGAGCGGCATTGAGCTTCAAAGTCAAATACTTTCGATTTGACTAAGGCTCTCCATTCTGGCCGCTTGACAGCCAGCTGCTCCCACTGATCAGATGCAATGTTGCATGTTGTTCCTCAGGTACAAAGATGTGCTGAAGCGTCACTTGAAAAATGCTAGTTGGAGTATCAGAGTGGTGACCAAGAGAGAGATAGAGGCCAGTACGCAGACCACCAGAACGGTGGTCCGATGACATTGTGAGGGTGACGGGTTCGCATTAGTATCATAATTCAATTTATAAGAATCATTTTTTTGTACCTGTTCTTACTTGTCCCATGTGCAAACAGTTTTCCAAACCGATAACTTCAATCAGTTTGTCGCCGATATCTGAAAATGGTAAATTCAGTATTTTGTTTCATTTCTTTGCAATCAGTTCTCTTCTATCGTAGGTAATTTAGGTTCGTATGAAAAATGAGATAAATTTGTCGTGCAAATGATATTGAACAATCAGGATGTGCTACGTTCTCGCACTTATAATCCCTTGCTGCTATTTGCTAATAGTTTCCGCGCTTTTAACAATAAATATTCTTATTCTTATCTTATTCTATTCTTAAGCGTCTTGTCTTAGTCTCCTTCGTCAGTCTGCTATTCAAATTAGATAGAGAAATAATAAATTAGTAGCACCCGATTGTGCACCCATTCACTACCGCGCATGATTTATTTTTAATTACTATATGACGTCGGGTTTTGACATGGACTCTTTTTCTGGTCTGCGCAAACGAAGATTGACAAGTTTTCCTGGTCCTACTGTACCTTGCTGAGCATTAGGGAAGCGCCCTCTCCGGTGGGCTCCACTAGCGCCCCACAGGTTGGAACCACCGTGGGCGTACGGTATGTTGAGGAGAGCCACGCCTTGAAGAGCTGGCCCTTTGTCGAGTTCTAAAGACGAGCCGTCACACTGGGGAAGAGCAAAGATCATTTAATGACTTAAAGTAAGGTATATGATCTTACTCCTCCGCAGATCGCCACACTGATTGGTCTTGCATGGCCCTCATCCAATAGGTTTCCGCCGCCTTCATCAGATCGTCGGTCCTACTGATATTGGGAGACCTACCCACGCTGCGCCTTTCGGTACAATCAAAAACCCTTCGACTCTTGTTCTACGAGCAATATGTGATGCTCGTAAAAGATAACTAACTTCGCCGGCTTATTGACTCAAATTCAAGAGTCTTGGTTTCTGAAACGAGTGTGCTACTTTTCCCGATCCTGAGCAATCTCTCACTAGATGCAGGCTTGAAGCTACTCGTATAAGGCTTGATCAATAAATTTGTAGTTCTCACCTCAATGTCCATGTTCTCGTGTAGATTCTTGCAGCTGGCCGCGAACTGTTCGGACGTCGCGAACTCGAAGTACCACAGTTTGTTCTTCATCCGCGAGCTGAACTTGTCAGGATTGCGCTCCCTCTCCGTGTGGAACTTCACACATATCGCCGCGTCCTGGAGGAGAACGTGCCTATTAGCAGTGGTGCAATTTATTCAATAGTTACTACCTACCTATTGTAACAGATATAGCACTTCCCGATTTCAGAAGCTTTTTCAAATTTCGAACTTTGCGCTTTAGGAACTATGAACTAAAATCAAAAGTCATTGACTAAAATGCACCTTGTGTCAATGCGCAAGAGACTGTCAGACGTGAGTGACCGTGCACTGGCATAGGCCCACAACAAATTCCCATCATAGTAACTCCTGTAAGCCAGGATCAACAGCGGCGACCATTCACAAAACTAGACAATGAAGTCCAGCGAGCCCGGGGGATGACTCTAATCTGTCTTGGAACCCGAAGTGAATTAATCAAAGGAGATAGGAGGAGTACGAAACACAGGACGGTGCACTGGCACTGGCAGTGGTGCCTAGTTGTTTCCTAGAGATTTTCTTCGTCGAGTCGATGTTTTTGACAAAGGTCGACTCGAGTGTGAGTGTTAGAGTCGATCGTGGGTGAAAACATTTTAGTGGTATTTAAAGCCGAACATATTATTGCTTTGAAAGGCGTGTAAAATTGTCAGTCCTGATAATATTACATTATATGACCCCCTTTGGTAAATCATAATGAAAGTTTGGGAATTACAGCTTGTGCTATATGGATATTCTGAAAATGTTAGATTTTGAATAGGTGTGTTTGTGACAACTAGAAGGTACCTATTTTGCTGAAGGAAAACGATGATAAATTCGTCATTAGGTTTACTACGAGTAGGTATATAGTTTTGGTTCGATTACTTACGACTCCTATCGAAAAGTAGTTGTTGATAATGTTGTATGGGACTGTCGTGGGATGTGGCGCTGAATCTGGCAGCTGAGGTTGGTCACACTAAAATAAAACAAAATGGTGAATTAAATTTATCACGATAAACGAAAATGCATTCTAAAAGAACTAACTAAAATGGTATCTTTCTTGAAAACTCTATCAGCGAGATGGCCTATAGTTATTTCATTGAAAAGAGTTAAAACTAGGTTTGTTCTTTACACTTGTGTTGTAAATTCAGGTCTTGGTATTATAATCTTAAAATTGTCGCTGTATCCACTAAAATATTTGATTTTGTCAAATAGAAAAGTGCTTGACATTGTACGGTACCAAATATCTGATTTAAAAAAAATAATCTCAGAGATTGTTTTTGCACAAAAACACACGCGTGAGACCACCTTAAAATGGCGGAGTTACGTGGCCACCTGACCCGCACGCTGATTGAAACACGTCCGCCCGTAGTCGTGGATACTTTGGCCACGCGACTACTCAGGTCTTCATAAATGCATGGCTGATAAATTAACAAGAAAGATATTTTGTAGCCAGCATTCCGCGCAGGACAAAGAGACAAAACGATAAAATCTATCATGCTCAGCATGATGCCTCATTTTGGCTACACATTACGATCTTTCTCGTTGTTTTGGGGGTGGCATGTTTTTTTTTTCGGGCATAGGCCCACCACACATTCCCACCGCTGTAACTCCTGTAAGCCAGGATCAACAGCGGCGACCATTCACAACACTAGACAATGAAGTCCAGCGAGCCCGGGGGATGACTCTAATCTGTCTTGGAACCCACAATGAATTAATCAAAGAAGATAGTAGGAGTAGGAAAACGAAATATCCGACTTCCCTCCATTGCAAACGGGAGACAGCAATAAGAAGGAAAAAACATGGCTATTAGAGAGCCAATTCCAGAGATCATTTAAGGCAGTGTTCAAGACGCTACCGCAAAAGCACCAAAAATACAAAATATAAAACAATAGGAACCTAACACTGTACTGAAACTATGACCTATTTTGCTTCCAGTAATAAGTATGGCAAAAACATCTGAACGCACGGGATGGCATGCTTGGGTTACAACTTCTTGTATGCTATGTATACCTCTGTGGAAGTGTTCTCCACTTGGATGTGCCACCGGTCCATCAACACGGTGCTCGCTCGTGCTATCTTGTCCAGGATCTTGTGGATAGACTCCCCTTCATATCTGCCAACATAGTTATACATATTATTTAGTAGGTACTCTACCTTAGGCTAAATACAGAAAAGTGCGATTGTATGGAGATTTATATTAACTACCTACAATCGTTAGCTTGTAAAAGTAGCCAGTTGAGTGTTCCAGTAGAACATCGGATATATAAGCCCATCATCACAGATTAAAATTAATGTTACTAACAGATACTGTACCCTCCCGATTTCGCGCACTTTTAAAGCCAACCGCGACGAACAAAAGCGCGCGTTCTGTCAATGCGGGGCAGCCTGTACCAATTCTTGCTCATAGGCTCTGTACCTAATGAGATACGTGGCGTCGTAAGTAACTACTTAAGAGCCTTTGTCGAAAAATAATTGAAGCGAAATGGGCGTGTGATAACTTATATTACTGCCTGATGCGAGAGAAAGAGATGGAGCGGCGCGCGCGCCTGAAATGACGCAAGTTTAATTGTGATTGTACTATCACTAATAAATTTTTATAAAATATCAATCTCTTTTTTTTTAATCTAGTCTCGTGTTTCTATTATTCACCGTTTAGCAGTTCCAAGCGTGTATCGATAAAGACGGAGGCTACTTTGGCTTGTTTTTCTATCGAGAAAATGTGTCTTAACCGTGTTTTGGCTCTAATCAAAACTTCAAATACATTATGTTCAATTTACACATATCCGCTAATCATACTCTTACTGTTAGTACTTCATGACATATGACGCTTTGAAGAATCCTATTTTTTTATATAGCCTCTTAATGTTGCTGTCAAACGTGAATACTGCCACCACTAATTTCTCTCCACTGGAACTCGTGGAGGGATAGGAAAAAAATATATCCGTCTCGCCTTCTCTCCATTGCAAACGGGAGACAGTAACAGAAAAAGCAAGGCTATTATCATAAGAATGATAGATGAATCCTGAAGTTGGTTGGTTGGTTTGGAGTTCTTCTTTTCGTGTGGAATCGATGTCTGTCTCAGATCGTCCATTTCCAATATCTAGCCTTGCCACCTCTGTCGCTGGCTGATATCCTCAGGGTTGACAATTGTCATGGTGACAATTGTCATTAAAGTTGTGATTTCTGGCTTACCCTCCGCCCCACCGCAAGCACCTGGCCAGGTCGTTGCCAGTACCAAGCGGGATCACACCCACTGCTGGCTGCGTTTCAATTTGAACCTTATCTGTAATTGAATGACATGTATTTTAAAACAGGGAAATAAATTATGAACATCGTAATTTGGTGATGCGGGCAGACTTGTTTCTTATTTATTTATTTTGTATGGATTATTTAATGTTATGGCGATCCATGGGGGAAGCCTATGTCCAGCAGTGGACGTCCATCAGCTGAGATGATGATGATGATTTAATGTTTTGACCTGTTTCTTTTGAAAAGTAGGAAAGCTGTTCGTCAACTATACACACATATCATTTTCATCATCAGCCTATATACGTACGTACCACTGTAGGGCACAGGTCTACCCTCAGGGAGGGTATTTATACACACATATGCTGTACTATCGCTCAAGCAGACTGTTCAATACTATGTTACAAGGAAGACACCAGTTTTTGCATGCTTCCTAGACTTGTCTAAAGCATTTGACCTTGTCTCGTACGATGTGCTGTGGGATAAGCTTCGGAAGGATACCAGCGTACCAAACGAAGTTACATCTTTATTTAGATATTGGTATGACCATCAACAAAATCGCGTCAGATGGGTTGGTTCTTATTCCGAGGTTTATAAACTAGAGTGTGGGGTCAGGCAGGGTGGACTGACTTCTCCTAGATTGTTTAATTTGTATGTGAATGGGCTAATCGAGGAGCTGAGCAGCGCCAGAGTCGGATGCCATATTGACGGAGTCTGTATAAACAATATAAGCTACGCGGACGATATGGTGCTGCTGAGCCCGTCGATTAGTGGATTGAGGAGACTATTGTCTATTTGTGAGTCCTACGTTGTGAAACATGGGCTCAAATACAATGCGAAAAAGAGTGAAGTTATGACCTTTAGATCTGGTTTAAAAAACTACGCAAATTCTCCACCAGTTTCACTCTGCGGCACAACCCTGCGTAAGGTTGCGCAATTCAAGTATTTGGGCCACTGGGTTACTGAGGACCTAAAAGATAATGTGGACATAGAGAGAGAACGCAGGTCGCTGTCTGTCCGATGTAATATGTTGGCCCGCAGATTTGCACATTGTACTGAGCCAGTAAAAGTCACGCTTTTTAAGGCGTACTGCCAGTCTTTTTATACGTGCAGTATGTGGGTCAACTATACGCAGAGGGCATACAGCGATCTGAGAGTCCAGTACAACAACGCGTTCAGGGCACTGATGGGGCTGCCGCGGTGGTGTAGCGCTTCGGGCATGTTCGCGGAGGCGCGCACCGACGGATTCCACGCCATCATGAGGAAACGTTGCGCGTCCGTGCTGACCCGCATGCGAGCCAGCACCAACAGTGTCCTGAGCGTGTTAGCGGAGAGATGGGACTCCCCAATGCTGAAGCGTTGGATACAGCTGCATGCTGATAAAATGTTAAAAATGTAAATGTTAATGTGACTGTCTGTACCTATTAAGTATTCTGCACCTACCAACATTAGTTTTCTAAGTTTTTATTATGTATACTAACAAATTTTATGGACACCATGTCTGAAATAAACTGTTTATTATATTATTATACGTTAGTCCACCACGCGTGCACAATGCGGATTGTGAGACTTCACATAGGTACGCATTAGAATTTCTTCTTCAGCGTATGCAGGTTTCCCAAGGCAGTGGGGCAAGTTTCCTTCATGATCTTATATGTTAAAAATATATACGAACCCGATGTACCCGAAACCGACGAACATGCATGGAAAGGCTGATAGGAGTGGAGGAAGCGAGAGAAGTCTGTCATGATCATAGCAGGTGGTGTTCCGTTGTCTCTGCCTACCCTACCCCAGAGGGTATAGAGAGTGACATACGTGAGAATATGTATGTATACTAACCCATAGTCTCCAGCACCCATCCAACGGTGCCATCTCCTCCGCAACATATCACCCTGTAGTTCTTAGCATCTTTGAACATTTGGAGACCTAAAACACATTAAGTTTAATCTTAGTATGATACGATCTGTTTAGGCTGCATAAAAGAAGTTTTATCAGGCTTTGACCCACAGAACATTATAAGAGGGGTTAGAAATGCAAAGTAGCGCTTTTGCTTCGGAGACGGCTGTCGCCACTTGTCTTCCCGCTCACGCTGCTACACTTACTCATGCTCGCACCACGCCGCGCGCCTTATGGTGTTATGCAATTCATTGCATAACCTGTGGCGACACGTTCAACGCCTACTTTGCACTTCTAACCCCTCTATAATGTTCTGTGCATGTGTAGATAGAGAATATACGCGAAAATTCTAGGTAAAGACTTGGTAGGTATAGACCTATGATTTTCGCTTTTCCCTATCCATTATACCAATTTTTGGTAGCAATAAAAAATAATGATTCTAGTCACAGAGTCGACATTAGTCGACATTAGTCGACTCTGTGGCCCGCCACGTATTCCTACCGTAGATAGAGAATATAAGCTATAATTTTAGGTTCCTAAAGACTTGGTATACACCTAGGATTTTCGCTTTTCTCTACCTATTATATAACCAAAAATGGGTATCATTTTTGGTTAGCAGTTATACAAAATTTCGATACTACAGGGTGTAACAAACACCCTAGTAATACTTAAGGGGGTGCTTCAGACCATCAAACTGAACAACATTAACTATGAAGCCAACATCGAGAAAAAATATATATAACGAGCGTTAACCCGCGACTTCGTCCGTACAAATTATATACCAGATTTTAAGTCGGATCATAAGCTATCAAACAAAAAAAGTTTCATCAAAATCGGTTCAGTAGTTTTTGCGTGATACTCGTTCAAACAAACAAACAAACAAACAAACACATAAACAAACAGACAGACAAAAAATCCAAAAATTGGTGAAATGGAATCAGGGACACCTAAAAACCATATCGTAACTTTTTTTTTGTTAATATCTTCTTTATATATTATCTTTATATTTATCGTTTTATAATAGTATAGATTAGCTGTCCCGTAGAAAACTGACATTGACTGAACATTACCGACTCGACTAAAATGTATGGGACAGTAGATTTTTTTTTATTTTTTCAGATTTTGGCTCCATAGTGAAAATTGTTCAGTTTGATGGTCTTAACCACCCCCTATTACTAGGGTGTTTTGTACACCCTATAATTATAATGCAGACTCTGATTTGTTTCCGAAACCTTTTTTAGTCGGACACTCGACTCGTGTTTATCGACATAACTAAAAATGGGGAAGAGTCGACACAGAAAAATTTGGTTGCACAGTTACACCGCCGTGTCGCAACATGGTAGGTACACAGTTATCACAAAAAATACTTAACGTTTGGATACAACGACAACACATAGTTACTGAAATATTTTCAACCGGATTGTGAGTGAACCGTTACCACACCAAGAAACCAAACCCCACACAGTAACCATGTGTCGTAACAGTTACGAAACTGCGACAAGAATACTTCGATAATTCCGCGACCGAAAATGGCTATATGGGTATAGTTGTGGTAGTTGTAGCAGAGCTTCTGACCACCTTTAAAGTCTAAGGTCATGTGCTACAAACCTTGCATCGGCCCTCCTTTGGCAATATCATGAACTTGTCTCGGATTCAGAATATACTGTAATTTCCTCAAAACTCTGGACCCTTGTCGACCTCCGGACTTGGGATTGATGAAGACCAGTAACGGGATGGTGCCATCTGGTGGTGTGATTTGGAATGAAATCGGAGGTGCTCTGTGCTCTTTCTTATCTTCTTTTTTCTCTTCTGTGCTGACTGAGATGGAGATAGGTAGTGATATTGATGTTGGGATGGATTGCTGGAATAAGAGAGGGTAAAATAAGTAGGTAGGAAATATTTACAAAATACGCTACACTGGAAAAAAGGTAAGAATAGTATGCCAGTAATTAATAATATCTGCTCATAGAAAGTATTCCGCTCACGGGAAGTATTTCGCTTATAGAAATTATTCTGCTCATAGAAAGTATTAGTGTGAGTAATTATTAAGCGATATAGCTTCATGCTGACACGAAGAAGAGAAAAAGAAGGAATACTTTCGTAATCCGCCTACAAAAATGACTCTACTCACGAAAAAGTTTCCGTAAAGAATTATAGAAAATAGAAACAATTTCTCTCAGAAATTATTCCACTTAAAGAAATAATTGCACTTACACGCAGAAATTATTCCGCTCACAGAAATAATAGCCAACTAAAATCATGTAGTTTTTAAAACTGTTAGACTTATTTTATTAGGTACCTAGTTTATAAAACTTTTCGATTAATTATTATTACATGTCAATGCTTCTCTTGTCTTTATTCTTACCTGATCATGCTGAGGCCTATGCGGAAGCGACCTCTGTCGGTCTAGCACAAGAGGTCGTATAGCAGTTGGTGGCAGAATGTGCTTAGCGTGCCTGCCTAAAGAGCAGGCGCCGCCCGCGCTGCCAACACAGCGGTTGTGGAGCTGCAAGATAAGACAAGGCAAGTTTATGTCAAGGCACACCCCTGGACACTCCATACAAACAGAAACAGGCTCGTTCTGACAAGAAAAGGCTAGCACATGTATGCTGAGTAAGAGTGAGAGAGGAAATACACCATTCTTACTGCCGTCTGCCGCCTTATAACATTGGTGGGCGGGTTTTGTGGTTTCGACGTTGGTCCCATACAGAAAGTTGTTCATTTTGATGGTCTGATCATCCACTTAGAAAAACAGTCAGCATATCCAAAATCTTTATTACCTATCTACCAAACTAGGTATGCCAAATGCTTACCTGCTTTAAGATAGCTTGGTACTCCAGTTATAGCAAGGTCACCTCAAAGAGATTTAGTAAGTATAAGTTAGGTATATCATACTAACTGTGATGTGACACCATCGACAATGAAGTCCAGTGATACCGTTGTACCCTTTTATCTTTTTCCGACACCTCGCACATTTTCCGTGGCAATTTCCTGTAAAAAATAAAGAGTAGATAATATAGACACAGGAAATTTTGTTGCTATGAAAAATGTACATATACGAGTATAACACACGTATATACATTATACAGGTATTACAAAACTCACCGTAAATTTTTTTATACATTTTTTTAAGGCTGCACCGAGCCCATTGTGCTGCCCCCAATCGTATATTTTGTATTTCTTAACAATTAAACATTTCCAAAAAAACAAGAATGTCACACATTTTAGTCCTGATAAGTCTTTCAATTGGTCGAAACATTACGAATAATGATGTTTTATGCTAGGGTACGATTTTTGAAACTCATACTTTGAACTCAGCAGTTGAAAATGTCAAAATTACTATGGAGATATGCATCTTTCTACTGCTGATTTGACTGTCAAAAATCGCACTCCTTGAGTTTATTTTTGAAAGTCAAATCAGCAGTAGAAAAATGCATATCTCCATACATTTTCAACTGCTGAATACCTAAAAATACAATTGTTTTTAATTTGGCATTTCATTCATTTTGATTTTAGACATTTTTTAAACAGCACTCTAAGTAATTTTTTGTAACCATAGTTGACAACACTGAATCCTGAATCAGGATTCGGGATCGCAATTCCCTATGTATGAGGCGGACCTATGACTTACCTTCGACCCAGTGATGCGCGAGCGCAGCGGAGGCGCGGCGCGACTTGGAGTAGGTCGCGATGCAGGACGCGGGCGCGCGCTGCACGCACCGCTCGTGCACTGTGTACTTACAGACTGCAAGTGCAAGTAAATTCCTTCAAGTATTAGCCGATCAATTTGTCGTTATTGCGTGGCATTCCAGCAACACACCTCCATTCCATAACTTGTGCGGTTATTATACATATACAGGGTGAAATTGATATCATTAGCATCCTTTTAAACTAAAAGTCTACCCATCAAACTGAACAACCTTTACTATGGCAGCAAACCGATCGGAGCAAAAAAAAATCAGCTGTTGCATACATTTGAGTCGCGAACTCGCGCATCGACATTGCAGTTTAGTATGGAACAGTTGATTTTTTATTTGCTCCGATCGGTTTGCTCCCATAGTAAAAGTTGTTCAGTTTGATGACTCTTAGTTTAAAAGGATGCTAATGATATCAATTTCACCCTGTAGATAAAGTCCTCCTTAATATGCTGACACTTTTCTAAGGGGATGATCAGACCGTCAAACTGAACAACTTTCTCTATGGCACCAACATAGAAATCGCTAAAAAAAAGTCAGCTTTTCCATACAGAACTGCAAACATATCGAGTCAAATGTATTTGTATGTAGTCAAACGTATCAGCTGATTTTTTTTTCGCGATTTCGATGTTGGTCCTATAGATGAAGTTGTTCAGTTTCATCTGGTCATGGTCGGTCTGGTCATCCCCTTAAAAAAACTGTCAACATATTAAAATGGACCCTGTATAGTCAAGATCATGGGTTTTATTGTGAAATGCTGTGGAACCATCATAGATGAAATAAGATGCAAAGTCAGACAGGTAGCTACTAGCCACACGGTGAGGGCGTCAGAGATGCTTGAAGGGAAGGCACTTTGTCTACCGGGTTGGTCTATAATTCCCATTTGATCTAAGGGACATGACGTTAAGGAGATAAGGAGCCTACCTTGGCAAAACCTTCAATTTTTGTTGTGGAACAAAAACCCGAGTCGTTTTATGTCCTTTTTACAGTATTCTCTGAACCGAACGTGGTAACTTGTCTTCTGGTGAATTTTCTAAATGCATTCAGAGATAGACCACGGTTGGTGCATCACATCGCATTTAGATAAAAGTGTCTCAAAGGGGCCTCTACGTGTTGGATCTGTGTCCCCACGCAAAGGTCCGAGCTACGGCCCTTGAAATACCAACTAGAGATACAATACCTAACAATAATAAAAAATAAATAAAAATAATATTAAAATGTTAATAAAAATAAAATATAAAATCTATATTAAAATATTTTTTACTTCATGTCAGAATATTTAATTTCAAATGGGAATTACCGGTGTTACTACTTTTCGAACCCAAACACCACACGGCACACAATTATATCTACGTACATATACAACAAAGTCCCTTCTTCCCCAAACCGACGAGCATGTTGAGGCAGAGGTTGCAATACGCCGGTCTGCTGAAGTGCTTCAATCTCCACGCATGCTCTCCATCCTCCTTCACGTTCGTATCCAAGCCTAGCAGGACTAGGAGGGGTATTGTTGTCATTCTGTCGGGAACAAAACGATTATTTAAGATGTTTTACGTTATTGGTAGGGGTAAATGCTTCAAAGGGGGTAACTTCGTATAACTTTAAGTATCTCGAAAAATATAGTAATTATGCTTTCATCATATCATATCAGCCGACAGACGTCCACTGCTGGACATAAGCCTCCCCCTGATAAACGATAAACACATAAAGTTGTTCAGATTATTGTCTGAATCAATATCTAAAAGAATATGTTGGTAAATGCATTAACGGGATAAGAAAGGTAGAAAAGAAAGTAGCGTGCCTCGGGAGAGGCCTTTGCAGTGGACTATGACAGCCGATGCAGATGATGAATGCATTTCACTTATATTTAAACCCTATATTGTGTAAGATAAGAGTGAAAGTTGAAGAGGCAGCTAGAGATAAAAAGAAGATGACATATTGCGCCATCTCCTAATAATGAGATAAATAGGGGCTATGTAATATAATATGGCACGGAATCGGTTACGAAGTCACAGTAACGGGGAAATGATGCACCTTATGGACTGAAGTCCATAAGACCCGACCTCTTCTGAATAAGAGGTCGGGTCTTATCGCAGGTCGCAAAAAATAGAGGAGAGTGTAGAAAGAAAACAAGATCTCTTCGGTCGGAATAATCATAACGAACTGTGGTTCGCACATCTGGCAGAGAAACGTGACATAATGCTGTCACAATCCCGTCGTCATCCACCAGTTCTCAGTTCTGTTGTAGAGGCTGTGGACGTGTATCATGAGAAAAAGTGCTTCTCCAACAACACTACTTACCTACTTAAATCAACTGCAATAGATGGCAAGACCAGTGATGATGATGATGATGGATGTCGCTATAGACTGTAAGAATTTTATCCTAAATTGTAGGATTAGCATACCCTCCTCTTTTCCATTCGTCAAGTGAAACGGTTCCGTCTGCATCGTAGTCTATTTCCACCATCATGTCTTGCAAAATCTGTGAATAAAATAAAACCATTTCATTTCTATCTCTGAAATACGGGGTGCTATAAAAGGTGTAGACTTATTCAAAAGATTGTTTTAGATCATCAAACGATCACTATATAGGCAACCCAGAAATTTAGAAAAAGCAGTCTGAGGTATACATCATAAGATTAGTAGTTTATAATAAATGTCTATGGTCTGGAGCACCACTGCAAGGCTGAGTCCTCAGGGATGGCGTAAGTGAGATAGTCCACCACGCGTGCACAATGTGGAATAGTATACTTCACATACGCATCAGAATTTCTTCCTCTGCGTGTGCTGGTTGCCTCACGATGTTTTCCTTCACCATTTGAGAGCAGTCGGTATTACTTACATAAGTAAGAAAAAATCATTGCTACATGGAATGTCGTCAGTGCTGATTCAATCCTGGATCCTCGTGATTGCATGTCCATACCTCACTGTAACACGCCACCGAGGTTCTTGATCGACGCAAATATATAAAATAGTATACTGTAGGTACTAAAAACTATATACAGAATGGTCTCTCCCTGCCCTCACCAACTTCAGATACCGCATCACACCCCGCACTTCGAGGGTAAATTTAGAGGAGCCGAGCGAGAAGCAAATATTGCCGGCGCACGCGTGCAAGCGGGACGGCACGTGTGCCGGCGCCTTCTTGCTTTGGTACCTTGAAGCATCGTAAGGTTGTTGCATCGAGTGCTGAGGGTGTACCGACGCTTGAGTATAGGAATACTCAATTACAACAGGTACTTACAGGCCTCAATTCCGAAGTCTCCCACCCAAGATACTCAGCTACAGTCATCATCTGATTGACGATGCAGTCCATCTCGTTGGTATCCAGGACTCCGTTGCCATCGGTATCGTAGAGTCGGAACATGACTGGAACAAGAATGAAAGGTTTTAGTTTTGAGATGGAACCTCTTTGAATGAAACCAAAATATTTAGCAGTAAGATAAGAAGAGACGACATGAGATGAGATGACATGACATGACATGACATGAGACGAGACGAGACGAGACGATACGAGACGAGACGAGACGAGACGAGACGAGACGAGACGAGACGAGACGAGACGAGACGAGACGAGACGAGACGAGACGAGACGAGACGAGACGAGACGAGACGAGACGAGACGAGACGAGACGAGACGAGACGAGACGAGACGAGACGAGACGAGACGAGACGAGACGAGACGAGACGAGACGAGACGAGACGAGACGAGACGAGACGAGACGAGACGAGACGAGACGAGACGAGACGAGACGAGACGAGACGAGACGAGACGAGACGAGACGAGACGAGACGAGACGAGACGAGACGAGACGAGACGAGACGAGACGAGACGAGACGAGACGAGACGAGACGAGACGAGACGAGACGAGACGAGACGAGACGAGACGAGACGAGACGAGACGAGACGAGACGAGACGAGACGAGACGAGACGAGACGAGACGAGACGAGACGAGACGAGACGAGACGAGACGAGACGAGACGAGACGAGACGAGACGAGACGAGACGAGACGAGACGAGACGAGACGAGACGAGATGAGATGAGATAACACTTTATTCATTTACAGTCACACAAATCTAAACCAAGATTTATCAGAGGGTCAGCAATAGCACAGTATAAGACAGTATTCCATCTTCATACAATGGTACTAAACGCGGTGTACGCCTCGTAGCATGCACACACTGACAATATCTCCGCGTAGCCACGTCTGGCGCTGCCTTGACTGCCTTAGATATCGTCGTACGTATTGGCGAGTCTGGCGAGTACACATACAAGCCGCGTTTGGTACCATCGTATGAAGATGGATCACTGTCTTATACTGTGGCAAATTGGCAATAGGCAGCATATTCACGGTGGTTTAGACCATCCAACTGAACAAACGCTATGGAGTCAACATCGGAAAAACAGGTTGTTTTGTAAGACACTGTATAAGGTAGCTGTACATCCCACTGCAGGACACAGGCGTAACCTCAAAGAGAATAGTGTATGGGCATAACAGCCCGGACACTGCATACAAAAAATTGAAATTGACAAGATGACGTCAGCACATGCGAAACCAAAGAAATTGAACCTTAAGTCTTCTTCTTAGGTAACTGCCGGGTAACTGGAGGGCCACTACTGAGCTACTATTTAGCGACTTTGTTCAGAATTTGAAGTCGACACGATAAGAAGAAGACTGGAGGGCGATAGAAGGGGTGAGGTAAAAGGTTGGTGGGAGGAAGGGAGTGTCCGTGCAGTATGTAGTAATAGATGTACTCTTTCTTATACTGTGGTATGAGCGATGGTCCAGGCCCTGCACCCAGACTTTTGATTTTCAATAAATCGAGACCGGGGTCCGAACTACATTATAATAGAGTTGACATTGGAACGAAAACGTTCATGCAATTGCGAAGTTCGAATGTCTGGGTAGACCCTCAGCATGCTTATTCCCAATTTGGATCGATAGACTTCACATATATATCATTTACTTCGAAGTCAAGGATACATTGAGAGTCAACAGACTATCACCATTTTATTGTCCATAAACAATAACCTTGCTTAAATCAGACCCGAGCAATATGTCAACAAAACGTTAAATCACTTTGAAGGAACATGAATAAACCTTTAAGTTAGTTCTAAGTATGGCTTTATTAATTTTAATCGTAGGTAAACCACGTGATTATAGTTCAGAACTTCGCTTCCTGAGACAGTTTCAAACTATTAGTAACTTAGTTTAATAGTTCACACACGAGGTATAAAGGGTAACATACAAACTAGCTAGTTTTATCAACTTTGAAGTTATGATTTCGTATGTTATAAATTATGAGATAATAATCTCAAAAGATAACATATTCCAATGCCTTTACGAGTTTTCTACACCCATCGAAGTGATAAATACCAACTTCTCCAAATTATTCTGCAGGGGAAAATTTTGGGAAGACGAATGCCTGGTAGAAGAAGGACGTCCTGGCTTAAAAACCTGTGCGAATGGTTCGATGTGGACACAACCTCACTGTTCGGGCTGCAGTCTCAAGGGTCCGGATAGCCCTATTGATAGCCAACCTCCGATAGGAGATGGCACCACAATCGTTTAGGCAATTGTATTCTATAACCCTAGACAATGAAGTCTAGTGAGTACGGGGGATGACTCTGATCTGTAGCGGAACCAGCAACGGATTTAATCAATGAAGATCGGAGGAATAGGAAAAATATATATCCGACTTCCTTTCATTACAAGCGGGAAGACAACAATAGGAAAATGGAGAGCCAACTCCTGAGATAATTTAAAGCAGAGTTGAAGACCCTACCGCAAAAGCACTAATAAAAAAAATGCGAAAGCATAAGGAACCTAAAATTATTTTAGGTATTGAAACCATGACCTAGTTTGCTTCAAGTAATGGCAGTATGGTAAAAACATCTAAACGTGCGGAAGTTATCCTTAGTTTGCAACAAGATCTATACTGTAATCCAGAAAAATGGGTTGCTACCCTTAGGGTTTTCGCAAAAACCTGGCAGCTGGGTACAAACAAAGGGGTCACAGATCTCAGTATGGAGCGTCACTGAGATTACGCGGCGGGTCGAATAATGGGAATCGATAAGAAACTATAAACACCACTACTTACATTCCAGCTTATCCTCAGGTCTTCCAGCTTCCAGCAGGGACAGGTAGCATACGATATCCTTCAGGGAGACTCTTGCTGTATGGACCTCGACGGTGGAGGAACGCCGCATGAGATGTTTGAAGTCTGAAACATAATAGAAAAACTCAGCTGGCTTAACGACTCAAAGTGAGCATCCGAAACGAGAGATCGCCACGTTTTCTGATCTTGCAAGACCTTTTGAAACTCATTCTTTGAACTCGGCAGTTGAAATGTCAATATTGCTATGAAGATATGCCTCTTTCTACTGCTGATTTGACATTCAAGAATCATAGTCCAGGAGTGCGATTTTTGAAAGTCAAATCAGCAGTAGAAAGATTCATCGCACTCCTGTTCGGCTTTCAATGTCGTTCCAGTGATATATAAATAGGTGGCAAACAAGTTGATAAAAACCCTGACTGCGCAGAATTCGCTTCTACGCACTCCCCTCACCCAATTGGTGAAGATGTTTGCCGCATAGTTTACCTGTGATCCTAGCGTGTCACTGTCGAGAAAACGAGAAAACTCTATGTCTTTGTTACTATACGGATGCTGAAATGAGCGCGATGTCGGTTTTGTTGCTTGGTCATGCGTGACATGCTAGCCCTGGGGCGACTGCCTTCTGTCATACCGATTCTGCGTTTTCACCCATTAATTCTAAGTGGTCAATCGGCGGAGTCGTTCGGCGTTCATTTTGCCTCTCATTGGCGAGTATTTTAGAAAGTCGCTTGGCATTTTTCCGGACTTTGTAAAGAGTTAATAACTAACACTTAACAAAACAAATTCTCCAGTATATTAAAAGCAAAGAGTCGAGGTTTATTTTATTACTTTGGAAGATGAAACAAAATTGCGGGAAGCCGTAGAAAATTCACGAGATTCTCCGAATAAGTAATGAACTGAAACGGGTTAACTTGCTTGATGAAGCCACAAAACTTTAATTAACATTTCTCTTAAGAAAACCGCTGTGATTATAGTCCTCTTTTAGCTTTTCACTTTCAATTAAAACAAAATCCTAAACTATCTTAAGACAGACCGAGCTTGCAATATTTTTGTTTATACAAAACACGTCATTTGCTTTTTCAATTATTTTGCGAGAAATAGTTCCTATGCTTTTTATCTATCTCTTGGTTGTGGTTGTGGGTTGTGGCAGAAAAACAGTGGTTTCCGCCTACTGCCGTATAAAGAAGTGATACCACACCTTTTGTCCATATTAATGCTTTGTATTTTGTTTGTCTAAACAATAATCTTAATGGATAAGGCAAATAAGGAATTCTTATATTCTACTCTTTTCTATTTTATATTATCTCCAATACTGGGGTCCGACTACAATGCGCATTATTTTTTGGAAAGCCACGCATCAGAATTCCTTTTCCAGCGAACACAATCTCATTGTGTTTTCAATCATAGAAATGCGGAGTTACAAATCGTACATAAGTTTCAGTTACTAAAAAACTGGCCTGGACAGGTATCAATTAGCAAATTAAAGATTCCACCTACCAAAGTTGCCCGTCTTATTATAATACAGACGTTAAACGGCCACGACTTTTTAAAAGAAGACACACATAATAATAAAAGCCCTACCTTCAATCTTAGTATTCTGGTTAACCCTGAGACTGTTGCTGCTCTTCCTGCTTGAATTCCTGGACATCTGACTGTGGCTGGGGCTGGTCTCATTCCTCCTGTCTAGGCAGAGTTCATGCGAGGAGTAGGAGGGGTGGGTGGTTACTGTGAACATCGGGTGCACGCTCCCTGAAACAAACAGATGCAGTTTGCTGGTGGAATTATATTGAACGTAATGACTTACACAGTCGCTTCCTCGAAGTTTGCCTTGACTCAACCTTGAAAATTCCTTGACTCACCCTCGAAATATGTATTCTCTGTTATAATCTCGAGGTTATTTCGTCGATGTTCCTTTCTGGGGTTGAGTCTTAGTAAGAATCTTGGAATTTTACGTCCTTTATTTCATATACGATGGTGTCAGGCAAGACAAGTGGTCTACCAGAAAAAAAAATAGATTTTTACATTGTAGTGTCAAACTTTCAGCTGTCTAGTCAAAGTAGGCCCTTTACAAACTGCGTGCTTTTTCCAGCGACACAAACGCGCGTTTGCCAATCGCTTGATTGCATCGCTGCACTAGCAATTAACAGTCGCAGTGTGTAAAGGGCCCTAATCTAATTACCCCAGCGTTGCTTAGTCTAAAATTTGATTTCCTTATTTGCCATCAGATTCTGGTACACTATATGTAGGTAGGCGCTTACATTCAATATTTTTACGAAAAGCTATGCTTTGGCGACATTTATGTTTCCTATCTACTGACAATCCTACTGACTTGGCGGAGGAAACTCGAGTCGAGGACATACAGTTTGACTGAGTTGAGGAAATTTCGAGGAAGCAGCTAAGAATAAGAGCCGGCGTACACCTTGTGGAGCGCAACGCAGACCCTTTTTCACTGCCAAACCATTATCAACTTGTTTGCATTGAAATAACATTGAAAATCAATTTGAAAATAAGGAAATAAAATATTAGAGTAAGCAAAACTGTGGTAATTGGATTGGCAAATACCTTAATCTAGTAATATACAACAGGGCTTACAGGGTGTAAACGGCTTACTTAGACTAGACAGATGACAGTTTGACATTTCCATGTGAAAATCTCTATTTTTTACTTTTTTTTTGCCATGAGATTCTGGTAGACACGAGAGAATCGAAGCGACTTGAGGGGTTCGTTCGTCAGGTATGCGCTGGCCTTAAGAGTTACTTTATAACATGACATGCCATCTATTCCAAAATGATTTCAAAGGATCAACAATTCCTACCAGTTCTACTCCTTGAGCCCTTGTCGCTGCCATCGGTGGACTCTCCGGAACCCCTCCCGAGTTGTTGCAACCGCTCCGCCAGGCCGTGGATCTTGGAGGCAAGGCTCAACTTGCCCTAGAAGAAGTATGTTTAGTAAATATATCGACTCACTGAAGCAAGCTCGGAAGCTTTTAGCACCAGCTGTGATCAGAAAATTTAGAGCGTGCGAAGCGAGCTCGACTTTTCTCTGCTCTACGAATTGGTTATAGACGGTAGCTCAATCAATCAATCAATTTATCAAATATACTTTATTTTACACCAAAAACATAAACAGTAAAATACAGAAATAAAATACAAGAAGCACAAAATAAGGCGGTCTTATCGCTAAGAAGCGATTTCTTCGATCAATCTATATTTTCCTGAATTTGCTCCTCTCGCTACGCTCGCTCGCTACTTTATAGCCACTGGTGGTCGGGCTTTTAATTCATCATTCATCCGTACTATTGTCTAGTAATGTATAAATGGAAGTATTTACCTTACTAACCTGATGATCGGCATGAGCAGTAACAGCGGCGCAGGCGGCGGCCGAGCTCGCTGCTGCCATCTCCCGCAGCGCTGGTCTCCTGTCCCTCCGCACGAAGGACAGGAATAGGTGCCTGGTGGACAATTTAATAATTATTACTTAAACTGTCTCTGTCCCATTATTGGGCAATGGCCTTCCTCCGTTCTCTCCATATTTTGAGCTTCATTATTCCAACTCTGTCGGAAGGCATTAATTTCGTCCCGCCACCTTCTTTTAGGTCTGCCTCGACGCCGATTTCTTTTTGCTGGGGTCCATTAAATTATACAGGGTGTAAGTGACAGCCTAGCAAATACTGAAACGGTGAACTAAGACCATCAAACTGAACAACTTTCACTACACGAGCCTACTTTAGGAGACGCGAAAAAAAAGTCGGCCCGGACGGGGATCGAACCATCGCCTCCTGCACTGCAGGCAAGGTTACTCGCCACTGGGGCACCTCGTCTTTAGAAAAGTAAATATATATGAATTGTACTAACCTGGTAAGTTCATCAGGAGTGGAAACCTCGAGGAAAGTGTCCAGAAACCATCGGAACCCTTCGAAGTCAATGTCCTGTAATAGAAAAACGTTTTATTACATTTCGTACGAATCTCCATCCATCTTGCAGTGGAATTGAATTTCTCGTTAGGGTGGGAATATACTTACGTATTTCAGATACCGATATTAATATCTGTATCCGAAATAAATTATATACCCGTTTTTAAATTACCATAAAAAAGGGTGTTAGATAATTAAACATGAAAAAACGAAAACGTTTTTTGCACAAAAGTGCGGATCAGCCGAACGATTTTATATGGCTGTTCCAAAAAAATCTAATTCGGAATTTTACGATTTCGTATGGATTTGCCCCCTCCGGAATTCCTTAGGAATTGTGGAGGAATCAATTCTATACAAAATCCTAATTCTGATTCGGAACAATTCCGAATCGGAATTTCGCATGCATGTGAGTGGCATGCATCCGTCAGTTGTCTAGGTACTTTTGCTTGAACAGTTGCTATAATTCTAATTAAAAAAAAAAAAAAGAGTCACATACGTATCAGAATGACTTCTACCAACAAATTATCATATTATTACTGTGAGTGCTAGAATATTCAGGTTGTAGCAAACCTCATGTCATTACATTTAATTATTCAAAACACGTGCACTTGCTACAACTGCATAGGTACTTAAAAAATATTTGGTGTTTGCAGCCAAGGATAAAAGTTATCATGGCGAGGAATTCTATCTTATGCTAAACAGTAAAAAATTCGGCATTCGACAGCCGAAATATTGACAACAGAATATCCGTTCCGACCAGTCTAGCCCTGCCTTTATTTCAATAAATAAACGAGGGGAAACACAAAAAGGATAAAATATAATTATTGTTCTGCACTTCCTTCTTCATGAAAGTTTTTTTCTTCCCTTTCAGTCCGTAATTTAGTTGAATGTATCCTTTTCAAGTTTTTTTATTTAGTTTAACTTTGTTTGTGATGTTCGTAACGGTACTAGAGAGCTGACTAAGCAAAAGTACGTGCCGATGTAAATAATAGGGGTGGTCGTATGAATTCCAGTTTTAATGCTGAACTTGCGGGTTGGTTAGTTTGTAATAACTACCAGTAGATGGCGCTCACGTCCCCTTAAGACGCAATAGATTGAAAATTTCGTTCTCAGGGTAGTGGGCTCGGTGGCGAAATTGGTGGTTCAAGTCCCGCCCAAGACAAATTTTTCAATCTTTAATTTGAATAGGGGTGGTATTTTGAAACATGCGGATGATCGATAGATGCTGAATCGATTTGATTTTAATCCCCGACGCGAAAAGAAGGGTGTTATGTCTGTCTGTTTGTCGGTCTGTCTGTCTGTGGCATCGTAGCTTCCAAACGAGTGGACTGATTTGCGATGCGTTTTGAGGTCGGCACTTTCACATTTGGAGCTAAAATGTACCATGAAACTACACCACCACAACTTGTAACATGAACGTCTTATAAAATATTCACACTGTGCAAAAGTAAAAAGGTGGATTTAACATATTTTTTCGTATTATATTCGTGAATATTTTTGTGCCCAGGTGTTTGTGTGTACGACTTGAAGCGAACTAAGTGATAGCTAGCGACACTTAACAAGTGTATGTCGATTTATTTTTGAGTTGGCCATCTCCCCTTACGGCCATCTCCCCCTACTACTGAGAGCTATCTACAGATAATTTTCTCCGTGTATTATTAGCCAACTATAATTTTGTAGAGTAGAACACCTACGCCTCTGCCTACACGGTTTATTCTAAGTTACAATCGATAATGTACCATCTTAAGGTGGTTTCAGTCCATACAAAAGTTTGTCGCACAATACGCGTAGACGGAATTAATAAAAGTAATATATTATATATGGAAAAATTGTTTAGAAAATCTAGTGGCCGCGTCACAAATAACGTTTGCAATTTATAATATAATTACGACGATATAAAGCTTTTAAAATTTTGTCAGTAAATCAATCAATCAATCTGTCAAGTAAGTTATCTTTACTTCTAAAGCTAACTTGAATATTAAGACCTATTTATTGCAAAAAAAAACAATAAATAACAGATTGACAAAAAAGTTTAATTATTGGTACAAAAATAAAGAATAATTTCTAATAAAGTAAGATTTGTTATAATATAGGATAATTTAAGCATCTTAAAATTCGTTTTTTTACAAAAGGAAAGCTTCTTCGTCTCTTACTGAAATGTATAAATGTCTTACAAACACTACCCTTCTGAAAAAAATTTCTATGTTACAAATGTCACACTAGAGTTGGGATTTTTTAATCATTGGCTTCGATGAGGGATTTTTTTTTTGGTTAATTATGTAACACCCTGAAATTGATATCAATCGCATCCTTTTAAACTAAGAGTCTACCCATCGAGCTGTAAAAATTTTACTATGGGAGCAAACTGATCGGAGTAAAAAAAAAATTTGCTTTTGCATACATTTGAGTCGAGTAGGCATAACAGTTTAGTATGGAACAGCAGATTTTTTGTTTGCTCCGATCGGTTTGCTTCCATATTAAAATTTTTACAGCTCGATGGGTAGACTCTTAGTTTAAAAGGATGCTAATGATATCAATTTCACCCTGTAGACAAAGCAGCAAAAGCTATCTTCGCACTTGATTATTAAAGAACTTTTCTATTATAAAATATCTCTATTTCTGCTTTACCTAGAAATTCTCATAACAGAATATTATTATCAATAAAGGGAATTCAATTTGTGAGCCGAGTAGGAAGAAAGCTTCTCAGCGTCGCTAGGCAACCGAGACGCCATCTTTGATTCTTTCTTTATGTTTACAGAGTATCGTTTTATATTTTTAGTAAACACGTTTTGATCTTTAGTTGTGTTTTGTTGCTGGGTTAAATTTTGGGGCCATTCCACGGTAGCTATCGCATGATGAAGTGTCAAAGCCGCCCCCTTCCCCTTCCCCCCAATCGTTAAAAGTAATTATTATGTACCGAAGACCATCATCAATTCATCAGTGAGCGTCGGTGGCGCGTTGCGGAGAGGTATGGACACCCAATTATAGGGGTCCAGGTTCGAATCCGCACGGACAACATGCTATGTAATAATGAGTTTTTCTAACTTATGTACGTAATAGCGACTGCTCTTAAACGATGAAGGAAAACATCGTGATGAAACCTGCAAACGCTGAAGAATAAATTCTGATGCATATGTGAAGTCTACCAATCCGCATTGGGCACGCGTGGTGGTTTAATGCCCATGCTCCCTAAGGGTAGGCCTGTGCCCTGCAGTAAAATAATAAAATAAATAACGTTCTCAGGCACATACATTGTAACGATCCCAAGCAAGCACTATAAGGCTGTTTATAATGGAAACCATACAACAACGGCACAAACATATAAACATCCATCCGAACCGGGATTCGAACCCAGGACCCTGGTTTGGCAGTGGGACGTTTATGGGCTGATGATGATGAAAGACCATCAAACACAGAAAAAGAAATTACACCAAATGTGCTAAAGATCCTACAGTAAAATTATGCACCTATTTGTTTGGTGAACGAAATGTGATTCAAGTGAAAGTTTACACAGGGGTTCATACAACCGCCGCGCGGGTTGCCTAGCAAAATCGTGCCCCAAGTACAGTGCGACCAGGAAAATAATTCCGATCGTCAATCTTCGTTTGCGCAGAGCAGGACTGAGTCTCCGACAAAACCCGAAGTCATTTAGTAATCAAAGGGTGCAAAGTCGGATAGCAGCGGAAAGGGTGCGAAAACAAATTAGCCAATAGCGTAAACGGATTGAAGGTGGCACATCCTGATTGGTCGATATAATTTCGCGCGCTTTTAAAATTTGTCAACTGCGCATATACATCGGTAAGACTTATAAACCTGGTACAACTGTACCTTCACCATAATGATTATTTTAATACAATTTTTTCCACCTATTTGTTTGGGAAGTAAATAAGTTGCCATGGAAAGGAGACCGATCTAAAGAACTAGAAAAACTAAGGTTGGCACATCTCAGTTTGCCGCAACTCTAGGGTTGCCAGGTTCAAAGTTATTTTAACCCTAGAGTTGCAGCAGATTGAGATTTGGCAACCCTAGTTTTTTCCACTTCTTTAGATTGTTCTTCTTCCGAGTGTAACCGAAAACATCATGGTAAAGGTACTTGAGGCAAGATTTTGCTAGGCAACCCCTGTGTAAATTTTCACTTGAATCACATTTGCTTCCGTGGCGTGCTTTACTGCCTCCGTGGTCTAATGGTTAAGAGCATTGGCTCTCGACACGGAGATCGTGGGTTCGATTCCCACGTGGGACACCTAGCGAAATGTCACTATGTGCGTTTTTCCCCAGTTGGTTAGGACATTGCAGGCTGAATCACCTGATTGTCTGAAAAGAATAATGATCCGTGCTTCGGATGGCACGTTAAGCCGTTGGTCCCGGCGCTACTATCTCGGATGTTAGTAGTCGTTACATAAAAACCACGTCAGAGGCCGTAAGGCGTAGGCGGTCTGAAAAACTCTGATACCAGTGCTTGCTAGTTGCTGCCTATACGATAAGAAGAAGAAGATCACATTTCGTTCACCAAACAAATAGGTGAAAAAATTTACGGTTGGATCTTGAACAAAGAGAAGAGTAGTGATTTATAACACCCGAATTTTCTCCAAAAAAATCCACGTTTTATTTCACTCTACACGTATTGCTAATAGTTCATTTATGTACGGTATCTTTAAGTCTGGGTCTGAAATGGTCCCACCGCCACTCTTTTTCAAGGTGCTTAAGTTTCTCCCTAATAGCCCAGTCATTTTACGAAGTTTTGTTAGGAGAGGTAGGAAGTTATTATTAATTAGACTTTTAAACAGTAAGCGGCACCATTTAGTGACAAAAAGACTATCTGAAAACATATTAAAAAAAATTCGCTACGCAACATAAAAATCAAAATTGTGAGTCCCAGAAGGATTTTAAATTAATTCTATTAATATGCACTCATTTGAATTATATTTAACAATATAAATTATTTTTGAGCAATAAAATGGGCATTGAAATTTAAAAACTGGAGTACTGCTACCACCTGTGGCATGGCTCAGCCAAGTATCAACTTGCCGCACTCGACTTGGTTGAACGCAGAGCCAGGAGGCTCATTGGCGACAGTAGGCTGGTGGAGACCAAGCTTCATAGCCTATCCCACCGCCGCACCTGCCCGCCTAACCTGCTTGTCGGTCTTCTACAGATTGTACTTCGGTGAGTGTGCCCAAGAGCTACATGAGCTCATCCCGCCTTGACCTTTCTACTATCGGACTTCCAGACGCACCGTGGGATATCATACCCCTTTTTGGTTGACATACCACATATCCACACCAAGCGCCTTTCTGAATCTTTTATAATGCGCACAGCCAAGGAGTGGAACGCCCTGCCTGCGTCAGTATTTCCGAGTGCTTACAACCCAAATTCCTTTAAAGTACGAGTGAATAGGCTTCTTCTGGGTGAGCTCGCTACATCTTCGACCCCATCTTCGTCCTGAGGACTAGATTGAGGTCAAGAGCAAACCCATACGTAATAATAAAAAAAAACGGAGATTTTTATTAGAAATTACGAATGTATTTTTCAAAACCTTCAAGACAAAAATATTTACACCATGTTTGAAGTATGTATAATGGTAATGCGTTAGATATATGTGCAAAAAAAATTACGATCAAGTTTTTTAAAACGAGATAATAGCTAAATTTTAAAATTGGAACTGTTACTGACGTGATTTTTTTTTAATTTTGGTACATTTCTAAGCTCAAATTGGCTCTTCAATATTATACCGAAAAAAAAATCCCGGCTCAAACCGTAAAATTACTGGGCTAATGGTAAAGGTACTTGCGGCAAGATTTTGCTCGGCAACCCGGCGGCGTTGTATAAACCCCTGTACATACTTTCACGTGAATCACATTTCGTTCGCCAAACAAATAGATGCATAATTTTACGGTTGGATCTTGAACAAAGAGAAGAGTAGTGAAATTTATAACACCCGAATTTTCTCCAAAAAAATCCACGTTTTATTTCACACTACACGTATTGCTAATAGTTTCATTTATGTACGGTATCTCTATGTCTGGGTCTGAAATAGTCCCACCGCCTCTTCTTTCAACTAAAAGTGTTTATGTTTCTCCCTAAAACAGAAAGCTATTTTTAGCCCTCTTATATCTCCAAAACTTTTACCTCCGTCGTAATAGATATACAGCATCTATAGAGACGTTTAATCTGATATAATGGCTAAAGTTTGCTGGCATTTGGCCCAATGTGGCGGCAACACACACAATAATACGAAATGGCCGTAGATTATCTACTTTTGTTTTTGTGTTTGACTTTATATTAGAGTATTAACGTTGTTATTCTACGTAGACACTATCTCAGGGCCGCACGTACGCTATCATGCGTTTACGCACCTAACAACAGTATAAGGTCCGCCGGTACGCCACACAGGGCTCCCAGTAGATTTTTTATAATTACTCAGCCATCTCCGTGAAATTATACAAAATTGCCTTGCAGGATACAATCAGGGGTAAGTACAAAACATTCGAATCAAATAAAAAATGTATTTTTTATCATTTATCGAATAATTAGATTTTTTTAAGGTCAAAAATGTTTTTGCCAACTTTTTTTTAATCATTTTATTGGTTCAACTTAAGTAATACATCTTTCTATTATACACAACAATAAGGTCGAGATTCATGCTCGGATTCAGGTTCACAGACTTGTTTTAAGCGTAAGCTTGGTCTAAGTAAGGCCGAAAATATATGTATCTATGATTGTGACTGAGTAGCGGCTTTTAGGTAACTGGTCTGTGTTTGTTATTTAGTTTAATGCTTGTTTTGTATCAAATTATATATGAGTGTACAGGATACATATAGGATACAATCTACCACCCAATTATACAGTTTTTGTATCCAATTATACAATCTGGCAACCCTGCCGCCACATACGTACGGAATAAACCTGATTCAGAATTAGATTCCGGATGGAGTGTTGCCGCTTTCAGAGACTTTTTAACTAGATATATTGATTTTTAGACGTCTTAGGTGGCATTTTTTAAAGATTTACAGCCATACCAAACAAGTGATTTTTGAGAGTAGGCGTTGATGGAACGATACCGGTGCAGTTGCGACGAGGTTGCGGTATAGTTGCGAAATCGCCTACGCTCAAAAATCGCTTGTGTGATAATGGTTTTTGTATGCAGATTTTGTCGAATGTTAAAACTATCGATAGTCTTTTGATATAGTTCCATAATATTAAAATAAAATTTACAAATCAGTTTACTCTAGAGTAACCGGCGACTTAATCTAAGAATAAAATTTACTCGCGTTTGGTCGAATCGGGCCTTAATAACTTAAGCTGCGTGCGGTACATGATTTTTTTGTAAATAAAACGCATTGACACACGTCTATTCAAAAATAGTATTTATCCTTTGTCCTGAGATTATGTTCTCTTTGTTTTGAAAACATATAAATTCTGGCGTGTCAAATATGGTCTCAATTTATGCTACTGGTAAACCACCGAAGTAATCAGAGGGGGTGAGGTAGGAAATTGGTGGGAGGCAGGGAGTGTGATTATGTAGTACCTACTAGTACTTGATACCCTTTCTTATACTGTGGCCTAAGTGTACAATATTGTAATAATAAAAAACAGTTGAATTACGGATCTTAAGGTGGTTGCAGAGGGGTCGATTTTATACAAAACTTTGACGCAGAATACTCGTAGAGGGAATTAATATAAGTAACTTTGTATATATGGAAAAATAGTTTAGAAAATCTAGTTGCCGCGTCACAAATAATATTTGCAACTTATAAAATATTACGAAGATATAAAGTTTTGAAATTTTCAAAATTTTAAAAGCTTTATATCTTCGTAAATTGCAAATGTTATTTTTGACGCGGCAACTAGATTTTCTAAACTATTTTTCCATGTATAAAATATTACTTTTATTAGTTCCCTCTACGCGTATTGTGCGTCAAAGTTTTGTATAAAATTGACCCCTCTGCAACCGCCTTAAGGCCCGCTTGCGCCAACCAGGGTTATCGTTATTAACTCGGAACTAGACGCTGCTTTGGAATTAAATTATAATTATGTCTTGCACCATCCTGTTTTAGGGGCTAAACTTGTGTTATATTTAAACCACCGATGTGGTAGGTTTAAGTCACTAAACTACGTGCTAAATGTCAAAATTGAGGCAACAGCTGTTTTTACAGTTTTGTTGTAGGCTCGCGCAACTCTTTAACAAAAAAATGTTATATGAAACGTGCACCGACGCCATTTAATTCCTTTGAACGGTTTTATTGTTACAATAAAAGTAAGTTTAAGTTATAAGTATAAGTTTTCAAAATTTAATTGAATAAATATATTAATATTTGTATTTGTATGGTGCGTCAAAATTTTGTATAAATTGAAACCACCTTAACTATGAAGTAATCGATACTCTTTCTTATATTGTGTCTTAACGTTAAGTTTAACTTTAAATATTGTGAGCCTCTGAGCCTAAACAGAGTAAATTGATTTAAATGGCTCCTGTAACACATACGCACACATAAACTCACGCACACACCCCCACACACTCCCAGTACTCATGCACGCACACACTCACTCACGCACTCATTCACACACCCCCTCTCGTTCACGCTCACGCACACTCTAACTCACATATTTACACACACTCACGCACACACCCCCTCGCACACTTACTCACCCACATCCTCGCGTTACCAGACAAGCACTCATGCATGCAGTCACATATTCACGTCACGCACACTGTAACTAATTAAACTAACATAATATACTAACCAACTACACGGTGAAATTGATATCATTGTCATCCTTTTAAACTAAAAGTCTTCCCATCAAACTGAACAACTTTTAATATGTGAGCAAACAAATCGGAGCAAAAAAACAAATCAGCTGTTCCATACTAAACTGCAATGCCTACTCGACTCGTATGCAACAGCAGATTTTTTTGTTGCTCCGATCGATTTGCTCCCATAGTAAAAGTTGTTCAGTTTGATGGGTAGACTCTTAGTTTAAAAGGATGCTAATGATATCAATTTCACCCTGTATAATAAACAAAACTAACATTTCTTTCAACACGCATGCTAATTTTATAAAGTAACTTTTTTCCCTTTGCGTTAAGATGTGATAAGTGTCTCATCTCGTGTGTGAGATGTCATGTTACACTTGAGGACAGTTTCATACTGATTCTCAATGACGTACGACATACCGAGAAAAATCGAGATGTGCTGTACCATAAGAATAATTTATTTTATGGATGTGCCTCAGTCGTTGTTACTTTACGAATGCAAAAATAAGCTCTTATGATGGTTTTCTAGCATGCAGCATGTGTGGCTCTAGCTTGCCAACCCCGAGTAAACTACAAAAATCGGGACGTGCATCTGCCTTTGTTACTTTGCGTATGCAAAAACGAGCATGACGGTTTTCTCGTCTTGTCGCTATGTCATGCTAGCCCTAGTGAGTACCTTGTCAAGCGACTATGACATAATAATAATAGGTTCTATCTACGTTTCTGTTACAAAAACAAGTATTTTTTGGACACTTTATTGACAAGGGCCAAGCATTGACTGTCAGCTCAGAACATCGTTCCTAAAGCACAGTTAATAAGCGTGTATGATTGATTTGACAGTTAAGATTGTATCTATACACACGGCGACACATCAAGCTATACAAAACCAACGTAAGCTGGCCGCGCGTAGGTCGAGTAACGTATAACGTCGCGCGGCCAGCTTATGTTGGTTTTGTATAGCTTGATGTGTTGCCGTGTGTACCTACCAGGTAAAAATAGAAAAATTGTACAGGATAATTTCAATAGTCACCTACTTCTGAAAGTCTGTAACAGATAACGCACTCGCTCCCGATTTGGCGCGTTTTTTCCAATTTCGAACGTTTCTTTGCGTTATTGCGCTTCAGGAACGACGAACTTAACGCGCCTTATGTCAATGCGCGACAGCCTCTCGAGCCAGGGTCGACATCTATACCAATTTTTTCCATCTGTTCGCGATCGTCTAGACAAAGCGTGGCTAGAGGTAGATCACTGCGTAGCCCAATTTCTTACTGGACATGGTAACTTTAAGGGAAAGCTATTTTATTTTAAATTGGTTGCGTCACCTTTATGTGAATGTTCTGTTGACAGTAACGAGTTCGAACAGACCGCTCATCATATTCTTTGGGAGTGAGCTCTGGTACGCCGAGCGCCAGACCATGCTTGACTCAATAAAATCGTTTTCTGGTGTCCCTTACTACATGGATCTTGTTGCGACTAGGGATAACTTCCGTGCGTTCAGATGTTTTTGCCATACTTATTACTGGAAGCAAAATAGGTCATAGTTTCAGTACAATGTTAGGTTCCTATTGTTTTATTTTGTATTTTTGGTGCTTTTGCGGTCGTGTCTTCAACACTGCCATAAATGATCTCTTGAATTGGCTCTCTAATAGCCATGTTTTTTCCTTCTTATTGCTGTCTCCCGTTTGCAATGG
This sequence comes from Agonopterix arenella, assembly GCA_927399405.1. Classification (NCBI taxonomy): domain Eukaryota; kingdom Metazoa; phylum Arthropoda; class Insecta; order Lepidoptera; family Depressariidae; genus Agonopterix; species Agonopterix arenella. The sequence goes on along the minus strand of OV656716.1, from coordinate 3,149,337 downwards.
AGGGAAGTCGGATATTTCGTTTTCCTACTCCTCCTATCTTCTTTGATTAATTCATTGCGGGTTCCAAGACAGATTAGAGTCATCCCCCGGGCTCGCTGGACTTCATTGTCCAGTGTTGTGAATGGTCGCCACTGTTGATCCTGGCTTACAGGAGTTACAGCGGTGGGAATGTGTGGTAGGCCTATGCCCGAAAAAAAAAAAAAAAGAATGCGCGACAGCCTGTATCGCGTGCGGTACGCGGCGCAGCAGGTACTTGTCGCAGCTGTCAAACGCGAGTAAACAAAGGTGCACTGATACAGGGTGTAACTTTCAAGGTGTGTAATATTTATGAAGTCCCTTAAACTTGTTACTCATCAATAAAAAATAGGCACAAAAATAAAAATTTCGAATGAGTTTCATAATGAGGCACCGTTTTACCACATTCTTCTGTCTGTGGCATTTTGCTATCTTTCCGTATCCAAAGGGTGAAAACAGGACCCTTTTACTAAGCCTGCGTTGTCCGTCCGTCCGTCCGTTTGTCCTACCTATTTAGGGCTGTAACTTAGTAAGCTAGATAGATGAAATTGGGGTCAATTTGATACAAAACTTTGACGCAAAATATGCGTAGACGGTATTAATATAAGTAACTTTGTATATATGGAAAAATAGTTTAGAAAATCTAGATGCCGCGTCACAAATAACATTTGAAATTTATAAAATTATTACGAAGATATAAAGCTTTGAAATTTTTCATACAAAATTTTAAAAGCTTTATATCTTCGTAATTATATTATTAATAGCAAATGTTATTTGTGACGCGGCATCTAGATTTTCTAAACTGTTTTTCCATATATAAAATAGGTATTACTTTTATTAATTCCGTCTACGCGTATTGTGCGTCAAACTTTTGTATGGACTGAAACCACCTAAAGGCGGATTTGCTAACAAATAATTAAAATGTCAAAAAGTTTAAAGGGGTGCCTTATAAAAGGAACTAGTTTTTATCAACGTTCTTTCTTCTCGCTCCATCGTAAAAAGGTAATACATAAAAGCGTCAAACTTGGTGTGAAGTAACATATCAAATAATTAGCCCAGTCATTTTACGGTATGACAATTTTTTTTTAAATATCTTTTCAGATAGTCTTCTTGTCACTAAATGGTGCCGGTTACAGTTTAAAAGTCCAATTCATAATTACTTCCCACCCCTCCTAACAAAAGTCCGCAAAATGACTGGGCTAAATAAAAACCGGCCATGTGTGAGTCGGTCTCGTGCTAAAGATAAGATAAGATAAGATAAGATTTATTTGCACTGAAAAGGGTGTAGTTACAAGATATTACTATGGTTACAATTGAGTCCTCCTTATTCAACTATATACAAATAGCATGCAAAAGTATTTATTACAAATATACATTAATTTGGGATTATAATGTCAGAATTAAGAACTTTTAGATTGAATATAATGTCAAACGGACAAAATTTCTACAGTCACTACATAATAATACAATTTTTAATTTATAATACAATTAATCTCAGAAGATAGTCATTAACAGAATAAAATGTGTGCTGCAGTAGCCAATTATACAGACTCGTCTTAAACATATTGAACGGTAACTCTTTTATCGACTCTGGCACATTATTGTAAATAGTTATACACATAGAATAACAATTATTTTGAAACAGCGCAGATTTTGGACACACATCCATTACTAGTTTGTTAGAGTTACGGGTATTCCTAGGAAAAAATTCTTTTGCCGTTTTGAACAATTTAGAATTTTGTTTTACGAATTTTGCTACCTCAAAGATGTACAAACAAGCAAGCGGTAGAACATTTAGCTTCCTGAAAAGGGGGCGACAAGGTTCATCGGGGGGTACTCCACAAATAGCACGAATACACTTTTTTTGTGCTAGGAAGACTTTTGTAATATCGGGGCCGTTTCCCCAGACTATTAAGCAATATCTAAGCACCGATTCCACATAAGCGAAGTAAGCAGTAAGGGCCGTATTTTGTGTTGCTGTAGTTCTGAGCTTATACAACGCAAAGACAAATCTATTTATTTTTGAGAACACTTTATCTGAGTGTTCTTTCCATTTCAGGTCTTTATCTAGATCTATTCCCAAGAACGTTACAACAAAAGCTTCATGGAGTGTTTGATTATCATAACTAATGTTTAAGGATCGGTCACAATGTATCTTATTAAAATTTAAATAATTCGTTTTATTGATATTGACATGCAGATTATTATTATTTAGCCATTCAATTGTTGATGTAACTGTATTATTTATATTTATTTCGTGGTCATTTAATGTCATTTTCTTGTCAGTAGTAATTATTATAGAGATGTCATCTGCAAATAAAATACATTTATGGTCCGTTATGACTGGGAGGTCATTGATATACACTAAAAATAAAAGAGGTCCTAGCACGCTGCCCTGGGGCACACCGGATCGATTATATTCATATTGTGACTGGTACGTTCGCTTTATATTAAATTTGTCGAGTTTAGATATTTCAACGCATTGTGTTCTATTTTCCAAATACGTTTTGATCCAGTTTAAAGCCACACCTCTGACTCCATAATCTTCTAGTTTATGTAATAGTTGACTATAAGACACAAAATCGAAGGCCTTCGACATATCGAAAAATAAGGTCGTGGTGTAGTGTTGGTGGTTTTTACTTTGCAAAATACCATTCACTAGATTGAAAGCTGCTAGCGCAGTCGATTTCTGCTTTTGGAAACCGTATTGTTCCTGATTTATGATATTGTATTTTTCAAAGAATTTCGTTAATTTGCTATGCATTATCTTCTCAAAGATTTTGGAAAAAATTGGTATAAGTGTGATGGGGCGATAGTTTCCTACATCATCTCTGTCTCCCTTTTTATAGAGAGGTTTTACTACAGAGAGCTTTAATTTATCTGGAAAACAACCAGATTCCAAGGACAGATTGATCAGGTATGTCATGACAAAGCTGATTTCTTCTTTACACTCTTTTACAATTTTTGTACTTATGCCATCATAACCCTCAGAAGTTGTATTATTAAGTGTTTTTATTACAGTCAACAAGTCATTCTCATTTATTGGGTCAAGAAATATCGTGTTATTCAATTTAGCGTTATTCGTATTTTTAATACTATGATTTACTGGTTCTGTCAAGTTTATAAAGTAATTATTGAAAGAGTCTGCTATACCAGATGGGCTAAGTACAGTTTTACCTTTGTACTTTAATGTATTTATTTGGTGTTCATTACAAGCTTGGCCTGTTTCACTTTTTATGATTCTCCAGGTCGCTTTACAGACGTTCTTACTGTTTATTACAAATTTGCTGTTCGATTGTTTTTGTGCATGTCTTATACATTTCCGTAGCAGTTTCGAGTAGCGTTGGTATTTGTATCTGTGTTCGTCTGATTTGTACCTGTAAAAGTTTTTCCTTAGTAGTTGTTTATTTTTACAACTAATCTTAAGACCCTTCGTAATCCATGAAATTTTTCTGTTAACGTGTATCCTTTTTTTGATTTGTGGAAAGCACAGTTTATATAAGAAACCGAAAAGATCATAAAATATATTAAAGGCTCTATTGATATTATTTTCTTCGTAGACTTTAGAGAACGAGAGACACTTTAAGTGATTTTTGAATATTAATAAATTCGCTGGCGAGTAGCATCGCTTGTATTGGAAGATCTTCTCAGGTATTGGTTTTTTATTACTTATTTTACATGTAAGTAACTGTGCTGTATTGTGATCTGAGAGCCATACAGGAAGCAAGGACCCTTTTGCGTCAACAATATTACTAATTATATGGTCTAAACACGAATTTATTCGGGTAGGTTGAGTAATATGCAATGTCAATTTGTAATTATCTATTATATTCATTAGGCTAGCACTAATACTATTGTCTACAAGTGTGTTTATATTAATGTCACCCGCTATTATAATTTTTTTCTTACTATATTTTCTAAATAACCTATTAAGCATTTTGTCAAAATTGTCAAAGAACGGTTCAACATATCTCTTCCCTTTTGGTGGGGTTCTATATAGAGCAACTATGATCATGTTGAAAGCCACAACTTCAATAGCACAACACTCGAAAATACTTTTTATTGCTAAATCTTCTAACATGCTTAGTTTTTTATATATTATTCCTTTTTTTACACATATACAAGAGCCTCCTTTTTTTTTGTTCCTAGAGTAGCAAGTCGCGATCTCATAGTTATGAAACTGTATGCTTTGCTCTTCACCGGACTTTATGTTTGTTTCAGAGAAACACAAAACATCTGGTTCAATATCAGGGTATAGGTTGGAGAGCGTTATTTCTATTATATCTTTTTTTGAACGTAAACCGTTAATATTTTGATGTAAAAGTGTAAATTTATTAATTGTGGGAACGAAAAAACTGGCTATTTCCTTGGCTAGAACTATTTGCGTGTGTATCCAGTTCCTGTGTTTTTTTTATAATAGGAAAATAGTAAGGTATTGTTCCTTTTTTATTCTGACTCTTCGGAACATTTTCCGAATGTGGAATTATGTTTTCTGCAGAAATGCGCTTAAAATAATACGGTATTGTACCTTTCTTATCCTGATAGTTTATTATCCGATCAGTAATATTATTCGCTTGCGGAATGCACATTTTATCGGTAGGAGTACGTTTATTGTAACCTAAAAATTTCTCACAGTAGTCCGCCTGATCGATCACGTAGTTTAATTCTTTGCATAAATCTATAATTTTTTTCCTAGGTACCACACAATTATAATTAAAATTAATGAAAGTGCAGTTAGTAAAATTGTTTGAAAGCAATTTAAGCATATCATTAATTTTGTTTTCATTTAAGCATGCATTTTTTTGTGTACTTAAGAGTAAGACAGGGCAAGTCGTTAATGTTGTTAAGCACTGACAAAGGTCGATGAAGATTTTTGATGGATTTGTATCGTGTTGGCCCACCGATAGTATAATACAATCATTCGCCGTATAATCTAATGATTTACATGATTGCAATATTTCTTCCGTAGAAGCATCGGGTTTCGTGAAGGAACTTATTTGATATTTTTCGTATGGGCTATTTATGCGGGATTTTATTAATGCCGCTGCCAATCCTTTGCATTGTTTTCCTCCTACGATGAATATTTTTCTAGGACGAGTTGACATACTGTTGGCGCCATCTGTTGGCGCAGAAGGTGATAATCTTGTACCGTCGCTGTTGATGTGGCTAGCTTTGGTATCATGCTTTAACTGTCGATCAATGCTTTTCTTATCTTTCTCGGCAGGTGGCGCATCGTTCGATTGATTGCAATCCAATTGCGGAGTAGTTGGTTTTGATTTTGATGGTAATATTTTTGGGTGTTCTTGGTTGACACTAGAGAGGTCCTTTTCCAAATACGAAGATTTTAGGGATTAAAGGTTTAGGAGAATTTTTTTCGTCAGTTAATAAGTAGTGTGGTGGTGTTGTAGAACGGAACTCTCGGTCCGTGAATCCGACTCGCACTTGACCGGTTTTTGTTTCTAGCAAGTTAGCTAGGGTATTAAAGAACATTTTGCCCCCAGCTTCGTCTCTCAATCTCTGTAGACATCACCCCACCGTCCAACTAATGAAGACGAGTGGCCTTACAAGGGTACGGTCATAGTGTAATAAAAACGACTAGTGGTGAAGCTCAGCGGTCGCGGCGGGTCTATGCTCGAACGTGAGCCTTGCTACAACTGCCTACAATAAAGTTGACAGTTGTAGCAATGTCTTTGACCACCCCGAACGGAATTATGGTCGTGAGTATTTGTATGTTATTTGAATACTTCTATCCATCTATCTATAACGTGACACCTCTTTCCCAGTGAGGTAGGCAGAGACCAGGGCGCACCACTTACTACGATGCTTAGATACCTCTTTTGCGTCATCCACATCCATAGATCTCTTCATACATGCCCGTCGGTTGAATACTTTGTTTTTAATTTTTAACCTCTATTTTTATATTTTTCAATAACGGCCCTTTTATTTGAATTTTTTGACACTGGGCAGTAGTATTATAACGAAGTGGTAAAATTTACAAATGGCGCTCCTTTGAACTGGTCTGTAACAAGAAGTTGTCGAATCCAGAACAGAGACAGTCGCGCTAAATAAATTGCAACTGAACCATATTTGGACCGCATGCGAACCACAACTTTTTACACATTCGGTAATGCGCTATTCATTTGACAGCCGTAAGAGCCGTTTTGACAGATCGGTTAAACGTTAAAGGCTGTCACATAGAGTTTAGCGCGATGCGGAATTCAGCAAAGTTGAATAGTAATTGGATTCGAATGTGATTAGAACTGAAATGGACGATGGCCCATCTCACATCGTGCCCAGCGTGCCCTGACACCTGCACGCAGGAGGAGCTCATGACCGCTAGCAACAGGGGCAGTATGGATATCGGTTGCCCAATTCTGGCAATCTACTATTTATTAGCGACTTTGTTCAGAATTTGAAGTCGACACGATAAGGAAGCAAGAACTGAAATTGGATTAGGATTGAACTTGGATGTTTTAAATTAGCGCGATCGCCCCCCTGATCATATCTAGAAGAAGGCATTTTAAGAAATGGGCATTGACAGAATGAACAGTGCGGGGGACGGGGCACCGGCAATGAATTCCCGCAAGCAAGTCGGTACCGGGGCGCGCTTCCCCGCACACCGCGCTCGATTGACCTATGACCAACCACTGAGCTTCACCACTAGTGATTTTTATTAGACTATGGTACGGTAGAGAAGGCATTAATATCTATTATATTGTAAGCTTCTCACAATGTGGTAGAAACTTCGATGTTTGGACGTTTGAATTGGAATTAAAGATCTGTAAATCGATAAAGAAACTAGCGTCGTTGTTTCTACTATTCGTAGATGAGATTCTGACCTACAGGGCTAGCATGCGATCCACGACAAAGCGACAAAACGAGAAAAACGTCATCCGCTCTCTTTTTGGAACATGTAAAATAACAAAGATGGAGGCACGTAATTTTGTCAATGAGCGTTTTTCTTTTGGTTTTCTCGGGGATCGATAGATAGCGCTACGGTCTGCGCGAATAAAGGTCATAACATAATTTCAAAATGTGTTCCTTTAAAATAAAAAAGAGGGAAACAATGATCAAAATTATTGGAATATTTCATTGCTGTATGGGATCGATCCCTTGGCCTTTGAAAAAAAGGCAGGCACAGTCCTCGCCACAGAACATTATAAGAGGAGTTAGAAGTGCAAAGTAGGCGTGGAACGTGTCGCCACAGGTTATGCAATGATTTGCATAACACCATAAGGCGCGCGGCGTGGTGTGAACGAGAGGGCATGAGTAATTGTAGCAGCGTGAGCGGGAAGACAAGCAAAAGCGGTACTTTGCATTTCTAACCCCTCTTATAATGTTCTGTGGTCCTCGCGAACGCCTCATGAACATGTCATTCACAATGGAGCCAATACAACATCGAGAAAAAAAATCTGCTCTTCCATACAATACTGTAAAACCTACTCGAGCTAAATGTATGGGACAAAAGATTTTTTTTTCGCGATTTCGATGTTTGTCCCATAGTGAAAGTAGTTCAGTTTGATGGTCTCAACCACCCCCTTAAAAGTTTTTAATATTTATTTTTACTTTTGTAACACCCTGTACAGGGTGTAACAAAACACCATATACCAAATGTCGAAACTTTAGAATTATCAAACTGAACAACTTTTAAAATGGAGCCAACTTCAAAAAAAAAATCTTCAGCTTCATACAAAATTGCTTTACCGAAACGTAATTCCATCCAGTGCCTTCTCTATCTAATCTAGACTTTTCTGTAATACCCTGTATAGGATGTGATGCATACCCTACGTATGCATGTTACATTACGTAGGTATACAGGGTGTGAACTTACACTTTTTTTTCATTATATCAAAGTTGGTCCCAATGTAGAAAGTTGTTCAGTTTGATGGTCAAAACTCTAAACCTGCACCGTTCAAGTGTGTAAAGCATTTAAGTTAAAACCCCTTATATACAGGGTGTCCCGTAAACTGACGTCAGGCCGGCGGATGCTGATAGGTTAGGTCATGGCTTGGGTGTCCCGTAAACTGACGTCAGCCCGGCGGATGCTGATAGGTTAGGTCATGGCTTGGGTGTCCCGTAAACTGACGTCAGCCCGGCGGATGCTGATAGGTTAGGTCATGGCTTGGGTGCCCCTAAACTGACGTCAGCCCGGCGGATGCTGATAGGTTAGGTCATGGCTTGGGTGTCCCGTAAACTGACGTCAGCCCGGCGGATGCTGATAGGTTAGGTCATGGCTTGGGTGCCCCTAAACTGACGTCAGCCCGGCGGATGCTGATAGGTTAGGTCATGGCTTGGGTGTCCCGAAAGCTGACGTCAGCCCGGCGGATGCTGATCGGTTAGGTCATGACTAAGCAGAATATCAAAATTTTACTTTAGTAAAAGCGTCTTAGTTTTCGAGATATTGACAGTTTTAACACAGATACTGCATAGAACATTTGTAGCCGTGGCACTCAAAATAGTGACTAAGGTAAAAAGTTCCACGAATTTCATAAAACTGTCCTTATCTCGAAAACTACCCAACTAACAATTTATTCGTATAGGTGTCGTATTGTCGAACATTAGACGCATAAAGCACCACTATATGACGAAATTACCGTAATATAACTTTTATAAGTCAAAATAGTCATAAAAATGGGGGCCTAATACGACCAAATTGTTTGCTGGGTACGAACCTTTTCCTAAAGTAAAATGTTGACGGATTGATTGATTGACTAACTTTTTTTTTCAATTTTTTTTATTTTAATATATTCTGGTTAGGCATGAACTAACCTATCAGCATCCACCGGGTTGACGTCGGTTTACGGGACACCCTGTATATTCGTTTATATCATATATGAATAAAGAAGGATTAAGGCTGGGCCACACAGAGTGCAGCTGCAGAATGGGTGCAAACCGGCTGCAGGCCGGCAGTATTTGTAAACTATGGAATTATATGCGAGGTGTCACACTGAATGCAGTCCGGCGCGGCTGCGAAACAGCTGCGGAACGGTAGCCGCAGTGTGACACCTCGCATATAATTCCATAGTTTACAACTACTGCCGGTCTGCAGCTGGTCTGCACCCGTTCTGCAGCTGCACTCTGTGTGGCCCAGCCTTTAGTCGTGTTTTATTCAAAAGCACTCAAAGCTTGGTCTCTGTAGAACACCTGGAATTATATTCGTATTCAAATCCTTACCACAAAGGAATGGTAATGGAACTCAATACAACATACAAAACCTTTGAGACCTTTGATCTGCGTTCTATATAAGGATATACTCTACTCTACGTTTACGCGTGGTTTTACGATGCAATAGAACAAAATACGTGACGTGAACATTCATTGTTTTGATAATTTGAGCGCTGTTGGTGTTGGCTTGCACCAAAAATTATTTAGGCTAAAACATTTTTCATCTAAACTATTATAAAACTGTAACAGGAAGTGTGTCTGTACATTTAAGATATTAACAAAAAAAAAAGTTACGATATGGTTTTTAGGTGTCCCTGATTCCATATCAGCAATTTTTGGATTTTTTGTTTGTCTGTTTGTTTGTTTGTGTGTTTGTTTGTTTGAACGAGCATCACGCAAAAACTACTGAACCGATTTTGATGAAACATTTTTTGTTTGATAGCTAATTATCTGACTTAAAATCTAGTATATAATTTGTGCGGACAAAGTCGCGTGTTAACGCTCGTAAATAATAAAAGTTAAATTAGCATGAGCATAATATGCTCATGACTATTTTCCCCGAGGACTAGTCAGAGATATTCTGAAATCTCAGAACATTCTTGACAATGTTACTCTATGTAATGCAATATTGTATTTAAATTGTAAGTACTTTGTATATTTCATTTTGTTTAAAAGATGTGTGTTGTAGAGTTTTTGGCCGCATCTTCTCTCAACGGAACACCTTCCGACGCGGTGGTAGAGTAAAAAAATGACGTCAAAAAGCTATCTATGTGATATTATTTTGAATAAAAAATTATGATTTTTTATTTTTTTTTGACATCCACGTTTCACTAGAAATACCGAAACTCTGTCCAGTGTGACGGGGAGTGAGCCCGTCGCCCGCCACTTTAAAAAAAAAGTTAAATTCAATTAACAAAAACCGGCCAAGTACGAGTCAGGACTCGGACAATTAGTGTTCCGTACTACAAGTTGTTTAACATAGGTCATTGATGACAACCACTTTAAATTGACATTAACTTAGTATGTGGTCACATAGTAACTGAAGACTATTTTACACTTTTGGTAGTTGTTTGGGTATAAAAAAAAAAACTATCCAAGTTAGTGCCACCCAGATAATTTTCCCGCCCCGTCTACACGTTATTTTCTGATGTTCATGATTTCTTCGTCTTATACGATTTTATACGTCTGTATTTTGCATGAATCTAGAATAAATGCGGTTGACTGTGGTGTTACTTTGAATGACCGGTTACGGAATAGTGTGATTAGAGAAAGATGTGGTATGAAAGAAGATGTAGTGACTACGATTGAAAAAGGTATGTTGAGGTGGTTTGGCCATGTGGAAAGAATGAGCGAAAGTAGGTTGACGTATGAAATTTACAAGGCAAGTGTGAATGGAATGGTTGAAAGGGGTCGCCCTAGGCGCACGTATGCTGACCAAATCGGATGCGTACTGAAGAAGGGCCAAATAAAATGTACCCGGAACCGACGAGCTTGTATGAAGAAACTTATGGATGTTGAGGAAGCTAAAGATGTCTGTCAGAATCCGTAGCATGTGGCGATCTGTTGTCTCTGCCTACCCCAGTAGTGGGACATAGGCGTGAGCATATGTATGTATGTATGTACGTATGTATGTATGTATGTATGTATTTTTTGAAATAGAGATGGGGACAGCAATTTCTCGGATTTAATTGAAAATTTTGCTTAACAAAGTTTTATTAAAAATTTTGAAAACCAAATTTCTGGACTCGTATTTTCATAAGCTTTCAATTGATACCACACACATTTTGGTATTAGACCAGCGATTGCTATATCTGTGCCAAGTTTCAGCTTCCTATGTCTTACGGCCTTTGAGAAAAATGCCTGTGACAGACAGACGGACGGACGAACGGACGAACGAACGGACGAACGGACGGACGGACGGACGGACAGACACCGAGCTGATTCCATAAGTGTCCCTTTTTGCCAACTTTGGTACGGAACCCTGAAAACTGATTATGTCACCTTTGATTGTTTTAGCCATATTAAACATAACCAGTGTAATAATAATAAATTAAATCAGCATAATTATTATAAGATCTAGTTTAAGAAAAGCCACCCTCTTTTCGCGGCAGTCGGTTAAGACATAAAGTAAACCACAGCCGCAAACAATCGAGTAAGTAATTCATACGCTCGACGGTTATCAAGTCCCGCTGTTATAAAGCAAGCCTTAGGTTTGTGTTTTACTGGGTGGAAAGTTCTTAAGACAGAATAAAAACCGGCCAAGTGTGAGTCGGACTCGCGCACGGATGGCTCCACCTTACAATGTTACCAAAAATGTGTTTTCTCTGGTATCCTTTGCGCAAACCCGACATTACCTGCCGTCTTTGACTACTTATATAGGGACTACTTACGCGTGTAATTCTACGAACAAACATTTCTGCCACTTTTTGAGGGGGGCGAGGTAACACGAAATCCGCAACTTTATATTTTATTCCTCATAACTTTAGATTTTAATGTTGAACGTTAAAAATCATGAAAAGAAGACTCGTATGAACCGCAAACGTTCTAAGTTCGAAATTATTGTTTCGCAATTATAGGCTGTCTCGTTTAGTGATAAGGTATAAAATTGAATGTAAATGCACATGATCAATTAATCTTATACCGTGGCAGAGGGGAAATGCTACCGCAAGGCTAGTCCTTATAATAAATAGTCAAAGCCTGCCGTACATTTTGCCTTTGCTGTATAATCACAACAAGTTTGACGCATCTTGTTTGTATCTAAACTATTATAAAACTGTAACGGAAAGTGTGTCTGTACACTGAAGATATTAACAAAAAAAAAGTTACAATTTGGTTTTTAGGTGTCCCTGATTCCATATCAGCTTTTTTGCTTTTTTTTCAGCTTTTTTGCTTTTATATCAGCTTTTTATCAGATTTTTTGTCTGTGTTTTTGTTTGTTTGTTTGTTTGATCGAGCATCACGCGAAAACTACTCAACCGATTTTGATGAAACTTTTTTGTTTAAAATTACCGGCTGCTCTCAAACGGTGAAGGAAAACATAGTAAGGAAACGCATTCGCTGAAGAAGAAATTCCGATGCGTATTGTGTAATCTACCAATCGCAGCATTCGGCATTGGGCACGCGTGATGGTCTAACTCCCATACACTCTCCTTGAGGGTAGGCCTGTGCCCTGCAGTGGGACGTATATAGGCCGATAAGTGTGTATGTATATATAGTTTTTACGATAGAGCAAAAAACAAAAAGCTTCGGAAAAACACGTTTCAGACGCGTCCATAAAAATAGGGATCATACAGGATCAATTTTATATAACTTCAGCATGTATTCTAGTCATTAAACTGAACAACTTTCATTATGGACCCAACTTCGAAATCGCGAAAATCAGCTGTCTCATACAAAACTGCAGTACCTATTCGACTCAAATGTATGGGACAGCTGTTTTTTTCGCGATTTCGAAGTTGGCTTCGTAGTGAAAGTTGTTCAGTTTGATGAGTAGAATACATGCTGAAGTTATCCGCAGTGATATAAAATTTACCCCGTATAATGATTGTTTAACTACTTATACTAAGTTCAAATCGTATATTTCACTAAGGCCAGATTCGACCAAACGCGAGTAAATTTTATTCTTAGATTAAGTCGCCGGTTACTCTAGAGTAAACTGATTTTGCGTTTTACCAACCCTAATCTATGGATAAGTTGAGAATAAATTTTACACGGCCAATTTTGACGGTGTTAAGCTTATACCGAGGCTTATAATGAAATGTCAATGTCACATCTATCTATACTATTATAAAACTGTAACAGGAAGTTTGTCTGTACATTGAAGATATTAACAAAAAAAAAGTTACGATATGGTTTTTAGGTGTCCCTGATTCCATTTCACCAATTTTTGGATTTTTTTGTCTGTCTGTTTGTTTGTGTGTTTGTTTGTGTGTTTGTTTGTTTGTTTGTTTGTTTGTTTGAACGAGTATCACGCAAAAACTACAGAACCGATTTTGATGAAACTTTTTTTGTTTGATAGCTTATGATCTGACTTAAAATCTGGTATATAATTTGTGCGGACGAAGTCGCGGGTTAACGCTCGTAATTAAATAAATTACAATAAAAAGAAATCAAACTCATTAAAACTGTATAGCCTCAAATTGCAGTACGGATACAACGACCTCTTTCTTTAGGTGGATTATACATTCGTTCTTTTAGTAAGGGTTTAGTGTGGTAGAAGACAAAAGAAGTTATTTCGGAGTAAACACTAGAAGTAAAAATTGTTCCTTGTATAGTTACTCTTCTATAAATAAAAGTTTGGTCGAATCCGGCCTTAGTGTGCCTTAAACTTAATGTTATAAGGAAAATGAACCGAATTCACTGACTTTATACCTTCCTACTCATCATGGTAAGTTCATTTTCCAGTGTATTAAACGAAGTCGACCCAGTGATATTTCGGTGACCCAGTTCAGCAACGTAATTTACTTTATTAATTTACTTTTATTCAAGGTTACTACTTTGTTCTTATTGAAAGTTCTTATTTTTACAAAATTTTTTAATTAATGGACTTTTGCTTGTGCGTATGGAGGTGTTACTTGGGAATGTTCCACCATTGAAAATGTATGATCTTCCACCAGGCTATGTGTGAAGCTTGGGGACCGGCCGTGGTCCAACAGTTCTTAGTTGGACCTTGTATATGTATCGAATCTCTGTGATTATTTCTCTTGCGCGATGTATGTCTTGCATTCGATTGTGAACCTTATTTTTGTAATAGGTTACGAGTTACGTATTCAAGGTGAACGTTGTCTTTGTATGGAGCATATTTCCGAGAGCGACGGTATCGCCATCTGTTGGCATCTTTGCTAACTTGTGGGTGCCGACAATATCTGTAGCAAGTCCCCACATGCGTTAGCATTGCATTTCCAACTTTGGCAAGTAGTTTATGGTATCTATCCCAATCTCAGGAATAATTTTTGATCAAAAACAAGATGACTGTGAAACCTCGTGGCAAGATAAATCACAAACAGCGCGAACACCATGAAACCGCTCGCGGCAAAACATGCAACGTAACTGAATCTTAAAAGAATGTTTATGACAACTTCAGGTATTATTCATTGAAAATTTGGACTATACTGATGTAATGGCTGGGTAGTTTAATTGGTCGATAGCACAGCCCCAAATTGGCAAGTTGCGGATTCAAGTCCCGTCCGAGACTAATGTTTCAATGTTCAATTTGATTATTCATTGAAGTTCGATGTTTAGAACATTTTTCGATAATGTTGATAGACTTATATGGAGGTGCTACTGGGAATGTTCCTCCATTGAAAAGGGAAGATCTTCCACCAGGCTATGTGTGAAGCCTGGGGACCGGCCGTCGTCCAACAGTTCTTAGTTAGACCTTGTATTGTATATAATTATCGAATCACTGTGATTATTTCTCTTGCGCGATTCATGTCTTGTATATTAAGCTTGTATACGATTGTGAACCTTATGTGTAGCGGCTAACGGGTTACCAATGTGACTTGGCTAGGTGTCTTACGTGCATATTCGCGAGTGCGACCGTAGCTCTATCTGTTGGCTTCTTTGCTATAACTTGTGGGTGTTGACATCTGTGTCAAGTCCCCACAGACTTCCTATTTCCGGCTTAGACCACCCCAGTTGTTTCTGTGGGTGTCGCATGTCGTACGAGGCGACTAAAAGATTAGGGTTTCTTATGAAGTGTATTTGTGGGCGGAAGACTAGCCACCTATTAACATGTAATTTCATCCTGAAACCTTTGTTACTGCCGACTGCCTTCAAACGGTGAATGAAAACATCGTGAGGAAACCTGCATAAGCTGAAGAAGAAATTCTGAGGCGCATGTGAGTCTACTAATCCGCATTGTGTGGTGGACTAACGCCCATAGACTTGCGGGTAAGCCTTCGCTCTGCAGTGGGACGTACCTATACAGGGAGTTACAAAAGTAAAAAAAAATTTTTAAACTTTTAAGGGGATTGTGTAGTTAGACCATCACACAGAATAACTTTCGCTATGGGACCAACATAGAAATCGAGAAAAAAAATCAGCTGTCCCATACATTTAGCTCGAGACGGCTCGAGTAGATTTGTAGTTTAGAATGGAACATTAGATTTTTTTTCGCAATTTCGATATTAATTCCATAGTAAAAGTTTTTAAGTTTGATGGTCTTAACCCACCTCTTAAATTTTGTATTTTTGTAACACCTTGTATACAGGATGTAAGGGACAGTCATCCACAGACTGAAACGGTGAACTCCGACCATCAAAGTGAACAACTTTCTCTATGAAGCCTACATCAGGAAACGCGAAAAAAATCAGCTTCAACAAAAATCAGCAACTAATAAAAAGGGCAGACACGGCGTAAACTTAGTAGGTACAATACAACCAGGAAAATAATTCCACTCGTCAATCTTCATTTGCGCAGAGCAGTGCAAAATCGGGTATGTTTCTTTGAATGATGAATCAGATGTTTTTGGCATACTTATTACTGGAAGTAAAATAGGTCATAGTTTCAGTACAATAATGGTAGGTTCCTATTGTTTTATTTTATTTCGTATTTTTGGTGCTTTTGCGGTAGTGTCTTCAACACTGCTTAATCTTTATTTTAATATAATTATTTTTAATTACGTGTAGCACTTAGCTATACTCGTAAACAGCCGTTTATCTGTCGAGATTTGACAGCTGTCACTTGACACCTGTCATTCGGGATTACTTAGCAATTTTGAGATTATATAGAAGGTCAGCTGGCTTGTAACGAATTGGTTCTTCCTTTGTTTTCGGAATTATAAAAGTTTTAAGTATACAGTCCGCTTTATCATTTCGTCTAGTTTTCCCTATAAGGTATCTAGATAGGGCACTAGAGATCTTTACAACTGCCATAAATGATCTCTGGAATTGGCTCTCTAATAGCCATGTTTTATCCTTCTTATTGCTGTCTCCCGTTTGCAATGGAGGGAAGTCGGATATTTCGTGTTCCTGCTCCTCCTATCTTCTTTGATTAATTCATTGCGGGTTCCAAGACAGATTAGAGTCATCCCACGGGCTCGCTGGACTTCATTGTTCAGTGTTGTGAATGGTCGCCGCTGTTGATCCTGGCTTATAGCCCAGTCATTTTACGGTTTGAGCCGGAACTAATTAGTAATCGACATTTTTTTTTTGGTATAATATTGAAGAGCCAATTTGAGCCTAGAAATGTACCAAAATTAAAAAAAAATCACGTTCCAATTTTAAAATCTAGTTAAGTATTATTTCGTTCTAAAAAACCTGATGGTAATTTTTTTTTGCACATATTTTTTCCTGCTTAGAAGGTTTTG
This sequence comes from Agonopterix arenella, assembly GCA_927399405.1. Lineage (NCBI taxonomy): Eukaryota > Metazoa > Arthropoda > Insecta > Lepidoptera > Depressariidae > Agonopterix > Agonopterix arenella. The sequence continues at coordinate 3,132,848 of OV656716.1, read as the reverse complement.
AAAAATACATTCATATTTTCTAATAAATACCTCATTTTTTAAATTTCATTGTCTATTTTATTGCTCAAAAATAATTTATATTGTTAAATCTAAGTCAAATGAGTGCATTGGTATTAATATTTATAATTTAAAATCCTTCTGGGACACAAAATTTTGATTTCTATGTTGCGTAGCGAATTTTTTTTTTTTAATATTCTTTAATATAGCCCTTTTGTCACTTAATGGTTCCGGTTACAGTTTAAAAGTCCAATTAGTAATTACTTCCTACCCCGCCTAACAAAACTCCGTAAAATGACTGGGCTATTACAGGAGTTACACCGGTGGGAATGTGTGGTGGGCCTATGCCCGTTTTAAAAAACTGCACATCGCAGATCGGTGAGACTTATAGTGGTTGAATCTTTCTAGCTTATAAACCTGGTACTCCTGTAGGTAATAGGGTCTCGTTGCCACCATTTGGGTATGGACCCCTAAAAATGAAGCTTTAATACAGGGTGCTCTATTTTACGAGATAATAAATGGTAATATAAGCTGTGGCCTGTCAAAAGCGTCGGCACGCAATCTGTATTCATGGTCAATTTATATGTTTATGGAGCTCCGAACCTTTAACCCACATAATGAGGCTTTACTATGGCTTAGTATAGTGTGCAGGATAAGGAGAGGATGATGTTTATAATATTGAGATTAATAGGGCGTGAGTAGGCATCCGACTTAGGTTCGACACATAATAAATAATAATAATCTATACTATTATAAAACTGTAACAGGAAGTTTGTCTGTACATTGAAGATATTAACAAAAAAAAAGTTACGATATGGTTTTTAGGTGTCCCTGATTCCATTTCACCAATTTTTGGATTTTTGTCTGTCTGTTTGTTTGTGTGTTTGTTTGGGTGTTTGTTTGGGTGTTTGTTTGTTTGTTTGAACGAGCATCACGCAAAAAGTACTGAACCGATTTTGATGAAACTTTTTTTGTTTGATAGCTTATGATCTGACTTAAAATCTGGTATATAATTTGTGCGGACGAAGTCGCGGGTTAACGCTCGTAATAAAATAAATTTATTGTTTCACAAAAAAACAAGTATTACAAAAAACTTAGTCATAATAGAGTACACATTAGGTTTACAAAACAGATGTCCGCTGATACTCAAAAAAGAAACCTGTCCTTTGAGTACCAGCAACCTTCCAGTAGCACAGACAAACTACATGAGTTTTAGTAATCCAAATAATAAGAAGAACATAACTTAGAGAATATAACTTCAACAGGTTATACAAGGTAATCCTACCCCAAAGAGAGGACTGGAACGGGAATACCCCACAATCCTTCAGCGCTGGAGATGTCGTCTGGTTTACAGATGGCTCCAGGAAGGACAACCGTGCTGGAGCTGGAATATGTGGCGGCAATCCAAGAATTAAAAAGGCGATTCACCTTGGACAGCATGCCACAGTATTCCAGACTGAAATGTACGCTATCATAGATTGCGTACATGAGAATCTGAAAAGATGCCCAAAGGGGAAACATATTGTTATTTTATCAGATAGCCAGGCTGCTCTAAAAGCGCTAGGATCTGATGAAATAGAGTCGAAACTAACATTAGAATGTGCCCGAGCACTCAACCAGCTAGGACGGACAAACTCTGTCACCCTAGGCTGGGTGCCCGGACACTGCGGTATTGATGGAAATGAGGCTGCTGACGAGCTGGCACGAAGAGGGGCGGAAGAGGACGCCATAGGCCCCGAGCCTTATTGCGGCATCTCCCGCAACACCTCTAGACGTGTGCTAAAGAAATGGGCCGTGGACCAAAGCCGTAAGCTCTGGTCGGATACACCAGGACTGAGGCATGCGAAAGAACTTGTGACCGGCTTTTCAAACAGACATACCTCAGATGCCATCAATTCAAACCGCAACGACTTAAGGCTCTTAGTACGAGCCTTAACAGGACACTGCAAGTTAAACAAACACCTACACAGAATGGGGCTTGTAGACTCACCCACTTGCAGATTTTGCTGTGAAGCAGAGGAAACGCCCATACATCTCCTCTGCGAATGCGAAGTGCTCATTCACAGCAGGAGTCGCCATCTAGGTGGATACATAATAACACCTACTGACATCAGGGACCTCCCCTCCAAAAGCATAACACGGTTCATGAAGTCCGTGGGCCTAGGAAATGACCTTTAGGTCTAGGGTGACAGCTACAATAGATCTATCTAGGTCGCAGTAGCTATTTGGTCATTGACCAAGCCCTTATAACCAAATAATAATAGTAATCCAAATGAGGAAACACTTAGAACGGTATTTAAAGAGGGGTGTTTTTTGACGCTGTCTGGTATTTTTATTTTGGAAACTTGCATGTTTGTACGTCGGCACAAAAGCTTCTTTAGGAAAGTTTCAGATGTACACTCTAGGAATGTCAGAAACAAGGATGATCTTGTTTTACCATCAATAAAATGTATGATATTTGATAAAAGTTCATATGTTACAGCGATACGAATTTATAATATGATTCCAAAGGACATTAAATATGTAAATGATATTAGTTTTAAGAATGTGCTTAAAAACTGGTTAATTGATAATGTGTTTTACAACTTAGATGAATTTTATGCAAAAACGAATACTTACGTAAATGCTAAATACCTAATAGTTATCTTTGTTTGACATAATTATTGTACCTCCCTTCTTTGGCTACTTTGACATGACTAGATTATTGTATTGTTGTATTGTCTATTTGTGTTTGGACTGTATTATAAAATGGTTTTTCTTTTTACATGCCATGGAAATTGTATATATGGATTTAGGTTTAATTTTATTCAGACATCGCATGTGAAATATATTATTTTTGAATATTATTGTATGCCTGATATGGTTAGAGCTGCTTGCTCACTTTGTTTACTCTAAGATCTTTGTATACCACCAGCTCTAACAATAAATGATTCTTATTCTTATTCTATTAAAATATTAGGTACGTGTACTGTTTATGTGAAAAAAAGACGTGTGTTAGCAACACACAACAAAGGAAAAGAAAAGAAAAAATAATTGGTAAGAATCAAGGTAAGTATGATTGAGGGGTGTGTGTGCTAGTGGGTGTTGTTATGTATGTGTGTATATATATAAAACATACGGAATAAACCTGATTCAGGCAGGCATGATTTAGGCAGTTTTTAAACAGCAGTAGTATTTTTGGTAACCATAGTTGACAACACTGAATCCTGAATCAGGATTCCGGATCGCAATTCCGTCTGTGTGTGGCGGACCTTTGGGTTGAATTGAACCTCATAAAAATAAGGTAGATGGAACGTACCCGCACGCCGCAGCACCGCCGCGCGCGATCACATTCCGTCTATCTTATGTGCTCTAGCAAATGACGTTCCTGAGTGGCAGAAAAGGATGGAGCGACGGAAAAATGCGATGCGGTGCCAGATGAGGTTCAACCCTCATATCAGCATCAACAATAATTTGTATGCTATACAGGGTGTAAGTGACAGCCTAGCAAATACTGAAACGGTGAACTCAGACCATAAAACTAAACAACTTTCACTATAGAGCCTACTTCAGGAAACGCGAAAAAAAATCAGCTGTCCCATACATTTTAGTCGGGTAGGTTAAACTGCTATAGTTTTGTATGGGACAGCAGATTTTTTTTAGTTCTTGTGTTTTTTGCTATATCGTAAAAACTGAAATACATACAAACGTCAAACTTGGGTGTGATTATAGTGCTAACTCTAGGAACAAATAGTCGAAAAAGGTCAAGTGTGAGTCGGCATCGCTTTAGCGCGACAGCTATTAATTCCAAACTGAATAAAAGAAAAAAAAACAAATTATAATGTGTTGCAGTGTCACAGGAACCTCGGTGCGCGAGTACGACTCGGACTTGGCCAGATTTTACTAAAGCCCGTGCATTCTCCAATTCAGATCGGACGCTTTGCAAAACACTCTGACAGAGGGAATGCAAACAAGCAATGTCCATTATCGAAGGGTTTATTCCATTTTATTCACCTGCACGTCTAGCATGATTTGTTTAGATACGCGCTAAGCTTTGAATTAAAATTGAAAATAACCTGGAGGGCGGATTGCACTAATTTAAAACATCCAAGTTCAATCCTATAGCCCAGTCATTTTAAGGAGTTTTGTTAGGAGGGGTGGGGAGTAATTATGAATGGTACTTCCAAACTGTAACCGGTAACATTATGTGACAAAAAGACTATCAATCAATCAATTATACTTTATTTGACACCAAAAAACAGAGTATACAGAGAGCAAACAATCAGGAAATACAAAAGGCACAAAAACAGGCGGTCTTATCGCTATCTGAAAACATATTAAAAAAAATCACTACGCAACATTGAAATCTAAATTGTACCTCCCAGAAGGCTTCTAACTTGATAATTTTAATACCAATGCGCTCATTAATTAAATTCTCTTCCATATTAAACTGCAAATCTACTCGAGCCAAATGTATGAGACGGCTGATTTTTTTCAGATCGATATGAAAAAAAAATGAAAAAATATTTATTTTTGCTATAAACTTATTGTAGTTACATAAATATAGCACTCTAGCCCTCAGTCTAGGTATTCCTATGTGATGAGGGTTAGGCTCTTTCGAAGAAGTAGCCTCATTGCAAACAAAAAAGAGAAAATAATAAAGAATAAATAATAATGTAACAAAAGAACAATCGTGAGGAAACCTGCATGCTTCAATATCGAGGTATGTATTGTACCTACTGTCCATTACAAGTGGCGACTGGCTCACTCCCCGTCACACTGGACAGAGATTCGGTACTACTAGTGAAACGTGGATGTTCTGAAGTTTCAGAATATCTCTGACTACTCCCTCGGGGAATATAGTCGTGAGCATATGCTTATGCTTATGCTTATGCTTATGCAAAAGAACAATAGTAAAAAAAAAAACATGGAAAATCTTGAGGGTATGATTTGTTTATGTTTGTATTTGTATGACAGTATGAGAGTGTGTGTGTGGGGGGGGGGGGGGGGGGGGTGCCTAGCCCTGATGGTCTAATCATCCCCTTAAAATAGTTTCAGCTAATTTTGTTAGACCTTATACACTATTCAACTATTCTGTCGTAACTGAAACAGAATTGTCCCCAAACTATATTCGAACCGTTCCCGCATCCCACGTCACGGCTCCCGTGACGTCATTATGAAGCGATTACGAACGCTGTGAAATATGGCAGATAATTTGCGGCAGTGACGCGACCAAACTTGCCTTTACATAATCCTTTTTAGATAGCGATATAACCTCGCGATAAAGCGACATAAGCCTCCCCCAAACTGGGGGGGATTTGCCATAATCGCCACGCTTGGCAGGCGGGTTGGCGATCGCAGTTGGATCGGATCAATGTGTGTACTCAGAGGATGATGCTGCCCATCCTTCAGGAGATCCCTTAGTCACCTTTTACGACACCCACGGGATGAAATGGGATGGTGCTATTCATAGCCGACACCACACGGCATTTTATACTTACAGGATGTTAATTTTGATGCGTTATACATTAAATGGGGATGCTTCAGATCACCGCATCACACCGAACACTTTTACTATGAACTCAGGATCGAAATCGCAAAATCAAATCTGCTTTTCTATCCAAGTCATTTTACGGTTGGAGCCGGGACTAATTAATTATTCTTTTTTTTTCGGTATAGTATTTAAAAGCCAATTTTAAAAAAATCCCGTCAGCAACAGTTCTGAATTTAAAATTTTGGTATTATCTCGTTTTAAAAAACCAGATGGTAATTTTTTAAAGAGGAAAGGCAATATCATTATACATAATTACATACTTCAAACATGGTGCAAAAATTTTTGTCCACTTAGAAGGTTTTGAAAAATACATTCTTATTTTCTAATAAATACCACTTTTTTTTTTAATTTCAATGCCTATTTCATTGCTCAAATTTAATGTACCTATATTGTTAAATGTAAGTCAAATGAGTGCATTGGTATTATTATTATTAATTTAAAAGCCTTCTGGGACACACAATTTTGATTTCTATGTTTCGTAGCGATTTTTTTTTCAACATTACAGTTTTTTTTTTTTTTTTTTTACCCTCACAGGCACATACATTGTAATGATCCCAAGAAAGCACTAATAGTCTGTTTATTCTGGAAACCATACAACAACGACACAAACATATAAACATCCATGACCGAACCGGGATTCGAACCCAGGACTGGTTTGGCAGTCCGGCGTGGTAACCATTACACCAACCGGGTCGTCAGTTTAAAAGTTTAATTAATAATTACTTCCAACCCCGCCTAACAAAACTCCGTAAAATGACTGGGCTATTATAACTAACTCAAAAGACGAAGGTGATGTACCTTCGTCTTTTGAGTTAGTTATAATAGCCCAGCTTTAAAGTTGAATAATTACTTAGCTTTCGCACAACTCTTCCTTTGAAGCAGGACTCTATTTTACCAAGCTTTAGAATGGATTCTGACGAGATTCACTGATAATATTAAAGACGAGCGTTAACCCGCGACTTCGTCCGCATAAATTATATACCAGATTTTAAGTCAGATCATAAGCTATCAAACAAAAAAAGTTTCATCAAAATCGGTTCTGTAGTTTTTGCGTGATACTCGTTCAAACAAACAAACAAACACCCAAACAAACACACAAACACCCAAACAAACACACAAACACACAAACAAACACACAAACAAACAGACAGACAAAAAATCCAAAAATTGGTGAAATGGAATCAGGGACACCTAAAAACCATATCGTAACTTTTTTTTTGTTAATATCTTCAATGTACAGACAAACTTCCTGTTACAGTTTTATAATAGTATAGAAAGATAAATTGTAAGGAACGGCGCCTTTACCAAAGGAAATAATCTTTCAGAGATATTTTTATCTATACCTCGACGACATAAAACATTATTTAAAATTCCTACTCGACTACAAGAAAAGGTTGCTTTCAGTCGTTGCGAAAACTTTAACTACCTACCTACCTATGCGCTTATACAGGGTGTAGGGAAAAGTATCATTAAAAATACAAAGTAAGTAGTTTTTTTTATAAAGTTTTCTATTCTATTCTATTCTATTAACCTTTAAACCACATACTCTACCCATCAAACTGAACAACTTTTACTATGAGAGCAAATCGATCGGAGCCAAAAAAATCAACTGTTCCATACTAAACTGCAATACTCCACTGAAATGTATGAGACAGCAGATTTTTTTTGCTCCGATCGGTTTGCACCCATAGTAAAAGTTGTTCAATTTGATGGGTAGGATAGGTATGTGGTTCAACGGTTAATGATACTTTTTGTTACACCTGTATACAGGGTGTCATTCAGTATGTCAACTTTTTTTTATTTTCGTCTTTATTTTATATTTTTTACGGATAGAAGGCATCATTTTAAGAAGCTTAATTCATTTTTTTTTGCTATGCATCGGGTTTATCAATAAAAAGTGATTGCAAGAAAATCATTCGAACTCCATGGAGAAAAAACTTTGCTTAGTTTAAAAAAAATAAAATCACCTGCCTTCTCTTTCTAAGGCTGGAAACAGAAACGGCAAATGTCAAATTCTGACATTGTGAACATAATTTTTTTTCAAAAACTTGCTCGTAAAGTGGCCCTTATTGCTCAGCTTTTAGGTACATAATAAAGCTTATAGAACACGCGAAAATGATTACATTACCGCAGGTCAGTAATGTTACCTTTTTTTCCTATAGTTTCTTTTTAAAACTCTGCAAAGAGTTTTTATGTAAAAATAAAAAACTTTTTTTTAAATAAAACAATCTGTTTTAGTTAAAATATGATAAATAAACGCCTCATTTCATCAAATCATTTATTTTAGTTAACAAATTAACATTAATTTGTGTTATAAATACATAAATATTAAGTTTATAACGTTTTAATGTTATGTTGTTTGAAACAAAATATCGCTGGTTGAATATCGGTTAACGTCTTTGCCTCTTCGCCGACCTGCGCGCGCATAGCTATCTCAAACAAAGTTACGGAACGCAAAAAAAGAAGCCCGGCGCCATTTTCCACAAATCTATACTATTATAAAACTGTAACAGGAAGTTTGTCTGTACATTGAAGATATTAACAAAAAAAAGTTACGATATGGTTTTTAGGTGTCCCTGATTCCATTTCACCAATTTTTGGATTTTTTGTCTGTCTGTTTGTTTGTGTGTTTGTTTGTTTGAACGAGTATCACGCAAAAACTACTGAACCGATTTTGATGAAACTTTTTTTGTTTGATAGCTTATGATCTGACTTAAAATCTGGTATATAATTTGTGCGGACGAAGTCGCGGGTTAACGCTCGTATTTATCTAAAATTGTTGTATTTTACGAAATTTTATTTCTTTTTCTTCGAAAGTATGTTGAAAAACGTTGTATGAAACGCGTGAGCGTTGGTATTCAGCCCTCGGCTAGTATGCATCATTCGCCTGGCGGCTCGTACTGCAAGCCTCGGCTGTAATGACCAACTTTGCTCACTTGTATCATAATGTACTATTCTCAACGGCCAATTTTAAGTTGATTTTAAGTTTACCAAGAAGCTTACAGGTCCTGCGAGTGACGTCACTCATTGGACCGAAAAACTACATTATTTTATTAAAAACGAGCGTTAACCCGCTACTTCGTCCGCACAAATTATATACCAGATTTTAAGTCAGATCATAAGCTATCAAACAAATAAAATTTCATCAAAATCGGTTCAGTAGTTTTTGCGTGATACTCGTTCAAACAAACAAACAAACAAACAGACAGACAAAAAATCCAAAAATTGGTGAAATGGAATCAGGGACACCTAAAAACCATATCGTAACTTTTTTTTTGTTAATATCTTCAATGTACAGACAAACTTCCAGTTACAGTTTTATAATAGTACGAGCGTTAACCCGCGACTTCGTCCGCACAAATTATATACCAGATTTTAAGTCAGATCATAAGATATCAAACAAAAAAAGTTTCATCAAAATCGGTTCAGTAGTTTTTGCGTGATACTCGTTCAAACAAACAAACAAGCAAACAAACAGACAGACAAAAAATCCAAAAATTGGTGAAATGGAATCAGGGACACCTAAAAACCCTATCGTAACTTTTTTTTGTTAATATCTTCAATGTACCGACAAACTTCCTGTTACAACCTGTTAAAATCTGGTATATTATTTGTGCGGACGAAGTCGCGAGTTAACGCTCGTTGTATACTAAAATCATAATAATAACAACCCTTAACGTAGATCAAATAGCTTAAGATCCCGGTTCCAAAAATAGATTGGGTGATGTCATGGGATAGCTAAATATCCGCCACATTGTTGTGACCACGGTGATGGAAGTTTAGAGGACAATTCCTGATTAGAAAAGTTTTGATTTCTTTCTACTAATTTGAGTCAAGAATTACATTTAAGCATTTTTTCTAAACCTTGTATTCCACTTCTATATAACTAGGCAAATGTCAATCACTACACAGAATTAGCACATGAATAAATATCCCTACAGAAAACAAACAAGCGAACGCCATCGTTTCACTCACAAATAGCGCTCGCATAGGACCTACAGTCAACATCAGATAAACTTGACCCCTCTATCAGTACGCAATATTAGCATATGAATAAATATCCCTACAGAAAAAAAGCTTCATAGAAGCAAACGATATAGGTGCACTCACACAGCTCAGATTTAAACTAGTTCTAAATCTTTATAAGCTGAAGGGGGTTAGAATTTTCTGATGCTGACCGTACGAACAGGTGCGCACATACTCCGGCTGAGTGTGTGTGTGTGTGCACCTAGTCCTACTTCCTCTAACGCGCTCTATGCTCGAGTGCACCCGTCATCAGTGCAGAGCGGAAGCTTGTATAAAGCTAGTAAATATATTTTCTTAGGATAATACTTAGGATAATCCTCTACACATACCCTACTGTAGGCAATCACAATCTATCTATACTATTATAAAACTGTAACAGGAAGTTTGTCTGTACATTGAAGATATTAACAAAAAAAAAGTTACGATATGGATTTTAGGTGTCCCTGATTCCATTTCAAAAATTTTTGGATTTTTTGTCTGTCTGTTTGTTTGTGTGTTTGTTTGGGTGTTTGTTTGGGTGTTTGTTTGTTTGTTTGTTTGAACGAGTATCACGCAAAAACTACTGAACCAATTTTGATGAAACTTTTTTTGTTTGATAGCTTATGATCTGACTTAAAATCTGGTATATAATTTGTGCGGACGAAGTCGCGGGTTAACGCTCGTACTATTATAAAACTGTAACAGGAAGTTTGTCTGTACATTGAAGATATTAACAAAAAAAAAGTTACGATATGGTTTTTAGGTGTCCCTGATTTCATTTCACCAATTTTTTTATTTTTTGTCTGTCTGTTTGTTTGTGTGTTTGTTTGGGTGTTTGTTTGTTTGTTTGAACGAGTATCACGCAAAAACTACTGAACCGATTTTGATGAAACTTTTTTTGTTTGATAGCTTATGATCTGACTTAAAATCTGGTATATAATTTGTGCGGACGAAGTCGCGGGTTAACGCTCGTATGTAATAACATTTTGTGATTCCTTATAACATGACATTTATTTGGTCAGATTTAAATGTTGATATTAATCGAGAATATTTTATATGTAAACTGCATGCAAAATGGTGACTTTCTTTTGTAAATTGCACGTAAATAATTGTCTTCCATGTACTGTTCTCTTTATTGAACCAAATTTGTTATTGAATAATTAATGTAAAATGTAAGAATCCTGTAGCTTCTTAACAAAATATTTGTACGCCATCACGGCAGATGTTTGTTGTCTCTGTGAGAACTTGTTACTAAAATTCGAAGTACCACCAAAAGTCTTTCAAATAAATGATTTCATTTCATTTCATTAGACCTGCCACACACATACGGAATTCTGAATCAGGATTACGATTTCGTAAGGATTTCCCTCCTCCTCTATTTCAAATCCTATACAAAATCACCTATACAAATTCTGAACTGAAATTCCGTATGTATGTGGCGGACCTTAGTGATTGAAAATATTTCACATTTTCAGTGAACAATCTAAACTATTATAAAACTGTAACAGGAAGTTTGTCTGTACATTGAAGATATTAACAAAAAAAAAGTTACGATATGGTTTTCAGATATCCCTGATTCCATATCAGCAATTTTTGGATTTTTTGTCTGTCTGTTTGTTTGTTTGTTCGTGTGTTTGTTTGTTTGAACGAGCATCACGCAAAAACTACAGAACCGATTTTGATGAAACTTTTTTTGTTTGATACCTTATGATCTGACTTAAAATCTGGTATATAATTTGTGCCGGCGAAGTCGCGGGTTAAAGCTCGTAAATTTATAAAATTGAACTCACTGGTCAGCAGAATACCGCAACAATGCAACAGCCACATTTTGTGGCTGGCCTGTAAGTCCATTGACGGCCAAATTAATTAACACAGCTTCTAATTAACAATTGTTTCGAGTTACGATGTAACGGTTTGCTAAAAGGGGTGGTTGGTGGCCAATTGGGGGTGGTAGCATTCATAAGCTGGTGTCCAAATAAGCATACAGGCTGGTTCAGGTGGTCGAGCGATAGATTGGAATCAGGATATTCACTATCTTTCATTTCTTTCACTGACTCTACATTTACCACCGTTTCGTAAATAAGTTCACCATGCAAAAGAAATGGCAAGAAACCACCAGAAAATGTCAAAGTCCAAACGTGATGAATTTAACATGGAGTCGACTATGGGATATTGACAGTCTTCTTATCGTGTGGGCAGCCCTGGTGTAAAATTTTTTTTACACCGCCTTACGGCCTCTGACGTGGTTCTTATTTAACGTCTACTACCACCAGAGATTAGTAGCCGGGACCAACGGCTTAACGTGCCATCCGAAGCTCGGAATCATTTCCCTTTTCAGACAATCAGGCGATTTAGCCTGCAATGTTCTAACCAACTGGGAAAAAACGCACAAAGGGACATTTCACTAGGTGTTCCCCCGTGGGAATCGAACCCACGACCCGTGTCGTGAGACAATAATGCTCTTAACCATTAGACCACGGAGGCCGTTATTAAGGCAGGCAGACAGTATCGTTGCTCGAATCAAAGTCCCTCATCGGTTTGTTTGTTCGGTTTGGTTGGCCAACTGCGCATACGTTTATCAACCTATCAAAACGAATTCTCAGTATTGTCATCTCCATGCAGACGTCATCCAAGCTTACTACTTGACGTTTTCTAACAAAATAGTTACAGAATCTAAAAACAGATGGCTATAGTGTTTTTATATTCTGGAACTGAGAATTCGTAGTAGGTGGTAGTTAAAATGACTTTTTGAACGTTAAAATGAATTTTATCACTAACTAATACTAAACCGAAAATAGGTTTGCGCTATTTATATGTCCTGATTTTTTCCGAAAGCGTGGCAACCCTACTCACATTGTCCTATAATTGCGGGCTCTATAGGGTTATCTGCCGTCACGAATTTTAATGACTCGACGAAACTTTCGCAATCTTCAGACTCAGTTGCGAACAAAAACAATGCTATTATTGTACCTTCCTTTATTTGTTAACTTTGATATTCTACACTCGCTCTTTTGAATAATAGTCGATATAATATAATTTACCTTCTTCTTCTTATCGTGGCCCTGCCCTGCCCATAGCATAATTATAGTATCACTAGTTTGAAGCACCCCTTAAAGTATTAACTAGGGTGTTTTATTACACCCTGTATACTATTTGTGTCCATACCATAGTGAAAGTTGTTCAGTTTCATAGTCAAAACCATAAACCCATCGGTGTTTTGTTACCTTGTATCATCATCATCATCAGCCTATAAACGTCGCACTGCAGGGCACAGGCCTACCCTCAGAGAGGGTGCATGTTGTACGTTAGTCCACCACGCGTGCACAATGCGGATTGGTAGACTTCACATACGCATCAGAATTTCTTCTTCAGTGTATGCAGGTTTCCTCACGATGTTTTCCTTTACCATTTGAGAGCAGTCGGTATTACGTACAAAAGTTAGAAAAACTCATTGGTACATGCCATGTTGACGTAAGCTCTGGTCGGATACACCAGGACTGAGGCATGCGAAAGAACTTGTGACCGGCTTCTCAAACAGACATACCTCGGATGCCATCAATTCAAACCGCAACGACTTAAGGCTCTTAGTACGAGCCTTAATAGGACACTGCAAGTTAAACAAACACCTTCACAGAATGGGGCTTGTAGATTCACCCACTTGCAGATTCAGCTGTGAAGCAGAGGAAACGCCCATACACCTCCTCTGCGAATGCGAAGTGCTCATTCACAGCAGGAGTCGCCATCTAGGTGTATACATAATAACACCTACTGACATTAGGGACCTCCCCTCCAAAATCATAACACGGTTCATGAAGTCCTTGGGCCTAGGAAATGACCTTTAGGTCTAAGGTGACAGCTACAATAGATCTGTCCAGGTCGCAGTAGCTATTGGTCATTGATCAAGCCCTTATAACCAAATAATATGCAATGTTGTCCGTGCGGATTTGAACCCGGACCCCCTTAATTGGGTGTCCATACCTCTCCGCAACGCGCCACCGACGCTCTTAGGGAACAAAAAAAAGTTGCAACGTTTATTCAACAAAATTTGCATTGCTAAATAAATAAGTAAATTGCATGGAGAATAAAATCAATAACGGTTCAATCAACATTCGTGTTCCATTTTTTATTTTGTACAAGCATTCTGTTTTTGTAGTGAGCGGGAAATACGTGAAAATACATGGAAATTTTAACTTTCAGGCCTTACCGTAACCTCAATAAATAGCCCAGTCATTTTACGGAGTTTTGTTAGGCGGGGTAGGGAGTGATTTATTAATTGGACTTTTAAACTTTACAGTTTACCGGCACCATTTAGTGACAAAAAGACTGTGATCTTAAGACATATTAAAAAATAATTCGCTACGAAACATAAAAATCAAAATTGTATCTCCCAAAAGGCTTTTAAATTATTAATATTAATATCAATGCACTCATTTTAATTAGATTTAACAATATAAATTATTTTTGAGCAATAAAATAGACACTGAAATTAAAAAAAATAGATATTTAATAGAAAATACAAATATATTTTTCAAATCCTTGTAAGTATACAAATATATTAACACCATGTTTGAAGTATATATAAATGGTAAAGCCTTAAAAGCTTGCAACAAAAATTTACCATTCGTACTTGTGACCGGCTTTTCAAACAGACATACCTCGGATGCCATCAACTCAAACCGCAACGACTTAAGGCTCTTAGTACGAGCTTTAACAGGACACTGCAAGTTAAACAAACACCTTCACAGAATGGGGCTTGTAGATTCACCCACTTGCAGATTCTGCTGTGAAGCAGAGGAAACGCCCATACACCTCCTCTGTGAATGCGAAGTGCTCATTCACAGCAGGAGTCGCCATCTAGGTGGAGACATAATAACACCTACTGACATTAGGGACCTCCCCTCCAAAAGCATAACACGGTTCATGAAATCCGTGGGCCTAGGAAATGACCTTTAGGTCTAGGGTGACAGCTTCAATAGATCTATCCAGGTCGCAGTAGCTATTTGGTCTTTTACCAAGCCCTTATATATATAATAATTACCATTCGTTTTTTTAGAACGAGATAAATACTAAATTTAAAATTTGGGGCTGTTGCTGACGTAATATTTTTTTAATTTTGATGCACTTCCAAGCTCAAATTGGCTCTTAAATACTATACAAAAAAAATCAATTTTTAATTAGTCCTGGCTCAAACCGTAAAATGACTGGGCTAAAATCCGCACAAAGGGCAGTATGCCACGAATCAATGAGTTTCTTTAAATTATGTACGCAATACTAGCGTACATACATACATACATAAACTCACGACCGTAATCCCTTTGGGGGTGGTCAGAAACATTGCTACAACTTTTCTGTTTAAGAATGTAGTTGTAGTAATGCTCACATTTAGCTATTTAAGTTTCAGGATGGAATGACGTGTCAAGTGGTGAGAGGTGGCTAGCCTTTCGCCCACATAAACACTGCATAGGAAACCTTTAATTCCTTAGCTATCTAGCTTCTTATCTAGCAATCATACCTTCTTCATACCACATATCTGGCGATTATCTTCTAGAAGTGAGCAGCATCAGGGATTTGGGCGTTATACTGGACAGAAAGCTAACCTTCGTACCGCACATAGATAGCGTGATTAAAAGGTCTTCTAAAATGCTAGGTTTTATAATTAGAAATGGTAAAGTCTTTCGCAAAGTTAAGACCAAGAAGCTTCTGTACAATAGTTTAGTTCGCAGTATTCTTGAGTATGGCAGCGTGGTCTGGCGTCCCCATTACGCTAATCACTGTCTGAGAATTGAAAGAGTTCAGAAAAGATTTCTTTGGCACCTATGTCGCTCTTCAGGTCTAGGCAGCATCGCTCTGAGATCGTTGTCATACGTCGACAGGCTAAATAAATTTAAAATCGCCTCTCTTGATAATCGTAGAGACATGCTGGATTTATTGTTTTTATATAAATTATTTAGAAATAAAATAGATTGCCCTCAGCTAATGGAAAAATTTAGAATAAGAGTTCCATTCCGGTATCCTCGTTTCAAAATTGACCCTCTCGCCCCATTGTTTAGAAGAACGGTGCTAGGTGCTAACTCACCCGTCCCACGCCGAAGTAGACTACTTAACAGTAAAAGTGATATTTGCGACATCAACTTTGACTCGTTGGCCAGATTCCGAAAAAATGTTTCCGTTTATGCATAATTGTTCGAAATTTTACCTTCCTACCTACTAAATGTTTCTAGAAAGTTGCTTTGTTTTGTTATATTGTAAAATCTCTTCGTTATTACTTTTTTGAAAAGGCTCATTTATTTTATATAACTGCTTAAATCTTATAGTTAACCCTAGTTACATTGCATGCTGTGTTTGCCTGTAACTAGTTATACATCTTAGCCTAAGATCACTGTGTAATGTACTTAAACTTGTGTCAGATGTAATAGCTGTAGGCTGACCTAATAAATAAATAAATAAAACAAATTAGTCGACTCGTACGGGAACGTACCCACGGGAAGAATTGGGATGGTACATTCTAAACCGGAACCACATGGCTCCATACCAACGTACCTAGTACATTAATATATAAGGTCTAACAAAATTAGGTGAAACTATTTTAAGGGGATGATCAGACCATCAAACTGAACAACTTTCTCCATGGGACCAATATTGGAATCGCGAAAAAAAATCTGCTGTCCCATACATTTAGGTCGAGTAGGTTTGTATGGAACAGCTGTTTTTTTTTTTTCGCGATTTCGATATTAGTCCCATCGAGAAAGTTGTTCAGTTTGATGGTCTGAAGCACTGAAGTAGGTATTACTAGGGTGTTTTGTGACACCCTGTAGGTAGATAACGTATTTTTTTCAGAACACCCTGTATAACCGAACAAAATACATTTCTCTTTACTACTCCAACTTTAGTGGCGAACATCAAAATTCGCTCACTAAGCTATTTATAGTCCACTACCCAAATAAAACCTTATCACCTAAGCCATAAAGAGCAAAATAGAAACCCCTTTTTTATTTTCACATCCCCGTTCTTGACGTCATCGTTTCTTTACGAAACGAAAATAGACTTTACATCCTTATAGATAAAGTCCTAATTAGGTTAAAGATAAGAAAGCCTAAAATCGATTGTCAACTGCCGGTGACGTCATGTGAGAGCGGGAAGGAGAGATGTGACGTCATGGTTGTCTCTCAGGTCAAGGGTGTTTGTTTGAGATAATTATTTAAGTGAACTATTGACATTTCAGAATAGATCGATTCCAAGTGGGTGACTTCACTTAAGTAGTATAGTCTGTTCCAACAGAATTGTCTTAAAATGTAAACAGGAAATAAATCAGAGACGTGTGAAAATTATTTTCGAATAAGGCGTGCGATTTTTGAAACTCATTCACTGAGCTCACCAGTTGAAAATGTCAAAATTACTATGGAAATATGCATTGTGAAAATAATTTTCGAATCAGGAGTGTGATTTTTGCAACTCATTCGCTGAGCTCAGCAGTTGAAAATGTCATAATTATTATGGAAATAAGCATCTTCAACATCAAATCTCACACCTGAAGTATGATTTTTGAAAGTCCAATCAGCAGTAGAAAGATGCATAATATCTTCATAGTAATTTTGATATTTTCAACAGTTGAGCTCAGCGAATGAGATTAAAAAATCGGACGCCAGAAGTGCTATTTTTGAATCGTGAATTCGTGAGATTCCAGATCGTGACCGAATAAATATACAAACTGCATACCTACTGTTTAGGAAATTTTCTACTGCTGATTTCAAAAAAATCGCACCCTTGATTACAAAATCTAAATATAAAATATTGGTTAAAATGTTCTAAATTACTAAAGCACACAGTTTTCTGATTTTAGGTAAAATTTTTTTATTACAGAACAAATTTTTATGGTTGTATTCAGAAAATGAAACTAAATAACTTTCTCTAAGGAGCATGGGTTTAAAAACGAGAAAATTAGTGTACCTCCCATAGAAAATAGATCAGCTGTTTGACTTTTGTATGGAATAAAAATCTCCTTTTTCGACCCATTTCTTAGAGAATGTTGTTTACTTTCATTATCTGAATTGGTACATACTTAAACATTTTCTTGTACCTTATTAAAATTGTACTTATTATCAAGACATTCGTATTGAAATTATACATAAGTAATGAATATTGTGTATGAACATAGAGTTCAAGTATGGGTCGATCTGTCGCCGTGTCAGGCGTCCAGCAGTAGGTACCGGGATAAGTACACTACATTTTGTCGCATCGTAAGCAATGCGCTTGCTTGATTTCGGCCACTCGCTCCAGACGGCAGCGTCGCATACGTTGTATAACAAAACAACGATGTGCGAACGAGCGAGCAAACGTGCAAGCTTTCACTAGATACATTTTTTCGCGTACCGTCTGGTCCCTATTTAATGAATAAACGTGACAATTGACAATGACAATTCAGAGTACATTGCTGATAATGCTAGGACACATGAAGCACTGCATGTTAAGAGGATATGTGAAAAAAATAGGATTCTTCAAAGCGTCATATATCATGAAGTACTAACAGTAGGAGTATGATTTGCGGATATGTGTAAATTGAACATATAATTGAAGTTTTGATTAGAGCCAAAACACGATTAAGACACATTCTCGATAGAAAAACAAGCCAAAGTGGCCTCCGTCTTTATCTATAAACGCTTGGAACTACGGTGGCTTGGCTACTTGGAAACACGAGACTTGATTTAAAAAAAAGAGATTGATATTTTATAGTTTGATTAGAGCAGAATTGAACTTACATAAATAGTAGAATCACAATTTAATAAAGTTTGTTTTACGCTTGCGTCGTTTCAGGTGCGCGCGCCGTCCCATCTCTTTCTCTCGCATCAGGCAGTAATATAAGCTATCACAGGCCCATTTCGCTTCAATTATTTTTCGACATAGGCCCCAGCAATGTACCCTGAATTGTCATTGTTAACTGTCGCGTTTATTATACAGGAGTGCAAGGACTCTTGAGGAATCTTGAACATCACACGATCAAATCGGCAATAGAAAGATGCATAATTTCCACAGTAATTTTGGAATTTTCAACTGCTGATTACAAAGTGTGATGTTCAAAAATCGCACCCCTGAGCCCTGGCAGTAGGTAAGTAAAAAAGTTAAAATTTTTAGTTTTCTTTAGAAGTGATGTATCTGTTACGAAGTAACTAGTCATCATCATCAGCCTATAAACGTCCCACTGCAGGGCACAGGCCTACCCTCAGGAAGGGTGTATGGGCATTAGTCTACCACGCGTGCCCGTGCCGGATTGGTAGACTTCACATACACATCAGAATTTCTTCTTCAGTGTGTGCAGGTTTCCTCACGATGTTTTCCTTCACCGTTTGAGAGCGGTCGGTATTTCGTACATAAGTTAGAAAAACTCATTGGTACATGGCATGTTGTCCGTGCGGATTCGAACCCGGACCCCCATAATTGGATGTCCATACCTCTCCGGAACACGCCACCCATGCTAGCCCAGTCATTTTACAGAGTTTTGTTAGGCGGGGTAGGGAGTAATTATTAATTGTACTTTTAAACTGTAACCGGCACCATTTAGTGACAAAAAGACTATCTTAAAACATCTTTAAACAATCGCTACGCAACATAGAAATCAAAATTGTGTTTCCCAGAATGCTTTTTAATTAATAATATTAATACCAATGCACTCATTTTGCTTAGATTTAACAATATAAATTATTTTATGCAATAAAATAGGCAATTAAATTTTAAAAATTTGGTATTTTTTAGAAAATACGAACGTATTTTTCAAAACCTTCTAAGTAGCTAAAAATATTTAGACCATGTTTGAAGTATGTAATAATGGTAAAGCCTTAAATATTTGAAAAAAAAAATTACCATCAGGTTTTTTTAGAACGAAATAATAGCAAAATTTTAAAATTGGAACTGTGGCTCACGTGATTTTTTTATAATTTTGGTGCATTTCTAGGCTTAAATGGGCTCTTCAATATTATACCGAAAAAAATATCAATTATTAATTAGTCCCGGCTCAAACCGTAAAATGACTGGGCTATGCTCTCAAAGTAACTAGTAAATACTAGTAATCGTGTCGATGTGTGTACACATTTGCGTAACGTAACTAGACCGTAACCGTAGCGAATGTTATGAATTATAATCGGCAAACTTTGAAATTAGTTCTCTGTTTGCCATTCCGCTCTATTTCGTTGCTTAATAAAAGTCAATAGAGTTTGTTACGTTTGTTTGTTATACATGGTGTTAAAGTTAAAACTTGTTATTTTTGATGAGTTTTGTAACAAAACAATATGTTTCGTGCTATGTGGGGTAAACAAGAAAAGTACAGCCTTATTACATGTACAGGGTGAAATTGATATCATTAGCATCCTTTTAAACTAAGAGTCTACCCATCAAACTGAACAACTTTTACTATGGGAGCAAACCGATCGGAGCAAATAAAAAATCTGCTGTTCAATACTACACTGCAATGTCGACGCGCGAGTTCGCGACTCAAATGTATGCAACAACTGTTTTTTTTTTGCTCCGATCGGTTTGCTTCCATAGTAAAAGTTGTCCAGTTTGATGGGTAGACTCTTAGTTTAAAAGGATGCAAATGATATCAATTTCACCCTGTATATACGCCACATTAACAAGTTTTATAACCGTTGTTCCGTTTGCTATTGAATGTAATATGTAAGTAGGTACAGTGGTACCACGTTTATAAGTCTCACCGATGTACCTGCGCACCGCTGCGTCCGTCCTTGAATGTAATAGCCCAGTCATTTTACGGTTTGAGCCGGTTTTTTTCGGTATATAATAATATTCGGTATATTCGGTATATAATATATAATAATATTTAAGAGCCAATTTGAGCTTAGAAATACAACGTGAGCAACAGCCCCAAATTTTAAATTTAGTATTTATCTCGTTCTAAAAAAACGAATAGTAAATTTTTGTTGCAAGCTTTTAAGGCTATATACCATTTATACATACTTCAAACATGTTGTTAATATTTTTGTCTCCTTAGGCCCGCTTGCGCCTAGCAGGGTTATCGGTATTAACTCGGAACTAGACGCTAATTTGGAATTAAATTATAATGATGTCTTGCACCATCCTGTTTTAGGGGCTAAACTTGTGTTATATTTAAACCGCCGATGTGGTGGGTTTAAGTCACTAAACTACGTGCTAAATGTCAAAATTGAGGCAAGTTTTGTTTTAGGCTCGCGCAACTCTCTAACAAACAAAATTTATATGAAACGTGCACCGCGCCATTTAATTCCTTTGAACGGTAGCACACGTTTCATACATTCTGGATAATCGGTCACGACCAGTTTTTAGTATGGAAGTCCCGACTCATAACGTAGTGTGTTACATGCTCTTTGATAACATGAATGAACGATGAAAACGAAATGTCATTGCCAAAATAAAACAAATGAGACAGACAAATACAAAGAGATGCAGTATGAAAGAGACGTGAAATGAAATGAGAAATGAAATGAAATGAAATGAGATTTATTTGCTAGAACATGGTGTTAGTTACATAGTTCTTGTGTTGTGGGTTAGGTTCAGCATATTCTGCCTTATGTCTAGGCGTGCAAATATTTAATTAAAAACAATAGTTTTACAATTATGTCAAATAGGTAAGTGCAAGTTTATATAACGTCATTTTGCTTAATAGGTATTAAAATAAAATAAAATAAAATAGGAGTTATTGCATATATTAGGTTCATTCATCATTCACTTTTCGTATTTTGTCGGATTACATAAACTCTACGGTCATTTAGGATGTTGCCAGCGAAAGATAGAGAACTGTCAGGTTAGTTAACTATGAACTAGTTTTCATTGTCGCAAGACAATCTTCGATAACACTTTAGGTCGGTGCTACTAAAAACGGGGTTACGCAATTTAACCCAGCATTTGGCGCAAGTGGGCCTTACAAGGCTTTGAAAAATACATTAGTAGGTATTTTTTATTCCGCAGTGTCTTAAAACGAAAGTCTTCGATCAGTGTGAGTTGCCAGTGATGACATATGGAACAGAGACGTGGTCGTTCACTCAAGGCCTCATAAAAAGGCTGAGAGTAACCCAAAGGGCAATGGAGAGGGCTATGCTCGGAGTTTCCCTGCCAGATCGAATCAGAAATGAAGAGATCCGCAGAAGAACCAGAGTAACTGACATAGCCCAAAGAATTGCTAAATTGAAGTGGCAGTGGGCGGGGCATATTGCTCACAGAACCGATGGCCGATACCGGCAAGCGCAGCGTGGGTAGGCCCCGCACACGGTGGACCGACGACCTTGTGAAGGCGGCGGGAACCCGTTGGATGAGGGCAGCGCAGGGCCGGTCGTTATGGCGATCCTTGGGGGAGGCCTATGTCCAGCAGAGGACGTCTATCAGCTGAGATGATGATGATGATTTTCTATTAAATAGGTATCTATTTTTTTTTTAATTTCATTTCCTATTTTATTGCTCAAAAATAATTAATATTGTTAAATCTAATTAAAATGAGTGCATTGGTATTAATATTATTAATTAAAAATCTGGTCCAAGTGAAGGAAAAGGTTGATGTCGTGTCGTATCAAGAACTCAAGAGACTAGCGGAAAAGAGACAGGATTGGTGAATACTCCACCGACAAGAGCGTATGCTCTTAAATAAGAAGAAGAATTTAAAAGCCTTCTGGGAGATACTAAATTGATTTCTATTAAAATAATTTTTAACCTACTTCAAAAAAGGAGGAGGTTTTTTAGTATGTTTTAAGATAGTCTTTTTGTCATTAAATGGTACCGTTTACAGTTTAAAAGTCACACCACATAACACCTATATCTATACTATTATAAAACTGTAACAGGAAGTTTGTCTGTACATTGAAGATATTAACAAAAAAAAAGTTACGACATGGTTTTTAGGTGTCCCTGATTCCATTTCACCAATTTTTGGATTTTTTGTCTGTCTGTTTGTTTGTGTGTTTGTTTGTTTGAACGAGTATCACGCAAAAACTACTGAACCGATTTTGATGAAACTTTTTTTGTTTGATAGCTTATGATCTGACTTAAAATCTGGTATATAATTTGTGCGGACGAAGTCGCGGGTTAACGCTCGTATTTTTATAAAAATTGTAAAAATAATTTTTGGGGCCTCCAAGTCTGGTATCTGTTCACTAGTTTTAGATTTATTGTTTTTATTAAGACTGTTGTCTGACTGTTGACTGTGTCCGAAATTGAAAAATATAAAATACTAGTGTTAACCCGCGACTTTGTCCGCACAAATTATACACCAGATTTTAAGTCAGATCACAAGCTATCAAACAAAAAAAATTTCATCAAAATCGGTTCAGTAGTTTTTGCGTCATACTTGTTCAAACAAACAAACACCCAAACAAACAAACAGACAGACAAAAAATTCAAAAATTTGTGATATGGAATCAGGGACACCTAAAAACCATTATAACTTTCTTTTTGTTAATATCTTCAATGTACAGACAAACTTTCTGCTACAGTTTTATAATAGTTTAGATAAATATAAGTCCAATTAATAATTACTCCCTACCTAACAAAACTATAATGCAACTATAAGGCTATAATGCAGCCCACATTAACTGAAGCAGATAGCGGAAGGACTAGAAGCTCATATTTCCTCCAACAGGAACAATGGAGAACTTCTAACGACTTTAGTCAGAGCTGAGGTAAGGTAGGAAGGAAGTTTACAATAATAGATTCACTGCACTGCAACATTTATTTATTCATCTATTTTAATAGATACCTCAGCTCTGACTAAATTTAGACAATTTGGTCGTATAGGTATCGTATAGTCGAACATCAGACGCATAAAGCACCAGTATATAGGCCCACCACACATTCCCACCGCTGTAACTCCTGTAAGCCAGGATCAACAGCGGCGACCATTCACAACACTGGACAATGAAGTCCAGCGAGCCCGGGGGATGACTCTAATCTGTCTTGGAACCCGCAATGAATTAATCAAAGAAGATAGGAGGAGTAGGAAAACGAAATATCCGACTTCCCTCCATTGCAAACGGGAGACAGCAATAAGAAGGAAAAAACATGGCTATTAGAGAGCCAATTCAAGAGATCATTTATGGCAGTGTTGAAGACACGACCGCAAAAGCACCAAAAATACAAAATAAAACAATAGGAACCTAACATTGTACTGAAACTATGACCTATTTTGCTTCCAGTAATAAGTATGGCAAAAACATCTGAACGTACGGAAGTTATCCCTAGTCGCAACAAGATCCATGTAGTAAGGGACACCAGAAAACGATTTTATTGAGTCAAGCATGGTCTGGCGCTCGGCGTACCAGAGCTCACACTCCCAAAGAATATGATGAGCGGTTTGTTCGAACTCGTTACTGTCAACAGAACATTCACATAAAGGTGACGCAACCAATTTAAAATAAAATAGCTTTCCCTTAAAGTTATCATGTCCAGTAAGAAATTGGGCTACGCAGTGATCCACCTCTAGCCACGCTTTGTCTAGACGATCGCGAACAGATGGAAAAAATTGGTATAGATGTCGACCCTTTGTAGACCCTTGCCAAGCACCAGTATATGACGAAATTGCCGTAATATAAATTTTATAAGTCAAAATAGTCATAAAAATGTGGGCCTAATACGAACAAATTGTTTGCTGGGAAGTATGCCATATTAAATACAGTTTGACCTTTATACAGGGTGTTAGTAAACAGTTGCATTACTGAACAATTTTTGCTAAAAAAACCTACAGGAAATTCGCATATAAGCATATGCTCACAACTATACTCCTCGAGAGGGTAGTCAGAGATATTCTGAAACCTCAGGACATCCACGTGTCACTAGTACCGAAACTCTGTCCAGTGTGACGCCCGTCGCCACTTGTAATGGACAGTGGGCACAATACATGCCTCGAAATTGAAGCATGCAGGCTTACGATGTTTTCCTTCACCGAAAAGCCAGTATGTACATAAATTCCGAAAAACTCATCGGTACGGCGTACAAGTCGGCCTGGGCGGGGATCGAACCATCGCCTCCTGCACGGCAGGCAAGGTTACTCGCCACTGGACCACCACGGCTCCTAGATAAAAAATAAATCTTCACGTTGTTCTTCCTTCTGTATGTATGTCCGTCCATCTGTCTGTTATTGTTGTGTAATGAAGTTTTCTCGTTTTGTTATTGGTGGCATGCTTATTGAGCTGGTATTACCGCACTAGTGCGATAATGTAAAATAAAACGCACGCGTATTTTTACAAGCTGCATTATGAATCTAAAAGCAGTGCAATATGAACCGTTTTACGAGCAAATGTGTTGAATAGTAGGTTCAAATACACGTTATTACACAGATACATACACGGCTCCCGTGGGTGTCGTAAAAGGCGACTAAGGGATCTACTGAAGGATGGGCAGCAGCATCCTCTGAGTACACACATTGATTCGATCCAACTGCGATCGCCAACCCGCCTGCCAAGCGTGGCGATTATGGGAAATCCCCCCAGGCTTATGTCCAGCAGTGGACGTTTAATGGCTGATATGATGACACAGATACATAAACTCACTACCGTAATGAAATGGACCGACAGACAGGGGAATGACGTGTCAAGTGGTGAGAGGTGGCTAGCCTTTCGCCCTCATTAAAACTGCATAAGAAGCTTTAATCTCTTAGTCGCCTCGTACGACACCCACGAGGAGAATTGGGGTGCATAGCATAAGCATATGCTCACGACTATATTCCCCGAGGGGGTAGTCAGAGGTATTCTGAAACCTCAGAAAATCCACGTTTCACTAGTAGTACCGAAACTCTGTCCAGTGTGACAGGGAGTCATCCCGTCGCCACTTGCAATGGACAGTAGATACAATACATGCCTCGAAATTGAAGCATGCAGGTTTCCTCACGATGTTTTCCTTCACCGAAAAAGCCAGTGGTGTTACAAATCGTACATAAATTCCGAAAAACTCATTGCTACGAGTCGGCCTGGATGGGGATCGAACCATCGCCTCCTGCACGGCAGGCAAGGTTACTCGCCACTGGACCACCACAGCTTTGGGGTGGTCTATTCTAAAATGGAATTAGGTACAATGTTATTTACTAAATATAAGTAAATAATAATAAACATCAAAGTAAATACATTTGCCGGCGGGCGGCAAAATACATAATTATCTATGTGAAATCCGATCCAGTTTATCGTCCCATATAAAATGATTGGCATCCCAGTTATCGCATTAATGAAAATATGATAAAATAAGCTTTATCGGTAATAATGTAACTCAATATAGATAAAACATATCGAGTTTTGATTTGATTGTATTTATTTGATTGTCGGAGAGCTTATGGATTATGAGATTAAATTCAACGCCCAAATGAATTGTTGAAGTGAACCGATATGGAACTATAAGCGTTAAATCATTCTATGTTATTGTAAATGTTTAAATATGTATACTTTTGGTGTGCCATATTAAATAAAATAAAATAAAATATCGAAATCGCGAAAATAATATCGGATGTTCCATCATCATCATATCAGCCGATAGACGTCCACTGCTGGACAAGGAGATTTGCCATAATCGCCATGATAACGAACTACAGAAATGTATGGGACAAAAGATTTTTTTTCGCGATTTCGATGTTATAGCCCGGTCATTTTACGGTTTGAGCCGGGACTAATTAATGATAGATATTTTTTTTCGGTATAATATTGAAGAGCCAATTTAAGCCTCGAAATGTACCAAAATTAAATAAAAGTCACCTCAGCAACAGTTCCAATTTGAAATTTTTTTTTTTTCACTTATTTAAGGCTTTACCATTATTACATACTTCAAACATGGTGTAAATATTTTTGGCTACTTAGAAGGTTTTGAAAATCCATTCGTTTTTTTTTTTAATAAATACCTCATTTTTTAAATTTCAATGCCTATTTTATTGCTAAAAATTAATTATATTGTTAAATCTAAGTCAAATGAGTGCATTGGTATTAATATTATTAATTAAAAAGCATTCTGGAAAATACAATTTTGATTTCTATGTTGCGTAGCGATTTTTATTTTTATATGTTTTAAGATAGTTTTTTTGTCACTAAATGGTGCCGGTTACAGTTTAAAAGTTCAATTAATAATTACTCCCTACTCCGCCTAACAAAACTCCGTAAAATGACTGGGTTATTAGTAAAAGTTGTTCAGTTTGTTGGTCTCCTGTAACATCCTGTAGAATAGAATAGAATTTCTTTTACACATCAGAATTTTTTCTTCTGCGTATTCAGGGAGCTGTCATGGGCATATTGTCTATTAATACGTGGAGAACAGAATGCGTTAGGTCCGCCACATACATCCGGAATAAAC
Organism: Agonopterix arenella; assembly: GCA_927399405.1. Classification (NCBI taxonomy): domain Eukaryota; kingdom Metazoa; phylum Arthropoda; class Insecta; order Lepidoptera; family Depressariidae; genus Agonopterix; species Agonopterix arenella. The sequence continues at coordinate 3,106,018 of OV656716.1, read as the reverse complement.
CTGATTCGGAATTAGATTCCGTATGGAGTGTTGAGAGACTTTCAGAGACTTTTTTCTTTTAAAACGATAGTCTTTTGATATAGTTGCATTAATATTGGAATACAATTTACAAACCATCATCGTAACATTCGTAACGTCATGACTTCATCACATGATAGTAATTATCATGTATTGTTTGTTTTGTTTTAATATATACCTAAAAAACCATTCATTTGGCGTTTCATACATTTTTATTTTAGGCATTTTTTAAACAGCACTCTAGTATTTTTTGTAACCATAGTTGACAACACTGAATCCTGAATCAGGATTCCGGATCGGAGATCCGTGGATCCTTCCCTGGATGTTTTTAAGTCAAAAGTCAAAGCTCATTTCCTGGACCTCTGTACCTGATTTTTCCTCTCCCTCATTGCTATTTTTTTTCCCCTCTAAATCAGTCCTAGTAAATTAAGTGGTATTGTAGCATGTATGATATATGTTCATATATATTATGTTTATAATAGGTATTTATGATAACAAATATCTATTTATTTGTTATGTACTTAAATAAGAATTATATGTTTATCTATTTGTATTATTGTTTTTCTTTTTAATTTTCCTTTGTAACACCGACCCGTATTCTTAGTTGATATTTCCTCTACCCCAAGGTTGTCTGGAAGAAATCGCTTTTTAGCGATAAGACCGCCTTATTTGTACCATAATTATTTTTGTGACCTGCTCTGTACTGTATTTATGTGTTTGGTGTAAATAAAGTATATTTCATTCATTCATTCATTCATTCATTCCTTCATTCATTCCGTCTGTGTGTGGCGGACCTTACAAGCGGTGAAACATGATCATAGGGTCATGGCGGTCGGTAACGTTCGTCCTTCTTCAATAAACGTTCAAACTAAGTTAAAACTTTGTCCCTTTCTATTATGCGTAAAACTTATAGAAAGGAAAATGAGTCGTTAGATAGAAAGGTACAAAGTATTGGAAACATCGACGGAAACGTATACGAAAGAAGAATGAACATTACCGACCACCGTCGCCGTGGCCAATTTTTAGCCCAGTCATTTTACGGTTTGAGCCGGGACTAATTAATAATTGATTTTTTTTAATAATACTGAAGAGCCAATTAAGCCTAGAAATGTACTAAAATTAAAAAATAATAACGTCAGCAATAGGTCCAATTTCAAAATTTAGCTATTATCTCGTTCTAAAAAACCTGATGGTAAATTTTTTTTGCCCATATTTAAGGTTTAACCATTATACATGCTTCAAACATGGTGTTAATATTTTATGTCTACTCAGAAGGTTTTGAAAAATACATCCGTATTTTCTAATAAATACCTCATTTTTTAAATTTCTATGCCTTTTTTTATTGCTCAAAAATAATTTATATTGGCAAATCTAAGTCAAATGATTCAGTTCATTGGTATTAAAATTATTATTTTCAAAGCCTTCTGTGACACACAATCTTGATATCTTTGTTGCGTAGGGAAATTTATTTAATATGTTTTAAGATAGTCTTAAGTAAGTAAGTAGTAAGGTTGTCTGGAAGAAATCGCTTTTTAGCGATAAGACCGCCTGTTTTTGTGTCTTTTGTATTTCCTGATTGTTTGCTCTCTGTATACTCTGTTTTTTTGGTGTCAAATAAAGTATAATTGATTGATTGATAGTCTTTTTGACACTAAATGCAATTTAAAGTTGCAGTTTAAAAGTCCAATTAATAATTACTCCCTACCCCGCCTAACAAAACTCCGTAAAATGACTGGGCTATTCCGTTTTTTGATGCTTTTAAGGAGGATTAGCATCAATTGGATTATATCCATGGCTGTCCCATACATTTGAGTCGAGTGGGTACTCTAGTTTAGTACGGACCAGTTGATTATTTTTTTGCTCCGATCGGTTTGCTCCCAAAGTAAAATTTGTTCAGTTTGATGGGTAGACTCTTAGTTTAAAAGGATGATATTAGTTTCACCCTGTAGAGTACACTGAAAAAAATGTTTTGTAGCACATAACATATATAAAAAAAAAAAATATATATATATATATATATATATATATATATATATGTATGTGTATATATGTGTATATGTGTGTATATATATATTATATAATACTATCTAAAAATGATCGACAGACACGGAAGAGGTATTTACATATACAAGGCACACACACACTCACCCTAACACTTACTCACTCACAAACACACACTCACCACACCCCACACACAACACAAACACACACACTTGCTCACTCACACGCATATTTTCATTTTTATCTCAATATCTTTTTGTTAATTAACTTTTTATACTCTAGTTAAACATTTTGGCACGTCTCAATCTAAGAGTTACAATTAATTAAGGAAGTTGCGAGGCATTCCCAATACGAGCATTCTCGAATTGCTCGAAGGGAAGACCTCAAATTTAAAATGTAAAAAAACTTTTGAGTTAAATAAATTATATATTATATTACATAACCAAACGTTTGTATATAAATAGCAAAAAGTTATGCTATTTATAACCAAACGATTGTTTATGTACTACAAAACAGTTTGGATGTCACTAAAGTTCGGTTATATTTAATAAACATTTTTTTCAATGTACCTACCTACCTTATCTCCCTAACGTCTGAGCTGAACTGAACTTGACTGATAGTTTTTGATTGAACCATAAATGCTGATAACTTACCCCATCTGGACTTTGCTTTTTGACTTCGCAAAACTCATTGAGGACATCTTGGAGCTTTCGTGTTGAATCTGCAACAAAATATTTATATTTACAGTCTACAGGTAAGAATTACTATTTCATGACCTCCTTATCGATTCCACTCCGGCAGTTTCATTACAAAAGCAGCCAGGTAGCACAATAGTAAATTATGCACCAAGGGGCGATAAAGCAGTGTTCTTCGTCACTGGCGCTGTATTGAAACTCGAGCCCACAGATCACAAAAACTAAATGAAGATGTGAAAAGGAGGCGGGACCAGTAAATAAATAAATAAATATCTTGGCCAATGGCACACAAATTATCTAGTCACATTTAAAGTTCCAGAATCTAGCCTGGACTTGTATTATGATGACTATACAACGATATAGAATACATATATAGATACAAACATCCATGACTCGGGTACAAATATTCATATTCATTATACAAATATTTGTTCCCTTACGGGATTCGAACCCGCGACTCTCGGCACAGTAGGCAGGTTCACTACCAACTGTGCTACCGGGCCGTCGGGCTTCAGTGTCGCATCAATATGCGCGAAAACGGAACATATTGCTCGCGACAGTATTGATTCAATATATTATGAGGCTGAAAGCCAGTCGTGATATTATTTGTAAATAGTTTACAATGCTTGCGTAGTACTAAAGATTATTCGAACGTTGAGTTCTGATACCGCAATGGATAATGAGCACATTAAAGCTAACAAAATACTTTCTATCGCGTGGTGGTGATGCGACACTAGGTTTCATACTCAGCGCGTTGGTTGGCATCTCTCTAGATCTCTATGCTCGATCCACAGTTTATGTACTTCGTAACAGATACATCACTTCCATAGAAAATGATAAATTATCACGCTTTAAAAACCTATGAAACGGGCAAAAGCTAGTTCAGTCCCTCTAGCATGATTTTTTCTGTTCGCGCGCCAAGAGTCTTTGCTGCATAGAAAATGACCTCCTCTCTTTTCAGAGAGCGATCGTCTAGTATAAGAGATAGGCCCACCACACATTCCCACCGCTGTCACTCCTGTAAGCCAGGATCAACAGCGGCGACCATTCACAACACTGGACTATGAAGTCCACGGAGCCCGGGGGATGACTCTAATCTGTCTTAGAACCCGCAATGAATTAATCAAAGAAGATAGGAGGAGTAGGAAAACGAAATATCCGACTTCCCTCCATTGCAAACGGGAGACAGCAATAAGAAGGAAAAAACATGGTTATTAGAGAGCCAAATTAAGAGATCATTTATGGCAGTGTTGAAGACACGACATAGTATTAGAGATAGACGTCCTTTTTGTTATCATCAGCTGCAAGGCTGATTAAGTATTCATAGAGTGAAGAGCATCTCCTTGATGGGGATGGGCCAGGTCTGCCTGCATAACTACAGTCGGTTTAGAAGATACAGCTGATCAAAGGTCCAACCTTGTAACGGCTGTATCTCCTAAACCAACTGACAGACCATATCAGTTTTTGTACTGTTCGCATAGCTATAGTGCATATTACGATAATACCTGCATATTCATGCATACTCATTTTTAGTAACTATAATAGACCTTTGAATAGCTATAACTCCTAAACTGACCGAAGTTATGCAGGTAGACCTGATCCATCCCCATCACAGAGATGCTCTTCACCCTTTGACTATGTATTATAAGGACTAGCCTTGCGGTAGCATTTCCCCTCTGCCACGGTAAAAGATCAATTAATCATGTACATTCAATTTTATACCTTATCACTAAACGAAACAGCCTATAATTGCGAAACCATAATTTCGAACTTAGAACGTTTGGGGTTCACGCGAGACTACTTTTCATGATTTTTAACGTTCAAAATTAGAATCTAAAGTTACGGGGAATAAAATCGAAAGTTGCGGATTTCATGTTATTGTCGCCCCCTGCAAAAAGTGGCAGAAATGTTTGTTAGTAGAAATACACGCGTAACTAGTCCCTATATAAGTAGTCAAAAGTCTTCATCCTATGAATACTGAATCAGCCTTGCAGCAGATGATAACAAAAAATACGTCTATCTCCTATACTAGTCGTACCTGCTGCGACAAAGTAGTATGGAAAATAGCCGAATCGCGGAAAGTAATAAATAAATAACGCTCACAGGCACATACGTTGTAATGATCCCAAGTAAGCCACAGGCTTTTTATTACGGGCACCATACAACAACGGACACACACATAACATCCATGACCGAACCGGGATTCGAACCCAGGACCCTGGTTTGGCAGTCCGGCGTGGTATCCATTACACCAACCGGGTCGTCAGTCAAACGTAAAACGTCAAAGTAAAGGTAGAGGGGTTGTATACGTCAAACGCTGTAGCCATGACCGCGAGGGGATGTAACTTGTTAAGTAATTAGAGGCCACCGACACGGGTGGGTACCTACATGACGCCATGGATATGCTATTAGATGATTACAATCATAAAACCGAGTCCCTAGGTAGTTACGTTATTGTATAGGTACGTACGGTACACGCGATATTGGAACGTGGCTTGTATACAGGGTGTTAGGGTAAACAGTTGCATTAATTGAAGGGGTGATTGTACCCACGATACTGAACAACTTTCTCAAAGAAACCTACAGGAAATTAACAAAAAAAAATTTCGAGTTCTGATACAAACGTTCGACCAACTGATTGTATTTAGTATGAGAGGTCCAACCTTTTTTTTTTACGAATTTCCTACACGTTTCTTAGGGAAAGTTGTTCAGTATCATGGGTTTACCCACACACTGTTTACCCTAACACCCTCTACAGGTCTACCAGAATCTGATGGTAAATAAAGAAATAAAATTTACACACGGCCCTTTACTCACTACGACTTTCTGCAGCGCTTCTGCATCGATTCAGTTACGATGCAGCATCGATGCAAACGCGATACACAAACGCGTGTTTTTATGACTGCTGCAAAAAGTTGCTGTTTTAAAAGTAACCCAGTCATTTTACGGAGTTTTGTTAGGAGATGTGAGAAGTAATTATTAATCTTTTAAACTGTAACCTGTAACTGTGACAAAAAGACTATCTGAAAACATATTAAAAAAAAAATCGCTACGCAACATAGTAATCAAAATTGTGAGTCCCAGCCAGAAGGCTTTTAAATTAATAATATTAATACAAATGCACTCATTTGAATTAGATTTAATAATATATATTATTTTTTAGCAATAAAATAGGCATTGAAATTTTAAAAATGAGGTTTTTATTAGGAAATACGAATGTAAATCAAAAAACAAATCTATTTACAACATGTTTGAAGTATGTAGGTATAATGGTAATGCCTTATATATGTGAAAAAAAAATTATCATCAGGTTTTTTTTTATAACGAGATTATAACTAATTTTTAAATTTGGAACTGTTGCTAATGGTTTTTTTTTCTACATTTTCAATTTTGCTACATTTCTAAGCTCAAATTGGCTGTTAAATACTATACCGAAAAAAAATACTATAACGAAGAAAGTCCTGGCTCAAACCGTAAAATGACTGGGCTAAAGGAGGTATAAAGAGAAGGTACTTGAAGGAAGCACGTGTCTTGTCATATTCACTCAATAAGAGTCTAGTCAAAATTTGCCCTTTACCATAGACGAAGAATTTTTCGCTTTACCATACAAAACTGCAAACCTATTTGAGCCAATGGGACAGCAGATTTTTTTTCGTGATTTCGATATTGGTGCCATAGAGAAAGTTATTCAGTTTGATGGTGTGATCATCCCTTTACAAAAGTGTCAGCATATTAAGAAGGACTCTGTATATTTTCTTTACAATGTGAACGCGCCTTAAGGGATAAAAATAGGTCCACGTGTATCCTTATGTATATAGGGCCATAATGGATGGGTTGCACAGACAAATTACCTCTTATACATCACATAATGCTATTCTTTTCTTTGTAGTAAAAAGATAAAAAATTCTAAAGAGGTGCGGGGAGATTAGGGGAGGGCTGGAACGGCATGTATGCGTATGCTCACGACTATAATATAATAATAATATAATAATAAAAATCTTTATTGGACTCAGATAAATGATTACAGTATGCCTTATAATTATCAAGTATATATGTAGACAATATTTTCTAGTTTATGGTGCTAAGACAAATTTTGGTATCCCTGATTCTTAGACGGGACCTAAAAGGCCTTGTTACCTAAGAGTCAGTGATTCTTCCGGGCGGTTGTTACATATTTTATATTCTGCATATAGGATATAAATGTGCAAGTTGCTTAATTTTGAATCCAAAAGGTTTGCAAAAGTTTTAAAATAATTAGTGTTTAATATAATTTTATATACAACGTATGAGTAGTGAGTGAGGGTGCGTGTGTGTGTGTGATATGTGTGCGTGTGTGTGTTGTGTGTGTGTGTGAGTGAGTGAGGGTGTGTGTGTGTGTGTGTGGGGGTGTGTTGGGGTGTGTGTGTTTGTGTGTGAGTGTTTGGGTGAAAGAAGGCACGGTTTGAGGTAAGTAGGATCAGCATTGAAGGAGGGATTCAGTTTCGGTGTAGTTTATATTTTGTAACCAATTTGTAACCTTGAAGGAAACTTCTCTTTTACTTAATGGGTAGATATTCAGCTTGTTATTTATTTTGTTATAGAGCCTAGAACCCAGCACATTTAACTGTCTCGTTGCGAATGCAGTTCTATGCTTGTCAATAGGGCAGATAGCCTTGTAACTACGCTTCCTAGAATCAGTTTGGGCTGGGACACGGCTATGCTTCCTTATTATCATACGTAGGATATACAGTTGCCGTACCGTTAAGACCTTGGCATCTCTATATAATTGCTCAGTAGAGAATTTCATAGGTTTCGAAAGCATAGTTTTAAGCACGGCTCTTTGAGCCCTTTCGACTGAGATAAAACTGGTTTTAGTGGCTCCACCCCAAACAGGAATACAGTACATAATGAGGGCTTGGCATAATGCTTTATATACTATATTTAATGTTTGAGGATCAGCTGATTGTCTAAGGGTCTTAAAAATATAAATTAGACGCCTGACTCTACTACTACTACTATACAGGGTGTAACGAAAAGTGTCATTAACTTTTAAATCACATACTCTTCCCATCAAACTGAACAACTTTTACTATGGGAGCAAACCTGTCAGCGCAAGAAAGTTCCATAATAAACTCGACTCAAACGTGTGGACGCACCGCGCAAAGAGTATGGAGGAGATGATTTTGTTTTTTTAACCGACTTCGAAAAAGGAGGTTTCTCAATTCGACCGTCTATATATTTTTTTTATGCGTGTTCGCGGATAACTTCGCCGTTTATGAACCGATTTTGATGATTCTTTTTTTATTGGCAAGGAGATATCCCAAGGATTGTACCATGGTAAGAAAATCAGGATCTGATGATGATATCCCGAAGCTACACAATAGAACTCATCAAAAGTTGAATGTACCCTTTGCGTGTGTAACTGATATCTGAGTCGAACTAATGAATTCACCACTGAAAGTTGTGAAATAAACAAAATTTTAACAAAAAATTAAAACCGCCTTAGAAAAAACTAAAAAGTTAAAGAATAATATTGCAGCCGATGACTTTTTCGTTCGCATCATAATAACATTAATTTGTTTTATTGAAGTCGGTGTCAAGTCAAGCCAAAAAACGAATGCAAGCCCTGTCGCGAATCGTACCGGCTTGGCAGCGACTTCGATGCAACAATTTAATGTTCTTATGATGCGAACGAAAAAGTCATCGGCTGCTATATTATTTTTTAACTTTTTAGTTTTTTTTAAGGCGGTTTTAATTTTTTGAGGACTCATTTTGTGGAATCATAATGGGACTCTCCAATGCTGAACCGTTGGATACAGCTGCATGCTGATAAAATGTTAAAAATGTAAATGTAAATGTTAATGTGACTGTCTGTCCCTATTAAGTATTCTGTACCTACTAACATTAGTTTTATAAGTTTTTATTATGTATACTAACAAATTTTATGGACACCGTGTCTGAAATAAACTATTTATTATTATTATTTTATGTCTTTTCCTTATCTCGGGACATAAGTGTCCCGGACCTTTGGGAGGCGTGCATGGGGCCGAAGCCAACACGTAGAGGCCCGTCGGATAATTTGATCTAAATGGTTATTATTATTATTGGTCCCATGCTAAAAGTTGTTCATATTGATGGATACTTTCGGCCAGTTTTGAAGTCATTCGCTGAGCTCAGCATTTGAAACTGTCAAAATTACTATGGAGATCTTTCTACTGCTGATTTGACTTCCAAAAATCATACTCCAGGAGTGCGATTTTTGAAAGTCAAATCAGCAGTAGAAAGATGCCTATCTCCATAAATTTTCAACCGCTGAGTTTAACGTTAATATGAGATTAAAAAATCGCACTCCAGATTGGCAGTTAAACATTCTGAAGACGGTTTTCGCTGACGAAAGTTTCAAGACGCATAAAATTGGGTAGTTTGCTGCGGTGTCGTATTTAGCAAAATTTCGAGATAATGAGCGTTTTCTTTTGGTTTTCTAGGCGATCGATAGATGGCGCTACGGTCTGTGCGAATAAAGGTTCAAAAAGGGTTTCTTTAAAATAATAAAGAGGGTAAAGATGATCAAAAAGATGCCAACCACAGATCACAAAAACTAAAGGGAGATGTGAAAAGGGGGCGGGGCCAGTGTCGCAGCAATATGCGCAAAAACGGAACACATTGCTCGCGACAGTAATGATTCAATATATTATGAGGCTGAATGCCAGTCGAGATATTATGTGGAAATAGTTTACAATGCTTGCGTAGTTACTAAATTTTTCGAACGTTGAGTTCTGAAACTGCAATTGATAATGTGCACATTCAAGCTAACAAAATACTTTCTATCGCGTGGTACTGGTGGTGATGCGACACTAGGTTTCGTACTCAGCGCGTTGGTTGGCATCTCTCTAGATCTCTATGATTCCAACCCATCTTTTGATGGAATATTTCATTATTTGCGAATCATTTTGTCGAAAATTTGAAACTATTTAAGTCTGACGTGGTTGTAAGGGCTCGATCCCTTGGCCTTAAAAAAAATGGCACACAGTCTTGACATGATTTTGACAGGATCTCACGAACGTCTCTATGGAGCGAGAGTTTTTGGCGGGGATCCGTTAGCTACGTTTGGAGTCCACATATTTTGTCGAATTTTTATTGTTTGTAGTGAGTTTTTAACCGACTTCAAAAAAGGAGGAGGTTTCTCAATTTGACCGTATATATATTTTGGTTCGGAAAATGGTGTTATTTTGTGTAACAAAGAGTCGTGCAAGTGAACAATATACAGTTCAGTTAAATATGATGGTTTATGGGTCGTAAACAGGAAAAAGTGTTCCGTCATTTGTAGCGCGGCAAAGCGGTCGGTTCACCTCTTTCCTGTGGATTTCTCTGTGTTTCCTGCGTCTTTCGATTGTCTCCAAAAACTCCAAAGAAGCGTCAAAATGTCGAACAACTACGTTTTAATTGCTATAAATGAGATAACTTTATTGCAGACATCGGTTGTATGGGATACGAGCGTTAACCCGCGACTTCGTCCGCACAAATTATATACCAGATTTTAAGTCAGCTATCAAAGAAAAAAGTTTCATCAAAATCGGTTCAGTAGTTTTTGCGTGATACTCGTTCAAACAAACAAACAAACACACAAACAAACAGACAGACAAAAAGTCCAAAAATTAGTGAAATCAAATCGGGGACACCTAAAAACCATATCGTAACTTTTTTTTTGTTAATATCTTCAATGTACAGACCAACTTCCTGTTACAGTTTTATAATAGTATAGATTAAACCCTTTACCTTGAATTGAACCAAAAAACAAAAATCTATGGAGTGATTATACATGCCATCTGTCGAGTTTTTTATGAACTAAAATTAAAAAAGAAAAGAAAAAAGCTCATTGCTTTTCGCAGTCCATATCGGCGGCGGGCTGCGGTATATTCTATTCACTAAACTAATTAGGTATACCCTTTTCTGTATGCAAGTAATTTAAATTTACATCGCGTAGGGGCGGCATTATGATAGGGTTGACAAAGGAACAAACGAGAGAGTTTAAGCAAGTTGAATAGCCAATCTACTTTAGTTTCGTTTCAGTTTCGCCATTGTTCTACGTTATGGTAGTGCATAATTAATATACCGTACCAAAGTTTAAAATAAGATTTTTTTCTTTTTCACTTATAAATATTGGTCTTTTGCTGCGACTAAGCAAGTACATTCAAATACAAATACATATACCTTTATTAGGAAAAGAGAAATTCAGTACACGTGATACAATGGACCCCGAATGCAGCAAGCCAGAATCAGCGGCCAGCCATTCATTACATTCGAATTTCGCAATTTTGCGTGATTTTTTTCTTTCCAATGTCAACTCTTACAATGAAACAGTCGCGATATATCGAAAATCGAAAGTCCGGGTGCAGGGCCAGGGTTTTGGTAATAACTTTATGTCAAGAATTATTTAAGGTCCGCCACATACATACTGAATTCCGAATCAGGATTGTGATTTTGTATAGGATTTGAAATAGTGGAGGGGGAAAATCCATACGAAATCGTAATCCTGATTCGGAATTCTGTATGTGTGTGTGGAGTGGCAGGTCAGAAAATCCTTGGTCCTTTGTATAATCGGTCGTTTGTAGAATCGGTCATCTGTAGAATCGGTCATTTGTAGAATCGGCCATTTGTAGAATCAGACATTTCACGAATCGGTCTTGTAGAATCATACATTTCACGAATCGGTCTTGTAGAATTAAACGACGACACGACTCGTTCATTTATTGAATCAGTCATTCCTAGAATCGGTTATTAATAGACTAAATTTTCTGCGTCACGTTAAGGTCGTTTTGGACTACCTGCCACTATGATGTTACTTGTTACTTACATGAAGCTAGCTCCTGAAGCTGCTGAAACTCTGCTGGAGATAGTTTGTCCCACTGGAACCCCGTCACAGTTGTCTGCGGCATTTCTGCAACAAAATAAAGATGGTTTAAGTTCTTTAGACCCAGAACACAATAAGGAACAGGGGCTTGTCGCAGCACGTTAGAAGTACCTACAGTACGTACCTATATACCAGACTTTACACACTGCGACTTCTTGCAGCGCTCTTGGGGGTCTACCCAGACATTCGAACTTGAACGTTGAACGTTTTCGTTCCAATGTGAACTCTATTACAATGAAGTTCGGTCCAAAACGGTCTCGATATATCGAAAATCGAAAGTCCGGGCCTGCATCAATTCAGCCGCGATGCAGCATCGATGCAAACGCGATGCAGCCACGACGCAAAACGTTCGTAATATTTGATCAGTCATTCGTCGACAGCCTTTGTCGCAATGCACACGCGCGTCTGCATCTGTACAAACTTGCATGTGCACCGCAACAATCACGCGTTTGATCGGCTGGCATACAAACGCTTGTTAATTACTTGTTAGTTACTAGAGATGCAGTCATGCGATTGACAAACGCGCGTTTTTATAGCTGCAAAAAGCAGCAGTTTGTAAAGGGCCTGCTTTGACTTGACAGATGACACTTTAACACTACCATCAGAAAATCATTTTTTTTTTGCCATGAGATTTTGGTACACCTGTAATTTAATTTATGACAAAAATACGTGTGGCCCTGGAAAAAAGTGGGTGGGCAACCCTCTCGTCCCCTCTAGAATAGTTATGGTTAGGAACAAGCAGGAAGCTGGCATAGGTATATTGGAACAAGCCACATTTTTCCACAAATTTTTTTCAGCGAATTTTTTTATACAAAAGAACGTCGGAAAATCGTTTCAATAGAATCAATCACCGAGCATTATTCTCGTCTATACACCGTAGGTACAAAAGAACGGCTTCAGGCAAAATCATGAAAACATCAGCGTAGGCTCTGGCTATAGGCTATAGGCTCTTATTTCGCACTCTCTTCCAAAAGACGCCATCTCAAGAGCTATTATAATATTATCATTTATCATAGCGATAGGTACCTCAATAAATCTATTAAATCAAATACTCAAATACAGGGTAAAATTGATAATCATTAGCATCCTTTAAAACTAAGAGTCTACCCATCAAACTGAACAAATTATACCATGGGAGCAAACCGAACGAAGCAAAAAAAAATTTCTGCTGTTGCATAAATTTGAGTCGAGTAGCCATTGCAGTTTAGTATGGACATGGAGTGCGATTTTTGAAACTAATTCGCTGAGCTCAGCAGTTGAAACTGTCAAAATTACTATGGAGATATGCATCTTTCTACTGCTGATATTTGGCATTCAAAAATCATACTCAAGGAGTGCGATTTTTGAAAGTCAAATCAGCAGTAGAAAGATGCATATCTCCAAAGTAATATTGAAATATTCAACTGCTGATTTAAAAGAATGAGTTTCAAAAATCGCACTCATGGTGTTTGTTTTTTTTGGCTCCTATCGGTTTGCCCCCATAGTAAAAGTTGTTCAGTTTTATGGGTAGAGGTTTAAAAGGATGATTTTCCTGGTTGTACTGTAAATTATTGATGACGATATTCCGTGCCTTAGGGTAGAGGAAACGGCGATATCGACCAAAAGCGTCTAAGGTCCGCCACACACACACACACACACACACACACACACACATACACAGACACACACATACACACATATACATATATACAAAGACACGGATAGAAATAGGATGTATATGGGCTGATGATGATGATGACTGAAATGTACTTTGCGATTATGACAATATCTGTTGATCCGCATTTTAAATATGTCTGAGTGTATCTATTGTCAAGAACCGCTTTACGACAAAATTTTGGCTACATATTTATTGAGTTTCTTTTTTTTTTGAGTTTGTTTTTGTTAGTGTTACTGTCACTGTAGTGGGTAGGAACTGGCTCCGGACCTTCAGACTTGACTAGTTTAGGAGCCAGTGCCGCGATTGTTGGTTTACCTGTTGTAAAATTTCAATAAAGGATTTTTTATGTTTATGTTTATGATACATACGGAATAAATCTGAATCGGAATTGGTTCCGGATGGAGTGTTGCCGCTTTCAGAGACTTCTTCACTAGGGGAAAATGGGACTTAAACTTTTTGTCTGGCAAGTTAAGAATATCCTCTGGTATCTTATTATAATAGCGTATACAGTGCCCCATGAAAGATGTGTTGACCTTACTGAGTCGAAAATGTGGGAATACTAAGGTCAGGTGGGATCTAAGGTCCGCCACATACATCCGGAATAAACCTGATTCGGAATTAGATTCCGTATGGAGTGTTGCCGCTTTCAGAGACTTTTTTACTAGATCTAGTGATTTTTTGATGTCTTAGTTGGCATATTTTAAAGTGATTTTTGAGCGTAGGCGTTGTTGGAACGATACCGTATCGTGATGGTGCAGTTGCCACGTCGTTGCGGTGTAGTTGCGAAATCGCCTACGCTCAAAAATAGCTTGTGTGATAATGGTTCATGCCATTTTGTATGCAGATTACTTCTGATGTTAAAACTATCGTTAGCCTTTTGATATAGTTGCATAATATTGAAATACAATTTACAAATCATCATCGTAACGTCATGACCTCATCACATGATAGAAATTATCATGTAGAGAAATTGTTTGTTTCGTTTCAATAAATACTTAAAAATGCAACTGTCATTCTTTTCGCGTTTCATACATTTTTATTTTAGGCATTTTTAAACAGCTCTCTAGTATTTTTTGTAACCATAGTTGTCAACACTGAATCCTGAATCAGGATTCCGGATCGCAATTCCGTCTGTGTGTGGCGGACATTATTTGTGTGTAGACTAAAGGCAATTTTTATTACGATGGGAAATCCGAGAATAATTGAATCTATAAAATAGAGCGAATCGAGGGCGAATCTATGAGAACCTTTTTTGTTATCAAAATCCCAATAGATCGCAGCGCAGTGAACTTCCGGAGTACCTATTCATTTTTATGTTTTCCCGGTACGAGTTTAGTATATCCTTTATAGTTATATCGAATTTCGATATACTTCGAGTAGAGTGTCTTGTCACTCGTGAGAGTTTTACAGTAGGGCAAGCATGCCAAGCATGAAAAAGCGACAAAATGAGAAAACCGACATGCGGGCCCATTTAAGCACATCTAAATTTTTCTCGTTTGGTCGGGGGTTGCATGCTACGCCCACAGGTGTGGCGGCAAGAGAGATGTGTCAGAATCGTAGGCATAAATAATTCTATTCAGGGTGTAAGGGACAAAATTTTTAGATTTTTGAATTCTGAGACCATCAAACTGAACAATTTTCACTACTGAGCCAAACACAGGAAACACGAAAAAATTTGCTGTTCCATACAAAACTGTTCCTACCTTACCTACCCGACTTAAAATGTGTGAAGTAACTGATATTTTTTCGCGTTTCCTGAGGTTGGCTCCGTAGTATAAGTTGTTCAGTTTGATGGTCTGAATTTATAGTTTCAGTATTTGCCTGGCTGTTCCTTACATCCCGTATAGTGTTGTGGCATATAGCGTACATTTCTGCCGCCCGGGGCATAAGCAAAATTCCATTCCTTTCCCCTACATGTGAACACACTGAAACACATCAAGTAATCTCAAAATATGTTTGACAAGTAGGTATATCTCTAAACTCAGTTCGAACGGAGATATAACGGCTTGAAGTAAACGTAATTAATATGTTATCAACTTTGGGATGCCTTTATAATCTCCGTTCAGCATGGCTAGCATGCCACACACGACAAAGCGTTTAAACGAGAAAAACGTCATGCGCCCTCTTTCTGGCATACGTAAAATAATAAAGATGGAGGCACATCTCGATTTTTATCGTTTTCTCGGGGGTGGCATGCGAGGCCTACTGACTTAATTTAGCGATATACATATAATAACAAGTTTTGTTTGTTACTTTATTCTGAACTAAAATATTCAAGTATGGTTTATGGCCACGCCAAAAACAACGGTGAAAAATAAGGCGCCAACCTTCCATACAAAACTCGCATCGTATTTTCGAAAAAGAAAAAAGGTAAACCCTCAGAGCTTCCCCGAGTGCTGAAACCTGAGTTCGTCTTGTGTACCCTGGGCAGTCAGTCTCGTTACACGAACGCACGCTCGAACCGTAGTGTTCTGGCAGAATTAACAGCGCCGCAGCTTTTGCTTCAGCATAAATGCTGAGTCAGAACCTTTTTCATCAGCGCAATACAGGTCGCACGGTGTCATATTCCAACACCTATACATAAAATATATGTTGTTTCTTTTTATTGATTGGTCCGTCATGGGAGTTCCCTGTTCCTGCTGCGGCTTTACACGGACCTCCTTATGCGGACTCTAAAATGTTACCTACTGCCTTTGTCTGTCACTGTTTATCCTGTATTTTTCTAATAAATGAGTTATATATCTATCTAAAAAAAATCATTGCTGAATAGCATATCTTTTCAATTACATTAGTAAACAAGTACAGTAGTACCAGGTTTATAAGTCTCACCGATGTACCTGCGCAGTTGACAATTTTTAAAAGCGCGCGAAATTGTATTGACCAATCAGGATGTGACACCTTGCCGCTATTGGCTTATTGCTTTCGCGCCTTTTTCGCTGCCGAAGCATCCATAAGTCTGCTATTCGAGTTGGAGCGAGATAAAGAAATCCCGATTTTGCACTGCTCTGCGCAATCGAAGATTGACGAGCGGAATTATTTTCCTGGTCGTACTGTAATGTCATTGAATCTTTCCATTACAACATATGAGCGAATGTCATGTGATGTCATGCTGACAGGAAAGAAGAAGAAGAAGAAGGCCCAAAAAGTGCCACTATAGACTATACAGTCTAGTCCTCTTAGTACCTACATATAGACTAAGAGATAAGTGTACTTTTTGCAACCATCAGTAGCAAGGCTGCCTTGCTACCTTGCTGACCCTTGCTACTGATGCTCTACAGCATTTCTGTGATGGGGATGAACCAGGTCTGCATTCATAACTTCAGTCGGTTTAGGAGTAACAGACATTTAAAGGTCAGTAAAAAATTAACGATCAGCTGCAAGGCTGATCGTATGATATTATTGTAGTGTGCGCTATAGCTATGTGAACAGTACAAAAACTGACATGGTTCATCAGTCGGTTTAGGAGTTACAGCCGTACAAAGGTCGGACCTTTGAACGGCTGTATCTCCTAAACCGACTGGCAGTTCATGACAGTTTTTGTATTGTTCACATAGCTACAATAATATCATACGATCAGCCTTGCAGCTGATCGTTAATTTTTGCAAAACATTGCCTTTCCTCGTCCGGATATCCAGTGAATTATTACCTGAATTACTATCCGGGTTCGACAAAGGCCCGTATTTCGTCCGGACCGTCCGGACTTGTTTATTTTATGTGCCCTTTGAAAACCTTCGTTTAAGGGCATGTTAAAAGCATTAGTGTAGAGGGTTGTTGAGGAATTTCGGACCTTTTGTACGTTTTGTAACACCACTTCCTTTTTCGTCAATGAAAACATCGTGAAGAATCTTACATGCTTCGATCGAAGCATATATTGAATACACTGTCTATTAAAAGCAAAATAAAATAAAATGAGATGAATGAATGGTTGGTACTTGCTTCGGAAGGCACGTCAAGCAGTTATAGCAGGATAGATTCTGGTACTTTAAATGTGATTAGATAATTTGTGTGACAATGTCCAATATTTATTTTTTCCCTAAAGATTTTTTTTGTGAAATTTTCTAATTTTGGATACCATCATCATCCTATACAGGGTGAGTGACCGCCTAGCAAATACTAAACATACATACATTGAACTCAAAACTGAACAACTTTCACTATGAAGCCTAACTTTGAACTCAGACCGTTCAGTATTTGCTAGGCTGTCACTTGCATGTACACGTCCCACTGCAGGGCATAGGCCAACCCTCAAGGGGAGTGTATGGGCGTTAGTCCACCACGCGTGCCCAATGCGGATTTGTAGACTTCACATATGCAAAGGAATTTCTTCTTCAAATTCAAATTCAAAACATTTATTTCGGAAAACAAGTTCCATACAATTTTGATTAGTAATTACATAATGTCATCTTACACCCTATGTTAGTAAATAACATTAAACGATGATTAAAATTAAATGTCAAGATTTCAATTACTAATAAAATAACAATTCAAAAGAAATAATTTAGAATTTAGAATAATTTAGAATTTAAAATAAATTAATTTGCCTATCTATTTATTTATTTATTTATTTAACACTTTATTGTACACATAACAATACAGAAAAAACAATTAAAGTAGACATGTACAAAGGGCGAGCTTATCTCTAAAGAGATCTCTTCCAGCAAACCCGCAACAGAGACAGTTCTGAAGTGTGAGGCAGACAAAATGTGTACAGCACAAATGATAAAAACTAGATACTTACTACAAAACTAGATAAAAACTATATATATATATATATAAATATAATATAAATAAACATAATTATAAATAAACAAATAGATACAATAAACATACATAAACTATGGCTTATTTTAGAGAGTGATAGTGTTCATTCACTTGCTTTTTGAAGGACGCAAATGTTTGACAATCGCGAATATCGGCGGGGAGTGAGTTAATCTATATATTATACCTAGTCATAAGTGCGGACCAATGACTGGCAATGGGACACTCGATCTTGCCTCCTATCACCTTCAGAATGCTGTTGGAGCTGCCATGGACTCTTCTCATCAACGATGCAACTTTCTTACGCACTATAGCGTGGAAGCCGTCTGTGCGCGCCTCGGCAAACATGAAAGATGCACTGCAGAAACGCGGCCGCCCCAACAGCATTCTGAAAGCGTTATTGTACTGGACGATTATAGGATACTGTATTAGGAGATACAGCCGTTCAAAGGTCCGACCTTTGTACGGCTGTAACTCCTAAACCGACTGGCAGTTCATGACAGTTTTTGTATTGTTCACATAGCTACAATAATATCATACGATCAGCCTTGCAGCTGATCGTTAATTTTTTACTGACCTTTAAATGTCTGTTACTCCTAAACCGACTGAAGTTATGCAGCCAGACCTAGTTCATCCACATCACAGTGATGCTCTACACCCCATAAACACTGAATCAGCCTTGCTGCTGATGGTTGCAAAAAGTACACTTATCTCTTAGTCTAATACTCTATGCTTCAGTGAAGATATAAGGTCCTTTCTTCACGCTCGATTTGAAGGAGAAAAGTATAAAATATTTCATGACACTGGACAGGGGCGGTCTCTGAAACAATTTTATGGTTTGTCCTAGTTTTAGAATGGGAGGGCTTAGACCCCCGTCTTTACGAGGTTTATTCATACCTAGGTATGTATCATTTTATTTGTTTACATAATACCGAATAATGGTGAAGGAAAACATCGTGAGGAAGCCTGCATACGCTGAAGAAGAAATTCTGATGCGCATGTGAAGTCTACCATTGCATAGGTCATAATCCGCACGGACAACATACCATGTACCAATGAGTTTTTTTTTAATTATGTACGTAATCACCGACTGCGCTCTATCGGTGAAGGAAATCATCGTAAGAAAATCTGCATTCGCTGAACAGCGCGCTACGGGTCCAGTACAATAACGCTTTCAGAATGCTGTTGGGGCGGCCGCGTTTCTGCAGTGCATCTTTCATGTTTGCCGAGGCGCGCACAGACGGCTTCCACGCTATAGTGCGTAAGAAAGTTGCATCGTTGATGAGAAGAGTCCATGGCAGCTCCAACAGCATTCTGAAGGTGATAGGAGGCAAGATCGAGTGTCCCATTGCCAGTCATTGGTCCGCACTTATGACTAGGTATAATATATAGATTAACTCACTCCCCGCCGATATTCGTGATTGTCAAACATTTGCGTCCTTCAAAAAGCAAGTGAATGAACACTATCACTCTCTAAAATAAGCCATAGTTTATGTATGTTTATTGTATCTATTTGTTTATTTATAATTATGTTTATTTATATTATATTTATATATATATATATATATAGTTTTTATCTAGTTTTGTAGTAAGTATCTAGTTTTTATCATTTGTGCTGTACACATTTTGTCTGCCTCACACTTCAGAACTGTCTCTGTTGCGGGTTTGCTGGAAGAGATCTCTTTAGAGATAAGCTCGCCCTTTGTACATGTCTACTTTAATTGTTTTTTCTGTATTGTTATGTGTACAATAAAGTGTTAAATAAATAAATAAATAAATAGATAGGCAAATTAATTTATTTTAAATTCTAAATTATTCTAAATTCTAAATTATTTCTTTTGAATTGTTATTTTATTAGTAATTGAAATCTTGACATTTAATTTTAATCATCGTTTAATGTTATTTACTAACATAGGGTGTAAGATGACATTATGTAATTACTAATCAAAATTGTATGGAACT
Source organism: Agonopterix arenella (assembly GCA_927399405.1). NCBI lineage: Eukaryota > Metazoa > Arthropoda > Insecta > Lepidoptera > Depressariidae > Agonopterix > Agonopterix arenella. The sequence goes on along the minus strand of OV656716.1, from coordinate 3,086,037 downwards.
TGTTTTCCGAAATAAATGTTTTGAATTTGAATTTGAAGAAGAAATTCCTTTGCATATGTGAAGTCTACCAATACGCATTGGGCACGCGTGGTGGACTAACGCCCATACACTCCCCTTGAGGGTTGGCCTATGCCCTGCAGTGGGACGTGTACATGCAAGTGACAGCCTAGCAAATACTGAACGGTCTGAGTTCAAAGTTAGGCTTCATAGTGAAAGTTGTTCAGTTTTGAGTTCAATGTTTTAGTATTTGCTAGGCGGTCACTCACCCTGTATAGGATGATGATGGTATCCAAAATTAGAAAATTTCACAAAAAAAATCTTTAGGGAAAAAATAAATATTGGACATTGTCACACAAATTATCTAATCACATTTAAAGTACCAGAATCTATCCTGCTATAACTGCTTGACGTGCCTTCCGAAGCAAGTACCAACCATTCATTCATCTCATTTTATTTTATTTTGCTTTTAATAGACAGTGTATTCAATACATGCTTCGATCGAAGCATGTAAGATTCTTCACGATGTTTTCATTGACGAAAAAGGAAGTGGTGTTACAAAACGTACAAAAGGTCCGAAATTCCTCAACAACCCTCTACACTAATGCTTTTAACATGCCCTTAAACGAAGGTTTTCAAAGGGCACATAAAATAAACAAGTCCGGACGGTCCGGACGAAATACGGGCCTTTGTCGAACCCGGATAGTAATTCAGGTAATAATTCACTGGATATCCGGACGAGGAAAGGCAATGTTTTGGCAAAAGAGTAAATTTTGCAGTTATTTCTGAAGTTGGTTTTTGAATTATGAGGATAGATTAGGGTGAAACATGATATTATTATGGGGGTGTTCATTTCATGTTCAAGAAATTGATGGTTGTAAATTTTAAGTATTTGTTCAGTATATAAAGTGATTATTATTATTAATAGCAGTTTTTATTTTGTTGTTACAGTATATAAGGTCTAACAAAATTAGGTGAAACTATTTTAAGGGGATGATCAGACCATCAAACTGAACAACTTTCTCTACGGGACCAATATCGAAATCGCGAAAAAAAATCAGCTGTTCCGTACAAACATACTCGACCTAAATGTATGGGACAGCAGATTTTTTTTTCGCGTTTTCGATATTGGTCCCATAGAGAAAGTTGTTCAGTTTGATGGTCTGATCATCCCCTTAAAATAGTTTCTCCTAATTTTGTTAGACCTTATATTTCATTACAGGCTTTTCTCAAAAACTCAATTTTTATTAGTCAAAAATAAAAAAATTTCAAAAAAAATTAAAACCTACTTCAAAACTAAAAAGTACTAAAATATTAAGAAAACCAGCGTCTTCAAAACTCGTATCTACAGGTTGAAATTGATATCATTAGCATTCTTTTAAACTAAGAGTCTACCCATCAAACTGAACAACTTTTACTATACAAACCTATCTGAGCAAATAAAAAATCTGCTGTTCCATACTAAACTGCAATCTTGACGCGCGAGTTCGCAACTCAAATGTATGCAACTGCGGTGCCTACTCGACTCAAATGTATGCAACAGCAGATTTTTTTTTGCTCCGATCGATTTGCTCCCATGGTATAAGTTGTTCAGTTTGATGGGTAGACTCTCAGTTTAAAAGGGTGCTAATGACATCAATTTCACCCTGTATAAGACCCAAGCTCCTTAAATAAATATATTTAAAAAAAGGCATTCAAACGAGTAAATACAAACAAACATCTAGCTGATAGTGTTTGCGTAGTTACGGAACGTTGCTGTCATATCGTACTATTGACATTCGATCTGATAGCCGGATATCCGGATTTATAACGAGGACGTAGCCGGGCGGTAAATCATTGGTACATACACCCTACAATGTACGGCGTGGAATCAATGACAATTAATTTAATGTGTAACAAGAGTGTAAATAAGATGATGATGATGATGATACAGGAGTGCAATTCTCTAAGCGTCATATCGCTGTCGAAAACATCAACGAGCTCACAATCAATGCTTGCATCCTTCAGATCGTCGAAGTTTTTATATGAGTACTAGAGTTAACCCGCGACTTCGTCCGAACAAATTATATACCAGATTTTAAGTCAGATCATATATAAGGTATAACAAAATTAGGTGAAACTATTTTAAGGGGATGATCAGACTATCAAACTGAACAACTTTCTCCATGGGACCAATATCGGAATCGCGAAAAAAAATCAGCTGTTCCATACAAACCAACTCGACCTAAATGGGACAGTAGATTTTTTTTTCGCGATTTCAATATTGGTCCCATAGAGAAAGTTGTTCAGTTTGACGGTCTGATCAGCCCCTTAAAATAGTTTCACCTAATTTTGTTAGACCTTATATAAGGTATCAAACAAAAAAAATTTCATCAAGTCTGTTCAGTAGTTTTTGCTTGATGCTCGTTCAAACAAACAAACACACAAACAGACAGACAAAAAATCCAAAAATTGGTGATATGGAATCAGGGACACCTAAAATAAAAACCATATCGTAACTTTTTGTTTGTTAATATCTTTAATGTACAGATACACTCCTGTTACAGTTTTATATTAGTGACTAGAGTTAACCCGCGACATCGTCCGCTCAAATTATATACCAGATTTTAAGTCAGATAATAAGCTATGAAACAAGAAAAGTGTCATTCAAATCGGTTCAGTAGTTTTTGCGTCATGATCGATCAAACAAACAAACAAGCATACACACAAACAAGAGAGCGATGATAGCCCATACGGAAGAGAGCTAGCGCCTCAATCACGAGGACGCGGTTCGATTCCTGGCCTGTACCACTAAGTTCTTCGGAATTTATGTACGGTTGTATTTATCATTTACTAGCTCGGCGGTGAAGGAAAACATCGTGAGGAAACCTGCATTCCCGAGAATGAAAAGAAAATACCATAAGTTCGGAGGTATGCGTAAAATATGGGTGAGCTTGGGGCGAACACAATAGATCAGCGATGGTCGCAGTGTTACATAACGACCCTTGCTTGCAATAGCCCAACCACAAATAATAAAAATACACAAACAAACAGACAGACAAAAAATCCAAAAACTGGTGATATAGAATCAGGGACACCTAAAAACCATACCGTAACTTTTTTTTGTTTAATATCTTCAATGTACATACAAACTTCCTGTTACAGTTTTATAATAGTTTAGATAAGATATAAGAAATGAAAATGAAATGAAATATAACCAAAACAAAATACAATGCACAATAGGCTTTGACTACTTATATAGGGACTAGTTACGCGTGAAATTCTACTAACAAACATTTCTGCCACTTTTTAATTACGCTTGAGGTGAGTTTTGCTACAACTAAGTAGTTAAGTATTAAGTAAGTTATAATCTGTAGATTCCAATTATGGGGGTCCGGGTTCGAATCCGCACGGACAACATGCCATGTACCAATGAGTTTTTCTAACTTATGTACGTAATACCGACTGCTCTCAAACGGTGAAGGAAAACATCGTGAGGAAACCTGCATACGCTGAAGAAGAAATTCTGATGTGTATGTGAAGTCTACCAATCCGCATTGGGCACGCGGGGTGGACCAATGCCCATGCACCCTCCCTGAGGGTAGGCCTGTGCCCTGCAGTGGGACGTTTATAGGCTGATGATGATGATAATCTGTAGAATCCCACTGCTGGGCAAACGCCTCTCTCGGGTACCTAATGGTAAGAGGGAGTGAGCCATACTCCACCACGCGAGCAAAGTGCGGATTGGTGGAGGCAAGTTTGTGATCAACTCGAGCCACCTTTACTGGCAAGCCAGCCAACAACACTTCGGCCCAGTGGAATCTTTTTTGTGTTGACCACTACATATTTATTTTCTTCACCCTTCAAAAACGTGGTAAATAAGGGAGGCAATACCGTTTAGGGGAAGAAACCTGTAATCTCCCGGTTTTGGACAACCATCTCCCAGGAGGCACATGCGTGTAGCCTGGTGGCTACACGCATGTGCCAGCCACAGAACATTAAAGAGGGGTTAGAAGTGCAAAGTAGGCGTGGAACGTGTCGCCACAGGTTATGCAATGATTTGCATAACACCATTAGGCGCGCGGCGTGGTGCGAGCGAGAGGGCATGAGTAAATGTAGCAGCTTGAGCGGGAAGACAAGTGGCGACAGCCGTCTCCAAAGCAAAAGCGCTACTTTGCATTTCTAACCCCTCTTATAATGTTCTGTGGTCACAGGATATGTTCCATGGTCTCCTCCTCTCCACCCTCGGCAGCAAAATTCAAAATTTATAAATTTTTTATTCAAAATAATATCACATAGACTATAGCTTTTTGACTTCATTTTTTGACTCTACCACCGTGCCGGAAGGAGTTCCGTTGAGAGAAGATGCGGCCAGAAACTCTATAACACACATCTTTTAAACAAAACAAAATAATACAAAGTACAATATTGCATTACATAGAATAACATTGTCAAGACCAGACATTTTGGTGTTTCAAATAGTCATCGAGTTTATAGTAGCCTTTTTTACAGAGGACTTGTTTAAAATGGGACTTAAACTTTTTGTCTGGCAAGTTTAGAATATCCTCTGGTATCTTATTATAATAGCGTATACAGTGCCCCATGAAAGATGTGTTTACCTTACTGAGTCGAAAATGTGGGAATACTAAGGTCAGCTGGGGTCTAAGGTCCGCCACATACATCCGGAATAAACCTAATTCGGAATTAAATTCCGTATGGAGTGATGCCGCTTTCAGAAACTTTTTTACTAGATCTAGTGATTTTTTGATGTCTTAGGTGGCATATTTTAAAGTGATTTTTGAGCGTAGGCGTTGATGGAACGATACCGTATCGTGACGGTGCAGTTGCGACGTCGTTGCGGCATAGTTGCGAAATCGCCTACGATCAAAAACCGTTTCTGTGATAATGGTTCATGCCATTTTGTATGCAGATTATGTCTAATGTTAAACCTATTGATAGTCTTTTGATATAGTTGCATTAATATTGGAATACAATTTACAAACCATCATCGTAACATTCGTAACGTCATGACCTTATCACATGATAGTAATTATCATGTATAGAAATTGTTTCTTTTGTTTTAATAAATGCAATTATTGTCATTCATTTGGCGTTTCATACATTTTTATTTTAGGCATTTTTTAAACAGCACTAGTGTTTTTTGTAACCATAGTTGACAACACTGAATCCTGAATCAGAATTCTGTCTGTGTGTGGCGGACCTAAGTGTGACCTTCATCTTGTGCATCGTCGTGCCTATGGCGTAGTGCCCGGTTAGGGCTCCGATGATGGCAAGAGCTTTGCTCCTGCTGTTTATTCACCTTAACACGCCTTTGTTACAAGCTCAGATCACAATAACTATGGATGGATAGGGAGATGTGAAAAGGGGGCGGGGCTAGTGTCGCAGCAATATGCGCAAAAACGGAACACATTGCTCGCAACAGTAAGGATTCAATATATTATGAGGCTGAAAGCCACTCGAGATATTATGTGTAAATAGTTTACAATGCTTGCGTAGTACTAAAGATTATTCGAACGTTGAGTTCTGATACCGCAATGGATAATGAGCACATTTAAGCTAACAAAATACTTTCTATCGCGTGGTACTGGTGGTAATGCGACACACGGTTTCGTACTCGGCGCGTTGGTGGGCATCTCTCTAAATCTCTATGGTTACAAGTGATATTTGTAGCACGATTTTTGATCACCCCGATAGGGATTATGGTCGCGGGTTTACGTGAATAATTTCAAAAGTCAAAGGTACCTTTTTAATTCAATTTTTTTAGAAGAGCGCTCTTTTTTTTTTATTGTTAAAATATTCAGTTAGAATGTTTTTGCAATAATTTAAAATGTAAGCATTTTTTAAAATTTAATTTGTCGTGCTAAGCATAACTTTGCATGAGTTTAAAATTGTCTGACGTGAGGGCAACGTGACATAAATATTTTATTAATTTAGACAAGAATTTTTTTTGCTATGTTGGTTGTTCGGCATAGGCATTTTTCCTGAACTAGCTGCTACTGCGACTATGTATGCACAGACTACATTTACGGAATTTTGTTTAAGAGGGGTAGGGAAGTAATTATGAATTGAACTTTTAAACTGTAACCGGCACCATTTAGGACGGATTCTACCAAACTTTGATTTATAGAAGAGTATCTATACAAGGAACTATTTTACTCCTAGTGTTAACTCCGAAATATCTTCATTTGTTTTCTACCACATTAAACCCATACTAAAAGAACGAATGTATAATCCACCTAAAGAAAGAGGTTGTTGTGTCCGTACTTATTGCAATGTGAGGTTATACAGTTATAATTTGTTAGGTTTCTTTTTATTTAAATTTTTTTAATTATTTGACATTGACATTTCATTAGTCTCGTTATAAGTTTACACCGTCAAAATTGGCCGTGTAAAATTTACTCTCAACTTATTCATAGATTAGGGTTGGTAAAACGCAAAATCAGTTTACTCTAGAGTAACCAGCGACTTAATCTAAGAATAAAATTTACTCGCGTTTGGTCGAATCGGGCCTTAGTGACAAAAAGACTATCTGAAATAATATTTTTTTTAAAATCGCTACGCAACATAGAAATCAAAATTGTATCTCCCAAAAGGGTTTTTAAATTAACAATATTAATACCAATGCACTCATATTAATTAGATTTAACAATATACATTTTTTTTAGCAGTAAATGAGGCATTGAAATTTAAAAAATGAGTTATTTAATATAAAATACTAATGTGTCTTTCAAAGCCTTGTAAGTAGACACAAATATTAATACAATGTTTGAAGTATGTATAATGGTAAAGCTTTTTAGAACGAGATAAATGTTAAATTTAAAATTTTGGGCCTATTGCTGACGTGACATTTTTTTTAATTTTCTTACATTTATAAGCTCAAATTAGCTCTTAAATAGATTACCGAAAAATAAATTTCGATTATTAATTAGTCCCGGCTTAAACCGTAAAACGACTGGGCTACTTATTCTTTTTAATTTTTATCCGACCCCAAAACAACAGTACCAACAGCAATTCGCTTGACCAAACGAGCGTGGCAGAAAATGACTGCCCAAAATAAATTACAAAGTATTTTACTTTTCAGCACTTTTACTTAACGGTAGGGTTGCCAATCTTGTTTTCCCTGCCTTTTGGGATATTCTGGGGTGTTCTGTGTCAGTTTTCGAATCGGTTTTTGATAACCAAATTATTACATTGTCTTGCCCATTTCCCATTATTTGGGGTCGGCGCAGTATATCATCCTCTTCCATTCATCTCTCTTAGCCGTCGTTTCAACACTCACTCCTTTTTTACACATATCATCCTTCACACAATCCATCCATCTTTTCTTCGGCCTCCCTCTCCTACCACAGCCATCCACATTCATACTCTTAACACTCGTCTCGTAACATGACACTCGTCTCTCCGCATTACATGCCCATACCACGATAATCTATTACCCTGCAATATCTACTCATTACTAATCCCATCCTATTACATTTAATATATATAACGAGCGTTAACCCGCGACTTCGTCCACACAAATTACGATTTTAAGTCAGATCATAAGCTATCAAACAAAAAAAGTTTCTTCAAAATCGGCTCAGTAGTTTTTGCGTGATACTCGTTCAAACAAACACACAAACAAACAGACAGACAAAAAATCCAAAAATTGGTGATATGGAATCAGGGATACCTAAAAACCATATCGTAACTTTTTTTTTGTTAATATCTTCAATGTACAGACAAACTTTCTGTTACAGTTTTATAATAGTATAGATAGATTAACAAATAACAGTGTAGATTTGTTCTTTCTGCAGTGAATCTAACCGTTGAAAACATGATTCAATTAAATTTTCTCGATAGAAAAGAGGACCAAAGTAAGTTCAATTTCAGGTTTATAACCAGTTTTACGCATCTTTCTACTGCTGATTTGACTTCAAAAATCGCACTCCTAGAGTAGAAAGATGCATATCTCCATAGCGACATTTTCAACTGCTGAGATCAAAGAATGAGTTTCAAAAATCGGTTTTATTATAATAATTCTTCTTTTTCCCGGAGAATTCCCAAATCCCGGAGATTCTAGCATTTTCCGGAGCATTCAGATTATTAAATTTTGACTACCGTAATGATAACACTGCCATAAATGATCTCTTGAATTGGCTCTATAATAGCCATGTTTTTTCCTTCTTATTGCTGTCTCCCGTTTGCAATGGAGGGAAGTCGGATATTTCGTTTTCCTACTCCTCCTATCTTCTTTGATTAATTCATTGCGGGTTCCAAGACAGATTAGAGTCATCCCCCGGGCTCGCTGGACTTCATTGTCCAGTGTTGTGAATGGTCGCCGCTGTTGATCCTGGCTTACAGGAGTTACAGCGGTGGGAATGTGTGGTGGGCCTATGTACCGTAATGATACCTCACTCACAACTTGGAGATGGCAACCCTACGTAACGAGTTTCTGACAAAGCTTTCTTTGCCTTATTATATTTAAAAACAATGCCTAATTGCTTTTCATTTCACTGTCTTAGATGCTTTTGTCCTATGAAAACTCGTTAAAATTGATAGAATGATGTTTTAGTAGGAATTAATAAACCGAAAATATCGACAGTGGACTCGAAAATCCTATAAGTAAGTATATAAGGTCTAACAAAATTAGGTGAAACTATTTTAAGGGGATGATCAGACCATCAAACTTAACAACTTTCTCTATGGGACCAATATCGAATACAAACAAACCGACCAACCGTTCCATACAAACCGACTCGACCTAAATGTATGGGACAGCAGATTTTTTTTTCGCGATTTCAATATTGGTTCCATAGAGAAAGTTGTTCAGTTTGATGGTCTAATCATCCCCTTAAAATAGTTTCACCTAATTTTGTTAGACCTTATATACATACTACATAATTATATCCATTTCATACTGATGGTTTTAACAACTTTTACTGTAGAGCAAAAATCGAGAAAAAATTAAAAATAAAACATCAGCTGTTTCATACAAAAGTGTAATACCATCAATAAACGTTACGTTTGTGGGCGAAAGAAATTGACTCCTTTGTTTTTACGAATTTCCCTTATGTTTCTTTGTGGAAGTTTTACAGTACAAAAAAATTAAAACCGCCTTCAAAAAAACTAAAAAGTTAAAAAATAATATTGCAGCTGATGACTTTTTCGTTCGCGTCATAAGAACATTAATTTGTTTTATCGAAGTCACAGTCAAGCCGGTACGATTCACGACAGGGCTTGCATTAGGTTTTTGGCGTGGCTTGACAGTCTTGACACCGACTTCTCTATAACAAATTAATGTTCTTATGATGCGAATGAAAAAGTCATCAGCTGCAATATTATTTTTTAACTTTTTAGTTTTTTTGAAGGCAGTTTTAATTTTATGTTAAATTTTCAGTGGTGAATTCATTAGTTCAATTTAATAGTAATGCTTTAAATTAACAAACGCACTAGCCGGCACTACGATTTTCAAAGGTTCCCCTCGATTTCTCTGGGATGCCACCATCAGATCCTGGTTTCCTTATCATGGTACCACCGTTGGAATCCACATTCATACTTAAAACCAACAAAAAAAGAATCATCAAAATCGGTTCATAAACGGCGAAGTAATCCGCGAACACTCATAAAAAAATAAAAAATATATATATACGGTCGAATTGAGAAACCTCCTCCTTTTTTGAAGTCAGTTAAAAAAATATACAGGGTGGAAAAAAAAGGCCGTGGTTGGAGAGAAAGTACCCTTAATATTTATGATGGCAAATTTTACTGAAAGAAAACATTCCTTTATTTTCAAATTTAATTAAAACTGCATTTAAAGATTTTTGAAAAATCATCTGCTTGAGCCGGGAATCGAACCGGTGAAACGTGAAAAAAAAACACCCGTATTTTATGATACCAACCGAAAGAGTCATTCATAAGGATCAATTTCTTTTAAACAACATAGTATCTTAAATTAAAGAAAGACCAAGAAAAAATGATTTTTTTATTGTTAAACTTACTATCTAAAGAAAATTCTTTACTTAACTTTCTAAATTTGAAAACAAAGGAATGTTTCCTTTCAGTAAAATTTGCCATCATAAATATTAAGGGTACTTTCCCTCCAACCACGGCCTTTTTTTTCCACCCTGTATGTGTATATACCGTCGAATTGAGAAACCTCCTCCTTTTTTGAAGTCGGTTAAAATATATATATATATATATGGTCGAATTGAGAAACCTCCTTTTTTGAAGTCGGTTAAAAATACCCCTTAATAAAGTAATGCAGCTGTTTTAACCTAGGTATACTTTTGGTCAAAGTTGCAAAAGAGAGAAGTCAACTGAGTCAATCCATTACATTGATAAAAGTGAAAATGTCACTTTTTGCCAATTTTCCCCAGCAGTAGTTAAATGCTTTAATTAAAAAGTTTTAATGATTCTTATCTGAGTTTTTATTGCCGTCTGGTTTTGATGGTGATGAATTTTGTGTAATAATTTGTTAGATATACTTTTGGTGAAGTTTTTAAGCTAGATAATTATAAGTACTGCACGAGATAGAGTTTGCCATTTACAGGGTGTTACTTTACAATAACATGTTTTACGGGGTGCTTTAGACCTTTAAACTGAACATCTTTTGCGCGGAGGACTCCGTACCACCATACAATATTAAAACAAAAAGTTGTTTTCTCCGGAACCCTTAGCGCAAGCCCGACACACACTTGACCGGTTTTTGTCTGCGTGGTATGCACTAAAATCACACCATGTATCACGGTTGTACGTATTTACGATCAAGCAGAAAAAAAAAACCTTTAAAAATCATGTTTCTAGGGGTAGCCCTTAAGGTGGTTTCAGTCCATACAAACGTTTGACGCACAATACGCGTAGACGGAATTAATAAAAGTAATATTTTATATACGGAAAAATAGTTTAGAAAATCTAGTTGCCGCGTAACAAATAACATTTGCAATTTATAATATAATTTCGAAGATATAAGGCTTTTAAAATTTTGTATGAAAAATTTCAAAGTTTTATATCTTCGTTATTATTTTATAAATTGCAAATGTTATTTGTTACGCGGTATCTAGATTTTCTAAACTATTTTTCCATATATACAAAGTGACTTATATTAATACCGTCTACGCGTATTATGCGTCAAAGTTTTGTATAAAATTGACCCCTCTGCAACCGCCTTAAGTACTTTTTGTATATTTTTTATTATTTATTAGTAGCAAATCCAAAATATAATAACACAAATTCAGTGATTTTAACTCTACATATTACGATTCAATAGATACAGCCCTTTAAAACTACGATGGACAGACGGACGGACAGACAGCGTAAGCTTATGCATAACATTTTAATATTCTACTCGTCATACTTAAAAACTTTTGCTACAGAGCCAATTTCAAAAACCAAAATAAAATTCCTAGCTAGCCGCAATATCATCATGAAATCCGTAGTAGGTACAAAAATATGCGGCACGATCATTTTCAAACGACTTTGCCATGCTATGTTATCCTAGTACAAACTAAGCGGAACGCTGATTTTCCATAGACAGCGTCCGCCATCTATCGGTTATGTATCGAAGCACTATGTGTTGAACTAGGGTTCATATCGGAGTAACAGCGCACTACACCTCACGCGCTGCGCTGTAGGATTGAGAGATTTCACCCATATCAATCACTGTCTTGTTGGTCTAGCGGTCTAGACAACCGGCTTACGATCCGGGTAGCTAAGGTTCGATCCTCGTGTCGGCCGATCGTCTTTTTCAATTTATTTCATAATGTGGCGCCCCCTAGTGCTAATAAGCACCAACGCAATTAGGACGTCCTAAAATTCAAGGCGAGTTACCTATCTATATCCAATATACATATTAATCTATGGACTTTACGATCTTACATTATTTACAGCTTACATAGTCTGTGATAAAATCAATACTATTATGGCTGCACATATTAGTATGCTAGTCTTCTCTCTGAAGACGTTAACTTACCATCAGGGAGACTTGGGCATTACCTAGGTATATTATATAGTCAGATGCGTATATTATATAAGGTCTAATAAAATTAGTTGAAACTATTTTAAGGGGATGATCAGACCATCTAATTGAACAACTTTCTCTATGGGACCAATATCGAAATCGCGAAAAAAAAATCAGCTGTCCCATACAAAACTGCAAACATAACTCGACTCAAATGTATGAGACAGCTGATTTTTTTCTCGTGATTTCGACACTGGTCCCATAGAGAAAGTTATTCAGTTTGATGGTCTGATCATCCCCTTAAAATAGTTTCAGCTAATTTTGTTAGACCTTATATAGTCGTCCTGTCGAAGTATATGGCTCCGAGTGATGAGAAACGACTGCATGCAGCAGAGATGCGAATGTTGAGATGGATGTGTGGTGTTACTAGAATGGACAAGATTAGGAATGAGTATATTAGAGGAAGTTTGAAAGTTGCTCCTGTGAATGAAAAGCTACGCCGTAATCGATTATCGTGGTATGGACATGTGATGAGAAGATATTTTCAAAATTCAAAATAATTTTATTTCAGACACAGTCCATAGATTGTTAGTATATACTTAAAAACTATGTTAGTACAGTATAATACATAACAGTCATATAATTTAAAATAGCCTATTTTCTGATAGAGGGAGCAGCGGAGAGGTGTAGTTCCGTCCAGTGCCTCCAGAAGGGACAGTGTGGCCGGTTTGAAATGGTGTTCAGGATACTGTTGGTGCTACTTTGGACGCGACTCTGCGTATTATGGCGTGAAAGGAAGTCACACTTGCCACCGCGAACATCCCTGACGCGCTACAAAACCTCGGGAGCCCCATCAGCATCCTGAACCCATTATTGTACTGGATACGCAGAGCATTGTAGGCTCTCTGCGTATAGCTGACCCACAGGCTGCACGTGTACATCGACTGGCAAAAAGCTATGAAAAGTGTACGCTTTACCTCTTCAGTGCATCGATATGAGTTTCATATTACAAGACGAATAATGAATATGAATGTGGATGGCTGCATGAAGAGAGGACGACCGAAGAAAAGATGGATGGATTGTGTTAAAGATGACATGTGTAAAAAGGGAGTGTGCGCAGAAATTACGGCTAAAAGAGATGAATGGAGGAGGACGACATATTGCGCCGACCCCAAATAATGGGATAAGGGCAGGAAATAATAAATTAAATAATAAATAATAAATTCTTTATTGTGTAGGAAATTTAGGTACAAGTTGGCAGTTTACATTGCTTCTTACGTAGTTTCACCGAACTCTGTCTTTTCAGACATTTACACAAATAGTATCTTAGTGAGATAATTATTAAAGATGAGATAATAATGAGATAAATTAAATAGTAACGGAAGAAGATTATATAGTCAGATTTTTTATTTTTATTTTTATTTTATTTATTAGACACACAAAACAGGAAACAATCAGTGAAATAATAATACATAAGAACATATAGCTTAAATCTAGATTGCAACCCTAAACATGCATGCACAGAAACATTAACAATTGCGACTTAAAACCTGGATATAATTAATAAACTGTAGTCGTTGATTATAGTTTAACCTTAATATAGCAAGTATGACCTAAACATTCAAACATATAACACAAACTACGTAATAATGATAACAATGTTACTTAAGGCGGTTGCAGAGGGGTCAATTTTATACAAAACTTTGACGCACAATACGCGTAGATGGTATTAATATAAGTAACTTTGGAATGGAAGAATAGTTTCACAAAACTAGATGCCGCGTAACAAATAACATTTGCAATTTATAAAATAATCACGAAGATATAAAGCTCTGAAATTTTTCATACAAAATTTTAAAAGCTTTATATCTTCGTAATTATACGCGGCAACTAGATTTTCTAAACTATTTTTCCATATAATTATAATATATTACTTTTATTAATTCCGTTTACGCGAATTGTGTGTCAAACTTTTGTATGGACTGAAACCACCTTAAGGATTCTCTTAATATTATTTTTAACTACACCAATTCTGTAATTGAATATATCAAACTCTGGGTTATCGTGGGCAACATCATTAAGTAGTCTACATATTCTCACAATCGGATTATAGAACGATGTGTTATTTATATACAGTTGCAGTGAAAATGAGATACAATGTTTGTTTTGATACTTGAGGTGCGTTGGGGTAAGATTTCGATCTCACAAGTTTTTCGCAGCAGTGTAGCCGCGTCAATTTCTTCGAAAACATAAGTTCTAGTGTGTCAATTGTCGTGTTAGTCTAGACCTTCCTATCTCTTTGGTCTAGGCTACTTATTAATATGTATATTGGATATAGATAGGTAACTCGCCTTGAATTCTAGGACGTCCTAATTGCGTTGCCGCTTATTAGCACTAGAAATTAGAAATAAATTGAAAAAGACGATCGGCCGACACGAGGATCGAATCTTAGCCACCCGGATCGTAAGCCGGTTGTCTAGACCGCTAGACCAACAAAACAGTGATTGATATGGTCGAAATCTCTCACTACTACAGCGCAGCGCGTGAGGTGTATTGCGCTGTTACTCCGATATGAACCCTAGTTCAACACATAGTGCTTCGAAACATAACCGATAGATGGCGGAAGCTGTCTATGGAAAATCAGCGTTCCACTTAGTTTGTAATAAGATAACATAGCATGCTAGGCTACCGGTAACCGCCTGGGTAACCAGAGGGCAATAGAGGGTGTGAGGTAAAAAGTTGGTGGGAGGCAGGGAGTGTCCGTACTGTATGTAGTAATAGATACTCTTTCTTATACTGTGGTATAACAATCTCTTCATTTCGAGACCATTGAATGGGAATACAGGGTGAAATTGATATCATTAGCATCCTTTTAAACTATGAGTCTACCCATCAAACTGAACAACTTTTACTATGGGAGCAAACCAATCGGAGCGAAAAAAAATCGGCTGTTGCATACATTTATGTCGTGTAGGCATTGCAGTTTAGTATAGAACATCTGATTTTTTGTTTGCTCCCATAGTGAAAGTTGTTCAGTTTGATGGGTAGACTCTTAGTTTAAAAGGATGCTAATGATATCAATTTCTCCCTGTAGAAGGCGCCTACACAGGGTGCTAGAAAATTAAAAACGAAACCAACAACGAAATTGCGAAAAAAATCAGCTGTCCCATACATGTTAGCTCGAGTAGATTTGTAGTATAGTATGGAATTATTTTTATCGCGATTTCGATATTGGTCCCATAGTGAAAGTTGTTCAGTTTGATGGTCTAAACCACCCTCTTAAATGTTTATTTGTATTTTTAACACCTTGTATGTATGTAATTTGACCAGCATCTCGTCCCAACTAAGCACTGAATTTAAATTATGGGCCCCTAGGGCGTTCGGAATCTAGATATGGCTAGTAATGAGGTTACGAATGGGACGGAATCGGATACGACCACGAGACTTCATCAGGGCTATGACAGCTTTAGTTCCAGTTCTTCCGTTTTGGCGCTGAAGTCACATTTTCCCTCATGAATCGTCCTCATTGGACGACAATGAGTTTTTATAACCATAGGGGTATCGCATACAGAAGGAATCGAGGCGGCGTCGAGGCGCGGGCGCGCTTTGGAGACTTTTATTATAAGACATAAGTGTACTGGGGTGTAAAACATCTCTGTGATGGGAATGAACTAGGTCTGCCTGCATAACTTCAGTCGGTTTAGAAGTTACAGACGTTTAAAGGTCAGTAAAAAATCAACCGTAAAATTATGCAACTATTTGTTTAGTGAACGAAATGTTATTTATGTGGAAAATTGGAACTAATGAGAGGGCTAGATTGACGGGGTGGGTGGCGAAATAGTCCGCATTTTATTAATTTTGATGGTAGGCAACTCCTGATCGATATTTAGGTAGCGCGCCAGTTGTCCTAAGCACGATCCTATTATTATAAGAGATAAGTGTATGTGAGCCTCTATTCGTGCGCAAGGCAAACAATTCGAGCATTTACTTTGGTTTTAAAGAGGAAATAATTAAATAAAAGTGTTACGATAAATGAATTGTTTATTATTTTATTATGTTCTTCACAGCAGAATGAGTTATTAATTTGGCTAACTAACCGCTTTGCTAATAATAATAATAATAATTTTGTTTCTTCCCATTATTTCCATAATTATAAAAAAAATGCCATGTTTGAGTTGTTCGAAACGGTCGAAAGGTCCATTTACAAAAAGTACAAAATATCACCATTAACGGCAATAATAGTGGCAAGTGTTGCACCATTTTGAAATCTTGACTAAATGGGCCATCTTTTGAAATAACTTGCCAAGGATAGTTTAGTACATTTTTTTTCCGAAATGAAGTGTCAAAGTTAACTGACAATATTTTTCTAAACCATGACTCAATGAAACTTAATTTATTTTACTGAACTAAGAATGTTTATTACGTTAATTCGTGATTGGGATAAATAGCACCGTTATTTTAGATTAAGTCGTTAAAAAAATCACAGCAAATTCTTGAAATTTGTGATCACTATACTTAAAACTGGACCAAGAGTGTAGATTTTCAACTTTTTTGAAAAAATGTCTGTTATTGCTTAACTAAGTGATATGGAATTTTTTTCTAATTTTTCCCATAACTTGACCTCTCGCCCGGTACCAGGTTATCGTTGAGTTTTGGGACACCCTGTAGAATGTCATTGTTGGACGATGATAGGACGCCATATTGAACTTACAACAACAGCAGCCTCATGCCGTGTTTTTGCGTCAGAAGCTTATGTCTTGTGATTTTCCTGGTATTTTTCCTTGAGTTGAGAATCCTTGACAAGCCCTGATTTTCTCCGTTTTGCAAATTTCACCGTCGGACCTGTAGCAAAGAATATATATACTAACGTAAAAAGAAGCGACACTGTCGTTTGTGTGCCGTAAACGACCTCTCGTGGCTATGTGTGGGAGTCGTGGCGCGAGCGGGGGCGAGGGCGGGGCGCGCGAGGTGTGTAAGGGCGACCGCGGTTTGCCTAGTCGAAGGGTCCCGCTCCGCGCCGTCTCAGCTCGAAATTCGAATCAATTGACTTAACGTACGTAACTTTTTTTTTATTAGTTATCTTCAATGTACAGACACACTTCTGGTATGCACTAATTGGTTGGTAAATATAGGTACTGTAATTAAATGATAAATTAGGTTGTCTATTTTTTTTGTTACAATATTTCATTTAACTTGGAATGTTTGTAGGTTAGTTTGATTGTTTAGGCCAAATCTTGCAAGTCGAATTTAACCCACTTTCAGCGGTCGGATTGACTTGAATTTTAGTACATACTTATACAAGTTACACCTACCTGTGAACGCTATATATGCTAAATATATTTTGAACCTTACATAAATAAGCATCTTTTATTTAGTGATTAGTATTTCCTTGTGCCGCGGTGGCTAAACCGCCAGGCGCCAACCCTATGCGTTGGACGCGGCATTCGGCGCCCGAGTTAGGTCCGCCACATACATACGAAATTGCTCAAAAATCACTTTAAAATATGCCAGCCACCAAAGACATCAAAAAATCACTAGATTTAGTGATGTGACTTGTCATTCTTTAAAGTGATTTTTGAGGTAGGCGTTGATGGAACGATACCGTATCGTGACGGTGCAGTTGCGGCGTCGTTACGGTATAGTTTCGAAATCGCCTCCTCTCAAAAACCGCTTCTGTGATAATGGTTCATGCCATTTTGTATGCAGATTATGTCTAATGTTAAAACTGTAGATAGTATTTTAATATAGTTGCATAATATTGAAATACAATTTACAAATCATCATCGTAATGCCATGACCACATCACATGATAGTAATTATCATGTATAGAAATTGTTTGTTTCGTTTGAATAAATGCCTAATAATGCAATTGTCATTCTTTTGGCGTTTCATACATTTTTGTTTTAGGCATTTTTTAGACAGCACTCTAGCATTTTTTGTAACCATAGTTGACAACACTGAATCCTGAATCAGGATTCCGGTTCGCAATTCCGTCTGTGTGTGGCGGACCTTACCCCGACAGGGCCGCTGTCGCCCCTGTGACTGTAGCTTGTTACATATCAGTTATCTGTGGACTTCATACGATAACAAGATTAAGTATTTGAGGCTATTTATAGGAATGACATTAGTAAACAGATTTATAGCAGTGATAGGGTGTTGGTGGCGCGTTGCGGAGAGGTATATGGACACTAAATCAAATCTGCACGGACGACTTGCCATGTACCAATGAGTTTTTATAGCTTACTAGCTGTTGCCCGCGACTTCGTACGCGCAGACCACTGAAATATACTTTACGACCTATTCTCAGACCTACTGAATATACACACAAAATTTTATAAGAATCGGTCAAGCCGTTTAGGAGGAATTTTGTTACAAACACCACCGTAACCGAGAATTTTATATATTAGAGAAGAGATGTACACATCAAGCTATACAAAACCAACATAAGCTGGCCGCGTGACGTTTTATGTTACTCGATCCACGCGGGGCCAGCTTATTTTGGTGTTGTATAGCTTGATTTGTCGCCGTGTGTACGTAATACCGAATGCTCTGAAACGGTGAAGGAAAACATTGTGAGGGAATACGAATACGCATACGCAGAAGAAGAAAATCTACCCCGTATGTGAAGTCTACCAATCCGCATTGGGCAAGCGTGGTGGACTAATGCCCATACACCCTCCTTGTGGGTAGACCTGTGCCCTGAAGTGGGACGTATATGTAAAGGCTGATGATGATGACAGCAGTGATCGGTATACAGGGTCGATTTTTGAGACGGAGAAGTAAGGGCAGGTATACCTTAACGTTCTTAGGCCGGATTCGACCAAACTTTTATTTATACAAGAGTAACTATACAAGGAACAATTTAACTCTTAGCGTTTACTCCGAAATAACTTCAGTTGTCTTCTACCACACTAAACCCATACTAAAAGAACGAATGTATGATCCACCTAAAGAAAGAGGTCGTTGTATCCGTACTTATTGCATTGTGAGGTTATACTGTTTTTATTTGTTAGGTTTCTTTTTTCTTTAATTTTTTATCACCCTGATTCCATTTCACCAATTTTTGGATTTTTTGTCTGTCTGTTTGTTTGTGTGTTTGTTTGGGTGTTTGTTTGAACGAGTATCACGCAAAAACGACTGAACCGATTTTGATGAAACTTTTTTTGTTTAATAGCTTATGATCTGACTTAAAATCTCGTATATAATTTTTGCGGACGAAGTCGCGGGTTAACGCTCGTTATTTATAAAATTGTTGTTACTTAATTGATTACTTAATATTCCTATTGTTTGCGTATATTGTTTTAATATTTGCACGTCTGTACACAGACAAGATAAATCTACTGTACACCTAGATTAAGATCTAAAAAGTTGTGTAAAAATTATCTTGGCAAATAAATGATTTTACTTTACTTTACTTTACTTTCTCTATGGGACCAAAATCGAAACCATTGTTTTTATCGTAGGGGTTTTTTTAAATTTGCAATTTAATTTTATTTTGCAATTTTTAAAGTTACTACAAAACTGCTGAACCTATTTTCGTGAAACAAAGCTCCGCAAAAATTAGCTTTCTCTTAAAAAAAAACCGCATCGAAATCGGTCCAGTCGTTTGGGCGCTACATTGCCACAGACAGACATATTGACAGACAGACAGACCGACAGACCGATGTCAAACTTATAACACCCCTCTTTTTGCGTCGGAGGTTAGAAACAAAGAAATACGACACGACAGTGTTCAGGAACTGAAAGTTTTTCATACGGAACCTCAAAATATATCCTTTAGGCCCGCCACATACACCCGGAATAAACCTGATGGAGTGATGCTTTCAGAGACTTTTTCACTAGATCTAATTATTTTTTATGTCTTATGTGGTATGCCACCTAAGACATGCCGCTTACGCTGAAAAATCGGTTTACAGCATATTTTATGATGGAACGGTACCGTATCGTGACGGCGCAGTTGCGACGTCGTTGCGTTATAGTTGCGAAATCGCCTACGCCCAAAAATCGCTTGTGCGACAATGATTCATGCCATTTTCTATGCAGATTATGTCTAATGTTAAAACTATCGATAGTCTTTTGATATAGTTGCATAATATTGAAATACAATTTACAAATCATCATCGTAACGTCATGACATCATCACATGGTACTAATTATCATAATTATATAGAAATTGTTTGTTTCGTTTTAATAAATACCTAAAAATACAATTGTCATTAATTTGGTATTTCATACATTTTTATTTTAGTTATTTTTTAAACAGCACTCTAGTATTTTTTGTAACCATAGTTGACAACACTGAATCCTGAATCAGGATTCCGGGTCCCAACTCCGTATGTGTGTGGCTGTATAACCACGCGTGCCCAATGCAGATTTGAAGATTTCGCATAAGCAATCCAACCATGTTTAATTAAAAGCAGTACATAATTTTTATCAAAATTTCTGATTTAATCCGTGATGGAGACATGCGAGCCGGGCCGACATTGATTAACATATAAATAAGATTTGTTTTATGGATGAGCCAAACCGTTGATTTGATCTTTTTGCAGGGCTACCTCTGCATACAAAAAAGGAAGGAACTAAAGGGAATGAGCAGTGTTTTAAATGACAGGCGACAGGCTGACATAGGGCTAGGGACCTAGTGACCGAGGATATTTTGTTACACCTTGTATAAATAGGGACCTTCGGTTTTTTAAGGGGTTGATCACACAACACTGAAAAATTTTATTTGTTGAATATAAGGTCTAACAAAATTAGGTGAAACTATTTTAAGGGGATGATCAGACCATGAAACTGAACAACTTTCTCTATGAGACCACTATCGAAATCGCGAAAAAAAAAACTGCTGTCCCATACATTTAGGTCGAGTAGGTTTGTATGAAACAGCTGATTTTTTTTCGCGATTTCGATATTGTTCCCATAAAGAAAGTTGTTCAGTTTGATGGTCTGATCATCCCCTTAAAATAGTTTCACCTAATTTTGTTAGACCTTATATAACCGAACTTTAGTGACTTCCAAACTGTTTTGTAGCAAATAAGAAATAAGAAGTCACTAAAGTTCGGTTATATTTAACAAACCATTTTTTTCAGTGCATCACACTGAACAACTTTAAAATTTTCTCCATTGAACTATGCAATTTGGTTCAAGTAGGTTTGCAGTTTTGACAGCAGATTTTTGTGCTCACTACCTATGTATTATTTAGAGATGTAGGTACCCCATTTAAGAGGATATGTGAAAAAAAAGGATTCTTCAAAGCGTTATACAGGGTGAAATTGATAATATCAGCATCCTTTTAAAATAAGAGTCTACCCATCGATCTGAACAACTTTTACTATGGCAGCAAACGGATCGGAGCAAAAAAAAAATCAGCTGTTGCATACATTTGAGTCGCGAACCCGCGCGTCGACATTGCTGTTTAGTACGGAACAGCAGATTTTTTATTTGCTCCGATCGGTTTGCTCTTATAGTGAAGGTTGTTCAGTTTGATGGGTAGACTCTTAGTTTAAAAGGATGCCAATGATATTGATATCATTGGCATCCTTTTAAACTAAGAGTGTATTACATATTAAACAGGGTGCGTTAGACTATCAAACTGAACAACTTTCACTATGGGACCAAAACTGAAATCATAAAAAAAATCAGCTGTTCCAAAGAAAACTTCAATCGCTATTCGACCCAGAAGATTTTTTTTTTCAGAAATCCGTCTACATTCATGGTCTATACATGGTTCCTGTATAGACCATGAATGTAGACTGAAGACTCTTAGTTTAAAAGGATGCCAATGATTTCTGGGTCGAATAGCGATTGAAGTTTTCTTTGGAACAGCAGATTTTTTTTATGATTTCATTTTTGGTCCCATATATGGGACCAACAACGAAATCAACACGACGACTTTCACTATAGTGAAAGTTGTTCAGTTTGATAGTCTAACGCACCCTGTTTAATATGTAATGCATTAATTGTTACACCCTGTATTAGTGTGTTAAGTATAAGCAAGCTACATAAGAATAGCTACTCTATTGTGTCCTTGAGATTAAAACATTTTGAAAGTGGTCCGCGACTACAAAAGGGTCAAGAAATTCAGCTTCTATAATAGTATAAGAGATAAGCGATATTATTCTAGTATGCACTGTAGCTATATGAACAGTACAAAAACTGACATGAGTTATGCAGGCAGACCTGGTCCATCCCCATTACAGAGATGCTCTACACCCTATGAATACTGAATCAGCCTTGCAGCTGATGGTTTTTTTTTTCGGGCCTCACGCTGTACTCCTGTAAGCCAGGATCAACACTGGACAATGAAGTCCAGCGAGCCCGGGGGATGACTCTAATCTGTCTTGGAACCCGCAATGAATTAATCAAAGAAGATAGGAGGAGTAGGAAAACGAAATATCCGACTTCCCTCCATTGCAAACGGGAGACAGCAATAAGAAGGAAAAAACATGGCTATTAGAGAGCCAATTCAAGAGATCATTTATGGCAGTGTTGAAGACACGACCGCAAAAGCACCAAAAATACAAAATCAAATAAAACAATAGGAACCTAACATTGTACTGAAACTGTGACCTATTTTGCTTCCAGTAATAAGTATTGGAAAAACATCTGAACGCACGGAAGTTATCCCTAGTCGCAACAAGATCAATGTAGTAAGGTACACCAGAAAACGATTTTATTGAGTTAAGCATGGTTGCAGCTGATGGTTACCAAAAGAACGCTTATCTCTTATGCTATAAGGTTTCTTCAACACACAAACATCGCTGTATAAGACATGAAGCCTCCCCGCTTAATGTGCTCGTATGTGACTGAGTTTTGCTAGCGTGTGGTACAATGACTGAATGCTCATTGAGACAGGGAAGCAGTTAATAAGATAAGATAGATAAGAAAGTATTAAATTGTAGACCAAAAACGAAGCGAGCCTGATACGCGAGGTCTACGATTAGGAATCCTAAACAATAAACCAATCATTTAGTTACGAACTAGTACAATTGAAACAAAGTGAGAGGGTGGGAGTGGGGGGGGGGGGGGGTGGTGTTTGTGGACTTGTGTATATGCCTTGTATGTTAAGATATATCCTTGATTAAGTCTTCAGTTCCATCGTAAGTCAAAGTCTGCAACCAGTTTTTAATCTCGAATTTTGCACGGCGCACTGATAATGTTTTTATGTCGAGAAGTTTACAAACTCTGAATATATCCGGTGATGCAGAAATCGCGGAAAGCGACTCGCAACAGTAGTGTCAATGGAACATACATAGAGATCTAGAGAGATGCCAACCAACGCGCTGAGTACGAAACCTAGTGTCGCATCACCACCAGTACCACGCGATAGAAAGTATTTTGATAGTTTGAATGTGCTCATTATCCATTGCGGTATCAGAACTCAACGTTCGAATAATCTTTACTACGTACTACGCAAGCATTGTAAACTATTTACACATAATATCTCGACTGGCTTTCAGCCTCATAATATATTGAATCCTTACTGTCGCGAGCAATGTGTTCCGTTTTTGCGCATATTGGTGTGACACTGGCCCCGCCCCCTTTTCACATCTCCCTTTAGTTTTTGTGCTCTGTGGGAACATATAAATAAGATTTGTTTTAGGGATGAGGCAAATCATGGATTTGATCTTTTAGTAGGGCTGCCAAAAGATTAGGAGACCGATTGCGCTAGATAAATCTCCACTGAAACTTCATTGCATTCGAATTACAACTTTTTACACATTTGGAATCGCTCTAATAATTTGACAGCTCATGACAGCCGTTTGTCAGATCGCTCCGACATAAGACGATGGCTGCATGGCTCTGCCTTTGCCTTTCCCAATAGATGGGAAGAAGATATGTAAAAAAAAAATTCATGCTGTCAATCATATAGTAAATAAGTCAAGTATAGTGCGATACGAAATTCTCAACACAGTTGAATAGTAACTGGGTTGCAATGTGATGAAAACTGAAATTTAATAAGAATTGAACTTCAATGTTTTAAATTAGCGCTCGGGCCCCTGGGCTGGGCCTACGCAGTGGATTGGGTGGCGGGGATCGGTGAGAAGTGGAAGTGGCCTGGTATAAGCCTGTTGCATCTGTAGATGCTAGAAGAAAAAGGAGTGGACAGAAGAAGTCGCGGCTGTCCCCGATGGCAGGGCTTGGGCCGCTTGTATGGCAACCTTGATTTCATCATCTGGATCGTCAAGGACGTTACGAGGTCAACGAGGTTTGCTTTTGCCTTGATAAGAGGGTTTGGGTGACGTGGTATGGTGGCGAAATAATCCGTCACCCTACATTTGAAGAGTTACTTGATGGAAGGCAACTCCAAATCGGTTAAAAAAATGCTTCCGCGTCCGCTCATACATTACACCATCGCCTCAAGAATTTCATATCTCCTCCAAGGACCATCTATAAAGGAAGATAGCTTAGGATAAGTCCAAGAACTTACATAACTTTACTGTAGGACTCACAAAGTCTCCTTACGAAGCCCTTGTGATTGTGCATTAAGTGCGTAAATTGGATGATTCGCGTGTCTAGGTGCTTTACCAGGAAGGTGGAATTAGACGATAATACTTCTTTAAACATTTGGGTTTCAGAAAAGCAAGGGTTTTGTTTTTATTTAGGTCCGCCACACACAGACGGAATTGCGATCCGGAATCCTGATTCAGGATTCAGTGTTGTCAACTATGGTTACAAAAAATACCAGAGTGCTGTTTAAAAAATGCCTAGTGATGAGGTCATGACGTTACGAATGTTACGATGACGGTTTGTGAATTGTATTCCAATATTAATGCGACTATATCAAAAGACTATCGATAGTTTTAACATTAGACATAATCTGCATACAAAATGGCATGAACCATTATCACACAAGCTGTTTTTGAGCATAGGCGATTTCGCAACTATGCCGCAACGACGTCGCAACTGCACCGTCACGATACGGTATCGTTCCATCAACGCCTACGCTCAAAAATCACTTTAAAATATGCCACCTAAGACATCAAAAAATCACTAGATCTGGTGAAAAAGTCTCTGAAAGTGGCAACACTCCATACGGAATCTAATTCCGAATTCTAATTCAGGTTTATTCCGGATTTATGTGGCGGACCTTAATCTAGAACTCACGAATATGCTGTCGGTTTTTTAAAATGTTCAGACCATTGAACTGAACAACTTTCTCTATGGGCAACATCGTCGCATCGGAATTTCTTCTTCAGTGTACGCAGGATTCCTCACGATGTTTCCTTCACTGTTTGAGAGAGCAGATATTCTTATGTTATTTCAAGAGCTCAATATTTTATTTTACGACAATACATAAAACTTCAACAAGTCGTAAAAATTGGACGACTTCATAATATTTATGTGAGAAAAGCTTCCAAAATAATAAATCTTGAAAAAAATATTTAGTTTTATTACAAAAATATAAATCAAAGCACGATGACATGCTGTCAAAACTTTAGCTGTAAATCTACGTGGGAAACGAGAAAGTGATGGAGGGTGTTGATGAGAAACCGACTTGTGAAATACCAATAACACGTTTTACATTTGGATCCTTGAAGGAAAAAATGTGCTGTCAAATACATATGGATTGAGTAGGGCCGATGCCGTTGATTGACGTTTTCTATGAAAAATAACTTTTTGCGATTTCGATTTTGGCTTCAAAGTGATTTTTTTTTTATGTTCTGAAGAAACCCGTTTAACATGTACCTAATACGTTTAATTTCACTTCCTGTATACATATTATTGGCTTCTCCGTCCCACTACTGGGGTCACATACTAACAGTAGTAACAGGTTTATAAGTATCATCGATGTACCTGATCAGTTGAAAAAATTTTATATCGGGTAATTATATTGACCAATCAGGATGTTCCACCCTCAATCCCTTGTCACGATTGGCTAATTGTTTTCGCGCCCTTTTCGCTGTCATCCAACTTTGCACCCTTTGATTACTAAACGCCTTTGGGTTTCGTCGGGGGACTGCGCAAACGAAGATTGACGAGGGGAATAATTTTCGTTTTTTATTTTCGCATGCGGCCCGCAGTGCATTTTCTTGCGGCCCGATCCAATTTTAAGAATAGGTTCCAGATGCGGCCTGCGAGCATGCTGACTTAGGTCTGCCACACACAGACAGAATTGCGATCCGGAATCCTGATTCAGGATTCAGTGTTGTCAACTATGGTTACAAAAATACTAGAGTGCTGTTTAAAAAATGCCTAAAATAAAAATGTATGAAACGCCAAAAGAATGACAATTGCATTTTTAAGTATTTATTAAAACGAAACAAACAATTTCTATTCATGATAATTTCTATCATGTGATGAGGTCATGACGTTACGATGATGATTTGTAAATGGTATTTCAATATACATACATACATACATATGCTCACGACTATATTCCTCAAGGGGGTAGTATTTCAATATTATGCAAATATATAAGTTCTAACAAAATTAGATGAAACTATTTTAAGGGAATGATCAGACCATCAATCCGAACAACTTTCTCTATGGTACCAACATCGAAATCGCCCAAAAAATCTGCTGTTCCATACAAACTTACCCGATCCAAATGGGACAGCAATTTTGACATTGGTCCCATAGAGAAAGCTGTTCAGTTTGATTGTCTGATCATCCCCTTAAAATAGTTTCAGCTAATTTTGTTAGACCTCATATAATAAGGCTATCGATAGTTTTGACATTAGACAAAACCTGCATACAAAATGGCATGAACCATTATCACACAAGCGATTTTCGAGCGTAGTAGGCGATTTCGCAACTATACCGCAACGACGTCGCAACTGCACCATCACGATACGATATCGTTCCATCAACACCTACGCTCAAAAATCACTTGTGGGATATGACTGTTAATCTTTAAAAAATGCCACCTAAGACAAAAAAATCACTAGATCTAGGCCCACCACACATTCCCACCGCTGTAACTCCTGTAAGCCAGGATCAACAGCGGCGACCATTCACAACACTGGACAATGAGGTCCAGCGAGCCCGGGGGATGACTCTAATCTGTCTTGGAACCCGCAATGAATTAATCAAAGAAGATAGGAGGAGTAGGAAAACGAAATATCCGACTTCCCTCCATTGCAAACGGGAGACAGCAATAAGAAGGAAAAAACATGGCTATTAGAGAGCCAATTCAAGAGATCATTTATGGCATTGTTGAAGACACGACCGCAAAAGCACCAAAAATACAAAATAAAACAATAGGAACCTAACATTGTACTGAAACTATGACCTATTTTGCTTCCAGTAATAAGTATGGCAAAAACATGTGAACGCACGGAAGTTATCCCTAGTCGCAACAAGATCCATGTAGTAAGGGACACCAGAAAACGATTTTATTGATTTAAGCATGGTCTGGCGCTCGGCGTACCAGAGCTCACACTCCCAAAGAATATGATGAGCGGTCTGTTCGAACTCGTTACTGTCAACAGAACATTCACATAAAGGTGAATGTGAATATCACTAGATCTAGTGAAAAAGTCTCTGAAAGCGGCAACACTCCATACAGAATCTAATTCCGAATCAGGTTTATTCCAGATGTATGTGGTGGACCTTAGATGTAGGTACTTAGGTAGTCATGTTATGTAGGTACCACCACTGCCTTGAGACATTATGTGAAGAATTTCGAGCTCGCTTAGCTCGCTCACTTTTTTATGTGGTATGGAGCACTTTTTACAAGAGTCCCGAAAATGTTGCCTTATAATATAAGTACCGTCCTGTTTTGTTTCTGAATGAGTTTTATTTCTTTATGTTCTTTGCGGCCCACTGAATCTACTATCGTTATGTATTTGACCCATCAATGACTTTGAGTTTGACATGCCTGTTGTAGAGGGTAAAAGCATTGGAGCGTGCCATTTCTCTGTGGGGTAAACCCTCGTTTGTTTACCACGCATGTAGGTAATATAATAATTCGAATAAATCATAACACAAGTTCGTAAAACGTTTTACAAGAATACATTTTCTACATTATGGACGTCATAAACAAAACAGTGAAGCCACAGAATACTATAATTACTACCGCATATACCGCAATGGATAATGCAAGCTAATAAAATACTTTCTATCGCGTGGTACTGGTGGTCTCTCTAGATCTCAATGTTTTGACACATTTGGTATTGCGCTAATCGCGGTACTGCTTTTGACAGCCGTTAATCGCTCAGACGTTATTGGCTACATAGAGTTTAGTGCGATGCGAAATTCAGCACAGTTGAAAAGTAATTGGATTACAATGTGATTAGAACTGAAATTGGATAATAATAGAACTTCGATGTTTTAACTTAGCGCAATCGGGCTCCTTTAGTGGGATCACACACGATAACGCATTGACGGAGCGGCAGACGTCAGTACGTCATTTGTGAAGCAAGGAGTTGTATGAAACCGCATGTAGAAGCACACACGGTGACGGATTGACGCACCTTGTGTGCTTCTACGTGCAGTTTCATACAACTCCTTGCTTCACAAATGACGGACTGACGTCTGCCGCTCCGTAATACGTCATCGTGTGTACTTTGGTAAGTGTATACAGGGTGTTAGGGTAAACAGTTCCATTTCTGTTAAGGGGTGATTGTACCCATGATCCTGAGCAACTTTCCCTAAGGAACATAATTATAGGAAATTCGCAAAAGAAAAAAATCTACTTTTCATACAAACGTTCGATCAGCTTATTGCATTTATTATGGAAAGTAACCCCCCCCCCCCTCCCCTCCCCGCCCCGAAAATAAAAATCCCCACCGAAACCAAAGTCTGGAAACGTGCTTATAGTAGTAGTACGGCATAATGTAGCAAAATCTGGAGCCCACTTTGCTTGCTCCAGGTTTCAAATCGTATTCCTGCGATCTACCTGGACCTCGCAAGAATAGGAGGGCCGAGTGTCTTTAAAATAGCCGGGCCGCTATCAGGTCTAGGTCCGGCCCTGGCCACCAGATGTTGAGATCTACTTCGATAATTCGGTCCGCGGACCGTGGTCATACTGATAATGATGAGCCTTGATTTTGTGACACAAAATGTTTTGTTGGACATCATCGGCGATTCATACATTTTAGTACAAAATTTGCCGTGCCAACAAAAACGAATGCTTTCTGTTAGAACTTGTCCGTCTAAGCATTTATTTTTATGGCACGAAAACTGTAGCTGTAAGTTTTGTTTCATTCATAAAATGTATGAAAATAAGATTTTTCAAACCTTAATTTCAAAAATTCAAATTCAAAATAATTTTATTTCAGACACAGTCCATAGATTGTTAGTATATACTTAAAAACAATGTTAGTACAGTATAATACATAACAGTCATATAATTTAAAATAGCCTATTTTCTGATAGAGGGGGCAGCGGAGAGGTGTAGTTCCGTCCAGTGCCTCCAGAAGGGACAGTGTGGCCGGTTTGAAATGGTGTTCAGGAGACTGTTGGTGCTACTTTGGACGCGACGCATCAGGGAGGCGACTCTACTGCGTATTATGGCGTGAAAGGAAGTCACACTTGCCACCGCGAACATCCCTGACGCGCTACAAAACCTCGGGAGCCCCATCAGCATCCTGAACCCATTATTGTACTGGATACGCAGAGCATTGTAGGCTCTCTGCGTATAGCTGACCCACAGGCTGCACGTGTACATCGACTGGCAAAAAGCTCTGAAAAGTGTACGCTTTACCTCTTCAGTGCATCGTGCAAACCTGCGCGCCAACATATTACAGCGCACCGTCAACGCCCTGCGTTCCCGCTCAATATCAGAATTGTCCTTAAGGTCATCGGTGACCCAGTGTCCCAAATACTTGAACTCGTTCACCTTTACGAGTGGCGAACCAGCAAGAGTGATGCCAGGGCTATTATAGCATTTGTTACCTGCTTTGAAAGCAAGCAGTACACTCTTGCTTGCATTGTATTTGAGACCATGAGTCACCGCATACTCATATTAATAAAACCAAAGAAAATGGTCCTATAGCTTTGGTGCCATACTAAAAAATGTTAAGACGGATTAGTTCTAACAGAATATAGCCTTAGCTAATTTCATCGAAAATGTGTATGAAAAGGCATATTTTCAAAGTCAAATAAAACCAAGGACAATGGACCTACAACTTTGGTGCCAATAGTAATAAATGTTTAGACGGATTAAGTCCTATCCTAACCAAGAATATTATTATTATTATATTATTATTATTTGTATGTCTTTTCCTTATCTCGGGACATAAGTGTCCCGGACCTTTGGGAGGCGTGCGTGGGGCCGAAGCCAACACGTAGAGGCCCGTCAGACAATTTGATCTAAATAGTAATGTGACACCAACCGGCAACTATCCCAGTATACACTATAGAAGTGCATCCAAAACAGCCCCCGGTCAGTGTAGAACTATTGCAAGGAGTGGAAAGAAACAAAATCTGGGCTATTGGGGTGGGGTGCTAATGGAACAGGTAACTAGGATTTGAACGGGACTATGGCGCCTGCCTGACCAATGTATAAACACGGATAAAATGGCAGACGGTGACTCGCCAACTCAAAATGAATGGGCCCCCGAAAATGGCCGCTCGCACGGAGCGACAAGGGGGCAACATTTCCTGAGCGGCTTAGAGTGGAGAGGTGCTTCTGGACTTTAAACGACCATCATTTCAGTCTCCAACGGCTAATCAGGTGCCCACTCGCCACTTACGCAACACATCCACTCTTCGAGCATATAGCTCTTGCGACTCCAACCTAAGGCCGGCCAATTAAGGCAAGCACAGATTATTATTATTATTATTATATTATTTTTTTTGCCGACACTTTCACATTCAGGAGTGCGATTTATGAATTTCATTCGCTGAGCTCAGCAGTTGAAAATAACAAAATTAGTATGGAGACATGCATCTTTCGACTGCTGATTTGACATTCAAAAATCATACTCCAGGAGTGCGATTTTTGAAAGTCAAATCAGCAGTAGAAAGATGCGTATCTCCATACATTTTCAACTGCTGAGTTCAACGTATGAGATTCAAAAATCGCACTCCAGGACCTAATCCGATGATGGCTTTTAACTGATCTTTTGTTAAATTACTTAACTATGATTGTATGTAAACATTTGGTAAAATTTAATAAAAGTTCGGTTTAATTTTACAAAACATTTTTTAATTCTGTTAAAAATCATTTATTTCGGCGTACGAAAAAAAAAAATCGTTTTTTTTTTCGGATATCCGCAAATGTCGGTCACGTATTCGGAGCTGAAATACATCACTACTCATACTCTAAATATAGGGTGTCTATTTCGGTACGAGTGACCGGACTGGGCATCGAACCCCGATACCTGGAAAATGTTACGCTTGTGTTTATTGCCGTACAAAACGGAACACCATGTGTTTATGTTTAATTGACTTGACAACAACATTTCTTTTTTAACTCAATAATAAAGTATTTACAAATAAACACAAGAATCGCCAGAATATTAATTTTTTTATTTTATTTTATTTATTCATTAGGTACTCAAACAAGTCACAATCAATTTTATAACATACGAGCGTTAACCCGCGACTTCGTCCGCACAAATTATATACCACATTTTAAGTCAGATCATAAGCTATCAAACAAAAAAAGTTTCATCAAAATCGGTTCAGTAGTTTTTGCGTGATACTCGTTCAAACAAACACACAAACAAACAAACAAACAAACAAACAAACAAACATACAAACAAACAAACAAACACACAAACAAACAGACAGACAACAAATCCAAAAATTGGTGAAATGGAATCAGGGACACCTAAAAATCATATCGTAACTTTTTTTTTGTTAATATCTTCAATGTACAGACAAACTTCCTGTTACAGTTTTATAATAGTACTAGCTTTTGCCCGCGACTTCGTCTGCGTAGACATGTAATTTTGTCTAATGTCTCGTCTAAGGTCATGAAGGTCATGGTCCGAACCAAGTCTAGGAATCCTGGCATGTAACATTAGAATGGTGATTAAGGAATGGGCTGATAAATGACACAGGCTAGAATGCTCTGGCCTCTCGGGTCCGCAACACTGCAGGAAATTCATCAGCAATCTTCTTATTATCGTGTGGGCAAAGCCCTGGTATCAGAGTATAATAGCAATATAACACCACGAATCCCATAGTTCATACTGAACAACAGCAGGAGCAAAGCTCGTGCCATCGTCGGAGCCCTCACCGGGCACTACGCAACAGGCACGATAAAGCTCACTCTAGATCCCGGTTGCCGAGCGTGTGGAGAGGAGGAGGAAACCATGGAACATTTGTACTGTGTGACTGCGATGTCTTGGTGGGTAAACGTATGTGACTCCTGAGAGATGGTTATTCATTACAGGTTTCTTACCCTGAACGCTATTGCCTCCTTCATTTTCCAAGTTTTTCAAGGATGAAGAGAATAATATGTAGGGTTCAATACAAAAGATACCATTGTGTCGAAGTGTTGCTGGCTTGCCATTTCCCATAATAAGATAAGAAAGTCATGAACTTAAGCTAAATCAAAATCAGAAAGTACCCCAAGTAATTCTGTAGGTATCAGATTTAAAAGTCATTCACTGGATCCATCACTTTAATTTTTCTACTGTTCGTCGTTTATTAGTTTTTTATTTATGTCGAGCAGCATAATAATCATCTTACGACCCACTGCGGGTCACAGACCTCCACTCACGTATAAGCGTTAGAGGATACTCTACTACGCGGGCTACTGTAAAATGGTGAAGGCAAGAGCTAAAACGATAATATTATAGCAAGCTAATGGTCAATTTGCTAAAAAAGATTTTCAATTATGTAAGTAGCTACATTACCGACCTGTGGTGTTATATTATAAGGAACTTTTAGATACGTAGGTACCTTTTTATACGTTGTGGTAGAATGATGTTCTATAGTTAAGTTGCACAAGCCCTCAAAAAGTCATAATTGAGACCGAAAATCAAACAAAACAAAAATTTGGCAAGAATTACTGCAACAAAATTCGTCCTTTCTGTAAAATAAGGTTATCATTCCGTAGCATTGGCTCAGATTGGACTCAGACAATCAATATACTTACAACGATGTATTACAACGATAATATAATCAACTAAATTTGTAAGCTCTTGCTATAGCTAGGTTTTTGAATTAATAATTGTAGCACACTTGCTTTAAAAAAACTCCCAACGCCATCTATTAAGATGAAAACAATACTACGATAAAATTTTTGAACACTTGATTTTTAATATTTGACGACCCGGTTGGTGTAATGGTTACGTCGCCGGACTGCCAAACCAGGGTCCTGGGTTCGAAACCCGGTTCGGTCATGGATGTTATAAATGTTTGTGCCGTTGTTGTATGGTTTCTATAATAAAAAGCCTATAGTGCTTGCTTGAAATCATAACAATGTTCCTGTAAGCGTTATTTATTTAATTATTTTTCTAATTCAGCCGGTAAGTAACTATACAATCAAATCTGTAAGACCGAATATCTGAGATGTCTTGAGCGTGAATTGAGTATGGTACTTGCTTCAAAAAAACACGCAACGCCATCTATTAAGATGAAAACAATACTACGATAAAATTATGAACACCAACTTTAGAAAAGGTTAAAAGAAAGAGGATTTTTAGTATTTGCCGACCCGGTTGGTGTAATGGTTACCACGCCAGACTGCCAAACCAGAGTCCTGGGTTCGAGTCCCGGTTCGGTCTTGGATGTTATATGTTTATGCCGTTGTTGTATGGTTTCCACAATAAAAAGCCTATAAAGCTTGCTTGGGATAATTAAAATAATGTTTGTGCCTGTGAGCGTTATTTATTTATTTGTTTTTTGTGTGGGGCCGATCTGCCCACGCTAAGCTGGTGGATACCGGCACTAAACAAAACGTGTCGGATTATAACTGGTTGCTTGAAACCGGCTCCAGTACAGTTGCTTTACCCACTGGCTGGCATAGCGCCCCCAGATGTAAGTAGGGCTGTGGCAGGTTCCTCAGAGAGAGCCCAAATGGTGGATGACACACGACATCCCATGCATGGCTTTATCCCTGCGCCGCAAAGGCTGCCAAGCCGACGCAGCTTTATGAAGTGTGTCGACCCCCTGAATACTGGCCCAGCGCAAGCAAGGTGTACTCTATGGTGACAAAAAGTGTCCCTCCCAACTCCATTTGTGTCGCCGTCTGAGAGCCTCACGCCTAGACATGAATTGCCTTGGGCGACCTGGAAGTCTTTAAACCGACTTCGAACCCAGGTCGGTCGCAGTAAGGACAACATGGTCAGGTGGGGATACTCGGATGCGCAAAATGTGACTTGCTTGTGTGGAACTCCACAAACGATGGCCCATCTCACATCGTGCCCTGCGTGCCCTAACATCTGCACGCAGGAGGAGCTCATGACTGCTAGCGACGGTGCAGTATCGGTTGCCCGATTCAGGCAAGCTACTATTTAGCGACTTTGTTCAGAATTTGAAGTCGACACGATAAGAAGAAGATTATTTTTCCAATTCGCCAAGTACCTATACAATCAAATCTGTAAAACCGAATTTTTTGTGTTGATGATAGAACCACAAACATAATATTAATATTAGTGAGATACCTGGTAGGATGGTAGGATTAAAATTAGAAAAAAGCCAAAATAAAACATCCTGCGCTAAAATTAGATCTGATATGATCTCAAGATATTATTATGATTGAAGGTCAGGCCCTTAACATATCAAGCCTAACTGCTTCTGTCTAATCCGGTGAAAAATGGATATAGTCGTTGAATGTATTTAAAAAAAAAAATAAAAAAACATACTCGACCAAGAATCGAACCTCCACCTCATGCACGAAAATCTAACCATATACCAAATATACTACACAGCTGTTGTCAAAACTGTTGAAAAAAGTAAATATATTTTTATCACTGCAATCTACACAAATGCATCTGTCAGCGTCAAATTGGCGCTAGTGAGCATAGAATAAAAACGTGGTACATGTTTCAGCATGATAAAACATTGTAATTTATCCCACAGGAACCCATTGCTTGGATAAAAAGTATCCTATATGTTAATCCAGAACACATTCTATCTGCGTGCCAAATTTCATCAAAATCCATTCAGCCGTTTATGCGTGATTACGCCACAAACATACAACATTACAACTTTACAAACATCGTCACAAACTTTCACGTTTATAATATTAGTGAGATTATTAGTTCTTCTTCGTGATGGCATTTTTCATTATTGAAAACAATCAAGTGTACTGGCAGATACAAAATTCTTTTTTAAGTATGATTATCACTGAACGGAACGCGTCGGGGCGCATTATATATATATTACTTTATTTTTTATATATTTAACTTAATATGCTGACACTTTTTTAAGAGGATGATCAGACCATCAAACAGCTTTCTCTATGGGACTGTCATCGATATCGCGAAAAAAAATCTTCTGCCCCATACATTTATGTAGAGTAGGATTGCAGTTTTGTATGGAACAGTTGATATTTTTTCGTGATTTTGACTTTGGTCCCATACAGAAAGTTGTTCAGTATTATGGTCTGATCATACCCTTAAAAAACTGTCTGCATATAAGAAGGACCATATACATCTTGCAATCCGGTCAGATGCGTGCAAAATCGGTGACGGTCGCATTCCACTGCAACGTCGCCTGGTCAGCACTCGCTGTCAATTTGCGTGCATTTGAAACAACGGCTGAGGTGCACGTATGCGCCTGGATACCAGCGAACAATTTCGTCCGGAAGGACGCAGTCGGCTATTGCCGAATGTTACATTAATTTATGTAAAGCTCATATCAAGCGACAGTCCGCAGGGCGGTGGCAGGTTCCTCAGAGAGAGCCCAAATGGTGGACGACACACGACACGGACGGACTACAAACTTTGAGTCAAGATAACTTTAGAACTAAACATTTAAAAGGAAATCACAGATATTGGTTTCTAGATTGTTTTAAAACCATTCATTTTTTACTTTAATTACTAAATGTTCAAACTAAGCTTCGTTTTGTATGGAGCGCCGTAGAAAAATGCGCAAAATGCACGGCGGCACATCGCATCGGCGGCATAAAAAACCGACCCTTATTAATTTGTTAGAGTTGTTCGTTTGTATTTTAGTAATAATTTACGGTATTTCAAAATAGTTCCTTACCTGTCTTGTAATTGCTTTAAAATATTAGCTATTATCCAGTCTTGCGTAACTGTGTGATTACACCGTAAATAAAAACATTCCGAATTAAAAATCGAGTTTTAGACATCTTTCGGCTGCTGATTTGAAATCATGATTATATTCTCTTTGTTTAAAATTGGCGTGCAGTTTTTTTTTAATAATTACTCCTGCTTTGTTTGCACTGTAATTCTACAAAATGTCAAGAAATTTGTAATTCGAATCTTATTTTCTTGTGGCCAGTACTAAGGTTTTTTTGTTATGCAAAGGTTTTCTCCATGGAGTTTATAGCCAAAAAGAAAAACAATGTTATACCGGTGCAGTCATCAGCACTGGACAATGATAAAATTTATAATTATTGGTATTTATTTTGTAATTTATTGTTATTTTCGTTATTTATAAATCAAACAGTCTTCAGAATTAGCTTACTTTATTACAAGTCTTTTAATTTTAATTAGTGTTACTTAGTTGAAATTGAAATGGTACCGTACATTGGTTGCACTTGCGGTTATATGTTTATATCTCCGGCTCCCGTCAACGTAGCGAGATAAATTATATACCAGATTTTAAGTCAGATCATAAGCTATCAAACAAAAAAAGTTTCATCAAAATCGGTTCAGTAGTTCTTGCGTGATACTCGTTCAAACAAACAAACAAACAAACAAATAAACAAACAAACAAACACACAAACAAACAGACAGACAAAAAATCCAAAAATTGGTGAAATGGAATCAGGGACACCTAAAAACCATATCGTAACTTTTTTTTTGTTAATATCTTCAATGTACAGACAAACGTTCTGCTACAGTTTTATAATAGTTTAGATAGATAGTAACATGAACGAAATATTTTAAGTCTAGACTGTGACTCAATTAAATGAGTACAAAACATGAGTATAAAAAGTGAGATGTTGCTTAAAATTACAATACAAATTTTTATGTTTAAAATTACAATACAATTTTTAAAAGACCAAATATCAAAAACCCGAAAAAAAAAAAAAAAAAAAAATATTAATAATACAATAATAATGCTACAAGTTAAAAATTACAGTAATGTTGGCCAATTATGAGTACTTAATACAAAGTTTACCTTACATTAATATTTATTATGCATTTAACACAGGATAAAATTTAAGTCAGTGTATCAGTCAATTACCTATTTATACAATGTAGGTGGCATTGAGTCATACCTTATGCGGCGTCAGCTTCGGTGGTGCGGTCACGTGTCACGTATGGTAGAGGAGCGAGTAGCGAAGCGCATCTTCTATTCGGAACTTGAGGAGGGCAAGCGAAAGCATGGCGGACAACTCCTCAGGTACAAAGATGTGCTAAAGCGTCACTTGAAAAAATGCAACATTGCATCTGATCAGTGGGAGCAGCTGGCTGTCGAGCGGCCGGAATGGAGAGCCTTAGTCAAATCGAATGTATTTGACTTTGAAGCTCAATGCCGCTCTGACCTGGACTCAAAGCGCGACGAATTGAAAGCCCGACAACCTGCGGCGATCAATTACACATATATTAATGGTGTACTCTCGTGTCCGCAATGTGCGAGGACCTTTACTCACAAAATAGGTTTCGTGAGTCACATTCGAGCACATGAGGGCCAAAATCGGAGCTGAAGCAGTCGCCGTGGCCGAAATCGGTCAGGAGCTCATCATCATATACAGAGTGAAATTTTTTTTTTTGCATTGTCAAATGGTCACCGTCCACACACGCCCGGGAAGGGAGGGGACAGGGTGCGGGTATTTAGGGCAGCTACCCACATACCGGTTACCTGAGTATACACGGACTCCCAAATTGATTATCATTAGCATCCTTTTAAACTAAGAGTCTACCCATCAAACTGAACAACTTTTACTGTGGAGGAAACCGATGCTAGTAACAAAAAAGTAAGCTGTTCAATAATAAACTGCAGTGCCTATTCGACTCAAGTGTATGAAACAGCAGATTTTTTGCTCCGATCGTTTTGCTCCCATAGTTAAAGTTGTTCAGTTTGATGGGTAGACTCTTAGTTTAAAAGGATGCTAATGATATCAATTTCACCCTGTATACTTAGTTTCAATCCTAGGATTTGTGTATGGAAATTTTTGAACCATAAAATGGCGTAGTGATATTAAAGTTTATGGTTTGAACCACTGTAACTTTGAAACTAAAATCCGACAAGCCACAGATAGACGATATAAGTTTATAGATCTATTTCGTAGCCCAGTCATTTTACGGAGTTTTGTTAGGCGGGGTATTGGGGTTTGGTTTTTAGAGCGATGATAGCCCATACGGAAAAGAGCTAGCGCCTCAATCCTGAGGACGCGGTTCGATTCCTGGCCTGTACCACAAAGTTCTTCGGAATTTATGTACGGTTTTATTTATCATTTACTAGCTCGGCGGTGAAGGAAAACATCGTGAGGAAACCTGCATTCCCGAGGATGAAAAGAAAATACCATAAGTTCGGAGGTATACGTAAAATATGGGTGAGCTTGGGGCGAACACAAAGGACCAGCGCTAGTCTCCGTGTTACATAACGACCCTTGCTTGCAATAGCCCAACCACAAATAATAATAATAGGCGGGGTAGGGAGTAATTATTAATTGGACTTTTAAACTGTAACCGACACCATTTAGTGACAAAAACACTATCTTAAAACATATTTTTAAAAAAATTGCTACGCAACATAGTAATCAAAATTGTGTGTCCCAGAAGGATTATAAATTAATAATATTAATACCAATGCATTCATTTGACTTAAATTTAACAATATAAAATATTTTTGAGCAATAAAATAAGCATTGTAGTTAAAAAAATGAGGTACTTATTTATTAGATAATACGAATGTTGTTTTCAAAACCTTCTAAGTACAATATATGTGGTAAAGCCTTAAATATGTGCAAAAAAAAAATTACCATCTTTTTTTTTAGAACGAGATTATTGCTAAATTTTAAAATTGGAACTGTTGCTGACGTGGATTTTCTGGCTCAAATTGGCTCTTCAATATTATACCGAAAAAAAAATTTAATTATTAATTAGTCCCGGCTCAAACCGTAAAATGACTGGGCTATTATACGTGTTTAATAATTGCATGGTTTGTTGCATAGAGATCTAGAGAGATGCCAACCAAGGCGCTGAGTATGAAACATAGAGATCTAGAGAGATGCCAATCAACGCGCTGAGTACGAAACCTAGTGTCGCATCACCACCAGTACCACGCGATAGAAAGTATTTTGTTAGCTTGAATGTGCTCATTATCCATTGCGGTATCAGAACTCAACGTTCAAATAATCTGTAGTACTACGCAATCATTGTAAACTATTTACACATACCATCTCGACTGGCTTTCAGCCTCATAATATATTGAATCCTTACTGTCGCGAGCTATGTGTTCCGTTTTTGCGCTTATTGCTGCGACACTGGCCCCGCCCCCTTTTCACATCTCCCTTTAGTTTTTGTGATCTGTGGTTTGTTGGTTATTGAAAATATAATAAATCTTCGTTTGTATGGTGCGCGCTAACGGGTTTTCTAGTGAGGGTAAATTAAGAGGGTAAATGGGTAAAAGTTCATGCCCAAAATTATATGAAAGTTAGGCAGAATTTGTGTCTGGCCTTTTCACCTAAAGATAGGAAATGTACTAAGCATTATTATAACGAGAAAATCGTTAAGTAAATATATTTTTCATCTCTCATACTCTGAAAGTATGTCATTGTTTATCTAAGAAGCGGGTTGAAAGTGATACATTTCTTCCCTAGGGCTGAAAAGTAATTAAAAAAAAAATCTATGTCTATGCTGAGCAAAGGCAGAAACCTATACAACCACACTTCGATAAAATTATATTAATTCTTATTTTTTTATAACTATTTTGATCAATATATTTAAATTATAATTAAAATTAATTTAAACAACAATTATTTTTGTCATTTTGAGACTTTTGTATCTGGCTTTTGTTTACTTTCCTCGTATTCGAAATGAAAATCAGAGTGTTTAACTCGGGTGAAAGTCACCCATTTCACACTTGAAATATGGGCGCCCCTCACATTCGCTCGGGGCGCCAAACATCTCGTGTGAAATGGGTGACTTTCATCCCTTGGTTAAAAATCTGCTATTTATTTTATAGGAAATATTAAAAAAAACTAATTTAAAAAACATTTATGCATGTATTACCCGTTGTAGTAGGTTGTACCCTCGTAACGTGGATGTTCTGAGCTGTAAGAATATTCGGACTACCCGTTCGGGGAATATAGTCGTCAGAATATACTTATGCATTTAGTTTTACAACCTGTATATCCTCTTAAAACACAACCATCTCATTAAAATTAAATTCAATGAAATTCGTAAATGTGTCGTTTTGTGAATAAACCAACGACCGACATTGCCGTTTAATTATTAACACAAACAGAAACAGTGCTGTTGCTAGCGCTTTACAAATTCTCTCTTGATTACAATTTAGTGAATGTGTTTGGTCTCCTGCTAGCCCAGTCATTTTACGGAGTTTTGTTAGACGGGGTAGGGAGTAATTACTAATTGCACCTAAAGGACTATCTTAAAGCATATTTAAAAAAAATTCGCTACGCAACATAGAAATCAAAATAAGAAAGAAAAAAAAATTATGAAAAAGAAGGATTTTAAATTATTAATATTAATAAATACGAATGCACTCATTTGACTTAGATTTAACAATATAAATTACTTTTGAGCAATAAAATAGGCATTGCAATTTAAAAAAATAAGGTATTTATAAGAAAATACGAATGTATTTTTCAAAACCTTCTAAGTAGACAAAAACATTCACACCATGTTTGTAGTATGTATAATGGTAAAGCCTTAAATAAGTGCAAAAAAAAAATTACCTTCAGGTTTTTTAGAAAGAGATAATAGCTTAATTTTAAAATTGGAACTGTTGCAGACGTGATATTTTTTTTTATTTTCGTACATTTTTAGGCTCGGATTGGCTCTTCAATATTATACGGAAAAAAAATGTCAATTACTAATAAGTCCCGGCTCAAACCGTATAATGACTGGGCTATGCTTGCCAAGTATAATACCTATTCACAATGACGTTTTGCAACGTTCAACGTTTTAGATGCATCATACGCCCACATCACTGCACTTTAAGGTCCGCCACACACATACGAAATTGCAATCTTGAATTCCGAATCAGCACTAGCATGCCACTAACGACAAAGCGTTTAAACGAGTAAAATGTCATGCGCGCTCTTTCTGGTATACGTAAAATAATAAAGATGGAGGCACATCTCGATTTTTATCGTTTTCTCGGGGGTGGCATGCGAGGCCTACTGAATTGCAAGCACGTATCCAGGGGGGTTGGGTGTGATTTATCCCCCCTCGAAATCCAAATATTTGTATGGAACAGTGACTACCGGTATAATTTTTTCATCGTTTTTCAATGAAAATCCCCCCTAAATCGAATGTCCCCCCGAAACCAAAATCTAGCTTGCAGGATTGTGATTTTGTATAGGATTTGACAGCTGCGCAATTCCGAACGCAATTGTGGAGGGGGAAAATCCATACGAAATCGTAATCCTGATTCAGGATTCCGGATTGCAATTCCATATGTGTGTTGCGGAACTTAAACGGCGTGATACAGTGACGTGTAGCCCGTACACTAGACGGCGCATGACTACGGGAAAGCCGGGCAATTACCTTGCTTTTTTATTGTCATTTTGGAGCGCTGGCACCGTATCTTCATTTAAAAACATCTTAGCATATTCAAAATTATACTCACAGCGGCGTGACTAAGATCCAACCGTAAAATTATGCAACTATTTGTTTAGTGAACGAAATGTTATTTATGTGGAAAATTGGAACTAATGAGAGGGCTAGAGTGACGGGGTTGGGTGGCGAAATAGTCCGCATTTTATTAATTTTGATGGTAGGCAACTCCTGATCGATATTTAGGTAGCGCGCCAGTTGTCCTAAGCACAAACCTATTATTATAAGAGATAAGTGTACTTTTTGCAACCATCAGCAGCAAGGCTGATTCAGTGTTAATGGGGTGAGAGCGGTGTAGAGCATCTCTGTGATGGGGATGGACTAGGTCTGCCTGCATAACTTCAGTCGGTTTAGGAGATAAAGACGTTTAAAGGTCAGTAAAAAATTAACGATCAGCTGCAAGGCTGATCGTATGATATTATTGTAGTGTGCACTGTAGCTATGTGAACAGTACAAAAACTGATATGAACTGCCAGTCGGTTTAGGAGATACAACCGTTCAAAGGACGGACCTTTGAACGGCTGTATCTCCTAAACCGACTGATGAACCATGTCAGTTTTTTTACTGTTCACATAGCTACAGTGTATACTGCAATAATATCATACGATCAGTCTTGTAGCTAATCGTTAATTTTTTAATGACCTTTAAACATCAGTAACTTATAAACCGACTGGAGTTATGCAGGCAGACCTGGTACATCCCCATCACAAACATGCTCTACACCACATAAACACTGAATCAGCCTTGCAGCTGATGGTTGCAAAAAGTACACTTCTCTCTTAGTCTATATTCTGAATAGTTTCCAATGTATTGATATAGGAGGGGGCGGCATCCGACGTAGGTAAATGTCGGCCTGAAATTTGTTTTTATAACTATAGAGTCATCATACAATAACAAAGCCACACATGTCTCTAATGTCACCTTTGGCTTTGTATGCATCAGTTATGGCCAGCTGTCATACATTGCCGCTGACATTACAGTCCTTTCAAATCTTTCAAATGTATTCGGTTACAAAGCAGTAATGTAAAACAACTAGGCATAACGCATGGGCATAGGTCCCGTTCTTTCTTTCTTATCGTGTGGGCAGAGCTTGAGCAGAGCCCTGGTGTCAGAGTTTTTTCAGACCGCCTTACGGCCTCTGACGTGGTTTTTATGTAACGACTACTACCACCAGAGATAGTAGCCGGGACCAACGGCTTAACGTGCCATCCGAAGCACGGAATCATTTTCCTTTTCAGACAATCAGGTGATTCAGCCTGCAATGTCCTAACCAACTGGGGAAAAACGCACAAAGTGATATATGACTAGGTGCCCCCCGTGGGAATCGAACCCACGACCTCCGAGTCGAGAGCCAATGCTCTTAACCATTAGACCACGGAGGCAGTTCCGTAGGTCCCGTTAATAGCGCACTGATGCGAAGTCCTCCTTGTATAGAATGTCATCGTCGGTCTGATACAAGTTTTATAAATTTGTCAACATTATTTCTGAGCGACAATTTAGAACGCTTGTTCAAAACCGGAAATAGAAGATGCAGCACATGAAGCGATTTCCTTCGAACCCGCTGAATGTAACACCGGAAATGTCATTGAGAGATCTATAGTGAACAGGATTAGGAATGAGTAGGTATTGTGAGAGTTAGTACGCTCTCACAATATGCTAAATGATATGCTAATGCTAGGTATGCTCTGGATAATGATATCCTTATGCTTTGCTGGGTACTGAGTGCTGAAGTAGGATACGGCTGAAGGAATGAAAATGCTGAGAGTACTTGCTGTCGCTAGGCGTTGCTAAATAAAATCTGTAGATTGACCCCGATAATTGATGTACGTGCTTCGTACAGGTATATTATAGAGGAAGTTTGAACCGGAGGTATAAAGGCCGCCTTAATTCAAAAGTTAGTTCAGTTCACGATCTCGTATTCCCCTATTTCCTCCTCCAAAACTAGACCAATTTTAATAATTCTTTCAAGAATAATATGAGAAAGACTTTGGCTATGTCTATGTTATCTTTTTACTGTTTATATTCGTCAAATTTGCAGGAGTAGTAGGAGAGGGAGAGGCCGAAGAAAAGATGGATGGATTTTGTGAAGGATGATATGTGTAAAAAAGGAGTGAGTGTTGAAACGACGGCTAAGAGAGATGAATGGAAGAGGATGGCATATTGTGCCGACCCCAAATAATGGGAAATGGGCAAGACAATGATGATGATGATATTCGTCAAATTTGCTTGCTGGATATCTGAACACAACGGTAAAATTTAGCAACTTTCAAAGGCTCTTAGTTTTTATAGTAATGATTAGAAAAACTAAAACATAGGGACATGGCAGAGGTAATATACAGGGTGAAATTGATGTCATTAGCATCCTTTTAAACTAAGAGTCTAACCATATAACTGAACAAAAAAAAATCTGCTGTTGCATACATTTGATTTGAGTAGGAGGCATTGCAGATTGCAGTTTAGTATGGAACAGCAGATTTCTTTTTCCTCTTTCTTTTTCTCCGATTGGTTTGCTCACATAGTAAAAGTTGTTCAGTTTAATGGGTAGACTCTTAGTTTAAAAGGATGCTAATGATATCACTTTCACCCTG
Source organism: Agonopterix arenella (assembly GCA_927399405.1). Classification (NCBI taxonomy): domain Eukaryota; kingdom Metazoa; phylum Arthropoda; class Insecta; order Lepidoptera; family Depressariidae; genus Agonopterix; species Agonopterix arenella. Next base: position 3,041,725 of record OV656716.1, on the reverse strand, counting down.
TAGATTATAAGGTAAAAAACATTTGCTCTAATACTGGTATCATTATCCAGAGAGGAAACAGGGTTACCAGGGGAATACGTGTGTATGGAATAAACGGAACCCTTCTTTACTCTCAAGTATGAATGAGGATAACTGTTTGTTTATATACCAAAAACAATTGTTTCTGTGACCATTAGCGTGAGACATACACTTGGTCGGTTTTTATTATTTGTTGTTATAGGTAGGTACTGTAGAGTTTGCAATATAATCTCACCAAGTTTGACGCTTGTATATACGATAGCGTATAAACGGTAAAACATAAACAGAATCAAAAGAAGATGTTGAAAAAAAACTTGTTTCTAGTATGAAGATATCCCTTAAGAGGATATGTGAAAAAAATAGGATTCTTCAAAGTATATACTCATATAAGTACTAACAGTAGGAGTATGATTAGCGGATATGTGTAAATTGAACATATAATTTAAGTTTTGATTAGAGCCAAAACACGATTAAGACACATTTTCTCGATAGAAAAACAAGCCAAAGTAGCCTCCGTCTTTATCGATAAACGCTTGGAACTGCTAAACGGTGAATAATAGAAACACGAGACTTGATTTAAAAAAAGAGATTGATAGTTTACAAATTTTCATTAAAGCAGAATTAAACTTACATAAATAGTACAATCACAATTAAATAAAGTGTGTTTTACGCTTGCGTCGTTTCACGCGCGCGCGCCGCCCCATCTCTTTCTCTCGCATCAGGCAGTAATATAAGCTATCACACGCCCATTTTGCTTCAATTATTTTTCGACATAGGCCCTTAACTTCAGTAAATAAGTACATAGGACGGGATGTCTCTCGTCCCCTGGAAGATGGGTCGGGCGCTAGTGTGGGACGCTACCTGCGTGGACACACTGGCCCCGTCTCACTTACAGGGCACGAGTCGAAGGGCTGGCGCAGCGGCGGAGGCGGCCGAAAAACGAAAGGCCTACTGGTACCGGGATATCGGCCCCCAATACCATTTTATGGGTTTTGGTGTCGAAACTCTTGGGCCGTGGGGACCTAATGCGCAGGCGCTTTTTAAAGACCTGTCAAAGCGCCTGATAGACTCGACAGGGGACCCAAGAGCTGGCACTTTCCTCGCTCAACGGATCAGCATAGCCATTCAGCGAGGAAATGCGGCCAGCGTTCTGGGTACCCTCCCACAAGGACCGAACCTGCACCACATCCTAGGTTAGTTTAGTTTTAAGTCTCTTTATTTATAATTTTATTTAATGTTACTATTTTATGGATCTTTCGAATAAACAATTCTTCCCATAGGACCTTAACATATTTGTTTTACACAATCCGCAAACATAATTTAAACAAATTGGTATACAGGATATTATCCAGAACACGTCCGCAAACTGTTGGAACCGCTCACTCAATTTAATTCTGCTATTTGCCTTTTGTTTGGTTCAGTCTGCTTTGATTAAAAATCCAATATACTGTGTGAGACACATATTCTGTGAAAATTTCAACCAGTTACCTATTACAGTTCAAAAGCCCCTTATAGTTAGGACCACAGATCACAAAAACTAAAGGGAGATGTGAAAAGGGGGCGGGGCCAGCAATATGCAGCAATATGCGCAAAAACGGAACACATTGCTCGCGACGGTAAGGATTCAATATATTATGAGGCTGAAAGCCAGTTGAGATATTATGTGTAAATAGTTTACATGAGGAGGTTGAAAGACGCATCCAAAACGCCTCGAAGAGCTACTGTTCCATGAAGGAGCTTATGAAGGGCAGCCTTCCCTTAACACTAAAGCGAAAACTCGTCGACATGTGCATCCTGCCCATCCTAACCTATGGTGCTCAAACCTGGTCTTTGACTGAACATCGAAAATCCAGCCTCAAGATCTGCCAAAGAGCGATGGAGCGCAGTATTTTAGGTGTAAGACTAACTGATCGTTATCGGTTATCGGCACTTGCCAGAGTGCCCAGTGGAAAAGATGGGCCTGGTGGTACCTACTGAACACTAGGATGTTTCAAAAAATTACAAGTTTAGTTCGAATGTTGGTGCTCTGTTTAGTCGACCCCTATGTTCTCAAATTTTGCAAAGGGGCTGGGGACTTTGAATGTTTATTATAAGGACTAGCCTTGCGGTAGCATTTTCCCTCTGCCACGGTTTAAGATTAATTGATCATGTGCATTTACATTTATACGAGACAGGCTATAATCGCGAAACAAAAATTTCGAACTTAGAACGTTTGGGGTTCACACGAGACTTCTTTTCATGATTTTTAACGTTCTAAATTAGAATCTAAAATTATGGGGAATAAAATCCATAGTTGCGGATTTCGTGTTACCTCGCCCCCAGCAAAAAGTGGCAGAAATATTTGTTCGTAGAATTACACGCGTAACTAGTCCCTATATGCTTAGTCAAAGACCTGGGGCGATATGAAACAAGAACAGCCTGGTGGCACCAACAATCGAATCTTTTGCTCGACACGCACTTGACTCGTTTTTGATCGTCATATAAAAATAGGGACACAGTATCTCATCTCTTCGCAAAGTTTCCTTAACCGCACTAAAAAAAGTAAACACTCCGATTTTCCCTCATAATAAAATATAATAAGTTTGTCAGTGCGTCTCGAACTAAAGAATAACATCACAGTTATTGAGCTTAATGGCCGCGATTCTGTTCGGACGGCCCCTTTGATGTTCGCTATAAATAACGAAAAAAAAACGTTTTTTATTAACGCTTTAAGTTATACGTTATAGCGATTAACACACTTTATCAGCTTACATTATGCTCTTGAATATACAGGGTGTAAAACAAAATGGGACAGTTACTAAAAGGAGCGCTACAGACCATCAAACTGAACAACTTTTACTATGGGACCAACATTGAAATCGCGAAAAAATAATCCGCTGTCCCATACAAAACTGCAAACATAACTCGATTTAAATATAAGGTCTAACAATATTAGCTGAAACTATTTTAAGGGGATGATTAGACCATCAAACTGAACAACTTTCTCTATGGGACCAATATCGAAATCGCGAAAAAAAATCTGCTGTCCCAAACATTTGAGTCGAGTTATGTTTGCAGTTTTGTAAGGGACAGCTGATTTTTTTTCACCATTTCGATATTGGTCCCATAGAGAGAGTTATTCAGTTCGATGGTCTGATCATCCCCTTAAAATAGTTTCAGCTAATTTTGTTAGACCTTATATATTACAATGTGCCAGCAGATTTTTTTTTTGCGATTACAATATTGGTCCCATACAGAAAGTTGTTCAGTTTGATAGTCTGAAGCACCCATTTAATTAACTGTCTCATTTTTATTTAACTGTATAATAATTCCCCTTACCCTAAAATCGGCTGCCAAAGGGTAAGGCAAATCGACTGGCAATCGTTTTTTTTTTAAGATAGACTATAACATGGAATATGTATCATAATCGTAGAAGGTGTAGAATGTGTTTAAATAAAACTGGCCAAGTGAGAGTCGAGCTACTCGCGCACGTTTCTTAGCTCATAACGAAAGAAAAAATCAATTTAGAAATATTTGTAAGCCATCACGGAAGATTTTTGATGTCTCTGTGAGAACTTATCCTAAGTAATAAATGGGTAGGACTTCTACTCCTACTCTTTCACTATCCATGCTGCCCGGTTGTGGAACTCACTCCCCGCCGATATTCGTGATTGTCAAACATTTGCGTCCTTCAAAAAGCAAGTGAATGAACACTATCACTCTCTAAAATAAGCCATAGTTTATGTATGTTTATTGTATCTATTTGTTTATTTATATTATATTTATATATATATATATATATATATATATATATATATATAATTAACTTCCATTTAACTACAAGTATCTAGTTTTTATCATTTGTGCTGTGCACATTTTGTCTGCCCCACACTTCAGAACTGTCTCTGTTGCGGGTTTGCTGGAAGAGATCTCTTTAGAGATAAGCTCGCCCTTTGTACATGTCTACTTTAATTGTTTTTCTGTAATGTTATGTGTACAATAAAGTGTTAAATATGTTACTGAATTTCATTGCAAGTCTTCGTTACCTATATTAGTTGTAATTTAATTTTCTGTACGTACTAAAAATGTCTTTGTTAAATTGTTTCAAACGTTAAATCTCATAATCATTTTAACTTTGCTCACTCTGTACCTACTAAAATTAGTAATTTTTTTTCCTGACAAATCGTAGAGGATTCCCGTATGGAGGTGCTACTTGGGAATGTTCCTCTATTGAAAAGGGAAGATCTTCCACCAGACTACGTGTGAAGCCTGGGGACCGGCCTTGGTCCAACAGTTCTTAGTTGGACCTTGTATATGTATCGAATCTCTGTGATTATTTCTCTTGCGCGATGTATGTCTTGCATTCGATTATGAACCTTATTTGTAGTAGGTTACGAGTTACGTATTCACGGTGAACGTTGTCGTATGGAGCATATTTCCGAGAGTGACAGTCGCGCCATCTGTTAGCATCTTTGCTATAACTTGTGGGTGCTGACATCTGTAGCAAGTCCCCACACCCGAGATTCTGGTTGCCGCATTCGGGGTCAATTGTATCATGTGTACTGAATTTCTCTAAGTACCACCAAAAGTGTTTCAAATAAATGATTTCATTTCATTACATTTAGAATCACGATGGCGTAAATGTCAAGCTCAATTAAACATTAATTTTCTATTTCTCGTTGACGCTTCACAACTTGAACTAACTACCAGTTTATTGAAGTGAGACTTACGATTCAAATCATAGAATTCAATAACTTCAGTCGATAGAGAGAAGTCAATGAATAACGTAAATGGGTCGTGTACAATATTCAATAACATTTCTGCACTTTCAGTTTATAAAACAAAAATAAAAAAAATATCTTGGACATTGTCACACAAATTATCTAGTTACATTTAAAGTACCTGAACTTGTATTAAGATGACTAGACAACGATATATAAGGTCTAACAAAACTAGGTGAAACTATTTTAAGGGGATGATCAGACCATCAAACTGAACAACTTTCTATATGGGACCGATATTGAAATCGCGAAAAAAAATCAGCCATTCCATACAAAACTCGACCTAAATGTATGGGACAGCAGGTTTTTTTTCGCGATTTCAATATTGGTCCGTTAGAGAAAGTTGTTCAGTTTGATGGTCTGATCATCTCCTTAAAATAGTTTCACCTAGTTTTGCACACACGGCGACACATCAAGCTATACAAAACCAACATAAGCTGGCCGCGCGACGTTATACGTTACTCGACCTACGCGCGGCCAGCTTATTTTGGTTTTGTATAGCTTGATGTGTCGCCGTGTGTACATCCTCATCAAACTTAACAACATTCTCTATGGGACCAACATCAAAATCACAGAAAACAATATGCTGGCCTATACAAAACTACAAACCTACTTGACTCAAAATGTACAGGGTGAAATTGATATCATTAGCAACTTTTTTAACTAAGAGTCTACCCATCAAACTGAACAACTTTTACTATGGGAGCAATCCGAATGGAGCAAAAAAAAATCTGCTGTTACATACATTTGAGTCGCGAACTCGCGCGTCTAGATTGCAGTTTAGTATGGAACAGCTGATTTTTTATTTGCTCCGATTGGTTTGCTTCTATTTTGCTCCCATAGTAAAAGTTGTTCAGTTCGATGGGTAGATTCTTAGTTTAAAAGGATGCTAATGATATCAATTTCACCCTGTATACGAGTCATCATATCAGCCATTAAACGTCCACTGCTGATCATAAGCCTCCCCCAAAATGGGGGGATTTGCCATAATCGCCACGCTTGGCGATCGCAGTTGGATTGAATGTGTGTACTCAGAGGATGCTGCTGACCATCTTCTGGTAGATCCCTAGTCGCCTTTTACGACACCCACGGGAGGAAATTGGATGGTGCTATTCTTAGCCGACACCACACGGACATGCATACGAGTGTATAGGGTTATTTGATATTTGTCATGGAATACGAATAGGCAATATCGTCAGTGTTTGACATACGGCGATCCGGTACGTGTTGATCACAATTACACGGGGATATGTCCGGATATGTCCCGACTGTTGGATAATAGTGTTGTCACTCGATATTCGGTCGACTATAAAGAAAAGTCAATGGTAGATGTCTTTGATTATTTATTACAAGGACTAGCCTTGCGGTAGCATTTCTTCTCTGCCACGGTATAAGATTAATTGATCATGTGCATTTACATTCAATTTTATACCTTATCACTAAACGAGACAGCCTATAATTGCGAAACAATAATTTCGAACTTAGAACGTTTGGTGTTCACACGAGACTTCTTTTCATGATTTTTAACATCCAAAATTTGAATGTAATGTTATTAGGATTAAAATCAAAATTTTCGAATTTTGTGTTACCTCGTCCCCCGCAAAAAGTGGCAGAAATGTTTGTTCGTAGAATTACACGCGTAACTAGTCCATATAAGTAGTCAAAGGTAGATGTAATTTAGTAGGTACCGTTTTTGAAAGCTAGGCAGGTTAAATTTTACGGATTCTTAACTTAAGTTACAGTATTTAATTTAAATACGTAGTTAAATAAGTTTAACTGCAGGAAAAAATTCACTAATTTCATACTGAAAGACAGCAAGAGTAAAGATTGTGCGATCGTCGGAGCCGTTTTTTTATATAGAATATGCCCACCCACCCTGAGGGTTGGCCTGTGCCCCGCAGTGGGACATTTATAGGCTGATGATGATGATGTATGGTGTCGGCATGCCGTGTGGTGTCGTCTACGAATAGCACCATCCCATTTCCTCCCGTGGGTGTCGTAAAAGGCGACTAAGGGATCCGGAGGATGGGCAGCAGCATCCTCTGAGTACACACATTCAATCCAACTGCGATCGTCAACCCGCCTGCCAAGCGTGGCGATTATGGCAAATCCCCCCATTTTGGGGAAGGCAGGCTTATGTCCAGCAGTGGGCGTCTGTCGGCTGATATGATGATGATGATGTATAGAATAACTGGTTTTCAGGGTATCTATAGTCAAACTATCGATATTTTGGCAACGCTATTAGATGATTGCCTGTCCCGGAGGCTATAGCTGTTAGGTTGAGCTCAGTAAATTGGAGTTTTTGTTTGTATGTTTACTCAGTTTATTTGGGATGAATTTATAACTGCAAACTTTTGCATCGTTCTCTAGGATTTTCCCATTATTTATGAGCAGCACAATACTGTCATCTTTCATTCTTCTCAGCTTATTTCTTCCATCCTTTTACCATTAGGTCCGCCACACACATACGGAATTGCGATCCGGAATCCTGATTCAGGATTCAGTGTTGTCAACTATGCTTACAAAAAATACTAGAGTGCTGTTTAAAAAATGCCTAAAATAAAAATGTATGAAATGCCAAATTAATGACAATTGTATTTTTAGGTATTTATTACATGCATATGCTCACGACTATAATCCCCGAGGGGGTAGTCAGAGATATTCTGAAACCTCAGAACATCCACGTTTCACTATAGTACCGAAACTCTGCCCAGTGTGACGGGGAGTGAGCCCGTCGCCACTTGTTAATGGACAGTAGGTACAATACATGCCTCGAAATCGAAGCATGCAGGTTTCCTCACGATGTTTTCCTTCACCGAAAAGCCAAGTGGTGTTATAAATCGTACATAAATTCCGAAAAACTCATTGGTACGAGTCGGCCTGGACGGGGATCGAACCATCGCCTCCTGCACAGCAGGCAAGGTTACTCGCCACTGGACCACCACGGCTTTTTTTTTTAAGTGGTAGGTTTTAGGTTTTTTAGGTGGTAGGTTTTAGGTATTTATTAAAACGAATCAAATAATTTCTATACATGATAATTACTATCATGTGATGATGTCATGACGTTACGATGATGATTTGTAAATTGTATTTCAATATTATGCAACTATAGCAAAAGACTATCGACAGTTTTAACATTAGACATAATCTGCATAAAAAATGGCATGAACCATTATCACACAAGCGGGTTTTGAGCGTAGGCGATTTCGCAACTATACCGCAACGTCTGATTTTTCGCAACTGATTTTTTTTCGCGTCTCCTGAGGTAGGCTCCATAGTGGCTCCATAGTGGTCTGAGTTCACCGTATCAGTATTTGCTAGGCTGTCACTTACACCCTGTATTATTATATTTATGTGTTTTATATATAGTATTAATATTATATTATTATATTAATAGTACAGGGTGAAATTGATATCATTAGCATTCTTTTAAACTTACGTCAGTATTTCCGAGCGCTTACAACCCGAATTACTTTAAAGTACGAGTGAATAGGCACCTTCTGCATCGCTACATCTTCGACCCCATCTTTGTCCTGAGGACTGGATTAAGGTCAAGAGCAAACCCATTTGAAATAAAAAAAAAACTATGAGTCTACCCACCAAACTGTCGTTTTCTGGTGTCCCTTACTACATGGATCTTGTTGCGACTAGGGATAACTTCCGTGCGTTCAGATGTTTTTGCCATACTTATTACTGGAAGCAAAATAGTTCATAGTTTCATTACAATGTTAGGTTCCTATTGTTTAATTTTGTATTTTTGGTGCTTTTGCGGTCGTGTCTTCAACACTGCCATAAATTATCTCTTGAATTGGCTCTCTAATAGCCATGTTTTTTTTCATTCTTATTGCTGTCTCCCGTTTGCAATGGAGGGAAGTCGGATATTCCGTTTTCCTACTCCTCCTATCTTCTTTGATTAATTCATTGCGGGTTCCAAGACAGATTAGAGTCATCCCCCGGGGTCGCTAGACTTCTTTGTCCAGTGTTGTGAATGGTCGCCGCTGTTGATCCTGGCTTACAGGAGTTACAGCGGTGGGAATGTGTGGTGGGCCTATGCCCGACATAAAAATATACCCATCAAACTGAACCACTTTTAGCATGGGAGCAAACCGATCGGAGCCAATAAAAAATCAGCTATTCCATACTAAACTGCAATGTCGACGTGCGAGTTCGCGACTCAAATGTATGCAACAGCCGTTTGTTTTTTTGCTCCGGTCGGTTTGCTACCATAGCAAAAGTTGTTCAGTTTGATGGGTAGACTCTTAGTTTAAAATGATAAGCTGTATAAGTCCGCTACAGAATTTTTGGAATTCGCCCTTTTTCCACTTTTCGAACAAATTCGATAAGTTCTTACCTATCAATTTTCCGACGATGCTCCCGGTGTACTCTACATCAATATATTTTCTCAGATTGCAAGGGAAGAGGGCGGAACTGGATATTTTTATTTGCAAACCAAGTTTGTGGTATTCGCTCCGTGGCAAATGAGTTTTGCCGCGACTTTTGTTTCGCTTTACAAGTTTGGGATGAATTGCTTTCTTTTGTATCTTTTGTCATTCCTTTTAATGAAGATTTGTCTTATTGTGTTTCAAAGCTTTGTGTTTTAGTTAGAGATAATATTTTCGTTGAAGGAAAATGTTGAATTCTTTTTTTATGAAATGTTCTTTCGAACAAATGAGTGTTCGTTCACTCGAATTTCGGTGAACTGATATATTTATCTTTATAGAAAGATTTGTATGGAAATCTTTGAACCAATGAAACCACTGTAATTTTAAAACTATATATTTCAACGAAAATCTGATAAACTACGGGCACAGAGAATAGTTTCAAGAATTTCATTGTCTTTAATTATTGGTTAATATATATAACATAAAAAAGGCTGAAAGTCACCCAAAGAGCAATGGAGAGGGCTTTGCTCGGAGTTTCCCTGCGAGATCGAATCAGAAATGAAGAGATCCGCAGAAGAACCAGAGTAACTGACATAGCCCAAAGAGTTGCTAAATTGAAGTGGCAGTGGGCGGGGCACATTGCTCGCAGAACCGATGGCCGATGGGGCCGAAAAGTTCTCGAGTGGCGACCGCGTACCGGCAAGCGCAGCGTGGGTAGGCCCCGCACACGGTGGACCGACGACCTTGTGAAGGCGGCGGGAACCCGTTGGATGAGGGCAGCGCAGGACCGGTCGTTATGGCGATCCTTGGGGGAGGCCTATGTCCAGCAGTGGACGTCCATCGGCTGAGATGATGATGATGATGATGATATAAAACATAGGTTTCATACATATACATACATAACCGCGTAACTGTTAAAAACTGTAAAACATAGGATCCTGCTTAACTCGACCCAAAAGGTTTTGTTTTAGAAATTTCGATACTGATGCCATAGAAAAAGTTGTACAGTTTCATGGCCGGATCATCCTATTAAAAAACCGTTCACCCTGTATAATTAAACTTCGTTTGTATGGAGCTCACACACAGCAAGGACTATCCTCTTAAACAAGCACGTATCCAAGGGGGGGGGGGGGGGATCAACTGATCAACTTTCACTATAGAGCCTACCTCAGGAAACGCGAAAAAAAAATCAGCTGACCCATACAAAACTGCTGTACCTACCCGACTAAAATGTATGAGATAGCTGATTTTTTTTGCGTTTCCTGAGGTAGGCTCCATAGTGAAAATTGTTCAGTTTGATGGTCTGAGTTCACCGTTTCAGTATTTGCTAGGCTGTCGCTTACGCCCTGTATACTTCACAAAACATCACTTCAATTATAAAACACAGTTCCTCAAGATAAATGAGATAACTGAACCCATTTAGATGCTGCTCTGCTTGGATTTATATCACAAGGCGCGTTAGCTGTCACAACAGACAGACTCTGGTATCATGTGATTACGATTTGGCTTCGTACCAAACCGTCTATCATTTTGTTCAAGTACAGTTTTGAGCAGTAGATGAACTGTGATTTTATTTAGAATTCGTCACCATCAAATATGATTTTAAATCTGGTATAAAAATATGATTAGTTAAGGTATAAGTATCCTATGGAAGTCTTAAAAAACAAATCTTAAAACCAAAAAGCATTCAAACTTACACATGTTTTTTTTTTTACTTATAATTAAGTAATGGACTCTTGCTTGTGCGTTAGCATTTCCGCCAGTGTCATGTGTTTATGGGAGAATCTATCCCAAGCTCAGGGATTGTTTTTGGTCAAGAACAAGAAGAGATTGAGGATTGCGGAGCCTCGTGGCAGGCAAAAACGCGACGCGCGAAATCCACGCTAGACGTGTGCTCGGGTCAGAACCTGCAACGTGACTCCTTCAAACATGTTTAAATGCGTTGTGTTCCCTGTCATTAGTAAGAGCAGTATAAGAGACAGAGCGATCTATTTGAGTGAACAAATGAATGAATATTATCAAAATCGATTATTAAACGGTATACACCCCAACATACAGGGTTTCCCAGAAATGGTGAATCAAACTGCTATGGGAGGCAGCTTGACTAATGTCCTATCCATAAAAAATATAAAAAAAATAAAACGCACATGACCATAAAAAAAAAAGAATATCCAAAAAAACGGGAAAATCATCAAATTTTTCTAAGTTTCCAGCTCTAATTATCGCGTTTTGGGATAATTTGTAATTTTTTTCTGCCAATATTAATTGTTAGAGGTGGCTTCGACTGATTGTTAACATTTTACAAAAAAAATGTCTGCACTTCGAGCACAGACCACTTAGTTTAATTGTTTTTTCTGAACCGAAATTTTTTTTTTTATGGTTATGTGCGTTTTATTTTTTTTTATATTTTTTATGGATAGGACATTAGTCAAGCTGCCTCTCATAGCAGTTTGATTCACCATTTCTGGGACACCCTGTATATATATAGTATAATTATATAAGGTGTAACAACATTAGGTGAAACTATTTTAAGGGTATTTAAGGGTATTTAAGTTTGATGGTTTGAGTTAGTTAGTTAGTTATAACACTTTATTGTACACACGGACATAATAATACACAAAGTTGAGAAAACATGTACAAAGGGCGAGCTTATCTCTGAAGAGATTTCTTCCAGCAGACCCGTAGAAGAGACAGTTAACAATTACAAGGCAACCTTATTGTGTACAAACAAACAGTATAAATAAATAAATAAATGTAATATATACCTACAACATACAATATATATTAATATATGTTTATAATTATATATATGAATATCACTTAAGATAGAGAAAGGTAGTGCTCTTTCGTTTTCTTTTTAAATACAGCTATAGTCTTGGAGTCGCGAATGTCGGCGGGGAGTGAGTTCCACAACCGAGCAGCATGGATGGTGAAGGAGTAGGAGTAGAAGTCGGTGGAGTGGGATGGGATACTAAGTTGGGTACGGATGTGGGATCGGCAAGGTTTGTCAGGTTTTTGTTTGTTGAGCATACCCTTAAAATAGTTTAAGTTGTTTAAGCTGTTTGTTAGTGTGTTTGTTTGTTTGAACGAGTATCACGCAAACACTACTGAACCGATTTTGATGAAACTTTTTTTGTTTGATAGCTTATGATCTGACTTAAAATCTGGTATATAATTTGTGCGGACGAAGTCGCGGGTTAACGCTCGTATATATATATATATATATATATATATATATATATATATATATATATACATATACATATACACTCATATTATATATACACATAGAATCATTGAACTACTAGTACTCTTCTTTTTTAGTTTTTTAACCGACTTCAAAAAAGGAGGAGGTTTCTCAATTTGACGTCTTTTACTTATACCTAAATACTATGTTAAACTTACGCTAAACTTACTTGTAATGTAACAACCATGTTACCCGTAGCTCACCAAATTGTAATCCTGGGAGGGCGTTGGTATCTCTAGAACTGCCACAATGTAACGTTACGTGTTTTTTGTGTAATAAATACATTTTTAATTTTAATTCTTATTTGATTATGCAACTTTGTAAGGGAAAAGAGAAACTAATTTCAAATATTATTGATTTTTAAACATGTTACAGCCATGTACAGGTCTATTACCCAAGCTTAAAATTATTTAAGAAAAAATAAAATACCAAAGAGTAATGTATTTTAAAAAAAATGTTCATTAACCTACCTATCTAAGTATATAAAATGTGATGCGTTCATTCAAACGTTCTAAATGGAAAAAAAAACTGTGGTTCGACAGCGAATGATAAAATTCTATTGAAAAAAAGAATTTTTTCCTCACTACTTTTCGGCAAACAATGTAGTATGAAGCCAACCGCGAAATTTCAGTTTTTTCGGTTCACCTGATCGGCATTTTACCTCTTTTTCTTCTAGGGGGCGTACCTTATACGACGACTTTTCACATCGTGTGACTAGGAACGTTCTCATCGAAGGCCGTTCCAAAGTAGGTTAAACTGATTTGATATCTATAATAAGTATCCTCTTCCTTTAAGTTTCCTTTATCATTTCCTTTATGTATCTTGTATAATAGAAAACTATGAAATAAAAGTGATTTAATCGTAGAATTATGAGGCATTAATTATATTCAAGATATAACTGAAAGGCAGTACTACACTGACCTGCAAAACTAAGTACTACACTTTTAATATTGAAGTTTTTTCTGAACTATAGAAATTAGAGTTTTATAGCAAACGAGCGTTAACCCGCGACTTCGTCCGCACAAATTATATACCAGATTTTAAGTCAGATCATAAGCTATCAAACAAAAAAAGTTTCATCACAATCGGTTCAGTAGTTTTTGCGTGATACTCGTTCAAACAAACAAAAACACAAACAAACAAACAGACAAAAAATCCAAAAATTGGTGAAATGGAATCAGGCACACCTAAAAACCATATCGTAACATTTTTTTTGTTAATATCTTCAATGTACAGACAAACTTCCTGTTACAGTTTTATAATAGTATAGTATAGATGCTATCAGCTTTCTTTGTAAATTAAACTCTTTTTCGAGTTTTTTTTATTTCGAAAGTATATTTTGTGTACTGAATAAGTTATTGCAATTTTAAAAGTGTGATACTTAGTTTTGCAGGCCAGTGCATTTTAAAGCGCTATTATAAAGCTCCTGGACATTTATAACAGCGGTATAAAATTGTTTGACTTTTATTTTTTATAAATAAATAATAAATATGAAATAGGAAAATAGGGAGAGGCTTTGGAGGAGGTATATAGGTTGTAGACTAAGATGTTTTTATTTGTAGATGCGTTGCCCCCGCTCCAAAATGGCAACTTCTTCTTCTTATCGTGTGGGCAAGCTCTGGTGTCAGAGTTTTTCAGACCGCTTCACGGCCTCTAACGTGGTTTTTATGTAACGACAACTACCTCCAGAGATAGTAGCCGGGACCAACGGCTTAACGTGCCATCCGAAGCACGAATCATCTTTCTTTTCAGACAATCAGGTGATTCAGCCTGCAATGTCCTAACCAACTGGGGAAAAACGCACAAAGTGACATATAACTAGGTGTCCCCCGTGGGAATCGAACCCACGACCTCCGTGCCGAGAGCCCAATGCTCTTAACCATTAGACCACGGAGGCAGTTATGGCAACAAAAAGCAAGGTGATTGCCCTGCTTTCACATAGTCACGCGCCGTCTAGTGTAAGGGCTACACGTCACTGTATCGCGCCATTTTAAAGTGCAGTGATGTTAGCGTATGACGCGTCTATTTGTCAAACGTCATTGGTTGTTGGTTCCATTTTATATTAGATTAATTTTCTCTTTTCTTCCTAGGAATAGAAAATGACGTAGCTTGTTGCAGATATCTCGTATATATATCTTCGTCAATTTCTATGTATTTAGTGACGAAACGAGTTGTGGATATGTGATAAGCATTTAGTACTTTTATGAAATAAACAACACTTAATAGTGATTTATGAACTTTAAAATTGGCATAAAAAATATGAAAAGGATCGGCCAGATAAATTAGGGCATGCATACAAACGCTCTAAACTAAGAAAGAAGATGGGAGCTGGCGAATGAGGAAAAATATGGAAATTGAAAACCTATAGTCTCTACTCCCAACGTACTGGCAGAGATAAAATCTGCTCGACTAGGCTGGCTCGGACATATAGAACGGATCGGGGAAGATCGAGCGGTGAAGAGAGCGTATCTGGGGCGACCCTCCGGGCGTCGCCCAGTGGGCAGGCCCAAGTATCGTTGGATAGACCAGATTACCAAAGATCTCGAGGAGCTGGAGGTGCCCAACTGGACTGAGATGGCACAGAAAAGAGATGAATGGCGTGCTTTGTTGTCGGAGGCCAAGACCCACTTTGGGTCCCTGAGCCAGCATAGTAAGTATTTTATTTTTATTTTATTTATTGATTTACCAGCAGTTATTACAATAATACATACACATGATATAATCATAGATTAAAGGGCTTAATGTCTAATTGCACAACCAATTACTGGTAAATACCACATGCGCATACTAAGTAGCATCAAGTGACGACATGAATTAAAAAACATAATAAGAAAACTTAAACTAGTTACAAAATGCGTTTTGGAATTAAGTACCAGCTTACTGCAGCCAAACATTATCTAGATTAAGGTTTTATTTAATTTAATTTAAGTAAGTAAGTAAATATACAAACGCTCTCAAGGTTCACCCTAAAGCGACAAAGAAGATTTTATTCACAAAAACCTAGAAATTACTAGACGATGTTATTCTATTTTCAAGTTGTTATACTGATCTACATTTTACTGTGCAGATGCAAATTGGTTTATCAAAATCCTATACGGCACCTGACCCGTATCACGGAATAGATAATAGAGCATACATACCTACACACTACACCGTATCCCTTATTGGCTTCAATACTTACCCCAATTTTTACCCATGGGTGTACTCTTATATAAGGTCTAACAAAATTAGGTGAAACTATTTTAAAGGGATGATCAGACCATTAAATTGAACAACTTTCTCTATGGGACTAATATTGAAATCGCGAAAAAAAAATCAGCTGTTCCATACAAACCTTCTCGACCTAAATGTATGGGACAACAGATTTTTTTTCGCGAGATCAATATTAGTCCCATAGAGAAAGTTGTTCAGTTTGATGGTCTGATCATCCCCTTAAAATAGTTTCATCTAATTTTGTTAGACCTTATATATTCCGTGCCATGGGCTACAAAATTGACAGTCTGGGTAGCAGTGTTGCCAGAAGGTTACTTTTGTAAACTTTTAGGTGATTTTTAGCTCTGTCAGGTTACTTTTAGGTTACACGATTCAAAAGGTTACTTTTAGGTGATTTTTCGGAATTTGTATAATCGATTTTAAATTTATTATTTGCATAATTTTTGCAATTTTTTGTAACGCAAAGTGTTCGTAACGTAGTGAGTGCAACTACTAAAAATCACAAATGAATAAAGCTTCTCACTTACTCGGTCTATCAATCAATCGGATGAAAAATGCAATTTGAAATGGAGAACGATACTAAATTATTTATATTTCTTTAAGTTAATATAACTAACATCTGTCTATCAATTTTTAACACCTTATTACTGGAAAAATACAGGGTGTAAGTGACAGCCTAGCAAATTCTAAAACGGTGAGCTCAGACCATCAAACTGAACAACTTAAACGGTGAGCCTACCTCAGGAAACACGAAAAAAAATCAGATGTCCCATACAAAACTGCTGTGCCGACCCAACTAAAATGTATGGGACATCTGATTTTTTTTCGTGTTTCCTGAGGTAGGCTCACCGTTTAAGTTGTTCAGTTCCGTCATATTTCCGGTTACTTTTGACAAGATCCGGCTGGCAACACTGCTAGGTAGGGAAATAATTTTTTCACGAGATTAAAAATAATGTTTTTAACATACAATACCCCACAAAAATCCACCCTGTATAGCTTGATGTGTCGCCGTGTGTAAATCGGTAAAAACCTGATACTACTGTAACATAATAGGTAGTAACCATAGAGATCTAGAGAGATGCCAACCAACGCGCTGAGTACGTAACCTAGTGTCGCATCACCACCAGTACCACGCGATAGAAAGTATTGTGTTAGCTTGAATGTGCTCATTATCCATTGCGGTATCAGAACTCAACGTTCGAATAATCTTTAGTACTAAGCAAGCATTGTAAACTATTTACACATAATATCTCGACTGGCTTTCAACCTCATAATATATTGAATCATTACTGTCGCGAGCAATGTGTTCCGTTTTTGCGCATATTGCTGCGACACTGGCCCGGCCCCCTTTTCACATCTCCCTTTAGTTTTTGTGATCTGTGGTAGTAACCTTCTGTAAAATCTACAATGTACAGTAATACAGACTGTTTTATTATAGTTGAGATGAAGATTATGGCACAATTAAAATCCCAGAAAAAACTACAGAATTCTAATTTTACTAAACATTTTGTAATGAAAGTACCTAATTAAAAGTTACAAAATGAAAGAGAACAATAAAGAATTGTGTTTATGATGTTTCGTAACGAGCTTTGAAAAATATCTGCGCAGTGCAGGTTAAGATTAATCTTGCGCAGTGTTGCCAGACGTGCGATAATTATCCTAGATCCACGATAATTTTGAGGGGCATGCGATGGAAAATAAAAGTCAGGTATCGCACGATAATTCACATAAATTCCACGATAATCTAGGATAATTTTTAAATTCAATGAAATTTGTATATCCAATCACTATTTTCAACTATATTATCCGTCAAATTCCAATGATACATCATATTGGCGTTTAGTGCCGCGTAAAACAGTTTTCAAATATTACTAAAATTGAAGTTCTAGTGATAAAAATTGAGAGAGAAATATTTTCTCACTGTGTAATTAAGAGTATTACTAAAATTCCCAAAAAACCTCGTACTTATAAATAGGTGACATAGGTCCTACCTATAAATAGTTAACATTAAATAGTGGCATGCAATATAGGTAAGAATTGTTGAAATTCACGCGTCATTTGACACTCTTTTAGGTTCTTAGATACGAGAATTTTCGGAATTTGTGATGCTATTAAAACACGATAATTTTGCTGTCAATCTGGGATAATTCTTAAGAATGGATCTGGCAACACTGATCTTGCGTTAATGTTCCGTACCAGTTGCCATATTAGGTCCCCCGTAACCAAACACTGAAAAAAATTATTAACCAAAAACCGAGTTTTTGTTAATAATACCTCATTTTACTACGAACTAAATGACCCATACAACCTCCAACCCCCACAACATTCTGAATATTCTATTATTTTTGTATCCTACTTTGTACTGTATTTTATGTGTTTGGTGTAAATAAAGGGATTTGATTTATTCAATAAAGTATATATCATTCATTTTCATTCAATATTCAGACCCTGTATCTGGACTTTTGATTCTCGATAGGTATATCGCGACCGTTTCGGTCCGAACTTCATTATAATACAGTTGACATTGGAACGAAAACGTTCACGCAATTATGAAGTTCGAATGACCGGGTAGACCCCCAAGACGCAAAATGTTCCAAGCGTATAATTTTCGAAGCACAGAATGTTCATTACGTAGAATCTTCAATACGCAGAATCTCCAAAACGTACAATGTTCAATATGCAAAAATGTTCGATATGCAGAACAATACGCGTGTTTAATACAAACTAATACAAAGTGTTCGATATGCAAAACGAGTTCTCCCTATATTATCTGTCCGTCAGCCC
The DNA here is from genome assembly GCA_927399405.1 of Agonopterix arenella. Taxonomy (NCBI): domain Eukaryota; kingdom Metazoa; phylum Arthropoda; class Insecta; order Lepidoptera; family Depressariidae; genus Agonopterix; species Agonopterix arenella. Next base: position 3,023,321 of record OV656716.1, on the reverse strand, counting down.
GTGTGTACTTACTCTACGAGAATAGAAACGAAACATTATTTAAAACGAATTTCCATTCAAGCTAAAAATGCAGCGTACCTGAAAATAGACTCATAGTCTAGGAAAAATACGGTTTGACATTGCATTAAATACACTTCAGTAAATGGTGTTTGAAGTAATACTACTGTTCGTTTATAACACTTTTGTGGAGATTTCGAGGTTATATAAGCGGTGGACCCTGAGAAATACCTTAAAATCCATATAAATGTACGAAGGGCAAGCTTATTTCTAAAGATATTTCTTCCAGCATACCAGCAAAAGAGACAGTTAATTATTAAAAGATAAATTTAATGTATACAAACAAACAGTAAAATAATGTAGTTTTGAGGTTATAATTTTTAAATACTTACAAAATATTAAATATCTACTCAAATTTACGATATTAACCGGAGATTCCTATTGCTATAAGTGAAACGTATTGAATGAAGCCGTCCTGTACAAAATCACCAGTTTTCCATTTTCTGTTCATACCTAAATTTAATGTTTTTTAAATTTCTCAATTATTCAATAATACATAATAAAAAATCGGTTTATTGAGAATTTATGTTTTTCAGGTATTTATATCTCTACTATATTCCAAAAAATAACAATCCGCATTGGGCACGCGAGGTGGACTAATGCCCATACATCCTCCCTGAGGGTAGGTCGGTGCCCTGCAGTGGGACGTTTATAGGCTGATGATGATATTCCGAATTATCACCTAAAGTGCAATTAATGCAACCTCGTCCATTAAAATATCCCTAGATTTCCCCGACTATCAATTGCATAACATTTTACTTAGTTAGTAACTGTGGGTGTATAGCGTTCGTTATTTCGGTGCATTGCACGCTCGGATGCAACACAATGCAATAAGGAAGTATTTTGGATCCGGGATTGAATTTATTTTAGATACAATTAGTTTAGTGCCGGTCGCAACTCCCGCCACGCCTGCCTGAATGACGTCATCCACCGGGCCCTTGCCAGCGCCAACGTACCATCCATCCTCGAGCCGAAAGGTATTGTGCGCGGCGATGGCAAGAGACCAGACGGAATGTCGCTTATTCCCTGGAAACGTGGCAGACCGCTGGTGTGGGACGCCACGTGTGTGGATACAGTGGCGCACTCACATCTCTCTGCCACCTCTCTTAGAGCAGGCGCGGCGGCTGCCTCTGCGGAGGGCAAGAAGAGGCGCTTATATGCAGCCCGGGGCGAGGGCTAAATATTTGTACCATTCGGGGTAGAGACCCTGGAACCTTGGGGCCCGGACGCACGACAACTCTTTAAGGAGTGGTCGTCGCGCCTGGTAGAGGTCTCGGGGGACAACAGGGCCGGCGCATACTTCGGGCAACGTATCAGCATTGCGATACAGCGAGGTAACGCCGCCAGCGTCCTGGGCACTCTCCCTCTGAGTAGCGACCTTGAATGCATTTTCTATCTGTCGTAAGATAGATAGAAAATGCATTCGACTGTGCGGTGGCCCCCTGTAAATCTGTATATTATACTTACCTACTATTAAGATTGTAGATTTGTACATACTTACTTACTTTTTAGTCTCAATATTCTATATTTGTATAATATATACTTTTTACCCAATAAATAATATAGCAGGTTAAGTTAATATTAATTCAATTACCAACATAATGTAAGTTGTTCATTGTACAGTCATGTTCAAAATAAACATTACATTAGTTTTTGTGTGGTTTGAATGAAGTTTAGCAATTCTTTGGGCTATGTCAGTTACTCTGGTTCTTCTGCGGGTCTCTTATGGTTGGTTAACATGGTTAAAGTGGAGAAGGGAATGTTTCGATGATGAATGATGATGAGCATTAATATGCTCCGTCTCCTACGCCACGCCAGCCTGAATGACATCATCCGTCGAGCCCTTGTCAGAGCCAACGTGCCGGCCGTACTTCAGCCAAGGGGCCTTGCAAGCCTTGCAACCTGTTCATTTTGACAGCTACTGTCACTTTTGACAGATGTCAATTTTGACAGATGTCAATTTTGACAGTTACTGTCACTTTTGACAGCTCATGTAGCTTTTGACAGAATCTGTTAATTTCGACAGCTACTGTCACTATTGACATCGCCTGTCTCTTTTGACATCGCCTGTAATTTTTTGTAATTTTGGTAATTTAATTGGTACGTTTTTTTTAATAGATAAATGCCCTACACTGATTTCCACCAAGTTTTCTTGAGGTTATACTTCTGCCCTAACACGAATCTGCCATATCCCGAATCTGTCCTTAAGGACAGTTAACCGAACGAACCCTCGTTCGGCGCGGCGCGAGGCGCGGCGCTGTCAGTAATTTGATTTTAGTTTAGAGATCTGAGTAAATGTTATTTAAAGGGTTCCGTAGGCAAATATCCTGGAAACTGTCGACTAGATTATCTAGTTAAAATACCTGAATCATCAGAAAGTGAAATTTTAAACACGATCTAGAATCAAATATTCTGTGTCCGTGTTTTGTCAGATTTTCTTGTTTGTCTGGAAGTCACATTTTGTGATAAGACAGCCTCTTGTGCCCTTCTCGTTCGTGTACACAGGATGTAAGGGAACCGCTTCCGAAAACTCAAAGAAGTGAAAGTACCCATCAATCAATCAATCAATATGAACAATGGGACCAACCACAGAACATTATAAGAGGGGTTAGAAGTGCAAAGTAGGCTTGGAACGTGTCGCCACAGGTTATGCAATAATTCACATAGCACCATAAGGCGCGCGGCGTGGTGCGAGCGAGAGGGCATGAGTAATTGTAGCAGCGTGAGCGGGAAGACAAGTGGCGACAGCCGTCTCTGAAGCAAAAGCGCTACTTTGCATTTCTAACCCCTCTTATAATGTTCTGTGGGACCAACTATGAGACCTGAAGAAAAACATCTTATACCTACTAACATTGCATTCCTACCGCACAAAATGTATGGAGGATCAGATTTTTTTTTGGGGTCTCTTAGTTTGTCCCATAGTAAAAGATTTTCATATTTGAGTTTTCGGAAGCGGTTCCCCCCTTATACTCTCTATAAATTTGATTGTTGTGTTTTTTGCTTATTTTGGTGTTCAAATAAAGATTATTTTCAACACACTTGCTCATAAAATGGCCCTTATTTCACCGCAATTAGGCACATAATGACACCTATAATCAAACTGTGACTTTTTCATTACTATTATTCACAAGTGAGTTATAGGTTAGAGTAGTAGGTATCTAAACTTCTTGGTTGAGTTCTTGAGTTGCTTTGTTCTTAAAAAAGTTTCGATACAAAAAAGATCATATTCAATAGTACAAATAAATTCTCTAAATACACTTTTTATTTACTAAATAAAATGATTTTTTATTATTATTTTCTTCACAAGTGTGTTGAAAAACGTCGTATGATACACGTGTGTATTGATGATTACCGTCCTCGGCAATACAATTTGGTCGTACAGGTGTCGTATAGTCGAATTATATGACGAAATTACCGTAAAATAACTTTTATATGTCTATATAGCCATATAAATGGGGGCCTAATACGATAAAATTGTTTACTGGGCAGTCACCATCAAACTGACCAACTTTTACTATGGGACCAACACTTAAATCGCGAAAAAAAATCAGCTGTCTGTCCATACAAAACTGCAAACATAACTCGACTGAAATGTCCCATACATTTGCCATCAGCCGTTTTTTTTCGCGATTTCAATATTAGTCCCATAGAGAAAGTTTTTCAGTTTAATGGTCTGAAGCACCCCTTTAAGTAACTGTCCCATTTTATCTTACACCATGTATATTTTATCTTTCCAAAAGTTACTGTCTTAACTTCAGTAAATAAGGTGTATCGGTATACAGGGTGAATTAAATTTTACAATTTTAAACCCCCAGACCGGATAACCGGGCGAAAATTGCGAGCACCGGTAAATGGATTTACCGGAATTTCCTGTGCGCTTATTTAGTTACCGATATTTACCGAGATTGGATTAAACGAGGGCTGTAGGATGTTATTAGGTTTGTAAAACCTGACCAGAAAAATAAAATATCTGCTTTGGAGGCGCTACGACCTACGTCGTAGGTCGGCGACAAATGGGCCGCAGTGCTGAAGAACCCACGTAAGGAGCCGGTTCAATCGCATTTCGCCTATGCTCATGACCTACCGCGCGAGTCACCGAACACCTTACGCCTGCGCGGGTGACCCACGACGCGAGCCACATTTAGCGCACGACCTACGAGGGGGGTCAAGTTCTATTGCATTTCGCCTGAGCTCATGACCTACAGCTTGAGTCACCCAAACCTTACGCCTGTGCGGGTGACCCACGACGCAAGCCACATTTAGCGCACGACGTACGAGGGGGGTCAAGTTCTATTGCATTTCGCCTGTGCTCATGACCTACACCGTGAGTCACCCAAACCTTACGCCTGTGCGGGTGACCCACGAGGTGAGCCGCATTGGTCTTTTTACGTTACGACTGTGCGCACGACCCACGAGGGGCGTCAGTTTTAGCACTGCGCGAGGTTCATGGTTTTGAGCTTAGCAGCGAAAGTGTTAATGACAATATTTTATGTATAAAAATTATTTTCAATGATTTTGAGTAATATGGCGAGTTGTTTTATTTTTCTGGTCAGGCTTTATACAGGATGTAAAATTAAATGGGACACTTGGGTACTTAAATAGGTGCTTCAGACCATCAACCTGAACAACTTTTACTATGAGACCAACACTCTGAAAGTCGGATATTTCGTGTTCCTACTCCTCCTATCTTCTTTGATTAATTCATTGCGGGTTCCAAGACAGATTAGAGTCATCCCCCGGGCTCGCTGGACTTCATTGTTCAGTGTTGTGAATGGTCGCCGCTGTTGATCCTGGCTTATAGGAGTTACAACGGTGGGAATGTGTGGTGGGCCTATGCCCGATTAAAAAAAAAAATGAGACCAACACTGAAATCGCGAAAAAAAATTCCGCTGTCCCATACAAAACTGCAAACATAACTCGACTGAAATGTATGGGACAGCAGTTTTTTTTTTCGCGATTTCAATGTTGGGCCCATAGAGAAAGTTGTTCAGTTTGATGGTCTGAAGCACCCCTTTAAGTAAGTATCCCATTTTACACCCTGTATAACTACTAGAGTTAACCCGCGACTTCGTCCGCACAAATTTTATACCAGACTTTAAGTCAAATTATAAGCAATCAAGCAAAACAAATTTCATCGAAATCGGTCAAGTAGTTTTTGCGTCATGCTCGAACATACAAACATACAGAAAAATTATACCTAAAAACTATATCGTAATATTTTTCTTGTTAATATCTTCAATGTTCAGACACACTTCTGTTACTATTTTATAATAGTTTAGATTACATACCGGGTGATTTAGATGATATAGCCCAGTCATTTTACTGAGTTTTGTTAGACGGGGTAGGGAGTAATTATTAATTGGACTCTTAAACTGTAACCGGCACCATTTATTGACAAAAAGACTATCTTAAAACATATTAAAAAAAAAATCGCTACGCAACATAGAAATCTAAATTGTGTGTCGGAGAAGGATTTTAAATTAATAATATTAATAAAAATGCACTCATTTGACTTAGATTTAACAAAATAAATTATTTTTAAGCAATAAAATAGGCATTGAAATTTAAAAAATGAGGAATTAATTTGAAAATACAAATGTATGTACTATGTTGTTTTGTGCTGGTTATTGAAACAAAAAGCCAAGTGGTTGCTCTGTAAAGAGAAATTTTATTTTTAAGACATGAATGAATTACAAAAGCGTTTGCACACACAACTTACTTCTATACATAAGTACAAATTATTAATATTTAGGTACTAACCTGTAAAGAGAAACAACATTAAAAGCTATTGCTTCAAATAATATTAATATTTTCACAATTTACCACGTGAACTATTTTATTACGTTTTTTAAAGCCAAAGAGAATAGCACGAACCTAGTGTCAGCCTGCTGGTGCTGCCACCATAAATAAAGCTCATAAGTTAAAGCGCGGACAATTCAAATGAAGGGCAATGGTGCTTCATTTAAATCTCCCCCTCCCCCCCCCCCCCCTAAACAGTGTATATATTCTAAGAAACTGGTATGAGCTTTGTAATGTGAAACAAGTTTGATTCAAATTTTTTGTGGCCCGTATTTATCTTATAAATTAAATTAGATAATTTTTCTAAAATTTTATACGGTCCAATTTTTATTTCATCTAATTTTTTTTTATTTAATCTGTTGCCATTTTCCACATATACAGAGTCTCCCACTTTTAACTGGCAAATTTTTCTGTTCTTGTCGAATTGTTGCTTATTATAATTGTGTGATTTTATATTTCTTTCCAAAGCTATCCGTCTGTCTTGTAATAAATCATTTTGTGTTTTTTGTTCTTTCAATTCATCTGGTAAGATATTAATAACTTTTCCTTCCATCAAATAACTTGGAGAAAACCCTGTCACAGTGTGTTCAGTTTCATTATACATCTGGGTACATTGATGAGCAATAGTTGTCCATGCTGATTTATAATTTTTTTTCATTAATTTTACACCTTATCTTGTTAACTAATGTTTGGTTTAACCGTTCATTTAAACCGTTTGAAAAAGGTGCATTCACTGCTGTAAAAATAATACGTATGTTCTCTTTTTTTAAAAATTCTTTAAATTCTTTTGAATTAATGCCTGGGTATTGATCTGATAAGATCATTGCAATTCTATTTTCTGGTACAGCTTTTTTTACAAGTTTTATAAAATCGTCTGCATTTTGGGTTTTAGATGTCAAAATGTAGGCATATCTGGTGAAATGATCTACCAAAAGATGTAAGTATGTTTTTGTAGAGCGGGAGCCACCAAATCCACCAATGGTATCTATGAAGACTATTTGAAAAGGGTACGTAGCGGGACCCAGATGAGACATCAATCCATATTTAAATTTTGTTCTAGATTTATTTTTTATGCATATTTCACAGCTCTCACAAATTATTTTTATATTATGCGTTAAATTTCTCGCTGTATAGAATGGTTTGATTTTATTTTCTATTTGTTTCATTCCTATATGGCAGTATGTATAATGAATGTTTTTTATTATTTTTTTACTAAACTTTTCTTTTTTTCCTATCCTTTTGAAGTAAATTTTATGTTTTTCAATTAGTTTATTTTTATGCAGTTTTATATCTTCATTTTTCTCTTGATCGTTCTGGATGTCTTCTAATGTAGTAAAATTTACAATTTTTAAAACTTCTTCTTGATTTACATGTGATTCTAATACAGGGTTTCTGCTTAAACTGTCTGCTTCTAAGTTGTCCTTTCCCGGCGAATATATCACTTCAAAATTAAATTGTGATAAGTAATATGTGAGGTCTCCTAGTTCTTCGTCGGTTCTTGCTTTAATATTTAGTTTTTCGAGAGGTTTATGGTCTGAAAACACTTTAAATTTTTTTCCTATAAGCCAATGTTGCCAATATTTTACTGCCTCTTTTATTGCTAAACATTCCAGGTATATGGCTTTTCTCCGTTTCTGAGTGTCATTTAACTTCCTCGAAAAATATGCACATGGCTTTTCTTCCCCAATTTCTTGTGGTTGCTTCAAAATAGCCCCTATACCCTGTATACTAGCGTCTGTATATATATGTATAGGTAACTCCGGATCAAAGATTTCTAATATAGGTTTTGAACAAAGCAGTTTCTTTATTGTGTCAAAAGATTCTTGACATTTTTCTGTCCAGGTAAATTTCATTGATGACATTTTGATGTTGTTTTGTAATATGTTGTTTTGTGCTGGTTATTGAAACAAAAAGCGGTTGCTCTGTAAAGAGAAATTTTATTTTTAAGACATGAATGAATTACAAAAGCGTTTGCACACACAACTTACTTCTATACATAAGTACAAATTATTAATATTTAGGTACTAACCTGTAAAGAGAAACAACATTAAAAGCTATTGCTTCAAATAATATTAATATTTTCACAATTTACCACGTGAACTATTTTATGACGTTTTTTAAAGCCAAAGAGAATAGCACGAACCTAGTGTCAGCCTGCTGGTGCTGCCACCATAGATAAAGCTCATAAGTTAAAGCGCGGACAATTCAAATGAAGGGCAATGGTGCCTCATTTACATGTATTTTTCAAAACCTTCTAAGTAGACAAAAATATTCAAACCATGTATAATGGTAAAGCCTTAAATATGTGCAAAAAAAATACCATCAGGTTTTTTAGAACGACATAATAGCTAAATTTGGGGCTGTTGCTGACCAGATTTATTTTAATTTTGGTACATTTTAGGCTCAAATTGGCTCTTCAATATTATACCGAAAAAAAATTCTATTACTAATTAGTCCCGGCTCAAACCGTAAAATGACTGGGCTAGATAATGATTCGTGATTTTTTTTATGAGTACGTCATCTTAACAAATATCGCACATCCTTGAATGTTACACCCAGTATACTCACAGCTCTTTTATCTCTTATTTTATTGTTTTGTAGTTGGCAAATACCAACCTATTCTTTTATAAAATAATACCAAAAACAGTGTTAGTAGTACGTATCCGACGCATTGTCGAGCACAATATACTTGAGCATTTCCATACAAATAGCGTAGACTGGATTATTTGGCGGTTATTGTGCGTTTATTTATTCAATAGGCAACGCGATGGAATCCATTTTGTGGTATGTTAGGGTTGGGTAGGGTAACGGTGAGAGCGTTGAGCGGAGCGATTTGCTTTTGTTTCGCCGCGCCGGCGCCGCCGTGTCAGCGCAAATGCAAACTTCAGGAGTGCAATTCTCTAAGTGTCAAATACATCGACGAGCTCACAAATGTAACATCCTTCTTGCATCCTTCAGATCGAAGAAGTTTTTATATGAGTTTGACACATACATAACCATAGCGTATACCGAATTGACAGCTCGCAGACGTTTCAACGACGAATTTAAGCTTATTTTTTTATTTTTTATTGTTAATTTTGTTTTTTTTTGGAGATTTTAACCCTGAGGTTACGTCAGCCCCTTAAGACTCTACAAAATGAAACAATTTAGCAATGAAATAAAAACCTAAAATTTCCTAACGAATATACAAACACACACACACATATTAAACACTAGTATTATAAATAAAAAAGGTACAGTCATCAGCAATAACTTGTATACACTTTCATACTACGACGTATAACAAAAGTGTATACAACAGACAACTTATTGCTGCTGACTGTACACTATTTTAGCCTCTCCCGACGTAGGGGCGGCTAAAATGGTGACAAAAGAGCCTACATTCACAAGATTCAGGTTGTTAGAGAATTGCATTGCTGATATCCATAATAGTAGTCACGACCGTCGATTGGAGTAATTATAAGATACCAATCATAAGCTCGAGGTTGTACTTTTCTAACGCACGCAAACTTACATAAGCACTCGTTTCTGTGTAAGTGGGAGTACAACCTCTAGCGATCAATACACGGACCCTGAACAAAAGACGGACGTAATGTCACACTTAAAAGATGTGAAGCATGCAAGGTCCTACAATTTCGTTTGTTCTACAAGGGACCTACACTCACACAGACGCACCAGCTCTAGGCGCAGGTCCGACAACACGCCGCCACCGCACGACAGGGCGACAGCACGCACACTCATATAAATGGGTACTTCACTTTTGATTAGACGAGATTCCGTCCGTCTTTTGTTTCAGGTTCGTATACACAGATTACCCCCAATAGATACCGCATACAAGGCCGCCGGCGCGCGCCACACATCTATGATTTTGCACTGATATAAACAACGGAGTAGTGCGAGCTCGGAGTAGTGCGACCTTGAAATGGCTGGGGCTACGCGGCGGATTGGGTGGCGGGGATCGGTGAGAAGCGGCCTGCGATTGGCCTGTAGCGTCTGTAGGCGCCAGAAGTGAAAGCAGCAGAGGTCGCGGCTGTCCCCGCCGGCGGGGACATTGATTACGGTGTCAACGCATTGATATCGTGTTACCTGTTGTCGTGTGTTGTGAGTTTGCGATTGTTAGTCGTGTCTGTTGGACGGTATCTATTTGGGGTAATCTATGGATCAATATCTTATAAATTATAACTCCCGTTTGTGGTATGCTGCGTAGGATAACCACTGGGCACATTTGTTTGGCTTTGATAATATCAAAGCCACACGAGCCAGCGTCAACCACAGTTTTATAGGGATTTATTTTCTTTGAATCAGTTCAGATACAAAGTCAAGATATTTCTTTTCCATCTGTAAACAGGATAAACTTGTACAGAATTTAATAATAAGACCTCACAATACACATAACTTACCTAAGAACACAAACTAATTGCGAGGAAAAAATTATGAAGAAGGACAAAGAAGAAGAAGATTAAAGGAGAAAAATATGCGGCTATACAAATGATCCAAAAATTAAATACATTTATGTCGTCCCCACGAGACATGGTCCCTAGCATGATGGCAGCGTTCCCCCTTTGAATAGCCGAGCTAATTCGTTGACCCAAGAAGCTGCCAGTCCTAGTGATCTCGTTGAGATGCACCGACAGTTAGTTTGCGTATCTTCTTCAATCGCGTTAATAGATACATACATACATAAGCTCACGCTATTGTCCCATGGGGGTAGGCAGAGACCGTGGACCGCCACACGCTACGACTCTGACACACCTCTTTAGCCTCATTGACATTCATAAATCTTTTCATGCAGCTCTTTTCATCACGTTAATGTTTTGCGTAAATTTCTCGTATCATTTCTTTCCGCTATAAGTGAGACCACACCCTAACTCCAGGGTAGTGACAGCCCACTTTTATTCATTAATAAGGGAACCGGTCAACACTTCGACCTGCTGTCAAAATTTAACCCTTTGCTAAATTCAAAATAGAGTTGAAAATACGATGGCACGGACCCGGTTGAGCTTGTACATTATTTTCGTTCGCGAAAATGGAATTTAAATAGAAAAGGTACGGAAAAAATATTGCCCGAAGCGTTTTTTTGAAAGGATGTTTTCAGGACATTGTTTTGTCTGTATATATTTAATGAATAAAGTCAATTTGTCTTCTAGGAAAGGCTTTCATTTTCCGCCCACTCCATTGGGCCTATTATTATTTATGAACAGAGCAATTGCAAGCCCGATATAGCCCAAAGAATTGCTAAACCAAAATGGCGGGCACCCGTTGGATGAGGGCAAAACAAGACCGATCGTTGTAGCGATCCTTGGGGGAGCCCTATGTTCAGCAGTGGACGTCTATCGGTTGAGATGATGATTGCGAGCCATGGGCTCAGGTCGTGGCTTGTACAATAATTAATGTACACATTATGTTCCGCACTGGGCCATCGTGGTGGAGTATGGCTCACTCACTTTTGTGAGAGAAGGTCTTATGCCCTGCAATGGGATCCTTGTCATAACTTAACTTCGAACTTATATAGGTTTTTTTTTGTTCTCTAGAATGCAGGTTTCCTTACGATGTTTTTCTGTCCAGCAGATCTGGTCATCATGATTATCAGCTTAAACGTCCCAGAACAGGGCAATGCAAACCTGTCCTCAAGGAGTGTATGGGCGTTAGTCCACTACGCGTCCCCAATACGGATTTGTTGACTTCACATACACATCTAAACGAGAGCTATGCTCGGTGTTTTTCTGACAGATCACATCAGAAATTAGGTGATACGTCAGAGAACTAAATTAGTTGACATAAGTCAGAAAATTAGCAAGCTGAAGTGGCAATGGCACAGATCACAAAAACTAAAGGGAGATGTGAAAAGGGGGCGTTGCCAGTGTCGCAGCAATATGCGCAAAAACGGAACACATTGCTCGCGACTTTTGTGATCTGTGCTCGCGGCAATAATGATTCAATGTATTATGATTAAAGCCAGTCGAGGTATTATGTGTAAATAGTTTACAATGCTTGCGTAGTACTAAAGATTATTCAAACGTTGAGTTCTGATACCGCAATGGATAATGAGCACATTCAAGCTAACAAAATACTTTCTATCGCGTGGTACTTACTGGTGGTGATGCGACACTACGTTTCGTACTCAGCACTTCGGTTGGAATATCTCTAGATCTCTATGGGCAATGACATGAGAACAGATGGGGGTCAGAGTTCTAGAGTGGAGACTACTAACTTGCAGCCCGCTGGACATTCAGACGACGTAAAAAAGGTAGCGGGGAGTGACTGGGTGAGGAAGGTTGAAGATAGAGTTTTGTAGTGCTCCTTAGGAGAGGCCTATGTTCAGCAGTGAACGATGACAGGCTGATGATGGCATAATACGCATCAGAATTTCTTCTTTAGCGTATGTAGATTTCCTCACGATATTTTCCTTCACAGTTTGAGAGCGGTTCGTAGAGCTAGTGATAATTAAAATAACCCTAACGCACGGTTTATACAGAAGAGACGTGTGGCGGTAGCGGATAGTCAAAGTAAGACAATATAAACCTTATATAGTACGTAGCATAGCGTCGTTTGGAGAATGAGGGATTTTCCAAAAGCAAAAAAATTTAGTTAGTTCCTAATTTCTCGATAGATGGCGTTGACCAGAGAGGGGTACAATAGGTATGAGCAAATATTAATATTAATAGTAAAAATACACAGTACAATCTACTTATATTACTCTTTGGTACAAACCCTTTCTTATTGTTGTTGGTTTATTATTTAGCAATCTCGGTGTTATTGTCCATCAACATCGAATCGAGTATCAGACGTAGGTGTATGGGCTACGTATCCGTTTTGAATATACGAACAATAAACGAGAAACAATAACAAACTACAAAAACCTAACAGAAACTGAGAAAATCAACAAAAATAAACCGGAAATATTTAAATCATACGTCAGATTCCGTGAATGAAAAGGAAAGCCATAGAAGCTCTTTATTCGCATATCAATTTCAATATTATTTATATTGAAAAGCGAAGTGATCAATTTAAATATTGATCGTATATTCAAAATATGAAGCTAATACTTCTAAGTCTGATACTTTATTCGTTTTTGACAGACAGTAAATAAATAATAAATAACGCTCACAGGCACCTACTTTCTAATGATCCCAAATAAGCCTTAGACTTTTTGTTATGGGAACCATTCAATAACGGCACAAACATATAATATCCATGACCGAACCGGGACTTGAACCCAGGACCCTGGTTTGACAGTCCGGCGTGGCAATCTAATACACCAACCGGGTCGTCAATAACACCCAGATTGTTAATAACTTGTACTGTGTATTTTTATTATTAATATTAATTAATATATTTGCTCATACCTATTGGACCCCTCTCTGATCAACGCCATCTATCGAGAAATTAGGAACTAACTTTTTTTTTCTTCTGGAAAATACCCCATTATAACATAGGCGATGTCGCCTGGTGGCGCGGGCGCGATTTTCCTTTACGACAAAAACGACGCTAAGCTACGAACTATAAGGTTCATAGGTATTGTGTTACTTTGACTATCCGCCACCGCCACACGTCTCTATTCTGTATAAACCGCGCCTTAGGTGTACACACTGTGCTTATATTGCGTGAGTAATTATATCATATCAAATATCATGTGTTATTTGTAACCAATAAACCTGATACTGCTGTTTAAACTTGTCATTATTGATAACTAATACTGACCTTAGATGATTCATTTGTTTATTATGGACCACTTTGCAGCTAGTATCTGTAGTATACTTATAAAACAGTTCCGTGACTGACTGACAATGCACAGTCTAAACCACTGGAGGTAGAAACGAATACACATCCTACAGAGCATGCAGGGGTGCACTTCTTCTTCTTATCGTGTCGACTTCAAATTCTGAACAAAGTCGCTAAATAGTACCTTTCCAGAATTGGGCAACCGATAGTGCACCGTCGGTAGCAGTCTTGAGCTCCTCCTGCGTGCAGGTGTTAGGGCACGCAGGGCACGATGTGAGATAGGCCATCGTTTGTGGAGCTCCACACAAGCAAGTCACATTTTGCGCATCCGAGAATCCCCACCCGCCCATGTTGTCCTTACTGTGACCGACCTGGGTTCGAAAACAAGGGTTGCAACAAAAGGGTGTTGAAGGTTTGCCGAGATCCACTTAGACGAAGTCGCGGGCAAAAGCTAGTAGAGATCCGGTACGGTAAAAGGTGCTGTTGGGACCCTATTACTAAACTTATGCCGTCATTCCATTGCGTGGCGTTTATCTTTCCTATAGGAAAGACCTTTTCCTTTCCGATTGAAATTTTCAAAGAATATGTGGGGACTTGCTACAGATGTCAGCACCCACAAGTTATAGCAAAGATGCCAACAGATGGCGCGACCGTCGCTCTCGGAAATATGCTCCATACAAAGACAACGTTCACCGTGTATATGTAACTGGTAACCTACTACAAATAAGGTTCACAATCGACTGCAACATCGCGCAAGAGAAATAATCACAGAGATTCGTATAATATTATGTGAGATAAATATAATATTATGTGTCATTATGGCGGATTCGCCAGGGACCTAAGTGATTCCTTAAAAAACTTGTTCACTGTTCAGGGTGTTCAAGGAGTGAACACACTAAAAGTCCTGCGACTAGACGCACCATACGCTAGACGTTCACCTAGGTGTGCCGGAGAGGAGCACAAAGAAGGTTCCACTTTTGGGTTTTACCCTCACATCTCGAAAACAGTGCATCGTAGAGACCAATTTTCTAGAACGAAATAAAAGTATACAAAATGTACTACAACTTTTATATATCCACTTTTTTTTTAATTCCCTACCATTTTCGAGCTACACGCTCCGGAAAAGTGAAAATTTTCGATAAATCGATTTTTACCACACATTTTTCATATTATGAAGTTACTATTATGGACGCATACCGAAGATACCTACGTTATGTCACAGTATAAGAAAGAGTATCTATTACTACATGGTATGGACACTCCCTTCCTCCCACCAACTTTTTACCTCACCCCCTCTATCGCCCTCTGGTTACCCGGCAGTTTCTTTGGTTTCGCATGTGCTTGACGTCATCTTGTCAAGTTCAATTTTTTAACCGACTTCAAAAAAGGAGGTTCCTCAATTCGACCGTATATATATATTTTTAACAGACTTCAAAAAAGGAGGAGGTTTCTCAATTCGACCCTATATATTATGTTTTTTTTTATGTTTGTTCGCGGATAACTTCGTCGTTTATGAATCGATTTTGATGATTCTTTTTTTGTTGGAAAGAAGATATTTCAAGGATTGTACCATAATAAGGAAATCAGGATCTGATGATAGCATCTCCGAGAAATCGAGGGGAACCTTTGAAAATCGTAGTGTTGGTTAGTGAGTTTGTTAATTTAAAGCACTACTATTAAATTGAACTAATGAATTCACCACTGAAAATTGTGAAATAAACAAAATAGCATTGTTATTTTTTTTTTTATTCGGGCATAGGCCCACCACACATTCCCACCGCTTAATAAGAACATAGCCAGGCCTGGTTCACTCCGCAGTTTAGGTATGTTCGGCCGAACTGCCGCCGAGGGCGGCTAACGTCAGTGGGTTGCCGCTCGGCTCGCGGCTTAAGGTAATTACTTAAGGAAATATGAATAACTTTTGCTCTAGTTAATAGAAAATAAGAGTACCCAATAAGGTAGCAGCTTCGCTGAATGTAGGTATGTACGACGTACTTACCTATTCGTATTCATAATAAGGCTAGGCTATGGATTTGTTGTGTATTTATTATGCTAAATATTTTAATGATTCGTAGTTTCCTTAGTTACACATAATAATGTCTTAGTTTGAAATTAATATCGCATTTATAAATTAGATTCAAAAACTTCGCAAGTGACAACCTTTGCGATCGCCGGCGGCAACGTCCTTGAACTGCGGCGCGCAAAGAACATTCACAGTTCGCGCGCTGATATAAGATACAATTTAGCTTGCAGGCAAGCGGCGCCGGAAAGTGTAGGTATCTTTTCATACCTAAACTTGCTGTTTGTTAGGGAGTGATTCTTCTGTACGCTAGTACTATTATATATTCTGTGACATAGCATAGCATATGCTCACGACTATATTCCCCGAGGGGGTAGTCAGAGATATTCTGAAACTTCAAAACATCCACGTTTCACTAGAGTACCGTAACTCTGTCCAGTGTGACGGGGAGTGAGCCCGTCGCCACTTGTAATGAACAGTGGGCACAATACATGACATACATGTGGGTACATCATAAGAACATTAATTTGTTTTATAGAAGTCGGTGTCAAACCAAGCCAAAAAACTAATGCAAGCCCTGTCGCGAATCGTACCGGCTTGACAGCGACTTCTATAAAACAAATTAAAGTTCTTATGATGCGAACGAAACAGTCATCGGCTGCAATATTATTTTTTAGTTTTTTGAAGTCGGTTTTATTGTATGCAGTGTCCGGGCTGTCGTTATGTAGTAGGTGCTAGATAAGTAGATACTCTTTCGTTTACTGTGCCTACGTAGTGAACTCGTGCATCGAAACAGATAAACAATTTAATGACCCTCTGAAACGTTTAATCAACATGTAAATTAAATGACTCATTAAAATCGTTTACTTCAGATTAATGTTGCTCCGTAAGACAGACTGACGCCTAACGAGTTTGTACGATGAGGGCTTTGACTACTTGTACAGGAACTAGGTAGTTACGCGTGTAATTCTACTAACAAACATTTCTGCCACTTTCTGCGGGGGCAAGGTAACACGAAATCCGCAACTTTGGATTTTATTCCCATAACATTAGATTCTAATTTTGAACGTTAAAAATCATGAAAAGTAGTCTCCCGTGAACCCCAAACGTTCTAAGTTCGAAATTATTGTTTCGCAATTATAGGCTGTCTCGTTTAGTGATAAGGTATAAAATTTAACGTAAATGCACATGATTAATTGACCTTATACCGTGGCAGAGGGGAAATGCTACCGCAAGGCTAGTCCTTATAATAAATAGTCAAAGACGATGAGGGACGTAAGTTGATTTATTACTTCTGAATTTTAAACTTTGTTCTATCTTAATACAAGGTATAAAATTAAATGGGACACTTACTTAAAGGGGTGTTTGTGGTAACTGAACAACATTTACCATGGGACATACACTGCAATCCCGAAAAAAAAATCCGCTGTCCCATACAAAACTGCAAACATAACTCGACTGAATGTATGGGAACGCAGTATTTTTTTTCGCTATTTCGATATTGGTCCCATAGAGATAGTTGTTCAGTTTGATGGTCTGAAGCACCCGTTTAAATAACTGTCCCGTTTTATTTTACACGCTGTATAAGGTCTATCAAAATTAGGTGAAACAATTTTAAGGGTATGATCAGACCATCAAACTGAACCACTTTCTCTATGGGACCAATATCGAAATAGCGAAAAAAGTTAGCTGTTCCATACAAATCTAATCGACCTAAATGTATGAGTTGTATTATAGCATCTGTGGTTTTATGTAGATAAAATGGGTTCGAGCTGCAGTTGTCCCTTTCGCACTCTTAGTCGGCGGGGCGTACGGGTGGGGCGGATCGGACAAATACAGTCAGAAAAGTGACCTATTCTCCAAATTTTCATTTCAGCCCGCCTATCCTCTTAAATATGATTAGGGTGTTGGTTACACCATGTAATAGTCCCATTATTCGGAGCTGTTCACTTCACTGGTCATGGACAGAGATGGAAAAGCTTTGTCAGACTATAGAGAAGTAACATAGGAGCAAACAGAGAGAGATAAGAATAGATTTGTTTAACGCGACCTGATTTACGGTTTAGCTTCTGTATTATTGGTTCAGCGTGTTACAAGTATCTTTAAAGGTGCATGCATACCTACATAAATAGGTGAACTGGGGGCCGACCCGAACAACGGCAATATGGTCCTAAAGTGTGATGATGGATGCATGACTGGATGGATTATAAAAATTGGGGCCGAAATACTGTAACAGGAGTTTGATTATTTGGCAAGTATGTTCACTAGGGATGGGAAATATGACGGGGATATAGAAAATAGTAATTAGGATACATGGAGCTCTGAATTCCTTTGTGAAAAGCTAACACGTGTCCAGGAACGGATGGCAGCTCTTAATGGAGTGTTAGTCCCGGCATTGATGTATGGAAGTGAATCTTGGGTATGTCAGAAGACGCATGAAAGTAGGATTAACGCAGTAGAAATGCGCTCATTGAGAAGTATGTGTGGTGTGACTGTGATGAACAAATTGAAAAATAATTTAATTACAGAACGTTGTCATCTGAAAGAGACTGTAGGACAAAGATTAAATATCTTGGACATTGTCACACAAATTATCTAGTCACATTTTAAAGAACCTGGACTAGTATTATGAAGAAAGGTATGTTGAGATGGTTTGGCTATATGGAAAGCGTGGATGAGAGCAGATTGGCGAGGGCAATTTATAAGGCAAGCGTAAGTGGAAATGTTGGAAGGGGACGGCCTACACGTACACACATCGACACATCAAGCAATACAAAACCAACATAAGCTGGCCGCGAGACATTTACGTTACTCGACCTACGCGCGTTCAGCTTATGTTGGTTTTGTATAGCTTGATGTGTCGCCGTGTGTACATATACGCTTAAAAAGGGCCAGGTCAGGCCCAAAACCGACGAGCATGCATGAAAGGACTCATGACTGTGGAGGAAGCAAGACAGGTTTAGCAGGTGGCGTTCCGTTGTCTATGCCTACCCCAGTAGGAGAAAGGCGTGATAATATATATGTGTGTATGTATGATATAGAAAAGAGAGTTAAAGCTGGAACGCAAGTAAATGGCGCTACCAGCGCACTTGTGGGGAGCCAAAATGTATACCAAAGCTCGTTTGGCTGTCCACAATGGCGTGTTGCTTCCGACTTTGATATATGGCAGTGAAAGTTGGGTGTGGCAGCAGAAGAATGGATGCAGAATAAATGCAGTGGAAATGCGGGCTTTACGCAAGATGTGTGGTAGAACAAAAAGGGATAGAATGAGGAATACTTTGATTAGGGAACGTCGTGTTTTATTTATTTATTTATTTATCTTTATTGGTTATCAAACAGCAAATTACTTAATCTTTGAATGAAGATGTAGTGGTTAAAGTAGAGGATGCTTAAGATGGTTTGGACATGTCGAAAGGATGAATGAAAGTCGACTTACGAAACAGATATTATAAGGCTTGTATGGAAGGAAACATTGGTAGAGGCCACAGATTATACCGCATGATGAAAATTTTGTACAGGCCCGAAGTCACCATTTTTGGCGGTAGGTGCGGGTAGCGGGGCGCGAAACGGTGCAACATGATTGGTCATTTCAAGGTCGCACTACTTCGAGCTCGCTCACTCCCGTTACTATATCAGTGCAAAATCATAGATGTGTGGCGCGCGTCGGCGGCCTTGTATGCGGTATCTATTGGGGGTAATCTGTGGTAGAGGCAGACCTAGGAGGAAGTACCTAGACCAGGGACGTCATTAAAAATGCTATGTTATAATAGCCAATCGACGGGAATGTATGACAAGATGTATGGACCTAGAGGAAGCAAGAGAGGTGTGTCAGAACAACCCTAAGTGCAGATCTATAGTCTCTGCCTAACCCTTTGGGAAAAAGGCTTGAGTTTATGTATGTATGTGATGATGATGAGGGTTTGGGGGTTTGAGGGTTCGGGGGTTTGAGGGATTTGTCGCGTTGTCATACTTCGTATGCTAGCTCTACTGAGTAATGAAGCCTGAAAATAAAATGAAAGTGTCCACGCAGTATTCTCAATTAGTGTTGCCATGTTTTTAGGTTTATAACGGTACTTTTGGGACAGTTTCAACGTTTCAGACGATAGGCTATTAATTTTTGTCAAGCCTCAACTTACTCAGATATTAATTAACAAAGTGTTGAACTGAACTAAATTGTAGAGACAGCGGGTTTATTAAGTGGCCACTTTATTTGATGGTTTTTAAACTTATTTTGTTTTGATACTTACTTAGTTTGTACACAAAATATTTTAAGCATTATAAACATAAGATCAAGGCCGTAATCACTTTCAGGTTGGTCAGAAACTTTGCATAACCACAAACAACATTTTTATGTGTGCTGTTGTAGCAAGGCTCCCTTTTTACCCGACTGCGCCGGAAGGAGGGTTTTAGCTGAAGGTTTTACGATGGAACGAAGTGTCAAAGAGCCACTTTAGCATTAACATCTATGAATTCACGACTGGATTTTCGGCGAAGGTAAACGTCAAATCAAATCAAAATTTTTTATTCAAAATAATATCACATAGATAGCTTTTTTACGTAATTTTTTAACTCTACAGCTTGCGACCGCCGTCGCAAGTCTTAGACTAAGAGATAAGTGTGCTTTTTGCAACCATAAGCTGCAAGGCTGATTCAGTGTTTATGAGGTGTAGAGCATCTCTGTGATGGGGATGGACTAGGTCTGCCTGCATAACTCCAGTCGGTTTAGAAGTTACTGATGTTTAAAGGTCAGTAAAAATTAACGATCAGCTGCAAGACTGATCATCATCATCATCATCATCATCATCATCTCAGCCGATGGACGTCCACTGCTGGACATAGGCCTCCCCCAAGGATCGCCATAACGACCGGTCCTGCGCTGCCCTCATCCAACGGGTTCCCGCCGCCTTTACAAGGTCGTCGTTCCACCGTGTGCGGGGCCTACCCACACTGCGCTTTCCGGTATGCGGTCTCCACTCGAGAACTTTTCGGCCCCATCGGCCATCGGTTCTGCGATCAATATGCCCCGCCCACTGCCACTTCAATTTAGCAACTCTTTGGGCTATGTCAGTTACTCTGGTTCTTCTGCGGATCTCTTCATTTCTGATTCGATCTCGCAGGGAAACTCCGAGCATAGCCCTCTCCATTGCTCTTTGGGTGACTTTCAGCCTTTAAGACTGATCGTATCATATTATTGTAGTATGCACTTTAGCTATGTAAACAGTACTAAAACTGACATGGTATATCAGTCGGTTTAGGAGTGTATCTCCAACCGACCGTATCGCCAATCACATTTGGAAAGGCCACGAATTTTTCAATTTCGGAAGTTATCCGGTGTCTCCAGCTTCCATCCTTGTCTTGACACGTAACAGCAGTTTAATTTATCAATGTGAGCGGGTGAGCCAGGCGGAGGACAGTCGCCTTTTGGTGGCTTTTTCCGATTCAGTTTGCATAGAATGTGCTGCCATCTATTAATTATTTCGCAGAAGTATAAAAAAAAAGATTTTATCGTCTATGTCAATGTCAAATTGACTCATTCACAAAATGGCTACCTATCTTGCGTAATGTGCGGGTTGTTTGTAGTTTTCGTTCAATTTCGTGACGATTTAGTGATGTTCTGGAGTTTCTGTTGTTCTCTTACCAATGTTTAGATTACAGGAATAGTAAGGATACTGGAATTTCACTCGATCGGTGCGGGATTGAACGAAATCTAGCATTCAAAACAATAATATCCATTGATATGAGTAGATATAAGTAGGTATGTATAGTATAGGTTGAATTATTGTCGATGAAACATAGATGGCGCTAGCTAGCCTTCAATTTGACATAAGGTGGATGCATAATGTTGCCACGAGTGGGTTCTCTTTTCTAATATACTTATATTACTCTTTGGGGTGAGCACAACTAAGCCACAACGACGCCGCTTTCAACGATTGCTGTACCTACGAAAATTAAAGCGCCAGATAAGATAAGATGGTGATGTTTGCAGAGTTTTTGGCTGCATCTTTCTACAATAACACTTCCCGAGCAGTCACAAAAACAAACAATTTCTATACATGATAATTTCTATCATGTGATGAGGTCATGACGTTAGATACGATGATGATTTTTGTAAATTGTATTTTAATATTATGCAACTTTATCAAAAGATTATCGATAGCTTTAACACTGGTCTGTGCTTTAACATTAGACATAATCTGCATGGCACAAAATGGCACAAACCATTATTACACAAGCTATTTTCGAGCGTAGGCGATTTCGCATACCGCAACGACGTCGCAACTGCACCATCACGATACGGTATCGTTCCATCAATGCCTACGCTGAAAAATCACTTGTGTGATATGACTGTAAATCTTTACAAAAATGCCACCTAAGACATAAAAAATCACTAGATCTAGTGAAAAAGTCTCTGAAAGCGGCAACACTCCATCCGGAAACAATTCCGAATCAGGTTTATTCCGTTTGTATGTGGCGGACCTTAGACGAGCAATCGATTTTATGCTTCCTGCCAAGGCCGAATCGCGCGACGTATTTGGAGTTTTGTATGGGACAGCAGATTTTTTTTCGCGATTTCGATATTGGTCCCATGGAGATGTCCGGGCACGCTGTCACTCGGCAGTATATACGGTCTAACAAAATTAGCTGAAACTATTTTAAGGGGATGATCAGACCATCAAACTGAACAACTATCTCCATGGGATCAATACCGAAATCGTGAAAAAAAATCTGCTGTCAACTGAAATGTATGGGACGGCAGATATTTTTTTCGCGATTTCAATATTGATCCCATAGAGAAAGTTGTTCAGTTTGATGGTCTGATCATCCCCTTAAAATAGTTTCAGCTAATTTTGTTAGACCGTATATACTGCCGAGTGACAGCGTGCCCGGACACCGAGGCCTGTTTGCCCGACTAAGCGGCGTCTTTTGTAACATAATTGTATATGGTTCACTCTAACAGAAAACTAAAATAAACAACGTACAGCAAATACTCTGATCTGTTTGTTTCTTATTCCCTTTCGCTAGTTACTTTGTTTGTTTACGTCGAGAATCGGTTAATGGATGAATAGCAAAGGTGACCCGTTTTCCGGTGCTCTTTCATTTTGTTCTCGTTTTCATTTGATTATCTTTCCTGTTAGTATGTCCATGTATCGTTCCTTATCAGGAAGCTGGAAATAGGTATTATACAAAAATATACATAAATGCCGTAGTGGTCCAGTGGCGAGTAACCTTGCCTGCCGTGCAGGAGGCGATGGTTCGATCGCCGTCCAGAGCGACTCGTACCAATGAGTTTTTCGGAATTTATGTACGATTTGTAACACCACTGGCTTTTCGGTGAAGGAAACATCGTGAGGAATCCGGCATGCTTCAATTTCGAGGCATGTATTGTGCCCACTGTCCATTACAAGTGGCGACGGGCTCACTCCCCGTCACACTGGACAGTGTTTCGGTACTAGTGAAAAGTGGATGTTCTGAGGTTTCAGAATATCCTCGAGGAATATAGTCGTGAGCATATGCTATGATATGCTATACTATGTTACAAAAATACAAATAAACATTCAAAGGGGTGGTTAAGACCATCAAACTGAACAACTTTCACTATGGGACCAATATCGAAAACGGGAAAAAAATCGGATGTTTTATCATCATTATCATCATACCAACCGATAGACGTCCACTGCTGGACATAGGCCTCCGCCAAAAAGAGGAAATTTGCCATAATCGCCATGATGCGATGCGTTTGCTATATGTACTCGAGCTAAATCATAATATCAGCCATTAAACGTCCACTGCTGGACATAAGCCTCCCCCAAAATGGGGGGATTAATCGCCACGCTTGGCAGTCGGGTTGGGGATCGCAGTTGCATCGAATCAATGTGTGTACTCAGAGGATGCTGCTGCCCATCCTTCAGTAGATCCCTTAGTCGCCTTTTACGACACCCACGGGAGGAAATGGAATGGGGTGGATGGTAAATGTATGTGACAAAAGATTTTTTTTTGCAATTTCGATATTTCGATGTTGGTCCCATAGTAAAAGTTGTTCAGTTTGATGGTCTCAAGTTTTAAATGCTTATTTTTACTTTTGCAATACCCTGTATACCAGGAGTACAGACTGCCTTACAAGCGGTGAAATATGAAAAAACTCCTTGGCGATCGGTAATGTTCAACTTCTTTCGTACGTTTTCATCGTCGATGTTTCTTATGTTTATGTTTTTGTCCTTTTCTAATCCAACGACGAAAAATAAAAAATAAATTGTATATAATTTTTGTTCTTCTTCTTCTTATCGTGTGGGCAGAACCCTGGTGTCAGAGTTTTTTCAGACCGCCTTACGGCCTCTGACGTGGTTTTTATGTAACGACTACTACCACCAGAGATAGTAGCCGGGACCAAAGGCTTAACGTGCCATTCGAAGCAACGGAATCATTTTTCTCTTGAGACAATCAGGTGATTCAGCCTGCAATGTCCTAACCAACTGGGGAAAAACGCACAAAGTGACATTTCACTTGGTGTCCCCCGTGGGAATCAAACCCACGACCTCCGTGTCGAGAGCCAATGCTCTTAACCATTAGATCACGGAGGCAGTACCTCAATGGTACCAGTGGCAGTACCTGCAGTACCTGCATTTTTGTTCTGACAGAAAGGGACAAACCTAATATGAAACATCGACGTAGGAAAGAAGGTTGAACATTACCGACCGCCATGGCCAATATCCGTGTTTCCATGCTTGTCTGGAGGATTGGTATCCTTTATCATTCAAATCCATGTTCCTTATGAAGTTCTGGAGTGCAATTCTCTAAGCGTCACATCGATGAGCTCACAAATGTAACATCCTTCTTGCATCCTTCAGATCGTCGAAGTTTTTAATAATTTCGTATCTTTTATTTGTAAATAAAAACCCTATACAGGGTGTATGTGACTGCCTAGCAAATACTGAAACGGTGAACTTAGACCATCAAACTGAATAACTTTCACTATGGAGCCAACCTCAGGAGAAGCGAAAAAACATCAGCTGTCCCATACATTTTAGTCGGGTATACAGCAGTTTTGTATGGGACAGCTGATTTTTTTTCGCGTCTCCTGAGGAAGGCTCCATAGTGAAAGTTGTTCAGTTTGATGGTCTGAGTTCACCGTTTCAGTATTTGCTAGGCTGTCACTTAAACCCTGTACAAATGATGTTGGTTGCTTATGTAGGTAGGTATGCTTTTAACATTCAACATTGATAACAGATTAAATTAAACAAGCTTATTTATAGTCAAACAGAAAAACGTTCAAAAAATATACCTACATAACAGAGCTATAATTTAAAACTACAGCAAACGAAATAACTAATTCTGATTTCATAACAAAAATAAATATAACGTTTTTGTTTTCTTAACAGCTAAAAACTCCATCTGTTTGTACAATGTTATCTATCACGGTAACCTTCATGTCTCGAAATAATGATACATCTCAACGATATCAAATAAACCTTTATAAAATAACTGTTATTTATTTTTAATTGACGTCACCATTAACGTCACTAAAAAAAGAAAAGAAGCTTACCTTTGCCGGAACTTCCGAGTTCTAAATTCAAAATCTCACATGACACTACACTCTTTTTTTTAAACACAATAGGTATTTTTATTACGAAGCAGTTTCATAAACCAATCCTTTCAATACCTGTCGATTTAATGTTTTTATTTGATAAATCTTTAACACTTTAACTATAATACTTATAAACAGCACTGTGGGCCGGCATTATCGCACCGAATACCTCCCCTGGGGGCCATAGCGACCCTTGGATTGAAAAATCACATAAGAAAATTGCGGAAAATTTACAGCGCGTTCAAATTACAACACAAGCACTCTTGTCGACAGCCTCTCCGGTACTGAAAACTAAACGTACCTACAGCTTTCAGCAAATCTATAAGGGAAAGTACACAATCTCTCTATCTTCCTCGCACACAATCAGATCCCTACGTCTCTCTCATTCATTATCCTGGCTACTTATAAACCGAAAAAAGGCGGTGAATTTAGGTCTTAACCTCATTATGAGAAAAATGGAACGTGTTTAACTTTTTTTTTTTACTTTTTTAATTATCCAATTTGACAGGTCTCCGGTCTGACGTGGATTCTGGCGGGAAAAATGTCGTTTTAATGAAAAATCTCGGTTTTCGTATTTGTTTTTCCGATAAGGGCAATGCGTAATTCCCATTCTGCGTAGCGTCAGCCTTTAATGAGGTTTATTTTGATAAAGCAGTGCTATTCTATCTGATATTGGGTGTTTCATTACTTATTTCGCGTTCGATTAGGTGACCATGTATTTACCGATATTGGATACTTTCCGGATTTTTTGGACTTTTCATTAATGAGGACTGTTTCATGCAAAATTAAAATATTCGAATGTGTTACACAAATGTTGTTGACTAATTCATTTTTATTGCTTGGCCGTACAAAAATATGTATTTTTTTAATTAGGCCACTTACAACTTATTTAGGTTTGTTAGCAAATAATAATAAGACAAAAACGTCTCCTTCAGATCAATAAGTAGTGTAAGTAACCGGCATTTTCACATAACCGAGACTGGATTTTTAATTTTAGATTTTCCTTTCTTTTCTAAATCTGTTTCATTGGAAGTGCCATTATAACTGTTTCCCTTACAAATTTATGAATGTAGGTATTTACTAGGTACTTACGTACCTCGGTACCTATGTACTTGCTGATATACAGGGTGAAATTGATATCATTAGCATCCTTTTAAACTAAGAGTCTACCGATCAAACTGAACAACTTTCACTAATGGAGCAAACCAATCGCAGCATCAAAAAAATCAGCTGTTGCATACATTTGAGTCGAGTAGGCATTACAGTTTAGTATGGAACAGCTGATAATTTTTTTGCTCCGATCGGTTTGCTCCCATAGGGAAAGTTGTTCAGTTTGATGGGTAGACTCTTAGTTTAAAAGGATGCTTATGATATCAATTTCACCCTGTAGAATCTGAAGGATGAAAATATTAAAAAATAAATAAAAATACTTTAATTCAGACATTAGTTACATCCATATGTTGTTAGCCTCACACGTAATAATAACTATGTTATTAGTACAAACACTTAAGTGTAAACCGATCCAGTGCTTAATAAAGCTACTGCCATACTATCTACTTGAGACCATGTTCATCCTGAGCTATTGGTGCTGGCGCGAACCCTCTGCAGTACGGCGGCACAACGTTTGCGGTGCGTGGTGGGAAATCCATCGACATGAGCGTCCGCGAACATGCCAGACGCACTGCAGAAGCGCGGCAGCCCCAATAGCATCCTGAAGGCGTTATTATATTGGTTATAAAAAGGACTGCAAATCGCAAGCTGAAAAATAAGTTTTCAGATTTTTCTTTCTTCTTTCGGAAATTCCCGTCGATGTTTTCGACGTTACAGTACGACCAGGAAAATAATCCCACTCGTCAATCTTCGTTTGCGCAGAGCAGGACCGAGTCACAGACAAAACCCGAAGTCTTTTTTCTTTTAGTAATCAAAGAGTGCAAAGTCGGATAGCAATGGAAAGGGCGCGAAAACAAATCAGCCAATAGCGTAAACGGATTGAAGGTCACACATCCTGATTGGTCAATATTATTTCGCGCGGTATTAAAATTTGTCGACTGCGCAGATACATCGGTAAGACTTATAAACCTGGTACTGTACTTTGTCCCTTTCTAATCCAACGACAAAAATTGTAGCTCCTGTCATACATTACCTCACGTCATTGAATAGAAAGGGACACAAAAACGTTGGAAATATCGACAACGAAAGAAGGTCGAACATTACCGACCGCCATGGCCAATTTTCTTGCTTGTATACGTACTTGTAAGGAGGAGTGGCATCCTTTATGATTCTAACATCCTTGGTATCTACCTATGTAAATGATTGATGCTATGATCGAATCTGGAGGTTTGGAAAAAAATCATGTTATAACCGGTTTTTGATTATCCTTCCTACTTTGTGGATAATCTTGCAGATAGTCTCACTAGAAGAGCTTTTAATGGAAACCCTACTCGGGCCATATGGCTATATGCTTTCTTTACGAGTTAATGACGCATTAAAGACGGCCGGCGTAGGTTTCTGTTGGTCATTAACGGAATTTACGATGGGCATTGTGTTAGGGATCTTTATAGCGGACAGCGTACGGATGGGATGGCTTAATAAAAGAAAAATCGGTTTCATTTTACGGTTTTGAGTTGTTTTTTTTTTAATTACATTTTTTTTTTAATATATTTTTATTTTTAACCGACTTCAAAAAAGGATGAGGTTTCTCAATTCGACAGTATACAGGGTGAAATTTATATCATTAGCATCCTTTTAAACTAAGAGTCTACCCATCAAACTGAACAACATGGTATGACACCGTGCGACCAGTATAGCGTCGAAGATAAAGGTTCTGACTCAGCATTTCTGCTGAAGCAAAAACTGCAGCGCTGTTTATACTGCCAGAACACTATGGTTCGAGCGAGCAGCGCGAAACAAACTGTTAAATTAGTAAGGTATCCAAGTGCAAAAATTCAGCCACATTAATATTTACCCATGAACTATGTTTGTGTGTAATAAATTTGTTTATAATATTTTTGTTACAAAAATGGATATAATAAATACCAAATAAAAGTAAATAATAACCTAAACACTTAAACATATACCTAGTTAATAACAACGTAATAATATGCAAAAAAAGTAGCGGAGAGCTAATGGGTTTGGAAGGTCGAGGACAGAGTTTTGTGGCGCGCCTTGGGAGAGCCCTATGTTAAGCAGTTGTCGATGATATGCTGATGATGATGATGAATTATATGGACGAATTTGTGATATACATATATATTTAACATACATAATTATATTAACATATATATTTAACATTTAACATTACCAATACAGTTATGATTTATATTATACTCTAGTATTATCGTGTTCTGTGCCGACAAGAGCGATTTGTCCTTCATCTGCAATTTTCTCTCCTAACTTTGTGATGGCCGATATATAGTTATAGTTATATTAGTATAAAAAATACTAAACTACCTACGATTTGTATTGTATAAACATTTTTAATTTTTAATTTGTTAGTTATTAAGTAGTCCGTTCGGGCAATTTCGGGCAGTTGAGTCGTAAGGAAGAGACTGAAAAACAGCAGTAATGCTGAGACTCTATCCTGTTCTACTGCACTTGCAAAAATGTGTAACTTTTAGTTATTTTTTTTTAAATATTGCACCTACTTTTGTAACTGTAAGTGTGGTTGAATAAACGTCTTATATTATTTATTTATTTATTATATACAGGTTCGTCATCCCTCATCCATCATCCGTCACCCACAATCCGTCATCCGTTAATAGCACATCCGTCCTCCGTCATCATAATCGTATTCTGTTTCTACTCGCTCGATAAATATAATAATACTACTTTGGCCTAGCTTGTCGGATGGATCAACACTTATTGACCAAACCCCATTTTTTAAGACAGCTCGCACATTTTCACGAATGTCATGTATTTCATAGTGTTTATCTAAAAGTGTAATAATATATGGAGTTACTTTTTTCTGTGTAGGATCCGATATAGCTATTTGGACATAATTATTGCAAATTCTTTTATATAAAACCATTGGATGTGTCATCGTCATGTCTCCAACGGAATAATTCCCCTTTTTAAATATAGTTACTCCTAAATTACCATCACCATCTGCTACCGCATGAATATCTTTAGTATTTTTTATTAAAGTTACAGATTTTACTTCGTTGAATTCTTTCCGTGAAATGGATGGATAAATTACATAATTATAATCATCAATTTCTTTACTATGCGTCTTCCAAATAGTTAAATACTTTCTTGTGATCAACTTTGAACTTTCTGCTTCATTAATGTCACTCCACGCGCCTTGTCTGTATTCCACTTTTATTGTCAGCGTTTGCGGTGTAAGTAACTTGTAACCGATACACTGACTTTCATCTCTTGACTCTAAATATATAGAATTAACTTTATCTACTCGATTCTTGAAAGGCACTGATATATCTACTTCATAATCATTAATGTACAGCTTATACTGAATAGCTTTATCCAATTTACGATTTTCAAAAATGGTTTCTACTGTATTTTTTCCTGTATTTTTTATTCCTGAACCTAAAGCTATTATCGTATTATAAAAAACATCGTAAAAAACTGTCCAAGATTTATGTGCAAAAACAGAAGAACCATAATTAACAAAGTCCATGGCAACCATTCCCGTATGAATATCTAAAACTGAGCCACCGACAAAATCTGTCGAAGAAACACGTGCACCACTATAATTTTTTCGTTTCACTTTCTCTACCGTGATTCCTGGTAATCGGTAAGGGTCAACGGTTGCCCAAAAATTATCGCTGAACTGCAACAAGTCACCATTGTATAGATATACCATACCGTCTCCTGTAAACCAACCATGTTTATTTTCACCATTTGATGCCTCGTACCGGCTGACTCGCTTTGAAGACATACTGATTCCTAACGCGAAACCTTTCTTCTCATTTTGATAAACTACCCGATCCATCTTTGCATAGTTTTTTAACATCGTTCGCCCTAAATTATAAGTTCTTCCAAAGCTAGAATCATTTAGAATTTGTTTAGCTAAGAATATATCTCGATAGTTTATGAAACTGTTAATTAAATCCTTCGCAATCAATTGTTTTACAATATTCTTGCAAGCTTCAACTTTCCATTCCAACTTTCTAAGTGGAATATAGTTCGTTTCGTTCTTTGTAGTCAATAGTACCATATTCATAATAGCTCCAAATATTTTGGCAGTGTCTGTCGAATCATCAAACTGTCTCGAAATAGTTCTTCCTCTTACCATATCCATGAAGATTCCATTATAAATTAAGGGCGAAAATGCTTCTTTGATCCAAGTTAATATTTTACCCATTTCCTCCTCAACTATCGCATATTTCGTTGATTGAATTATTGACAATATTTCAGACACACCGCATAGTACAGTGAAGCCATGTGATCCGGTGCTAGCAATATAACTGTTTTGCAAGAATGAACTATCTACATAAAATCCATCACCTTGTGTAGCAAACGGAAAAATTGTCTTCAACGCTTCTATTGCATCAATTATACCTTTTTCATCTCTTCTAAGGATGTCCTGTAAAATCTTTATTTCAGTCAACGACACGAGAATTGAACCTTGGGGTCCATCCAAATTTATATTCGGGACAAATCTGTCGATTACAGTAAGATATGATGAAATTTCTTCATCTGATAATATTGGATAGAGCACTATTAAACTGTTTAGAATATGTGATGATGCTCCGATTTCCCAATCCTGTGAATTGTAGGCACTCACTTTAGCATTGTATCTATTCATCCTCATCCACTCCAACCCTGATATTGTGTCAATTAGAAGATCTCTTTTTAAATAGTGACGCGAGTGTTTATTCATTACAGCTGCTGCTAATTTGTATAAATTCTTGAATTCTGAAGTGAGATGTGCCAATGATAATGGTGATGATGAATCATAGTTCCTATTTATATTCCAAAGATGTTGTCTTTCTTTTTCTTTGTTCATCGTTTCCCACAGTGCTAGCACTTCCATGTCCGTTTTGTTTTGGACATTAGACATTAAGGAGTCAGCTGGATCGTAGTAATGTTCTTCCAGTAACATATCTTTCCATTTTTGTCTCATCTTATCAAAAGTATCTGGTGATTTTGGTAAGATGTTAACAATAACAGTTTTCTGTTTGTTCTGATGCTCGTCGTAAAAAGTTATCTGAGTTAAACCTTCTTTCTTGGGCAGTAAGATACCATTCTTTATTTCTGCAATATTTGGATTTGAAATGATGTAGGTGAACTCAAGATCTTCATTGTTTTTTAGTAATAAGAAGAATCGATCCAATCGAAGAGTTAGTGAGTAGAAATCTCCTTCGGGGTCTTGTACTTTAATGTAAGCACCAAGGGTGCCAACTTCGTCGAATATTTTTATAATTACCATTAATATCATCACAATAAGTCGCATTCTTGATGAAGAAGGAACTGAATTATTTTTAAACCTAAGTTGAGTACTTAGTAATAATTTATAATAAGTAGGTAAGTACCTACTCAGTTTTAATAAACGTAAAATAAATTGAGACGATAATCAACACGGTACGTATTCACATTATCTACTGAAATGGACTGCGTGGTTTATACTAAATTATACAGGATGTAACATAACATCCTAGTACTATTAACGGGGTGTTACCATCAAACTGAACTTTCACTGTGGAACAAAATATTACGTGTAGTTTAGGGAAAAAGTTTCTTCGCATTTTTTAAGAAAATTCAAAACATTTTTTAATATAGTTTATTTACATTTAACTAAAGTATGTAGGTACCATTTTGTTCGATAACTTTTTGCCATCTTGTAGGTAGGGACATGATCCCATTGCTATAGAAATTTTGGGGCTTCTGATCAAAATACCGCGACAAGTAGTTTTGGCAGTCCTCTCGTGATGTTAACCTGACACTACCTAACGAATTCTGAAGAGACCGAAACAGGTGGAAATCTGAAGGTGCAAGGTCACCTATACGGACTATACGGCGGATGCATTAACACCTCCCAGCCAAGCTCTCTTAATTTTTGCTGAGGGGCTAAAGATAATAGAAAAATAAATAAATAAATAAATAGATGTGTGAGGTCTACCGTTATCATGATGAAAAACCACACCCCTTCTGTTGATTAATTCCGGCCGCTTTCTAACAACTTCTTGCTTTAATCTCATCAATTGTTCGCAGTAGAGTTCAGAATCGATGGTCCTGCCTGGTGGTAACAGCTCATAATGAATAATGCCCTTCCAATCCCACCACACACCACACACACATCATCACCTTGTTGCGAGTTAACCCGGGTTTCGCCACAGTCTGTGAAGCCTGACTTGACCACGACCTTTTTCGTACGTTCTTGTCGTACGTGATCGACTTTTCATCACCAGTTATCAGCTTCTTCAAAAATGGTTCGGTTTCATTACGTCGTAATAAAGAATCACAAATGAGTACACGTTTCTTTCAGTGAGCTCGCGAGGTACCCAAATATCGAGCTTTTTTGTGTACCCAGTTTTATTCAAATGCGCCAAAACTGGTTTGTGGTCGATTCCCAGTTCTTCAGCTACGTCGTAACTACTGATATGCCGATCTTGCTCAATTTTTTTCAAAAATGGCATCCATTTTATCCGTAATAGGGAATGCGAAGAAACTTTTTCCCCGACCAATCGATTTTTTTTTTTTAAGCGGTTTTTATGAAACGAAACTAAATAAGTACCTTACCTACTCGACTCAAATGCATGGGAAAGCAGATTTTTTTTACTTTTTTACTATATCTAATCCACAGGGTGTAAGGGACAGCCCTCCTCACTCCTCAGACTGAAACGGTGAACTCAGACCATCAAACTGCACAACTTTCACTATGGAGTCTACCTCAGGAAACGAAATCAAATATGCGAAAACAAATCAACTGTTTCATACAAAACTGCTGTACCAACCCTACTCAAATGTATGGGACAGCTGTTTTTTTTCGCGTTTCCTGATGTAGGCTCCATAGTGAAAGTTGTTCAGTTTGATGGTCTGAGTTCACCGTTTCAGTTTGTGGAGGGCTGTCCCTTACACCCTTTGACTACTTATATATGGACTAGGTACGCTTGATATTCTGCTAACAAACATTTCTGCCACTTTTTGCGGGGAGCGAGGTAACATGAAATCCTCAACTTTGGATTTTATTCCCCATAACTTTAGATTCTAATTTTGAATGTTGAAAATCATGAAAAGTAGTCTTGTGTGAACCCAAAACGTCATAAGTTCGTAGTTATTGTTTCGCAATCATAGGCTGTCTCGTTTGTGATAAGGTATAAAATTGAATGTAAATGCACATGATCAATTGTTCTTAATACCGTCGCAGGGGGGAAATGCTACCGCAAGGCCAGTTTTTATAATAAATAGTCAAAGCTTACACCCTGTATATTTAAAGCTGTTCTGTCTGCTGGTCTAAATCTAAATAATATTCAAGTACCTAATTCTCTACCTACCTTACTAGTTACCTTCCTTAATATTTAAAGAGGTGGCTTAGACCATCAAATTGAACAACTTTCACTATGGTGCCAACATCGAGAAAAAAACGGCTGTTTCATACAAAACCGCAGTACCTACTCGACTCAAATATATGGGAAAGCAGTTTTTGTTTGAGCTTGCCCTTTAATTATTACTAGTCAATCTCGACACGGAGGTCGTGGGTTCGATTCCCACGAGGGACACCTAGTGAAATGTCACTTTGTGCGTTTTTCCCCAGTTGGTTAGGACATTGCAGGCTGAATCACCTGATTGTCTGAAAATAAAAATGATTCTGTGCTTCGCATGGCACGTTAAGCCGTTGGTCCCGGCTGCTATCTCTGGTGGTAGTAGTCGTTACATAAAAACCACGTCAGAGGCCGTAGGGCGGTCTGAAAAAACTCTGATACCAAGGCTCTGCCCACACGATAAGAAAGAAAGAATCACTAGTCCGTTTTGTTCATAGAGAAATTACGCTTTACTCAATGGTTTAGTTACAGCCTGTATTAAATAATTCTTTATCGTGTTATAAAATACCCAATTAAAACAATGATAAGCAGAAAAATAATGTGCAAAATACTATGTTAGGTATATTTATGATGATAAAACTATCTATTTAGGTAAAAATTGGTGTCATCGGTCAAATAAAATTCCATTAACATCCGAATGGGTTTTTACAGAAGCCAATGAGGAAAATCCAATCTCGCTCTTTATTAGCAAAGCAATTTCAATATTATTTGTATTGAAAAGTGAAGTGAACAATTTAAATATTGTTCGTATATTCAAAATGGATACGAAGCCCATACAGCCAAGTCTGATACTTTATTCGTTTTTGACAAACAATAAATAAATAATAATGACAGACAATAAATAAATAATAAATAACGCTCACAGGCACATACTTTTGTAATTATCCCAATTAAGCCTTAGGCTTTTTGTTATGGGAACCATTCAACAACGGCACAAACATATAACATCCATGACCGAACCGGGACTCGAACCCAGGACCCTGGTTTAACAGTCCGGCGTGGCAATCATTACACCAACCGCGTCGTCAATAACACCCAGATTGTTAATAACTTGTACTGTGTATTTTTATTATTAATATTAATTAAAATATTTGCTCATACCTATTGGACCCTCTCTGGTCAACGCCATCTATTTAGAAATTAGGAACTAACTTTTTTTTTCTTCTGGAAAATCCCTTATAGCGCTACATGTCCTGATCATCAGTACTTACTATCTCTATGGTCCTGATAATAAATATATAAATATCTGACGGATAGGTGGAGCCAAAGAGTAATATAAGTATATTAGAAAAGAGAACCCACTCGAGGCAACATTATACATCCACCTTATGTCAAATTGAAGGCTAGCTAGCGCCATCTATGTTTCACTGACAATAATTCAACCTATTCTATACATACCTACTTATATCTACTCATACCGATGCATATTATTGTTTTGAATGCTAGATTTAGTTCAATCCCGCACCGATCGAGTGAAATTCCAGTATCTTTACTATTCCTGTAATCTAAACATTGGTAAGAGAAAAACAGAAACTCCAGAACATCACTAAATCGGCACGAAATTGAACGAAAACTACAAACAATTCGCGCATTACGCAAGATAGGTAGCCATTTTGTAAATCTGTCATCTGTCTATTAGACATTGACATAGACAATAAAATGTTTTTTTTTTCATTATTATGCGAAATAGTTAATAGATGGCAGCACATTATATGCAAACTGAATCGGAAAAAGCCACCACAAGGCGACTGTCCTCCGTCTGGGTGGAGCCTCTTGGAAAATATGAAGAAAAAGAAATCTTACTAAAAATTTAACTCAACGTAACATTTTATATAATCCACCTACCTATGTGTCAGATATTTGTATATTTACTATCAGGACATGTAGCATTACAAAGGGAAATAACTTTCATTCGCCCTGGCGTACGATTTTTGAAACTCGTACTTTGAACTCAGCAGTTAAAAATGTTTTTATTACTGTGGAGATATACATCTTTCTACTGCTGATTTGATTTTGAAAAATCATACTCCAGGGCTGCGTTCACGACCTTTAGGTGCGGTTGTTTTTTAACTAGCTCTGAGGTACGGAACGACCGCGCCAATTTTTAACTCGCTATGAGGTACGGAACGATCACGGTTGTTTT
The DNA here is from genome assembly GCA_927399405.1 of Agonopterix arenella. Lineage (NCBI taxonomy): Eukaryota > Metazoa > Arthropoda > Insecta > Lepidoptera > Depressariidae > Agonopterix > Agonopterix arenella. The sequence goes on along the minus strand of OV656716.1, from coordinate 2,987,496 downwards.
ATAACCTCAAATTTTGACATTTAAAGTAATATGGGCTTCCAGGGCTTCCATCATTTCCAAATACAATAAAAAAACTCATTTTCCATGTTAGCAAATCAAAAAGTGAATAAAAATAGCTTGAAAAACAAACTTGTATTCAAAACGCGCGAAAAGTCAAGTAACCACAGATAATTAAATCGTCAGAGTGTTTTTTAACCATCGAATTTAATGTTTAAAAGTTGCAACCCGTCAGAGGTTCGGAACGGTTGAGTTGTGACAACCGAGTTGCAAAGAGCGTTTTTCACCGAGGCTCGGAACGGCGCTAGTGCGAAAAGTTGCACTCGGGTGCACCTGGGGCGTAGGTTCTGAACGCAGCCCAGGAGTGCAATTTTTGATAGTCAAATCGAAAGTCAGTAGAAAGGTGCATATCTCCTTGATATCTCCATAGTAATTTAGACATTTACAACTGCTGAGGTCACCGAATGAGATTCAAAAATCGCACTCCTGAACATCGCGTTATAAATGGTACCTAAATCTTTGTTTTCGGACTCATCAGATTAAGTGAAAGTCCACAATTTATTGGTCAAAATTGCATTTAAATGTCATACGATGGCTTGAAAATCACTGGCCCTGGAGATCAGGTTTTATTTTTTAAATTTTCTTTGTATGAAATTTATCTGAAAACGCCACCCTGTGCACGGGGCTCCTATCTGAAACATCTCAGATACTTTGCCGGGTTTTTCGGTCCATGTACAGGGTGACTGGTAATTCGACCTATTCCTTGAAAGGGGTTATACTAGAGTTCATTTGCAACAATTTTTCCCCAGTTAACTGGGGGTCGAAAATCGCTTGTTTTCGAGTTCTCTCATTTTTAAGAATTTTTTGAATATTTCCGTTTTTCGACCTAAAAATGACAATTGTGAAAAAAATACTCCACTCTCTGCACTCTGTAAGCATTTTTCTAGTAGCTGATGAATGAGCGACTACTTTAAACTAAAATACATGTGAAAAATACCCAAAACCACCGAAATAAAAGGTTATAAACCGCAAGACAACAATTTTTTATTTGGATTTTGTTTCAATCCAAAGAGGATTACTAAAAAAAATTTATGACACTTGGCGTACAAATTGCGGAAATAACTTCCTCAATTCCTAAGCTTTCCAAAAAGATGCAAAAGTTGTGTACTTTAGTTCAAGTTTGGAAAATAAACCTTATTAAACACGCAGATGTGAATTTTATTCAAAAAGTTATTGGTTTGGTGAAAATAAAAAAAAAGAGTAAAATAATAATGTTTAGTACCTAATCATATGAAATTACAAATTTTGTTTTAAAGTTTTACATTTAAAAATCACAAGTCTTGCTCAAATTGTCTTCCTCCGTTACGTATGCAAGCACGAAGCCTGCGACGTACTTCGCTTACTGTCACTCGAGTTGAAAGCGTGTCTTTAATTTGTTGGGCAGCTGCCAAAATCCTCTCTCTTAATTCTTCTTGAGAAGAGATAGGTGTACGATACACCAATGTCTTCATATGACCCCAAATGTAGAAGTCGCATGGGGTTAGATCGGGACTCCTAGCCGGCCAAGGGATCGGGCCGCCTCGACCAATCCATCTCAGTGGATAGTTCTCATCCATCCACTGTCGCACGCCCCGGTAATAGTGGGCTGGGCAGCCATCATGTTGATACACCAAAGCTGTTCTTGTGGTAAGCGGCACATCCTCCAGCAGCGGACGTAACTCTTCTCTTAAAAAGTTTTCATAGGCGATGCCGGTTAGGCGTGCCGGCAGAAAGAATGGCCCGATTAAATTATTGTGCACGATTCCCATCCACACATTAAGTGAGAATCTGTGCTGGTGAGCTCCTTCGTTAGATTTTCTCGGATTCTGACCTTTAGGGGCCCAAAAATGCAGATTATGATAGTTTGTAATACCATCACGGTCGAAGTTCGATTCATCTGTCCACAAGATTGTTTTTAGATACTCAGGGTCTTCAATGTCTGCATTTATTAGAAATCTGCAGAAATCCATCCTTCTGACAGGATCTCCCTCCTCGATAGCTTGTACTGGCGTGTAATGGAATGGATACTGCCGTGCTGTGTGCTGAGTGAACCAGACTTTCCACTGAGACATACCAAGCTGCCTAGCCACAATTCTTGTTGAAGTAGTGCCGTCTGCTTGAAAACACTGCAAAATTTGCTCCTCTTCGATTGGATCACTAACGCTAGGTCTACCAGCGTCGGTTTGGCGACGTCGAACCGATCCCGTTTCTCGAATGCGCCGATATGTCGTACCAAACACGCTGACATCAGGTAAACGGCGGGTAGGAAAACGTCTTTGATAGTCTCTTCGAGCAGCAGCAGCGTCACCATCACAAAACCCGTAACAATACATGATATCCGCGTATTCTTCATTTTGGTAAGCAGCCATTTGAAAAGGAAGCTGTTTTAGCGCAGAATTTAAGTTAGTTAACAACGACACGTCCGAACTCCAAGATGGTTGAAACTAACTGATTACTTAATGAATTGAGCGAATGAGTGGGCCTCGATTGTGAACCTTAGTACAAACATTCCCGAATACTTACAAAAGAGAAACAATGTAAGCAATAAAATGAAAGAGACAAAAGCAAATCGGCATCTTGTAAGGTTCGCTTCTAGGAAATCCGCTACCTGCTCTGCCATTGTTAACAATTTTTTTCAAACTCTTGTCAAATTAGACAACATTTGCACCTTTTTGGAAAGTTTAGGAATTGAGGAAGTTATTTCCGTAATTTGTACGCCAAGTGTGATACATTTTTTTTAAGTAATCCTCTTTGGATTGAAACGAAATCCAAATAAAAAAATTTTGTCGTGCGGTTTATAACCTTTTATTTCAGTGGTTTCGGGTATTTTACACATGTATTTTAGTTTAATGTAGTCGCTCATTCATCAGCTATTAGAAAAATGCTTACTTAGTGCAGAGAGTGGAGTATTTTTTTCACAATTGTCAGTTTTAGGTGGAAAAATGGATTTTTTCAAAAAAAATCTTAAAAATGAGATAACTCGAAAACAAGCGATTTTCGACCCCCAGTTAACTGGGGCAAAATTGTTGCAAATGAACTCTAGTATAACCCCTTTCAAGGAATAGGTCGAATTACCAGTCACCCTGTATATTGTTCACTTGCACGACACTTTGTTTCGCAAAAAAACACAAATTTTACGAACCAAAACTCACTATAAACAATAAAAATTCGATAAAATATGTGGACTCCAAGCTGACGAATGCCCGCCAAAACCCCCAAGGGCATTTGATCAGGCGGAGGACAGTCGCCTTTTGGTGGCTTTTTCAGATTCAGTTTGCATAGAATGTGCTGCCATCTATTAAATATTTCGCAGAACTATGAAGAAAAAAAGATTTTATTGTCTATGTCAATGTCAAATCGACAAATTCACAAAATGGCTACCTATCTTGCGTAATGTGCGGGTTGTTTGTAGTTTTCGTTCAATTTCGTGACGATTTAGTGATGTTCTGAGTTTCTGTTGTTCTCTTACCAATGTTTAGATTACAGGAATAGTAAGGATAATGGAATTTCACTCGATCGGTGCGGGATTGAACGAAAACTAGCATTCAAAACAATAATATCTATCATACCGATGGATATAAGTAGATATAAGTAGGTATGTATAGTATAGGTTGAATTATTGTCGGTGAAACATAGATGGCGCTAGCTAGCCTTCAATTTGACATAAGGTGGATGCATAATGTTGCCACGAGTGGGTTCTCTTTTCTTATATACTTACGAGCGTTAACCCGCGACTTCGTCCGCACAAATTTTAAGTCAGATCATAAGCTATCAAACAAAAAAAGTTTTATCAAAATCGGTTCAGTAGTTTTTGCGTGATACTCGTTCAAACAAACACCCAAACAAACAGAGAGACAAAAAATCCAAAAATTGGTGAAATGGAATCAGGGACACCTAAAAACCATATCGTAACTTTTTTTTTGTTAATATCTTCAATGTACAGACAAACTTCCTGTTACAGTTTTATAATAGTACGAGCGTTAACCCGTGACTTTGTCCGCACAAATTATATACCAGATTTTAAGTCTGATCATAAGCTATCAAACAAAAAAAGTTTCATCAAAATCGGTTCAGTAGTTTTTGCGTGATACTCGTTCAAACAAACAAACGAACACCCAAACAAACACACAAACAAACAGACAGACAGAAATCCAAAAATTGGTGAAATGGAATCAGGGACACCTAAAAACCATATCGTAACTTTTTTTTTGTTAATATCTTCAATGTACAGACAAACTTCCTGTTACAGTTTTATAATAGTACGAGCGTTAACCCGTGACTTTGTCCGCACAAATTATATACCAGATTTTAAGTCTGATCATAAGCTATCAAACAAAAAAAGTTTCATCAAAATCGGTTCAGTAGTTTTTGCGTGATACTCGTTCAAACAAACAAACGAACACCCAAACAAACACACAAACAAACAGACAGACAGAAATCCAAAAATTGGTGAAATGGAATCAGGGACACCTAAAAACCATATCGTAACTTTTTTTTTGTTAATATCTTCAATGTACAGACAAACTTCCTGTTACAGTTTTATAATAGTACGAGCGTTAACCCGTGACTTTGTCCGCACAAATTATATACCAGATTTTAAGTCAGATCATAAGCTATCAAACAAAAAAAGTTTCATCAAAATCGGTTCAGTAGTTTTTGCGTGATACTCGTTCAAACAAACAAACAAACACCCAAACAAACACACAAACAAACAGACAGACAAAAATCCAAAAATTGGTGATAACTTTTTTTTTGTTAATATCTTCAATGTACAGACAAACTTCCTGTTACAGTTTTATAATAGTATAAATAGATATTACTCTTTGCATTTGATGTTAAACGAACGAACCGCTTCCGTCACATTTCTTCGATCCGAAAAATGCAACAAAGAAGTTGTGAGCACGCATTGCTTATTACGACTAGAATATTTTTTGGTCATAAAATGGAAATAACAATCTAATACTTAATTCTGTTTTAATCTTGGTTTTAGTTCGCAGCAGTTACAATTTGCAGGTGTTATGTGGCCGATGTAACTCAGTGTTAGGCAGTCGAGAGCGGTCTGTTTAAATCACTCTCTTTGTCTCTGTTCGTACGTAGTGATTACTTGCTCAGTGGTTTTAGTGCCAAGGTTTTAAATAAAAACAATTACACACATAATAAAACTTAATCGGAAATGATTGTGCAAACTAAATCGGAACGAAGAAAAAAACCAAACGTCAAAGTCAAACGCAGGGCTGCCAGATTGTATAATTTGATACAAAAACTGTATAACTCGATTACTTTACCGATTTAGTCGAGCGAGAACGCTATTAATTTCATTCAAGTTTTGTTAAATGATCCCTTTCTCGGTTCAACAGAGGCTCAAATAAATGACTGTTTTGAATAAAAAATCTACTACTTAAAGTTCAAATTACGTGATGAATAATCAGAAAAACCCGTAGGCAAACAACTCCGATAAAAGTAAAAGCTGTTTTTCTTTTGCTTTTGTTTCGGAGTTGATCACACTTATAATACGTATCCTGCGAGTCTATGTTGTATTATTTCAGGGACATGGCTGAATAATAGGGGAGTGGACTGCATAAAATATATTTTAGTTTTATCTTCTAAGTAAAAAAACATTTGAAAATAACGCTACACTCACATTTTTAGTTTTTTTTTAGCTAGAATAATATTTTTAATAACGTGATGAACTATGAAAAGTAATGAAATGTTGATGACGTCACGTGTGGGTATTTAGTACAATAACATTTTTCATACATCGCGCGTGTTTTGATTTGACGTTCGATTAAAAGTTGCTAATTTGACTAATTGTCCGATCCCCTATGATAAAAAAGCTACTGGCAGCCATGGTCAAACGTCAAAATTGGAATTTCGCGATTTTGCACCAGTGTCGCCACACGTGCGATAATATTATCCTAGATCCACGATATTTTTGAGGGGCATGCGATAGAAAATAAAAGTCGGGTATCGCACGCTATGTCACAAAAATTCCACGATAATCTACGATAGTTTTTTAATTCAATGAAATCTGTGTATCCAATGATACATCATATTCGCGTTAAGTATCGCGTAAAACAGTTTTCTAACATAGTTCGATAAGGCAAATTGTTACTAATCTTTTCTATGGACTACGGTCTGAAATGAATAATTATATTATTCTATTATTCTATATTCTATAAATACCTTTACTAAAATTTAAGTTCTAATGAGAAAAATAATCGTTTCAATCAAGAGTTTTTACTAAAATTCCCTAAAAACCTAAAAACTCACTTGCCTATAAATAGGTAACATTAAATAGTGGCAAGCAATATAATATAGGTAAGAATGATTGAAGTTCACGCATCATTTGACACTGTTAGGTTCTAAGAAAAGAGAATTTTTGGAATTAGTGATGTGTTAAAAAAAACACTATAATTTTATTGTCAATCTGGGATATTTCTTAAGTATTGATATGGCAACACTGTTTTGCACGTTTTGCCAACGTTTTCCGAATAATTTGGCGGTTTCGAAAAATAAATCGATTTTCGTTGAAATTTAAATTAAAATACAATTTCCTCGCGTTCTAAAGTTGTTGTAAATAGTTTGTAACAGGAGTACTACAATATTTAGCATAATTTGAGTAATTTTTCCAAGTTTTAATGAGTTTTTAACCATGTCTCGTGTGAAACTGAACCTCATCGCTGCTGCTTGTGAAAATATGGGTATTGGAGCGAATGGATCTCTTCCATGGAGGCTCAAGTAAGATATAATTGTTTTTTAACACGTTAAACGCCATGGGGGTCACCGCTGACCTCAACTCATGTACTTCACGAAGGGATGGGGGTCACAGGTGACCTCATGTCAATATTATCAAGAAAAGTCTTTGTGAGAATAAAATTAACATTAGTGTTGACAAATTTCTAATATTCCTGAACTACCTGAACCATAATTGAAGGGTATTGGCTTCTTAATTCGCGATCTCTTGCAACAATTCGATTTCCGTTAAATCCAATTGAAATTAACAGAATACACTTTTCTCATAACAGGATACTATATTTTTGTTATCGTAATCACTAAACATAACTCGCAATAATTAACGTAAAAATACGCGAACAACTAAAGCATTGGGTGCCCGGAAATTCACATTTCTACTCTAGAGCCCCATGGGGGCCACCGGTGCCCGCGAATAGTTTTTTGCAATAACTCAGAAACTGTATTTTTTATTTTGATAATATTTGTTTTCTATACATATTTCATCAAGATTAACCAATAGACAACAAAAAGTTTTTGGCGTAAAATGACATTTGTACCCTGGTGTTTAACATGTTAACACTTTCACTGCTGACGACCTGTAGAGTGTAGAGTCCGCAAACGTCGCCCAGGGTGTGCTGTGCACGACTGAGGTGAGTCAGGGTTGTATCCTTGTATCGCATTCCGGTTTGAGCCGCGACTAATTAGTAATAGATTTTTTTTCGGTATAATATTAAAGAGTCAATTTGAGCCTAAAAATGTACCAAAATTTAAAAAAATAACATCATCAACAGTTCCAATTTTAAAATTTAGCTCGTTCTAAAAAACCTGATGGTAGTTTTTTTTGTTGCACACATTTATACATACTCATATGAAACATGGTGTAAATATTTTTTCAACACACTTGCTCATAAAATGGCCCTTATTTCACCGCAATTAACTTTTTATTTACTAAATAAAATTATTTTTTATTATTATTTTCTTCACAAGTGTGTTGAAAAACGTTGTATGATACATGTGTGTATTGATGATTACCGTCCTCGGCTAATGGCGCCTCAGCGGTAATCACCAACATTACACACTAGTACCATAATGTACTATTGTCTACTTAGAAGGTTTTGGAAAATATATTCGAATTTTCTAATAAATACCTAATTTTTAAAATTTCAATGCCTATTTAATTGCTCAAAAATAATTTATATTGTTAAATCTAAGTCAAATGAGTGCATTGGTATTAATATTTCTAATTTAAAAGCCTTCTGGGACACATAATTTTGATTTCTATGTTGCGTAGCGATTTTTTTTTAATACATTGTCAGACAGTCTTTTTGTCACTAAATGGTTACAGTTTGAAAGTTGTATATATATAAGGTCTAACAAAATTAGGTGAAACTATTTTAAGGGGATGATCAGACCATCAAACTGAACAACTTTCTCTATGGGACCAATATTGAAATCGCGAAAAAAAAATCTGCTGTCCCATACATTTAGGTCGAGTAGGTTTGTATAGAACAGCTGATTTTTTTTTCGCGATTTCAATATCGGTCCCATAGAGAAAGTTGTTCAGGTTGATGGTCTGATCATCCCCTTAAAATAGTTTCACCTAATTTTGTTAGACCTTATATATCAATTTAAATCCACAGAAAAGAAATGGCATACTTCACTACGATGACAACAAAAGTTAGCGACCCAACTAAGAGGAACGCTGTCATCATGGGACGGAAGACGTGGGACTGCATACCGGAGAAGTACAGGCCGTTGAATGACAGAGTTAACATTGTTGTTTCACATAATGTTAATACTGTGAGACAAAAGGTATTACGTAAAATGTCTCTGATACTATTTAGGTGATGTAGTCAACCCTTATGCCTTATAGTTTCACCAATTCAGTATGTTTGTCTGTCTGTATGTATTCCTTATCTCAATAAGAGATGGCGCACACCTGGCGAAGCATTTTTCACTGCCAAACCATTATAGACTTTGTTTGTGTTGTAGTAACATAGAATAGTACATTACACACCGAGGGCAGGAAAGTAAGAAAGGTCTCCGATCTCATGTTATTGTCAACAAACATGTGATCTGAGACTTTCTTATTTACTGCCCGAGGTTAGTACACTATTTTTCTCCTCGGCGGAGGCGGAAAGCGGCAATTTCGTTTAGCGCAGCGGGACGAAAGTTGACGCTTTCCCACCAGAGGGGTGATAAATAAATTGACACATCCCATTCCCTAAATGAAACCGTTCACCTCAAGTCGCTTTAATGCTCTCAATTGACATTTATCGGCTGAGATGATGACGACGGAAGATACACCTAATGGCATTTTACCCAAGTCAAGAACGTATCCAGACGTTTCGGGGAAGGGGGGGGGGGGGGGGGATATTCATAGAAAAACAATGAAAAAGTAACTGCTGTCATCTTTTCATTTTCACTTTTTTCACTTTTCACTTTTTCATACCAATATACGGATTTCGGGGGTGGGGAGGATAAATCCCACCTATCCCCCCCCCAATGGATACGTGCCTGACCCAAGTCCAGCTTAAGGTGCCTTCTTAAATTTAAAAATTGTATTTTTCTTAAATTCCAGGTGCCAGATGGTGTAGTGGTAGTTCCGGGACTGGATGAGGCAGTTAAATATATCGAGGATAATAATGATATAGAATCAACTTGGGTCATAGGAGGATCTTCTATTTATCAGGTAATTATTACATAAATACAAATACAAATACAAGTATCTTTATTAAGGTGGTTGCAGAGGGGTCAATTTTATACAAAACTTTGACGCACAATACGCGTAGACGGTATTAATATAAGTAACTTTGTGTATATGGAAAAAATTGTTTAGAAAATCTAGATGCCGCGTCACAAATAAAATTTGCAATTTATAAAATAATTACGAAGATATAAAGCTTATATTTAAATTTTGTATAAAAATTTTAAAAGCTTTATATCTTCGTAATACACATGATACAATGGACCCCGCATGCGGCAAGCCAGAATCTCGGGAATCCTCTACGATATGTCAGGAAAAAAATTACTAATTTTAGTACAGAGTGACCGAAGTTAAATGATTATGAGATTTAACATTTGAAACAATTTAACAAAGAAATTTTTTGTACGTATAGAAAATGAAATTACAACTAATATAGGCAACGAAGACATGCAATAAATATTCACAGAAAAACTATAAAAAATAAAGCGCTGTAATCACTTTTCCATACAAAAAGTCGCATTTCGGGGGGGAGGGGGACCACCTACCCCCCCTTGGATACGTGCCTGTACTTTGCACTTCTAACCCCACTTATAATGTTCTGTGGTAAGGTGGAGTTTTTTAATTGCAAATATGGAGCAATTACACTTATATGAATCACAATTCAGTCCTCTTTATACCAACGCCAGCACGGCTAGCATGCCACCCACGACAAAGCGTTTAAACGAGAAAAACGTCATGCGCGCTCTTTCTGGCATACGTAAAATAATAAAGATGGAGGCACATCTCGATTTGTATCGTTTTCTCGGGGGTGGCATGCTTGGCCTTTTTTTTTTTTATTTCAAATGTGTTTGCTCTTGACCTCAATCCAGTCCTCAGGACAAAGTTGGGGTCGAAGATGTAGCGAGCTTACCCAGAAGGTGCCTATTCACTCGTACTTTAGAGTAATTCGGGTTGTAAGCGCTCGGAAATACTGACGCAGGCAGGGCATTCCACTCCTTGGCTGTGCGCATTATAAAAGATTCAGAAAGGCGCTTGATGCGGAGTTAGGCCTACTGCCTTCTAGATGACTAGACATAAGTCAGTACTGAGAGGAGAACTGAATTGTGATTACAAGACTCCACCTTACAGACACACTTCTTTTACAGTTTTATAATAGTTAAGATTCATTTGTCTTTTCAGGCAGCAATGACCCATCCAAACTGTGGCAAGATCTACCTCACAGAGATACAGAAGTCGTACGACTGTGACACCTTCTTTCCTAACATAGATAAGCAGCAGTTTCACATGGTCGATGAGGAGGAGATACCTGGTGAACGACAGATGGAAGGGGACATTAGTTATTATTTTAGAGTTTATAAACGATTGTAGAAAATGTTGGTTAATATCCAGGCCTAGCTAGTATGTATAAGCAAGCTATAGAGTGTGGCTAATCTGTATATACTTATAAAAGAGTTCCGTGACTGACTGACTGACTGATAGGCAGGGTTCGAAATTGCGTTGTTTCGAGAATTACGTAATTCTCCTTTGCTACAAAAACGACACAATGCTAGGTACTACAGGGTGAAATTGATATCATTAGCATCCTTTTAAACTAAGAGTCTAACCATCAAACTGAACAACTTTCAGTATGGGAGCAAACCAATCGGAGCAAAAAAAATCAATCAATCAATCAATTATACTTTATTTGACACCAAAAAAAACAGAGTATACAGAGAGCAAACAATCAGGAAATACAATAGGCACAAAAACTGGCGGTCTTATCGCTAAAAAGCGATTTCTTCCAGACAACCTTAGGGTAGAGGAAAAATCTGCTGTTGCATACATTTGAGTCGAGTTGGCATTGCAGTTTAGTATTGAACAGCTGATAATTTTTTTGCTCCAATCGGTTTGCTCCCATAGTGAAAGGTGTTCAGTTTGATGGTTAGACTCTTATTTTAAAAGGATGCCAATGATATATATTTCACCCTGTATAAGGTTTATATTGTTACTTTGACTATCCGCCACCGCCACACGTCTTTTCTGTATAAACCGCGCCTTAAATTAGCAAATTTTGTTAATTCTAGTGTTGATATCATTGATTGTTGGTTGCGCCTTAAGTAGTTAAGTTACCGCTTGTCACATTAAATGTGATAATTACGCTTTAAGATTAAGTATAAATTTAAAAAAGTATACCAATCTTGTATATCTTCTCTTTGCATTGTTTGTTGGCAAAAAGCTAGCTATAGGTGTGCTACCCATTGATTAAATTAAATTAGCGGAAGATAGGTGACGTTCTTGCATTACGTAGGTATTCGAATAATGGATCTGCTTTTCATTTAACTTACTAGTGAGAAGTGTTTGTAAGAAACGGTGTTTTATTTTTTTCTTGTTTAATGAGTTGTACAACAGGTAAAAGAACACGAAGCCTTAAGCTTTAATCCGACTAAAATAAAAAAAGTATCGCAAACACGCAATTACTACTAAGAAAATTAATTAGGCGACGGGGGCTCAATTTATGCGGTCCTAGTCACCTATCTTGCAATTTTAATTTAATTAAAGGGTGTATAGAATCTGATGGCAAATAAGGAAATCAAATTTTAGAGTAAGCCATACTCTGGGGTAATTGGACTCGGGCCCTTTACATACTGCGACTTGCTACTACATGCTACCCTTTACTTTGCAGCGCTTCTGCATCGATTCAGTCGCGAAGCAGCATCGACGCAAAACGGTCGTAATATTTGATCGGTTATTCGTCGACAGCTTTGACTATTTATTATAAGGACTAGCCTTGCGGTAGCATTTCCCCTCTGCCACGGTATAAGATTAATTAATCATCTGTATTTACATTCAATTTTATACCTTATCACTAAACGAGACAGCCTATAATTGCGAACTTAGAACGTTTTGAGTTCACGCTAGAGTACTTTTCATGATTTTAACGTTCAAAATTAGAATCTAAACTTATGGGAATAAAATCCAAAGTTGCGGATTTCATGTTCCCCGCAAAAATTGACAGAAATGTTTGTTAGTAGGCAAGCCCGGTCATTTTACGGTTTGAGCCAGGACTAATTAATAATTGTTTTTTTTTTCGGTATGATATTGAAGAGGCAATTTGAGCCGAGAAATGTACCAAATTAAAAAAATATCACGTCTGTAACAGTTCCAGTTTTAAAAAGCTAATGTTTCGTTCTAAAAAACCTGATGGTAAATTTTTTTTGCACATATTTAAGGCTTTACCACTATACATAACTTCAAAATTGGTGTACATATTTTTGTCTACTTAGGTTTTGAAAAATATATTTTCTAATAAATACCTCATTTTTTAAATTTCAATGCCTATTTTATTACTGAAAAATAATTTATATTATTAAATCTAATTCAAATGAGTGCATTGGTATTATTATTAACTTAAAAGCCTTCTGGGACACACAATTTTGATTTCTATGTTGCGTAGTGAATTTTTTTTAATACTAAATGGTGCCGGTTACAATTTAAAAATCCAATTAATAATTACTACCTACCCCGCTTCACAAAACTCCGTAAAATGACTGGGCTAATAAGGGTCGGCGCACATCTAGCGGAGAACTGTTAGAGCATTTCCCAGTGCTCAATGAAATTTTGCCCTTATCCGATTCAAATAGAGTTGTAAATAGCGTGTTCTAGCAAACGCCGCCGTCTGCTAGGTCCGCTAAAATGCTAACTTAACACTTATTTACAACTCTATTTCAATTGGTTAAGGACGATATTTCATTTGGCACAGAAAAATGCTCGAGCAGTTCTCCGCCAGATGTGCGCTGACTCTAAGGCGATAGTGACATGTTTTTTTTTTAGTAAAAATAACAGAATTAAAACCTAACATGTACAAATTAATTAATAATTTTGGAGTTTGTATGAAAGTTCGTAGGTAGGGTACCTAAGTAAGTATGTATACCAATCGTTTCTGTGAAAATATAAATTAATGTTTAAAAGATCGAGACGGTTTTGAGACATCTCGACAGTCTGTTTTTGTGCGAAACGTAGGCATTATGCTTAAAATTAAAGGGATGTATCAATAAAAAGTGCATCCAGTAATTGTTGCAAATTATAGAAATTAAGGAAAGCATTTAAATGTGGTTATAATTATATTTTCTACTGCCAAAGTTTAGTTGAAATAAAATAGTGTTGTTGCTTAAATTTAATGTTTTCTTTTTGTCATCAGCTATTATGAAAATGAAAATGTATTTATTGTGGATTATAGGTAAAGGTATTTGATTAATGTGTGTTACGCTTTGCCTGTCACTAAGGTATGATTTTATTAGTTTATATATGCATTACCTCTTATTCCATAGACATATAATTTTTGTAGCAGGATAGTATGGTCCACATGGTCAAAGGCCTTTGTCATGTCCATGTACAGAGCCACCGTTGGAATTCTCCTATCCATATTTGTCATCACAGTGTGTAAAAAGTTGTAAATTGCCATATTGATGGATTTGTTTTTCCTAAAACCATATTGCTGTGGCGACAAAATCTTATATTTTTCAAAGAAAGAATAAAACGATTTATATATAACCTTTTCAAATATTTTTGCAAATATTGGTATGAGCGCTATAGGTCGATAACAACTCATGTTCGCTTTATCACTCTTTTTAAACAGTGGTTTTATTATGGACAGTTTCATCATACGCGGGAAAATTCCTTGTTTTATAAATAGATTCATAATGTAGCTAAGAACTGGAGATATTATAAATGTAGGTATAAGGGCCCCCACACATAACTGCGACGCCGCATCGCATCGCTAATATCTACTAGCTCGCACGAATGCAACGCAAGAACTTCCGATCTGATTCGCATCGCGCTTTCCTGCTATATTACATCACACTTGGTGACCACTTATTCCGCTGAGACAGCGTAGGGGAAAGACGCCGCTAGTTATCTTTAAAATTTGACATTACTACCATTGAAGCTACCGATGGCGAACTACTGAAATCTCTGTACCTGGCGCTCTGTCAATCAATACTTAACTACTGCGTGCTAGCCTGGGGAGGTGCTGCAGCTTCTGCTCTCATCATGCTCGAGCGAGCTCAACGTGCAATTCTCAAGGTATCACTGGGCAAGCCCCGCCGATACTCCACTTCCTTGCTCTATGGGAATGAGCAGGTCCTAACTGTTCGGCAACTTTACTTCATGAGAGTTGCAGTGTACATGCAAAAAACTGTTCTCAGTTTACCATCCTACGAGGAAATAGTTTTCAAGGTGCTGGTGCCAGTGACCAAAACTAGCTTTGCACACAGACATAAACCTTTCATCTTTCCTTATATCTACAAAAGCATCGTTATGCGACCAGCCTAGCTAGCATGCCACCCACGACAAAGCGTTTAAACGAGAAAAACGTCATGCGCGCTCTTTCTGGCCTACGTAAAATAATAAAGATGGAGGCACATCTCGATTTTTGTCGTTTTCTCGGGGGTGGCATGCTAGCTAGGCAGGAGTGCGATTTTTGAATCTCATACGTCGAACTCGGCAGTTGAAAATGTTTGGAGACACACATCTTTCTACAGCTGATTTGACTTTCAAAAATCGCACTCCTGGAGTATGATTTTTGAAAGTCAAATCAGCAGTAGAAAGATGCTTATCTCCATAGTAATTTTGACATTTTCAACTACCGAGCTCAGAGAATGAGATTCAAAAATCGCACTACTGGGCTGTAATCGCGGTAAATTTGGTGATTGAACCGTTATGGGACTACGTGTACATACGAACTGTAGTGTTTCGGTCTTCGTAGAGTTCGTAGTTTATATTATTATTGTTTATGACATTGACAACTTGTCCGAAATAAACGTCTGAGGTGACGGTCGTGTTTTATTTTACAAATAGCGAACGAGGATGAAAAAATATATAAATATTTGAAATATAACGGATAGGAGGGCTATCCGGGCGTGCGAGGCTAAGGTATAAAATTAAATTCACGACAATGGCAGTCGGGAAGATCGGCGAGTTCGATTTGAAGTCGGGAGACTGGACGCTGTACGTTGAGCGGTTAGAGATGCTTTTTAAAGTAAATGCCGTTACGGATCAGATGCGTTTGCCGACGTTAATTGCAGGTATGGGTGATAACGCTTACGAACTTTTGAGTAATCTCACCAGCCCCACCAAACCCTCGGAGAAGACGTATGAGGAGGTTGTGAAGTTACTGCGGGAACATCTTCAGCCTAAGCCTTCGTTCATGGCGGAGAGGTATCGGTTTCGGCAGAGGCGTCAACTAATCGGCGAGACAATTTCACTGTATTTGACGGAACTCAAGAAGCTCACTAAGCATTGTCAGTTTGGTTCCGTGTTGGAAGACAACTTACGGGATCAGATGGTCTGCGGTTTACGGAGTGACTTCATCCGGCAGCGGTTATTCGCCGAGGAGGAGCTTAAGTATGCGAGTGCGATTAAAATCGCAGTTGCGCTAGAGGCGGCGGAACGCGACGCGGCCGCGGTAGAGCAGCCGGACAGCGCCAGCGCGGGCGGAGAGTCTGGCACGGTACATGCGGTATCAGCACGCGCGGAGACGGCCCGGCGCGGCGAGCGCGGCCAGCAGCGTGGCGACTATGACCAGCACCGCGAGGGGGCGCAGCGCTGCAGCGCGTGTGGAGCCCGTGGTCACGTACGCGATGTGTGCCGTTACAAGAGATTCACTTGTAGCAAGTGTGGTCAAAGGGGGCATCTACGCCGTGTGTGCCCTAAGCAAGGAGTTAGCGGTGGCAGAGCCGGGCACAGTGGCCACGGCCGGCCCGTGCATCATACGGAGGCGCCGGAGGCGGAGGGCTCGGACGATTCGGACTCCGACGAAAGCGTACTGGAATGGGAGGAGTTAAACCACCTCGGTTTGAATGACTATAAGCCGGTAAGCTTATCATTAGATATCGATGGTAATAAAATTAAGATGGAGGTCGATACGGGGTCAGCGGTATCCTGCATTAGCAAGGCAACGTATGATAAGTGTGGTAAGAAGAGACGGCTTGAGGATACCGATTTAGTTCTGAAATTCTATGATGGTAGCCGGGTTAAGCCGGTCGGCGTTATGAGACCGGTAGTGAGATACGGCGATAGTGTTAAAAGGCTGGAACTATATGTCATCGACGGGGGAACGACATCACTGCTCGGAAGGCAGTGGCTATCTGAATTAGAGATAAAGATTCCAACTTTTGTAAATAGTTTAGACGTGAATTGCACTCATAAAAAGGCAGTTGATAATGAATTGAACGTTTTGTTGGACAGATATAAAGAATTGTTCTCGAGCGGGCTCGGTCGGTTCACGGGGGGCAAGGCGACGCTGCGAGTGCGGGAGGGTGCGGTGCCCGTATTCTGTCGCGCACGGCCGCTGCCGTACGCACTGCGCGAGCGCGTGGACCAGGAGCTCGACAGCATGCTGCGAGAGGGAGTCATCGAGCCGGTGGAGTCCTCGGACTGGGCTACTCCGCTGGTACCGGTGCGCAAGGCGGACGGAGGGCTGAGGCTCTGTGCAGATTATAAGGTTACATTGAATCCCGTCTTACTGGTCGATAGGTTTCCTCTGCCGCGGATTGACGATATATTAGTAAACCTGAATGGTGCGAAGATATTTTCAAAAATTGATTTAACGCAGGCTTATAATCAAATTGAACTTGATGATTCAAATTGTATGACGGTCATTAATACCCATAGAGGGTTGTTTAAATACAACAGGCTAGTTTTCGGTCTGGCATCGAGCCCGGGAATTTTTCAGCGGATCATGTCCAATTTATTTAATGACATTCCGAATGTGGAAGTCTTTTTAGACGACATAATTATTGGATCTTCGGATAGGAAGGAGCATTTGTCTACCTTAGAAAAAGTTCTCAATCGCTTGCGGGCTCATGGAATGAAACTAAAGAAATGCAAATGTTCCTTTATGATGGAGGAAGTAAAGTATTTAGGTTTTATCATTTCCAAGGGAGGGGTCAAGGCCGATCCAGATAAAATCGAAGCCATTTCAAAAATCCCACGGCCCAAAGACGTATCGGAGCTGCGTTCTTTTTTAGGTCTGATAAATTGTTACGCGAAATTTGTGAGGGGTCTGAGTACTATTCTAGCTCCGCTTTATGATTTACTAAAGAAAAGTGTAATTTGGAGGTGGGACCCAAGTTGTGAGGTGGCTTTTAGAAAGGTAAAATCAGTTCTAACGAGTACGGAAGTGTTAACGCACTACGATCACAACAAGCCTCTGATACTGACATGTGACGCGAGCGCGCGTGGCATTGGCGGGGTGCTCACACAAACTTGCGCGGGAGGCCGGGAGCGGCCTGTAGTGTATGTATCGCGCGCTCTTACTGAGGCGGAGAGGCATTATTCTCAGATAGATCGTGAGGCACTGGCTATTGTTTTCTGTTTACGGAAACTGCATCAGTATCTGTACGGCAGACGATTTACACTGCGTACGGATCACAAACCTCTGGTGAGCATTTTCGGTCCAAAACTCGGCATACCAGCTATGGCAGCAAGCCGCTTGCAGCGCTGGGCTGTAATACTGTCGGCTTATTCATACGACATTGAGTACATAAACACGAAACTGAATGGCGCAGATGCCTTATCACGTCTTCCGGTACCGGGCGCTCCTACGTCGCAGACTAAGTTACCCGAGCAAACGTACTTACATTTTGCACAAGATGATTTATTAATAGATTATCAGGAAGTCAAAAAACGAACTATGACAGATCCCATTTTGGGGCGAGTTTTACTATACATAAGGGATGGTTGGCCGGTGGATAGCGAAATTAAATCTCTGCAACCGTTTTTTAACCGTCGTAATGAATTGTATGAGGAGTTGGGGTGCGTAATGTGGGGTCATCGGGTGGTTATTCCTGAGGCATGTAGGAGCAGGGTTTTGAGGGTGCTCCACGAGCCGCATATGGGCATAGTGAAGACCAAAGCAATAGCTCGGAGCTACGTGTGGTGGCCAGGCGTAGACGAGGCGGTGGAGGCAATGTGTCGCGAGTGTGCAGCGTGCGCGGTGGAGGCGGACGCGCCGCACCGGCACGCGGTCAACGCGTGGCCATGGCCAGGCCGGCCCTGGACACGGATCCATGTCGATTTCCTGGGCCCCATATTCAATAGACTATTTCTGGTGGTCGTGGACGCCAGAACAAAGTGGTTAGAGGTTTTTCAAGTACCTAGTACGGCCGCCAGCTATTGTATTAATCGATTGAGTGAACTTTTTGCCAGATGGGGTATTCCCAAGCAGTTGGTCTCTGATAATGGACCGCCGTTCACTAGTAAAGAGTTTTCGGGGTTCGTGTCAGGGTTGGGGATCAATCATACATTTTCGGCTCCATACCACCCCGCATCGAACGGGGCAGCGGAGAATGCGGTGCGCACGATTAAGAAGGCGATTAAAAAGGGTGTTCGGGAAGGCCAGGATATAAATTAATTCTTAAATACCTTTTTGTTGCATTATCGTAACATGGAGCACGGCACCACAGGCGAGAGTCCCGCGGCCCTCATGCTTGGTAGAAGATTACGTACTAAATTAGATCTCTTGAAACCCGACCGGGAGAATAAAGTCAAGGAGGTACAAGATAGGCAGAAAGATATTTTAAACCCTTCAAATTATATATTTTAAGTTTTTTAGGTTTATTTAGTTTGGTTGTATTATTGCGGTTTAGGAGGGAGAACTGTAGTGTTTCGGTCTTCGTAGAGTTCGTAGTTTATATTATTATTGTTTATGACATTGACAACTTGTCCGAAATAAACGTCTGAGGTGACGGTCGTGTTTTATTTTACACGAACCACAACTTTTGACACATTTGGTATTGCGCTAATCGCGGTACACCCGTTAGTGTCTAAACACATTATGCCGAAAGTACGCGACCGAAGTTCGGCACGATTACGCCAGCAATGCTATTTGAATGAACGACGACACATTATGCCGAAATTACGTTGCGTTATAGCGTACAGCCGAACTTCGGTCGGGCGTAAGTTCAGCGGCAACTTAGTCTGTAGTGCACACATTATACGCGAGTTTACGCGACCGAAGTTCGGTTCGATTGCCGACGAAAATCCGGGGGCGGGGTGCAGCGGGGAGGCAGTAATGCCCGCCCGAGCCCCGCACCCCGCGTGTCTCTTGCTCGCTCGTTCATAGGGATACGCAAAAATTCAAAAGTATCGATACCTACTCGATACTGGTATCGCAGAAGAAAGTATCGATACCGATAAAAGTATCGAACCAAAAGTATCGATACTACTCAGTATCGAGTACTTTTTGATCACCTTAGAAACTGTAAATAATCGCAAAAAAAACAGTAATAAACGAGCACATAAGTACTCAAGTTATTATTATTTATTTAAAAACATACAAAATTATCATTATAAATCTCATTAAATAAAAGTATAATTCTACCTATCAATCAAATCAAATTGACTTTTATGTCGTAGAGCTGATAGCAGGGAAAAATATTAGTGTTGTAATGTAAATACTGATTTAGAGTGCATGTAAGTACCGAGAGGGATACCGTTACACGTCAGAAAGAGAAATGGTGACTTTGCGTAAAACTACACTAGTGAGGTAGAAGACAAAAGTATCGAGTATGTGAAAAAGTATCGATACCTAGTAAAGCATCGGAATCAAAGTATCGAGTACAAAAATACTAGGTATCGAAGAGAAAGTATCGATACTACTCAGGTATCGATACTTTTTGCGGATCCCTACTCGTTCATTTCGCTGCTTCTGTCTGCGCATGACACACGTGCGAACACCACCGCGCATGCGCGATCTTGTTTACTTTACTTTACTTAGTTACCGTTGCATCTCAAAAAATATAAGCTTCGAATTGTACTTGCGATCATTATTGTGTAGTATCCTACACCTACGTCATGTTTGATTCAGAAAAATTAATTATCGCGGTTGAGTCGCGACCGTGTTTATGGAACAATGGAGATGCAAGCTATAGTAATCGATCAATGAGAAAAATTGCTTGGGAACAAATAGGTGAAGAATTCTACGAAGATTGGAGTACTTATAGTGCCAAAAAGAAAAATGAAACAAGTAAGTTTATAGATTTTATTAAATATTTTTATTATTTATCACAAGCAATCAATGTACAATGCGGTCCTGCCAAACTACCCGCCCCTCATTGTTAAAATATTCCGTAAACTTTTGCCTAACATTAGTGGCATTAGTGATATTCTGATGTGACGATTGTGATGATATTGTTTCTAAGTTGTCTACAAATAATTGATCCTTAAAGTTGTATCCATCACGTTTTCTGACGAAGTTGTGAAGTACGCAAACTGCTTTTACAATGTGAGTTGCAAAATCAGGATAAGTCAAAATTGGAGTATGTAGGATTCTCCATTTATTACACAAAACACCAAATGTACATTCTACACACCTTCGTGCCCTGCTGAGACGATAGTTAAACGTGCGTTTTTCTCTGGTTAAATTATTACCTGGAAATGGTCTCATTAAATGTTTGTCAAGAGCAAACGCTTCATCGCCTACTATTACAAATGGAAGCTTTGGTTCATTTGTGTTAGGTAGTTCTCTATTAACTGGTAAATTTAATGTTCCACTTCCCAATCGTATTCCCAAATTTGATCTTTTGAAAATGGCACTGTCTCCCTCCCTGCCGTAAGCACCTACATCAACTACAATGAAATTTAGATTGGCATCAGCAAGTGCCAATAAAACAATTGAAAAATATTTTTTATAATTGAAAAAACGAGAACCTGATAGTGCTGGGCACTCAATCCGCACGTGCTTGCCGTCTAGGGCGCCAATGCAGTTTGGAAAATTGGTTGTAGAAAAAAAAATTTCTGCTATGTCGAGCCACATTTCCTTGGTAGGTTCAGGCATTTCAATTGGTTGTAATATCTTCCAAATTACAACACACGTTTCTTTAATTATATGAGCAATAGTTGATCGGCCTATTAAAAAATCTTCTGATAAACTTTGGAAGGTCATTCCAGTTGACAAGTACCTGTGAACAAAAAATAAAATTATTTTTTTCATTTCAGTTGATGACTTACAAAAAAAATGGAAACATTTGAGAGATTACTACATAAGAGAGAAGAAAAAAGACAGTTTAAAGAGTGGTAGTGCCGCGCCAGCCAAGAAAAGAAACACTTCATATTTTCAGATGTTGTCTTTTTTGGATATTACTATAGAACATCGAAATAATGATAGCAACCTCAGTTTACCCGAAGATGAAAATAGTACCAGTTGTGATACGCTACCACCAACTACTAGTCCACCGCTAGTCACTAGTTCGCCATCTCTACCGTCGAACGCACTGACCAATTCTGAGCGTAGGAATAAGAATTTGACACCATTTCAAAAATCTATATTAAATAGAATGTCTGTCAATGAAGAAAATGATCCCGATAAAAATTTTTTGCTTTCATTATTATCTGACATGAAAACAATGACAGACAGTGAAAAATTCGATTTTAAATTTGAAATTATGACTGCAATAAAAAGAATAAAGTATAGCAAACCTACATCATTGTCATCAACTCCATCTACCAGTGCATATGAATATAATCCTTCAAAAATTAGCTCCAACAACAATTCAGATAATTATGGTTATACGACTCGTACTCATGATTACGTAGACGATAGTATCGACTCACCCGCACATTCGCATTATTCAACTGAAGACCTTGAAGATATATTACAAACTCATAATATTGAAACTCAATCAGGCAACTCTGATGAAAGCGAATCGTAAATTGCTGCATTTAATAAGCACTCATAATGTCTAGGAGTAATATGAATATAATAATATAAGTGTATACCTATAAATAAATGAAGATTTGCAAATATGGATCATTAATTTACTTACCTTATAGTGACCATCAATCGTTCTGCAGGTGAAATGGAATCTCTGAATGTAGTATCTTTTTTCAAAATGTTGTTACTGATGAGAAATAACAGTTCATCAAAAGATTGTATCGTCATGCGAAAATAATTGAAAAACCTATCGGGAAAGGCTCTGTACTTTGCATAACGTTGAAACTGGCCATCTTGTAGTCTCGTAGAATTCAATGGGTGCACCCAATATTCTTTCCTGTATTTGTCTTCTTCTAAAGCCTCAGCAATTGCTATTACTGTAAAATAGTCCATTTTTCGTTTTTCGCACATCAAAAGTAATAACGGAACCAACGCAAGATCACTTTGTTTCCCCGTCTGTCTGTCCGTGTAGAAATACGGCACAACGCCACGACAGCGCTAGAGACACTGAACAAAGTTACGCAAGTTTACGCAACTGAATTTCTGCCGCGTAAGTTCGGCGCTTATGGTGTGTCACATTACCCGAATACGTCGGAACATGGTCGGAACGTAAACTCAGCCGCGGATCTTCGGTCGCGTACTTTCGGTATAGTGTGTTTAGACACTTAGAGCCGTTTTGACAGATCGCTCAGACGTTATTGGCTCTCAGTTACATAGAGTTTAGCGCGATGCGGAATTCAGCACAGTTGAATAGTAATTGGATTGCAATGTGATTAGAACTGAAATTGGATAAGAATAGAACTTCGATGTTTTAACTTAGCGCAATCGGGCACCTGATTCGCTTCGCGCATTCCTGCGATATAACAACACACTTGGTGACCACTTATTCCGCTGAGACAGCGTAGAGGAAAGACGCCGTAGTTAGAACTATTCGAGCAGTTTTCATTAATCAATTGATAATGAACTCGATGGTCATTGAAATGAGAGTTGAAAAAAGCATGCAACAGGTGTCCCTGTCCGTGACATTTTCGCATTATTTCTTGCACGGTATTTCAATAGTCATTAAGGTGGTTTCAGTCCTTACAAAAGTTTGACGCACAATACGTGTAGACGGAATTAATAAAAGTCATATTTTAGATATGAAAAAATAGTTTAAAAAATCTAGTTGCCGCAATTCATAATATAATTACGAAGATATAAGGCTGCCCGCCCACGTCAGACTTTTTGTATGACCGATAAACGGTTCGTTTTATTTCGTTCGTTAAATCGATTTATTTCTGACCGACTTTTTGTAGGACGTGAGCGTTGCACTATTGCGAGCAGTACGTTCTATTTTTCTCCTTCAAAAAGTCGGTCACCGATTGTCTGACGTGGGCGGGCAGCCTTAAGCTTTTAAAATTTTGTATGAAAAATTTCAAAATTTCATATCTTCGTACTTATACTATAAATTGCAAATGTTATTTATGACGCGGCAACTAGATTTTCTAAACTATTTTTCGATATATACAATATTACTTTTATTCATTCCATCTACGCGTATTGTGCGTCAAACTTTTATATGGACGGAAACCACCTTAAGTTAATTTCTCCGTTAGTTGTGCGCAGGCGCTTACACGCTATATTTTCAACTCCATTTCGAACCCAGGCCGGTCACAGCAAGGACAACATGGTCAGGTGGGGATTCTCGGATACGCAAAATGTGACTTGCATGTGTGGAGCTCCACAAACGATGGCCCATCTCACATCGTGCCCTAAAACCTGCACGCAGGAGCTCATGACAGTCAGCGACGGTGCAGTATCGGTTGCCCAATTCTGGCAAGGTACTATTCAGTGACTTTGTTCAGAATTTGAAGTCGACACGATAAGCAACTCCATTAAGCTGTTTGTTAACTGTGTCATTGAGTTCATTATCTATTTATCAATCAAAACTGCTCGAGCTTTTTTGCTAGATGTGCGCTGACCCTAAGAAAGAGTAGGTACACTCCACAGATCAATTAGAATATGTCCAAGGAGTACACACGGCGACACATCAAGCTATACAAAACATAAGCTGACCGCGCGTTGGTCGAGTAACGTATAACGACGTGCGGCCAGCTTATGTTATGTTTTGTATAGCTTGACGTGTCGCCGTGCGTACATTACGGACAGTCCCTGCCCCTCGCCAATTTTGTCCTCACCCCCTCGGTGGTACGGCAGGTAGGGGATCATTCAACAATGGGGCGTAAAAACAAAAGATTACGCTGTGATCACATAAAGGGGGGCAAAAAATGATCACGTAATTGGTGAACGATCCCTAGGTAGGCAGCAAGCAGTGGTGTATTTCTCTCTCAAGCATTAAATTAAAGAGACGAATAAAAATCGCAATTTTATTTAAGATTAACTTTTAATCATTTGTCAATTAATACATTTAACTTACAAATACAACTACTAGCAGCGAATCCCAACTAGTTTCTTTTTTTAATTAAAAGTAAAGATAAAGAAAAGATTTAATTAATACTTTTAAGAAAAAAATATATTGACAAAAATATGGGACTGCTGTAAAAAAATTAAAACTAAAAGAATATTTTGTGCATGATCAAAGAATTTGATCATGCTTTTTTTAATACTAAGGAATTAAAAACATAAAACCATTAAGTCTAAGTTATAATTATTATAAGATGAAATTTATAACTGCAGTACAGATTTTTTTCTCGAAATAAAAGTCAAAATTCAGTACTAAGACAGTCAAAAAAAAGAAAAGTTATTTTTTGAAAGAAAAATATTTCTGCTCATCGCTTGCGTTATGGTGGAAATGAAAAACAATTCAAAAACAGTGTTATAAAGGTGGAGCTCGAAATATTTTTTTACAAATAGTTTTTTTTATTTTTAACATTTTTTTATATTTTTTTTAGTTTTTTTTTTGTTTTGCTCTAACCCGGAGGGGGGGTGAATAATGATTTTTTTTAATACACGACGACATGCATACGTTATTTATTATAGTATAATAATAATAGTTTAAAGAAATTACACAAAATTTCTACTATGCCAGTTTTGATACAAACAAATATTCTTTTTTAATACAAAATCGTTACAATAGCGTTATTTTCAAAGCTGAAATCGTAGAAATGAAATGCTTAGAACGTTTTGATGTCTTGAAGATTTTTTTAAACGACCCATTCAAAAAATGCCTACGAAATTTTTAATACTGGCTTTAATATTTAATATACTGTTCAATCAAAATGGCCGCCGTACAAAAAGCTAAAAGACATCCTAAATATTATAATTACTAAATATCTACTCTACCGAAACTTGTTGGCGCCTTCAAACCTATCTAAGCAAGCCGAAATGGGTGATATTTATTAGAAAAAATGTGCTGGTTTCCAATACTGATTCATTACTATCATTTTGACAGCTACATTAAGTTTAATGAGAGCTTAACTTTGTAATATTACATTCAATTTGTTATATTACAATCTATTTATCATTACATCATATTTTTCTTGACAATTTTACACCAAAAATACAATGTAACCTCACAAATTGTAACATAAATTATATTACAAACTATTTTCGCGTCAATATTACACCAAAAACACAATGTAACTTTACGAATTGTAATATAAATATTAATGTAACATTACACAGTATTTCAGCGGGTAATTTACTGCATATTGTAGTGCAAGAAGATGTAGTCCGGGTTGGTTAGTTCCTCCGGCATGAGAGGCGAATTTGGAGGGAGCAGTTGGAATCCCAAGAACATGAAGGTGCGGAGGAGGGTTGCACGATCTGGGCGGGTCTTCAGCACGCAAATGATGCAGCTGAAATAATATTAAATATATCTTAATATAATCAATGAATCAAACAGCGCGCCAAGGGTGATTTATCAAAAATGTACGGTGGCCATGGCTTTCGCTTTGCACGACTTATCATAGGACATATTTCACCAATTAATTTCTCAAAGTTTCAGGCTATTTACAGGCACAGAAATTATCTAAATTGTAGTGCCACTTTATAATATGACGTCAGTCAAACAACATTTTTACAAATGATGCTTACTTAGATAAAAATCATTTTTATATCGTCTTTTTTTTTTAATAATTATTCTTGGTGATGTACATATTTTTCCTAACCAAAAAATAAGTTGTAACCTACTTGTTGTTACACCCGAGCCCATGGATTAAGAATGATAAAGGATACCAATTCTTTTTACAAGCATGGAAACACGAGAATTGGCCATGGCGGTGTTGCAATTTTCAAATTTCAAGTTGCAATGTTCAACCTTCTTTCGTACGTCGATGTCTCAAGCTTTAGGTTTGTCCCTTTCTGTCAGAACAAAAATTTAATAAATACTCTTTATTTTTCGTCGTTGGATTAGAAAGGGACAAACCAACAACGATTATGAAAACGTACGAGAGAAGCTTGAACATTACCGACCTCCAAGAAGTATTTTCATGTTTCACCGCTTGTAAGGCAGTGTGCACTCCAGGTATAGACAATACTTATTTCCAGCTTCCTGCCAAAGTGTTTCCTCTGAGAAGTCGAGGAGCATAAAAAGTAGACTGTAACCAAAAAATAAGTTGTAACCTACTTGTTACACCCGAGCCTTTCCTCTGCGAAGTCCAGGAGAAGCATGAAGCTCTCCTTGCTGCCGGATTGGAGTACTCCTGGCATGCGAAGGTAGATGGTACCTCCTTGGACCACCTGGAAGAAGAAAATAAATTTTTTTTTGAAAACTTTGTTTATAAACAAAGTTTGTTTAGTTTAAATTATGTTCTGCTCTGTTTTATTCTTGGTTATTTTTGTTTTTATTGTTATTATTGAGTATTATTTTTATTTTATTGTAATTTCTTTTTATTTTTGTGTCCTGTGTCCTCTATATATGGCGTAGAAAAAGAAACTGTGTGTATAATACTGTAACTGTCCCCTTTAAATGATTATTTTGTCTAGTTGTAGTGAATGTTGTGCCCACCTGTAACTGGGTTATGTATCAGAATTATACCTAACTAAAGATGTAAATGTGAGTGTTATAATATGTAATCTGTTGGTGAGCCTAAATAAATATATAAAAGATTCTAAACTTTAGAAGATACATGATTAAGCAGCCACTACAGACTCGCGAGAGCTTCTCGTCGAGAATTCTCGGCAAGAACTTACAAAGGAAAACTAATACGGTTTACAACGGCGCCACAAGAACAAGGAAGGGCGCATCCATACTCTCGTTCTCTTCCATTCTCTTATGTTCTCGGCTAGAATTCAGTCCCTCCTTTTGATGGCAGTAATCGAAATTATAAAGATCGTTATTTTATTTGATAATTATCGCATAATGAAATTATCCAAGCGAATTCTTAGTAAGGTGAAGCGAGGCAAGTGTGATGCGGGTGTAAGTGTGACTCTTAGTAAAAGTTGTCCAGTTTGATGGGTAGACTCTTATTTTAAAAGGATGCTAATGATATCAATTTCACCCTGTATAAGGTCTAACAAAACTAGCTGAAATTATTTTAAAGGAATGATCAGACCATCAAACTGAACGACTTTCTCTATGGGACTAATATCGAAATCGCGAAAAAAAAATCTGCTGTCCCCTACATTTAAGTCGTTATGTTTGCAGTTTTGTATGGGACGGCTGTTTTTTTTCGCGATTTAGATATTGGTCCCATAGAGAAAGTTGTTCAGTTTGATGGCCTGATCATTCCCTTAAAATAGTTTTAGCTAGTTTTGTTAGACCTTATATTCTACGGAGGATTTAGGTACACCAAGAAAGGATTTTTCGATATTCCATGGGAGGAAACTGATCCCATGGCCAAAAATACTGATTTTAGTGACTAAAACCCTCTAAAATACTGACCAAATCTCTATCTAATCTCATCAAATTTTACTCGTAACTACAAAATAGGAGAATGTTTTGCTTCCGCGGCTTTAAAATTTTGGTTATGATTTGATGAA
Organism: Agonopterix arenella; assembly: GCA_927399405.1. Lineage (NCBI taxonomy): Eukaryota > Metazoa > Arthropoda > Insecta > Lepidoptera > Depressariidae > Agonopterix > Agonopterix arenella. Next base: position 2,959,408 of record OV656716.1, on the reverse strand, counting down.
TTAATCACCGAAACAATAAAAAGAACTGTGATCTAAACCATTACAAAACTGTAACAGGAAGTTTGTCTGTACATTGAAGAGATTATAAAAAAAAAATTACGATATGGTTTTTAGGTATTCCTGATTCCATATCAGCTATTTTTGGATTTTTGTCTGTCTGTTTGTTTGTTTGTGTGTTTGTTTGTTTGAACGAGCATCACGCAAAAACTACTGAACCGATTTTGATGAAAGTTTCTTTGTTTGATACCTTATTATCTAACTTAAATTCTGGTATATAATTTGTGAGGACGAAGTCGCGGGTTAACGCTCGTATTATATAAATTCTTAATTAAAGGTAAGTTTACTTAACAAAAAGATATGCTAAGAGACTTTCCCACTCCAAAACTGAATTTTTTTCACCCAATCTACTGGAACCAGACCACTTTTGTGGGAACGTAACTCCTGATCCTCAAAATACTGACATGCTGACCTAAGCCAAAAAAACTGACTCTAACTGACTTTGATGACCATTTTCCATCCCTGATATTCTAATTCCACGCGAACGAAGTCACGGGCATAAGCTAGTATCATCATAATATGGAACTAATCGGCATAATGATATATCTCATTTATAACTGTATGCGAGTTTATTGACCGGCCGACCTCATTCACGCCGCTTTAGATAACAGAGAGCTATGAAGTTGTTCTGATCTAATTATATCGGTTATAAAAACTATACCGATCTCCCCAAAGGGATTACAGCCGTGAATTTAAACAGGCTACCTATATTTTTAGTTAAGAAATCTGCAGTTTTTTAGTAGTTCCATACAAAACTGCAATCCTACTCGGACTCACAATGTATGAGACAGAATTTTTTTCGCTATTTCGACATTGGTCCCATTTTAGCCCAGTCATTTTACGGAGTTTTATTAGGCGGGGTTGGGAGTAATTATTAATTGGGACTTTTAAACTGTAACCGGCACCATTTAGTGACAAAAAGACTATCTTAAAACTTTAAAAAATATTTCGCTACGCAACATAGAAATCAAAATTGTGTGTTTCTGGGACACACAATTTTGATTTCTATGTTGCGTAGCGAAATATTGTTTTGGCTTTTAAATTAATAATATTAACACCAATACAGTCCTTTGACTCAGATTTAACAATATATAAGGTCTCACAAAATTAGGTGAAACTATTTTAAGGGGATGATCAGACCATCAAACTGAACAACTTTCTGTATGGGACTAATATCGAAATCGCGAAAAAAAGTCAGCTGTTCCATACAAACTTACTCGACCTAAATGTATGAGACAGCAGATTTTTTTTTTGCGATTTCGCTATTGGTCCCATAGAGAAAGTTGTTCAGTTTGATGGTCTGATCATCCCCTTAAAAATAGTTTCAGCTAATTTTGTTAGACCTTATAGATTATTTCTGAGCAAAAAAATAGGTAAAGAAGTTTAAAAAAATGAGGTATTTATTAGAAATTACGAATGTAACGAAGCAGACAAAAAATATTTACACCAAGTTTGAAGTATGTATAATGGTAAAGCCTTAAATATGTGCAAAGAAAAATATACCATCAGGTTTTTTAGGTCGAGATAAAAGCTAAATTTTAAAATTGGATCTGTTGCTGACGTGATTTTTTATTTTATTTTGGTACTGTTCTAGGCTCAAATTGGCTATTCAATAGTATACCGAAAAAAAATTACAATTATTAATTAGTACCGGCTCAAACCGTAAAATGACTGGGCTAATTTGTTTAGTTTGGTGGTCTGATTATCCCCTTTTAAAAAACCGTTAGTATCAAATTAAAGATTGAAAAAAAAAACAAACAAACAAACACCAAACAACAAATTGACAATTGACAAATTTTTCAATCTTTAATTTGATTCGAAATAGCACAACATGGCTGTAACATGTTTAAAAATCAATAATATTTGAAACTTTTAGCATATTAGGAAGGACACTATACAGGGTGTAAGGAAAAGTATCATTAACCTTTAAACCACATACCCATCAAACTACAACTTTGACCATGGGAGCAAACCTGTTAGAGCAAAACAAAAATCAGCTGCTCCATATACTCAACTGCAATACCTCTACACGACTCAAATGTATGAGACAGCTGATTTTTTTTATGTTCTAACCTTTGACTATTTATTATAAGGACTAGCCTTGCGGTAGCATTTCCCCTCTGCCACGGAATAAGATTAATTGATCATGTGCATTTACATTCAATTTTATACCTTATCACTAAACGAGACAGCCTATAATTGCGAAACAATAATTTCGAACTTAGAACGTTTGGGGTTCACACGAGACTTCTTTTCATGATTTTTAACGTTCAAAATTAGAATCTAAAGTTATCTATACTATTATAAAACTGTAACAGAAGTGTGTCTGTACATTGAAGATATTAAAAAAAAAACATACGATATGGTTTTTAGGTGTCCCTGATTTCATATCACCAATTTTTGGATTTTTTGTCTGTCTGTTTGTATGTTTGAATGAGCATCACGCAAAAACTACTGAACCGATATTGATGAAACTTTTTTGTTTGATAGCTTATGATCTGACTTAAAATCTGGTAACTGTAAACTGGTAACTGGCGGGTTAACGCTCGTGGGGATAAAATCCAAAGTTGCGGACTTCGTGTTACCTCGCCCTCCGCAAAAAGTGGCAGACTTGTTTGTTAGTAGAATCACACGCGTAACTAGTCCCTATATAAGTAGTCAAAGGTTTATACCTATTGTAACAGGAGAAGAAACTGTCTCCCAATACACGGTTTTCCTACTTTGAGAGTCAGGGACTCAATCATTTGTATACCACTAAATTGTGATCAAATAAAGAATTTTATCTATACTATTATAAAACTGTAACAGGAAGTTTGTCTGTACATTGAAGATATTAACAAAAAAAAAGTTACGATATGGTTTTTAGGTGTCCCTGATTCCATTTCACCAATTTTTGGATTTTTTGTCTGTTTGTTTGTGTGTTTGTTTGTTTGTTTGAACGAGTATCACGCAAAAACTACTGAACCGATTTTGATGAAACTTTTTTTGTTTGATAGCTTATGATCTGACTTAAAATCTGGTATATAATTTGTGCGGACGAAGTCGCGGGTTAACGCTCGTATTTTATATTTATGTTATTCAAGTGTTTTGACCAGTCGACCCCATTAATACCGCGTTAGATAACTGCCTACCCTATTTGTATAGAGTTATGAGCAAAGTTATTCATATCTAATTATTTCGTTCAGCCAGCCCAGTAAGTTTTAATTGTGTTTTGATGACTTTATAAATGGGACCACGGATGAAAAGTGTTTTAACTTTTGGGTTTTAGCCATCCAGGGACAAAATGGTTGCTCCATTCTTAGGTCCTGTTTATACATTAGACGTGTGGCGGTGGCGGATTGTCAAAGTAACAGCAATATAAACCTTATAGTACGTAGTATAGCGCCGTTTTTGTCGTAAAGGAAAATCGCGCCAGCGCCACGTCACTTATATACAACGTGTTAATGAATAAGCGCAGAACCTCATACACCCCAACTGATTTATAACAAAATAATTAGATTGAAACCATAATTTCATTATTTTGATAGTTAAATTTTTCTAACAAATTGTTTAATATTTTGAAAAAAATTATCTATGTTGAAACCATGATAATTCGATTCTGCTCTCGATTCTAAACAAACTACTTTCTAGTTTTGCGTTAATTCATTAACACGTATAAACCGCGCCTAAGTGGGCTCCTAATTTTAAATGCGCAGGAAAGTTTTAATCGATGTTTATAAAGAAAGAGCTTTTGCACGCGACTTCGTCTGCACACCAGTTTCCCGTCATCTTAGCGAGATGAAGTATATACCGGTTTTTAAGTCAAATTATAAGCTTTTAAACAAAAAGAAATTTCGCCAAAATCGGTTCAGGCGTGATGCTCGAAAAAACAAACAAAAAATCGCGAAACCGGGAACACCTTAAACCATATACAGGGTGAAATTGATATCATTAGCATCCTTTTAAACTAAGAGTCTACCCATCAAACTGAACAACTTTTACTATGGGAGCAAACCGATCGGAGCAAATAAAAAATCTGCTGTTCCATACTAAACTGCAATCTCGAAGCGCGAGTCAAATGTATGCGACAGCAGATTTTTATTTGCTCCGATCGGTTTGCTCCCCTAGTAAAAGTTGTTCAGTTCGATGGGTGTAGACTCTTAGTTTAAAAGGATGCTAATAATATCAATTTCACCCTGTAGTAATATAATTATATATTTTCGTAAATATCTTCAATGTACAGTTAGACCATAATAACTATGGATGAATTAGGTACGCGTTTAATTCTACTATTGTAAAACCTTTTTCTGACACTTATTGCGGGGACCATGAAATCCGCAACTTTGGATTTTACTTTAAATTCTAATTTTGATTATTAATAATAGTCTCGTGAGAACCCCAAACGAGGCTGGTTTGAAGTTATTATTCCGCAATTATAGGCAGTCTTGTTTAGTGATAAGCTGATAAGGTATCAAAATTGTATACTAAACGCACATCTTGTAACTTACGGTTAAAGAACATGTTTTATTTCTCAAAAGAGTAATATACATTCACTTACATGAGAAGAATAACAAAGACTAGTAATATAAATTTTGAGTACAGGTACTCAGCTTACAAAGTAGATAAGTAACATAACACGATAGCATCTTAATAAATAATAATAATCATAGGTTAGTAAAAAAAAAAATTATACATATATATATATATATATAAGGTCTAACAAAACTAGCTGAAACTATTTTAAGGGGATGATCAGACCATCAAACCAAACAACTTTCTCTATGGGACCAATATCGAAATCACGAAAAAAAATCTGCTATCCCATACATTTAGGTCGAGTAGGTTTGTATGGAACAGCCGATTTTTTTTTCGCGATTTTAATATTGGTGTCATAGAGAAAGTTGTTCAGTTTGATGGTCTGATCATCCCCTTAAAATAGTTTCACCTAATTTTGTTAGACCTTATATATATATATATATATATATATAATTGTAATTTCTTCAGTTTTCTTACAAGAATAAATAAAAGCAGTTAAAATGAACAACTTACTGCTTCCCAGCGTGTGACGGTGTTCTCAGTTAAGAAGATCTTGAACTCGACCTTAACTGGCTGGCGGTCCTTGCGCTCCAAGATCTTGCTGATCACCTGCAATTGGACCGTAAATGTATGACGTTAGGGTTCACATTAGTACTTCAAGATGCTTGTAATGAGGCCTTTGCACCATATGAATAGATACGTCTAGTAGTCAAGTTTGTAGAAGCGCGCGCAACAGCGCTAGACTCGCGAGAAAGAAAAAAGTTGTATAATCCATTGCTTTATGGATCAAAATAGCGAATACAGGGTGTAAGGAAAAGTATCATTAACCCTAAACCACATACTCTACCCATCAAACTGAACAGCTTTTACTATGGGAGCAAACCAGTCAGAGCAAAAAAAATCAGCTGTCTCACAGGTACGCACGGCGACACATCAAACTATACAAAACCAAAAAAGGCTGGCCGCGCGTAGGTCGAGTAACGTATAACGTCCCGTGGCCAGCTTATGTTAGTTTTGTATAGCTTAATGTGTCGCCGTGTGTACATTTGAGTCGAGTAGGCGCTGCAGTTTAGTATGGAACAGCTGACATTTTTTCCCGCTGACAGGTTTGCTCCCATCGTAAAAGTTGTTGAGTTTGATGGGTAGAGTATGTGGTTTAAAGGTTAATGATACTTTTCCTTACACCCTGTACATACAGTTCCAGCGGCGGGCTGCGACACGGTGTCCCGCTTGTATGAAACTTTTCGTCCGGCCTCACAGAGATACAAGTACTAAGAATAGGATTCGGCTGTCAGGTAAAATCGGTTATTTCGAATCAAATTAAAGATTGAAAAATTTGTCTCGGGCGGGACTTGACCCCCGCACTTTTCCAAACCGGGGAACTGCGTTATCCAATTTCGTCACCGAGCCCACTACCCAGAGAACGAAATTTTCAATCTGTTGCGTCTTAAGGGGACGTCTAGATCGTATGAATTCCAGTTGTAATGCTGGACTTGCGTCTTGGTTAGTTTGTAATAACTTTGTGGGCTCGGTGGCGAAATTGGATAACGCAGTTCCCCGGTTTGGAAGAGTGCGGGGGTCAAGTCCCGCCCGAGACAAATTTTTCAATCTTTAATTTGATTCGAAATAGCATAACATGGCTGTAACATGTTTAAAAATCAATAATGTTTGAAAATCGGTTATGTTCGTATAGTAGATAAGATTATGCACAGGAAAAAAAGTACCTTGTCCCATGAAGTAAGTTTGTATGCCTTACAAAATACTAAAAATGTTCCATAAACCTAGATGTCTGCTATTTTAATAAAATGTAGACTAAATTCATTCGAATAAATCATACATTAAGCCTATTTAAAACATTTAAAAAATATATGTCTTCGACTTCGTCCCGGACAGTTTCTTTTTAAAACGCCCAAATATGAATTTTATCCATCAGCCGAATCCTATTCTAAGGGCTCACGGACTTGTATCTATTTATGTGTTTGCACCTTTCAATGATCATCATGATCTCAGCCGTTGGACGTCCACTGCTGAACATAGGCCTCCCCCAAGGATCGCCACAACGACCGGTCCTGCGCTACCCTCATCCAAAGGGTTCCCACCGCCTTTACCGGGTCGTCGGTTAACCTTTTAGACTTTTTATGAGGCCTTGAGTGAGCGACCACGTCTCAGTTTTCCGAGGTAGCATGGAAAAATCTAAATTATTCAGTTATGTTTACGTATTTCGAAGAATAAATACTGGTATAAGAAAGAGTATGGTACTGTATACAGTACGGATACTCCTTGCCCCCCCACTAAGTTTTACGTCACCCCTCGTGGAAGACGTAGGCAATAGTGTAGTCCTCTCAATCAGTATCGCACGTGCCTACCTCTTGTCTTGCGAGCCCATTATGAAGTGACAATGAAGTGTCAAGGGTGGTTAAAGTGTATACGTACCTCATCTCGCTGTTGCTGCTGCAGTGCAGGGTGCAGAGAGTCCGATATAAGACTCTCCGCGCTCCCCGCCAGCGAGCTCGCGCTTGCCCATAGTAAGGCGCTCAACAAGTCGCCTGCACAACAAAATATATACTTTATACAACTTTATAGAAATAACGCTTCATTATTATCGTCTCAGTCGATAGACGTCCACTGCTGGACATAGGCCTCCCCAAGAATCGCTACAACTCGCGGTCCGGCGCAGCCCTCATCCAACGGGTTCCCGGAGCCTTCACCAGGTCGTCAGTCCCACCTTGTGACCCAGTCCACTGCCAAGAATAGCTACAACGATCGGTTTTACGCTGCTTTCATCCAACAGGTTCCCGCCGCCTTCACCAGGTTTTCGGTCCAACTTGCGGAAAGGCTACCTAGTCCACTGCTGGACAATGGCCTGCCCCAAGGATCGTCACAACGACCGGTCCTGCGCTGCCCTCATCCAACGGGTTCCCGCAGCCTTCACCAGGTCGTCAGTCCACTTTGTGGGAGGCTCACTGCCTACACACGCTGCTCTTTCCGTTCGCCACTCGAGAACTCTTCGACCCCATCGGCCATCTGTTCTGCGAGCAATGTGCCCATTGCCACTTTAGTTTATAAATTTTTTAGAACTCTGTCCGCTACCCTGGTTCGGCGGACTGGTGGACCATAGACCCTTCTTAGCACTTTCACTGCTGATGACGACCTAAGTCGTAGTTCAGCGACAAATGGGCCGCAGTGCTGAAGAACCCGCGTAACGAGTCGGTTCAATTGCATTTCGTCTGTGCTCATAACCTACCACGCGAGTCACCGAAAACCTTACGCCTGCGCGGGTGACCCACGACGCGAGCCACATTTATCATTTAAACATTACGACTGTGCCGCACGACCTACGACCCCTCGTAGGTCGTGCGCAGTCGTAACATTGAACTTGACCCCCCGGTCAAGTTCATTGCATTTCGCCGGTGCTCATGACCTACAAAATGAGTCACCGTTACGCCTATGCGGGTGACCCACAGGGTGAGCCATTTTTTCACCGTTACGACTGCGCACGACTTACGAGGGGGGTCAATTTTAGCACTGCGCGAGGATCATGTTTTTGAGCTTAGCAGCGAAAGTGTAAAGGGTAGGCCTGTAGCCCTTGCATGCCACGCCGGAGAAAACGATAAAAATCGAGATGTGCCTCCAACCTTATTATTGTACGTATGCCAGAGAGAGCGCGCATGACGTTTTTCTAGCTTAAACGCTTTGTCGTGGGTGGCATGCTAGCCGTGCTGTGCCTTGCATTGGGACACGTATATTTTGACGATTATTCTTTATAGGGGAGGTTCTGGTGACATACTGCACAATAGTCTCTTAGACGCCATCTTAGATGTATAGAAAAAACTGAATACCAATAATAATCATGATGATGGTGGATTCCTTGTATTCCTACACTAGTTGATTTCGACTATGGTGACAGCTATTCTTCATAGAAAAGCCGTTTATAAGAAGGACCCCGAGTCATGGATAAAACTAACCATCCATGACCCAAATATAAGTGACAGCCTAGCAAATAGTGAAACGGTAAACTCAGACCATCAAACTGAACAACTTCCACTATGGAGCCTACCTCAGGAGATGCGAAAAAAAATCAGCTTTCCCATACATTTAAAGTAGTTTTGTATGGAACAGCTGATTGTTTTTCGTGTTGCCTGAGGTAGGCTCCATACTGAAAGTTGTTCAGTTTGATGGTCTGAGTTCACAGTTTCAGTATTTGCTAGGCTGTCACTTACACCCTGTATTTGTCCCTTGCGGGATTGGAACCCGCGATCCTCACAAACTGAGGTATAGGGCCGTCGCCTGAAGGGTAATGAATAATGATGCGTGGGGGATACATACGGTTGTTGTCGTCGTGAGTGGGGGTGGATGGTGTTGATGCGGGGCTCGAAGCCCCGCTATTCACCCCTCCGGGCGGTGCTGAGCCGTGAGCAGGGACATCAGGACCACCTGCGAGCAGAACTGCTTTAGAGACTACCAGTATCAGTAGGTTTGGAAACCAATGGATGATGAAAATTCTGAAAATTGGCAGTGGCGGTCGGCAATGTTCGACCATCGTTCGTATACGTTTCCATCGATGTTTCCAACGTGTTTACTTTGTCCCTTTCTATAAATTTTTGTCGTTGGATTAAGTCTAAAATAAATTATCAATAATAAATATAATATAATAATTAAGTAGGACCCGAATAATATTAACTTTTGGTACTCTATCTACTTAAATTCCTCACACAATTTTAAACAATTTGCAGTGGAGGGGAGCAGTCGCTTCCCAGCGCTCGTACAGGACGCACGTGTCTCGCGTCTCGCTAGCTATTGGCGACGTATAAAAACACTCACCACAGAGGCCCGGCGCCCAGGCACAGCGAAAAACACTCGGCGTCCGAAGCCGAAACGGCCGAACGCTTGCTGCCGGCCGCACTCAACGACGCGCCATCGCCGCTGTGGACAATAACATATTGTTAGTTAGTAAAATAATTCAATGTTCAATTCAATTCATTTATTGTGTACCAGATCAAAGATCCATAGTAGGTGTTAGTAACAATGACTTAAAATTATGTCAGTGACAAAAATTTACATTTATTTATTCAAATAACATTTGCAATTTATAATATAATTACGAAGATATAAAGCTTTTAAAATGTTGTATGAAAAATGTCAAAGCTTTATATCTTCGTAATTATTATATAAATTGCAAATGTTATTTGTGACGCGGCAAAGTTACTTATATTAATACCGTCTACGCGTATTGTGCGTCAAAGTTTTGTATAAAATTGACTCTTCTGCAACCACCTTAAGGTGGAGGCCTTTCTTTGTACTGTGCCAGTGGTTAACTTTCTGTCGGATAATTTTCGGACAGCCTTAAGAGGCTATGTGAAAAAATAGGATTCTTCAAAGCGTCATATATCACGAAGTACTAACAGTAGGATTATGATTAGCGGATATGTGTAAATTGAACATATAATTGAAGTTTTGATTAGAGCCAAAACACGATTAAGACACATTTTCTGGATAGAAAAACAAGCCAAAGTAGCCTCCGTCTTTATCGATAAACGCTTGGAACTGCTAAACGGTGAATAATAGAAAAACGAGACTTGATTTAAAAAAATAGATTGATATTTTACAAATTTTGATTAGAGCAGAATTGAACTTACATAAATAGTACAATCACAATTAAATAAAGTTTGTTTTACGCTTGCGTCGTTTCTCTTTCTCTCGCATCAGGCAGTAATATAAGCTATCACAAGCCCATTTCGCTTCAATTATTATTCGACATAAGCCCTTAATAGGCATCTGACCTGACTCAGTAATCTGGGATTAACTATTTAACGTAATGAAATACAACTACATGTAAAACAATCACCTATCCAAAGCCTGACCGGACCTGAAATTGTTTAGCTTCGGTATCGTTTCCAATACAAACGTGAGCATCATTAAAACAATCTATTAAAAATGCAGCTCGGTAACAGAAAGAACGTGTATAGCAGCACGTGTAATACAAGGTCACATATTCACCCTCTGTTTTATTATAGTTTCTATGGATCTGACCTTGAGATTTATAATGCTGGGGCAATGAATGCTATGGGCTCGATTGTGATCTAGGTTTCAGAAATATTTAAACACATATTCGTTCCAAATCAAATTAAAGATTCAAAAATTTGTCTCGGGCGGGACTTGATCCCGCACTATTCCAAACCGGGGAACCGCGTTATCCAATTTCGCCACCGAGCCCACTACCCAGAGAACGAAATTTTCAATCTATTGCGTCTTAACGTGAGCGCCATCTACTGGTAGTTATTACAAACTAACCAACCCGCAAGTCCAGCATTACAACTGGAATTCATACGATATAGATGACACACCCTGTTCCAATTTAAAAATATTATTGATTTTTAAACATGTTACAGCCATGTTGGGGAGAGAGAAATGTACCTAAAAACTAAATATTATGGTTTTATTATAGTTTCTATGGATTGGGCAATGAATGCTATGGTTGGAGCTCGATTACGATCTAGAGTTTAGAAATATTTAAACACATTCGTTCGTTGGGGAGAGAGAAATGTATAATAACAATATCATAATAATATATAATAAAATGTATAATAATAACTTCTATAAAACAAATTAATGTTCTTATGATGCGAACGAAAAAGTCATCGGCGCAATATTAAGTTTTTAAATTTTTAGTTTTTTTGAAGGCGGTTTTAATTTTTTGTTAAAATTTTGTTTATTTCACAATCTTTAGTGGTGAATTCATTAGTTCAATTTAATAGTAATGCTTTAAATTAACAAACGCACTAGCCGGCACTACGATTTTCAAAGGTTCCCCTCGATTTCTCTGGGATGCCATCATCAGATCCTGGTTTCCTTACCATGGTACCACCCTTGGAATATCTTCTTTCCAACAAAAAAGAATCATCAAAATCGGTTCATAAACGACGAAGTTATCCGCGAACACACAAAAAATATATATGTATATACGGTCGAATTGAGAAACCTCCTCCTTTTTTGAACTCGGTTAAAAAAAATAAGCTGAATGAAATTATTTTGACGAAATCGCGAAAGATAAATCGGCTGGTTCAAACAAAACTGAAAACTGCAAAATCGACCTTGTTGGTCCCATAGAGAAATTTGTTCAGTTTCATGGTCTCATCGTCCTTTTAAAATAGTTTCAGGTAATTTTGTAAGACCTTTTATACGAAATGCGCTCATCGAGAAGTATGTGTGGTGTGACTGTGATGGACAAATTGAAAAACAGTTTTATTAGAGAACGTTGTGGTTTGAAAGAGGATGTAGTGACAAAAATAGAGAAAGGTAGTAATGTAGAGATGGTTTGGTTATGTGGAAAGAATGGATGAGGGCAATCTATAAGGCAAGCGTAAGTGGAAATGTTGGAAGGGGACGGCCTAGAATTACATATATGAACCAAATTGGCGACGTGCTTAAAAAGGGCCAGGTCAGATCTACCCGAAACCGACGAGAATGTGGAGGAAGCTAGAGAGGTATGTCAGGATCGTAGCAGGTGGCGTTCCGTTGTCTCTGCCTACCCTAGTGGGAGACGGGCGTTAGAATATGTATGTTTTATACGCATTTAATTACGATACAAAAAGTACGAGTGTTTTTTTAAATTGGAGATTGGAAATACAGGATGCAAACTTAACAGAAAAGTCTTTGCAGAGCGCCACAGATAAAAAATATTGTTTATTGAGACAATTACGACATGGCATGGCATATGCTCACGACTATAATCCCCGCGGGTAGTCAGAGATATTCCGAAACCTCAGAACATCCACGTTTCACTATTAGTACCGAAACTCTGTCCAGTGTGACGGGGAGTGAGCCCGTCGCCACAATTACGAGTGTATCGAAATTGTTTCAATACAGCCCTAAAAGATAAAATGTGACACCGAATTTGCGAAAAACTTAAAGTAAAATTTGGCAAGCAAGTCGAAAAATCCCCAAACCCCAAGTCAATAAAGGAGTTATACACGAGTTTCCTTTCTCATTTATTATTAGACCAGCTGCTATATTGTTGTATTTTGACCTTCGTGAAAATTCAATGACGAGGGTTGAATATGCCCTTGACGGAATTTGGGGTTTGTTTTCAAGGACAATTTACTGTTACTAACGCCGTCTACAGGGTGAAATTAATATCATTAGCATCCTTTTAAACTAAGAGTCTACGAGTCTACCCATCAAACTGAACAACTATTACTATGGGAGCAAACCGATCGGAGCAAAAAAATAATCAGCTCTTCCATATTAAACTGCAATGCCTACTCGACTCAAATGTATGCAAAAGCTGATTATTTTTTTGCTCCGATCGGTTTGCTCCCATAGTAAAAGTTGTTCAGTTTGATGGGTAGACTCTTAGTTTAAAAGGATGCTAATGATATCAATTTCACCCTGTATACAGGGTTTAACAAAATATAGTTGCAATATTTTAAGACCATCAAACTGAACAACTTTCAAGAAGGAACCAACAAAGCAATTTAAAATAATCTGCTGTTCTAAAGATTGCGAGTCGAGTCAGTTGGTACTATAGGCACAGTTTTGTATGAAACAGCAGATTTTTTGTTTTGATGTTGCCTCCAAACCTGGTGAAAGTTGTTCAGTTTGATAGTCTGAAGCACCCATTGAAATATTACTGCCATCTTTTGTTACATTCTGCAAGTTCAGGGTGTTAGGGTAAACAGTTGAATTAATTTAAGGGGTGATTGAACCCATGATACTGAACAACTTTCCCAAAGAAATCTATAAAAAAAAAATAATTGACTTTCCATACTAAATGCAGTCAGTTTCTTCTTATCGTGTGGGCAGAGCCCTGGTGTCAGAGTTTTTTCAGACCGCCTTACGGCCTCTGACGTGGTTTTTTATGTAACGACTACTACCACTAGAACTAGTAGCCGGGACCAACGGCTTAACATGACATCCGAAGCACGGAATCATCTTTCTTCCAGACAATCAGGTGATCCAGCCTGCAATGTCCTAACCAACTGGGGAAAAGCACAAAGTGACATATCACTAGGTGCTCCCGTGGGAATCGAAACCACGACCTCCGTGTCAAGAGCCCAAAGCTCTTAACGATTAGACCACGGAGGCAGATGCAATCAGCTGATCGAACGTTTGTATGAAAAAACGTAGGATTAGCAAATTCGTAAAAAAATTTCGTCTTTTAGGATAGGATTCTTAGCGAAAGTTGTTCAGTATCATGGGTACAATCACCCCTTAAAATAATGCCATTGTTTACCCTAACAGCCTTTAAATATGGCAAAGTCGAAATTGCTTATAAAAGCGCACTTAAAAACATCGTTGGTTCGCACTTCGCAGCAAACAACCTTTCTGACCACCCCCAAAAGTGTATTTGGCGTGAGAAATGTAAAAAAAAAATAAAGAACAGAAAAAGAAAAAAAAAACAAATTATAAAGAATATTCATGCTATGTTATGAAAAAAACATCGAACGTATTGAGCCAAGTATCTTGTTTTCAAAACAAGAAAAACTTTTTAAAAATATAACATAACATGACAATGAATATTAACAAGTATTGCTATCGAATACTCATTCAAATATGTGTTTTAGCACAACAAAGATAAGGTTTGTTAGTCATAAAACTCTTAACGACTAGGTAAAGTCTAAATGTAATCATAGCATTCTAGATATAAACTGAAAATCAAGCTGATAAATTATTTAAGTCGACATGAAAACACTAGCCTATGCCAATTTTATAAAAAGTGACTTTCAAAGCTGATATTCAAATTCAAATAATTTATTTCAGACAAGATGTCCATATAGTGTTAGTATACATTTATCTTAAAGCTAGTGTTAGTAACAAAAAACAACAACAAAAAACCCAGTGATGCAACAGCGGGGAGTCCCACCGATCTTTGAACACATTCAGGAGACCGTTAGTGCTGGCTCGAAGCCTGCCCAACATGGAGGCGCACCGTTTTCTCAATATAGCATAGAAGACGTCCGTGTGCGCCTCCGCAAACATTCCCGACGCGCTACAATGCCGTGCCAGCCCCATCAGTATCCTGAATGTGTTATTATACTGTACGCGTAGATCGCTGTATGCCCGTTGCGTATACCGGGTCCAAAGGCTGCACGTGTAGAAAGACTGACAAAATGCTTTAAACAGTGTGATTTTTATTGGTTTCGTACGTCGTGCAAACCTTCGTGCCAGCATATTACAACGTACAGTCAGCGACCTACGCTCCCTTTCAATATCGCAATTATCCCTGAGATCATCAGCGACCCAATGGCCAAAGTACTTAAACTTCCCCTAGGATGGGTGACAACCCATCCTAGGGGAGTGCCACTGAGTGAGACTCCAGGTACATTGGAGTAGTTGATAGAATTTGTCTTAAACATCATCAGCTCACTCTTCTTGACATTGTACTTGAGCCCGTGGGCCACCGCATATGACTCACAGATCGCTACAAGCTTCCTAAGTGCTCCGATTGATATCCTACTTCCTTTTATTATTATTCTATTTCTTTCTCCTTCTAATATTCAGTAAAAGCTAGTACCTATAGTATTATATTATCTGTGGTAAAAGTAAAAACACTGACCAAGTGAGAGTCTGACTTGCGTTCAGAGGGTTCCGTACCAAATTATAAAAAGACCTAGCTAGATCTTGCTTGCTTATCCGACAGATAGTTTGACATATTTTGTATGAAAGATATTTCAAAATATCTGTCGGATAAGCTAACAAGAACTTACTAAGAAGTGGTGAAACAGGCCCTTAGAATATAAAAAGAATTATAGAATCTCCTGGATCCTTAGTACGATGCGATCCCGACACACACTTGGCCGGTTTCTATTATTTTGTTGTTTTAATTTTACACCAAGTTTGACGCTTGTGTGATTGCCATTTTTACGAAAAGAAAAAAAAACTTTAAAAGACATGTTTCTTGTATTCGAGGACTCTTAATTTTATACTTTTTTTAAATTATTTGTTAGCAAATACAAAACAGCACATAGCAATTTTGACTTTTACTCGCAAAGACCGTGGCGCCATCTCGCGATTCCCTAGAAAAACGCTCATAGCTAATGCGTTATAAAATTAAAACAAAATTGATTCTCACCAGTACACCTTCAGGACCATTTTTCATAGAAAAATAAAGTTCCAAAAAACGAAAACTAAATAAAATTCGAAGAAGAATATCGACAACAACAAGTATATCACAACCAATGGAATGTTTCACTTTTAAACAAAAAAAATAAATAAATAAAGAAAAAAAAAATCACATTAAATTTTCAACCTATTTTTTTGCGGTAACTTCTTAAAGAATATTTTTATGCTGTAAACTGTATACAGCATATTACGTTCTTATTTTTTTACAAAAGATGTTTTTTTTTTCTTTTCGAAGCGTCCGATTGAAAGTAGATTCTGTTTGCTACTGTATGAAAGAGGAAAAACAACATGATCCAAAATAAGATAAGCTTTGCCAAATCCTAAAATAACGTGTAGAGTTAAAAACATTATTATAGTCAATCCAGTAGGGTAGAACGCGCCGTTTGCGACAGCCTTGAAGAAAGAGCGCTACGTTACAGATAAACAGTTCAATACTTAAGGGGTAATTGTACCCATGATACTGAGCAACTTTCGCTAAGAAACCAAAGGATAATTGCAAAAAAAAATTGACTTTTCTCATACAAACTTTCGACCAGCTGATTACATTTAGTATGGAAAGTAAAAAAAAAATTAAGCTAATTTTCTATACGTTTCTTAGGGAAAGTTGTTCAGTATCATGGGTACAATCACCCCTTAAAGTAATGCAACTGTTTGCCCTAAAGAAAGAGTGTCTAGTACTACATAGCTACGGACAAATAGAAAGTTTTATTTTCTTCTAAATTACTAAGTCAAAGTCAAAATCAAAGATCATTTATTGCATAACTACAGGTTTATAAAAGGTCTTAATTTTATATGTTATATTGTGTCTCCATAGCTTACCAGTTTAGGTGTACAATAATAATTAGGTATAATTATAATAGAATTTAAAAATGTCAAATAGTTACAATAAAAAATGAACAATAGAATGCCAAATCTATACTATTATAAAGCTGTAGCAGAAAGTTTGTCTGTACATTGAAGATATTAACAAAAAAAAAGTTACGATATGGTTTTTAGGTATCCCTGATTCCATTTCACAAATTTTTGGATTTTTTGTCTGTCTGTTTGTTTGTGTGTTTGTTTGTTTGTTTGTTTGTTTGTTTGTTTGTTTGAACGAGTATCACGCAAAAACTACTGAACCGATTTTGATGAAACTTTTTTTGTTTGATAGCTTATGATCTGACTTAAAATCTGGTATATAATTTGTGCGGACGAAGTCGCGGGTTAACGCTCGTAAAAATATAAAATTAGTTAATGTCACGGTAGAAATTAAAGAATTATAGAATGTCCAGATAATCAACTAGATATAATACAGGATCCAAATTCGACGTCAGTTTTACAACTTAAATTACTTTCAATTATTATTTAATTAATAAAGCATTACTCGGTGGTTGCTTAAGGTTTTCATTGGCACGGTTGACCTTGATTGTGATTGATTTAAGGGGTGAGGGTTAACCCTCGTTATTACCAAAGCAGGAACTACGCGGCGGATGGGCAGCAAAGATCGGTGAGATAATAGTGAACTGCGCAGTAGGCGATTTAACCTTATTTTGTGGCTTAGGCTGTCAGTATTTTATTTGTATTATATAATGTTTTATTAGCACACAAGTTTTTTATCTTTCTGTAAAACACACTTTTATAGTTGAAAACTTTGCATTATATATTTTTATTTTGTGAAGTTAATTGTATATCTCTATTATGTTATGATAATGACGCATGACATTACACACCAAATTGAAAACAATTAATATAATATCAATGTAATGAGTTCAACAGTTATATGATCAAACATTTAAAATATCAAACCCATAAGATCAACAAATCAATGGTTCAAAATCTCAACACTTTATAACATCAACAGTTCAAAAGATCAACAACCAAAATGTCAACAATGCAATGTTAAATTTTAATATTAAATTTAATCAGCGGCCGTAGTATGGTAGCGTGATATTCGCGTGATAAGGCTTTTTATCTCGTTCATTCACGCGCAAATAGAAATAAGAGCGAAGGCCCGATAGCGCTATATCACACATGACATTGACATTACACAGTAATTTGAAAACAGTAAATATTAAAATCAAACAGGAAGTTTAAACAAGACCACAACAGTAACGTTTACCCTGCCTCGCCATTGCTTCAAGATGCTCTGCCAAAACTCTTGTAATTATTATACGGAATTACAATTACTTTCTTTTTTATTTACGTCATGAAAATAATAGTCTTGGCCTAATTCCATATTAACATTTTCGAAAAAAAAACGTCGTTTGTTGCCTATTTTATGAAATTATACTGTTATTTTGTTTATCTATCGTACCTAACGATGGTTCGATCTCCGTCCAGGCCGACGCGTACCAATGAGTTTTTCGGAATTTATGTATGATTTGTAACACCACTGGCTTTTTCGGTGAAGGAAAACATCGTGAGGAAACCTTCATGCTTCAATTTCCAGGCATGTATTGTACCTACTGTCCATTACAAGTGGCGACGGGCTCACTCCTTGTCACACTGGTCAGAGTTTCAGTACTACTAGTGAAACGTGGATGTTCTGAGCTTTCAAAATATCTCTGACTACACCCCCTCGGGGAATAAAGTCGTGAGCATATGCTTGTGCTTATCGTACCTAACCTACCTAATCGGTTTTCCCACGCGTGGTGGTCCAACACTAACGGTTTATAAAAACGTATTTTTTAAAAAATCGCTACGCAACATAGAAACCAAAATTATGTGTCCCAGAAGGCTTTTAAATTAATAATATAAATACCAATGCACTCACTTGACTTATATTTAACAATATAAATTATTTTTGAACAATAAAGTAGGCATTGAAGTTTAAAAAATGAGGTATTTATTAGAAAATACAAATGTCTTTTTCAAAACTTTCTATGTAGACAAAAATATTTATAACATGTTTGAAATATGTATAATGGTAAAGCTTTAAATATGTGCAAAAAAAAATCACTCTCAGGTTTTTTAAAACGAGATTATAGCTGATAATTTTAACATTGAAACTTTTGCTGACGAGATTTTTTTTTAATTTTGATACATTTCTAGGCTCAAATTGGCTCTTCAATATTATACCCAAAAAAATATCAATTATTTATTAGTCCCGGCTCAAACCGTAAAATGACTGAGCTATTAGGGAAAGTTGTTCAGTATCATGAATACAATCACCCCTTAAAGTAATGCAATTGTTTAGGTACCCTAAAACCCTGTATCCTATTTCCAAAGGCACGTTCTAAAACTAGTAAAATCAAAAGAATGCCATTTAAAACAATCTATTTTAGACAATACTTTTGCGTCAGTGGAAATTGAAACGTTGCCACAACACGTTAAGGTATTTCATGTTATTATGGCGTTTATATATATAAATAGATGTGTTTGTCCGTCGGGGAGAAATGACGCGTGAGACAGCGAAATATTTCCATTAGTTACTATGTTGAAAAAACCAGCCAAGAGCGGGTACGCCGTTGGTTTAAAAATGAGGATATTTTTAAATCATCAGTGAAGTGAAGGAATGAAAAATCGTTTAATTCATGAAAAAAAAACCGCCCTACGATCTATATCCTCTTAATGCATAGCCATAATATTGGCATAATTCGTAGTGATTAAATCGTAAACAAGATCAGAACAATCAAATTTTTTTTCCAGTCGACTTCAAATAGAATTCAAAAATGGCAACAAAAACATAAATCTTTGAACTAAAAAGCACCCAAATAAACAAACGTCACGTGGGAAAGAATTGGCGCGCGAAATTGTTTACAATTTATTTTTAAATTGGTGACCGAGGAATCTATTTTTCATGAATCTATTTTTTTTTTGGCGCTTCCTAAACAGGATAAATAGTTTTTCATGTGCGATAAAATAAAAAAAATAAAGTATATTTCATTCATTCATTCCAATAGTGTTGACATGACTTATAATGAGAGATCGAATAATCGAATGCTTATTTACCTAAACTTCACGACGAAAGCATATTATTAGGGTATTGCAGATTAGTGCCACATCTAAACGTAAGTGACAGAAAATATTGTTCGCATAAGATAAGACTTATATTGAATTACTAGCGTTAACCCGCGACTTCGTCCGCACAAATTATATACCAGATTTTAAGTCAGATAATAAGCTATCAAACCAAAAGTGTCATCAAAATCGGTTCAGTAGTTTTTGCGTGATGCTCGTTCAAACAAATAAACAAACAGACAGACAAAAAATTCAAAAGTTGGTGATCTGGAATCAGGGACACCTAAAAACAATATCGTAACTTTTTTTGTTGTTAATATCTTCAATGTACAGACACACTTCTGTTACAGTTTTATAATAGTACGAGCGTTAACCCGGGACTTTGTCCGCACAAATTATATACCAGATTTTAAGTCAGATAATAAGCTATCAAACAAAAAAGTTTCATCAAAATCGGTTCAGTAGTTTTTGCGTGATGCTATTTCAAACAAACAGACAGACAAAAAATCCAAAAATTGGTGATATGGAATCAGGGATATCTAAAAATCATATCGTAACTTTTTTTTGTTGTTAATATCTTCAATGTACAGACAAGCTTCCTGCTACAGTTTTATAATAGTTTAGATAGATAAGTAGGTATTAGTAGAACGCTGTTATGGACATTTAATAAAGATAAAAACATCATGTATTACAAGAAAATATGTTATCTCTTTTTTCTGTTATTCTATTCTAAGAATATGTAACGTACAAATAATTAGGTAATTAGTTAATACTGACATTGTTTCTTTCACTATGGAACAAACCATAAAATTAGAAAATAAAACACAATTTGTTTCGTCACAATTTTTTTTGAGAATTTCCTATACGTTTCCTAAGGAAAGTTTTTCAGTATCATGGGTTCAAGCACCCCTTAAAGTAATGGAACTGAAAGAAAAGAAAGAAAATACTTTTATTTGCAAACACCACAAAACACACTGACATAATTATACATAAAAACTAAACTAACACGCAATTTAAAAATTACATAATTAAGAGCAGTGTGTGCCGCAGCAGCAAACAGGGTTACGACTCAGCATTATGCTGGGCTCTACGAGCTCAGCGCTGATTTTCAGTCGCACCCCAGAAGTGCCATTTCTGAAACTCACACCCCCAAAGTTGTGATCGAATGATGCATAAATTATGACATTTTCACTGCTTAGCCCAGTCATTTTACGGTTTGAGCCGGGACTAATTAATAATTGATATTTTTTTTCGGTATAATATTTTTCAATTTGAGCCTAGAAATGTACCAAAATTTTAAAAAAATCTCGTTAGCAACAGTTCCAATTTTAAAATTTAGCTATTATCTCGTTCTAAAAAACCTGATGGTAAATTTTTTTTGCACATTATTTAAGGCTTTACAATTATACATACTTCAAACATGGTGTAAATATTTTTATTTACACATTGTATTTTCTAATAAATACCTCATTTTTCAAATTTCAATACCTATTTTATTGCTAAAAATAATTAACATTGTTAAATCTAAGTCAAATGAATGCATTTGTAGTAATATTATTAATTTAAAAGCCTTCTGGGACACAAAATTTTGATTTCTATGTTGCGTAGCAAATTTTTTTTAATATGTTTTAAGACAGTCTTTTTGTCACTAAATGGTGCCGGTTACAGTTTAAAAGTCTAATTAATAATTACTCCCTACTCCGCCTAACAAAACTCCGTAAAATGACTGGGCTATGCTGCTTTGATCGTGTGACCCCCCCAAAAATAACACTCCATGAGAAAAACGCAATACAAAATTTAAATAAATCAACTGTTTACCCTTACACCCTGTATATGCCACATGGCTAGACAATGTTAGTTGTGTTCAATAAATATAACAAAACAAATACTAGATGGTACAATCTCTAGTTAAATATACCGTTAACAACAGTAAATAGAGTTTATGATACCATTGTCTCCATTATCTTTACTTTTATTATCTTTAGTGAGGATTGTGTCTAATATAATACTATATCATTAGAAAAAGTATATGTATAGAAAGAGCTTCTACCGTATAGAACAAAAGGGGCCAACTTTCTTAGGTTGGTGTGCGTGAGGCGCCATACTAATTATGTCTGTGTGCGTGTATGTGGGTTTAGAGGCCAATACTGATTACAGAGCCACCAACTTATCTGTAGAATGGCCAAAAGCGGAACTACTGATGCCATTTTGAAAACGTCATTTTTTAGCTGTCAGTCGATGTAGTCCAGTGTTGCCAGATCCACACTTAAGAATTATCCCAGATTAACAGCAAAATTATCGTGTTTTTATCGCATCAAAAATTCCAAAAAGTCTCTCTTAGAACCTAAAAGAGCGAAATGATGCGTGAAATTCAATCATTCTTACCTATATAAGGTCTAACAAAATAAGGTGAAACTATTTTAAGGGGATGATCAGACCATCAAACTGAACAACTTTCTCTGTGGGACTAATATTGAAATCGCGAAAAAAAAATCTACTGTCCCATACATTTAGGTCGAGTAGGTTTGTATGGAACAGCTGATTTTTTTTTTCGCGATTTCGATATTGGTCTTATAGAGAAAGTTGTTCAGTTTGATGTTCTGATCATCCCCTTAAAATAGTTTCACCTAATTGTGTTAGACCTTATATTGCATGCCACGTGCATGCCACTATTTAATGTTTTAATGTTACCTATTTATAGGTAGGCAAGTACTAGGTTTTTAGGGAATTTTAGTGAAAACTCTTGATTGAAACGACACAGTGAGGAAATATTTTCTATCTCAATTGTTCTCATTAGAACTTTAATTTTAGTATTAGGTATTTGAAAACTGTTTTACGCGATAATTAACGCCAAAATGATGTATATTATTGGAATTTGACGCATAATATGGTTGAAAATAATTATTTGATACACAGATTTCATTAAATTACAAAATTATCATGGATTATCCTGGAATTTTTGTCAATTATCGTGCGATACCCGACTTTTATTTTCTATCGCATGACCCTCAAAAATATCGTGGATCTAGGATAATTATTGCATGTCTGGCAACACTGATGTAGTCTGTCATTCTTTGATACAGAAAGTGGCGCCATCGCTCATTCTACAGATAAGTTGGTGACACTATACAATTTTTTTCTACGCTTTTGTAGTCTCGACTGTCAATCTTGACATATAACTTATACAAGACTAAGCCATTATACCACATATACGAACGTAATATTACGATTACGACCATAGAATGAAGAAAGAAAAACTGGCTAAGTGCGAGTCGGGACTTCCGTACTACCAGTTATTTTACATGGTTGCATAACCAGTACAAAATGATACTTACTAAGTATATAAGGTCTAACAAAATTAGGTGAAACTATTTTAAGGGGATGATCAGAACATCAAACTGAACAACTTTCTCTATGGGACCAATGTCGAAATCGGAAAAAAAATCAGCTGTCCCATACAATCGTACTCGACCTAAATGTATGGGACAGCAGATTTTTTTTTCGCCATTTCGATATTGGTCCCATAGAGAAAGTTGTTCAGTTTGATAGTCTAATCATCCCCTTAAATAGTTTCACCGAATTTTGTTAGACCTTATATACCACAGATACAAACGTATAATTACAATTACGACCATAGAATGGAGAAAGAAAAACTGGCCAAGTGCGAGTCGGGACTCGGGCAATTAGAGTTCCGTACTACCAGTTATTTTACATGGGTGATAACCAGTATAAAATGATACTTACTAATATACAGGGTGTTAGGGTAAACAGTTGGGTTATTGTACCTATCTATGATACTGAACAACTTTCCCTAAGAAAATATAGGAAATTCGAAAAAAAAAAAACACTTAAAAAACACACATAAGTATAATCACAGAATAGGTAATAGTATATACTTAGTATAGGTAATAGTATACAGGGTGAAATTGATATCATTAGCATCCTTTTAAACTAAGAGTTTACCCATCGAGCTGAACAACTTTTACTATGGCAGCAAACCGATCAGAGCAGATAAAAAATCTGCTGTTCCATACTAAACTGCAATCTCGACGCGCGAGTTCGCGACTTAAATGTATGGAACAGCAGATTTTTTTTTTACTTCGATCGGTTGCTCCCATGGTAAAAGTTGTTCAGTTCGATGGGTAGACTCTTAGTTTAAAAGGACGCTAATGATATCAATTTCACCCTGTATAATTCTACATACAGAACGGCCACTCCCCGCCCTCTGACTTCAGATACCCCACCTCACCTCACACTTTCTGGGGACAGTTTAAGAGAGCCAAGCAAGGGAATGCAGTCAGGCGCGCGAACCCGTTGCATTTGACTAAATGAAATTGTGTCTTTTCAGTGCATAAAAACCATTGAAAAATAACGATAAATTCACATTTTCAGTAATTCTCTAGCTCAAATACCTACTATTTTTAATAACAGAACGAACAATAAAAAATAACGAAATATAGATAACGTTTAATGCAAAGCGCGGCTTTCAAACTTACACGCAATGTCAATGGACAGTTTGCACAAAGTGCACATGTGCAGACGCCATTTCGAAATTGAGAAACGTTCTATAGAGTGCCGGACCTGTGGTATAGACACAGAATGGTATCAGGCTCGCGCAACTCTCTAACAAAAGAATGTTATATGAAACGTGCACCGCCGCCATTAAATTCCTTTGAACGGTTGCACACGTTTCATACATTCTTTGATATCGGTCACAACCAGTTTTTAGTATGGAAGTCCCGAGTTCCCGACTCTTATTCTCGATTAAGATCTCTTTGAATGGTATAATATAATATATTTTATTATATGTTGTCAATACCATGTAGTTTCGAACAATACAAAACTAGGTTGAAATTATAATTTGTTATTGTTACGTACAAAGGATGAAATACGTCGTACATTTGATTGGGAACACTTGAATCAATTGAGCTTATGACCTTGGTATGTTGACTTGTACACAATCTTTATAACACTGTGGTTGAATGGATAGATGTAAAATATGATAGAGTATATCTATTTTAGCCCAGTCATTTTACGGAGTTTTGTTAGGAGATGTGGGAAGTAATTATTAATTGGACTTTTAAACTGTAACCGGAACTATTTTGTGACAAAAAGACTATCTGAAAACATATTAAAAAATAGTTCGCTACGCAACATAGAAATCAAAATTGTGATTCCCACAAGGCTTTTAAATTAATAATATTAATACCAATGCACTGAAATTTAAAAAATGAGGTTTTTATTACAAAATACAAATGTATTTTTCAAAACCTTCTAAGTAGATAAAAATATTTACACCATGTTTGAAGTATGTATAATGGTAATGGCCTTAAATATGTGCAAAAAAATTACCATCATGATTTTTATAACGAGATAATAGCTAAATTTTAAATTTAGAGCTGTAGCTTACGGCATTTTTTTTAAATTTCGATACATTTCTAAGCTCAAATTGGCTCTTAAATACTCTACAGAAAAAAATATCAATTATTAATTAGTCCCGGGCTCAAACTGTAAAATGACTGGGCTATTTCGAAATATCGACTGCTCTCAAACGTTGAAGGAAAACATCGTTAGGAAACTTGCATACGCTGAAGAAGAAATTCGGATCTGTATGTGAAGTCTATCAATCCGCAAATTGGGTACGCGTGGTGGACTAATATTTCATATTTCATATTTCATTTATTGCCATCACACAAGTACATACAATGTTAGATACAAAACATGCACTCATATAATACCCTGTAAGGGCACCGCAATAGGAGTTATATTAATTACATTTCATTTCACTAAATTAAATTACATTCATTCCATTATAATACATCACATTCCATTAGAATGCCCATAGGGTGCTCCCTGAGGGTAGGCCTGTGCCCTGCAGTGGGACGTTTATAGGTTGATGATAATGACATCTATTTAAATTTTAA
Source organism: Agonopterix arenella (assembly GCA_927399405.1). Classification (NCBI taxonomy): domain Eukaryota; kingdom Metazoa; phylum Arthropoda; class Insecta; order Lepidoptera; family Depressariidae; genus Agonopterix; species Agonopterix arenella. The sequence continues at coordinate 2,933,852 of OV656716.1, read as the reverse complement.
ATATTTATTGCATTGCCACATTGCAGTACATAGTAAGGAAACTACAGGGTGAAGAGTCTACCCATCAAACTGAACAACTTTTAGTGTGGGAGCGAACCGATCAGAGCAAAAATCTGCTATTCCATACTAAACTGCAATTCCTGCTCCTGACTCAAATGTATGTAGAACCTATGTAGAACCTTGTATGTAGAAGAATTAACTATCAGGAAATTCTTTCATACAGTACTACTTAGATGTAACAAAAAAAAGGAAGAAATCACAAAACCACCATTGGTTCATTGGTTCAGATACGTGTTTGACAAATTCAGAACGAAAATTTATAAGTTTTGACATATGGTAGATTGAAATTAAGAATTAAACATCTTTTCTCAATCTCATCTCAGCCTCAGACGAAATCGGACTTTGTATGTAACACTAATATGTAAGCTATGATCTGTGTGTAAAATAGTTCATCATTCATCACTGATAATGTTTTTCAGTATCACAATTTATTGAACTTGTCGTCTTCTCATTTTTGGTTTTATCTAAGTATAATCCTCATAAACTATTATGGCTTCAACGTGCAGTGGAAAAATACATTTCTATATTTAACTTACTTATAAGCTTATTATATTTACTTTGTATTGAGTCATTTAATATGCTATGCCGACTTTGACTACTTATATAAGGTCTAACAAAATTAGGTGAAACTATTTTAAGGGGATGATCAGACCATCAAACTGAACAACTTTCTCTATGGGACCAATATTGAAATCGCGAAAAAAAAAATCAGCTGTTCCATACAAACCTACTCGACCTAAATCTATGGGACAGCAGATTTTTTTTTCGCGATTTCGATATTGGTCCCATAGAGAAAGTTGTTCAGTTTGATGGTCTGATCATCCCCTTAAAATAGTTTCACCTAATTTTGTTAGACCTTATATAGGGACTAGTTACGCGTGTAATTGTACTAACAAACATTTCTGCCACTTTTTGCGGGGGGCGAGGTAACATGAAATCCGCAACTTTGGATTTTATTCCCCATAACTTTAGATTCTAATTACGAACGTTCAAAATCATGAAAAGTAGTCTCGTGTGAACCCCAAACGTTCTTAAATTCGAAATTATTGTTTCGCAATTATAGGCTGTCTCGTTTAGTGATAAAGTATAAAATTGAATGTTAAGGCACATGATCAATTGTTCTTATACCGTGGCAGAGGGGAAATGCTACCACAAGGCTAGTCCTTATAATAAATAGTCAAAGTATGCCGAGGCTATGCCGTTTAATTTATGCCTGCATAATGTACTTGGTATGAATATAGTTTATACAGGTCGTAACAAAACACCTAGTAATATTTAAGGGGGTGGTTTAGCCAGTCTTCAAACTTTTTAGCGCAAGTTTTAGCTGACTTCTCTGCTAGGTTTCAGGGGCCAAGGAATCACCAATCTATACACGGTGAAATTGATATCTTAGCATCCTTTTAAACTAAGAGTCTACCCATCAAACTGAACCACTTTCACTATGGAAGCAAACAGATCGGAGCAACAAAATAATCAGCTGTTGCATACATTTGATTCGAGTAGGCATTGCAGTTTAGTATGGAACAGCTGATTATTTTTTTGCTCCGATCGGTTTGCTCCACAGATCACAAAAACTAAAGGGAGATGTGAAAAGGGGGCGGGGCCAGTGTCGCAGCAATATGCGCAAAAACGGAATACATTGCTCGCGACAGTAATGATTCAATATATTATGAGGCTGAAAGCCAGTCGAGATATTATGTGTAAATAGTTTAGAATGCTTGCGTAGTACTAAAGATTATTCGAACGTTGAGTTCTGATACCGCAATGGATAATGAACACATTCAAGCTAACAATATACTTTCCATCGCATGGTACTGGTGGTGATGCGACACTACGTTTCGTACTCCGCGCGTTGGTTGGCATCTCTCTAGATCTCTATGGTTTGCTCCAATAGTGAAAGTTGTTCTGTTTGGTGGGTAAACTCTTAGTTTAAAAGGATGCTAATGATATCAATTTCATCCTGAACATAACTTGGGTATTGCAGTTAGTAACATATATTATATTACATGTAACATTTCATTATGTTAGTTTTTAATTTGATCATCACCGGGCACCACGCCACAGGCACTATGATGCACAAAATGAAACTTACCCTGGATCCCAGCTGCCGAGCATGCGGACAGGATGAAGAGACTATGGAGCATTAGCGTGACTGTGATGTCCTGGCGGCAAAACGCATGTGCCTCCTCGGAGATGGATACCCAAAACCGGGAGATCTTAGATTTCTTCCCCTCAATGGTATTGCCTCCTTCATTGACCATGTATTTGAAGGGTGAAGAAAACAAAAAGTATTGGGGCTAACACAAAAGATCCCACTGGGTCGAAGTGTTCCCCACAACAAGATAAGATAAGATAAGATAATTTGATCATTAAATAAACACGTAGGATATTATTTAGACCAGGCCCGCGGGACGTAGTTTTGAGACCGCTGGTTTAGACCATCAAACTGGCCAACTTTAAATACGGAGACAACGTACAAAAGAAAAAATCTGCTATCCCCATTTTTACAGTGGGTCAAATGGGCCGGAATAAATAAATCCACGTTGTATCTTCAATCCACCAGGAATGTATATTTCTGTATTCAATTGTGCAGAGTAACGTCCTACTTTAACAATTGATCAAGAATGGCTCCCCAAACCTATTGCTCGGCATTTTATAACAAGATCAAAACAACCCCCCTCCCTAATACATCCCCGTTATTCCCGTTACACTTGAAAATACTTGACAATAACTGCGCGAGTCAATACAATCATTTATATTATTAATTATTTTCAAATGAATTATTATATCAAACTTATTATGTTTATAATTATTGTTAATACTATTGATTATTAAATAAACTCGTTAATCAGTTATATGTGGTTATATATAAGTTATTTTTGTATAGCCTTCATGCCGGATGTGATAGCCGGTGGTAACACCATACAAAGATGGGGGTACAGTAGTACCAAGTTTATAAGTCTCACCGATGTACCTGCGCAGTTGACAAATTTTAAAAGCGTGCAATATTATATTGACCAATCAGGATGTGCCACCATCAATCCGTTTATGCTATAGGAACATTTTTTTTTTCGCGCCCATTCCGTTGCTATCCGACTTTGCACCCTTTGATTACTAAATGACTTCGGGTTTTGTCGGGGACTCGGTCCTGCTCTGCGCAAACGAAGATTGACGAGCGGAATTATTTTCCTGGTCGTACTGTAAGTGGTATACAAAGTGGAGATGGGCAGAACACTTGTCTAGATGGGAAGACGGCCAGTGGACCAAGGCAATATCAGAGTGGTGGCCAAGAGAGGGCGGAGGTCAGTAGGCAGACCACCAGCACGTTGGTCCGATGACATTGTGTGGGTGACGGGTTCACATTGGAAAAAAATATGAACCCTGAACTCGACGGTACCTAAAGTACAGTTGAGCCAAAATTTTTCTAAACATCAATTAATGATTAGGACAGGTACCAGAGACCGAAACCGGTATAGAAAATACCAGTACTTTTTGGTTACAACCTTTATTTTTTTACAGGTATTTTTAGAGGTAACCTTAATATCATTCTACTAACGGTCTGCGTACACAGAGATGTATTTAAATAAAAAATTGTTTCTTCATAAATATAGTAAGTATTAAAAAAAGTAAGTACCTCGTTACTCGTTACTAAATACAAATTAAATCAATTGTAATAACAAACTTTTTTTTATGTATAATTAATGGACTCTTGCTTGTGCGTTAGCACTGCATTTCCACCAGTGTCACGTGTTTATGGGAGAATCTATCCCAATCTCAGGGATTGTTTTTGATCAACAACAAGAAGAGATTGAGGATTGCAGAGCCTCGTGGCAGGCAAAAACGCGACGCGCGAAATCCACGGGTCAGAACCTGCAATGTGACTCCAATAACAAACTTAAATGTGAACATAAACTAAAACCATTCTATGCTTTTGGGTTCAATAAAATGTAAATATTCATCTCCTTTATTATCTCGACCTGTCCAATGCTGTAGCAACACTGAAAATAGTGTTGGGTGCTCCAAAATTTGCATCACCCGCTACAACAATGACGTTGTTCAATCAATTTTGTACTTTTGATTAATAGAAATTAAAGTTAATTTTTCAGTGTTATTAAAAACCACGCTTTTTGCCGCTCCGTCTATACTGACCCTTACCTGCACTCACTCGCATAGGTCGCACTCTCTTGTAGGTCATATTTTGGTTACCGGTATTAAAATTGGTTGTTACCTGGATAAAGGTAACCGAAAATTTTCGGTCCCTGAGTTTTACCTTAATTAACAGTTTTTACAATGTTGAAGAGTTTTAAATTTCAAGTGTAAGTATATATGTAATGTAAAAGTCAAAGTCAAAGTAATTTATTGGATAACTAAAGGTAAAGTGTTAATATAGTATACTATAGTTTAAGTTTTTACATAATATTTGAATGCTGTTTCTACAGCTGAACAGAAGAAACTTATTTCATATTTTATACCATCTTTTGTAATATTTACCTGTTTCAAAGCAATTATGTTCTATTAAGACACTTCACAAATAATCAATTTTATTTTACCCGATGGTAACTTTTGTGTTTTTTCCTGCTTCTAATATACCTACGTATATAAGATATGTTAATAGGTAGGTACATAATTTCATAGATAAGTGAGTGATACAGAATTAATCTTCTATTTTTGAATCTAAGCAATAAAAAAAATCATTAAAATTGAAATCGAGTCGAGATCGCATGGTACGTACAAAGTAGGTATTTTTTATCTTTTTATTTTTAAGTTTGCGAAGGTAATCGAATAAGAATCAACCTTGTTCAGAAATCTGATGACGTAGGTAGACCTAAAGAACAAAGTATTCTTAATTCAAATTACATAAAAGGTTTCTAAATATCGCAAAGACGTAATCGCTAATGAAAATAAAAGTAATGAAAAGTGATGACGATAAAATACTCACAAGTAGTACTTTTCCTTCGTGCTTTGAGGCTCGATGGTGGCAGCCTCGTAATGGTCGTAGTAATTACTACTACTAAAATTTAACTGTTGTAATAACTTGGTCATCTTGGAAATTCGTAATTAAGCCTTGAAAGAACTTTGGAAGAAAAAACACGGTCAAATACCGCAGGGCTTTGCAAGCAAATTGCGCAGCGCAAACGCGCACCTTGAGATTTCACAACAAAGTGAGGGCTAAAATTGAATGAAGTGAGAACGAAAGGTAAAACCTAGCAATGATGAGACGACCTCTGTTTACATACAAAATGCACGTGGCACGAGACGTCTGAATTTGGCTGCATAATAATTTTTTTCCATGATGGCCGCCGGAAATGAGCATGACGTTTTTACGAAGTATTTGCGTTCCATTTCATGCTATTTCGGTTACGAACGAGCTGTCAAACAAATTATCGATTAAAAAAAGCTGACTTAAATCGATTAGGACAACCATTGATTTTATGTTTTGCCTTACTACATTTTCTATTACTAAATAATAAATTATGTAGTTGCGTACTATTAAAAGGTAACAAGATTCTTTGTGTTTTTATCTTCAAATGCTCTTGGGAACTGTATTTAGTAGCTTAGGTACCTATTTTCTTCGAGTTACGTCACAAAAACAACGTCAAATCACCGGAGTGAAGTTAGCCGTATTCGGTAATCAAGTTATCGATCCAACGGAATGCGTATCAAAACAACAATTTTATTTGATTAAATCGATTTTTAACACTTACCGGTTCCGAAAAATTAATGAAGGCATACCACTTTTCGTAGATATCATATAACTTGATGCCGGTAAGGCATATAACGTCATAACTTCACTTGCAACTTACACTTCACACGAGAAATCAAGTCCACTTAAGGGGCTTTTAGTTTTTTCACTTTTTCGCTCATCAATTTCTTTTTCTGCGTATTGGTATGTTCTAGAATGTTGGTCTGTCTTTTTAAACGACATTCAGGCATGAAAACGCGTGTACGACTGAGGGTTTATACCGCAGTAGCCATATAGCTACGTTAATACGTATAAGCAACTCTCACCCCTCTATTTTAGGGAGTATTTGGGGTCGTGTCACACGGGGTAGTAGTTAGTTAGGTACATACATACATACATATTTAGTTCTCGTGTGGCGACCGTAACGAAAACCGCTGCGTGGGTAGACAATGAGCCTCCACAAGGTGGACCGACGACCTGGTGAAGGAAGCGGGCACCCGTTGGATGAGGGCAGCACAGGACCGGTCGCTGTGGCGATCCTTGGGGGTGGCCTATGTCCAACAGTGGACGTTCATCGGCCGACATGATGATGATGATACATACATAAATAAACTCACGACCATAATCACTTTCGGTGTTGTCAGAAGCTTTGTTGCAACTACTAAGTTTTTTAGCGTGCAGTTTTAGCAAGGCCCATAGTTTAGAAATATTGAAGGTTACACGATGGAATGACGTGTCAAGTAGTGATAGGGGGCTAGCCTCTCGCCCACAGAAACACTGCAGAAAAAACCCTTAAACATCCCTTAGTCGCCTTTTACGACAAATGGCGCTGTGGTTTAAGTACACTATAAATATTCACCTTATATAGTTGTTGAAGGCAACGGAATATGGATGGATACATTTTTACCAGAGTCTCTTACAAAAGTATATATATTTACGCTATGCTCTTACCTACCACAAGGCCTTCAGCAGTGCCATAAACCGAGGAAGAATCTGCATCTACATCTTATTTTGATCCATATAATAAGAAAGCACATACATAAAATTCTTGCATTCTCAACTTTATCCTCTTCTAATCCGCCAGTGTCATTAGAAATTGAAATCGAGCTTCATAATATTGCTTGACAATCTTGACATGCCGTCGAATGTGACTTTATTCCTTATCGCAAGAATGCTTAGCAAACGTGCCTTGAAGAAGTTTACTCTTATCGTGCTTGCTCTTCATTGTTATGAAATTGAAATTACAGGTGTAAGATATTGCATAATCGTGTACCTAGACCTACCTATCCACTACCACGAAAGGCATGCTAGGTTAGATAATGTAATTAACAGAGCGTACCTACTGTAAACTCAAGATCGAAATCTCTTTCAAAGTGGTCAGAAACTTTGCTACATCTATCAACTTGATATCTTAGCGTAAAGTTGTATGGTTCATTATCACAACTACCAACTTGTTAACTGGGTTAACCTTACCGGGGGTGAGGAGTGGGCGGAGGCATGCGAGGAGCCTGTGGATGTAATGACGTTCCGCATTCACCACCGCCCACGCTGCACATTCCGCCGCCGGCGGCGCCGCCGCCTTTGGCGCCGTCCGTGCCGCTGCCGGTACGACCACTAGATGTGGCACCGGCACTGGCAGAGGCTCAAACTACAGTTATATCATGCACAGAGGGAGATTTTCAACAAAGTGACACTAGTATGGCTAATGAGGGCAGTGACTCGGGAGGACAGGAAGCGGATACCGGGGGTGAGGAGTGGGCGGAGGCATGCGAGGAGCCTGTGGATGTTGTAGACGAGCATGAACGACCTGCCGAGCTAGGTGAGAGATCATTGATCGAAAGTGATCAAATCGTTAATGCTATAGCGATAATGAGCCGCTCGGCAGTCCGGTCAGGCGTCAGTTAAGGCCAAGAAATAACATTGTTAGCTATAAACAGTTTTATTAGTTACCAAGGTAGTTATAAGGCGTGTTGTAATGTGATTTATTTATCTTCCCCAGAGCTTCGATGTAATCGGGAAGGAAGTGATATGTATGCAACTGCACCCCCCACCTATGATCAGTAATAAACGAGCTGTTATTGCAATCGGACGTGTCGTGTTATTTAGTAGCGTAACCCCCATACAATTCATTAACTCATCGTATAGTTCTAAGATTCATTATTACAACTATTGCTACAACTAAGTACCCAATTTGTACCTCAGCGTGCAGGTCTGGAGTTTATTGCTGCAACTACCAACTTGTTACCTCGGTGTGCAATTGTATGATTAATTATGCTACAGCTATTGTTGTGTTGCTCATTGTTACAACTACCAACTTCTCAGGTACCGCGGCGTGAAGATGTAAGATTCATTGCTACGACTACATACTTTTTTACCTCAGCGTGTTATTGTAAGGTTTATTGCTACAACTACCAAAGCTGTGAAGTTCGTTGCTACAACTACCAACTTGTTACTTCAGTCTTTAGCTATAAGGATGATTGCTACAACTACCAACTTGTTACGTCATCGTGTAGTTGTAAGGTTAATTGCTTGCATTTATTTGTTTATCATTCTTTATAAATATATATATATGTGTATGTATGTATGTATGTATATACCTGTATCTTTATATAATCATATCTATTTATTAGTGTTAAATACTGTTTTATTTGTTAAATGTGCACACTATGCCTGCCTCACTTAATATGCTCTCTCTCTTTCACGGGTTTGCTGGAAGAAATCTCTTTAGAGATAAGCTCGCCCTTTGTAATTGTCTATTATGCTGATTTCATTTATATTTCCGTGTGTACAATAAAGTGTTAAAATTAAATAAATAAAATACAACTACCAATTTTTTACCTCAGCGTGCAATTGTATTGTTCATTGCTACAACCACCAGCTTGCAGTTTACTTCTAGCAGGGCTCAGAATGGAATTATGATATAATAGACGAGTAATATAACATGAGCAACTATTTAACTCTGTTTCAAATATAAACATGAGCGTTGACCCGCCATTCAGACGATCACAAAAAAATCTGCATGGCTACACTTTCCACCCCGTGTGTCGATGCGCTTCGAGACAGAACTGCACATGCGCAGTAGTTACCCGATGACGTCAGCTTCTGTTCAGTTGTTTACTGGGGACTTTGGGACTTTGGGACCGTCTAGATTCAATTGTTTTATTTGTTTTAGTTATATTAAAGGAATATGCTGACGTCAGACGGTAATATTAAATTTGTTAGCCTGATAACAGCTGTTATTTACTACGTCTATGTGGAATTTTTATGCCTGTGTCTTGTGTGTACCAAAATCGGCTTAGAATTAATTATGTAATATTAGTTGATATAATAAGAAATAATAAGATAATCGGAACTTCAAATCAATGATAGGTCGAAAGAAAGAAGTCAGGCGACGTTTTGTTTTAGCTTTATGATCATTTATTATGTGAAATACCCAAGTTTGTTGGAGTTATTTAATTTTATGGGATTTAGTTGGGTGTCGTGGCTCGCGACCCAGGTGTCGCGACCTGTGGACAGAATTGTCATCGTCGAGGAGATATTTCATCTGGTGAGAAATAAATAGATATACAGTGTGAAATTGATATCATTAGCATCCTTTTAAACTGAGAGTCTACCCATTAAACTGAACAACTTTAACTATGAGAGCAAATTGACCGGAGCAAAAAAATAATCAGCTGTCGCATACATTTGTGACACGAACTCACGCGTCGACATTGCAGTTTAGTATGGAACAGCAGATTTTTTATTTACTCCAATCGGTTTGCTCCCATAGTAAAAGTTGTTCGGTTTGATGGGTAGACTCTTAGTTTAAAAGGATGCTAATGATATCAATTTCACCCTGTATACGTGGGTAGCTGACTACCCACCTCGGATCATCGGATTCCTTACGAGAGAGGAATACGAAAAAAGCAAAAGTTTAATAAAAAGAAAACAACTAGGGTTCTGCAGTTCTCTAATTAAATAACTTAATAAATATTATAAATTATTTAGTTTACATACAAATTAACGAGAAGAGATGGCGCAATAGTTGTAGAGAATATTTTTGAGGGAAAACAATGAGGTTTTACATGTTCAAGTTTAGTAGGTAGACATGCTTAGAAAGTAATTGATAAATATTAGGTATACATTATTTAGGTCACATCGATTTCTCCCTTTTACAAATTCTTTAAATGAGTCTTTATCTATATTTGGGGTTTTGCATTAATTTCTTATTGTTTCTGCAATGAAGATACGTGAAAAGGCACCAATACAGTCATTGTTAATTCTTTTAAGAATTCTCCGTAAGTATTCATCAATGACACAGTTTCAGGCTTATAAATTATTAAGTTAGGATTATTTGTAATTTTGCTACTAGTAGGTACAATATTTGAGTTAAATTTTGTATCTGCAAGTTTTGTACATTGGATATTGTTCCTTGGAGTCTGTGTTACAGAGTTTATATTTGGGATGACTGGTGCAGTATTTTTGGCTAAAGATGCTGAATTTCTACAAACTTCTTGTCTAAACATTGGTTTTGGATCGGCTATGTTTTGACACTGCATATTCTGACTTGGAATCTGTTTAATAAATTTAAGATTTACAAAGACTGGTTTTGTAGCATCGGCGTTTGTTCGGAGTGCAGAATTTTTGCCGATGTCTTGTGATAAAACTATGTTTTTGAATGTAGGTTTCAGGTCTTCTACTTTATGATTCAGTAAATTTGGATTTGGTATCTGTGCTATGGTATTGAAATCGATTAATGGTCTAAAGGCACCCCCAGTTTTTGTAGATGTAGCAGTATCGAAATTTTCTTGATTCATTTGTCTTTTTGCCTCTGTCTGTTTTTGATGTTGTAAATTCTGGCTCATAATCGAAGGCATAGATAGAAAATTTGCTAAGACAGGTTTTGCAGCATCATTTTTGAACAAATTACTATCTATATTTTCACTATATACTTGGTTGAACATAGGCTGTGCATCGGTCAATTTTTGATTATCAAAATTCTGTTTTGTCATCTGATTTATAGAGTACAAATTCAATGTTAAAGGTTTTATGCTATTAGCTACTAACGGTGTAGAACTTTCACCGCCTTCTCGTTTAGAAGGTTTTGTATCTGTTGGTTTTTTATATTGAAAATTCTGAGTTAAAAGATCAGAAATAGAGTTTAAGTTGAAGTTGACTAGAACTGGTTTTGATTCATCAGTATTCCGTAACGATGAAGAATTATGGCTTAGGTATTCAGTTCTGGGCACAAAAACTACTGGGATCATCGATTGTACATCATTGTTTCTTCCCATTGCAGTATTTGTATGATTTTCTTGACTACCCTTAGGATTATCATCTCTTTCTTTTTGATATTGATAAAGAATTTGATTTTCGGGTATAATATTAAACACGGGATTAACGTTATTAGTTTTATCTAAATTGTCAAAATTGTCGATGTCCGTTTTCACATCGTTTTCTTTCTGATATTGTATATTTTGACTTGGGGTCTGAGAAATAGAGTTAAAATGTAATATTATTGGAAGTACAGCGTTGGTTCTCAATTCTTTTTCACTATTTTCTTGTTTCAGCGTAGGTTTTAACTCTACTTTTGAACTCACAGGATTCTCAGTATTTGTTCTTGTTAAAGATGTTTCGTCATTTTTATTATTATAAATAGGTACAACGGTACTACCATGTCTTAAATTTAAATTCTCGAATAACTGGTAGATTATACTCTGGTTTAAGTTTGGTCTTTCACCGTTATTTTTAATTTTTTCTATTGATACTGTTTTTGAAATACGAGATTTTTCATTTATTTCTTCATTTTCTTTTGATACAGCTTTTGAAGTTTGAGATTTTCCTATTAACTCTTCAGTTTTGTTCTTATTAAGAGTAGATCTGAAAATAGGTACCATAGATGGCGCTTCTGGTTCAATTTTGTCAGTTACATTCGGATTATCCTTTAAATTTTGATTAAATGTAACAGATTTTAACAAAGCCGACTCTATTTTGGACAGAATCTTCTCGTTTTTTGCTTTTGCAGCTTCATTACATTTGCTAACATTGGATTTCTCTTCATTTTTTATTACATCAGGAATGTATTCAGAAGCTTCTAATTCTACAATTATTTTTTGTTTTGCCTTTTGACTTTCTCCCTTGATAACCTTTGCTTCATTTGGAATTTTTTGGTTTATGTTTAGTTTAGTTTGCTGTTGATTTTTTTCTAAATCTGCACCCTTTGCAGTGATTTTAGTTTCATTTTTAGGCTGTTGTTGTATTTTTTCTTTAGGCAATTCTGGGACATTTGGAATTACTTTACGTTCTTTGGCTTTGGATTGTTTCAAATTCGGGTTCTTATTAGACACATTGATAGATTTAATTTCGTTATTTTTAGGTTTCTTAATTAAGTTTATTAACGGACTTTTTGTTTTCATGGTTGAAATTGGTGTTGTTTTCGTTGATTTCAGCCATGTCGGGGGTGACTTTGCCGCTTTCGGTGAAGCGATGACTTTCTGAAAAGGAAACAACTTATTTAATGTTTTGGCTACCATTTTTATTATTTTTATGTTTAACTTTAATTACATTAAAAAGACTGAATTTTATGACCTGGATGAGGTTTTAGGTTTAAGAATATGTATTATGTCACAATATAAACATTATTTTAAAATAGGTTTTTTTAAAACCCTTTGCGTGCTTTTGTACCAAGGCTTACCTTAAATATAATTATGTATTAAAAAAAACTGTACAGGAAACTTTATCTCTTAGTAGTTATCTTCGTACGACACCCACGGGAAGTAATGCGGTGGTCTTGTGAAACTTAGGTGCATTGCTTTATTTGTAGGGCGTGTATATAAAGAGTATACAGCCGTAAATGATGGGTGATTTTCTGACAGGTAGTTTAATAGTTTAACGTATCTCGATAGATGGCGTTGATCTGGCAAGGACCCGAAAATAATAATTTAGTCTAAGAAACAAAAAAAAAACATACATGTCCTCAGTATCTTAGACTGTTGATGAAGTATCCTTTCATGTTATTCCTAAAAACGATTTTTTATTAATTTATTTGTATTTATTTTATTAATAACAAGGTTGCATATCCATCTCTCATCAACACCATCTATCTAGTAATTTGAAACTAATATTTTTCATTAAAATTTTCTATAAGATAATCCCCCATTGTTGAGCAAAGACAATAATAATCAATATAATAACAAAAATTACTTACACTACAAACAATACTGAATAGAAGAATCCAAATAACTTTTGACATAATATTTATTTTCCATTAAATAAAACAAAAACACAACATTACAATCTTCTTGCACTAATAAAACTAAATTATTATTGAAACAAGATCGTTATCATTGTCAAGAGAAACGTAACTTTTATCGATTACTAACAACCTATGATTGCGAAAAATCGATTCCATTATCTTTTTGTTACCTACATCACTAATTTCCTAATAAACTTTGAAATCCTTTTGAAATCAATCAGTTCATCGATGACTCATTCTCATTTCCGGTCTAAAATACAATATTTAAATCCATCCATAAACCCTATTTTTAAAACCATAAACAAATTTATGTGAATAAGATATCTTTTTGCTTTAAAGTCGCATTTAGTTTTGTGATCTCCAATTCATTATTATTTATAGGATGTGACTAAACACCGCACCCTTGTATCTGCTAATTATTCAAATTGAAGAACTCTCTCTATGCAGAGGTTGAAAATTAAAAAAAAAAATCATCTGTCCCCATCCATACGTACAGGATGAAATTGATATCACTAGCATCCTTTTAAACTAAGAGTCTACCCATAAACTGAACAACGTTTACTATGGCAGCAAACAAAAATCTGCTGTTCCATACTAAACTGCAATTTCGACGCGCAAGTTCGCGATTCAAATGTAGGAAACTGCTGATTTTTTTTTGCTCCGATCGGTTTGCTCCCATAGTGAAAGTTGTTCAGTTCGATGGGTAGACACTTAGTTTAAAAGGATGCTAATGATATCAATTTCACCCTGTATTAAAAGAAAAATAAAACCAGTGAAGCCCGAGTCGGAGGGTTCCGTACCACACGACCACACAACATACCTAATAATTAACTTATAAGACATGTTTTTTTTTCTCCGGAACCATTAGCGCGAGACCGAATCACACTTAGCCGGTTTTTATTATTTGATGTTAGGGTGTGTAATAGTAAACCCTAGCTAAAAATGGCGGGTTAGAATACCTTGGTTACATATGTTGTTTCATTACATTTATCTTCATAGATATATAAGAATATAAGTACCTAATACTTAAACCTACCTACGTGCTTTAAATAGAATCAACGCAAACCAAACGATTGCAATCCTTCTTGCTTTATCTTCGCATAATTTCTAATTACGCTGTTTACTAATAAATTAGGAAAATAAATACCAATGTAATAAAAATATGAAAAAATTGTGACACTTTCACTATAAATAGCTTCTTTGATCAACTTCTCATCATAACGTTTTCTGTTTTTGAAGAAAAAGGAATCAAAAAAATGAAATCCTTCGCTCTCGTTCTCTTTATTGCTCAGGCTGCTCTTTTGCAGGTAAATTAATATTCACAACATTTTTAATTATTTTAATAATTTAACTTCGGCACATCTCGATTTTTATCGTTTTCTCGGGGGTGGCATGCCAAGCCTACAGGAGTGAGATTTTTGAAACTCATTCGCTGAGTTTAACAGTTGAAATTGAAAATGTCAAAATTACTTTGGAGATATGCATCGTTCTACTGCTGATTTGACTTTCAGAAATCATAAGTCAAATTTTCTTATTTTATTATCTAAAACGTGTTTTACTCCGAATACAATTGATAGGTCGAATATGCCTCTCAAATTTTTATATGTAACCATCGAAGTTTGTATCTAGACCACCCGTAATGGATTAAGTTACATACCAAGTTAGTTTTAAGTAAGCACTTGAGTACATAACATACCTACAAATAAAACCAGTGTGTTCGGTACCAGCACGGCTAGCATGCCACCCACGACAAAGCGTTTAAATGAGAAAATAGTCATGCGCGCTCTTTCTAGCCTACGTAAAATAATAAAGATGGAGGCACATCTCGATTTTTATCGTTTTCTCGGGGCTGGCATGCCAAGCCTACAGGAGTGAGATTTTTGAAACTCATTCGCTGAGTTTAACAGTTGAAATTGAAAATGTCAAAATTACTTTGGAGATATGCATCGTTCTACTGCTGATTTGACTTTCAGAAATCATAAGTAACTAATTCAGGAGTGCGATTTTTGAAAGTCAAATCAGTAGTAGAAAGATGCATATATATTTCCATAGTAATTTTGACATTTTCAACTGCTGAGCTCAGCGAATGAGTTTCAAAAATAGTACTCCAGACACAACATAGGTATAATAAAGTTACCTACTAAAAAGTTTTGTTGTCTCCAGGACCTTTAGCGCCAGACCGACTCACACTTGGCTGGTTTTTATTATTCGTTGTTATACTGTAGAGTTTTCTCTATAATCACACCAAGTTTGATGCTGGTTTGTATTACCGTTTTTACGATAGAGCGAGAAGAAAAAACGTTGACTAAATCTGGTTTCTTTTATGAGGACCCCCCTTAATTTGTAACTTTTCATATTTTTTAATAAATCCGCCATAATAACGCACCTTCTGTGAAAATTTCAACTGTCTAGCTATTACGGTTCAAAAGTTATAGCGGACATATAGCGGATATACCTATAAGGTCTAACAAAATTAGGTGAAACTATTTTAAGGGGATGATCAGACCACCAAACTGAACAACTTTCTCTATGGGACCAATATCGAAATCGCGAAAAAAAAATCAGCTGTTCCATACAAACCTATTCGACCTATATGTATGGGACAGCATTCGATCATCATCGATCTTGAAAAGGTTACAAATACTCCCTTGACTTGATCTTCCTATTTTTTTATCGTTTCCATTTTTTTTTCACAGACCTCCTACAGCCAATGCCTCCGCTCATTCGGCCCCAACATATTAGCGCCGCAAGTGTCCCTAGCGCCATCTATCGGCTGTTCACCGACAGTAGTATCAGCTCCGCTGGTGCAGTCTAGCTCAGTGGCCGCCAGTCTGGCAGACACACTGTCACTGTTGACAGTGAGCAGCCTCCTGGCTGACCAGTTGCCGCTAGGTTACAACAGTTTGCCTGTCGTCGGTGGCTGCGGGTGCGGCTATGGCTATGGCAATGTTTTCTATTGAGTTTCTTAGTTAATTAATAATGTATTGTATTGGACCATAATCATAATAAATAAAAATAAAATAGCCAAAAAGTGTTTTTAAAACCTATCTGTTTAAAACAGTTAATTACAGAGGGAGAGAAATAGAGAGAGAGACAGAACCGCAGATAGTATAAAAGAGAGAGAAGGAGAGGCAATTTATTACGGTTGGAAAAGAGAGAGAAAAGTATAAATCAAGAGAGAGAGAGAGAGAGAGAGAAAGAAAGAGCGAACCAGAGAAAGAGCATAAAAGAGTGTAAGAGAGATGGATGATTGTGGAGTAAGTGTGACAGAGAAAGAGAGCGATCGAAAAAATTGTGAGAGAGAGCGAACCACTGAGAGCATAATAAAGTGGGAGCGAGAGCGAGATAACGATTAGAAAAGAGTGAGCGAGAGCAAGGGAAATTAAATCGAGGCATGCGTTTTTTTTACATTCTCTTATCAAAAAGATATTTTAGAATTTTAGAATACTGGCTAGCATCGTTAAACCTATTAGGTTTGTCTCGATACTAGGAACTTCACTCAGTAAATGCCTCGTCTTAATAAAGCCCAATAAATATTATCAGTAACCCTAGCGCCATCTCTCGCCTATTCGCCAACAGTGGTGGTAGCTCCACTGGTGCAGTCTAGCTCAGTGGCCGCCAGACTGGCAGACACATGTTGACAGTGAGCAGCCTCCTGGCTGACCAGTTGCCGCTAGGTTTGCCTGTCGTCGGTGGCTGTGGGAGCTATGGCGTTTCATGGTTAGTTTTTGTATTGGATTGGATCATAATAAATAAATGAAAATAAAATAGCTAAATGTGTTTTTGATTTGTAATGTCTGCTTTGGATAGTTAATGAATAGATAAAAATGTGAAGAGGAAAGAGAGACAGAGAGTGCTCTGAATTTAGATATATAGATGAGATAGATATAAATAGAGAGCAAGAGAGAGAGAGAGAGAGAGAGCGAGTTAAGGATTAGGAAAGAGAAAGCAAGACTGATTATAATTGTAACAAGTTTGCTGTTATGGTAGAGACAGCGACAGAGAGAGCAATTGAAAATAGATCTAGAAGAGGTAAAATGGCTCTGCTTACTCGGGTAAGTAAATCTGTCTTGCTCTCTCTTTCCTAATCGTTATCTTGCTTTCTCCACTTTATTATGCTCTCATTGATTCGCTCTCTCCCACACCCTCACTAAGGCCCGAACCCAATATATCAGTAACCCTAGCGCCATCTCTCGCCTATTCACTGACAGTAGTGGCAGCTCCACTGGTGCAGTCTAGCTCAGTGGCCGCCCGTCTGGCAGACACACTGTCACTGTTGACAGTGAGCAGCCTCCTGGCTGACACGTTGCCGCTAGGTTACAAGTTACAAGAGTTTGCCTGTCGGCGGCTGCGGGTGCGGCTATGGCTAAGTTAACCAATGATGTACGACAAACAACAAAAATACCTACAAATGCGGTCTATGGGACCCATACTGCCTCCCACAACTTGAAGGAAAACCTTGTGAGGAAACCCACAAGATTCGAGGGGTGTATTGTCTCCACTCCTTTTTTACAAACTCATTTTTACAGTTTCCCTACTACCAATTAGGATTCTTTTGTCGGCACTGAGTAAAAATAAGGTAGGGGGCTTTTCAGGCCTCCTACCGTATTCAACGTGTTGCTTTAAGAGGATAGTCCTTGCAGAGCGCCCGAGCGCGCTGCATCTAACGAAGTTGAATAGCCCAGTTATTTTACGGAGTTTTGTTAGGAGAGGTGGAAGTCATTATTAATTGGACTATTAAACTGTAAACGGCACCATTTAGTGACAAAAAGACTATCTGAAAAGATAATAAAAAAATTTGCTACCCAACATAGAAATCAATCAGTGAGTGCCAGAAGGCTTTTTAATAATAAATATAAATGCGATAACATAATAATAATAAATGCGACAGCTGATCTTTTTTTCGCGATTCCGATATTGGTCCCATAGAGAAAGTTGTTCAGTTTGATGGTCTGAACATCCCCTTAAAATAGTTTCAGCTAATTTTGTTTGACCAAACTCTTAAGGCCGGATTCGACCAAACTTTAATTTATAGAAGAGTAACTATACAAGGAACAATTTTACTCTTAGCATTTACTCCCAAATAATTACATTTGTCTTCTACCACACTAAACCCATAGTAAAAGAACTAATGTATAATCCACCTAAAGAAAGAGGTCGTTGTATCCGTACTTATTGCATTGTGAGGTTATACAGTTTTAATTTATTAAGTTTATTTTTTCTTTAATTTTTTTAATTATGTGACATTGACATTTCATTAGTCTTGGTATAAGCTTCACACCGTCAAAATTGGCCGTGTAAAATTTACTCTCAACTTATTCATTGATTAGGGTTGGTAAAACGCAAAATCAGTTTACTCTGGAGTAACCGGCGACCTAATCTAAGAATAATATTTACTCGTGTTTGGTCGAATCGGGCCTAAGTCACATTACGGCAATTACAGCACTAAAATCAATACAAACGAATAATCAACCAAATAATTTATTGCCAAACACTTAAAAATAAATCACAAAATACGATTGGCACACGAACATCCCGGCTCTAGAAATTGACTGGCAAATCCACATTCGGAATTCACAATCGCCGTTCCACTCGATGGCAACGCACCATCTACTTCCACGATCCCATACACAGGGAAACAACCACGCACTTTAATGGTTCCACCAATCGGCAAGTCACCGTTCACGCTAACATCTCCATACTGTAAATTTGGGAACATTTCTGATAAAACTGGCGAAAATACAGCATTCGATTGCAAGTTCGAGCTTGGCAAAAAGTTTATAGCATTATTGTTTAGGGATCTGGAGTTGCCAATCGCATTGTTTTGTGCCAGGTTTGTGAATAGGTTATTTTCAAATGCCAGTGTATTGGCACAACTGTTTTCAAGGTTCAAGGAGTTTAGGTAATTTGTTTGGTAGTTTTCGTTGATGTTTGCTGCCAGGTTGTTGCCAAGCAATGCTGGTGATAAATTGGCATTTGTAAATACGTTGTTTTGAAGTGAACTAGTCCCGCATTGTCCAATTGGAATTGGTTGGCTGGAAATCTGAAAAGAAAATTTAGAAAAGAAAAAATAAATTGTTACAAAGAAGTCGTTTTATGTTTAGAAATTGTCACAGTTTTGGAAGAGATATCGATCGAGAGATAAGCTCGCCCTTTGTATATTATTTTGTATCGGGTATTTTCTATATCCCACCTATCCTCCCCCCTTGATACGTGCTTGTGTAAGCCTATGAGTAGCCAGGGAACAACTGCTTATCGTGCTTTCTGAAGCACAGAGGCGCCTTCATCCACACAGAAAACTAGAATGTTTTCTTTGGTCACCCATTCAAAGACTGACCAGATTTGACGTTGCCTAACATCAGTCATTGTTTCTAAGCTCCACTATGCCATCGTGCGCCTCGGAAATTAAAAAAAAACCGGCCAAGCGCGAGTCGGATTCGCGAATGGAGGGTTCTGTACCAACATAGAATATTGCAATATTACTCATGTTACACTTGGTTATAAAATTGATTGTGACTTGTTTGAGTACCTAATAAATAAATAAATTACCAAACAAAATTTTCTACGTATCCTTACCGCAACCCCGGCACACACTTGACCGGTTTTTACTATTTGTTCTTTCACACCTTAGATTATGCACTATAATCACACCAAGTTCGACGCTGGTATATGTATTGTATACCAGCTTCAAACTTGGATGTATTAACTACCATTTTTTCAATAGGTAGATCAAAAACAAAAAAGTATGGGGACCCTATATTCCTTACTTTTAAATTTATTACTATTTGTTAGCAAATCCGCCATAATAACGAATATTCTGTGAAAATTTCAACAGTCTATAGCTATTATAGTTCAAAAGATACAGCCCTTTGCAGGTAGGACGGACGGATGGACGGACGGACGGACAGCACACATACACTTACATAAGCTCACGATTTCATTTAATCCCTTTCGGGGTGGTCAGACACAGTGCAACAACTACCAACTGACGACGGACAGCGCGCAGCGCCCCAGCAGCGTAGGTTCATATAAGGTCTAACAAAATTAGGTGAAACTATTTTTAGGGGATGATCGGACCATCAAACTGGACAACTTTCTCTATGGGACCGATATTGAATTCGCGAAAAAAAAATCAGCTGTTCCATACAAACCTACTCCACCTAAATGTATGGGACAGCAGATTTTTTTTTCGCGATTTCAATATTGGTCTCATAGAGAAAGTTGTTCAGTTTGATGGTCTGATCATCCCCTTAAAATAGTTTCACCTAATTTTGTTAGACCTTATAAAATAGAATCCCGTTGGCACCTTTTTGGGCTTTTGGGTACGGAACCCTATAAATATACATAAATAAAACTCACTTGTTGCAAAACAGCCGAGAGCAAGAATACAGGAAACAGCATAGTCATGGTTTTTCAAAAACTGATTGTAAAAAAATGTTTTAAGAACTTTTATAAGTTTTTATTTCAGCAGTTTCTTATCTATTACTTTAAATGCGTGTATAATTGCGTTATTTGTGTCATAAGAAGAAATTGCATAAAATTAAGAAATGCGTAAGAGTGCCTTCACATTGGTACGACATGCAGCGCTGCTTTCTTGCTGCAGTATTATTTTCATGTTTCGAATAAAATTTTTCATATTTTCTTATTACGCGTTTTTACTTTTAAAATTCTAATTTAATCCTAACCACACCCTAACTAAACTATTTATATTAATTATGCGAAAAAAGATTCATTAATTAGTATATTTCCAAATTCTAATTTTTTTCATATTTCTAACTTTCTGCATTATTATTTTGACCTGTTATATCATAGCGCCGAAGAAGAATTCTAGGTATAGTAAGCGATCTAAAAGACAATACCAGGTTTCCATAGAATCTTAGGCTACCAGCAGTGTACACAAACATAATGAAATTAAGTAGGTATATTAGTAAATTAGTACATTAGCAAAGGAAAAGGTTTATAGAAAGATCGTGGTTTGCAATTCTAATATGCGAAATTACGAAAGAAATCATACAAAAACATCTTTATCTTCGATAATAAAACAATTACTTAAGTTCTGAGCGAAAATTACTTAATTAGTATTTTATGAATTCTTACTTAATCTAATTTGATGTAGATATACTCCTCTGGCCTCATAAAAAGGCTGAAAGTCACCCAAAGAGCAATGGAGAGGGCTATGCTCGGAGTTTCCCTGCGAGATCGAATCAGAAATGAAGAGATCCGCAGAAGAACCAGAGTAACTGACATAGCCCAAAGAATTGCTAAATTAAAGTGGCAGTGGGCGAGGCATATTGCTCGCAGAACCGATGGCCGATGGGGCCGAAAAGTGCTCAAGTGGCGACCGCGTACCGGAAAGCGTAGCGTGGGTAGGCCCCGCACACGGTGGACCGACAACCTTGCGAAGGCGGCGGGATCCCGTTGGATGAGGGCAGCGCAGGACCGGTCGTTATGGCGATCCTTGGGGGAGGCCTATGTCCAGCAGTGGACGTCCATCGGCTGAGATGATGATGATGATACTCCTCTGGGTCTAAATCCAGCACCCCCCTTTATAAAACGGGTCAGATTATTTTTGAAACTTCTAAATAATAATTTCCAATGCAAAGTAACACTGAAGATTAGGCCAGTGATCATTGTAGTTGGTAGGACGGGAAAATCTACGGATTTTTGTATGGAGTAACTAGGTTGCATTAATTGCACTTTAGCTGATATTTTGAAATATTAGTAGATACATACCTGAAAAACATAAATTCTCAATAATCCCCTATTTTGTACCGTGTATTATGGAATAATTAAGACATTTACAAAACATTAAATTTAGGTATGGACAAAAAATGGAAAACTGGTGATTTTGTAGAGGACGGCTTTGTTCAATACGTTTTACTTATAACAATAATAATCCCCGGTTAATATCGTAAATTCTCTCTAAACTTAATTTTTTACTGTTTGTTTGTAAATAATAAATTTGCCATTTGAAAATTAACTGTCTTTTTTGCTGGTATGCTCGAAGAAATATATTTAGAAATAAGCTTGCCCTTTGTACATTTATATTGATTTTAAGGTATTTCTCAGGGTCCTCAGCCTATATAACCACGGAAACTAAACTAACAGTAATATTAGTTCAAACACAATTTACTAAAGAACCACATTTTTCCTAGACAAATGCCTGTGATTGACATTAGCAGTTTTCGATATATCAACAGCAATGCGAAAGCAGCGCTGCTAAAACAATCTAATGTGAAAGCACTCTAATAATTATTGCATATTATTATACAACTCACATACCTATATTATTTCTAATGAATCATTTCAACAGAGATCTTGGAATTATTTCACTCAAACAATGACAGTCATACTCATAGATAAAGGGTAGGTATAAGAATTATTGAAACGTGGTTGTCGATAAGTCAGGTATCTTGTTATGACATACTTTCACACGTAGTGATGAAAGAGACTCGAGTCCTTTAGTCGTTTATAATTAATAGCAGCCCGTCCCGGCTTCGCACGGGTTTACCAAGGATCCCTATTTTTTTTCAAAATGAAATGTAGCCTATGTCAAATTGGAAGAATGTAGCATTCTATTGGTGAAAGAATTTTTTAAATCGGCCCAGTACTTTTTGAGCCTATTCATTACAAACATACAAACATACAAAAATAGGTACAAATCTTTCCTCTTTATAATATTAGTATAGATAAGACTAGCCTCTTTTTCAAGACTTGAATCTAAAATTAAGACTGCAACTGTTCATATCATATCAGCCATTAAACGTCCACTGCTGGACATAAGCCTACCCCAAAATGGGGGGATCTGCCATAATCGCCACGCTTGGCAGGCGGGTTGGCGATCGCAGTTGGATCGAATCAATGTGTGTACTCAGAGGATGCTGCTGCCCATCCTTCAGTAGATCCCTTAGTCGCCTTTTACGACACCCACGGGAGGAAATGGGATGGTGCTATTCTTAGCCGACACCATACAACTGTTAGTCTTAATTAACATGACTCAGTCGATTATCATATAAGACTTGTAGACTAAAACGACTTAAACGACTAAAAGGCTTAAACGACTGCAGTCCTTTGCAAAAAACTGGCGTTTAAGTAAAGCGTTATCATCATCATTATCAGCCGTAGGACGTCCACTGCTGGACATTTAAGGGATTAAAGATTTCCACTCGTCTCGGTCGGAAGCGGCTTGCATCCATCGTGATCCTGCAGCCTTCACCAAGTAAAGCGTGACAATTGTAATTAAAAGCTCTTTAGGCTGAAATGAGATTACTTTTTAGGATTTTTAGATACCTCAAATGAAAAAAAAATCTTGAAACTTTTTTGAAACTAAGCGATTTAGTTAAAATTTGATACACATAACAGATGGGAAATGTGAGGGTGATGACGTGCATAGGCGAGTAACAGCGGGAAACAAAGTAAACGGTGCTCTATATGCCATTGTGGTTAGCCAATTAGTGTCCAAAAAGGCGCGACTTGCTATACACAATGGGGTGTTGGTGCCTACACTTATGTTTGGCAGTGAGTGCTGGGTATGGCAGAAGAAGCATGCAAGTAAAATTAATGCTGTTGAAATGCGTTCCTTGCGAAGTATGTGTGGTGTGACGCTGAAAGATAGAGTGAGAAATTGTGTAATAAGAGATAGATGTAAATTAAAAGAAGATGTAGTGACAAGAATAGAGAAAGGTATGCTTCGTTGGTTTGGTCATGTGGAGAGGATGAGTGATAGCACATGTACGAAAGAGATATATGTTGCTAATGTGAGTGAAAGCGTCGGCAGAGGGCGCCCTCGTAGGACGTATGCTGATCAAATCAGTTGCGTCCTACAAAAAGGGGAGGTGCGGAGTACTCGAAACCGACGGGCATGTATGAAGAGATGTATGGATGTGCATGAGGCAAAAGAAGTATGTAAGGATCGTAGTAAGTGGCGCGCCCTGGTTTCTGTCTACCCCACTGGGAAAGAGGCGTGACGTTATAGATAGTTATAGATAAATTATGTAAGTATGTGACCCAAAGACGGACGTGTAAAGTATTTTTTTTTATTATATGAAGTGAAAATGTGAATTGATTGAATAATTTATCATAATAAAATGAGTACTAATGTAATAAGTACTCACCCTCGCTTTCATATGGAGTTGGTGGCTCTTTCCAATTAGTTTGTTGTAAATTGACTATCATGCCACCAATAACTTAGGTGATAAAACATTATCTTTAAAGTCGCATAAAATGCTCTGACTTTCTTCCTCTGTATTATGATCATTTTTTGTTTAGGGACATTAATATAATAGGTACATTATCTTTAAACTCTTAGTAAATCTGCACTGTGGAAAGAATGGATGAGAGCAGATTGACGAGGGCAATCTATAAGGCAAGCGTAAGTGGAAATGTTGGAAGGGGACGGCCTAGACGTACATATACGAACCAAATTGGCGACGTGCTTAAAAAGGGCCAGGTCAGATCTACCCGTAACCGACGAGCATGCATGAAAGGACTTATGAATGTGGAGGAAGCTAGAGAGGTATGTCAGGATCGTCGCAGGTGGCGTTCCGTTGTCTCTGCCTACCCCAGTGGGAGACAGGCGTGAGAATATGTATGTATGTATGTATGTAAATCTACACACAGTGACAATAAATACAAAACTACTTTTTATACAAATAAATTAAGGTATTTTTATACTTTTGTTGCCCGGAGAATACTTATTCAGCCGGTAATATAAGCATTAGTTGCATTAATCAACATACGCCTTAAGGTGAAAACAAACTGGGCTTATGTGATGCCACGCCACGTTATAAAAACTAGTATAATTCAGCGACGTCACGTAAGAATAATGATTTTTCATATATTTACTATGAAAACTGATGTCTTCTGATAGACGTGGCATCACGTGCGCAAGCCCAGTTTGTTTGCACCTTAACGACTCTCGACTCCACGACTCCCAGGGCGATGAGTCGCCAGTCTTTTAAGTCCTTTGAGCTTGAAGACTTGCGAATAACTAACTGCTCAGTTTTTTTTGCATTAAAAGACTTCGACTAAAAATACTAGTCTTATGACTAAAGGTTGGGGACTAAAAGACTGAGAAAAAAATTAGTTCTTTATAATAAATCGAGTGAGGTGTCGTTGAATAGGTAGGTCTAGTAAAAATCTATAAAAACTAAGGTAGGTATAATGCTTCGAGCATGCATTATGCTCAAGACTATATTCCCGGAGGAGGTAGTCAGATATACTGTGAGAACTCAGAACATCCACGTTAGGTTTAGTTTATTTTTCAGTAGCAGATTTTGTTTGAACTATATCTTGCTAGTTATTACAGTTCCACTAACTTATCTGTAGAATGGCCACAAGCGGAACTACTTTTGAAAACGTCATTTTGTTGCTGTCGATGTAGTCTGTGCTGTTCAATCGAGTTCTTGTTTTTCTAAATATTTCTAAGTATTTTTTGTGAAAATCATGCCGAAGGTGGTGTACGAGAAATTATTAACAAAATGAAATCATTTTTTGATACAGAAAGTGGCGCCATCGCTCATTCTAGAGATAAGTTGGTGACATTGTGCTTTATGGTTTGGTTATTATTAGCAGATCTTTTTAGAGATGTGACACGTCCACTTTTACGGATATAACTGCTACATACTAGTATTGTAATAGCTACCAATGTAATAATAGGTAAAAACGAGTAGGTACCTAGCCGTCTTTGATAGGCTTATTTCCGTGTTAACAAGGGAAATCAGTCTCCGTTTTACACTTTCTTTTAAAGGCCACCCCTTTAATATTCCAACCATCTCTATCCTGGGCAATTTCTGGCCACTTGTCGTCAAAAGCATCCAGATCATTCCGCCACCTATTTCTGGGGTCGATGACCATTTTCTGGGATCCAGGGCGTAACAATTTTTGCCCACCTCTTATGGTGCATTCGACAGACATGGCTGGACCATTCCCACTTTAGTTTAGCTGTTTTCTCCCCGACGTCGGCGATTTGTGTTTTTGAGCGTTGATTTGTGTGTTGTGTTCCTGACACGATCAGAAGCCCGATTGCGCTAAGTTAAAACATCGAAGTTCTATTCTTATCCAATTTCAGTTCTAATCACATAGCAATTCAATTAATATTCAACTGTGCTGAATTCCGCATTGCGCTAAGTTATGTAACTGACAGCAAATAACGTTTGAGCGATTTGTCAAAACTGCTCTAACGGCTGTCAAGAGCAGTACCGCGATTAGCACAATACCAAATATTTCAAAACTCAAAAGTTATGGTTCATACGTAGTCCAATAACAGTTCAATCACCAAATATTTACCGCTATTTGCAGCCCTGTTATACTGCACTCCATCGCTCTCTGACAATCCTTGAGTTTGGACTTTTGAGACTCTGTAAGAGAGAGTCTCACACAGACTCAAAAAGTTTGACACTTAGCATAGAATTAATTAAGTAAATAAAACACGTATTACGGAAACAGAATTACTACGTCACTAATATAATAATAGTTACTATACTGTTATTTATGTCACAGACCTAGTGAAAATGCCGTCACTTTGGACCTTGCGCGAACGGCATTCACCGCAGCAGCGTGTTGTTAACTTATTAAGAACTAGTTTTTTTAATTACCTCTATTTAACTTCCTGAAAATATTTTAGCGATCAAAACATTATTTATGCGTAGGATGCAATTATAATTAGATTCTTGGTTGATATCCCACATATCCGCACTAAGAGCCTTTCTGATAATGCGCACAGCCGAGGAGTGGAATGCCCTGCGTCAGTATTTCCGAGCGCTTACAACCCGAATCGAGTGAATAGGCTTCTACTGGGTAAGCTCGCTATATCTTCGACCCCATCATTGTCCTAAAGGACTGGATTGAGGTCAAGAGCAAACCCATTTTTAATAAAAATAAAATAATTTTAATTAATATTTTATACAGGACCGGTCGTTATGGCGATCCTTGGGGGAAGTCTATGTCCAGCAGTGGACGTCCATCGGCTGGGATGATGATGAATATTTTATACCTACTTTCAATATCGAGGCATGTATTGTACCCACTGTCCATTACAAGTGGCGACGGGCTCACTCCCTGTCACACTGGGCAGAGTTTCGGTACTATAGTGAAACGTGGATGTTCTAAGGTTTCAGAATATCTCTGACTACCCCCTCGGGGAATATAGTTGTGAGCATATATGCTATGCTACTTTCAATGTTTGAACTATATCTCTACATTATACAGGGTGTAAACTTAAATGGGACAGGTAACTTAAAGGCGTGCTTCAGACCATCAAACTGAACAACTTTTACTATGGGACCAACACCGAAATCGCGAAAAAAAATTCCGCGGCCATACAAAACTGCAAACATAACTCGACTGAAATGTATGAGCCAGAAGATTTTTTTTTCGTGATTTAGATATTTGTCCCACAGAGAACGTTTTTCAGTTTGATGGTCTGAAGCACCCCTTTTAAGTAAGTGTTCCATTTAATTTTACACCCTGTATAGATGCCGTTTCAAATTCATGGAGGTGCTACTGGGAATGTTCCTCCATTGAAAAGGGAAGATCTTCCACCAGGCTATGTGTGAAGCCTGGGGACCGGCCTTGGTCCAACAGTTCTTAGTTGGACCTTGTATATGTATTGAATCTCTGTGATTATTTCTCTTGCGCGATGTATGTCTTGCATTCGATTGTGAACCTTATTTGTAGTAGGTTACGAGTTACGTATTCACGGTGAACGTTGTCTATGTATGGAGCATATTTCCGAGAGCGACGGTATCGCCATCTGTTGGCATCTTTGCTATAACTTGTGTAATATAAATACGATGTGCAACCTACGCGCGGCCAGGTTATGTTGGTTTTGCATAGCTTGATGTGTCGCATTAATTTTTCTAACTTACGTAATACCGACTGTTCTCAAACGGTGAAGGGAACCCTCGTGAGGATTTCCTTCACCGTTTCCTCTGCGTAAGAATCTGCATATCTGAAGAAGAAATTCTGATGCGTAGTCGCGGACCTAAAAAAGGGGGACGGAATCTCGTCTCAAACTGAGGAAGGAGTGAGGAAGTCAAAAGTGAAGCATCCATTTATATGAGTATGCGTGCTGTCGCCCTGTCGCGCGGTACATAAAGGCGGCGGGTTGTCGGACCTGGAGTGCGATTTTTGAATCTCATTTGCAGGCTGAGCTCAGAAGTTGAAAATATCAAAATAACTATGGAGATATGCATCTTTCTACTAATGATTTGACTTTCAAAAATCGCACTCCTGAAGTATGATTTTTGAAAGTTAAATTAGCAGTAGAAAGATGCATATCTCCATAGTTATTTTGACATTTTCAATTGCTGGGCTCAGCGAATGATATTAAAAAATCGCACTCCTGCGCCTAGAACTGGTGCGTCTGTGTGAGTGTAGGTCCCTTGTGGAACAAACGAAATTGTAGAGCGGGACGTAAACATAAGCTGTCCCATACATTAGGTACCTTTTAGTGCCTCCGTGGTCTAATGGTTAAGAGCATTGGCTCTCGACAAGGAGGTCGTGGGTTCGATTCCCACGGGGGACACCTACCTAGTGATGTCACTTTGTGCGTTTTTCCGCAGTTGGTTAGGACATTGCAGGCTAAATCACCTGATTGTCTGAAAAGAGAAATGATTCCGTGCTTCGGATGGCACGTTAAGCCGTTGGTCCCGGTTACTATCTCTGGTGGTAATAGTCGTTACATAAAAACCACGTCAGAGGCCGTAAGGCGGTCTGAATAAACTTTGACACTAGGGCTCTGCCCACACGATAAGAAGAATGAAACACCCGATTTTCTTTCGCAATATTGAATTCGGTGAAAGTTGTTCAGTTTGATGGTCTAAACCAACACTTTTAAATAATGTTTTGTTACACCCTGTGGAGCATACTCTAAAGTAAAATAACAAATAATTTTTTTCTTATTTTACTTTTTTATCCTTTTTTTTAAATTTATTTTTTATTCTCAAAATAAACCGGCCAAGTGTATGTCGCGCTCGCGCTAAGGATCCCGGAGAATTTTGTTTTGTAGATTAATGGTGGTACGGAACCCTCGTTGGGCGAGTCCAACTTGCACTTGGTTGGTTTTATATAATAATGCTCATGGTTTTCGAGTACATTTTATTAGGCATTAATATTATTTGGGATCAATAATAATAACAGACAAAAACAACAATATAAATTTTAAAACAAAACTATTTATTTAGCAACAAATTTAAATTCAAAATAACATTTTAATACAATCTACCACAACCAACACCGCCCAAACCTTGTCCGACCAAACCTGGGCCAGCCAGACCAGCACCGATCAGACCAGGGCCAGCCAGACCAGCACCGACCAGACCATTCCCAGCCAAACCAGCACCGTATCCAACATTAGGACCTCCAGCCTCACCAATAATTCCCACATTGCCATTGCCGCAACCGTAAGAAATGCCAGCTTGACCACCGGTTGGCAATTGACCTTCCAAAGCCACAGCACCCAACAATGGCAACTGGCCGCCAACAGACAATGGTCCTTCAATCACCAGGTTCTCAGCAAGGACTGATAAGCCAGTTGGTGAGATTGGGGATGAGCTGGTGACGACGAAGCCGCCGCCGTTGGAAAGGCCATTTAAGCCGTTATTTGCTCCTACGCCTGCCAGACCATTGCCGGCAAGGCCATAGCCTGCCAGACCATTGCCAGCAAGGCCATAGCCAGCCAGACCGTTGTTGCCGGCTAGGCCGAGGCCTGCCAGGTTGCCAACGCATTGGGCTGAGATAGTCTGTAAAGAAAAAGTAGTTTTTAACTATAAGAGAAAAGGATATTGTAAAGTAATGCTGTGAGTATATTAATATGCCTAAAAAAATTTTTGATGGTTGGATGGTGAAGGGTGTTTCTGACCACTCCTATTTAATGGTCATATATTTATATGTATAGTCCGTGTTGTGTCGGCTAAGAATAGCACCATCCCATCTCCTCCCGTGGGTGTCATAAAAGGCGACTAAGGGATCTACCGGAGGATGGGCAGCAGCAACCTCTGAGTACACACATTCAATCCAACTGCCATCGCCAACCCGCATGCTAAGCGTGGCAATTATGGCAAATCCCCCCATTTTTCGGGGAGGCCTATGTCCAGCAGTGGACGTCTATTGGCTGACATGATGATGATGATATTTATATGACCATTATTGATGTAAGTAAAGATCAATTCATCAAATTAAAATTCACACACGTCATGCAATTTTATTTTTTTATTCTATTTTATTTATTAAGGACAACCAACAACACTATACATTTTTATGTTACAGTGGTACACCAATTAGGTGTATAGACTAAGTGCTAACTTAATTATAAGCTGCCACGTCATTCAATATGCGGAAATAGACAACAATACTTATTAAGTGAGTAATTTAATTTAATTGGTGCGTTGTAATTTAATTTATGCCAAAAGTTTAAGTCGTAGGTCAAAAATCTAAATCAAAATCAAAATTTTTTTATTCGAAATAATATCACATAGATAGCTTTTTGACGTAATTTTTTGACTCTACCACCGCGTCGGAAGGTGTTCCGTTGAGAGAAGATGCATTACATAGAGTAACTTTGTCAAGACCAGACATTTTGGTCATTCAAATAGTCATCGAGTTTATAGCAGCCTTGTTTACAGAGGACTTGTTTTACATGGGACTTAAACTTTTTGTCTGGCAAGTTTAGAATATCCTCTTATTATAATAGCGTATTCAGTGCCCCATGAAAGATGTGTTGACCTTACTGAGTCGAAAATGTGGGAATACTAATTTATTTTTATTTCTTGTATTGTATTTATGAACGTCACTGTTTTTGGGAAAGAGATACAAATTTTTCCGAACGTATAAATATCGGTAGAAAAAATATCCTTTTTAAATCTGTTGATGCTTTTTTCGAAAATATCTAGTTACAATATTACAATTCTAGAATCATGAACTCGCTCCCGTTTGTTTTTTATTTTTCTTACCTGCACCAGAAGTGCTGAAGCGCAAAGTAGTACAGCTTGGAATGACATTTTGATTTCGATTAAATGATTCTTCGGTAAGTTCTAGGAATTGAATGATTTTGTCAATTTTCCCAAACCTTTTTATACAAAGTCTTTCTTCATTTGTTGCATCTTCAAAATGTGATAAGAATCATTGTTTAATACGATATCTTTATAAATTATTATGTAGTTTTATTATGACATCTATTACAAAACAAGTCAAGTACATAACATTTTCTTATCGTCTTTCTTTTTTTGTTCTTCAATAAATAATTTTGTAAATAACTTTGTTCAAACTAACCCTACATAATAGCTTCTGATTATTGTGGAGACTTGTTTAGTAATTATTTGTTATGTATATCACTGGGTAGTAATGTACAGTCGGCAGCAATGGATTGAGTACGCTTTTGTTATACGCAGTAGTGCTAAGGTGTATGCAGGTTGTTGCTGCTGACTGTACCTTTGAATATTTATATATCAGATTAAATTCTGTTTGTATTTTGACAAATTACTTTTTTAAGTACCTACCTAACGAAGTAAATCTTTGTATTGCATGTATAAGTAGTACCTACAAAATTGTCTTCTGATTGATGTAACTGTACTGTTTATGTTGCACTTCCGGATAAACCTCCGATGGTTTTTGGAAGTTCAATTGTCCAAATCTTTGCCATTTTTCTTACAATAAATAAATTAAAAAAAAAAAAAGTCATTCATACCTACATTATAATTACATACTCGTTAATAAGTAGGTACATACTCGTAGGTACACATTTTTAACAATACGTTCATAAGGTACAACGGGAATTTAAAGCACTTAACTTTAAATCATAGAAAAACAATAAAAAGGAAAGGGATGTAATCCCTAGGAGGAAATATTTTTTTTTATGGTACCTCCCTAGTACCATAAAAAAAAATATTTACCACTTTGTCGGCGTGGTTAATATGTATATCCATGCCAAATTACATCTTTCTAGTACTAAGCGTCTCTGAGCTAAGCCGCGGTCAGACGGACAGACACTATAAGAGAAACTATAAGGGTACCTTGCTGACTTCGGAACCCTAAAAATAACTAAAAAGTACTTAAACAATGCAAAATCTAAGTAGGTAGGTATACACTTATTTAGTCGCGAACGAACGTGTTATGCAGCCTAGCTAGCATGCCACCCCCGAGAAAACGACAAAAATCGAGATGTGCCTCCATCTTTATTATTTTACGTAGGCCAGAAAGAGCGCGCATGACGTTTTTCTCGTTTAAACGCTTTGTCGTGGGTGGCGTGCTAGCTAGACAGGCCCTGCATTCTCGCCGAGAACAGCCGAGAACGAGAGTGTGGATGCCCTTCATAATTTTCTTTGAAAGTTCTCGCCGAGAAGTTCTCGCGAGAGTAAAGTGCCGGCTTAAGGTACTCGTAACGCAACGTGACTAAATTTATTAAATTCTTAAGTAGGTAGGGGAGAGGGGGTTGGAATTTACCGGGGTTGGTTGTTCCGATGCATATAGCCATAGAGATAGGATATAGCTCCGAGATGAAAAGAGATAGCAACATGCCACGACGGCCCGCTAGCACAGTCTGTAGTGAACCTGCCTGCTGTGCCGAGGGTCGCGGGTTCGAATCCCGTAAGGGACAAATATTTATATGATGAATATGAATATTTGTACCCGAGTCATGGATGTTTGTATGTACATATGTATTCTATATCGTTGTCTAGTCATCATAATACAAGTCCAGGTACTTTAAATGTGACTAGATAATTTGTGTGACAATGTCCAAGATATTTATTTTTATTATTTATTTATTATGCTTCAAGTGTGATGCACATTGATAGGCACCTGCGCAGATATGGCAGCCATATTAGTTCAGCTTGCGCCAGCCAAAAAGTGGATGTATGTCAAGTAAACCTACAACGCGACGTGAGTAATTATTTTCCAGTTTATACTTTTTTGGTCTAACTTAGTAGTTACTCTATTTATGAGCTTTGCATTGTAGAGGAAACGTTCGGGAATTTTTTGTGATCTCATTTTTTTAAAT
This sequence comes from Agonopterix arenella, assembly GCA_927399405.1. Classification (NCBI taxonomy): domain Eukaryota; kingdom Metazoa; phylum Arthropoda; class Insecta; order Lepidoptera; family Depressariidae; genus Agonopterix; species Agonopterix arenella. Next base: position 2,900,876 of record OV656716.1, on the reverse strand, counting down.
AATTCCCTATCTTGGCCATAATTTTAGGTTAATATTAGAAAAAGAATTTTGGGGTCAAATGTTCCTTTTCTACGGGGCTAGTTGTGCCCCGAAACAATCAAACCCAACATTACATATTTTTTGAGTTCCAGACCTTCCAGACATTTCGAATAGTTTGGAAGTAGACAATGGAATCACCATCAATTTCTAACCAAGAAAAACCCATACCACCAACATTACATATTTTTTGAGTTCCAGATGTTCCAGACATTTCGAATAGTTTGGAAGTAGACAATAGAATCACCATCAATTTCTAACCAAGAAAAACCCATACCACCAACATTACATATTTTTTGAGTTCCAGATGTACCAGACATTTCGAATAGTTTGGAAGTAGACAATAGAATCACCATCAATTTCTAACCAAGAAAAACCCATACCAACATCAAACGAAATGAAAACGTTTCCGGATTTTTCTCTGAAATCATTAAACCATTTTCTCCTCCTAGTTGGCCAATGTAGCGTTGTATATGATGGATGATTTGAGAGATAATTTTGATTTGATTTCGCATTTCGTTATACGTTTGAATTTTTTCTTTAGTTAATACCATTTTATTTTACACGAGCGTTAACCCGCGACTTCGTCCGCACAAATTATATACCAGATTTTAAGTCAGATCATAAGCTATCAAACAAAAAAAGTTTCATCAAAATCGGTTCAGTAGTTTCTGCGTGATACTCGTTCAAACAAACAAATAAATACACAAACAAACAGACAGACAAAAAATCCAAAAATTGGTGAAATGGAATCAGGGACACCTAAAAACCATATCGTAACTTTTTTTTTGTTAATATCTTCAATGTACAGACAAACTTCCTGTTACAGTTTTATAATAGTATAGATTTAAAGACTGATATGATCAGGGAAAGTGAAACAATTTAAATTATTAAAATTCAACAAAACCTTTTCCTTTTCACATAAAGTAACTGAAAACAGACCAAGTAAACATATGGAACAACCAGCCTCAACCAGGGAACAACCAGCCCCATTTTGGGGCTAGTTGTTCCTTTCCGACTTGTCTTAGAAAATCGATCCTGTGCTTTAAAGCATACGATCTCTTCTTCGTGGGCTGAGCCCTGGTGTCAGAGTTTTATCAGATAGCCTTACGGCCTCTGACGTGGTTTTTATGTAACGACTACGATACAACGACTGCATACGATAAATTATCTACATACATTCAGTGATAAATGCCGCTTGAACTTTAGTAATATTCAAATAAATTCATCTTTATCTTTGTCTCGTATAAATACGACTTATTTCTCCCAGGCATTTTTAGATTGTTTGAAAATCGGTACTATCAACCCCGCTCTCCCCTACACGAAGTGTCAAGATTAGTTAAGGATTCAATTTAGCGACACGAAACGGCAATTCTCTAGGTAAATCACAGACCACTAGGTCTGTGAGGTAAATAAACATTTTAACGGGTTCTTACCGCGTTTTGGTATATTTGAGTTCCCAATATTTTATTTTACGTAACTCTCAAAAACTGTATTCTCTAGGTAAAGCCTTAATTTGTTTAAAATAAATTGCACTTTTCAATTGTTTTAATTAAAAACTTCATTTCAAATTTTACTTTGATGTAAGATTTCAACACTAACAATGTAACAACCTAAGTGGCTAAATGCATAGCTTATAAATGCATAGACCAGAATATCGGCAGATTTTCGCCGAAACCGAATGTGTGGCCGAAGGTGCTTTTTTGACCGAAAGTGACGAAGTGACGAAAACGAAGCTTCGGTCGGACACTAGTTGCGATGCGAGTTATAGTCGTTTTTGTTCGTGGGATGCCCACATAATTTTAAAATCTTCATTATTGATTTTTTTTATTTCCATTAGATTTCATGTGCCTTGCTACGACTATATGCTTAGAAAGGAAATTGATAGTTGTAGCAAAGCTTCTGACCTCCCCGTACCGAAATGCGGTCGTGAAATTATGTATGTATAATGAATGTCTCACACTTATTCCTGAGAGGATGCTTATGCACTGCAGTGGGATCCAACATGCTTGTACTTTGTTAGGATTTAGGTACCTAATTAAGTAAAACAATATAAACATGTTGCTAATATCAATTATTTTTATTTTTGAGATCAAATTCTTCTAATAATAGAGGCCACCACAACCTGTGCCAATGGTGACAATACCTTCAGGAATACCAGCGTTACCTAGACCACAGCTAGCCAAACCAGCGTTAGCCAGACCATAATTAGCCAAGCCAGCGTTAGCCAGACCATAATTAGCCAAGCCAGCGTTAGCCAGACCATAATTAGCCAAGCCAGCGTTAGCTAAGCCAGCATTGCCATAGCTAAGTCCACTTGCCAGACCAGCACTGCCCAAGCTTAAACCACCAGCAGCAGCACCACCATTCACTCCCACAATACCAACGTTGCCGTTGCCGCAGCTGTACGAGACACCAGCAGATCCACCGCTAGGTACTTGACCTTCCAGAGCCACAGCTGACAGGAACGGTAGTGCACCAATTACATTCAGGACTCCTTCCAACGTGTTCTCAGATACGACGGAGAGGCCACTGGGAGCGAGGGCACAAGAACTGGAAACGAGGAGCTCACCGCCGCTCAAAGAGGCAAGATTGCCAAGGTTGGCAGCATAGCCGTTACCAGAGCCATACCCGGCATTGCAGCCGCCCAGCTGACCGCCGTTGAGGGATGCCGTGTTGCCAAGTGATGCATAGCCAGAATTCAAGCCCGCCAAGCCGAGGCCACCGTTGTTTGCCAGTTGAGGTCCACAGCCACCGGTTATTACGTTGTTTCTGACGCATTGTCCAGAGATGGCCAGGAAAGTAGTTGACTTAAAAATTTGAATTGACTTGCCTACATTAATCAACACTTTCTCTCACGTTTGTTCATGAAAAGAGGGTGTATGGGCGTTAGTCTATCACGCGTGAACAATGCGTATTGGTGGACTTGACATCCGTCCTTCCAGAGTGAGAAACTAATTATTAGAGATCGGATAATCGGATGCATATTTATCTAAACTTCACTTTTTTTCCCCACGAAAGCATAATAATATGCCTTTCTGAAAAAAGTTAATAAAAAAATTCGGGCCACCCGCTTGTTTGGTCATACTGGTCCTCGTAGGTAGAACAACTTAGACAACATGAACAACTCGGACAAATTAAATAACTCAGTCAGCTCGGGTAACATGAACAACTCTTACAATGTAAACAACTTGGTCGACTGATTTGACTTGGTCAAGTTGTTCATGTTGTCCAGTTAAGTACTTTCGACAACAAAACCACTCGGACAACATGAACAACTTAGTCAACTCAGACCACACTGTCTAAGTTGACCAAATTGTCAGAGTTGTTCACGTTGTCCTAGTTGTTCAAATGTCCAAAGATTGTTTCATAAAATAAATTAATTAAGACATGTCCACATTATTCTTGTGAAAAATGAAATTTAATTAAATATGCATCCGAATATCCGATCTCTACTAATTATGTATTTAATGTTTAGTAAAATTTTACCTGGACCAAAAGAGATGAGCACACGAGGAAAATAAGCTTAACTGCCATTTCAATGTTGATGTTCTTCGAGATCGAATAAAAGAATGATTCACAATTAAAATTGCCACCTTTTATATTATAATTGCAAAGTATTATCAATTTGCCTTCGCAGAAACATTTTATGTCACAATAGCTGTGATATTTATTTTGAATGTTTAAACTACAATTACTGCTAGTGCTTCGGAAGGCACGTTAAGCAGTCGGTAGTTAGTTGCGGATAGTTCCGTCAGATGGCGGTGTACAGTAGTACCAGGTTTATAAGTCTTACCGATTTACCTGCGCAGTTAACAAATTTTTATACCGCGCGAAATTATATTTACCAATCAGGATGCGCCATTGCTTATTTGTTTTCGCGCCCTTTTCTTGACTTTGCACCCTTTGATTACTAAACGACTTCGGGTTTTGTCGGGGACTCGGGCCTGCTCTGCGCAAACTAAGATTGCCGAGCGGAATTATTTTCCTGGTCGTATTGTAACTACCTATTCGTTAAGCCAGGCCAGCCTTGGGCGGCTTGAAAATTATCTGACGGCAAGTTGACCATTAAGCTGAACTGGGTCTACGGTCTGCATCACAGAATAGATAGTAGTATAAAAAGTAGTATAATGGGTGGAACGTAACGAGGGTCTTTCCTTCCCATCTTAAACAACGTTCCTCTAGGAAAGGAACATGATGGGTCCAAAAAGGAAAAAAAAATGGACCTCCCATACAAAAGTGCGGATAAGCAGATCTATTTACTATGGGAGGTCCAAAAAATTTTCTCGTTTTCGACCCATGGTCCGGAAAGTTTTTTTTTTTATAAAAGATTGGTATGCTCTTGCCCTTAATCTAGTCCGTAGGACAAATATGGGGTCGAAGATGTAGCGAAAAGAAGCCTATTTACTCGTACTTTAAAGGAATTCGGGTTATAAGCGTTCGGAAATACTGACGCAGGCAGGGCACTCCACTCCATGGGTGTGCGCATTATAAAAGATGCTGAAAGGAGCTTAGTGCGATGCTAATATGTGAGATGTCAACCAAGTAGGGGTGATATCCTGCGGTGCGCCGCGATGTCCGATAGTAGAATTGGGAAGGAGGAATGAGCTCATGTAGCTCCTGGGCACAGTCACCGAAGTACTCTCTGTACAAGACCGACAAGCAGGCTACTCTGCGGCGGTAGGCTAGACTATGAAGCTTGTTCTCCACCAGCTTACTTTAGTTTCATTGTCTGAATACTCTTACTTTCATTGTCTTACAAGAGTGTAAGACCCTCGTTACGTTCCACCCAGTATAGTTCTACATACCTGCGTGATGGAATTTGTCCCTCTCACTCTTACCGTGGGAGGAGGCTTTTGCCTAGCAGTGACATCCTCCAACAGCCTATAACTTCATCATCATCATCTCAGCCGATGAACTCCCACTGCAGGACATCGGTCTCCCCCAAGGATCGCTATAACGACCGGTCCTGCGCTGCCCTCATCCAACGGGCCAACCTAGAATTGTTAAATTGAAGTGGCAGTGGGCGGGGCACATTGCTCGCAGAACCGATGGCCGGTGGGGCCGAAAAGTTCTCGAGTGGCGACCGCGTACCGGAAAGCGCAGCGTGGGTAGGCCCCTCACACGGTGGACCAACGACCTGGTGAAGGCGGTGGGAACTCGTTCGCTATAACTTACTTACAAATTATTGTAAGTATAATCCTAAATCGTGAACCTCTCATTCTGTTCGTTATCGTAAAGTTTCTGAGCACCCTTAAAGGAATAACAATACTTACATACATAAGCCTGCGTCAGGGTAGTGCAATTTTTGAATTTCACACATCCTAATTCGTATACGAATAATGCATAAATTCCATACAGTTTGGTATTAATTAAATTGTGGAAATGGAGCATTCTTCCTGACTTTCACCTAAGGACAGTTTCAGGGAACCGGGAATATTTTTCTTTTATTTTATTATTTTTATTTTATTTTGTGTGTTTGTCTTCTGTTTTTAAAATTTGCACGCCATCCTGTGTGGCAGATTATGTCTTGTGCTATATCCTTAAGTTAAGATACTGTATACCATAATCTTGCAAATAAATAAATCTTATCGTATCTTATCTCATCTTAATACCGTGCAAAAAAATGGACATAGAACATTTTTAATTTTTACAGAATGTTCCTAACTATCGCATAAAAATTACAAATATCTAACATTACAAAATTCACACCAAATAGCACATAATCACACGTTTTATGCACTGCAGTGCAATTGCAAAATTTTAATTATTCGCCGATAGTTTAGTATAAAAGGGTCACTGTGACTTCATCAAATCATCAGTTCATCAATCCGTTGAATATCACAACATGTCTACCTTCGCTTTCTTGCTCGTCTGCATCCAGGCTTGCCTGATCCAGGTAAGGATCCAACCAACGAGGAGTTACCAACTTTCTTCTAACCGAAAACTGAACTAACGCATGCTGAAAATAGACGTTCACAAAGTATCTATTCTAGATCAATAATTTTGCTTTCACCAATTGGTCTTGGATCATTGTAGTAAAGCATGGCCATCTCCAAGCTTTACTTGTGAAAAGAAGGTCTACTCTGCAATAAGATTCTACTGGGTAATACTGGCATACCACCAACGAGAATTCGAGATGTGCCTATGTCTTCGTTACTTTAACCTTCGTTCTTACCAAAGTGAGCGCGCATCATGGTTCTTTACGACCTGCTAGCCTTACAAGGTTATTTCAAAGACAGAAGCCTGTGGCAACGCCATGAAAATCTCAAGAAAGGAAGTTGATCACAAAATTTATGCGTCTACCAATGCCTTGTTAGAGCATGACTCGCTCCCAATTATTCTTCTATAACTACTCTTATTATTTTATAATTACAGTTATCATTGGACCTCTTCCAAAACATACAACTACTGCCAGACTTTCAATAATCAACGATCCATCCTCAAACGTGGTATTTATCACTTTCTGCTTTCCATTTCAGCATGTATACAGCCAGTGCAGTTGCGGTGGTAACCTAGGAGGCCTTGCCCTCTCCAACGGCTTGGCTCTTGGCAATAGTTACGGCAGTGGACTTGGTTACGGCGCTGGCATCGGCCTTGGTAACGCTGGTCTAGGCCTTGGCGCTTTGGCTGGTTCCGCTGGCTGCGGTGCTGCTGGAGGATACGGCGGTTACGGCAATGGTAACGTAGCCGTCGCCGGTGACCTGCCCGTGAGCGGTGCGACCCTCGTCGCCGGTCAAGTGCCAGTGCTCGGCGTTGTGCAGTTCAACGGCAATGTACCGGCTGCCGGCTCTGTTTCTATCTCTGGAAACTGTGCTTATGGAGGCGGTTATGGAGGTGGTTATGGAGGCGGTTGCGGTTGTGGTTGCAACGGCGGAATTTACTAAAAAAAATTCTTCTGAATTAAATAAAAGATTCATGTATCATGCAATATAAAGCTGTCTTTTCAATTATTATTCCTATTATAACATAATTTTGCTTAAATTCCAAAATATGTATAATATGGTTGTGCAGAATACAGATTTTAGTTCTACATCGTTTCCCACCACTCTTATTTCAGTAGTCATCACAAAATGAAGACCGTCGACTGTGAGAGGAATATTTGACAGTAGTCGTATTTAAATACATGGCATGTACCCTAAGCCGAGCTTGTTTTAAGTACAGATGTAAGTAAATATTTATGTGGTAAAATAGAAATGATTCATTTGTCTCTGTTTTACTGAAATGAGACAGGAGTGATAATGTGATGAGGAGAAAACAAGCTCAATATTTCTGGGAATCCGTAATTCTGATTGTTAAAATTAAGCTGGTTATGAAAAGCAAGCTCGAAATTTTAGTTTTAAAGTCTACACTAAGAATTTTCAAGCCAAAACGCAGGCGGTTCGAAGGGTCGAAAAGGTTTTATTTCATTGTCTCGAGAAGCTTGCTCTTCATAGATACCTTGTTATTAAATACTTAGGTATAAAGTCCGTATCGCTAGTAATTGAACGATATCAATAAAGGAAGAACAGGAAAGAACATTAAAAACGTTCATTAATTTATTTTTAGCACTTTAAAATTAGATTTAAAGGATTAAGGGATGAGATTTGGGATTTAGATTTTAAGTAGGTATGGTTGATAGATAGATTAAATAATTTAAAGTATTTATAGAACGGCACATCTAAATCCACCAAGTCCACGACTAGCCAGACCTGTGCTAACCATAACACGGTTACCGAGACCCAGATCAGCGTTACACAAACTGGTTGTAGTTTAATAATGTTAAAAAAACGCATATGTATACGTTCATAAAAGTTCTATGGCGTACCTACTTCCGCGTGGAATTATAATAATAAAGAGGAGAAATGGGCGAAGAAATTATTTTTCTATATAAAATACAAAAGAATTTTTAAAACAAAACGTTTTATGCAATCAAATGTTTATTTATTGTATGATGTTGTACAGAATGAATTTTTTAGTAGAGACCGTTACAGCCGCATCCACCAAAACCAGCCAGACCAGCGTTGGCCAGACCTAAGTTTCCGAGACCCAGACCAGCGTTACCCAAACCAGCGCCATAGGCGGATCCAAGACCGTAGCCCAAACCAGCGCCGAGGCCCTCGCCCACGATGCCAACGTTGCCGTTGCCGCAGCTGTACGAGACACCAGCAGCACCTGCAGTAGGCAGTGCTCCCTCCAGACCAACGGCACCCAAGAATGGCAGCGAACCAGCAACGGCGAGGGAACCAAGAATCTCGTTCTCAGATGCGACGGCGATGCCATTGGGAGCGATGGGGGAGGCACTGGACACGGCGAGACCACCGCCGCTGGAAGCAGGGACTGAGTAGCCGAGACCGGCGCCGCAGCCTGCCAAGCCGTTACCAGACAAGCCGTAGCCAGCCAAGCCGTTACCAGCCAAGCCGTAGCCACCCAAGCCGTTGCCAGCCAAACCAAAACCGTACAGTCCGTTACCGAGTCCGCTGTTCAACACACTACCAACGCATTGTCCAGAGATGCTCTTGACCAAGAGCACTGAGGCGCAGAGGACGAGGATAGCCTTGGATGACATGTTGTTTGAATACTACGAGATGACTGTAGAATGATTATCGAAACATAGGCTTCCCTTTTTATACTGAAAACTCCTGTAATCTTTTTGTAACAATTACCTAGTGAATATGAAATTCGAATCAATATCTAATACAAATACGTGAGTTATAGAATATTCTGAGAAATATTTTACTAATTGAGTACTGATAAAACAACAGTATTGAGACTTATCAAAGAATTTCATAGTAGCCGCTTTCTCAAGTCTAATGTTGCCTACGTATAAAAGGGTCACTGTGACTCCATGAAATCATTCTCACTTCAGCCTTTCAGTTGAATACTAACCAACATGTCCACCTTCACTTTCTTGTTGCTCTGCATCCAGGCTTGCCTGATCCAGGTATGGTTTTCAAAACTACATTATATTCTTTAGAATTTTCCTTTATCAATGTGCCATCATCTCCGCTACCCTTGTTCAATTAGCGGTCAGTCAGTACCAATTGTTCTGCCTCGGCAATTCATCTCTCTGTCTCTTAACTTGTCTCATATCAGTTCTGTCTTCTTTGTTTACTTAAGAAAATCATTAAATCATGTTAAGATTTCAGGGACTATGTTTAATATTGTATTATTTACAGCACGTGTACAGCCAGTGCGGTTGCAGCAATGTGGGAGTCCTTGGCAATGGATTGATAGGTAACGGTCTTGGTCTCGGCACCGCTGGTCTTGGCGGTCTCGGCTACGGGAACGGTCTGGCTGGCGGACTCGGCTACGGAAACGCTCTGGCTGGTGGACTTAGCTACGGTGCTGGCTATGCTGGCTACGGTGGCTACGGAACTGGTACCGTGGGAGTCGCTGGCGATCTGGGAGTGGGCGGTACCACCATCGTCGCTGGTCAGGTGCCGGTGCTCGGCGAAGTGCAATTCAACGGCAATGTACCAGCTGCCGGCGCTGTTTCCATCTCTGGAAACTGCGGATGCGGTTGCAACGGGCTCATCTACTAAATGTGTGAAATTAATTATATCTCTGAAAGCAATAAATAATTTCATCAACTGCATTTGTAACTTTCATTTAAGTACTCTTGTCGTCGTGCGCGTTGTATGTTTAGGCAATGGTAATAATAAGGTCTTAAAAATAGAGTTGCCATCTTTAGGCTGGGTACGACTCCAAGTCAGCGAGGAAAAATTGTGTTCCTTTATGTTAGTGTTATGCAGTAAACCATCATAAGATCTGTCTTTATGTATGGTTCGGAGTATTGGGCCGCTAAAGTAAGGAATGAAAAACGAATGAATGCAGCTGACATACTAATGTTGAGATAAATGTGTGGTGTTACTAGAATGGACAGGATTAGGAAGGATTTATGGACGGGATGAGTATATTAGAGGAAGTTTGAAATTAGCGTCAGTAACGGAAAAACTGCGCATTAATAGATTTAACGTAGTATGGGCATGTGTTGCGGAAAGATGAGTGTCATATTACAAGATGAGTGTTTAATATGAATGTGAATGGTTGCATAAAGAGAGGACGATCAAAGAAAAGATTGATGGATTGTGTGAAAGATGACTTTTGTGTAGAAGAGTGAACGCAGAAATGAAGGTTAAAAGAGATGAATGGAGGAAAACTACATATTGCGCTGACCTAGGGCTGCCAGCTGTCAGCTTTTGTCTCTTACGTACAAATCAACTTGATCTCATTATTCTATTCATCGAGTTATTATGTAGCAAAATCTCGAGCTCGCTTCGTTCGCTCCTGGGCCTCTACCCGCACATTCGAATTTCGCAATTGCGTGAATGTTTTCGTTCCAATGTCAACTCTATTACAATGAAGTGCGGACCGAAACAGCGGCGATATATCGAACATCAAAAGTCCGGGTACAGGGCTTGGTTTTAAGATCTTACTATGATAACGTCAATCCTAAACTGCGCCTTGTAGATAATCTTGCAATGACCTGTAACATATTGTAGTGAAATCTTGAGCTCGTTTCGCTCGCTCTATTTTTTTTATGAAACGAGCAAGAAAATATTAAACCGCTTTTTTGCTGTCAAAATATAATGTTTCGTGGTTGTCTGGGGAACATTTCAGATTTTACTGAAATATCCGGGGGTTTTGAAGTCTTTGTCCGGTGACGGCGATTTTGGCGATGGCACCCCTACGCTGATCCCAAGTAATGGGATAAGAGTAGGAAGAAGAAGTATTTATGCAGCGTTCGCTTGAGTTACGATAATAAAACCATTCGAGAAAATAGGGGTCATATTCATTATTAATATTAAAATTATGTGAAAGAATATTTTTTTGAGTAGATATAAAAGTTGGCAAAGAACTTGGCAAGAGCAATCTTGACTGCGCAGAACAAAATTTGTAGGCAAAATCGCTACTGCACACGTTTGTTTCCCGTGGTCCTACCGAGCACCCCTCAGCCCCGCCCCATTGGTCAAGTTATTTGCCGGGTAGTGTAAATCTTTCCCATTCGCATGACCGACATTAGTGCTCTTACAGACGAGCTACGACACTTCGCGATCGCCGAGGGTCGCAGAGAGTCGCGCTCATAGCAAAGTGTCGCTCGTCTGTAAGAGCGCTTAGATGTGATGGGACTTTCCGTGGGCCACTTTGTCAATGAATAATGCATTTGAGTCCGAAGAACAAAATCGAGATGGATTCAATAAAACTAATAAACCGGCCACGAGCGTATCGGACTCGCTCATGATAGGGTTTCGCAGTCATTGTATAAGTAGCGGCTGATTTGGAAGCCAGCCAATCAGATACTCAGTAGCCTAAACTTCTTAAAAGTTTGAGGGGGTTGTTTGTTTACGCCCTAATATTACACCTCGAAATACTTAGCATCTGTATAGGTGTTTTGTTCCATTTTACAAGAGATATATGCTACGACAGTCAAATGGGCGAAAGTATAAGTAAGAGTTCCATGTTTCCCTAAAAACCGGCCAAATGTAAGTCCGACTCGCGCACGGAGGGGTCCGTACGTACGACCATAGTACAAAATTACCCAAAAAAAATTGTGTTTTTTCGGGGATCTTTTGCACGAGCCTGCCATATATTTGTCCGGTTTTATATTTTAGAGTAATTTTAGAGTAATATGCAATATAATTTAATCGCATCGAGTTTGACGCTTGTACACACCACTTGTTTTTAATAACTAACATAACTTTAAGGTAGAATTCAGACCATGAATCTATAACAACTTTCCCTATTGAAATTTATTCTTTAACAGTTCTGTTATATCTGTTTATTGTATGCAAGCCAGTCAAAAATAGGTATACTTAATAAAATGACTGGTTCTGGGTTCTGAAAAAGGTCGTTCAGTGGGGGATACGCTTTATTTTTTATTATTTTTTAGCAAATGCACCGTATTGGCACATATTCTGTGAGAATTTCAACTGTTGTTGGAATTCAAAATGTTAAATCTTTATTTTTCTGCATAACTAGTGAAAGTTATTCTGGTTATAGTCTGGTTCAGACATTTAAATATCGCTATTTTGTTACACCTTGTATAAAATGTAAGAGGGATAATCTAGAAATAAACATTTTAACAGGTTAAATGATGATAATTTTATTATGCTGCTGCTTTAGTTTTTTTTTTTTTTTTTTTTTTTACATTTTGACAAAAAGAGGAAAATCCATCATGGACATCTGGGAAGGAAACCCAGATAGTGCCGGACTCCTACCGGCTAAAAACCTCAATTTGTCATTCCTCTAGTCTCCGATAAAATTGTTCGGAGAGTATTTTATATCGTGTGACTAGTTTTATAACATTTGTATATTTGTTATAATATAAATAAAAAGGTGTATTACTCTAGTCAGTCTTTTCTTAATTAACTTAACAATTTTAATATCTAGAGGATCATATTTTGAATCAATCACATAATACATTAATTAAATTTAGACACGCTAAGGTAGTTCATTATTTGAGGAATCTTCAAGGTTTGCGGTTCTTACTATTTTTCGTTCCTAAGCACAAGCTTGCCATATTATCATAATATGGCAATTTGTACTCTTTCTCTTGTGTAACAAAATTATCGGTGATACCTACACTATGCTCTGACCTTGACATCCTCAAGATGTGGATGGCATTTGCTACCTGCCGATAACTTTGCTACCATTTCTCATCTTTGCCGATCTTGTGACTTTTTCCGCAAACCTAAACAATAGTTCTCTACCGTGTCTATCGGCTACAATGCCAGGTAAGTTCTCGGCTGTTAACTGCTGTTCCAATTGTATTTGCAGGTCTAGCCTTTCGGCACCGTGTATAGGACAATCGAGGATAAGATGAATAATGGACTCCTCGGAACCTGTGTCGCATATGCATAGGGGGCTATCTTTCAATTTAAACTTGTGTAGATAGAAGCCGTATCCCCCATGCCCAGTCAATATCTGTACCAACGTGGGGGTCAATTTTAGTTTTTTGACTATGCTGTACGCTGCTTCTGTGTTGGGCAGGAAATACTTGGTAGTGGAGGCGGTTGCGCTCTCAGCGTACCTCTTCTCCCATTCTTTCTTCGTTTCCTGCCTTATATTTCTCTTTATGTTGGATAGAGGGCATCGATCGTAATCGGCCGCGGTCTTTTTAAAGAGTGCTGCCTCCTTGGCTAGCACATCAGCGCGTTCATTGCCCTCCACTCCAACATGGGCCCTTATCCAGAAGAGCCTCAATGTCTTCCCCTTCTCCTTTAGCAACCTGATGTTGCGCCTAACCTCACATGCCATGGGGTGGGACGTATCGGGGTCACGAAGCAGCTCCAATGACGACCTGGAGTCACTGAAGATGTTGATTTCACTGTCCGCATTTCTTAGGGCAAGTTCGGTTGCTTTCTGCAACGCGAACATCTCCGCTTGAAATACGGTACAGAATGGCTCCAGGCGGTACTTGGCACTTCGTTTCTCCGACCCATCCCTCCAGTAAGACATAGCAGCCCCGACCTTCCCTTCAATTTTGCTCCCATCCGTAAAAATGTGAGAGCCAGTTACTTGATGGTCTACAAGGGTTCCAGGCTGCATGTCCTCTAGGCACTGGAAGTCGATTTTCACTTCCGAGGCAGGGTGTGGTGCCTTCATGAATGACACTCTGGCCTCTACGGTCCTATCCCCTAGGCAAGATTGTGGTCGTCCCCTCTTCGCCTCGTAAAGCTTAGAGGCTTCTCGCACTCTCATATCCAGGGGGAGAAGGCCAGAGAGTACCAGTGCGGCATCCAGGGATACTGTGCGGTATGACTTGATTATCTTCTGGACGAAACCCCTCTGGACTATATTTAGTTTTTTCTGCACCGACCACTTGTTCGATGCAGGAGCCCAGGCACTTGCCGCGTACAGTACAATTGGCTCGATTACTGCCACGTATATCGTCCTGATTATCTCCGGGTTCAAACCCCATGAAATTTTCGCAGCCCGACTGAGTTGCCTGAAGATACCGGTGGCTTTGCTGTTTTAGTTCGGCCACGGTGACTATACTTCAACACCTTTATTGACGTTGATGAGCTCTCTTGTGGCTAATAAATAACCATTCTTCTTTGGGGGTTAGACGTTTTTGAAAAGAAATATTATATTTGCAAGTAATGTTTATTTAGGCACATAATTATTGTACAATTTCAAATTGCGTTTTCAGTACAAAGCATTACAACCGCATCCTCCAAGCCCGTTGAAACCAGCCAGACCAGCGTTGGCAAGACCAAGGTTACCAAAACCCAGACCGGCGTTACCCAAACCAGCACCATAGGCGGATCCGAGACCATAACCCAAACCAGCACCGAGACCCTCGCCCACGATGCCAACATTGCCGTTGCCGCAGCTGTACGAGACACCAGCAGCACCTGCCGTAGGCAGTGCTCCCTCCAGACCGACGGCACCCAAGAATGGCAGCGAACCAGCAACGGCGAGGGAACCAAGAATCTCGTTCTCAGATGCGACGGCGATGCCATTGGGAGCGATGGGAGAGGCACTGGACACGGCGAGACCACCGCCGCTGGAAGCAGGGACTGAGTAGCCGAGACCAGCGCCGCAGCCAGCCAAACCATTACCAGCCAAGCCGTAGCCAGCCAAGCCGTTACCAGCCAAGCCGCAGCCAGCCAAGCCGTTGCCAGCCAAACCCAAGCCGTACAGTCCGTTACCGAGTCCGTTGTTCAACACACTACCGACGCATTGTCCAGAGATGCTCTTGACCAAGAGCACTGAGGCGCAGAGGACGAGGATAGCCTTGGATGACATGTTGTTTGAATACTACGAGATGAGACTGTAGAATGAGTTTCTGAACACAACTTATTCGTTTTATACTGAAAGCTTATGTTATCTTTCGTTGAAATAAACTAGGTTATCGACTTATCGTTATTGGAATGTGTAAATGATGTTATTTACTTACGCATGTTTAAATTTAATGAAATACATTACGTGACTGATACTACATAATAAGAATTCATTTCTTCCAGCGGAAACGTGAGTTTGGAAACTTTTTGATAAGAGAATTTTCAACGAGTGTAAGGAATACCGCTCCAATAAGGCTTCTATTCTTCGAGCTCGAGCTATTACGAAATCTTTCACGCTTTTGCTCTATTTGTCTAAGTATAAAAGGGTCAGTGTGTCTTTACAAAATCATTCGCAGTTCATCTCTCTGTTGAATACTAAGGTCAACATGTCTACCTTCGCTTTCTTAGTACTCTGCATCCAGGCTTGCCTGATCCAGGTAAGGCCTTTTTCTAACTGACCATCTTAGCAAAGTGCGATAAACGGCATGATTCCCTTCTATTGGATACATATAATGTTTTTCTTAAAATATGGTGTCAAGTTAAATGATTGAAATATTTTATTTTATTTTCAGCATGTGTACAGCCAGTGTGGTTGTGGTAATGGATTAGTTGGTAACGGTCTTGGTCTCAGCGCCGCTGGTCTTGGCGGACTCGGCTACGGGAACGTACTGGCTGGCGGACTCGGCTACGGGAACGCTCTGGCTGGCGGACTCGGCTACGGAAGCGCTCTGGCTGGTGGACTCGGCTACGGCGCTGGCTACGCTGGCTATGGCGGCTACGGAACTGGTACCGTGGGAGTAGCTGGTGACCTGGGAGTAGCCGGCACCACCATCGTCGCTGGTCAGGTGCCAGTGCTCGGCCAAGTACAGTTCAACGGCAATGTACCAGCTGCCGGCGCTGTTTCTATCTCTGGAAACTGCGGATGCGGTTGCAACGGGCTCATCTACTAAATGTGTTAAATTAATTATCTCTATCATGAAAGCAATAAATAATTTCATCAACTGCATTTGTAACTTTCCTGGGACCTGGGAGTGTACGGCACCACCCTCGTCACCGGTACGGTGCCGGTGTTCGGCGCTGTGGATTTCAACGGCAATGTACTAGCTGGTGGCGCTGTTTCTATCTATGGAGACTGCGGTGCGGTTGCAACGGTCCTTTGTACTAAAAGTATTGAAATCTGTTCCCTCAGAAATCAGAAAACAACACGAATTACGAATACAATAAATAATTTAATCAACTGCATTTTACAAAGTTCATTTACGACTAATACTGACCTCGTCTCGCCGCCTTCATCACAAATGACAATGTTATTTGTTTCCAAAACCGTGAGCGAAAACCCAAAGGAACTGACAATACCGAATTTGCGTACAAACAAGCTTACTCAATGTGCCTACCTATCTGAAAAGAATTCTAAGTACTTACTTCATGGAATTTTCTTTTTTCTTTCTTTTTATCTATAGGACATTGTTAGGGCCAAGAAAATTGGGATACAGGGTGAAATTGATATCATTAGCATCCTTTTAAACTAAGAGTCTACCCATCGAACTGAAAAACTTTTACTATGGCAGCAAACCGATCGGAGCAAAAAAAATCAGCTGTTGCATATAGACTAAGAGATAAGTGTACTTTTTGCAACCATCAGCAGCAAGGCTGATTCAGTGTGTATGGGGTGTAGTGTGCACTGTAGCTATGTGAACAGTACAAAAACTGACATGAACTGCCAGTCGGTTTAGGAGATACAGCCGTTCAAGGGTCGGACCTTCGAACGGCTGTATCTTCTAAACCGACTGATGAAACATGACAGTTTTAGTACTGTTCACATAGCTATTGTGCATACTGCAATAATATGATACGATCAGCCTTGCAACTGATCGTTAATTTTTTACTGACCTTTAAACATCAGTAACTTCTAAACCGACTGGAGTTGTGCAGGCAGACCTGGTCCATCCCCATCACAGAGATGCTCTACACCTCATAAACACTAAATCAGCCTTGCAGCTGATGGTTGCAAAAAGTACACTTATCTCTTAGTCTAATACATTTGAGTCGAGTAGGCACTTAGGCAGCGGTAGCGGGTGCAGTTTAGTACGGAACAGCTGATTTTTTTTTCTCCTATCGGTTTGCTCTCATAGTAATAGTTGTTCAGTTTGATGGGTAGACTCTTAGTTTGATATCAATTTCGCCCTGTAGTATTTAGGACATAACAGCTCTTTACTTTATGGAACCGAAGCACAAATTAGTTTGCCAACAACCTTGCTTCCATGTACCATAATATTCTATATTCCTAATCCTGATTGCAATCCCTGTTCAGTTAAAAATTCCGTTACTACATCCTTGTAAGCATGAGGGTGAAAAATAAACTTGCAACGGAGTCGTGAACTGACTAAGGAATCTATCACATTTTTCGGACAAAGTGGGGAAAAAAGTGGTTCTCTATAAGATAATTGTATAAAACCATTTCAAAAAGAAAGCAGTCATCAATAATGAACGTCATCAGCGAAAAGCCGGACTGTCCTATTCTGCGACACTGGGTACGAGCACACGTGTGTGTGCCCGGTGTCCCAGAAACTAATAGATATTTGAATTGAATTGAATTAATTATTATTATTGTCAGTCTTTTTTTTTTACTAGCCCACTACAACCCACTGCTGGGCAAAGGCCTCCCTTTTCATCCTCCAACCATCTCTGTCCTGGGCATTCTCTGGTCACGCGTCATCGAAAGCCCAAAATAAAATAACAAAATAAATTCATAACCAATAATAATAATTAATTCAATTCAATTCAAATGTCTATTAGTTTCTGGGACACCGGGCACACACACATGTGTTATTATTGGTTATGAATTTATTTTGTTATTTTATTTTGTTGTTGTAATTGAATTGTGTATGATTGTGTTGAATGATGTGTGCCTAACTAACATAGTTTTTAAGTCATGAATGTATCTACTAACCACACTATGGACATTGTCTGAAATAAACATTTTTTTTTATTTTTTTTTTATTTATTTATTTTAATAATGTGAAAGAATCATCAAAATAAGTTTAATAGTTTTAGAGTAGTAGGGCGTAGCTGGATGCTTTCGATGACGCGTGACCAGAGAATGCCCAGGGCAGAGATGGTTGGAGGATGAAAGGGGAGGCCTTTGCCCAGCAGTGGGATGAAGTGGGCTAGTAAAAAAAAAGTGCGTAGCTGGCGCGTTGCGGAGAGGTTTATCAATAATTTTAGTTCATAAGATGTTTGTTTATCTGTGACTACTTAAATATATATGGACACTTTTTGCGGGGGGCGAGGTAACATGAAATCCGCAACTTTGGATTCTAATATTGAACGTTTAAAATCATGAAAAGTTGTCTCGTGTGAACCCCAAACGTTTTAAGTTCGAAATTATTGTTTCGCAATTATAGGCTGTCTCGTTTAGTGATAAGGTATAAAATTGAATGTAAATGCACATGATTAATTGACCTTATACGGTGGCAGAGGGGAAATGCTACCGCAAGGCTAGTCCTTATAATAAATAGTCAAAGTTGTTTATGTATTTGATAAATAAATAAAAAAAAGGTATGGAAACTCAATCTTGAGGTCCGGGTTCGAGTCCGCAAAGACGACATGCTATGTACCAATGAGTGGTTCTATTCTTATGGAGGTACGTAATACAGACTGCTCTCAAACGATGCAGAAAAACAACGTGAGGAAACCTGCATACGCTGAAGAAGAAATTTCGATGCGTTTATGTGAAGTCCACCAATCCGCATTGGGCACGTGTGGTGGACTAACGCTCATACATCCTCCCTGACGGTAGGCCTTATACCTTGCAGTGAGACGTGGGCTAATAATGATACAAAATAGTGTTTTTCCATCCTGTGGATTGCTAGATGACACGGAAACGCGGTTCTAATCTATGTCGAATTGTCAAAACGTTGTTCCTTAAAAAGAAATCATCATCATCATCTCAGCCAACGTCCACGGTTGGACATAGGCCTCCCCCAAGGATCGCCATAACGATCGGTCCTGCGCTGCCCTCATCCAACGGGTTCCCGCCGCCTTCACCAGGTCGTCGGTCCACCGTGTGAGGGGCCTACCCACGCTGCGCTTTCCGGTACGCGGTCGCCACTCGAGAACTTTTCAGCCCCATCGGCCATCGGTTCTGCGAGCAATGTGCCCCGCCCACTGCCACTTTAGTTTAGCAATTCTTTGGGCTATGTCAGTTACTCTGGTTCTTCTGCGGATCTCTTCATTTCTGATTCGATCTCATAAATTAAATTAAACTAAAAATTATTTATTTCTGATTATTCATCCATATTGTGTTAGTAACAATTGTCATAGGGAAACTCCGAGCATAGCCCTCTCCATTGCCCTTTGGGTGACTTTCAGCCTTTTTATGAGGCCTTGAGTGAGCGACCACGTCTCTGTTCCATATGTCATCACTGACAACATACACTGGTTGAAGACTTTCGTTTTAAGACACCGTAGTGTTTGGGACGTGAAGATACTAAGTAGCTTCCCGAATGCTGCCCAGCCGAGTTGGAATTGACGGTTGATCTCTATATCGATCTCTTGAAAATAGTTTATTATTTTAGGTACCTACACTAACGACACATTCACATATTTGATTTGATTTTTCACTATTAAACTATTAAAATAAAATGATAATATTAGAAAAATCCCACGACGTATATAGGTAAACAAACATTATACCTAATCGAAAAAGGATTAAAGCCCAACTAGAAAAATAAGAAACCTCGCCATGTTGTGGAAAATCATTAGGACTAATTATTTACTTGGAACACTGACATTAAAAGTTATAGTCATAATATTATAAGAGATAAGTGTACTTTTTGCAACCATCAGCAGCAAGGCTGATTCATTGTTTATGGTGTGTAGAGCATCTCTGTGTTGGGGACGGACCAGGTCTGCCTGCATAACTTCAGTCGGTTTAGGAGTTACGGACGTTTAAAGGTCAGTAAAAAATTAAAGATCAGTTGCAAGGCTGATCGTATTATATTATTGTAGTGTGCACTGTAGCTATGTGAACAGTACAAAAACTGACATGGTTCATCAGTCGGTTTAGGAGTTACAGCCGTTCAAAGGTCCGACCTTTGAATGGCTGTATCTCTTAAACCGACTGGCAGTTCATGTCAGTTTTTGTGCTGTTCACATAGTTACAGTGCACACTACAATAATATAATACGATCAGCCTTGCAGCTGATCGTTAATTTTTTACTGACCTTTAAACGTCCTCTACACCACATAAACACAAGCCTTGCAGCTGATGGTTGCAATAAGTACACTTATCTCTTAGTCTATAATGAAACAAGCACAATGAAACTGTACCCGTTTTAACCTATAGCTAGTGCCGGATTTATATTTTTTATGAGTGTAGGCCATTTAATTTCCGCCGCCTTGTACCTTTCTAAAATAATAATTTTCCATTTGTAGTAAGGAAGGCACTAAAGTTAAATAAACGAATGAAAGAGCGTAAAAAAGAAACAAGAATTAAATTTTTTTACGGGACTTTGTATTAGCAAAATAATCTATAATATCATGATAGTTTACGGTGTTCATTATCTTATCTCTGCTTCTATGTAGAGAAGAATTCATTTTTTCTTGAGACAATGAAGACATTTGATAATTTTTCACGCGTTTTTAAGAGTTCCTTTCCCCAGAACAATTTGTAGCCGCAGTGGAAATAGTGTGATGCGGAGAGCTATATCTAAGTTAGGGTAAAAATTAGACAGGAATTGATTCCTTAAAAACATTGAGAGACTGAGTAGTGAGTTTGCGGGCGCAGGCGGCTCGGTGAGTGCGGGCGGGAAGCGAGGGTGGTTACGATGAGCCACAGCCGCCCGCCGCTCTCATCCATAACTCACGCAGTAATATAGATAAAATAGGTACAATAACAGTAGGTACCTTGGATTGATGAGTTTCTATAGGGGGATTTAACGTATTAGTATAAAAAGCCATGAGAAAACCAATGATCTTTTTTGACTTTTATCCTCTGAAATCGAGTGAGCGTCTTCTAAAATCTGCCGCCCCTAGGACGCTGCCGCCCCTAGGCCGCGGCCTATACGGCCTATTGACAAATCCAGGACTGCCTATAGCTAGCAGTTTTAGTGATTCAGTATCACCATCTATGCCGTTATAATAATATGTGTGGATGACCGTAAGTTCATCATGTGTGCCCTTCAGCGTTTGCAGTTTCCTCACGATGTTTTCGTAAACTGTAAGGCCGGTACCAAAAACTTATCTTAAGAGGTCACTCGATCTTAAACTACGCTTGGATGTAGATTCTTAATTTCTTAGATAAAATTACATACAGGGTGTAAGTGACAGCCTAGCAAATACTGAAACGGTGAACTCAGACCATCAAACTGAACAACTTTCATTATGGAGCCTACCTCAGGAATCGCGAAAAAATATCCGCTGTACCATACAAAACTGTTATACCTACCCGACTAAAACGTATGGGACAGCAGATTTGTTGAGCTATCTTATGGCCAATATACTTAGTCAATCTGCTTTGAGGTTTGAAGTTTTTTTTAAAACAAAATGTTTTTGAAAGCAAATATTTATTTACATTATTATTTTACAATTTCAAAATGCATTTCAGTAAAGAGCGTTGCATCCACATCCGCCATACCCGGCGAGACCAGATAGACCAGCGTTAGCAAGACCAAGGTTACCAAAACCCAGACCAGCATTACCCAAACCTGCGCCATAGGCGGATCCGGGACCGTAGCCCAAACCAGCACCGAGACCCTCGCCCACGATGCCAACATTGCCGTTGCCGCAACTGTACGATACACCAGCAGCACCAGCGGTAGGCAGTGGTCCTTCCAGACCAACGGCACCCAAGAACGGCAGCGAACCAGCGACGGCGAGGGAACCAAGAATATCGTTCTCAGATGCGACGGCGATGCCATTGGGAGCGATGGGGGAGGCACTGGACACGGCGAGACCACCGCCGCTGGAAGCAGGGACTGAGTAGCCAAGACCGGCGCCGCAGCCAGCCAAGCCGTTACCAGTCAAGCCGTAGCCAGCCAAGCCGTTACCAGCCAAGCCGTAGCCAGCCAAGCCATTACCAGCCAAGCCGTAGCCACCCAAGCCGTTGCCAGCCAAACCCAAACCGTAGTTTCCGAGTCCGCTGTTCAACACACTACCGACGCATTGTCCAGAGCTGCTCTTGAGCAAGAGCACTGAGGCGCAGAGGACGAAGATAGCCTTGGATGACATGTTGTTTGAATGCAATTAAGTTGACTTGTGAATGATTTTTGAATATTGTGATGAGCTTTTTATACGTTCGAGAATTTGTGTCAATGTGTTAAACAATGCGTGTATGTTTGATAAAAATTATTGCGTACAAAAACTATGTTATCAATAAACATTACTCAAGAATTTTACGCATTAGAAAGGTTTCTCAAGAATGAAGATTACGCGTTTTTTTATTAGTTTTACAAGTATGGTAATTAGTATTTTCAATATCCAGTCCAGTAGTATTCTTATCCACAATAGTTACAAAATTGTTAGCTGAAGAAGTATAAAAGGTACATTACAATTTGGAAAATTATTCAGTGTTCAGCATTTCGTTGAAAACATAGAAACAAACATGTCTACCTTCGCTTTCTTGTTGTTCTGCATTCAGGCTTGCCTGATCCAGGTACTTTATAAATATTACTAATTTTATATTAGTTGCAACTCCTATTGACATTTCCTGTGGGTGTCGTACGGGGCGACAAGAGGATTAGTTTCTTAGTCACCAGCCAGCCGGTAGTTGTAGCAATGTTTCTGGCAACACTGAAAGTGATTATGGTCGTGAATTTATGTCATTATCAACATCAGCCTATAAACGTCCGGTCAGGGCACAGGCCTACCCTCAGGGAAGGTGTATGGGCTTAGTCCACCACGCGTACCCAATGCGGATTGGTAGACTTCACATACACATCAGAATTTCTTCTTCAGCGTATACAGGTTTCCTCACGATCCTTCACCGTTTGAGAGGAGACCAATAACATTTTATTCACGACTCGGCTACTGTTGTGGACTTACGGCGAAATCCCTGGTGACCTCATTGATGAGGAGCACATTTCTATATTCATTTCTGGTAGACATTTATAACCATGACATTCTTCAGGTACTTTTGTGTTACGTCACACGGGGTTAGTTTGTGTTGCGTTCGAATGAAAATACAGAAAGTAACCGGTACTTATTGATTATTTGTGGTTGGGCTATTGCAAGCAAGGGTCGGTGTAACACTGAGATCAGCGCTGGTCCTTTGTGTTCGCCCCAAGCTCATCCATATTTTACGCATACCTCCGAACTTATGGTTTTTTTTTTCATTCTCGGGAATGCAGGTTTCCTCACGATGTTTTCCTTCACCGTCGAGCTAGTAAATGATAAATACAACCGTACAAAAATTCCAAAGAACTTAGTGGTACAGGCCAGGAATCGAACCGCGGCCTCATGATTGAGGCGCTAGCTCTCTTCCGTATGGGCTATCATCGCTCTTTAGCTTAACCGGTACTTAGGTAGCATAGCTACGATTGAGCCAAATATGAATACTTTAAAATAATATTTGGTGTACTACGCAAGCTCATTCCCAATAATTGATAAAACTGTATTTTTCAGCATGTGTACAGCCAGTGCGGTTGTGGCAATGGATTAGTTGGTAACGGTCTTGGTTACGGCGCTGCTGGTCTTGGCGGACTTGGTTACGGGAACGCTTTGGCTGGCGGACTCGGCTATGGAAACACTCTGGCTGGCGGACTCGGCTACGGAAGCGCTCTTGCTGGCGGACTCGGCTACGGCGCTGGCTACGCTGGCTACGGTGGATACGGAACTGGTACCGTGGGAGTAGCTGGTGACCTGGGAGTGGCCGGTACTACTCTCGTCGCCGGTCAGGTGCCGGTGCTCGGCGCTGTGCAGTTCAACGGCAATGTACCGGCTGCCGGTGTCGTTTCTATCTCTGGAAACTGCGGATGCGGCTGCGGCTACTAAATGAAAGCTATCGTTTGAAGAATAAATGAATATTAGCAGTGACTTTTTGTCTTAATCAATAAACTTTCGCGATTTCGAAGTTGGCTCCATAATGAAAGTTGTTTAGTTTGATGGGCTGAAGCGACCCCCATAACTATTACTAGGGAGTTTTGTTATACCCTGTAGAATGACGATCGTTTATTCCTATGCGTCTCACTCACGCCAGTCAAAGTATTTTGCTCCGTTTCATCATCATATCAGCCGATATGCGTCCACTGCTGGACATAGGCCTCCCAAAATGAGGGGATTTGCCATAATTGCTCCGTTTAGTGGGTCATTATTTTAATGGTTGCTGGTTGGTGCTGGACATTAAGGTCATTTTAAGAATCAATGCGGCATAGCATAGTATATGCTCACGACTATATTCCCCGAGGGGGTAGTCAGAGATATTCTGAAGCTTCAGAACATCCACATTTCACTAGTAGTACCGAAACTCTGTCCAGTGTGACGGGGAGTGAGCCCGTCGACACTTGTAATGGACAGTGGGTACAATACATGCCTCGAAATTGAAGCATGCAGGTTTCCTCACGATGTTTTCCTTCACCGAAAACCCAGTGGTGTTACAAATCGTACATAAATTCCGAGAAACTCATTGGTACGCGTCGGCCTGGACGGGGATCGAACCATCGCCTCCTGCACGGCAGGCAAAGTTACTCGCCACTGGACCACTACGGCTATCAATGCGGATCTGCATATATAGGATAGCACGCATTTTGACTACCTATATTACTGGCTACAGTAGACAATGGGATTGGTTGGCATCAATGGATGTACAAATAGATCCAGCATAGATTGAACTAACAGCTTAGATTGAACCATTCTACTTATTCCCATGGGTATCGTGAGCATGTACGAGGCGAATCATCATCATCATCATCATCAGCCTATAAACGTCCCACTGCAGGGCACAGGCCTACCCTCAGGTAGGGTGTATGGGCATTAGTCCACCACCAGGTAGACTTCACATACGTATCAGAATTTCTTCTTCAGTGTATGCAGGTTTCCTCACGATGTTTTCCTTCACCGTTTGAGAGTAGTCGGTATTACGTACATAAGTTAGAAAAACTCATTTCTTTCTTTCTTATCGTGTGGGCAGAGCTTAAGCAGAGCCCTGGTGTCAGAGTTTTTCAGACCGCCTTACTCATTGGTACATGGCATGTTGTCCGTGCGGATTCGAACCCGGACTACCATAATTGGGTGTCCATACCTCTCCGCAACGCGCCACCGATGCTCACGGGGCGAATAAGGGATAATAATTCTAATGCAATGTTATTGAGATACGTGATCTTCCACTTTGTTGTCCGTCTGTCTGTCCGTCTGTCAACTACTACCATAATTGGTTGTCCATACCTTTCCGCAACGCGCCACCGATGCTCACGGGGCGAATAAGGGATAATAATTCTAATGCAATGTTATTGAGATACGTGATCTTCCACTTTGTTGTCCGTCTGTCTGTCCGTCTGTCAAGACCGAGCAGCCTAGCTAGCATGCCACCCCCGAGAAAACGACAAAAATCGAGATGTGCCTCCATCTTTATTATTTTACGTAGGCCAGAAAGAGCGCGCATGACGTTTTTCTCGTTTAAACGCTTTGTCGTGGGTGGCATGCTAGCTAGGCTGGTATTAGAAAGGTCTACAGTCCCTTGGAGGTGTAAAAAATTCAAGCTCTTTGACAACGCAATTTTAAGATAGGTTCGACTTTTTTTCAATACGAATCGATTAGAGCCAGAGCTTTTTACGTACAAAACATGTGCAAAGTAACCTAAGTAATAACTAGGAATCGAGCTAAGCAAGCTCGAAATGTATAGCACAACGTCTTAACTGTGGTCAGAACTCTTTAGGATTATGTGTAGGTACAGTAACTAAAATAGAAACTTAGAGCGAGCGAAGCGAGCTCGCATTTTCTCTGCTCTACGAATTGGTTATAGATAGAGTTCAATCAATCTATATTTTTCTCGAATTTGCCACCCCTAGCTAAGTGCCACTAAGCTACTGTGCCAAAAATCAAAACCTATGTAGTAGCAGTAGTAGTATACTAGATAATAGGGTTGGTACTTCATGTTGACCACGAATCATGAAAGATACCTACGAAGCGAGACGTTGCAGTACAAGTAAAACCGTTAAGAACAAGGGGCAGAATGGGCCCAGCACTGTAGCACTTTTTTATCTACTTTAATACTCTATGGGCATTATTAGGTAAAAAAATTAGCATTCATATAAGTAATTGATTGCATTTTTAAACGGCTGTAACATTTTTATTTAACGCGTTACAGTTATGCTGCCAAATAATAAAATGTAAGTAGTATTCAGGTTTTTAATTTAAAGTAGGTAAGAAAGTGCTACAGTACTGGGCCCAGGGTCCATACAAAACTGCCCATTGTTCTTTGTAGTTAAATCAAATTTTTACATATATTTTCAGTTAGAGCATCGACAATGATGTAGACTGATGAATAGGAAAAGAAATGCTTTTCACTGCGACTTAAAAAAGGGGAGGTTCTCAATTCGACTGTATATTTGTAACGCGATTACTCCGCCAGTTAATCATAATAATCATAATCATTTATTTCATAAAGATATAAAAAATAAAAATAAAAAAAAAATAAAAAAAATATATAAAAAATAAAAAAAAATAAAAAAAAATAAAAAAAAATATTATAAATTGATTTTGAAGATTTTTTTTGTTTGGTAGGTCGTACTTTAGAGGTGGTCCCATTTTAATTTAGGGTTTCGGTGATAGACAATATAACTCCTCAAAAATGATAATTTTTCCTGTTGATATTCCAATGCAGGTACAAACTGATATGCCAACCCAATATAATACCAAAGCATTTTTTTTTTAAATAAAGCAAACAAAAATTTTAACCGACTTCAGACCTAAAAAGAAGTACTTATTAATAATAATAATATAACCAGCGTCTTTTAAATTCGTATCTATAAGAAACATTGATATTTTTATTGGAGTTGGTGTTAAGCCAAGCCCAAAAAATTATTCCAAGCCCAATCGCAAATAAAACCGGCTTGACAGTGACACCAATTTAAACAAATTAATGTTCTTATAAAAGATGCGAATTTGAAAGACGTTGGACGTCGATTTTTTACTTTTTTTAGTTTTGAAGTCGGTTTTTTGTAGAGCAAATCACCTGCACGTTCTTCGGTCGGAAAAACTATTAACATTATTATAAAGGCGAACCATGCTACAACACACTTAAGGTTTCCAACACTTGAATTTTCATTGAACCCTTTAGCTACCATAAAAGTCGTCGCAGTCGACCGGTCGAAACCGCGCGGCGCGGTTAACGTCTTGGCTACCCCTGACTCAACACTAAACTAGCGTGGTATATTCACCACTTGGTTAATGAAACCTCTTCATGAACAATGTATACAGCAAAGTTTAAAAAAGAGTATGTTAGGTACTATAAACTCCCTTGCCCCCACTAATGTTGTTCTCATCCCTTCTTGGTCGGAAACGTGGCAGAAAATAGCAGGCAATGATATAGAATGCACTCATTCATTATCACATGCTTATCTTTTCCTGTCCGTTTTTCAAAATCGTTATGAAGGGCATCGTACAAAGCTATAATTGTCCTGAGTGCGCTTACTTGTATTAAGTTTAATATTAGACAAAATCAAAACGACGAAATTAAATCAACAATTTATTATCAACAACATTCTTATTAATAGCCGTTGCAGCCACAACCGCAGTTTCCAGTGATAGAAACAGCGCCAGAAGCCGGTACATTACCATTGAACTGCACAGCGCCGAGCGACGGCACTTGTCCGGCAACGACGGTTGCACCATTAACACCAAGGTCACCGGCAACGCCTACGTTGCCATTACCATAGCCGCCATAACCGCCAGCGTAGCCAGACCCAAGCACGTTAGCACCATAGCCAAGTCCGCCAGCCAGAGCGTTACCGTAGCCAAGACCGCCAGCCAGAGAGTTACCGTAGCCAAGACCGCCAGCCAGAGAGTTACCGTAGCCAAGACCGCCAGCCAAAGCGTTTCCGTAACCAAGTCCGCCAGCCAGAGCGTTGCCGCAGCCACCAAGGCCGAGGCCACCGGCGCCAAGGCCGAGATTGTTACCGGCTAATCCATTGCCATATAGTCCTGCACCGCATCCACACTGACTGTAGACATGCTAAAAGAAATAGAGATTTTTTTTTAAATATAATCTATCAATTATACTTTATTTGACACCAAAAAACATAGTATACAGAGAGCAAACAATCAGGAAATACAGAAGGCACAAAAACAGGCGGAGAAGTAAATTTTTTCTGTAGGTGTTATGTTTTTGGATTCCTGGAACCGTGGTATATTTTGATGGGATGAAGAACCAGAAAGAAGGTAAGTAAATAATATTTTTTTCAGTTGAAAAAAATGATGACGTTCAAGATAGAAAACCTTTTTCTATGCTATTTGTCCAGTATTGTTGTATGATAAGTGATAACCAATCTACAGCTGCTGATGTTTGGAATGAAGAACTAAGTAGAGAGAGCTGCCGGGCGCAGTCAGTTGGTAATGAAACAAAATATATTACCTGGATCAGGCAAGCCTGAATGCAAAGAAGCAGAACAGTGAAGGAAGACATGTTGCTGTTATAAAACTGAAGAACTGAATTATGTTCTATCATTCGAACAGCGTCTTTTTATACGATAAACTAATATTTATTTCAAAATGCTTTACGAAATACATAACTGAATTACGCACTATTATGACTGAAATATTTATACGTGACGAAACGGATGTGATGTTCGGTTAGGTCACGGTATAAGATCAAAGTTACTGATAAGAAGAGCGATAAGTAATAGACACGGAAGAGAGTTAGAAACTCAATCACGAGGAAGAGGTTCGATTCCTGGCCTGTGTGAATTAATGTAGGTCACGGTTGTATTTTGTCATGATCACTAACATGGAGGTGAAGAAAAACCATCTTGAGAAAACCTGCATACCCAAGAATGAAAAGGAGTTACCATAAGTTCGGAGGTAAGTGTAAGCTTGGGGCGAACACAATAGACAAGCAATGGTGGCATGGTTAGGTACATAACGAATCTTGCTTGCAATAGACCAGTCAAACAATCATAATACTGATTAGAAATACTCTGACATCAGGTTGACTAACTTGCCTCTAACCAACTCCATCAATTCTGGCGATGCAACCCTTTTTCCACTCCATCCTAATCGTGAGAGGTCTTCAGCCTGCAGTGGGGCCCTGTAGGTTATTCTTTGACTTTTAACATGAATACGGAATGTTCATCATCATCATCAGCCATCATATACCTCCCAAGGGCACAGGCCTACCTTTAGTGAGAGTGTATCGGCGTTAGTCTTTGGATAAATTAATGTAGTCCACCACGGGTGTAGGTACAATGCATATTGGTAGACTACACAAACGAATCAGAATTTTTTTTTCAGCGTATGCATTTCCTCACGATGTTTCCCTTCACCGTTTGAGAGCAATCGGTATTACGTACATACACTCATTGGTACATGGCATGCATGTCGTTCGTGCGGATTCGAACCTGGTCCGTCGTGATTCAGTGTCCATACCCCAATCCATACCATCTCCCCAATGGATGCGTCACCAGGGCTCTTCTAATAATTCATACATAATACATAATTATATTATTACTGTCGACAATAAAATCGTCTCAATTGGTCCAGTGGCGAGTAACCTTGCCTGCCGTGCAGGAGGCGATGGTTCGATCCCCGTCCAGGCCGACTCGTACCAATAAGTTTTCCAGAATTTAATACGATTTGAGGTGTGGTGAGCTTTTCGGTTACGGAAACCATTATGAGGAAACCTGCGTGCTTCAATTTCGAGGCATGTATTGTACCTACTGTCCATTACAAGTGGCGACAGTCTCACTCACGTCACACTGGACATTCAGGATATCTCTGACTACCCCTCGGGGAATATAGTCGTGAGCATTGCTTATGCTTATGCTTTGCTTATCCTACTATCCTACTTCCTACTAATATTATGAATGCGAAAGTTTGTGAGTATGGATGTTTGTTACTCTTTCACGCAAAAACTACTGAACAGATTTCGATAAAATTTACAAACAAACAAACAAACAAACAAGAAAATTAAAAACCTTTCTAACATGTTCAGTTACTGATTTTAAGTCGCCCTGGTTAGTTTTTTTTTCAAATATATTCAATGTACAGACTTTTTTGCGTTTACGATTTTATTATAGGTATATAGATTATGGGCCCGTTTTGATAGGACGTATACTGGATGATTTTTTTACCGTTCCGAAACTTTCAGGGGTGGTTCAGACCACCAAACTGAACAACGATTAACGAGCAAAAAAAAAAAAGCTGTTTCATATTAAACCACAATGCCTGCTCGACTCAAATATATGAGACAGCTGTTCTTATGCGATTTCAGATTTTCTCCAATAATAAAAGTTGTTCAGCTGGATGGTCTGAACCAACTATGAAGGTTTCAGAACGGTAGAATAGCATAGCATAGCATAGCATATACTCAAGACTATATTCCCCGAGGGGGTAATCAGGGATATTCTGAAAACCTTAGGTTATCCACGTTTTACTAGTACCGAAATTCTGTCCAGTGTGACGGGGAATGAGCCCGTCGCCACTTGTAATGGACAGTAGGTACAATACATGCCTCGAAAGTGAAGCATGAAGGTTTCCTCACGATGTTTTCCTTCACCGAAAAGCCAATGGTGTAAACGGTAAAATAAATCATCCGGTATTATACTGTTATCTTATTCAAATAAACAAATAAAAGAAAATGAGCCTTGCTTCAACTGCACGCTTCAAAAGATAGTTGGCAGTTGTATCAAGGCTTCTGACCTTTTTGAGATCGGGAGTTTATTTATGCTTATAATTAATTTTGAAACGATTCGATCGAGATCTAACTTCTTATCTCACAAATTACAATAGGTAATCAACTGTGACACAATTATGAAATCTTTTGTCAGTAACTTTTTTACTTATAATCAGTTCAATCATATTACATGACATATTGTAATTTCCATTATTATCTTTAGGAAACATTACATATTATAATGTAATAGTTTGGTATAAAAACCACGGAAATGTTTTTGAAAATCATTCACTTGTTTCTTCTCTTAACAATCGTCTAACAAACGCAAACCAAAAACAAAATGGCAGCTAAAGCTTTCTTCATCTTCTGCGTTCAAGCTTTTCTGGTTCAGGTACATACATAAAATATAAATAGAAAACACTACCTTCTTATAAATTAATTTTACAAATACTTTATCGGATACTAGTCCATCACCCATTCCTATCGCTGTTATATGTTCATCCAAATCGACACCGAAATCAGACAATTACTTGCATCCATTTGCACTGGAGTAGATTAAAGTCCCATTCTCTTTGGTGACAGGAAGCCTTTGCCCTAATACTTCTAATAAATGTTCATCATAATCAACCTCTCATCGTCCACTGCTGAACAGAGGTCTCCCAAGAAGTAACACAAAACTCTATTTTCTGCCCTCCTAATCTAGTTGCTTCTAGCCACCTGTCTCAGTTTGTTGGTTCAGCGCCTTGGGGCGTCCCACACTACGCCGTTCATGGCCTCCATTCTAGAACTCTCCATGGGGAGAGTCGAGATGGGGATGATGGTTATGGAACCATGTTAGTTCTGCGGCAGATACAACCAGCCCACTGTGACTTCAGCTTGCTAATTTTAATATTCAATACTCCAATATTCAGCGTCATCAAATCTAATTCACAATTTTATCTCACAGATGATCTCAGCCCAATGCATTGGAAACCTCAATGGTGGAGCTTATGGATTCAACGGTCAGTCTAACGGTCTTAACCTTGGCAATGGACTAGGTCTTAACAATGGCCTCGGCTGCAATGGACTCGGCTTGGCTGGCAACAACTTGGCTGCAGCTGGCTTGAACGGTCTTGGCAATGGAGGCGGTCTTTCTGTTACTAGCTCATCCCCGATTGCTCCTAGCGGAGTCTCAGTAGTATCAGAATACGTGATTGAAGGTCCTCTGTCTGTTGCTGGTCAACTGCCGTTCTTGGGAGCTGTGGGCTTGGAAGGACAGGTGCCAGCTGGTGGTCAAGCCGGTACAGCATACGGTTGCGGTAATGGCAACGTTGGTATTGTGAGTGCTGGACTGGGCAATGGTGCAGGTCTTGGCAATGGAGTTGGTCTTGGTTATGGCGCTGCTGGTCTTGGCAATGGAGTTGGTCTTGGTTATGGCGCTGCTGGTCTTGGCGGAGCTGGTCTTGGGCTTGGCAATGTTCGCGGCCTAGGCGGTTGCGGATGTGGAAATGTTTACTAGTTTTAAGAATTCATTTGGTTGTTTTTATGTTAATAAATATTTGTTGATTTCTTTTAACTACTTTATTTGTTTTATTACCTCTTAGAAGTGTTTTGTGGTTGAAAGATGATTTAGATGCAATGATCTTATATATCGATGATAGCTATAAACGTTTAACCATGTTTTTTTACATTTATAACTGAAAAATATTTGAGAATTTTCATACAAATCAACCGCGTCGTTTTCGAGATTGGGTGAAAAGTTAAAAAACGCTCACGATTGTCGACGACGACGATATAAAAGAAAAACATAAATATATAAAATACTAGCGCTAGCCCGCGACTTCGTCCGCACAAATAATATACCAGATCATAAGCTAACAAACAAAAAAGTTTCATCAAAATCGGTTCAGTAGTTTTTGCGTGATGCTCGAACAAACAAACTTCTATTTTTTAAATTTACAGTTTTATAATATTACGAGCTTTAACCCACGACTTCATCCGCACAAATTATATACCAGATTTTAAGTCAGATCATAAGCTATCAAACAAAAAAAGTTTCATTAAAATCGGTTCATTAGTTTTAGCGTGATGCTCGATCAAACAAACTTCTTTTTTTTTAATTTACAGTTTTATAATAGTACTAGCGTTAACCCGCGACTTTGTCGGAAAATTATATACCAAATTTTAAGTCAGATCATAAGCTATCAAACAAAAAAGTTTCATCAAAATCGGTTCAGTAGTTCTTGCGTGATGCTCGATCAGACAAACAAACACACAAACAATAACAGACAGACAAAAAATCCAAAAATTGGTGATATGGAATCAGGGACACCTAAAAACCATACCGTAACTTTTTTTTGTTAATATCTTCAATGTACTATGTTTTATAATAGTTTAGATAGATATAACTAGATAGTGTTCCTGCCGCCGCCGCCGCCGCCGTACAATGCCACCATGATACCTACAGCGCTATCACACCTTCGCTCCCTTTCTATTTGCGCGCGATAGGCGTGATATAGCCTTATCTCGTGTAACATGCTAGCTAGGCTGTACAGGATCCTTCTTAATAATGATGAGGGTTTTTAAGGGGATGATCAGACCATAAAACTAAAAAACTTTCTCTATGGGACTAAACAATCAGCTATCTTTCATTTGCTTTTCACTCGTAAGTAAATGAAAAGCATGTCCATTTTGCGAGTACGTAACGTTAGAGCGTCACCCATCTTCCGCTATATTAATTTAATCAAAGGCATACAGCCAACTTAATAGAATTGGCCCCTTCCAAAGAACAAGCTTGGCCCAACAGCATCATTATTTCATAGAAAATGCATTATTTTATGGAGTAGGGCAGTAGACGAACATAAACACTTTTCATTTTGTGCATTTCTAGGCCGCATTTTGTTTTGTGAATGAGGCTAAAGAGGTGTGTGAGAATCGTAGCGTATGGCGTGACATTGTCTACCCCCTTGGGACAATAGTGTGACATTGTCTACCCCCTTAGGGACAATAGCGTGACATTGTCTATCCCCTTGAGACAATAGCGTGAGGTAGTCTACCCTCCTGGGACAATAATGTGACATTGTCTATCCCCTTGAGACAATAGAGAAGGTGATCAGTGAGAAGCCCGACTGCCCTATACTGCGACACTGGGTACGAGCACACGTGTGTGTGCCCGGTGTCCCAGAGAGTCGCAGATATTTAAATTAAGTTAATTTGAATTGAATTGAATTGGCCATAGACTGAATAGAATAGAATTTAAATTAAATTGAATTAAATTAAATTGAATTATTTATGAAATTAGGTATTAAATTAAATTAAATTGTGTAATGTACTAACATAGTCTTTAAGTCATAAATGTATCTACTAACAATGCTATGGACATTTGTCTGCAATAAATGGATTTTATTTTTTATTTTATTTTATTTTTTTATTTATTTAATAGCGTGGCGTAGTCTACCCTCCTGGGACAATAACGTGACATTGTCTACCCCCTCGAGACAATAGCGTGAGATTATGTGTATCGAAGGTATTCAGAAAAGATTCTTACGTTTTCTAGATTATAAAGCACGGCAATGGTCAGTCGACTATCAACATCGCTGCAAGCGCTACCACTTTCTTCCCCTTGAACATCGACGTAATATTAGCGATATTTGCTACTTGATAAATATTTCTAATGGATCCATTGACAGCCCCGATCTAGTCTCTAAAATACATCTTCGTACCAACCAGTTAGGCCTTAGGCAGCGTCCCTTGTTACACGTTCCCCTTGCTAAAACTAACTACAGACAAAATGCATTCTTACTGCGTAGCGCTAATAGCTTTAATAGTGTCTCGGTTGATCTTGACTTTGATTTGTTTTGCACAAGCAAGACCTCAGTTAAACGAGTGCTTACTGAAAAATATCTACCTAGGTTAATGAGTTAGAGGCTCACTCGGCACCTCTTTACTTTTAGTTTTTAGTTAATACAACTAGTTAATGATTAAGCGCAAAACCTCATACACCCCAACTGATTTATAACAAGATAATTAGATTGGAACTATAATTTAATTATTTTGATTCTTAAAATTTAAAGTTATTCGCATTTTAAGTTTTGAGGCAAAAGCGATTTGTTATCATTTCAGCACTAACGTGGTTATGGATACATTTTAAGAATCTTGTTTTGGTAGGAAGTAGGGTAAGTGTGCCCGTGTGGTGGGTTGAGATCGGGTTCTTAAAATTTAAAATTTTACACATAAATTATTTAATATTTAGAAAAATTACCCATGCTGAAACCATGATAATTCGATTCTGCTCTCGATCCTAAACAAACTACTTTCTAGTTTTGCGTTAATTCATTAACACATTGTATAGTTCCTTTTCTTTTGTGGATGGTTTGAAGTACCAGCAAACTTGGAGCTTTTTGTAATGTAACTTTTTATTACTTTATTGATTCAAATTTGTATTTTTTTTTTACACACAATCGTGTGTAAAACGAATGATATTTATCTGTGGAAACTTTTAGTTGGCAATGTTGTTTTATAAAAATGTTGATACCCTACTATCCTGTAATTAGTCCGTAAGTTTTCCTAAAATGAATAAAATAAAATAAATAAAATGTATTTTGTTCTATAAATAAAAATGGTAGCTGGTTCTAAAGTATTAGAACAATATTATAGGTACTCCATAACAAATATATACAAGAAGGATTATTGAGAAGAAGAAACTTGTCTCATTGCATCAAACGTGTTTTATTTCAAAATCATTAGTTCAACGTCTAGTAAAAAGCGTTGCATCCGCAACCACAGTTTCCAGATATAGAAACGACACCAGCAGCCGGTAAATCGCCGTTGAACTGCACAGCGCCGAGCACCGGCACCGTACCAGCAACGATGGTGGTTCCAGCCACTCCTAGGTCACCAGCGACTCCCACGGTACCAGTTCCGTAGCCGCCGTAGCCAGCGTAGCCAGCGCCGTAGCCTAGTCCACCAGCAAGAGCGTTTCCGTAGCCGAGTCCGCCAGCCAGAGCGTTCCCGTAGCCGAGTCCGCCAGCCAACGCGTTTCCGTAGCCAAGTCCGCCAAGACCAGCGGCGCCGAGACCAAGACCGTTACCGACTAATCCATTTCCACAACCGCATTGGCTGTACACGTGCTGAAAATTAAATAATAATATCAATCGTTTACCTCGATACCATCTGGAGAAAGCCAGATCCGCCAGCCAGAGCGTTCCCGTAGCCGATTCCGCCAAGACCAGCAGCACCTAAACCAAGGCCATTGACAGCCAATCCATTGCCAAGAACACCAATACTGCCACAACCGCACTGGCTGTACACATGCTGCAATCAAATATTTACATAAATATTTTCAACGAGCGAGCGTTGCGAAAAACACAATATTTTTTACGAACGTTGGTCTTATTATTCCCATCGCTGTTACTTCCTAAAAACAAAGACTCCTAACCATAGAGAAATTACACGCTCCCCTACTCACTACACAATAAATATAAAAATCGAGCGAGCAAGAAATTAATGCTAGAACTATTTTTGAACCAGGAGCATATTTAATCAATAAATAAAAAACACATCTAAAACGAAAGTCTTCGATCTGTGTGTGTTGCCAGTGATGACATACGGAATAGAGACATGGTCCTTCACTCAAGACCTCATAAAATGGCTGAAAGTCACCCAAAGGGCAATGGAGATAGCTATGCTCGGAGTTGCCCTGCGAGATCGAATCAGAAATGAAGAGATCCGCAGAAGAACCAGAGTAACTGACATAGCCCAAAGAATTGCTAAACTAAAGTGGCAGTGGGCGGGGCACATTGCTCGCAGAACCGATGGCCGATGGGGCTGAAAAGTTCTCGAGTGGCGACCGCGTACCGGAAAGCGCAGCGTGGGTAGGCCCCTCACACGGTGGACCGACGACCTGGTGAAGGCGGCGGGAACCCGTTGGATGAGGGCAGCGCAGGACCGATCGTTATGGCGATCCTTGGGGGAGGCCTATGTCCAGCAGTGGACGTCCATTAGCTAAGATGATGATGATGATGATGACATCTAAATCTAAAAAAACTCTTAAAAGAAGTGTTTGACTTTAAAATATACCTGGATCAGGCAAGCCTGGACGCAGAGCAATAAGAAAGCGAAGGTGGACATTTGGATGTTAGTATTCAACCGAAAGATGAAGTCAGAATGAATTTATGGAGTCACATTAACCCTTTTATATTACACAAGGATCACAGTCGGAGCTTGAGAAAGCGGCTACTTCAAAATATTTTGATAAGTCAATTTATTTTATCTCATTTGTGTTTGAAATTTGTTTTCCTAACGCGTCCGCTGGTCACGTACTTCAGATTTCTTCACATTTCGTTTCATCTTCAGTGGGTAATTGTTACAAAAAGATAACAGGATGTTTTCAGTATAAAAATACACTGCTACTATTCAAAAAATCATTCTACAGTCTCAACTCGTAGTATTCAAACAACATGTCATCCAAGGCTATCCTCGTCCTTTGCGCCTCAGTGCTCTTGGTCAAGAGCATCTCTGGCCAATGCGTCGGTAGCGTGTTGAACAGCGGACTCGGTAACGGACTGTACGGTTTGGGTTTGGCTGGCAACGGCTTGGCTGGCTACGGTTTGGCTGGCTACGGCTTGGCTGGTAACGGCTTGGCTGGCTGCGGCGGCAGTCTCGGCTACTCAGTCCCTGCATCCAGCGGCGGTGGTCTCGCCGTGTCCAGTGCCTCCCCCATCGCTCCCAATGGCATCTCCGTCGCATCAGAGAACGAGATTCTTGGTTCCCTCGCCGTCGCTGGTTCACTGCCATTCTTGGGCGCCGTTGGTCTTGAGGGACAGCTGCCTACCGCTGGTGCTGCTGGTGTCTCGTACAGCTGCGGCAACGGCAATGTTGGCATCGTGGGTGAGGGTTTCGGTGCTGGTTTGGGCTACGGTCTCGGATCCGCCTATGGCGCTGGTTTGGGTAACGCTGTTCTGGGTTTTGGTAACCTTGGTCTTGCCAACGCTGGTCTGGCTGGTCTCGCCGGGTATGGTGGATGTGGATGCAACGCTCTTTATTAAAACCGCATTCTGAAATTGTATTATAATATGTAAATAAAAATTGCTTGCAAAAAACTTTTGTTTCAAAAACTTCAAACCCCAAAGAAGATTTAGTAGCCACAAGAGAGCTCATAACCCCAATAAAGATGTTGAACCAGTTTGGCTAAAATAATGTCAGGACAGGAAGACAATCATCATCGCTATCCCGCGTAGTTTATACTGAAAAATTAGTTTGCATAGTTGTTATTCTTTAGCTGGGCTTAGCTTTAGATCGCGTGATCTTTTTAGATGAGTTTCTTTATACTGGTCGGGCCTTAGAGTAGTTTAAATTAGTCAGCTAATCAACTATCTAGCTTTTAAAAAGTAAAATGGTATGTGACTACGTAATTAACTTATTTATTTACAAAATTATCGTGAAGGAAAACATCGTGAGGATACTGCATTATGCAGTCACAATAATAAAGCTAAATGCCAGCAAAGATGTTGAACCAGTCAATGTGTCCGTTTGTCAGGAGTACATTATAAAGATCGTCATAGTGTTATGCCTCCAAAGTGATAGAGTGAAATTTTGTGCACAAAATGAGGCGTATGCATCCCTATTTTTTAATAGCTAGAACAATTTGAAAGTATTTTAATAAATCGTCTCCAAAATTTCCTACCTTTCAAAACAAAAATCTCCCTAGCCCAATCCTTAATCCTCCCTATTATTGACTACGCAGATGTTTGTTATCTCGATGCCACTGAGGAGTTGATCAACAAACTGGAACGACTCCAAAACCTAGCCATACGCTTCATTTTTGGCTTACGGAAGTATGACCACGTGTCCGAGTACAGGGCGCAGTTAAAGTGGCTCCTTATTCGCAAGTGTCGTGATGTCCATATCCTCTGTCTCCTCCACAAAATCCTTCACAATCCTTCCGCCCCTAGCTATCTCCGTGATCGTTTCTCCTTCTCCCGCCCTCCTGACAAACCTTGTCGATCTCATATCCGTACCCAACTTAGAATCCAGACCCACTCCACCGACTTCTACTCCTACTCTTTCACTATCCATGCTGCCCGGTTGTGGAACTCACTCCCCGCCGATATTCGTGATTGTCAAACATTTGCGTCCTTCGACAAGCAAGTGAATGAACACTATCACTCTCTAAAATAAGACAGTACAATAACTTTTATTTAATCCAATACAAAGTGCGTATCCACGACAGGATTCGTCAAAGGTATATACATCTCCCGCATCCACTACAGGCTTTGTCAAAGAAAATACATCACTCAGATCCACAGCGCGTTTCGTCAATAAATACAGCCTGAATATCTTCTACATACATAAATACAACAAGCTTCGTCAACTTCTATATAAAAATGGAGGGACCTACAAACTATAAACCTCCTCCAAAGCCTCTCCCTGAGGGACGGTTCCAAGAACGCTGGCAGCATTTCCCCTCTGAATCGCCAAGCTTATGCGCTGATGAAGGTAACTGCCAGCCCTCTTATCACCAGTGGTCTCTATAAGGCGCGCTGAAATCTCTTTAATAAGCTGTTTTGCATCGAGTCCCCATGGTCCCAGGGTCTCCACTCCCACAGGAACAAACATATACCCCTCTCCAATATCAACATATTAAAGTTATATTCAGATAATGAAACTAAACACTTTTCCCCAGGGAACATGGGTCCTTAAAAACCCCGACTTTGAGTCGGGGTGTTATAAGACTGACGCCTATGTCGGTCTATCTGTTTGTCTGTCTGTCTGTGGCATCGTAGCTCCCAAACGGGTGAACCGATTTCATTGCATTTTTTAATAGAAAGTTATTTTTTCCGAGAGTGTTCTTAGCATTGTTTCATGAAAATCGGTTTAGCAGTTTTCGTGTAACTTTAAAAATTATGAAATAACATTAAATAACAAATTTAAAAAAATCCGACGCCAAAAACAAACATTTTCTGTATTTATGTACCTTTTAGGTACTTACATTACAACATAGCTCGGTCACCTACCTGCTTACATCAAAAATAATAGGTGATCGAATTATTTTTTACTGTTTAATTTGTATGCAAATTCGGGTTTCTTTTTAGGGATATAAAAATAAAGCATATGCTCACGACTATTATCCCCGAAGATAGTCAGAGATATTCTGAAACCTCAGAACATCCAAGTTTCACTATAGTACCGAAACTCTGCCCAGTGTGACGGGGAGTGAGCCCGTCGCCACTTGTAATGGACAGTAGGTACAATACATGCCTTGAAATTGAAGCATGCAGGTTTCCTCACGATGTTTTCCTTCACCGAAAAGCTAGTGGTGTTATAAATCGTACATAAATTCCGAAAAACTTATTGGTACGAGTCGGCCTGGACGGGGATCGAACCATCGCCTCCTGCACAGCAGGCAAGGTTACTCGCCACTGGACCACCACAACAAAAATAAAACGGTGCCCTATCCATAAGCGTACGCTGTCCGTCTGTCCTACCTATAAAAGGCAGTAACTTTTGAACCGTAATAGACGATTGAAATTTTCAGAATATGTGTTAAAATAAAAAATATAATAAAAATAAAATGGCGTATTTGCTAACAAATAAATTAAGGGAAGTTCTTAAACAAGAAAGGTTTTCTCAAGGTTTTTGATTTTGCTCTATGTTATTTGGTGTGATTATAGTGCATACTAGCAAAGGTAAAGCAAATAATAATATAAGTCAAGTGTACGCACGGCGACACATCAAGCTATACAAAACCAACATTAGCTGGCCGCGCGACGCTATACGTTACTCGACCTACGCGCGTTCAGTTTATGTTGGTTTTGTACAGCTTGATGTGTCGCCGTGTGTACCGTGTCCCAAGGTCGCGCTGAGGGACCGGGAGAAAAAATATTTTTTTATTATTGTATGTTCATACGTGCGCGAGTTCGACTAACATTTGACCGGTTTTTTAGGGTTCCGAAGTCAAAAAGGAACCCTTATAGTTTCGCCACGTCCGTCCGTCTGTCCGTCCGTCCGCGGCTTAGCTCAGATACGCTTAGTACTAGAAAGCTGTAATTTGTATAGGTATATCTATATGTTACCCATGCCGACAAAGTGGTAACATAAAATCTTGATAATTTTTTTTAGTGTACCTACCTGCCCTACACGTGAAGTGGGGATGACTTTTTTCTCGTCTATCCCATGTTGCAGGGTATCGTTAAATAGGTCTTTTAAAAATATTATGGGTGTAAGAAAACCATTTTTCGATTTAGGGATCCGTTATGGAAATATTAAGCTTTAAAACGAAAATTTTTGTTAGAGTCAAGTGTCTCCCCCTCTCCCGGCAAAACGGTTGTATTTGGAGATGTGAAAAAATTCACGGCAATAGCATATTATAACGAATTTAAAAGGAAAACTATCACGGCTAAGTAGGCTTTACAAATTAAAGAATTTTATCGTACAACTTAAAATATTTTGTCGGAGACGGTTAAACCGTCGTGTAAAACATAAAGCCCCCTTCTAAGTTCATATATTGTGAAGGGCAACTACGGAACCCTACAATGCGCATGGCCCGACACGCACTCGGCCGGTTTTTTAAGTATAATAGCTATGAGAAATGATTGGTCTTAGCACTCCAGCGAAGACCAATCATTTATATCTCAGTGTAACAAATTACATATAATGTGGTGATAAATCGGAGGAGATGAGAAGGGCAGTATTATAACTAATAATAAAAGTTGTAAAATACAGTTGATGAAATTTTATTTATTGCTTTTGTGATAGAGGGATCATAATTATTTGAATACATTTAGTAGAGAAGTCCGTTGCAACCGCATCCGCAGTTTCCAGAGATAGAAACAGCGCCGGCAGCTGGTACATTGCCGTTGAACTGTACTTCGCCGAGCACCGGCACCTGACCAGCAACGATGGTGGTACCGGCCACTCCCAGATCGCCAGCGACTCCCACGGTACCAGTTCCGTAGCCACCGTAGCCAGCGTAGCCAGCGCCGTATCCGAGTCCGCCAGCCAGAGCGTTTCCGTAACCGAGTCCGCCAGCCAGAGCGTTCCCGTAGCCGAGTCCGCCAGCCAGACCGTTCCCGTAGCCGAGACCGCCAGCCAGGGCGTTACCGTAGCCGAGACCGCCAAGACCAGCGGCGCCGAGACCAAGACCGTTACCGATCAATCCATTGCCAAGGACTCCCACATTGCTGCAACCGCACTGGCTGTATACATGCTGTAAATAATACAAAATTAATCATAATTCCAGGAATATAACAGGACTTAAAACTGTTAACCTTCGTAAGTAAACAAAGCGCGTTGAAAGAAGACAAAACTGATCTAAGACACACAAGAGACAGAGACACTAATTGCCGAGGCAACTCATTTTTATACAACAAAGGTAGCGGAGATGATATATAGGGAATCAGTCTAAAGAATTATATAGTTTTGATCAACCATACCTGGATCAGGCAAGCCTGGATGCAGAGCAACAAGAAAGCGAAGGTAGACATGTTTGTTAGTATTCAACTGAAAGGCTGAACTGAGAATGATTTGATGGAGTCATATTGACCCTTTTATACTTGGTTGCACAAAATTAAACTCAACACTTGACGTGAGAAAGCGGCGACTTTGAAATTCTTTGATGAGTAAATAAAAGTTTTATCAGAATTCAATTGGTAAATAATTCTCAGAATTTATGCAATAGGTCACGTACTTGAATTTTAATATTGATTAGAATTTCATTTTCACTAGGTAATTGTTACAAAAAGATAACAAGGATTTTTCAGTATAAAATGAGAAGCTGATGTTCTGATAAACATTCAACAGTCTCATCTCGTAGTATTCAAACAACATGTCATCCAAGGCTATCTTCGTTCTCTGCGCCTCAGTGCTCTTGGTCAAGAGCATCTCTGGACAATGCGTCGGTAGTGTGTTGAACAGCGGACTCGGTAACGGGCTGTACGGTTTGGGTTTGTCTGGCAACGGCTTGGGTGGCTACGGCTTGGCTGGTAACGGCTTGGCTGGCTACGGCTTGGCTGGTAACGGCTTGGCTGGCTACGGTGCCGGTCTCGGCTACTCAGTCCCTGCTTCCAGCGGCGGCGGTCTAGCCGTGTCCAGTGCCTCCCCCATCGCTCCTAATGGCATCTCCGTCGCATCAGAGAACGAGATTCTTGGTTCTCTCGCCGTCGCTGGTTCGCTGCCGTTCTTGGGCGCAGTCGGTCTGGAGGGACCACTGCCTACCGCTGGTGCTGCTGGTGTCTCGTACAGCTGCGGCAACGGCAATGTTGGCATCGTGGGCGAGGGTCTCGGTGCTGGTTTGGGCTACGGTCTCGGATCCGCCTATGGTGCTGGTTTGGGTAACGCCGGTCTGGGTTTTAGTAACCTTGGTCTTGCCAACGCTGGTCTAGCTGGTTTCACCGGGTATGGTGGATGTGGATGCAACGCTCTTTACTAAAATGAATTT
This sequence comes from Agonopterix arenella, assembly GCA_927399405.1. NCBI lineage: Eukaryota > Metazoa > Arthropoda > Insecta > Lepidoptera > Depressariidae > Agonopterix > Agonopterix arenella. The sequence continues at coordinate 2,857,834 of OV656716.1, read as the reverse complement.
TGAATTGTGAAATAATAATGTAAATAAACATTGCTTGCAAAAAAAAACATTTTGTTTTAAAAACTACTAACCCCCAAAGAAGATTGACTATATAAGCCACGAAAGAGCTCATCAACGCTACTAAAGATGTTGAAGTAGTAACCTTGGCCAAAATATGACAGTTAATTACATCATCATCGTTATCCTGCATATTTTTTAACCATATAATAGTTAGGTATCTTCAATAGTTGTTATTCTTTAGCTGAGCTTAGCTTGAGATCGCGTGACCTCTTCAGATGGCTTTCTTGATACGGGCCTTATTGTAATTAAAATAATTAGTAAACTATCTAGCTTTTAAAGAGTCTCTTCAGAGATAAGCTCGCCCTTTGTACATCTTTTTTCTACTTTGCGTATTATTATGTCCGTGTGTACAATAAAGTGTTATAATATAAGAGTAAGTTAATTTATTTATTACAAATTATATTTATTTATTTAAAGGAATAAAATAGTAAAAGCACAAATAAAACTTACCCTAAATTTAAACCATTCTAAACATTCTAAACTACAACATTGACTTCGGCTTCGGGTCTCTCTGGTATCCAAGGTTACAGAGATTTATTTATAGCAATGGAGTGCTGCACTTGTCAGTTTGAGGCAATCAGCTGTTTAGGATTTGAGGTAAAACAGCTGATGCATGTTTACAACAGGGCCGCCCACATGCGTGAGGGGAAAGCGCCGCCGCCCAAACTTTTAGGGCTACTCACAATAACGCCCCGCACATGATAAAAACTATTTTATAAATATTAAATATGTTAAACTGTCACCACTTGACTTTTATGTCACTTCTTCTTCATCTTAATTACAAATTAATATTTTATTGTATAAGACAACTGCATAGGTACGATGAAGAAGAAATTCAGATGCATATAAAATATTAGGAAGACCAATCTCCTTAAGCGTAGTCTGTGCCCTGAAAATTATAAGAGGGGTTAGAAATGCAAAGTAGCGCTTTTACATCGGAGACGACTGTCACCACTTGTCTTCCCGCTCACGCTGCTACAACTACTTATAGTCGGGGAAATCTACGGATTTTTGTATGGAGTAGGTTGCATTAATTGCACTTTAGGTGATAGTCTGAAATATTAGTAGATACATACCAGAAAAACATAAATTCTCAATAATCCCCGATTTTGTATTGTGTATTATGGAATAATTAAGACATTTACAAAACATTAAATTTAGGTATGAACAAAAAATGGAAAACCGGTGATTTTGTAGAGGACGGCTTCGTTTAATACGTTGTACTTATAATAATAATAATTCCTGGTTAATATCGTAAATTTGAGTAGATATTTAATATTATGTAAGCATAAAAAAATTATAACCTCAAAACTTAATTATTTATTGTTTGTTTGTACGCAATAAATTTGCCTTGCGATAATTAACTGTCTCTTTTGCTGGTATGCTGGAAGAAATATCTTTAGAAATAAGCTTGCCCTTTGTATAGTTATATCGATTTTAAGGTATTTCTCAGGGTCCTCAGCCTATATAACCATGAAATCTCGACAAAAGTGTTATAAACTCACAGTAATATTAGTCTAAACACAATTTACTAAAGTGTTTTTAATGCAATCTCAAACCGTATTTTTCCTAGACTATTATGCCCTCTCGCTCGCACCACGCCGCCGCGCGCCTTGTGGTGTTATGCAAATGTATAACCGTGTGGCACGCGTTCCACGCCTTCTTTGCACTTCTAACCTCTCTTATAATTTTCTATGGTGGGATGTATATAAGGTCTAACAACATCAGCTGAAACTATTTTAATGGGATGATCAGACCATCAAACTGAACAACTTTCTCTATGGGACCAATATTGAAATCGCGAAAAAAAAATCTGCTGTCCCATACATTTAGATCGATTAGGTTTGTATGGAACAGCAGATTTTTTTCGCAATTTCAATATTGGTCCCATAGAGAAAGTTGTTCAGTTTGATGGTCTGATCCCTTAAAATAGTTTCACCTAATTTTGTTAGACGTTATATAGGCTGGTGAAGAAGATATATCACAAAATTACTAGCGGGAAGCTGTTTCTTCTTTTAAACTCATTATACAAGGTGTATGTGACAGCCTATCAAATACTGAAACGGTAAACTCAGACTATCAAACTGAACAACTTTCATTAAGGAGAGCGGAGAGGAGACCCGAAAAAAAGCCGTCCCATACAAAACTGCTGTACCTACCCGTCTTAAATGTATGCGAGAGCTGATTTTTTTTCGCGTGTCCTGAGGTAGTCTCCATAGTGAAAGTTGTTCAGTTTGATGGTCTGAGTTCACCGTTTCAGTATTTGCTAGGCTGTCACTTACACACTGTATGTAACTCATTTTACTTTTTCGTTTTTAGGCAGATTATTGGTAATGGCAAACTAATTTGTGATTCGGTTCCATAACTTTAAAGTTTCATAAATTAGGTAGGTACCTGCGAATTACTTTTTAGGTATTCATAATCATAAGCCTACACTCTCCGTCCGTCTGTCAGTCCGTCCATATCTGTTGAACCGTAATAGCTAGGCTAGACGGTTGAAATTTTCACAGAATATGCGTTATCATGGCGCATTTGTTAACAATCATTAAAGAGACAACAAAAAAAAAAGGGAGGTCCCCATACAAGAAACGTTTTATATCCAGGCAATAATTTACAAGCCATCATCCGATTTGGTTCAAAATGTGAAAGTGCCTTTCCTTGGTTTTATTAAGGTTAGAAAAATCTGCCCTTTCATACACTTTTTTAACCGACTTCAAAAAAGGAGGTTTCTCAATTCGACCGTATATATATATATTTTTTTTTATGTATGTTCGCGGATAACTTCGTCGTTTTTGAACCGATTTTGATGATTCTTTTTTTGTTGAAAAGATGCTATTTCAAGGGTGGTACCATGATAAGGAAACCAGGATCTGTTGATGGCATCCTAGAGAAATGGAGGGGAACCTTTGAAAATCGTAGTGCCGGCTAGTGCGTCTGTTAATTTAAAGCACTACTGTTAAATTGAACTAATGAATTCTCTACTGAAAATTGTGAAATAAACAAAATTTTAACAAAAAATTAAAACAACCTTCAAAAAAACTAAAAAGTTAAAAAATAATATAGCAACCGATGACTTTTTCGTTCGCATCATAATTATGAACATTAATTTGTTTTATCGAAGTCAGTGTCAAGCCAAGCCAAAAACTAATGCAAGCCCTGTCGCGAATCGTACCGCCTTGACAGTGACTTCGATAAAACAAATTAATGTTCTTATGATGCGAACGAAAAAGTCATCAGCTGCAATATTATTTTTTAACTTTTTAGTTTTTTTGAAGGCGGTTTTGTTAATATTGCATGGTCGTATGGAGCCGTTCGTGCGCGAGTTCGAATCACACTTGGTCGGTTTTTACAGTAAGTATTACAACTTAGAGAAATGATTGGTCTTAGTGCTCCAGCTAAGAACAATTATTTTATGTAATTATAACGAACCATATTATAATGGGAGGCGACAAGGACAGTATTATTACCAAATGAAAGTTGTAAAATACAGTTCGTCTTCGCCCTGAGGACTGGATTGAGGTCAAGAGCAAACCCATACGTTATAAAAAAAAAAAGTTGATAAAATTGTATTTATTGCTTTCGTGATAGAGGGATCATATATTTTGATGCATTTAGTAGATGAGCCCGTTGCAGCCGCATCCGCAGTTTCCAGAGATAGAAACGGCACCGGCAGCTGGCACATTGCCGTTGAACTGCACTTCGCCGAGAACCGGCACCTGACCAGCGACGATAGTGGTACCGGCCACTCCCAGGTCACCAGCTACTCCCACGGTACCAGTTCCGTAGCCGCCGTAGCCAGCGTAGCCAGAGCCGTAACCGAGTCCGCCAGCCAGAGCGTTTCCGTAGCCGAGTCCGCCAGCCAGAGCGTTCCCGTAGCCAAGTCCGCCAGCCAAAGCGTTTCCGTAGCCAAGTCCGCCAAGACCAGCGGTGCCGAGACCAAGACCGTTACCGACTAATCCATTGCCACAACCGCATTGGCTGTACACGTGCTGCAAATAAAATAATGATATCAATCGTTTAACTCGATACCATCTGGAGAAAAGCATTATAGGTATCGGATGGAAGGCAATCGTGCCGCGTAGGTCGCATTTTGCTAAGATGGTCAGTCAGAAAGTCTATACCTGGATTAGGTAAGCCTGGATGCAGAGCAACAAGAAAGCGAAGGTGGACATTCTGGCGATAGTATTCAACAGAAAGATGAACTGAGAATGATTTTGTAAAGACACACTGACCCTTTTATACTTAGACAAATAGAGCAAAGCGTGTGAGATTTCGTAATCACACAGATAGGCTTGTTTCAGCCGTATTCGTTACATTGGTCGAAAAGTCTCTTATCAAAAAGTTTCCAAACTCCCGCTCGAAGAAATGAATAGCTACTTATTAAGTATTGTATTATCAGACACGTAATGTATTTCAGTAAATTAAAACGTGCGTAAGTAAATAACATCATTTATTTATTACATTTCACATTCCAATAACGATAACCTAGTTTATTTCAACGAAAGATAACATAAGTTTTCAGTATAAAACGAGAGAGTTGTGTTCAGAAACTCATTCTATAGTCTCATGTCGTAGTATTCAAACAATATGTCATCCAAGGCTATCCTCGTCCTCTGTGCCTCAGTGCTCTTGGTCAAGAGCATCTCTGGACAATGTGTCGGTAGTGTGTTGAACAGCGGACTCGGTAACGGACTGTACGGTTTAGGCTTGGCTGGCAACGGCTTGGCTGGTAACGGCTTAGCTGGCTACGGCTTGGCTGGCAACGGCTTGGCTGGCTGCGGCGCTGGTCTAGGCTACTCAGTTCCTGGTTCCAGCGGCGGTGGTCTCGCCGTGTCCAGTGCCTCCCCCATCGCTCCCAATGGCATCTCCGTCGCATCTGAGAACGAAATTCTTGGTTCCCTCGCCGTCGCTGGATCGCTGCCGTTCTTGGGCGCCGTCGGTCTGGAAGGAGTACTGCCTACCGCTGGTGCTGCTGGTGTCTCGTACAGCTGCGGCAACGGCAACGTTGGCATCGTGGGCGAGGGTCTCGGTGCTGGTTTGGGCTATGGTCTCGGATCCGCCTATGGCGCTGGTTTGGGTAACGCTGGTCTGGGTTTTGGTAACCTTGGTCTTGCCAATGCTGGTCTGACTGGTCTCGCCGGGTATGGCGGATGTGGATGCAACGCTCTATACTAAAAACGCATTTTGAAATTGTATAACAGTTATGTGACTAAATAAACATTACTTGCAAATATAATTATTTTGTTTCAAAAACGTCTAGCCCCCAAAGAATATTGTTTAATGTTAGCCACAAGAGAGCTCATCAACCTCAATAAAGTTGTTGAAGCAGCACCGTAGCCGAAATAAAGCAGGAGCACATCATTTGTTGCTATAGAGCCAAAATAGTGATTTACGATCATTTTCTATTATGCGTCTAATATTTTTGTTCACATCCAGATTTATTAATGATTGACACCTTCTAGCACCTTCTAGACCATTATTATCTATGATTTTTAGGGTTCCGTACCCAAAGGGTGTCAAAGGGTATTAATAAGCCTACGCTGTCAGTCCTTCTATCTGCCCTGCCTGTAAAGGGCTGTGTATTTTGAACTATTAATCAATCAATCAATTTATACTTTATTGCTCACCAAAACAGGACATACATTATCCTGTATTTCAGAATCACTTTAAAGTACGAGTGAATACCCAAATAACAATTTCATGGTCGAGTAGACGTTCTGTAAGTTATATAATTATAGTCGTATAAGTTCCGTAAGAATGTTCATTAGGGCCCATTTGATACGGCTTATCGCCCTAAAAGTGACGCGTAACAGCATTGCTTCGCGACAGTGCATTTGTCGCACAGTCGGCATATAAACGTCGCCGATCCGACTTTCCGCCGTGTATGGGTGCACAATATGACATTAATATACCGTTATGGTCGTGTTGCCGTCGCCTAAACGTCTTATAACCTTATCAACCGTACGAAAGCCGGCGTTTAAACGTGAAACGATATCCTCCTTAGTACAAACAAAAACAAATTTACAAAACCGACAGCCATTTTAATTTGTAATTTTTATCTAATTATATTAACCTATTCGAATAGAAACATGTATGTAAGCGGCAGTTTATTGAGAAGTTAAGTTTTTTGATTAATGTGAGGGATGTTTACAACCGAAATTTTAAAGTTTAAAGTAATTTTAATTGATATTTTAATCAGTGACTATGTTAGCCATTACCCTTTTTGGAAGAAAGATAGATAGCGCTTGAAGTGCATGATAAGTATTCTTTACTTTCCTTTTATGCACTACTTCTTTTAATCGTTTTCCACTTGTTTGGATCCATTTTACGAATAATGAAAAAACATTCAAACACACAGTACAACACAAAATGGTGGAAGTTATAAACAAGGTTTGCAATACCGCTTACAAGATTTTTTGTGATATAGCAGTCGTATTGTGGTCCCTAAAGACGTATACAGGTTACAGTCATACCAGCTACACGCCTATTACATAATTGTTACTATTACGACGCATACACGACCACCGTCCCGTTAATAGAACTATAAATGTAAATTACACGACTAAATTGAAATAAAATCGACCTTTATGCGACAATTACGTCAACACGACTAAAAGTCATATAAGAACGACTTATAGACGTCACCGTGAAAACCACTCCTCTCTTCTAGAATGGTTTTATTATCTTAAGGGCCTATGTTGAAAAATAATTGAAGCGAAATGGGCGTGTGATAGCTTGTATTACTGCCTGATGCGAGAAAAAGAGATAGGGCGACGCGCGCGACTGAAACGACGCAAGCGTAAAACACACTTTATTTAATTGTGATTGTACTATTTACGTAAGTTCAATTCTGCTCTAATCAAAATTTGTGAAATATCAGTCTGTTTTTTTTTAATCAAGTCTCGTGTTTCTATTATTCACCGTTTAGCAGTTCCAAGCGTTTATAAATAAAAACGGAGGCTACTTTGGCTTGTTTTTCTATCGAGAAAATGTGTCTTAATCGTGTTTTGGCTCTAATCAAAACTTCAATTATATGTTCTATTTACACACATCCGCAATTCATACTCCTACTGTTAGTACTTCATGATAATTATATGACGCTTTGAAGAATCCTATTTTTTTCACATATACTCTTAATTATAATATCAGCGAACGCTGCATAGTACTAACATAAAGGAACCACATTTTCCCACGCTGACAAGGCGTTTTAGCATTGCCTATCCTATACATACAACGCGCACAACGACAAGAGTATTTAAATGAAAGTTACAAATATATTTGATGAAATTTTTAATTACTTTCGTGATAGAGGTATCATATTTTAATACATTTAGTAGATTAGCCCGTTGCAACCGCATCCGCAGTTTCCAGAGATAGAAACAGCGCCAGCAGCTGGTACATTGCCGTTGAACTGTACTTCGCCGAGCACCGGCACCGTACCAGCAACGATGGTGGTTCCAGCCACTCCTAGGTCACCAGCGACTCCCACGGTACCAGTTCCGTAGCCACCGTAGCCAGCATAGCCAGCGCCGTATCCGAGTCCGCCAGCCAGAGCGTTTCCGTAGCCGAGTCCGCCAGACAGAGCGTTCCCGTAGCCGAGTCCGCCAGCCAGACCGTTCCCGTAGCCGAGACCGCCAGCCAGGGCGTTTCCGTAGCCGAGACCGCCAAGACCAACGGCGCCGAGACCAAGACCGTTACCGATCAATCCATTGCCAAGGACTCCCACATTGCTGCAACCGCACTGGCTGTACGCATGCTGTAAATAATACAAAATTAATCACAATCCCCGAAATTCAGGGTATAAAAAAACCCTGTTGGAGCCTTAAAGGGTTGCTTCAGACCATCAAACTGAACAACTTTCACTATGGAGCTAACATTGAAATCGCAAAGAAAAATTTCAAATATTATTTAATTTTTAAGAGAACATTCGTTCGCTGGTTAGTGGGCTCGGTGGCGAAATTGGATAACGCAGTTCCCCGGTTTGGAAGAGTGCGGGTTCAAGTCCCGCCCGAGACAAATTTTTCAATCTTTAATTTGATTCGCAAAAAAAAAGTCAGCCACTCCATACAACACTGCAAACATAACTTAACCGAAATGTATGGAACAGTTGATTTTTTTCGCGTTTTTGATAATGGTTATTTGATGATGAATGATGATGAATGGAGATTTGATAATGATAATGGTCCCGTAGAGAAAGTTGTTCAGGTTGATGGTCTTTAGCAACCCTTCAAGGCTCCAACAGGGCTTATTTTACCCCATGTATAACATGACTTAAAAGTGTTCACTTTCATAAGTAAATAAAGCGCATTTACAGAAGACAGAACTGATTTTAGACACAACAGACAGACACGAATTGTCGAGGCAGAAGGATAAAATTGGAACTAAGTGTACTGACTGACTGCTAATAGAACAAGTGTAGTGGAACTGATGCCTAAACAATAACAGAGAAACAGTCTATAGAATTATATACTTTTCATCAAACGTACCTGGATTAGGCAAGCCTGGATGCAGAGGAACAAGAAAGCGAAGGTGGACATATTGGTTAGTATTCTACTGAAAGGCTGAACTGAGAATGATTTGATGGAATCACAGTGACCCTTTTATACTTGGTTGCCCAAGATTAAACTCAACACTTGATGTGAGGCTTTGAAATTCTTTGATAAGTAAATAAAATTTTTATCCGAACTCAATTGGTAAATAATTCTCGGAACTGTAAATAGATCACGTACTTAAATTAAATATTGATAAGAATTTCATTTTCACTAGGTAATTGTTACAAAAAGATTACAGGATTTTTCAATATAAAAAGAGAACCCTATGTTCCGTTAATCATTCTACAGTCATCTCGTAGTATTCAAACATGTCATCCAAGATCATCCTCGTTCTCTGCGCCTCAGTGCTCTTGGTCAAGAGCATCTCTGGACAATGCGTCGGTAGTGTGTTGAACAGCGGACTCGGAAACTACGGTTTGGGTTTGGCTGGCAACGGCTTGGGTGGCTACGGCTTGGCTGGTAATGGCTTGGCTGGCTACGGCTTGGCTGGTAACGGCTTGGCAGGCTGCGGCGCCGGTCTAGGCTACTCAGTCCCCGCTTCTAGCGGCGGTGGTCTCGCCGTGTCCAGTGCCTCCCCCATCGCTCCCAATGGCATCTCCGTTGCATCAGAGAACGAGATTCTTGGTTCTCTCGCCGTCGCTGGTTCGCTGCCGTTCTTGGGCGCCGTCGGTCTGGAGGGACCACTGCCTACCGCTGGTGCTGCTGGTGTCTCGTACAGCTGCGGCAACGGCAACGTTGGCATTGTGGGCGAGGGTCTCGGTGCTGGTTTGGGCTACGGTCTCGGATCCGCCTATGGTGCTGGTTTGGGTAACGCTGGTTTCGCTAATGCTGGTCTGGGTCTCGGTAACCTTGGGCTGGCTAATGCTGGTCTAGGTCTCGGTAGCCGTGGTCTCTCCGGGCTTGGCGGATGCGGCTGTAACGCTTTGTACTAAAATACCTTTTTTACCTAATTTACCTGACTCTATAAATAAATAGATTGCAATAAAAAACTGTTTGTTTTACATAATTATCATAATTAGAGTATAACTGTTTCACTTATTCTGTGATAGATCTGACGATTTTTTACATTTGTACCCATAAAAAGGAAGTACCTACTGATGTTTGTACCGTTCAAGGTTTTGACATTGAATCTTTTCGCACTCGCTATGGGGGTGTAGTTATGAAAAGTTACCGTAACGATCACTCGTACCTCTCTAAGGGGTATAACTTGTAAGAATCTTATGAAAAATAATTAAAACTAGTAGCGATCGACAGAGGAAGGTGGTGCAATTCTTAACACGTTCCGGGACAGTGACCGCCTATAGCCGTGATAACAATAATAGTTCTATTGTGTCTCGTTCACTGTCCCGGAACGTGTTAAGGTACATATTGTTACGAGCGACGGGTTTCGGGATTGGAGTGAAACGCTAAGTCCAATTTATTTACAGAGTTTATTGGGTTACACACTTACACACGGACCACCTTGCAGAGGTTCCCCTTTAAACAGTCCTCCTCGCAGGGGTTTCCCCTCTCACCACTTTTACTGTTCACTACGTCACGACGCGCGACACGCTATGACGTCACGACGCACGGCACTATGACGTCACGACACGCGACACACACTACACTGCACTACACTGACACTTGTCTACTCACTGTTCCACTTTACTTTGCACTTTACTTTTCACTAGTACTTTTCCACTTTTACTTTTCATCCTGCTTGTTCCGCACTTTTCACTGTGAAATCAATACTGACTTGCGTCCGCAAACTCGCGGCCTTATATACCCCTTAGAATTTTCTAGATGGCCGAATTTCGTTAGTCTTTTCTTTATTCCTTTGTTCCCTTCCGGATATTTCTTAATCCCGCCTTCTTTCTCGAATTTTCCTATTCACGCCCCCTTTTATTGTTTTTTACAAATATTTCTTCTCTCTCTTTGTTCTAGAACATTCCTATTGTTTTTGGTTCTTTTCGAATATTCCTTCTCTCTCCGTTTTCTAGAACATTCCTAGACACGCCCATTTTTTTTTGTCTCTTTCCAAATATTCTTACTCCCTCTTACTTTTCTAGAACATTTCCAACAACAATAAAATCTACAATTATTTTCGACGAGTCTCGAACCATCGACCCCCGGCACGGAAGTCCATGCGTCGACCGCCGAGCTACGAAGCTTGTTGACAAACCGGCCGAATTTTTGAATGCCTTTCTATAGCTGCATCATTTCACAGCATCCGTGACACTGCCCCTCCCTTAGTTCTGCTCTCCCCGAGCATCATTACTTCCGAAATAACGAGCTAACCGATCAACGTGCACTATCTTCAACGGGCTCCTTGGCGATCGTCGGATTCGATATGTGACGTCATTTATTTTGGTCACTACCTCATACGGCCCTTCCCAACTTGCCTGTAACTTCGGGCACTTCCCTTTCCTTCGAACTGGATTATGCAGCCATACTAATGTTCCTTCCTCAAACCCTGTATAGTTCGCCTTTCGGTCATATCGTGTCTTCGAACGGTCACTGGAGTTTTGACCTGCTTCTCGAAGTTGTTCATAGATGTCGACCATTTTCTCCCGCAGTTCGCTCACATAATCACTGATACTTTTAGGGGTGCCTGGTGCGCACCCTGATAGCAAATCCGCTGGAAGCTTCAATTCTCTCCCGAAGTTTGCTATCGCTGGCGTTGCTGAAGTACTCTCATGAACAGCGGTTCGATAGGCCAACAGGAAGAGAGGTATGTACTCATCCCAGTTATCCTGATGATTATCGACGACCTTTGCAAGATGCCGTTCCAAGGTTTGATTGAACCGCTCCACCATTCCGTCGGACTGAGGATGATAAGGAGTAGTCCGGGTCTTATGAATTCCGAAAATCTTGCAAACTTCCTGGAACAACTGTGACTCAAAGTTCCTGCCCTGATCACTGTGCATTTCTAGCGGAACCCCAAACCGGCAGAAAACTTCGTTTACCAACTTGGTAGCCACAGTTATCGCTTCCTGATTTGGAATGGCAAATACTTCCGGCCACTTTGTGAAGTAATCCATTACCACAAGTATATACCGGTTTCCTGACTTAGTGACTGGAAATGGTCCCGCAACGTCTAAAGCAATTCGTTCCCAAGGTGCCCCAACATTATAAATTTTCATTGCTGCCCTGCTCCTCGTATGAGGTCCTTTTACAGCTGCACAACTTGTACACTTGCGGCACCAATCCTCTACATCGTCTCTACAATGCAACCAGTAAAATCTTTCCTTTACTTTCTCCAAGGTTTTCTTTACACCCAAATGCCCTCCAGAAGTTCCATCATGAAAAACTCGCAGAATTTCTTTCACCTTAGCTCGTGGGACCACTAACTGTAGATAAGAGTCTTTTCCATTCGATGTCTCCCATTTCCTACAGAGCAATCCATTATGTATGACGAGACTCTTCCACTGAGCCCAAAGTCTCTTCGTGTCTGTCCCGTACCTTGCCACCTCACTCCACTGAGGCTTAGAATCATCATTCCTTAACCAGTTCAGGATTGGCCCGACTCCTGGGTCCTTTTCCTGTTCATGGCGCATCGCTTCGTTGCCCCACTCATCGTTGATGGAATCAGTTCTGATAACCCTGAGTGAAACTGATTCCTTCCCCTCCTGTTTGCTACAGTGCTTACAATCTTCTGGACATGGCCTTCTTGATAGCGCATCTGCATTGGAATGAACTCTTCCGCTTCGGTGTTCTACTTCAAAGTTGAATTCCTGTAGTTGCTCTAACCATCTTGCAACTTGACCCTCCGGATTCTTAAATTGAAGCAACCATTTCAATGCAGCGTGGTCAGTCCTGACTAGAAATTTACGTCCCAGCAGATACTTCTTGAAGTGTTGTACAGTCTTCACCACCGCCAATAATTCCCGTCTAGTTACACAATAGTTTCTCTCAGGTCTAGATAATGACTTACTGAAGTAGGCTATTACAGTTTCCTGTTCACCATGTCGCTGTGAGAGCACACCTCCAATCCCGATGTTACTGGCGTCCGCATCTACAACAAATTCCCCCTGAACATCGGGATATCCAAGAATTGGCGCCTTACTTAGACGTTCTTTCAATTCCATAAAAGCCTCTTCACACTCTGAATCCCATGTGAACGTCCTCTTTTCTTCCGTAAGTCGATGCAGTGGCTTCGCGATGTCCGAAAACCCTTTCACGAAACGACGATAGTAAGAACAGAGCCCAAGGAAAGCTCTAACTTGTGTCTTATCTCTCGGAGTCGGCCACTCTCTTACAGCAGCAGTTTTGGCAGGATCAGTCTCGACTCCTCTCTCAGAGATCACATGTCCTAGGTAATTGACTTGCCGTTTAAAGAAAGAACATTTCTTTGGACTTAACTTGAGATTTGCTCCACGCAGTCTTTCGAAAACTTTCTCTAACTTCTTTAGATGATCATCGAAGTCTCGACCAACAATGATGATGTCGTCCAAGTAGACCAGACACGTATCACCCAGAATTCCCGCTAGGACATGTTCCATCAATCTTTCGAAAGTCGCAGGGGCGTTACACAATCCAAACGGCATTACCTTGAACTGCCACAGTCCTTTTCCGGTAGAAAACGCGGTTTTCTCCTTGTCTTTGGGGTCTACGTCCACTTGCCAGTACCCACTTTTCAGATCGAGCGTTGAAAACCACTTCATTCCACTCAAGGTGTCTAAGGTGTCGTCGATTCTTGGTAAAGGGTAGCTGTCTTTCTTCGTCACTTCATTAAGCTGCCGATAATCCACACAAAATCTCGTTGAGCCATCCTTTTTCTTAACGAGAACTACTGGTGAACACCAGGGACTCGATGAAGGTTCGATGGTGTTACTCCTCTTCATGTCCTCTATCATTTCCTCCACTTCCTTCTCACGAGCAAACGGAATGCGCCTAGGTCGCTGCTTAATTGGCGCTACATCTCCTGTATTAATCGTGTGCTTCACCAGGTCTGTTCTACCAATATCTGCGTCGTTCTTAGAGAACAAGTCTGAAAAACGCAGCAGCAAGTTCTTCGCTTTCATAGCCTGTAGCTTAGTCAAGTCCTTGCTGGAGTCTTCCATAACCTTCGATACTACATCCCCCTCAGCCTTATGTTTCTTAGGAGGATTTTCCACACATTGTCGCAACCATAAAACTTCCTCACAGTGACCAACAACCTCCCCCTTCTCAATCGTCAGGTCCACATCTCCGACGTTAAGTATCGGGATTGAGGTAGATGAAACTGATCCGACAACCGTCCTTGCCGGAATCCAACAAGTTTCAGTTTTAACTTTCTCTATCACAGCACATCTCCGTGGTAATCTCCCATCGTTACTCTTGGGCAAAACAACAGGTAACAAGGTCTGTGATCTAGGCTTGAGAACTGTTCTTTTCACACAGTAGACCTTTCCCGATGATCCACCTTTCATCGGAACCTCCTCTGTGTTACACCGTAGCACTCCACTTTTCATGTCTATATTGCACTGGTGATTTTGTAAGAAATCTAAGCCAATGATGCAATCGTCCACTATTTCAGCTACAATCACCTCATGTTTGAAAGGAGTTTCCCCGATCTTAATCGAAACTCCCAACTCTCCCTTAACAGGTACGCGCTGGCCGGTAGCTGTTGTTAACTGTAGGTTGGTTCGCTGCAGAAGTCGTTTCTGGTAACTTTCCATCTCGCTTAAAAGTCGAGCATTGATCACCGTCCTCGAAGCGCCGGTATCCAAAGTTAGTTGACAGATTCTACCATTGACCTCTCCTTTAACTAACAGACTATTTCCGTCCGATGTTTGTTTGACTCTAATGGTTGGGGTTGCAGCATACCCGGCCAGCGCCCACCCCGCAGCCCTGGCTGGTTCTAGTTTTCCTGCTGCTCGTCAGTCGAGACTCCAACATCCCGACGGCCTGTGCGCTTCGGGCAGGAGCTGCGAATATGCCCTCGTTCACCACACTCGTAGCACACATAACCGAAGCTACGATTTCTTGGCGCTGACGCTCTAGTCACCACAATCTCCCTGAGGCGAGCGGAACGAGGGTCCTGACGTACGGCTTCCACCTCCAATGCATGAGCAACAGCGTCCCTGAGTGTAACATGGTGCCCAAGTCGCACTGCAGCTCGCACCTCCGAGTCCCGTATACCATCCGTAAAGGCCTGTAGGAGCATGTCATCGATGGCTGCTGGTGATGACTGGAAGGCCTTTCGCACGAGCTTCTCCACTTCCACGGACCATTGCTGCAGACTCTCGTTAGCATGTTGGTTTCGTTCCTTCAATCGCGCCCGATACATGTGTTCGAGATGTCCATCGCCGAATCTAGCCTCCAGAGCTCCAAAGAGACCGTCGAACGTTAGATTTTCGCCAGCACCTACGGCTTCCAGCACGGTGAGAGCCTGTCCCTGAAGTGCCAATGTCAACGCAGACTGCGCCTCCTCTTTACCCCAGCCATTAACCTTCATTGCTGTCTCAAATTGTAGCTTAAAGGCGGCCCATGACGTCTGTCCATCGTAAACCGGAGTCTTGACGCCTTTTGGTTGTATGGGTGAGTCAAAAACAGCAGCGACACGACTATGAGATTTGCTCTGCTCAACTTCTCGCCGGATTTTGGCAAACTCACCCTCCACACGATCCAACCTCCCTCCGAACTCACCCTTCACATTATCCAACCTCCCTTCAAACTCACCCTTCACACGATCCAACTTCCCTTCTACGGCTTCGACTCTCTCTACTGCCTGCTGCAAGCCTTTCGTAATATCTTTGTGAAGGGCCTCCTGCAACGTGCGCATTTGTTCCTCCATCAGGCATGTCTGTTTCTCCTGACGGCGCGCCTGTTCTTCCATCAGGCGTGTCTGTTCCTCCTGCCGACGAGCCTGTTCCTCCATCATAAGCTGGATTTGATAGAGGAAGTTTCCTGGGTTCTGCTCCGGAGTGCGCTGCACTTCACCTCCCTCAGGTCTTCTCACTGGAGTGCGCTGCACCTCAGTTGCAAGGGCCGCATCTTCCTGCCGCGCTTCCGTCATGGCCCGGGTGGTGACTCCCTTTAACTCCTTTGGCACCAGTGGCATCTTACTCCAATCCCACTTCTGACACCAAATGTTACGAGCGACGGGTTTCGGGATTGGAGTGAAACGCTAAGTCCAATTTATTTACAGAGTTTATTGGGTTACACACTTACACACGGACCACCTTGCAGAGGTTCCCCTTTAAACAGTCCTCCTCGCAGGGGTTTCCCCTCTCACCACTTTTACTGTTCACTACGTCACGACGCGCGACACGCTATGACGTCACGACGCACGGCACTATGACGTCACGACACGCGACACACACTACACTGCACTACACTGACACTTGTCTACTCACTGTTCCACTTTACTTTGCACTTTACTTTTCACTAGTACTTTTCCACTTTTACTTTTCTTCCTGCTTGTTCCGCACTTTTCACTGTGAAATCAATACTGACTTGCGTCCGCAAACTCGCGGCCTTATATACCCCTTAGAATTTTCTAGATGGCCGAATTTCGTTAGTCTTTTCTTTATTCCTTTGTTCCCTTCCGGATATTTCTTAATCCCGCCTTCTTTCTCGAATTTTCCTATTCACGCCCCCTTTTATTGTTTTTTACAAATATTTCTTCTCTCTCTTTGTTCTAGAACATTCCTATTGTTTTTGGTTCTTTTCGAATATTCCTTCTCTCTCCGTTTTCTAGAACATTCCTAGACACGCCCATTTTTTTTTGTCTCTCCAAATATTCTTACTCCCTCTTACTTTTCTAGAACATTTCCAACAACAATAAAATCTACAATTATTTTCGACGAGTCTCGAACCATCGACCCCCGGCACGGAAGTCCATGCGTCGACCGCCGAGCTACGAAGCTTGTTGACAAACCGGCCGAATTTTTGAATGCCTTTCTATAGCTGCATCATTTCACAGCATCCGTGACAATATTGTTTTTCTTTTCACAAAACTTCTGTTCTTCTTCAGAGGAATTGGTTTTTTTCAAGTTTTGCGTATCTTGTGCGGATAATGAAATACTTTGACAAGTTCAAAAGATTTGATTGATAATACTGTTTCATTCGGAATAAAATGGTATATCTATCTAGTGAACAATTGAGTGAACACGTCGCATTAAAGCAACAATTTGAGGAACAGTCGCCGTCAAAAAAGTAAATTCACCGACATGCATAGAGATAGTAAGTACTACGTACACCTGGAGAGAGCTCTTCTCGGAATTTTGGGCAAAGCGGGATAGAAGTTGTTGGCCATCGTGTCCCTATCTTTAGTAGGGTGACAATGGGATTATGCTTTTAGGACTTTAACAAATTTTTACTATTTGTGCAGGCGCATTGCTACTGAAAATGTGTACCTGCCTACGCTACCTTGATGAGAAAAAAACTAGCGTACCAGTTAAATTTTTTCTTGGGAATCCTAAAATAAATAAAACAAGTCAACTTTATGCGTGTCAAATAGTTTTTATGTATTTGGGCTATGGATTATTTTTGATTAAACCGAAAGAAAGATAATTTGGCACAGCTCAATCCTCTATTGGATATCTATGCCGACATGCCGACTAAGAAGCATAGAGATTGGAAGTACTAAGAAGTCGAGGGATCTAGCATGAAACCTACACCAAAATTGAATAAACCCTCTTAGTAATGCGGAGAGATTTCGTATCGATGGTTTAAAAAAAACATAAACCGAACAAGTTTGACGGAAACACGCAAGCGAGCTACAAGAAGCTTTTAAAATATGGTCTCAACAACTCCAGAGTTGCTGAAGTTATTTAGCATTTCTTGACCGATTTGGATGATTCTTTTTTTTGTTTTGAAGGAGCTACCCCTGAGTAAGTGATACTTTTTTTGGTGAAGATCTAATGAAGCGCTTTGGAGATGGAACTCTTCTAAAATTTTTAGCAAATCATCGGTGATTGGAGTGATTTGCTTTGTGTCGATGTACCTTTTTCACGTATAGCTGAATCAATTTCAACCTAATATTTTTATAAAAAATATTAAATAATACATAATTGAAATGAGTAAGAGGCGCGGTTCCTAAGATAAACTTACTTACTTAATTATGATGATGATTGATTCCAAATTCGGTAGGTATCACAAACGGCAATCAGCCATTTTTTTACCAAACTTAGCAAGACACTTAGCAAAGGCGCTTCGTAAGCGAAGTGATGGTAGGTGGAGTGAAGCCTTCAAAAGAGGTGGCCATAGTCAAGCAAAAGAAGAGTGGGTCGGCAGACGGTCAGGTGGTTGACGACATCAATGACAATAGCACCGAAATGGATGGCAAAATGGGGAGGAGGCTTATTTTATGTCCTTCACTGGGTGGATACGGGCGGGCATAGCTATTCAGTGTGGAAGCGCCGCCGCGCTGGCAGCATGTTATTGTATAGGACATACACCCCGTATTTTAGGCTAAGTTGGTTATACGTTATTTATTTTTAATGTATACCACATTAACAATCAATAAAAAGAATGACATCTTTTTAATGAATAAAAATAAGAATCTTCATTCACATAAAATAACTGGCCAAGTGCGTGTCGGACCACGCCTAGGCTATGGTTCCGTAGTTGCCTGTCACAATATAATATGGACTTAGATAGGGCTTTTTGTTTTATTCTACGGCTTAACAAGTACATTTTATAAGTTGGTCGACTATTACTCGTAAACTTGTAAAGCCTACTTAGCGGTGATAGTATTCCTTTTAATTAATTATAACACTTTATTGTACACACGGACATAATAATACACAAAGTTGAGAAAACATGTACAAAGGGCGAGCTTATCTCGTTCGTTTAATTTCGTTATATAAGGTCTAAAAACCATCAAACTGGACAACTTTCTCTATGGGACCAATATTGAAATCGGAAAAAAAATCTGCTGTCCCAAAATCTGCTGCTGCATACATTTGAGTCGAGTAGGCAATTCAGTTTAGTATAGAACAGCAGATTTATCTTTTGCTCTGATCGGTTTGCTCCCATAGTAAAAGTTGTTCAGTTTTATGGGTAGACTCTTAGTTTAAAAGGATGCTAATGATATCAATTTCGCCCTGTATATGCTTTTGCCATGAATTTTTTCACATATCTAGAATCCAGATACAACGGTTTAGCTGCCATGGGGGGTGGGGGGGGGGGGGGGGGGGGACACTTGATGGGTAGACTCTTAGTTTAAAAGGATGCTAATGATAAGAATTTTACCCTGTATACTATTACTTGCTTTGAAAAATACATCAGTTTTTTTCTAATAAATACCCCAGTTTTATTTAAATATTAATGCCTTTTTTATTGCTCAACAATAACTTATATTCTAATATCTAATTAAATGAGTGCATTTGTATTATATTATTAAGTTACAATCCTTCTGGGACATACAGTTTTGATCTCTATGTTGCAAAGCGATTTTTTTTATTTATATTTAGTCTTTTTGTCACTAAACGGTGCTGGTTACAGTTTAAAAGTCCCATGCATAATTACTCCCCACCCCTCCTAACAAAACTCCGTAAAATAACTGGGCTACTTACGGAACTGAGACAGTCGCTAAATGCCTCATAAAAAGGCTAAACGTCACCCAAA
This sequence comes from Agonopterix arenella, assembly GCA_927399405.1. Classification (NCBI taxonomy): domain Eukaryota; kingdom Metazoa; phylum Arthropoda; class Insecta; order Lepidoptera; family Depressariidae; genus Agonopterix; species Agonopterix arenella. The sequence continues at coordinate 2,838,686 of OV656716.1, read as the reverse complement.
GAGAGATCGTATCAAAATTGAAGAGATCGCAGAAGACCCGTAGTAGCTAACATAGGCCGAAAAATTACGAAATAAAGTGGCAATGTTTGAGGTGCGGGGTACATTGCTCGCAGAACGGATGACGGATGGGGCCGAAGAATTCTGGAGTGGCGACAGGCTACTGGAAGAGGCAGTGAGTGAGAGTTTATATTTAGGGAGCAAGTGCACTTTTTAGAATAACAAGGAAAAAAATATTTGTGTGACAACTATATATTTATTTTTAATTTTAGTAAACTTTACCAGAAAATAGCAGACTTTGCCTACTACATTATATGTTTTTATTATAAATCTAATTCAAAATCTACTTGTAACAACAAATTTAGTAGTATAACATTAAATAGTTTTCACATAAACAATAAGACATTATTCTCCGAGAACGTAATTTTAAAAGGAAAGGAAAACAAAAAAAAAACACGGGATGGATTCGTAAGAAACTGAAGAATGGGAGACCAACCAATTATAGGTAAGGTAGGTTATTCAAACTTATTCAAAGTCCAACAATGGCCCTAGACAGATTCATAATGTGAAACATGGTATCAGTTGAAGAGTAAAAACGGAAATGCTATAATGCAATATAGAGGAATGCTTACATAACCGTAAGATTTGAAAGCCCCATTTTGAATAAATAAAATATTGAATGAAATAAAGAGAATCTCATTTAATTTTGCTATTATTTGCAACCATATGAGCTCAAACCGTCGTGGTTAAAGTTGATATAGAGGTTTTGATAAGAGTTATATTATATACCTACAAAACAGTTCTGTGACTGACCGAGAGACGACGCACAGCCTAAACCATTGAAGATAGAAACATAAAATTTGAAGTACATTAGGGGTGCACAAGGAAAGGATTTTTCGTAAATCTGAAATTCACAAAGACGAAGAAAGCTGGTAGGTACCAATAATGTGTAAAACAATGTAGGTAGTAGTATTGGTAGTACAACAAGGTAGACTGACAACCCGGCGAAGGTCACGGGAACCTGTCGGATAAAGGCAAGTCGTTGCAGGCTGTCACCAGATCGTTCGTTGTGGCGATACTTGGGGGAGGCCTATGTTTAGGACTTCTATGTAGATGATAATTAGCTCGATTCTGACTAGTGTCGTAGTGAATGTGATTCATACTTCCTGGTTCTTACTCCTGCATGAGTGAAAATGAAATAGATATTTAAACAAAATGTTACTTTTTATCATTTGACTTCGATTGCGTGGCGTAGTCCTCCTCCAACGAAAATAGGTGAGAGGGACGCATGCTCCACCACCCGAGCCCTGCGATTTACATATTGATACAGGCAAGTATTCAATAAGAGGCGGTGTCCTGCGAGAAGCCCAAGTTTATGCCTTTTATAGGGAGTAATTAGACATTTGGGTATCAAGGCAAATTTAAATACAATTTGAAAAAGTAACCTCTATGAAGGCTAATCTAAATGAGTACCTACCTACACGAGTAGAAATGATTAAAAGAAATTCGTGTAATGTCGTCAAAAATTTAGTTTTTTATTAAGAGTTATTATATTGTAAGTCCTTTAGTAGACGAGACCGTTGCAGCCGCATCCGCAGTTTCCAGAGATAGAAACAGCGCCGGCAGCCGGTACACCGCCGTTGAACTGCACTTGGCCGAGCACCGGCACCTGACCGGCGACGAGGGTGGTGCCGGCCACTCCCAGATCACCAGCTACTCCCACGGTACCAGTTCCATAGCCGCCGTAGCCAGCGTAGCCAGCGCCGTATCCGAGTCCGCCAGCCAGACCGTTTCCGTAGCCGAGTCCGCCAGCCAGGGCGTTACCGTAGCCGAGTCCGCCAAGACCAGCGGCACCGAGACCAAGACCGTTACCGATCAATCCATTGCCAAGGACTCCCACATTGCTGCAACCGCACTGGCTGTACACATGCTGAAAAAAAAATGCTTATAAATTCGAAAAAATTTTACTAGTCAAAGATCTATTAGAAATTTTATTTGGGAAATCAGGTACAAAGGACCACTCTACCAGATTTTTATGTTTAGTTTACCTGGATCAGGCAAGCCTGGATGCAGAGTAAGAAGAAAGCTAAGGTGGACATGTTTATTTGTATGTTTTCAACGAAATGCTGAAGACTGAATAATTCTATACAGGTGATTAAACCTTTTATACTTCTTCAGTTACCAATTTTGTAACTATCGGGGAAAAAATTGAATTAATTTATTATTATCATCAAAATAGAAAATAGTGCGTAAGCGCATTATCTTCATTGTTGCAACATTAGCAACCTTTATATGCGTACATTTATGAGTAATGAAATGACTACCCACTGATAATTACGATTTTTTACGCAATATTTATCAAACACGCATTGTTTTACACAGTGACACAATTTCTTAAACATATAAAACGCGAATCAAAAATTCAAAAATCATTCCCAAGTCGACTAACGTTGCATTCAAACAACATGTCATCCAAGGCTATCCTCGTCCTCTGCGCCTCAGTGCTCTTGGTCAAGAGCATCTCAGGACAATGCGTCGGTAGTGTGTTGAACAGCGGACTCGGTAACGGACTGTACGGTTTGGGTTTGGCTGGCAACGGCTTGGTTGGTAACGGCTTGGCTGGCTACGGCTTAGCTGGCAACGGCTTGGCAGGCTGCGGCGCCGGTCTCGGCTACTCAGTCCCTGCTTCCAGCGGCGGTGGTCTCGCCGTGTCCAGTGCCTCCCCCATCGCTCCCAATGGCATCTCCGTCGCATCTGAGAACGCTATTGAAGGTTCCCTCGCCGTCGCTGGTTCGCTGCCGTTCCTGGGTGCCGTCGGTCTGGAAGGACCACTGCCTACCGCTGGTGCCGCTGGCGTCTCGTACAGCTGCGGCAACGGCAACGTTGGCATCGTAGGCGAGGGTCTCGGTGCTGGTTTGGGCTACGGTCTCGGATCCGCCTATGGTGCCGGTCTGGGTAACGCTGGCTTGGCTAATGCTGGTCTGGGTCTCGGTAACCTTGGTCTTGCTAATGCTGGTCTGGTTGGCCGCGGACTCGGTGGATGTGGTTGTGGACTGTATTAAAAACAAAACTAAATGTTATTAAAATAAAAATATTTTTTGATAAACGAAAACGAATCTTGTGTTATTACGACTTGTTATTCCATTTGACCTTTTAAAGCAACATTTTCTTCTTTCCGGGGGGGTCTTAGGGATATTAGGGAGGCTAACGCCGGAAGCTAGGGTTTGGTTTCAAAATTTAGATGTTAATTTGTAGTTTTGTTTTATTTATTATGTTAAAGGAAAAATGTAATCATCTTGTTTCTTGTATGTTTTGGAGGAAATAAAGCCATACGCAAATAATAAAAGTTGGAAACTATTTGAAAATGTACCTCACCGTAAGTACTTTCAATGAAAATTATAACGAACGCTGTAGCACAATCAGTGTCGGAAAAATCAAATCAAAACCTGCAAAATAAATAATAACAGTTGGCGGTCGGTGACTGTCAATAGATGGCGCTGAACGAAATTAAATCGTACGATTGTTTGCTTTCGAAGTTTTCTTAAGTCATTTAAGCTATGTCAGGATAAGCTATTAATGTACCTGTCTAATGACTACGGAACCCTATCTTGGACGAGTGCGACGCGCTCTTGGCCGGTTTTTTTAAATTCTTTATAGTCAAGCTCTAGGTAGTTAGACTGAGGCACATCCTGTACACTTTATACTAAACGGGCTCGCAGAGACAAGGACATAATTATTGTATGCTGAGCGAGTGCGTGTGAGAGACGAATATACCTCTACGTACTGTCATCCATCTCCCGTACCGAGAGGGGTTAAGGTTGAAATGCGCGTTTTCCTTTTGGTTTTCTGGGGATCGATAGATGGCGCTACCGGTCTGCAAGAATAAAGGTAAAAATTTTATAATGTGTTTTTTTTTTAAATAATAAAGGGGTAAAAGATGGTCAAAAAGATGCAAAAGCATTTTTATACGGCATATTTCATTATTTACGAATCATTTTAATCGAAAATTTAAAACTGCCATCATACGTCTGTATAGGCTCGATCCCTTGATTTAAAAAAGGCAGGCATGGTCTTGACATGATTTCGCACTCTTCTCTATGGAGCGATGAATATGCCATCTGTTGAGTTTTTTAGGAAGGTAATTTAAAAAAGAAAAGAAAAACGCTCATTGGTTGAATGTTTACTTTAGATAAAGTATGTCTAGATGCACGCTCACGCTTCTACGGCATAAAACCAAATTGGCCAACTTTTGTGCGTGTCACGCCATACAACTTATATCTGTGTGCGTGTATACAGATAGTTGATAAACCGTGGTTTATCAACTAAGGGTTCACAGATATTTTTTTCGACGCGTTAGCGTTAGCTTTAGCTTCGACTGTCAATCTTGACATATAACTTATCAAAGATTGGTATGTATTTTTTCTAAGGTCAAAATTCAAGCCTTATTCAAAATACTAAGAAATTTGTGATAAGGTTTACTTTAATTTGAGCATAAGAAAAACATAAATATACATGTTAAAATTGATATCATTAGCATCCTCATAAACTAAGAGTCTACCCATCAAACTGAACAACTTTTACTATGGGAGCAAACCAATCGGAGCAACAACAAAAAATCTGCTGTTGCATACATTTGAGTCGAGTATGCAGCGGCGGCGCCGGTGGGTGCAGTTTAGTACGGAACAGCTGATATTTTTTTGCTCCGATCGGTTTGCATAGTAAAAGTTGTTCAGTTTGATGGATAGACTCTTAGTTTAAAAGGATGCTAATGATATCAATTTCACCCTGTATAGGTAGGTATGTACCTAGTTCTATGAGTCTTTTCAGACATGCCGCTTTCAGCGTTGCGTTGACGACGCGACGATCGCCAATAAAAAATCTATACTATTATAAAACTGTAACAGGAAGTTTGTCTGTACATTGAAGATATTAACAAAAAAAAGTTACGATATGGTTTTTAGGTGTCCCTGATTCCATTTCACCAATTTTTGGATTTTTTGTCTGTCTGTTTGTTTGTGTGTTTGTTTGGGTGTTTGTTTGTTTGTTTGAACGAGTTTCGGAAAGGCAATGGGAACTAGCCCTTACAGCCTGGTCATAAGTCATATTTTTCTTTACTTATATCCGTAGAGCGTCACGTGACTCCTGTCAAACTCGGGGCGTTGATATGAGTTACGCCTACCTCTATTTATTTATTATTTATTTATTTATTTTAACACTTTATTGTACACACGGAAATATACATGAAAACAACATAATAGACAATGCTATGCTATGCTTATATCAAAACATTTTTTTTTTGTACAAGAAGCCAACGGAGATCAGTTACTTAAAAAAAAGATAATAAATTAATTTGATTTCATAATTATTTATTTCAAGATCAGATTCCAAAACATACATTATTTTTGTCAATATTTTTACTGGAGACAAGTATAATTTTTAGTAAAGGCCACAACCGCAACCTCTAGCACTATAACCACCAGCCAGACCCAGATCAGCATTAGCCAGACCCAAATTAGCCAGACCAGCATTAGCGTAACCAGCATTAGCGTAACCAGCGTTAGCGAGACCTAAATTGTTGTATCCAGCTCCATAGCCCAAACCAGCACCGCCATTTTCTCCCACAATACCAACATTGCCATTACCGCAGCTGTAAGAAACACCAGCTGAACCGACGCTGGGTAATTTTCCTTCCAGACCAACAGCTGCCAAGAATGGAAGCGCACCGGAGACAGCAAGAGCACCTTCAATCGCGTTCTCAGATAAGACGGACAGACCATTGGGACCGAAGGGAGAAGCACTGGAGACTCCGAGAGCACCTCCACTAGATTGGGCCACCAGTCCATTGTTAAGTCCACCACAGCCAGAATAACCGTTGCCGAGGTAGCTATTGCCAAGACCGCCATAACCACCATTGCCAGCCAGGTATAGTCCGTTACTGAGACCGTTGGATAGAGAGCCGATGCATTGTCCAGAGATGGTCTGGATCAAGACCGCTGAAGCGCAAAGAAGTATAGATTTGAATGCCATTTTGTTTCAACTACAAAGGTAGATCACAGAATGATTTTCAGTGTGGCTTCTAATGTATTTTATACAATTATCCGAAAGTCAATACTATACCTAGGCGAAATGAAAAAGTATAGCAATCAAATTGTGAAAATTTGTACGTGACATCTGCGTGCTTAATTCTTAACGTCGATAACAGAGGTTATACGCATATTTGCTCACACGCATGTAAAATGTCCTAATTGTTTATCGTGATTGAATTGAACAAAACTTTGAATGATCGATATGTATCTTAAAACCTCTATACCAGTTGTTAATGCTACTAAAGGTGAGAGTTCCTAAGGGATTAAAATTAGGTCCCACCTTATTCCTTATCTACAAATCTGAAGATCATTAATAATTTATAGAAGTGATTGATGTGATTATATTTGTGAAACCATTATCATCACGTATTTATTTCCCAACAGAATTGCAAAATTATATTTTAAAACATGTTGATATAAAAGGCCTATGAATGTTAATATTATCATTATTTTCAGTCTAATCATTGAAATATTATATTCTAACATGTCAGCCTTCACTTTCTTGTTGATCTGCGTCCAGGCTTGCCTGATCCAGGTACGATACGTTCTATAAATCTTAATCTTTACTACTTAGAGAAGTTATAACTTTTAAAGTATTGAGGTATTTTGGGCAAAAGTATTAAAATAAGATTAATATGGGTGTTGAAAAGTTGCAAAGTTGCAGACAAAATGAGGGTTTATTTGATGAACATTATAATATTACACTACCAATTAACTTAAGCGCTATCCACAAAAACACTGGAATAATAAAATTATAATTACCTACCCACTGTAAAAATACATTGGGTAATTTTTTTTACACAATTGGTACAAACCCATTATCTACGTGGGTGCATGTTCTGAGGTTTCAGAATATCTCTGACTACCCCCTCGGGGAATATAGTCGTGAGCATATGCTATCCTATATAAGGTCTAACAAAACTAGCTGAAACTATTTTAAGGGGATGATCAGACCATCAAACTGAACAACTTTCTCTATGGGACCAATAAATATTGCGAAAAAAAATCAGCTGTCCCATACGAACGTACTCGACCCAAATGTATTTTTTCGCGATTTCGATATTGGTCCCATAGCGAAAGTTGTTTAATTTGATGGTCTGATCATCCCCTTAAAATAGTTTCACCTAATTTTGTTAGACCTTATATATTGTACCCGCTGTATGATAAGTTGCGAAAGGCTAATTCCCCTTAACACTGTAAAGAGTTTTAGTACTATTAGTGAAACGTGCTTGTTCTGAATCTTCAGAACATCTCTGACTACCCCCTCGAGGAATATAGTACTACGCATTATGTTTTATGATTGTGCAAAATTGGGCTTGGGAATTGTACACATAATAATAAATGACATTAATAACTACCTACTTTAAATGGCTCGATGATCTTCAGATATGTAGATAAGGAATAAAGTGGGACCTAATTTTAATCCCTAAGAAACTCCTACTTTTAATTGTACTTTAGACAAGTATTTACTAACAGTGTCTGTATTTTTCAGCACGTATACAGTCAGTGCGCTGGTGCAGGTTTGTACGGCAATGGATTAGCTGGTAACGGCCTTGGACTTGGCGCTGCTGGTCTTGGCCCTGCTGGTCTCGGTCTTGGCTACGGAAACGCTCTGGCTGGAGGACTTGGTTATGGTGCTGGCGCTGCCTACGCCGGGAGTTACGGCGGCTACGGCAACGGTGAAGTGGCCGTTGCTGGTGACCTGGGAGTGGCCGGTACCACCCTCGTCGCCGGTCAAGTGCCGGTGCTCGGCGCTGTGCAGTTCAACGGCAATGTACCAGCTTACGGACAAGTTTCCATTTCTGGAAACTGTGCTTGTGGTTGCAATTACTAAAGAATATAGTTTATATTGATTAATAAATGACTGAAGATTGAAATTCTTGCTTTTCTGTAGTGTACACACGCGACGACACATCAAGCTATACAAAACCAACTTAAGCTGGCCGCGCGACGTTATACGTTACTCGACCTACGCGCGACCCGCTTATGTTGGTTTTGTATAGCTTAATGTGTCGCCGTGTGTACCTATAATTGTGACCACCCCATTTCTATACGAGTACGAGGTGACTAAAGGATGCAGTATAGGTAGGTATTTGTAGGCGAAAGGTTAGCCACCTATAACCTCTTTACTCGTCATTCCATCTTGAAATCTTAACAATGCTAAACGAGAACCTTGCTACAACTGCCTACAATACAGTTAGCAATGTTCCTGGCCACCCCGAAAGGGATTTTGGCCGTGAGTTTATGAATTTATGTACTATCGCGGACTTTTCCGCCTGACCACCACTAGGCTCTTTTTTGCTTGCATAATCTAATCTATACTATTATAAAACTGTAACAGAAGTGTGTCTGTACATGAAGATATTAAAAAAAAAAGTTACGATATGGTTTTTAGGTGTCCCTGATTCCATATCACCAACTTTTGGATTTTTTGTCCGTCTGTTTGCTTGTTTGACCGAGCATCACGCAAAAACTACTGAACCGATTTTGATGAAACTTTTTTGTTTGATAGCTTATGATCTGGCTTAAAAATCTGGTAGGTATATAATTTTTGCGGACGAAGTTGTGGGTTAACTCTAGAAAAAATAAAAGCGCTGTCCAGCCCCGCCCTGTTGATGAATAAACCAATGAATGAATAGTTTCCAAACAATAAATTATGCGCGAAATTATATGCAAAATTTTTTTAAGTGATCAGGCGGAAAGGTCCGCGATAGCACCTACAATAATTTGATGAGTCAATCTGCACTACCTACCTAATCTACCTACGGTACATAGTCATCGTCAAAAGTCATAATATATAAGCTTTGACTATTTATTATAAGGACTAGCCTTTCAGTAGCATTTCCCCTCTGCCACGGTATAAGATTAATTAATCATGTGCATTTACATTAAATTTTATACCTTATCACTAAACGAGACAGCCTATAATTGCGAAACAATAATTTCTAACTTAGAACGTTTGGGGTTCACACGAGACTACTTTTCATGATTTTTAACGTTCAAAATTTGAATCTAAAGTTATGGGAATAAAATCCAAAGTTGCGGATTTCATGTTACCTCGCTCCCCGCAAAAAGTGGCAGAAATGTTTGTTAGTAGAATTACACACGTAACTAGTCCCTATATAAGTAGTCAAAGTATATAGTCTTAATTTTATATTCATAACATTTCACACACACGTTCTGGCAAGTTTTAAGTAGGTATCCTGTCAATAATGTAATATACCAACTGGTAGTTGTAAAACAGTTGTCTGGTCTTCCAACCCTAAAAATATCGGAACGGTAAAGAAAAAACATTCAGTATACAGGGTGTAAGGAAAAGTATCATTAACCACATACTGTACCCATAGAGGAAGGCGTAACTCGTGTCAACGCTCGGGGCGTTGACATACCTTCCTCTATGACTCTACCCATAAACTAAACCACTTTTACTATGGGAGTAAACATGTCAAAACAAAAAAAGTCATCTGTTCCATACTAAACTGCAATACCTACTCGACTCAAACGTATGGATGCTGCAATGCAATTCTCTAAGCGCAAACATCGTTACAAAACATCGGCGAGCTCTCAATCCTGTATTCGCTAAGGTTATGTCATGTGGCAAACTCGTATAAAAACTCCGACGATCTCCTCCTCCTGCTTAATATTCTAATAAACGACATTACTCATTATTTTGCCTATGCAGACATCTTGCTCTATGCAGACGATCTGAAAATTTTCATGAAAATCGATAATATGCATGACTCATTACTTTTGCAGTCTGATTTAAACAGATTTAGTGATTATTGTATAGCCAATAGATTACACCTTAATGTCAAAAAGTGCTTTGTAATAACATTTACCAGAAATTCCATAACTTCTTCATATCCATATACATTACAAGGTCACCTTCTGTCAAGGAATAATACCGCAAAAGACTTGGGTGTTCTTTTGGATAGCAAATTTATATATGATCAACATATAAATAACATCGTTTCAAAATCATTGAAAACATTAGGATTCTTTATTCGGCATTCGAAGAATTTTAATAACATACAGGCAATTAAAATGTTATATTTCACATATGTTCGTAGCAAACTGGAATACGCCAGTCTGGTCTGGAACCCTCTTTGCAATAAATACTTGACTCAAATTGAGAATGTTAAAAAAAGATTTCTTAAATATTTAAATTACATATCATTTACTAAGCCGGATACATACAGTGAATGAATGAATGAATGAAATATACTTTATTTACACCAAAAGAAAATACAATGCACAATAGGAAAAATAAACTGAATATGGTACAAATAAGGCGGTCTTATCGCTAAAAAGCGATTTCTTCCAGACAACCTTAGGGTAGAGGAAATATAACAAAGAACGGGTCGGTGTTATAAAAAACAAAATTATAGGTGAAAAAGAAGTGAATACAACAAATACATACATATTACATATAATTAAAGGTACATAGATAAATAACATATAAATAATATTGTATATCATACATGCTACAGCAAAACATAAACATACCTACACGTACCGGATTAATTTAGATAGAAAAATAGAAGGGGGGAAAGGAAAAATCAGGAACAGAGGTCCAGGAAGTGTGCTTTGACTTTCGATTTAAAAACATCCACAGAAGGAGAATGTCTGATCGACTCTGGCAACAAGTTCCAAAGTCGAGCAGCTTGGACTGTAAAGGAATGGGTGTAGAAGTCGGAAGAGTGGGAGGGGATATTGAGAGAGAGATTCTTAGAGGAACGTAAGGGACGGCCAGTAGTAAGGGAGCTAAAGATGAAGCGTTCTTTAAGGTAGTGGGGAGTCAATGGATTAAATAGGATAGAGTAGAGGAGGGACAGGACATGGGTGTACAGTGATGCCTTATCTCATTATAATATGCATTCACTTACTTTTAGACGTGAACTGGCTGATCAATCCTTATTGTATAAGATAATAAGAAACCATCTGGACTGTCCTGACTTAGTAAATTGCATAAATTACTTTGTATGTAACAGAAATCTGAGACGAAAGGCTCTCTTCGCTCAACCCGCTGTATATACTAATTATACGCAAAATGAATATTAGTCGGGGAAATCTACGGATATTTGTATTGAGTAGGTTGCATTAATTGCACTTTTGGTGATAATTTGGAATATAATAGATACATACATGAAAAACATAAATTTTCAATAATCCCCGATTTTGTATTGTGTATTACTGAATAACTAAGAAATTTACAAAACATTAAATTTATGTACGAACAAAAAATGGAAAACTGGTGATTTTATACAGAACGGCTTTGTTCAATACGTTTTACTTATAACAATAATAATTTCCTGTTAATATTGTAAATTTGACAAGATATTTATTATTTTGTAAGATTTCAAAAATTATAACCTCAAAACTTAATTATTTAACGTTTGATTAATTTTGCCTTGTGATAATTAACTGTCTTTTTTGCTGGTATGCTGGAAGAAATATCTTTAGAAATAATCTTGCCCTTTGTAAATTTATATCGATTTCAAGGTATTTCTCAGGGTCCTCCGCCTATATAACCACGAAATCTCGACAAAAGTGTTATAAACTTACAGTAATATTAGTTCAAACACAATTTACTAAAGTGTCTTTAATGCAATCTCAAACCTTATTTTTCCTAGACTATATATGTATAGAGCTACTAGTAATATTAGTTCAAACACAATTTACTAAAGTGTCTTTAATGCAATCTCAAACCTTATTTTTCCTAGACTATATATGTATAGAGCTACTAGTAATATTAGTTCAAACACAATTTACTAAAGTGTCTTTAATGCAATCTCAAACCTTATTTTTCCTAGACTATATATGTATAGAGCTACTGTATTATACAACCTTAAATACTTTGATTTGGATCCATTTTGTTTATCTTTGGCACAGTTTAAGAATAACTGGTAAAGCTCTTTAGACTGAGTCTTTGCCTCGCAATATACCTTCTTCTTATCATTTATTGTTATTTTAGCCTACCTACCTTCTCATAGGTAGCTATTATTGTATAAGCTTTGCAAGCACTTTTTCATTTATATTAAGATATATAAGATATAATATTTTAAAATAGATAAGATATTTTAAGATATTTAAACACTGCAACATCATTCCAGTACATATGAAAGTTCACCTATCTCTATCTATCTATTAAAAGAAAACATTTTCAACAGAAACTCTCAAATTGAAATGCACCACACGAAACTAACACGATCAGTCACAAATAGGAAACTAGTCACCATTGGAGCTAAAAATACCTACGGGGAACGCACCTGCTCCTACATAATTCCTCGTCTCCTTAATGACGTTGATCCGACTGTTAAAAGCGGTGTCACTAGCTCAAATCTCAAATTTAAATTAAAATCACACTGTATATTAAAACTCTAACAACAATAAAAATGTACTGAGTAACTGTGGGTGGATGTGAATAACTTTGTTCAAACTAACCCTACATAATAGCTTCTGATTATTGTGGAGACTTGTTTGGTAATTATTTGTTATGTATATCACTGTGTAGTAATGTACAGTCGGCAGCAATGGATTGAGTACGCTTTTGTTATACGCAGTAGTGCTAAGGTGTATGCAGGTTGTTGCTGCTGACTGTACCTTTGAATATTTATATATCAGATTAAATTTTGTTTGTATTTTGACAAATTACTTTTTTAAGTACCTACCTAACGAAGTAAATCTTTGTATTGCATGTATAAGTAGTACCTACAAAATTGTCCTCTGATTGATGTAACTGTAATGTTTATGTTGCACTTCCGGATAAACCTCCGATGGTTTTTGGAAGTTCAATTGTCCAAATCTTTGTCATTTTTCTTACAATAAATAAATTAAAAAAAAATAATAATTTTAAATTACCATTAGCGGATTCCTGTAATTGGTCTATTCTATGTTCATAGTTTGTAACCATTCGTTTGTAATTTGACTGTTGGTTTCCCGAATAAAAATTTATTAAATTTATTTATTTATATTTGTGAGCTCGTCGATGTGACGTTTAGTGAATTGCACTGCTGATTTTGTTTTTGTTATGACAGGCTTGCTCCCATAATAAAAGTTGTTCAGTTTGATGGGAAGTGTATACACTTGACTCTAGCAAATATTTTCGCTTTAAAGCATTGTATTTCGCTAACGGATCCCTTAATCGAAAAATGGTTTTCCCATAATACTGTTAAAAGACCTATTTAACGATACCACAGAACACGGGATAGACGAGAAAAAAAATATCATCCCCACTTCAGTTCACGCGTAGGGGAGGTACCCCAAAGACATATATTTTTCAAGATTTTACTCTACCACTTTGTCGGCGTGTTTAATATGTATATTATCCATGCCAAATTACAGATTTCTAGTACTAAGGGTCTCTGAGCTAAGCCACGGACAGACGGACGGACGGACAGACGGACAGACGGACGGACATGGCGAAACTATAATCTATAAGGGTTCCTTATTGACTTCGGAATCCTAAAAACTTGTAACTATCGAAAGAATAAAAATAGAAAAATGTGGTTTAAAGAAAAATACAAAGTCAGAGATGCGTATTTTGTTTTATTTCTTGTTGATAAAAGCCGTACGAGTATTTTGTTGCAATCCTCAACTTAGTAAAGGGCATTGCAACCACAACCGCCATAACCACCGGCCAGACCAAGGTTAGCCAAACCAGCACCTGCCAGACCAAGGTTTGTCAGGCCAGCGCCGGCCAGACCAGCGCCGTATCCCAAACCGCTGGCAACACCAGCGCCGTATCCCAAACCGGTGGCAACACCAGTACCGTATCCCAAACCACCAGCAGCAGCACCGCCATTAGCACCCACAATGCCAACGTTGCCATCGCCGCAGCTGTACGAAACACCAGCAGAACCACCACTTGGTACTGGACCTTCCAGAGCAACAGCTGCCAAGAACGGCAGTGCACCGGCAACATTCAGGACTCCTTCCAATGCGTTCTCAGACACGACGGAGAGACCGCTGGGAGCGAGAGCTGAAGAACTGGACACGAGGAGCTCACCGCCGCTCAAAGAGGCAATGTTGCCAAGGTTGGCACCGTAGCCGTTACCAGCCAAGCCATACCCGGCATTGCGGCCACCCAAGTTGTTGCCAGCCAAGCCGAGTCCTGCACCATAGCCCGCCAAGCCGAGTCCTGAGCCGTAGCTCGCCAAGCCGTTACCGGCATAGCCAGCGTTGAGTGCTGAACCGATGCATTGCCCAGAGATGGTGTTGACCAAGAGGGCTGAAGCGCAGAGGACGAGGACAGCTTTGAATGCCATTTTGATGATATACTACTACGGAAGTTGATCGCAGAATGATTTTCAGTTTTCCTGATGCTCTATTTATACACCGTTTTTATTATCAGTAGGTTAATAGGCTCGTTGAAGAAGTATTGTGAAAATTGTACGTGCCAAATTGCGAGTTTCAGTAATGTTCTTTATCGATTTGTCTGCAAAACAACTAGAAATATTATTCATGCACGCATAAATTGTTATGTAGAAATCTACGAATTTCAAATTTAACAACAATAAGCATTGAGAAACCTTATTACGACTTCAAAAGTATGAATTGCAAAATATTTACATCAAGAAACAACTTTTACTTTACCATCATCATCAAGAAAATGGGTATTTCGTAAACGAATTTTCCATTGTTCATCTTCTTCTGTTCGTGTCAATGGTTCATTATTTTAGTAAAACGTCCACTATCGAACAAAGCCTTTCCCCATAAGCATCTGAAGAATCGATTTTGTGCAGCCAGCTTCGGTATACTTTTTGAACCACGAGAATTAGATCGAATTCTCTAGTATTATAAATAATAAATTAAAACATGCTATTAATTTTTAAGGGGTAGTTTAAACCATCAAACTGAACAACTTTCCCCATTATGGACCCAAGATGGGCAATGAATAAAAATCTCCTGTTTCACACAAAACTGCAGTAATGATGCAGTGATTCCCGAATTGGTTCCATAAAAAGTTGTTCAGTATGATGTTTTGATCATCCTTTTCAAATATTTTCAGCTAATTGTGTTGGATCGAACCTTACAATTATTATTATCACGTACTCTACCTACTTTGTATATTATTTCACAACAATGATGATAATTAATTATTTGCAGCTTAATTCGTTGGTATAAAAGGGTTAGCATGACTTTACCATAATCATTCTCAGTTGAGCTTTCAGTTTTTAACTAACAAATCAACATGTCAAGCTTCGCTTTCTTGTTGCTCTGCATCCATGCTTGCCTGATCCAGGTATAGTTTGTTTTACTTCCTTTTCTTTTTTGGCTATGCCTCATTCATTAATTATTTAATATCATAATCGATTGATGGGCATCCTTAAAGCTACACCGTCCTATACCTGCTGCCTCGAGCAAGTATTTAACTTAGGTACCTCTTTAATGCCTAGTAGATTTCTTGCCTTTGAGAACTTTATAAAGATTTTTGGAGCAGTGCTTAAGAAGTACAGTGTCCAACGAAGTGGCAGGCAACGTCAACAGTGACAGGTGATGCCAGAATGACAGATGATGTTAAAAATGATAGGCTGTAGGGGTATGTACCTATCTACATTATGTCAGCACTTTTGTGCCACATCGTTTTATAGCGCGCAGCGATCGCCAGTCGATCCCCGCGCATCACTTTGTGAACATCCCAATGTGAACATTCTTATTTGTACTTCATAAATTCCATGTAAATCGTGTTTTCATCTGACATTATAATCGGACTTTCGTGAACTGTATACCGTCTCTTCATTCAACTCCCTACTTCTGATACACAAGCAACACGCACACCGACACCACGCACCCCCTACGAGCATCGTACGAACAAGGCGATGTCAAAAGAGACAGTGCGTGCGAAAATCAATTCGCACTTTTGAGATGTCGTACTTTGATAGTGTCGAAACTCTGCTGTAAGATCGCGATACCTACCCAACCGAACTAGGTTTTTAATTAAACTTTACAGTTAACAATTTGTTTTCATTTTCAGCATGTGTACAGCCAGTGCGGGTGCGGCAGCAACCTGGGAGCTTACGGCAGCAGCTTAGGAGCTTACGGCAATGGTCTTGCTCTTGGTAATGGATTGGCTGCTGGTGGACTTGGCCTTGGCTACGGAAACGCTTTTGCTGGTGGACTTGGCTACGGTGCTGGTGTCGGCCTTGGAAGCGGCTACGGTGCTGGTGTCGGTCTTGGAAGCGCTCTGGTTGGGTCTAGCTACGCCGGCGGGTACGGTGGCTACGGCACTGGTACTGTGGGAGTCGCTGGTGAGCTGGGAGTGGGCGGCACTACCGTCGTTGCTGGTACGGTGCCAGTGCTAGGCACTGTGGAGTTCATCGGCAATCTACCAGCTGCCGGTGCTGTTTCTATCTCCGGAAACTGCGCTTACGCTGGCGGCTATGGTGGCGGTTACGGATCTGGATGCAGCTGCAACGGAGGACTTTACTAAAGATATTTGAAAGTTTCCAAGTTAAAGTTTGAATAAACAATGATTTATCAGCATAGGAAAACTCTTTTAATTTAACTTAATTTTTAGATTCTCAGATAAGATTATGTGTCTTCTCTCTCACGACTCACAGGGGTACATTACCTTAAAGGGGATGGAGATTGGAGAGTTATTCTATTTGAAATAGAATTGAATGATTATTGAAGTACCTTATAACTCTTAAAAAAATTTCATGAACATTTCATTTACCTACAGCCAGTATTAACAAATACAGGAACGACAATAAAATTGTCTGTTACATTAGAATACAGTACTATAGAGTAGTAACTTGGACAATTAAATAGACCTGTTGGTCAGCCAAACAACCACTGTGGCAATTGTCACATTAATAAAAAAGAGAACTACAGTTACATCATTCTTATTATACTACTATCAAAAAAATATATTAAAAAAATTAACAAAAAGAACCGGCCAAGTGCATGTCGGGCCACGCGTAGTGTAGGGTTCCGTAGTTGCCCTTCACAATATATGGACTCAGCAGGGGGCTTTTTGTTTTATACTACGGTTTAACCGTCTCCGAGTACATTTTTTAAGTTGGCCGTGAATTTCTTAACATCTCAAACTACAACCGTTTAGCCGCGAGAGGGGAGGCGGGGAGGAAGGGGAGGAAGGGAGGGGGGACCCTCGACTATAACGAAAATTTTTCACTTTAAAGCTTAATATTTCGCTAATTTACTAAAGTGTCTTTATTGCAATCTCAAACCTTATTTTTCCTAGACTATATATGTATAGAGCTACTGTATTATACAACCTTAAATACTTTGATTTGGATCCATTTTGTTTATCTTTGGCACAGTTTAAGAAGGGCATAACTGGCAAAGCTCTTTAGACTGAGTCTTTGCCTCGCAATATACCTTCTTCTTATCATTTATTGTTATTTTAGCCTACCTACCTTCTCATAGGTAGCTATTATTGTATAAGCTTTGCAAGCACTTTTTCATTTATATTAAGTTATATAAGATATAATATTTTAAAATAGATAACATATTTTAAGATATTTAAACACTGCAACGTCATTCCAGTACATAATTATGAAAGTTCACCTATCTCTATCTATCTATTAAAAGAAAACATTTTCAACAGAAACTCTCAAATTGAAATGCACCACACGAAACTGACACGATCAGTCACAAATAGGAAACTAGTCACCATTGGAGCTAAAAATACCTACGGGGAACGCACCTGCTCCTACATAATTCCTCGTCTCCTTAATGACGTTGATCCGACTGTTAAAAGCGGTGTCACTAGCTCAAATCTCAAATTTAAATTAAAATCACACTGTATATTAAAACTCTAACAACAATAAAAATGTACTGAGTAACTGTGGGTGGATGTGAATAACTTTGTTCAAACTAACCCTACATAATAGCTTCTGATTATTGTGGAGACTTGTTTGGTAATTATTTGTTATGTATATCACTGTGTAGTAATGTACAGTCGGCAGCAATGGATTGAGTACGCTTTTGTTATACGCAGTAGTGCTAAGGTGTATGCAGGTTGTTGCTGCTGACTGTGCCTTTGAATATTTATATATCAGATTAAATTCTGTTTGTATTTTGACAAATTACTTTTTTAAGTACCTACCTAACGAAGTAAATCTTTGTATTGCATGTATAAGTAGTACCTACAAAATTGTCCTCTGATTGATGTAACTGTACTGTTTATGTTGCACTTCCGGATAAACCTCCGATGGTTTTTGGAAGTTCAATTGTCCAAATCTTTGTCATTTTTCTTACAATAAATAAATAAAAAAAAAAAATTAAATTACCATTAGCGGATTCCTGTAATTGGTCTATTCTATGTTCATAGTTTGTAACCATTCGTTTGTAATTTGACAGTTGGTTTCCCGAATAAAAATTTATTAAATTTATTTATTTATATTTGTGAGCTCGTCGATGTGACGTTTAGTGAATTGCACTGCTGATTTTGTTTTTGTTATGACAGGCTTGCTCCCATAATAAAAGTTGTTCAGTTTGATGGGAAGTGTATACACTTGACTCTAGCAAATATTTTCGCTTTAAAGCATTGTATTTCGCTAACGGATTCCTTAATCGAAAAATGGTTTTCCCATAATACTTTTAAAAGACCTATTTAACGATACCACAGAACACGGGATAGACGAGAAAAAAAATGTCATCCCCCACTTCAGTTCACGCGTAGGGGAGGTACCCCAAAGACATATATTTTTCAAGATTTTATTTTACCATTTTGTCGGCGTGTTTAATATGTATATTATCCATGCCAAATTACAGATTTCTAGTACTAAGGGTCTCTGAGCTAAGCCACGGACAGACGGACGGACGGACAGACGGACAGACGGACAGACGGACGGACATGGCGAAACTATAAGGGTTCCTTATTGACTTCGGAACCCTAAAAAACTTTTAACTATCGAAAGAATAAAAATAGAAAAATGTGGTTTAAAGAAAAATACAAAGTCAGAGATGCGTATTTTGTTTTATTTCTTGTTGATAAAAGCCGTACGAGTATTTTGTTGCAATCTTCAACTTAGTAAAGGGCATTGCAACCACAACCGCCATAACCACCGGCCAGACCAAGGTTAGCCAAACCAGCACCTGCCAGACCAAGGTTTGTCAGGCCAGCGCCGGCCACACCAGCGCCGTATCCCAAACCGCTGGCAACACCAGCGCCGTATCCCAAACCGGTGGCAACACCAGTACCGTATCCCAAACCACCAGCAGCAGCACCGCCATTAGCACCCACAATGCCAACGTTGCCATCGCCGCAGCTGTACGAAACACCAGCAGAACCACCACTTGGTACTGGACCTTCCAGAGCAACAGCTGCCAAGAACGGCAGTGCACCGGCAACATTCAGGACTCCTTCCAATGCGTTCTCAGACACGACGGAGAGACCGCTGGGAGCGAGAGCTGAAGAACTGGACACGAGGAGCTCACCGCCGCTCAAAGAGGCAATGTTGCCAAGGTTGGCACCGTAGCCGTTACCAGCCAAGCCATACCCGGCATTGCAGCCACCCAAGTTGTTGCCAGCCAAGCCGAGTCCTGCACCATAGCCCGCCAAGCCGAGTCCTGAGCCGTAGCTCGCCAAGCCGTTACCGGCATAGCCAGCGTTGAGTGCTGAACCGATGCATTGCCCAGAGATGGTGTTGACCAAGAGGGCTGAAGCGCAGAGGACGAGGACAGCTTTGAATGCCATTTTGATGATATACTACTACGGAAGTTGATCGCAGAATGATTTTCAGTTTTCCTGATGCTCTATTTATACACCGTTTTTATTATCAGTAGGTTAATAGGCTCGTTGAAGAAGTATTGTGAAAATTGTACGTGCCAAATTGCGAGTTTCAGTAATGTTCTTTATCGATTTGTCTGCAAAACAACTAGAAATATTATTCATGCACGCATAAATTGTTATGTAGAAATCTACGAATTTCAAATTTAACAACAATAAGCATTGAGAAACCTTATTACGACTTCAAAAGTATGAATTGCAAAATATTTACATCAAGAAACAACTTTTACTTTACCATCATCATCAAGAAAATGGGTATTTCGTAAACGAATTTTCCATTGTTCATCTTCTTCTGTTCGTGTCAATGGTTCATTATTTTAGTAAAACGTCCACTATCGAACAAAGCCTTTCCCCATAAGCATCTCAAGAATAGATTTTGTGCAGCCAGCTTCGGTATTCTTTCTGAACCACGAGAATTAAATCGAATTCTCTAGGATTATAAATAATAAATAAAAACATGCTATTAATTTTTAAGGGGTAGTTTAAACCATCAAACTGAACAACTTTCCCCATTATGGACCCAAAATGAAATCACACAAAGAAATTGTATAATACACAGACTGATAAGAAATGAAGCCCTTAAACAGACAATGTTAGCAACAACAAAAAAATGTTATGTAAGTAAAATGTTATTAATTTTAATTTCAGCAAAAACAAATTGTTTCTATATTTTGTTCAAGTAACTGTTGTTCCAGTGCATGATTTTCAGTTTTTGCTATTAGTTACTAACTATTCATCTTAAATCGTTATAAGTCACTTTTAAATTTAATTAAACCAGTAAGTTTCTAAATTCTAAATATAGTATCAACATGCTTAAATTAGTTTTGTAAAGTTATTGTTCCACATTTTAGTTTTTGTTTCTCAAAATTTTTATCTGCAGGTTGTGCATATACTATGCATTGGCTGCAGTAACAAGTACCGGTTGATGCGCGCTGCTCGGGGACGAGGAATACTATCCTACCGTCAAACAGCTCTTTATGCGATTACGGAGGGTAGTGTAAATCGGATTCGTAGTTAGCCTATAATTATTAAGTAACAGGTGATTCATTGCGAAGATATTTTTTTTTTCTGAAGTCTTGTAAGATTACATTACTGTTGTCATAAAACTGTACCTTAGGCTAAGTTGTTTACGTAAAATAAATAAATAAAAAATCTCCTGTTTCACACAAAACTGCAGTAATGATGCAGTGATTCCCGAATTGGTTCCATAAAAAGTTGTTCAGTATGATGGTTTGATCATCCTTTTCAAATATTTTCAGCTAATTGTGTTGGATCGAACCTTACAATTATTATTATCACGTACTCTATACTTTGTATATTATTTCACAACAATGATGATAATTAATTATTTGCAGCTTAATTCGTTGTTATAAAAGGGTTAACATGACTTTACCATAATCATTCTCAGTTGAGCTTTCAGTTGTAAACTAACATATCAACATGTCAAGCTTCGCTTTCTTGTTGCTCTGCATCCAGGCTTGCCTGATCCAGGTATAGTTTGTTTTACTTCCTTTTCTTTTTTGGCTATGCCTCATTCATTACACCGTCCTATACCTGCTGCCTCGAGCAAGTATTTAACTTAGGTACCTCTTTAATGCCTAGTAGATTTCTTGCCTTTGAGAACTTTATAAAGATTTTTGGAGCAGTGCTTAAGAAGTACAATGTCCAACAAAGTGGCAGGCAACGTCAAAAGTGACAGGTGATGCCAGAATGACAGATGATGTTAAAAATGATAGGCGATGTCAAAAGTGACACTGCGTGCGAAAATCAATTCGCACTTTTGAGATGTCGTACTTTGATAGTGTCGAAACTCTGCTGTAAGATCGCGATACCTACCCAACCGAACTAGGTTTTTAATTAAAACTTAACAGTTAACAATTTGTTTTCATTTTCAGCATGTGTACAGCCAGTGCGGGTGCGGCAGCAACCTGGGAGCTTACGGCAGCAGCTTAGGAGCTTACGGCAATGGTCTTGCTCTTGGTAATGGATTGGCTGCTGGTGGACTTGGCCTTGGCTACGGAAACGCTTTTGCTGGTGGACTTGGTTACGGTGCTGGTGTCGGCCTTGGAAGCGGCTACGGTGCTGGTGTCGGTCTTGGAAGCGCTCTGGTTGGGTCTAGCTACGCCGGCGGGTACGGCGGCTACGGCACTGGTACTGTGGGAGTCGCTGGTGAGCTGGGAGTGGGCGGCACTACCGTCGTTGCTGGTACGGTGCCGGTGCTAGGCACTGTGGAGTTCATCGGCAATCTACCAGCTGCCGGTGCTGTTTCTATCTCCGGAAACTGCGCTTACGCTGGCGGCTATGGTGGCGGTTACGGATCTGGATGCGGCTGCAACGGAGGACTTTACTAAAGATATTTGAAAATTTCCAAGTTAAAGTTTGAATAAACAATGATTTATCAGCATAGGAAAACTCTTTTAATTTAACTTAATTTTTAGATTCTCAGATAAGATTATGTGTCTTCTCTCTCACGACTCACAGGGGTACATAAGCGTTATTCTATTGAAAAAATACATTGGAGAGTTATTCTATTTGAAATAGAATTGAATGATTATTGGAGTACATTATAACTCTTAAAAAAATTTCATGAACATTTCATTTACCTACAGCCAGTATTAACAAATACAGGAACGACAGTAAAATTGTCTGTGACATTAGAATACAGTACTATAGAGTAGTAACTTGGACAATTAAATAGACCTGTTGGTCAGCCAAACAACCACTGTGGCAATTGTCACATTAATAAAAAAGAGAACCACAGTTACATCATTCTTATTATACTACTATCAAAAAAATATATAGAAAAAATTAACAAAAAGAACCGGCCAAGTGCATATCGGGTCACGCGTAATGTAGGGTTCCGTAGTTGCCCTTCACAATATATGGACTCAGCAGGGGGCTTTTTATTTTATACTACGGTTTAACCGTCTCCGAGTACATTTTTTAAGTTGGTCGACTAAAACTTGTTAACTTGTAAATCCTACGTAGCTGTGACAGTTTTCCTTTTAAATTCATTATAATATACTATTGCCGTGAATTTCTTAACATCTCAAACTACAACCGTTTAGCCGCGAGAGGGGAGGCGGGGAGGAAGGGGAGGAAGGGGGGGGGGGGGGACCCTCGACTATACCAAAAAATTTTCACTTTAAAGCTTAATATTTCGCTAACGGAACTGAAGCGTGAAGAAAAAATTGACGAACAAGAAAAACTGAGCGCACACTTTCCACACAACTAACTAAAAGCCTTATTGTTCCTATTCATCGGTACCTTGAATTACGTATTCGTAACGTAGGGATGCTACGTGCGTGAGTACTTACGCGGCATCACACTTATCGGGTACAATGCGCGAGGCAGGGTCATCGGCTGAGAAGGCGGCTGCGCTCAAGCATGCATGTCAGGTACTTAGAGTTGAAGTCCCTTTACATCTTTGATCCGTTAGCGGCGGAAACTTCTGGTGCTTGGGGATGTGAGGCCAGGGCTTTTGTGCGAGAGCTGGGCAGGAGGCTTGTTGAGAGCGGGAACGATCCCAGCTCGGGTTCGTATCTGTTCCAAAGGATTTCTGTAGCGATTCAAGCAACGCGGGAATGCTGCAAGGGTTTCCCATACTAAAACCCACCACTGGCTTCGTCAGCAACTAAATAAAAACCAACTTAAACGCCCTTCGCAAAATGGAATTCAGCACCCGGCTCAAAGCAACCCATCACCCTTGCAGCATTCCCGCGTTGAATCGCTACAGAAATCCTTTGGAACAGATACGAACCCGAGCGGGGATCGTTCCCGCTCTCAACAAGCCTCCTGCCCAGCTCTAGCACAAAAACCCTGGCCTCACATTCACAAGCACCAGACGTTTCCACTGCTAACGGATCAAGATGTAAAGGGACTTCAACTCTGAGTATCTGACTTTAGTGTAGTGTGTGACTTGAGTGTAGCCGCCTTCTCAGCCGATGACCCTGTCTCGCGCATTGTACCCGATAAGTGTGATGCCGCGTAAGTACTCATGCACGTAGCGTCCCTACGTTACGAATATGATGATGTTCAAGTTGCCACGCGCGGTCTTCCATTGCGCGCGGCTGATGCGCGTATAAATATCAATTTTCTAAACATCGCCGTATGGTTCCAGCAGCCCGCTCCGCGCACCGCGGCGCCGCGCCTGACGCCCCGAGTCTCTCTAAACGAAACCTAAAGGTCCCTAAATCCAACAGCTAAGCGACTCCTGTCAGAGTATTTTGCTCTTGAAAATATTATAATATTGTTTTTAAGGCCTGTGTCATTTAACTGCTGGGCAAAAGAAGCATTCCCATTTATACTTCAACCATCTCTATTCTGGGTAAGCATTGGCTACTTTTCATCAAAAGCCTCCTCCCTTAAGTCTTTCTAGGAGGACCTGGACGCCCACAAATACTTTCTGGGACCCAGAGCGTTACAATTTTTGCCCATCTCTCTTGGGGCATTCGACAGAAGTGCTCCGCCCACTCTCACTTTAGTCTAGCTGTTATTTCCCCAACGTCGTCGATTCGTGTTTAGGAGCGTAGTGTTCCTGACACGATCCATTTCTTTTAACACATAACATTTAAACTTGTTTTTGGGGTTTAAAAAAAAATTTAAAGTCAGATGCATATTTTGGTTTATTAGAATGGCCGTATTCTTTTAATCTTGAACTTAGTAAACAAGGGCATTGCAACCACAACCGCCATAACCACCAGCCAGACCAAAGTTAGCCAGACCAGAACCTGCCAGACCAGCTCCAGCCAGACCAAGGTTAGTCAGGCCAGCGCCGGCCAGACCAGCACCGTATCCCAGATCGCCAGCAGCAGCACCGCCATTAGCACCCAAGATGCCAACGTTTCCGTTGCCGCAGCTATACGAGACACCAGCAGAACCACCGCTTGGTACTGGACCTTCCAGAGCAACAGCGGACAAGAACGGAAGTGCACCAGCAACATTGAGGACTCCTTCCAATGCGTTCTCAGACACGACGGAGAGACCGCTGGGAGCGAGAGCTGAAGAACTGGACACGAGGAGCTCACCGCCGCTCAAAGAGGCAATGTTGCCAAGGTTGGCACCGTAGCCGTTTCCAGCCAAGCCATACCCGGCGTTGCAGCTACCTAAGTTGTTGCCAGCCAAGCCGAGTCCTGCACCGTAGCCCGCCAAGCCGAGTCCTGCGCCATAGCCCGCCAAGCCGTTACCGGCATAGCCAGCGTTGAGTGCTGAACCGATGCATTGCCCAGAAATGGTGTTAACCAAGAGGGCTGAAGCGCAAAGGATGAGGACAGCTTTGAATGCCATTTTGTTTCAATAGTACGGAAGTTGATAGCAGAATGATTTTTATTATTTTTTGTGTTCTATTTATACTACACTACATTTTATCAGTAGGTAAGTGGGCTAATCGGAAAACAGCAATATTATAAAATATCATAATGTCACGTGCTAATTCCTTTTTGAATTTACGGTTGAGTCACGTCCTCAAATTAATTGCAAAATAAAGGTAAATTAAAGTATAAAAGGTCATTGACAGTTTAATTGGACATCAATTTCAATTCTGTTGAATACCATCGTATCAATATGTCCACCTTTGCTTTTCTTTTGCTCTGCATCCAGGCTTGCCTGATCCAGGTAAGGATTAAAGCCCACATTAAGAAAATTAAATGTTATTCCAAAAATTACGGTACAATGCGAACTAGAGAGCAAAGTATCCTTGTCAGACCTTTAAAACTAATGTTTTAAATACCACAAAGTTCTTACGAATTTATGTATTATTTGGATCGAGTTTATTTTAATCCACTAATTTTATTTTCAGCATGTGTACAGCCAGTGCGGTTGCGGCAGCAACCTAGGAGCTTACGGCAATGGGCTTGCTCTTGGTAACGGACTGGCTGCTGGTGGACTTGGTCTTGGCTACGGAAGCGCTTGTGCTGGTGGACTTGGCTACGGTTCTGGTCTCGCCCTTGGAAGCGGCTATGGTGCTGGTGTCGGAAGCGCTCTGGCTGGGCCTAGCTACGCCGGCGGATACGGCGGCTATGGCAACGGTGAAGTGGCCGTCGCCGGTGAACTGCCCGTGAGCGGTGCGTCAGTCGTCGCCGGTCAGGTGCCGGTGCTCGGTGTTGTGCAGTTCAACGGCAATGTACCGGCTGCCGGCGCTGTTTCTATCTCTGGAAACTGCGCTTATGGAGGCGGTTATGGATCTGGATGCGGGTGTGGTTGCAACGGCGGTCTCTACTGAAGATTTTTATATTCGATGTAAATAAACGATTGATAGACAAGCAATATATAGATAATAGTTTTATTTCGAATGCCACATGTTATAATTATATAAGGTCTAACCAAATTAGGTGATTATATTTTAAGGGGATGATAGGGACCATCAAACTGAAAAACTTTCTGTATGGGACCAATATCGAAATAGCAAAAAAAAATCTGCCGTCCCATACATTTAGGTCAAGTAGGTTTGTATGGAACGCTGATTTTTTTTTCGCGATCTCGATATCGTGGAGAAAGTTGTTTAGTTTGATGGTCTGATCATCCACTTAAAATAGTTTCACCTAATTCTGTTAGACCCTATATAAACCGATTTCGTGAACAAAAAACATTTATATACCATCATGGTGATGATGTTGACGACCAATTTCATGAAAGATGGTTATGACGAAAATTGCAAAACAATTTGATGATAGTTAATGACGACAACGGTTATAGTAATGATGATTGCTATGATGATGATGATGATGATAAATATTGATGGAACCTGCTGTTGGTATAAACGTTAAGGGGCCATAGGTTCAGACGAATATTTCCTATTAGAAACGCGATTGCCCAGCCTTCCGAAAAGTGCGTGCATGTGCTGTATTTTCAATTAAAAAGAATTAAAAAAAGTACTTTTTATAGATTTTTTAAATAATTTCACTAGATAAACTAATGGTGAATATGCGAGTATTAAATACCGATAGAAGTTGTGCAAGACTATTTCTACCTTGGACAGACAATAAGACTAGGTAGAAACAACTTCGACAAGGAGGCCGCTAGGCGCACCCATTTAGGATGGGCTGCTTTCGGGAAACTCCGCCATATATTTTCCTCGGCTCTACCACAATGCCTCAAAACGAAGGTGTTCGATCAGTGCGTCCTGCCAGTAATGACCTATGGTGCGGAAACATGGACCCTGACGATAGGACTAGTACATTAATTCAAGGTCGCGCAGCGAGCTATGCAGAGAGCTATGCTCGGTGTTTCTCTGAGAGATCACATCAGAAATGAAGTGACACGTCAGCTGTCACAAGCTGAAGTGGCAATGGGCTGGTCATATCTGCCGAAGAACTGACAACCGGTGGGGTGTCAGGGTTCTGGAGTGGAGACCGCGAACTGGTAGAGTAGTGTGGGACGTCCTGCTGCTTGCTGGACAGATGACCTAAAAAAGGTAGCGGGGAGCGACTGGATGAGGAAGGCCGAGGACAGAGTTTTATGACGCGCCTTGGGACTCTTCCAAGGCGCGTCATAAAACTCTGTCCTCGGCCTATGTTCAGCAGTGGCGATGATAGGCTGATGATGATGATGATGAAATACCAAAAATCTGAAACTTTTTATGTTCTTCTAAAGCGAGAAAAATGATTAAAAATACAAGAAATTACGTCATCTTTGTGACGATTTTCTATCGAGTGAAGTAATTCCAATCGTGTATTCAATTGATGATTTCACTAGATAAACTATCCAAAAATACTAAGGTATGACTTTGGTTTCGCTAAATTGTATAAATCTAGTCGAAAAATGAACAATAAAAGATGCCTCCCAGGTGTTATAAATAAAGACACTGTTCAAAATATAATACAAGTTTTATTTATGAATTATGCATACAAAAGGTAAATTTTTATAGGTATAGTAAAGTATCTAATAGCTTAGATCAAAGTACAATTAATGGATAGGTCTTACGCGAAAATTTCAAACCAGAAAAATGAGGCAAAACAAATGACAGTTTTACTTCAACTTAACGCGCTTTAGGCATAACATTAATTACTTACTTTGATCTAAGTCTAGTAGCAGTACATTCCGCCACTGCAGCTCGAGTACGAAGAATATCCATGAGCTCTGCAGCACTCTGCCCACTCAGGCTTGGTCCGCCCGCAGACCTGATCGCAAGGACGCACCCGGCTTGCAGCCTCCACCATCATTACCATTACGATAGCAATCAGGAGAATCACGAAGGTAGTCTTGAACGCCGCCATGGTGATACAAAGTATGCTACTTGTTGGTGCTGTGAATTTGGTCTGTGATTAAATTGGTTGAGGGGACTATATTTATACAAAAATTATGACCGATACAAGAATTTTCCTGTTCACGGGTTTTCCACAAACACCAATTATAAGGTGTTTAGGGTATAACACGTGAACAGGAAAATTGTGAAGTAATATTTTGTGAGCTTTAGTGAGGGTTCAGTATGTGTTTCTCTGTTCTTGCTTTATAAAACTGCTTTGTGATTTCGACTTATAACTGACTATCCCATTTTTCGTGACGTACAACATAACGTTTTTTTGGGCGGTAGGCATAAAAAAACTAAGTCGCGAAAATTTTGCTCCATCTAATTTAATTATTAAAAATAGGTTTGCAATAGAAATTGACCTTAGTTTTTTAATATAACGTATAAAGCACCAGTACTCGCCTCTAGTGTTCTCCAAGTTCCACGCTCCACATTACTTCACTTCCTACAATCTTCACATCATGACTACTTCCGTCAAACTATCCTCTGACATGTCGGAGTTGATGAGTGTCTTCAAGTCCCGCATGGATGCATATGAAGAGCGGTTCAAGAGTGTCGTCAAACCTCCTTCCTCATCACCCCCGGTTGTTGCTACATTGGCTCGTGAGTTTGCTGATTTTAAATCCTTTGTATGGGATTCACTCTGCACCTTAAAGGTCCAAGTGGATGTCCTTTCACTAGGCCTCGACGGTCAGGAAACATTCCTTCGACGCAAAGTTCTCCTTCTGCACGGTGTTCCGGAAGGCAAGGACGAGAAGCCCTTGATGTGGTGTGTAAAGTCTTCACCGACCAATGGGGCTAACAGAAGTCACCTCTAGCGACCTCGAAGTGAGCCATCGTCTCGGCTCTAACCCATCCAAGCCAAGGCCCATACTTATAAGGTTCCGTGACGTGCAACAGCGTGTGGGACAGTAAAACAGCCCTAAAAGGGTCCGGTCTCACGCTATCTGAGTTCCTTACTGTTATGTAGGTGGATTGATATATTATTGTTCTCTCATGTGTCAGTCTAAAATATACGTGTGGCAAGCATATCGTCTTTTATTTAACAGTGGCGCGAGGATAGGATAAACTTTATAAACATGGCTAGCGGTGAATTAAGTGAATTTGATGTAGTAAACGGAAACTGGAGTACGTACTGTGATCGGGTTGAGATGTACTTTTTAGTAAATAAAATAACCGAGGAATTGAAAGTGCCGACCATAATTTCAATAATTGGTGATACAGGTTATGACCTCATTGTGAATTTATGCAGCCCGAAGAAACCGTCGGAATTAACATAATGTGAAATTAAAGAAATTAATGCAAAGTCATCTTGAGCCAAAGCCGTCGGTGTTAGCCGAACGTTATCGTTTTCGCCAATACCGTCAAAGAGAAGGGCAAACGATCGCGGAATTCGTATCAGAAATAAAAAAAATGGCGAGATATTGTGACTTCGGCGCGAATCTCAATGAGAACATGAGAGATCAGTTTGTGTGTGGACTATTAAAGGAAGGAATGCGGCACAGGTTATTTCTAGAAGATGAGAAAATTGACTTTGAAAAAGCAGTGTCTTTGGCGAAGGCGTTCGAGGTAGCGGAGCGGAATGCGCTTTATACCGACATGAGCGGCGCGGGCGGCGGCGCCGGCAATGGCGACAACTCGCCGTTTCTCGAACAATCGAGCTAGTTTGGATGGCGTAAATTTTATGGAAGAATCAATGCACAGATTGCACACGGGCGGTTCATGTTCAGCTTGTGGAGATCACCGGCATCGTTGGAGTGAGTGTCGGTTTAGAGACTACGTATGTGACTATTGTGCTAAACGTGGACATTTAAAACGCGTGTGCTCAGGGCTCGGCCGTGGTCCGATAAAACGTGAAAAAGGTGTGGAAGGAGATTACGCTCGTACGGCGAGTTCGGGGCCGACAGGATGGCGCGGCAAGGAGCCGCCGCGACAAATACGGGGCGGAGGTGGCGGCGGCGGCACTCGCGATTGGGGCGGAGCGCGCCGGCCACAGCGCGGTGCCTTACGTGGTGTTGCGAGGACACACTACGTCCATGATGACCAGGAGCATTTTTCGGAAAGATCGCAGGAAGAGGTACCGTGCGACGATGAACCGATAATGCAATTATCGCTGGAGGAGTACAAACCGGTCAGTTTAATATTATTAGTGAAAGAAAGTAATGTGCGTATGGAGATCGATACAGGGTCTGCCCTGTCGTGTATTAGTAGTCAGTTGTACAGAGATAAGTTTCATCACAATCCATTATTACCTTGTAGCTTAACATTATCGTTCTATGACGGTAGCAAAATTAGACCGCTAGATTATATTGAAGTAGAAGTTAAATATAAAAATGTCACAAAAGTTTTGGATCTGTATGTAATTGATAACGGCACAACTTCTCTGTTAGGAAGGCAGTGGTTAGCCGAATTAAATATTGAGGTGCCTAAGTTTACATTAAATCAAATGAATATTGATAATAAAGACGGAGGTAAACAATTAGAGGAAATATGTTCCAGATATAAGGATTTGTTCGACGGCGGGTTGGGGCGTTTCCGGAGCGGACGGGCCAGGCTGCACGTGAGCGCGGATGCACAGCCGGTGTTCTGCCGCGCGCGGCCGCTGCCCTACGTGCGTGACCGCCCGCGTCGACGCCGAGCTCGACGCCATGCTGGCTGCCGGCGTCATCGAGCCCGTCGACTGCTCCGACTGGGCCACCCCACTGGTCATCGTGAGTAAAGCTGACGGAGGTATCCGGCTCTGTGCGGATTTTAAGGTTACATTGAATAGAGTACTATCAGTAGACAAATTACCCAGTGCCTAGAATCGAGGATTTACTAGCTAAATTGAGCGGTAGTCGATATTTTACCAAACTAGTCTTATCACAAGCGTAGAATTGGATGAGACTAGGAAATTTACCGTAACTAACACACATCGCGGGTTATTTAGGTATAACAGACTCGTTTATGGTTTGGCCTCAAGCCCGGGGATATTTCAAAGAATCATGACGAATTTGTTCCGAGACATACCCAATTCGGTCGTGTTTTTGGATGACATATTGATATTTTCAGACACACTAGATAAACACCTACACGTACTGGACAAGGTACTTAGTAGGTTACAGGAAAATGGGTTGAAAATTAAACGTGAGAAATGTTCATTCCTGGCACAGAGAGTAAAGTACTTAGGTTATGTTATTGAAGAGAAGGGAATTAGCACCGACATAGATAAAATAAAACCAATTTTGAACATGTCAGAACCACAAAGCGTATCGGAACTTAGGTCGTTTTTAGGGATGGTTAATTTCTATGGAAAGTTCATAAAAAACTTGAGCTCAGTAGTGGCACCATTGAATGAACTACTAAAGAAAAGTAGTATATGGTCATGGGGTAAAGAGGAAAAGCGGGCATTCGTGGCAGTAAAGAATCTTCTAGGTAGCACGAGTGGATTGGCGCACTACAATGCGGCCCTGCCGCTCGTGCTGACGTGCTCGTGCGTCGGGACGCGGGCTGGGCGTCGTGCTGGCGCAGCCGGCCGCGCGCGGCGGCGTCGCCGACCGGCTCGTGGCGTACGCGTCACGCGCTCTCAACGCGGCGGAGGCTAACTACAGTCAAATACACAAAGAAGCCTTGGCCATTATATTTGCAGTACAAAAATTTCATCACTATCTATTCGGTCGACATTTTCACTTGAGGACGGACCATAAGCCTAGTAAGTATTTATAGTATAAGTTTTATACTATAAGTATTTTTAATCCGGGAGCGGCGACACCTAGTATGACCGCCAGCCGCTTACAGCGTTGGGCGTTGACCTTATCCGGTTACAGCTTCAGTATCGAGTATGTCAGTACGGATAGTAATATGGCAGATGCACTATCTCGAATGATCGCCGCCTACAAGGAAGAAAGGGTGGAAGACCATAACGATTGCCCAGAGCAGACATATTTACATTTCGCGTCGGAAGCGCTGCTTCTAGATCATAATGTACTAAAAAAAGAGACTAGCCTACATTACTAGTCTACACTAGTGTATTAGGCTACATACGAGACGGTTGGCCGAAGGAAGTGGAGATAAAAGAAATAAAACCTTATTTTAATAGGAGGTCGGAACTTTATATCGAACTGGGCTGTATAATGTGGGGACACAGAGTAGTCGTACCGTATAACTGTAGGCAAAAAGTGTTTAATGAGTTGCATGATTCTCATATGGGCATAATTAAAACAAAATGTTTAGCTCGTAGCTACGTCTGGTTTCCCGGGATCGATGAGTCAGTGGACCGGCAGTGCGCGTCCTGCGAGGTGTGCGCACAGACTGCGGCTGCGCCGCCTGGCCATGCGCCCCGGGTTTGGCACTGGCCGGATCGCCCGTGGGCCCGCCTACATTTGGATTTACTAGGGCCGTATGCAGGAGCGACATATTTAGTGGTAGTAGATGCATGTTCAAAATGGATCGAGATAGCTAGGATGAGTTCTACCTCAGCGGCGAACGTTATCAGTAAGCTTCGGGAGATATGCTCGCGTTTTGGCCTCCCTAAGCAAGTGGTCAGTGATAATGGGCCACCGTTTTCGAGTGAACATTGTTTTTCGGCTCCTTACCATCCGGCGTCGAACGGTGCCGCAGAGAGTGCTGTTAAGATCTGTAAACAGATAATTAAGAAAGCAATAATAGAGAAAAACGACGTAGACATGGCGTTGTGGCGATCCCTGCTCATTTATAGGAACACGGAGCACAGCACGACGGGCGAAAGTCCGGCACAACTGCTGCAGGGACGGGCGTTACGCACGCGACTGGACTGCGTAAAGCCGGATCGCGCGGCGACCGTGCGGTCCGCGCAGCGCCGCCAGGAGGCAGCGGCTGGCGGCGTACGGCGCTCGCTGCCCGAGGGTGAGTACGTGTGGTACCGCACCTATCGACCGGGACAGAAATGGGCTAAGGGTAGGATATTACAGGTTTTAGGAAGTACTGACTATCAGCTAGAATCTTGCGATGGCACTGTGATACATAGGCATGTAGACTAATTAAGACGTCGTGTTCAAAGTAACCTTAACGACTCCCCGAGTTCCTGGTACGAAAACCCGTCCAGCGGAATTAATGATCATGCACCGGTGGGGGACGCAGTGGAGGCACAGGCGGGTGCAGGTGTGAGCTCGGCGCCGACGACGAATGGGTCACCGCGCGCGCGCGGGGGCGGCGGTGGTGCCGCGGCGACACCGCTAGGGCAGGGTCCCTCGGCCCTGACACCGACGGAAGAACAGATAACTCGGCCTGGCCAGTCCGCTCCGAGCAGCCGTTACCCGTTACGTGAGCGTAGACCCGTAGATCGATACGGATTAGAAATAGATTAGAATTACGATGTACATCTATATATGGATAAGTGATAAAACATTACACGTGATTATTATTAAGTCCATAATGTATTAATTGAAAATAACGTGTTAAGATCTGCATTACATAACAAAATTGTTGTTATTGTTTCAGCAAGTGCAATGTATTTTCGGTACCTAAGATTAGTTTAATATTTAGAATACTACCTATTGTATGAACTTTAGAATAGCATTAAGTAATAAGGGTGGAGGTGTTATGTAGGTGGATTGATATATTATTGTAATAATAATTTGTTCTCTCGTGTGTCAGTCTAAAATATACGTGTGGCAAGCATACCGTCTTTTATTTAACACTTACAAGGCCCAGACACCGTGTCTTTATGGAGGCCAGACAACACTTCGGAGTCAACCGGTGCTGGTCTTCAGATGGAAGGATCAATGTTGTTCTGCCGGACCAGAGTCGTTGCAGATTTGAGTCGATGTCCGACCTCCAAGAGCTCATCAGCAAGTATCCGCAGCCGAGAGACACCGCACCTCCTAAGGGGCCTCCTAAGAATGAAGTCAAGGTTCCAGTGGTACCGGGGCCGAAGCCCGTGAGGTCCACCAGAAGGAAACAGTAGTTCGTATGATAACTTTTGTATTATTTCCACCGCTGTCGTAAGTTAGTGTCATAACTATTTATTAGCTTAGTTATTCAAAAAAATTGGTACGTACTTAAGATACTTCATAATATTGCCGTTCTATGATTAGCCCACTCACCTACTGATAAACGAACCGTACTATAAATAGGATGGTAAAAATATTTAAAATCATTCTGCGATCAACATTGAAAATATGGCATTCAAAGCTGTCCTCCTCCTCTGCGCTTCAGCCCTCTTGGTCAACACCATCTCTGGGCAATGCATCGGTTCAGCACTCAACGCTGGCTATGCCGGTAACGGCTTGGCGGGCTATGGCGCAGGATTGGCTGGCAAAAACTTTGCTGGCGGCAAGGCCGGGTATGGTTCTGGTAACGGCTATGCTGCCAACCTTGGCAACTTTGCCTCTTTGAGTGGCGGTGAGCTCCTCGTGTCCAGTTCTTCAGCCCTCGCTCCCACTGGCCTCTTCGTCGTGTCTGAGAACGCTTTGGAAGGAGTCCTCAATGTTGCCGGTGCACTATCGTTCTTGTCAGCTGTGTCTTTGGGAGGTCCAGTACCTAGTGGTGGTATTGCTGGTGTCTCGTATAGCTGCGGCAACGGCAACGTTGGCATTGTGGGTGCTAATGGTGGTGCTGCTGCTGGCGGTTTGGGATTCGGTGCTGGTCTTGCCGGTGCTGGTCTGGCTAATATTGAGCTGGCTGGAGCTGGTTTGGCTAATCTTGGTCTGGCTGGTGGTTATACTGGTTGTGGTTGCAATGCTCTCTACTAAGTTTTAGATATAATGAGAACGGCTATTCTTAACTTGAAATAAAATATAATAGGTACGCATTAAGTTTTTTTTTATTTTCCGTGTATTTTATAGTGTGCCGGTTGCGTAGATCTCAAAGTAGTACAGTCAGCAGCAAAAAGATGCATACCTTATCTAAAGTTGAGAAGTTAGCTATTAGGGAGTGCTAGGGGAGTGCACTTCGGTATCGAAAAAAAAAATTTAATTAAATAATTGTGAAAAGTCGATACCATATTATGCATCCGATTAGTTGCATTCCCGGATTTCCTGGCATGCCGAGATTAATGTTAACATAAACATTTTTTTTCTTTTTAGGGTTCCGTACCTCAACAGGAAATAACGGAACCCTTATAAGATCACTTTGTTGTCCGTCTGTCTGTCCGTCTGTCAAGAACCTTTTTCTCGGAAACGAGTTGAGGTATCAAGTTGAAATTAATAACAGATACTAAGGTCTGCGTTCCCTTGGTGGTGTAGAAAATTCAAGCTTCTAAGTCAACGCAATCAAAAGATACAGCCATTTGTTATCCGATTTTCATACTAGCAGCTCGCAAACAAAAACCTATAGGTTTTTTCCCGTTGACCTAGAATCATGAAATTGGGCAAGAAGCAAGGTCTCAAAGCAGAAGTAAGGGAAATAATCCGATAATAGTTAATTTGTAGTTATATCATTTAAAATAGCATAATGTTATCATATTTTCATACTCGCAACTCGCAAACCAAAACCTATAGGGTACTTCCCGTTGACATAGAATCATGAAATTCGGCAAGCAGCAAGCTCTCAAAGCACATGTAGTGGAAAAAAATCTGAAAATAGTTAATTTGGTGTTATATCACATAAAAATATCATAAAAAAATATTTTTTCTATTACAAACTAAAATTTTCAGTTGAAGCATCGACCGTGGTATTGATCGATGTATGGGAGAAAAACTTTTCCAACGCAAAGTTAAGTTTGTTTTTCAAACTTTTGTTAGAAGTTTTATCCAAACCATAGATACTCTTTCTTATATTGTGATCCTAACTGCTTGGTGTAATTACTTCGTGGATACCATTCATAGCCAACGTCGAGTCATCATCATCATGTCAAATTATAATGTAGTGATGTGCTGTATGTGAATATCTACCGATGTCGATAATTATAGAAGATAAAAAAGTATGCTGCCGATTGAAATAATTATTTATGTCTTGGTGATGGATTGATGTCAATAAAACCACTAAAACAGAAATAGTGGTTTTTGTTGTTAATAATTATACTGTTGAATTTTCAAACTAAAATATTTATTTTTAATCACAAAGATTTGAAGTTAGCGTAATTTAAAATACTAAATACAATTTTTCATTTGGTAGGTATGTGTGCCAGTTCTTCGCCCTTCGTCGTTTTTCCTGTGTTTTAAAACCCACATTTGATACCTGAAAATAAAAACATTTAATATTATGAAATCATCAAAAACGTCGATATCGATATTTTTCATAAATAATGAAAGCACTATTTAAAAAAATGACTCTCCTGGAGTGCGATTTTTGAAACTCTTTCTGTGAACTCAGCAGTTGAAAATGTCAATATTACTATGGAGATATGCATCTTTCTACCATGTACTTACTATCTCTATGCTTTCTACTGATGATTTGACATTTAAAAATCATACTCTAGGCATAGAGATAGTAAGTACTACGTACCCATAGAGTTAGTAAGTACTACGTACACCATCTATGTACGTACCTAGGAGTGCGATTTTTGAATGTCAAGTACATCTCTATGGTCAAATCAGCGATCAACCAAGGAGTATTATATAGTTTCACCGCTTGTGAGGCAGTGTGCCCTCCAAGGTATAGACAATACCTATGCCAGCTTCCTGTAATGGACTAATATTCCTTCTGGAGTCCCGCAAGGGTCTATATGAGGCCCACTATTGTTCATCATTTTTATCAATGACAAACAGACGTGTTTTCTCAATTCCTATATTTTATTGTTTGCCAATGACATGAAGGTTCTAAAGGAAGTTTGAAGCGACTCAGACGTACGCGATCTCCAGGAAGATCTTCTGAGATTTGAGAGTTACTGTCTATTAAATAGACTGGAACTAAACGTCTCCAAGTGTTTCTGTTTGACGTTTTCTCGTAAACTCCTTCTCATTGATGGTAGCTACTCACTTCTCGGCAGCAGCATTGTCAAGGTGGAAGAGATCCGTGATCTTGGCGTTACAATGGATAGAAAACACATTGACAATTGACAATCAAAGTAGCTGACATAGCCCAAAGAATTGCTAAACTAAAGTGGCAGTGGGCAGTGCACATTGCTTGCAGAACCGATGGCCGATGGGGCTGAAAAGTTCTCGAATAGTACACTTCAGGTATAGACAATAATAGTACATAATATATTTCCAGCTTCCTGGTTTAAACGATTGTATACCTATATTAAGTTCATGGTTACCAATACCTATTCCACAATACTGATGGCACCTTCTTCCTTGGTTTGGATAATGAATACCAATCCTCCTTACAAGCAAGCGGTGAAACCTGAAAATACTCCTTAGAGGTCGGTAATGTGTTCAACGTTCTTTCGTACGTCGATGTTTCCAACTTTAGGTTTGTCCCTTTTTATCAGAACAACAATTAAACAAAATGTTTGGTAAATACTAACCACAAATATATTCCATGGTCAGTGGCGTAGCGTGCCTTAGAAGGGACCTGTATCAAAATTTGTTGGGGGGGCCCAAATGAAGGGTAAAATTTCACAATTTCATTTTTCAAAAAACGAAGAAACACGCTCGCATTGAATTAAAATAATTATATATTGAATATGCGTTATTTATTAAGGACAATTAATATTCCTAAAGTGAAACTGGTTGTATTTGTGTAGCACATATATTATGGAGATATCCTAAGGCCAGAGGAGCGCAAGTTCATAAATAGCTAATTTAATGCTGTTTTTCAGGGTACCGTACCACAAAAGGAAAAAACGGAATTATAGAATAAGTTTATTGTTCGTCCGTACGTATGTCTTGCAAATACCAAAAACCAAAATAAAATATAAAATCATCTAAGTCAACACCATAGTGGTTCGGACAATTGGTCAAATCAGCAACTTTTAAAAGAACGTCAAAACGCGCGCATGTATGAAAATTTTTTCTAAATACCCACAAGTGCCCACATACCCACATACATCAACATTTCATTACTTTTTATAGTTCATCATGTCATTAAAAATAGTACCTATTCTAACTAAAAAAAACTAAAAATGTGAGTATAAAATGTTTTTTTTTACTAAGAAGGTAAAACTAAAATATATTTTACGCAGTCTGCTCCCCTATTGTGTTTGGCCATTTCTTTTACATAATTATATTTTGATAGGTACCTATCAAACGCACTTAGAATCATGAGATTGGGCATGAGGCAAGGTCTCAGCACAAGTGAGGGAATAAATCTGAAACCATTGGAAATTGAAATTGTGTGTTGTTCTTCGTGAGGACACAAGCTATATTTATGCACATATCAAAATCGGTTCAGTGGTTTAGCGGTTTAGACGTAACAGACAAACAGACATACATAATACATTATTGCTATTTATTATAATAGTGACTGTAATTGATTGTTTTCGGTTAACTGTTCTGTTAAATTTTGCGTAAATACAATAAGGGAGCGGATAGCATAAAATATATTTTTAGTTTTATATTCTTATTAAAAAACATTTGAAAATAACGCTTTACTCACATTTTTAGTTTTAATACTATTTTTAATAACATGATGAACTATAAAAAGTAATGATATATTGATGACGTCACTTGTGGGTATTTAGTACAATTTTTCATACATCGCGCGCGTTTTGACGTTCGATTAAAAGTTGCTAATTTAACTAATTGTCCGATCCCCTATTCATTTTTAACCGACTTCAAAAAAGGATGAGGTTTCTCAGTTCGACCGTATATTTTTTTTTATGTGTGTTCGCGGATAATAAGAAATAAAATATAGCATTTACATTATTTTCGGGGGATAATTATTGGTTTTATAATACGGGCAATACTGGAGAATCGTTTTTGGAACAAATTCGAACTAACGGGGTGAATTCGGGATTCTTGATCTAGCCAGTATCGAGTATGAACCTGTACTTTGGAGATAGTGTATCCAGATAAACTATTGGTTGTCCACCTGTGGGACTCAAGTGAAATTGTCGTTTTTAAGAAGAAAATAGGTAGGTACAGTCGTATCGTAATCGCATCATTTCATAAAATTATAATATTTTGCAGGGTGTAAAATTTAATGGGATAGTTACTTAAAGGAGTGCTTCAGACTGAACAACTTACACTATAAAAACAATAGTGAAATCGCCAAAAAACATGTGTCCATTTCGGTTGAGTTGTGTTTGCAATTTTGTATGGAACAGCGGTTTTTTTTTCACGATTTCAGTGTTGGTCCCATAGTAAAAGTTGTTCAGTTTGATGGTCTAAAGCACCCGTTTAAGTGACTGTCCCATTTTATATTTCACCCCGTATATAAAAAAATATATCCCTTAGTCGCAATGTTGTACTTCACGAAAAATGGGATAGTCAGTTATAAGTCGAAATCACAAAGCAGTTTTATAAAGCAAGAACAGAGAAACACATACTGAGCCCTCACTAAAACTCTGAAAATATTACTTCACAATTTTCCTGTTCACGGGTTTTACCAAAAACACCAGTATAAAACGGTCAAAATTTTTGTATAAATATAGTCCCCTCAACCAATTTAATCACAAACCAAATTCACAGCACCAACAAGTAACATACTTTGTATCACCATGGCGGCGTTCAAGACTACCTTCGTGATTCTCCTGATTGCTATCGTAATGGTAATGATGGTGGAGGCTGCAAACAAGCGGACCCGCGTGGGTCCTTGCGATCAGGTCTGCAGGCGGACCAGGCCTGAGTGGGCAGAGTGCTGCAGAGCTCATGGATATTCTTCGTACGCGAGCTGCAGTGGCGGAATGTACTGCTACTAGACTTAGATCATAGTAAGTAATTAATGTTATGCCTAAAGCGCGTTAAGTTGAAGTAAAACTGTCATTTGTTTTGCCTCATTTTTCTGGTTTGAAATTTTCGCGTAAGACCTATCCATTAATTGTACTTTGATCTAAGCTATTAGATACTTTACTATACCTATAAAAATTTACATTTTCTATGCATAATTCATAAATAAAACTTGTATTATATTTTGAACAGTGTCTTTATTTATAACACCTTGGAGGCATCTTTTATTGTTCATTTTTCGACTAGATTTATACAATTTATCGAAACCAAAGTTATACCTCAGTATTTTTGGATAGTTTCTAGTAAAATCATCAATTGAATACACGTTTGGAATTACTTCACTCGATAGAAAATCGTCACAAAGATGACGTAATTTCTTGTATTTTTAAACATT
Organism: Agonopterix arenella; assembly: GCA_927399405.1. Taxonomy (NCBI): domain Eukaryota; kingdom Metazoa; phylum Arthropoda; class Insecta; order Lepidoptera; family Depressariidae; genus Agonopterix; species Agonopterix arenella. The sequence goes on along the minus strand of OV656716.1, from coordinate 2,798,476 downwards.
TTTCTCGTTTTAAAAGAACTTACAAAAGTTTCCGATTTTTGGTATTTAATGCTCACATATTCACCATTAGTGATATTATTTAAAAAATCTACTATAAAAAGTACTTTTTTTAATTCTTTTTAATTGAAAATACAGCACACGCACGCACTTTTCGGAGGGCTGGGTAATCACGTTTCTCATAGAAAATATTCATCTGAACCTACAGCCCCATAAGGCGGCTGCAAAGGAAACAAAACTGGCCACAGCCAACTAGATGGCGCTAGGTAGCAAATATTCATGATTTTGAAACATTTTGTTTCATATCTCGTAATTGTGATGATTTAGAATCAAAATTTTGAATTACGCGGTACCTTGTATTAATTTTTTAGTGATCTAGATACAATTTAAAGTAATTTTATTGTTCATACGCGTATGTTCTGCATTTCAAAAAACATCGTTTCAATCACTCACACTATGCTGAGCGTTATTACCAAGCAGCAAGCAAGCGTTTTGTACATTAATTAACCAGCTCATTTAGAACTTAAAGTTCTTATAAGACGTACAAGAGAGTTTGAGGATGCTTTAATATTTATAAGCGGGATTTTTGAGTTATTATACAACTTGAGCTGTAAATCATCTGTACTATGGGATCTACGTAAGCTTAGAATATTAAAAAAGAATATGAAAACTCTACTATAAAACTTTAAGTATTTTGTGACACTTTAAGCTAGTTTTATCGTTAAAGCTGTATAAAATCTGTATTAAGGGATCCACGTAAGCTTAGGGTATTAAAACAGAATACGAAAACTCTACTATACAGCTTTTGGTATTTTGTGACATTTTAAGCTAGTTTTATCGTTGAAGCTGTATAAAGGCTGTATTTTGCATGTGATCACATACTTACTACAGCTTTAAGTATTACTATGGTATCACTCGATACTTGTTTCCGTACAATGGTATACGCAAATTCCATTTTAAAACGTATTCTACTCTTGTGAATATTGTAGTTTAATTACTTCTATCTACAAGGGTGCTTTAAAACCAAAAAAAATAAATTACGTCAATAGTATATCTTTAGCCTGCTTTACAAGTCAGTCAAGCGACAGTTCCGTCGACGTCCAACAAAGGTTCCGTAGGAAAATATTAAATGGTGGTGAATGTGTGGATTTCGTGAAACTTTTGGAACCTGATGATGATGTTTCTTCATGCAGCAGCACAAGTACATTAATAATGATGATGACGAATTTAAAAACAAAACGTTGCTTTGTCGGCGAATAAAGGAATGGGCTTCAGAAAGAAATATATCTTAAAAAGCTCTAAACGATTTAGCCGCAATTGAAAATTTCAGATTTCCCTGAATATTACCATGTGACGCTAGAAAAAATATTAGGTAATACTATGAAACAAATAAGTATCAAAACCATTGAACAAGGTAAATACTGGCATAATGGCCAGACATAATCTTTTAAGAAATTATTGGAAAAATGGATTGATGTTCCCTTTTGCATTCAGTTTGAAAGAAAAATAAGAAAAATAATGTACGAAAATATGGCTTTTATTTTTTACTTGTATTGTAACACCCATATACTTAAATTAAAGATACCACATACGTAGATATTTTATGTCTATATCAATCATTGCCACAACATTATCACAAGGTAATTTTTTCTTATAATCAAAATTTCTGGATCATTTAATCACTTCTGGAAGTTGTCATTGATCAATATCTGTAATCACTTCTGAACCTGTGTGGTTGTTGTTTCGGTAGTTGGTGGTATAGAAGATTATGATTTCTCTGGATGATTAACAATCTGGAAAGAATCATAATAAAATTAGTTAGATTTATACAGAGCGAGCGAGATAAACTAAGCTCAGCCGGCATCAGCGCAGCGCCGCGTATCGTCAGGCGTCCGTCACTTGCTCAAGTTACTTGCCTACTTCTTCAAACAACCAGCAGAAGTCTGCCCGCTCCGCACGCCTGCCTAAACACTTGCGCGGCACGCTTCCTGCGCTTATTAATCGAAATTTTCTAAATAGTTACTCGTTATGCCAAAACCACGTAATTAATTTGCATTGGATTTGCGTCAAAGTCAAAAAAGACAAAAAAGTAAATCATCAACCAAGATTGCTCTCTTCTATTAAAATTATGAAATAACTCTAAATTAAAAGTTTGTAAAGGATTTATTCCTGCTGACTTGTTTCTTGTAAAAGGGTATAAACCTTCAAGTGAATACAGTGACTCACAATCAATGAAATTATAAATTTGCGAGCGTTATCCCGCGACTTTGTCGGCAAAAGTTATATACCAGATTTTAAGTCAGGTAATAAGCTATCAAACAAAAAAAGTTTCATCAAAATCGGTTCAGTAGTTTTTGCGTGATGCTCGTTCAAACAAACAAACAAACAGACAGAAAAAAATCCAAAAATTGGTGATATGGAATCAGGGATACCTAAAAACCATATCGTAACTTTTTTTTGTTAATATATTCAATGTACAGACAAACTTTTTGTTAAAGTTTTATAATAGTTTAGATAGACCCTCGAATTATTGTATTGTAAAATGTTCTACTCTAAAATTAAATCTTGCTCAGGGATAATTAATTTTTACACGGATCTCTAAAGAGAATTATTAGTTATGAATTCAGAACTCCTATACAGCCTAAATAATAAAAATATTATCTTATAACTCTGATTAAAAACCACAAGCTGTATTATAGAATCCATATTCTACGTAGTAAAGCAAATAAGACTATAATACCTTCCATTTACTATCTAAGCTGTACAAAAAATTCTCGCCATTTTGGAACAAACAAAAACAATCATTTTAAATATAATTAAACCAATATTTGGTATAGCTTGAGCCGTTTCATGATAATAAGCTAAAAAAATGATGACTACTGTTTCCTAAAATCTATTATTTTATACATCATTTATATTATAACCTTAAAAACAAACACTTACTTACCCGTATTTGGTAATTTTCTTTATTATTGTTTGATAATTTTACTGGTGCGTAAAAATATTGCTCAAAACCATCCACACATTGACAATAAAATTTGATTTGCACATTGATTTACCAATTAACACCATCAGATTTCCAAGATTTATCTTCAACTTGAAATTTTACTTTGAAATATTAAACTGTTGTCACCATTATACATTTAGCATATGACTTGTACGAAAAATTGTGCCTCGCTTTATTTTTATAATTTTCTAATACCCTTCAAACTCTTATTTAAAAATTTAATCTTTATCAGATATTTATAAGTTATTTTTTGGAGTGTTATGGTTTCTCATTACACCTAATAACAGCTCTTATACAGCTACTATAAGGCTTATGAATTGCTTCTACAGCTATTATACAGCTCTACTAACGCATTAAGCTGCATAACGTGGGCCCTTTTTGCACTTATAAGGTCTGTATAAGCGCTTATACAGACTCAATAAGCACCTTTAAGTATTAAAATGAACTCTTATACAGCTTTTATACAGCTTGTAATGCTACTTGACCACCTGCACAAAAACGTGTTTACGCTTAAACGTATTTGCTGTCTCCAACACTGCTCATACGAATGACAGTGTCAGCATCATATTTAAACACGATTAAGCTAAATGCGTTTTTTCCGTTGTTGGTGCAAGCCGCCTTCAGAAAAATACTTTATAATTTGAATTCCGGTCCGGTCCGGATCGATGTTATTTTATGTTAACTACCTACCTATTATAAATTTAGTGGAGTCGAATTAGGGTTTTACCTAGGAACAAGAATACTTTGAGTAAACTTTTGTGAAACCTTCTGAATTATGTAACCTACATTATACCTACAGGGTGAAATTAATAACATTAAAATTACCAAATACGGGTAAGTAAGTGTTTGTTTTTAAGGTTATAATATAAATGATGTATAAAATAATAGATTTTAGGAAACAGTAGTCATCATTTTTTTAGCTTATTATCATGAAACGGCTCAAGCTATACCAAATATTGGTTTAATTATATTTAAAATGATTGTTTTTGTTTGTTCCAAAATGGCGAGAATTTTTTGTACAGCTTAGATAGTAAATGGAAGGTATTATAGTCTTATTTGCTTTACTACGTAGAATATGGATTCTATAATACAGCTTGTGGTTTTTAATCAGAGTTATAAGATAATATTTTTATTATTTAGGCTGTATAGGAGTTCTGAATTCATAACTAATAATTCTCTTTAGAGATCCGTGTAAAAATTAATTATCCCTGAGCAAGATTTAATTTTAGAGTAGAACATTTTACAATACAATAATTCGAGGGTCTATCTAAACTATTATAAAACTTTAACAAAAAGTTTGTCTGTACATTGAATATATTAACAAAAAAAAGTTACGATATGGTTTTTAGGTATCCCTGATTCCATATCACCAATTTTTGGATTTTTTTCTGTCTGTTTGTTTGTTTGTTTGAACGAGCATCACGCAAAAACTACTGAACCGATTTTGATGAAACTTTTTTTGTTTGATAGCTTATTACCTGACTTAAAATCTGGTATATAACTTTTGCCGACAAAGTCGCGGGATAACGCTCGCAAATTTATAATTTCATTGATTGTGAGTCACTGTATTCACTTGAAGGTTTATACCCTTTTACAAGAAACAAGTCAGCAGGAATAAATCCTTTACAAACTTTTAATTTAGAGTTATTTCATAATTTTAATAGAAGAGAGCAATCTTGGTTGATGATTTACTTTTTTGTCTTTTTTGACTTTGACGCAAATCCAATGCAAATTAATTACGTGGTTTTGGCATAACGAGTAACTATTTAGAAAATTTCGATTAATAAGCGCAGGAAGCGTGCCGCGCAAGTGTTTAGGCAGGCGTGCGGAGCGGGCAGACTTCTGCTGGTTGTTTGAAGAAGTAGGCAAGTAACTTGAGCAAGTGACGGACGCCTGACGATACGCGGCGCTGCGCTGATGCCGGCTGAGCTTAGTTTATCTCGCTCGCTCTGTATAAATCTAACTAATTTTATTATGATTCTTTCCAGATTGTTAATCATCCAGAGAAATCATAATCTTCTATACCACCAACTACCGAAACAACAACCACACAGGTTCAGAAGTGATTACAGATATTGATCAATGACAACTTCCAGAAGTGATTAAATGATCCAGAAATTTTGATTATAAGAAAAAATTACCTTGTGATAATGTTGTGGCAATGATTGATATAGACATAAAATATCTACGTATGTGGTATCTTTAATTTAAGTATATGGGTGTTACAATACAAGTAAAAAATAAAAGCCATATTTTCGTACATTATTTTTCTTATTTTTCTTTCAAACTGAATGCAAAAGGGAACATCAATCCATTTTTCCAATAATTTCTTAAAAGATTATGTCTGGCCATTATGCCAGTATTTACCTTGTTCAATGGTTTTGATACTTATTTGTTTCATAGTATTACCTAATATTTTTTCTAGCGTCACATGGTAATATTCAGGGAAATCTGAAATTTACAATTGCGGCTAAATCGTTTAGAGCTTTTTAAGATATATTTCTTTCTGAAGCCCATTCCTTTATTCGCCGACAAAGCAACGTTTTGTTTTTAAATTCGTCATCATCATTATTAATGTACTTGTGCTGCTGCATGAAGAAACATCATCATCAGGTTCCAAAAGTTTCACGAAATCCACACATTCACCACCATTTAATATTTTCCTACGGAACCTTTGTTGGACGTCGACGGAACTGTCGCTTGACTGACTTGTAAAGCAGGCTAAAGATATACTATTGACGTAATTTATTTTTTTTGGTTTTAAAGCACCCTTGTAGATAGAAGTAATTAAACTACAATATTCACAAGAGTAGAATACGTTTTAAAATGGAATTTGCGTATACCATTGTACGGAAACAAGTATCGAGTGATACCATAGTAATACTTAAAGCTGTAGTAAGTATGTGATCACATGCAAAATACAGCCTTTATACAGCTTCAACGATAAAACTAGCTTAAAATGTCACAAAATACCAAAAGCTGTATAGTAGAGTTTTCGTATTCTGTTTTAATACCCTAAGCTTACGTGGATCCCTTAATACAGATTTTATACAGCTTTAACGATAAAACTAGCTTAAAGTGTCACAAAATACTTAAAGTTTTATAGTAGAGTTTTCATATTCTTTTTTAATATTCTAAGCTTACGTAGATCCCATAGTACAGATGATTTACAGCTCAAGTTGTATAATAACTCAAAAATCCCGCTTATAAATATTAAAGCATCCTCAAACTCTCTTGTACGTCTTATAAGAACTTTAAGTTCTAAATGAGCTGGTTAATTAATGTACAAAACGCTTGCTTGCTGCTTGGTAATAACGCTCAGCATAGTGTGAGTGATTGAAACGATGTTTTTTGAAATGCAGAACATACGCGTATGAACAATAAAATTACTTTAAATTGTATCTAGATCACTAAAAAATTAATACAAGGTACCGCGTAATTCAAAATTTTGATTCTAAATCATCACAATTACGAGATATGAAACAAAATGTTTCAAAATCATGAATATTTGCTACCTAGCGCCATCTAGTTGGCTGTGGCCAGTTTTGTTTCCTTTGCAGCCGCCTTATGGGGCTGTAGGTTCAGATGAATATTTTCTATGAGAAACGTGATTACCCAGCCCTCCGAAAAGTGCGTGCGTGTGCTGTATTTTCAATTAAAAAGAATTAAAAAAAGTACTTTTTATAGTAGATTTTTTAAATAATATCACTAATGGTGAATATGTGAGCATTAAATACCAAAAATCGGAAACTTTTGTAAGTTCTTTTAAAACGAGAAAAATGTTTAAAAATACAAGAAATTACGTCATCTTTGTGACGATTTTCTATCGAGTGAAGTAATTCCAAACGTGTATTCAATTGATGATTTTACTAGAAACTATCCAAAAATACTGAGGTATAACTTTGGTTTCGATAAATTGTATAAATCTAGTCGAAAAATGAACAATAAAAGATGCCTCCAAGGTGTTATAAATAAAGACACTGTTCAAAATATAATACAAGTTTTATTTATGAATTATGCATAGAAAATGTAAATTTTTATAGGTATAGTAAAGTATCTAATAGCTTAGATCAAAGTACAATTAATGGATAGGTCTTACGCGAAAATTTCAAACCAGAAAAATGAGGCAAAACAAATGACAGTTTTACTTCAACTTAACGCGCTTTAGGCATAACATTAATTACTTACTATGATCTAAGTCTAGTAGCAGTACATTCCGCCACTGCAGCTCCAGTACGAAGAATATCCATGAGCTCTGCAGCACTCTGCCCACTCAGGCTTGGTCCGCCCGCAGACCTGATCGCAAGGACGCACCCGGCTTGCAGCCTCCACCATCATTACCATTACGATAGCAATCAGGAGAATCACGAAGGTAGTCTTGAACGCCGCCATGGTGATACAAAGTATGTTACTTGTTGGTGCTGTGAATTTGGTTTGTGATTAAATTGGTTGAGGGGACTATATTTATACAAAAATTTTGACCGTTTTATACTGGTGTTTTTGGTAAAACCCGTGAACAGGAAAATTGTGAAGTAATATTTTCAGAGTTTTAGTGAGGGCTCAGTATGTGTTTCTCTGTTCTTGCTTTATAAAACTGCTTTGTGATTTCGACTTATAACTGACTATCCCATTTTTCGTGAAGTACAACATTGCGACTAAGGGATATATTTTTTTATATACGGGGTGAAATATAAAATGGGACAGTCACTTAAACGGGTGCTTTAGACCATCAAACTGAACAACTTTTACTATGGGACCAACACTGAAATCGTGAAAAAAAAACCGCTGTTCCATACAAAATTGCAAACACAACTCAACCGAAATGGACACATGTTTTTTGGCGATTTCACTATTGTTTTTATAGTGTAAGTTGTTCAGTCTGAAGCACTCCTTTAAGTAACTATCCCATTAAATTTTACACCCTGCAAAATATTATAATTTTATGAAATGATGCGATTACGATACGACTGTACCTACCTATTTTCTTCTTAAAAACGACAATTTCACTTGAGTCCCACAGGTGGACAACCAATAGTTTATCTGGATACACTATCTCCAAAGTACAGGTTCATACTCGATACTGGCTAGATCAAGAATCCCGAATTCACCCCGTTAGTTCGAATTTGTTCCAAAAACGATTCTCCAGTATTGCCCGTATTATAAAACCAATAATTATCCCCCGAAAATAATGTAAATGCTATATTTTATTTCTTATTATCCGCGAACACACATAAAAAAAAATATACGGTCGAACTGAGAAACCTCATCCTTTTTTGAAGTCGGTTAAAAATGAATAGGGGATCGGACAATTAGTTAAATTAGCAACTTTTAATCGAACGTCAAAACGCGCGCGATGTATGAAAAATTGTACTAAATACCCACAAGTGACGTCATCAATATATCATTACTTTTTATAGTTCATCATGTTATTAAAAATAGTATTAAAACTAAAAATGTGAGTAAAGCGTTATTTTCAAATGTTTTTTAATAAGAATATAAAACTAAAAATATATTTTATGCTATCCGCTCCCTTATTGTATTTACGCAAAATTTAACAGAACAGTTAACCGAAAACAATCAATTACAGTCACTATTATAATAAATAGCAATAATGTATTATGTATGTCTGTTTGTCTGTTACGTCTAAACCGCTAAACCACTGAACCGATTTTGATATGTGCATAAATATAGCTTGTGTCCTCACGAAGAACAACACACAATTTCAATTTCCAATGGTTTCAGATTTATTCCCTCACTTGTGCTGAGACCTTGCCTCATGCCCAATCTCATGATTCTAAGTGCGTTTGATAGGTACCTATCAAAATATAATTATGTAAAAGAAATGGCCAAACACAATAGGGGAGCAGACTGCGTAAAATATATTTTAGTTTTACCTTCTTAGTAAAAAAAAACATTTTATACTCACATTTTTAGTTTTTTTTAGTTAGAATAGGTACTATTTTTAATGACATGATGAACTATAAAAAGTAATGAAATGTTGATGTGGGCACTTGTGGGTATTTAGAAAAAAATTTCATACATCGCGCGCGTTTTGACGTTCTATTAAAAGTTGCTGATTTGACCAATTGTCCGAACCACTATGGTGTTGACTTAGATGATTTTATATTTTATTTTGGTTTTTGGTATTTGCTATTACTTTCAACTTGATAAAAAGGTCTTGTTAGAAAAGACAGACGTACGGACGAACAATAAACTTATTCTATAATTCCGTTTTTTCCTTTTGTGGTACGGTACCCTGAAAAACAGCATTAAATTAGCTATTTATGAACTTGCGCTCCTCTGGCCTTAGGATATCTCCATAATATATGTGCTACACAAATACAACCAGTTTCACTTTAGGAATATTAATTGTCCTTAATAAATAACGCATATTCAATATATAATTATTTTAATTCAATGCGAGCGTGTTTCTTCGTTTTTTGAAAAATGAAATTGTGAAATTTTACCCTTCATTTGGGCCCCCCCAACAAATTTTGATACAGGTCCCTTCTAAGGCACGCTACGCCACTGACCATGGAATATATTTGTGGTTAGTATTTACCAAACATTTTGTTTAATTGTTGTTCTGATAAAAAGGGACAAACCTAAAGTTGGAAACATCGACGTACGAAAGAACGTTGAACACATTACCGACCTCTAAGGAGTATTTTCAGGTTTCACCGCTTGCTTGTAAGGAGGATTGGTATTCATTATCCAAACCAAGGAAGAAGGTGCCATCGGTATTGTGGCATAGGTATTGGTAACCATGAACTTAATATAGGTATACTATCGTTTAAACCAGGAAGCTGGAAATATATTATGTACTATTATTGTCTATACCTGAAGTGTACTATTCGAGAACTTTTCAGCCCCATCGGCCATCGGTTCTGCAAGCAATGTGCACTGCCCACTGCCACTTTAGTTTAGCAATTCTTTGGGCTATGTCAGCTACTTTGATTGTCAATTGTCAATGTGTTTTCTATCCATTGTAACGCCAAGATCACGGATCTCTTCCACCTTGACAATGCTGCTGCCGAGAAGTGAGTAGCTACCATCAATGAGAAGGAGTTTACGAGAAAACGTCATACAGAAACACTTGGAGACGTTTAGTTCCAGTCTATTTAATAGACAGTAACTCTCAAATCTCAGAAGATCTTCCTGGAGATCGCGTACGTCTGAGTCGCTTCGAACTTCCTTTAGAACCTTCATGTCATTGGCAAACAATAAAATATAGGAATTGAGAAAACACGTCTGTTTGTCATTGATAAAAATGATGAACAATAGTGGGCCTCATATAGACCCTTGCGGGACTCCAGAAGGAATATTAGTCCATTACAGGAAGCTGGCATAGGTATTGTCTATACCTTGGAGGGCACACTGCCTCACAAGCGGTGAAACTATATAATACTCCTTGGTTGATCGCTGATTTGACCATAGAGATGTACTTGACATTCAAAAATCGCACTCCTAGGTACGTACATAGATGGTGTACGTAGTACTTACTATCTCTATGGGTACGTAGTACTTACTATCTCTATGCCTAGAGTATGATTTTTAAATGTCAAATCATCAGTAGAAAGCATAGAGATAGTAAGAACATGGTAGAAAGATGCATATCTCCATAGTAATATTGACATTTTCAACTGCTGAGTTCACAGAAAGAGTTTCAAAAATCGCACTCCAGGAGAGTCATTTTTTTAAATAGTGCTTTGATTATTTATGAAAAATATCGATATCGACGTTTTTGATGATTTCATAATATTAAATGTTTTTATTTTCAGGTATCAAATGTGGGTTTTAAATCACAGGAAAAACGACGAAGGACGAAGAACTGGCACACATACCTACCAAATGAAAAATTGTAACTAGTATTTTAAATTACGCTAACTTCAAATCTTTGTAATTAAAAATAAATATTTTAGTTTGAAAATTCTACAGTATAATTATTAACAACAAAAACCACTATTTCTGTTTTAGTGGTTTTATTGACATCAATCCATCACCAAGACATAAATAATTATTTCAATCGGCAGCATACTTTTTTATCTTCTATAATTATCGACATCGGTAGATATTCACATACAGCACATCACCACATTATAATTTGACATGATGATGATGACTCGACGTTGGCTGTGAATGGTATCCACGAAGTAATTACACCAAGCAGTTAGGATCACAATATAAGAAAGAGTATCTATGGTTTGGATAAAACTTCTAACAAAAGTTTGAAAAACAAACTTAACTTTGCGGTGGAAAAGTTTTTCTCCCATACATCGATCAATACCACGGTCGATGCTTCAACTGAAAATTTTAGTTTGTAATCGAAAAAATATTTTTTTATGATATTTTTATGTGATATAACACCAAATTAACTATTTTCAGTTTTTTTCCACTACATGTGCTTTGAGACCTTGCTGCTTGCCGAATTTCATGATTCTATGTCAACGGGAAGTACCATATAGGTTTTGGTTTGCGAGTTGCGAGTACGAAAATATGATAACATTATGCTATTTTAAATGATATAACTACAAATTAACTATTATCGGATTATTTCCCTTACTTCTGCTTTGAGACCTTGCTTCTTGCCCAATTTCATGATTATAGGTCAACGGGAAAAACCCTATAGGTTTTTGTTTGCGAGCTGCTAGTATGAAATCGGATAACAAATGGCTGTATCTTTTGATTGCGTTGACTTAGAAGCTTGAATTTTCTACACCACCAAGGGAACGCAGACCTTAGTATCTGTTATTAATTTCAACTTGATACCTCAACTCGTTTCCGAGAAAAAGGTTCTTGACAGACGGACAGACAGACGGACAACAAAGTGATCTTATAAGGGTTCCGTTATTTCCTGTTGAGGTACGGAACCCTAAAAAGAAAAAAAATGTTTATGTTAACATTAATCTCGGCATGCCAGGAAATCCGGAAATGCAACTAATCGGATGCATAATATGGTATCGACTTTTCACAATTATTTAATTAAATTTTTTTTTTTCGATACCGAAGTGCACTCCCCTAGCACTCCCTAATAGCTAACTTCTCAACTTTAGATAAGGTATACATCTTTTTGCTGCTGACGGTACTACTTTGAGATCTACGCAACCGGCACACTATAAAATACACGGAAAATAAAAAAAAACTTAATGCGTACCTATTATATTTTATTTCAAGTTAAGAATAGCCGTTCTCATTATATCTAAAACTTAGTAGAGAGCATTGCAACCACAACCAGTATAACCACCAGCCAGACCAAGATTAGCCAAACCAGCTCCAGCCAGGCCAATGTTAGCCAGACCAGCACCGGCAAGACCAGCACCGTATCCCAAACCGCCAGCAGCAGCACCGCCATTAGCACCCACAATGCCAACGTTGCCGTTGCCGCAGCTATACGAGACACCAGCAATACCACCACTAGGTACTGGACCTCCCAAAGCCACAGCTGACAAGAACGGTAGTGCACCGGCAACATTGAGAACTCCTTCCAAAGCGTTCTCAGACACGACGAAGAGGCCAGTGGGAGCGAGGGCTGAAGAACTGGACACGAGGAGCTCACCGCCACTCAAAGAGGCAAAGTTGCCAAGATTGGCAGCATAGCCGTTACCAGAACCATACCCGGCGTTGCCGCCAGCAAAGTTTTTGCCAGCCAATCCTGCGCCATAGCCCGCCAAGCCGTTACCGGCATAGCCAGCGTTGAGTGCTGAACCGATGCATTGCCCAGAGATGGTGTTGACCAAGAGGGCTGAAGCGCAGAGGAGGAGGACAGCTTTGAATGCCATATTTTCAATATTGATCGCAGAATGATTTTAAATATTTTTACCATCCTATTTATAGTACGCTTCGTTTATCAGTAGGTGAGTGGGCTAATCATAGAACGGCAATATTATGAAGTATCTTAAGTACGTACCAATTCTTTGGTGATTTTTCGGTTAAGTCACGTTTTTACTAACCTACCTGTGTAATTGCAAAGTAATAATGAATTATAGTATAAAAGGTCATCGACATTGTAATTGGACACCATTTCAGCTTTCTGTTGAATACTATCACATCAAAATGTACACCTTCGCATTCTTGTTGCTCTGCATCCAGGCTTGCCTGATCCAGGTAAGGATTGTTGGTTGCGTTTTCGCAAATTGACTGTAGGATCTACAGACCAAAACAGAGAGTTTCTTTATTTAAAACAAGTTCAAAATTTAAATTGTTGATTATTTTAATTTCAGCATGTGTACAGCCAGTGCGGTTGCGGCAGCAACCTAGGAGCATACGGCAATGGTCTTGCTCTTGGTAATGAATTGGCTGCTGGTGGACTCGGCCTTGGCTACGGTAGCGCTTGTACTGGTGGACTTGGCTACGGTTCTGGTCTCGCTCTTGGAAGCGGTTACGGTGCTGGTGTCGGTCTTGGAGGCGCTCTGGCTGGGTCTAGCTACGCCGGCGGGTACGGCGGCTATGGCAACAGTGAAGTGGCCGTCGCTGGTGAACTGCCCGTGAGCGGTGCGACTCTCGTCGCCGGTCAGGTGCCAGTGCTCGGTGTTGTGCAGTTTAACGGCAATGTACCGGCTGCCGGCGCTGTTTCTATCTCTGGAAACTGCGCTTATGGAGGCAGTTATGGATCTGGATGTGGTTGTGATTGCAACGGCGATCTCTATTGAACTTTTTCTGAAGTTTTTTTGGACTGAAATAAACGATTATTTTTCACCGACAAATAGTTATATTTTAATATCCCTTACGATTTTAATTATAAAACACTTCAGTAATCCTACCATTATTAGTATCATCAGTGAAATTCACGCAATTTTTATTATATAAAAGTTGTATCGTCATATGAATAAAATTTAATGTTAACAAATTAGGCTTTTTATCGAAAATTTTGTTTTCTTTTATTCAGTTCAAGATACTTAGTGCGAGCCTTAGCGTACCCGTATGTACCCCGGGTACGCCCGGGTATTTAAAAAAAAACATTTTATTGCATCAAAATTAAAGAACATAGAATTTAATATGTAGCCCTGGCAGTCCTATCTAGGCTAGCCTGTAACAAACTGCCTGAGGTGGTGATTTTGCCCCTTAACCTTTTAAATACAGAAGACTAAAATCTGAAAAAAATCAAGAAATACCTCTGTACAAACTTTATTAACAAAGACGGACAAAAATGTATAATTGCGAATCGAAAGTGAAATCGTAGATAAGTTTATGAAATACGAGCGTTAACCCGCGACTTCGTCCGCACAAATTATATACCAGATTTTAAGTCCGATCATAAGCTATCAAACAAAAAAAGTTTCATCAAAATCGGTTCAGTAGTTATTGCGTGATACTCGTTCAAACAAACAAACAAACAAACAAACAAACAAACAAACAAACACACAAACAAACAGACAGACAAAAAATCCAAAAATTGGTGAAATGGAATCAGGGACACCTAAAAACCATATCGTAACTTTTTTTTTGTTAATATCTTCAATGTACAGACAAACTTCTTGTTACAGTTTTATAATAGTATAGATAGATACTAACACTACTATTAAATAATCCGCGATTTCACGTTTGACTCCGTATAATTATAGACAGTGCTCGAATTTTTCCCTGCCGATAATCTCCTGAAAACCACCAAAAACGGTTTCATTTGACAACTCATGTCAGTTCCTCTATTGCTGTAATGTATAATAACTTTATGGAGTGCATACCATACAAAATATATGCAATGTTAGTTGAACGTGCGACGCACAGAACATTATAAGCATAATGTTCTGTGGTGCGACGCGAAAGCCGACACTCGGCGCGGACTGCTCTGACTTGGCACGGTCAGCACGGTTGAGCGTGAGTCGTCCTTTATGTGGTTAGTCGCCAATCCCCCCGCGATCCTGCTTTACCCCGCACTGTATCATCACCTGATATCGACACGACAATCTGTCGGCGACCGTTCTTTACTCTGCTCTAAATAAATCCATTATAAAAAGTGTTTTTTTTAACACTTTCATCGGAGCAACGTATCTTTACGTCATTTTTTGAAAATATTATTTGGCGCAACGTACTATCACGTCGGCGAAAAATTTTCATTTATATGCAGAACGTACTATTACGCTCGCGGCCCATACTAAATTCTATTAGCTACGTCACTGCGCCGTATCCCTTTAATTTCCCAAATCTCTAGTGCCGCACTACATCAATTTTTACCGGAATTTTATACCGAGTACTCACACCTATGTAACTTACTACACAAACAAACACAGTGATAGTCTGCTCCGCTGAAAGTGTTAAATACTCAGAAAATCAGACGTCGATCCCTGTAGTTATCGATACTTAAGTTACATCACTAGTACACAATATAATGAAAATTAAATACCTGATTTTTTTCGTGTTTAGCTGAAACACTATCATATTCACACTTATGACTAAAAATATCTAATCCAATGGCCTGATCCCGAGGAAATTTAGCCATAAACACCCTTTTTTCGCAATCACGGCGACTCGATCACCACAGATTTCACAAGTTATAAACCGTTTTTTCGGTGGCATTATTAAGAGTATTCTATTTACTAAAAATAAGGGATTGTCGTGAATTTGTTCTTATTTTGGAGAAATTGTGATAAAAACAAACTCACACTCATAGACTTATATAGGTATACCTATGCTCACACTACACGAAATGACAAGCAATATGGATGACAGTTTGAGAAGAAAGAGTTTCTCTTTCTCTACTGAGTAAGTGCGACGACAGTATCCGCCATTAATTGCCATGTAAACACCCTACAATTTTTTTTTGTTCCTAGTTGCGCTAGACTGGGTATGGTCACCTGAACCATGCGCTTTACCGCACGAAATCGTATTGCAGCAATTCGCATTGGAAGTTCATCGCATTGCAGTTTTGTGTGGGAGCCCTAATCTACGGATTTTTCAACCTTGACCTACGGATATTTAAAAATTGGATCTGGCATCACTCATCAACGCAACACTACAACTACACTGCACGTCGCCGTAAAATCTTTCGACTACAAGCGACACGAAAAAAATACTAATTCATCCAAATCCGTTTTTTCAACCTTCACATTTGTAATACAAGAAAATTAAAGTATCCATTTACTAAATGATGATCATCGTGGGTACAACTCAATAGTGCGATTTAACTGACAAGTGGCACCATCTAGCGGTAAATTGGACCTAGTTACGCCGAAACGTTCCAATCCACAATGTCGTCAAAATCGAGTTTATGATGCCAGGCTTAGAATTGTAGTACCTTCTATCTTGTGGTGAAGACACTGGCTCGCCACACTCTATTATTAACAAGTTATTTGAACACTCCAAACCTCATTACGACCCAAAGAACAGTATCGACAACTAAGAAACGTCTCAATTATCTTGAAACGTTTTGTTTTTATTCAATCAAAACTAATACAAAACTGTAACAGGAAGTTTGTCTGTACATTGAAGATATTAACAAAAAAAAGTTACGATATGGTTTTTAGGTATCCCTGAATACATATCATCAATTTTTGGATTTTTTGTCTGTCTGTTTGTTTGTGTGTTTGTTTGTTTGAACGAGTATCACGCAAAAACTACTGAACCGATTTTGATGAAACTTTTTTTGTTTAATATCTAATGATCTGACTTAAAATCTGGTATATAATTTGTGCGGACGAAGTCGCGGGTTAACGCTCGTTAATAATAAAAAGAAAAGTTTTTATTTAAAAACACTTTACTTCCAGTCATTCTAATTACTGGGTAGGTACATGCGGCATATCTATTTGAATTTTGACAATGACCCAAACAAACCTTACATAGCAAAAACGCGGCATCTACTTTTTTTGCCCACAGTTTTTTATTTTATAGAAAAAAACAAAAAAATCTGTGTTGAATTATAATCTAATTCATATCAAAATTCCTACCAAAATAAAACATACGGGTAATTACGGCTGATAATTCTTAAACTGTAATTAAATGAGTTTGGTTCATTATCTCTACAA
This sequence comes from Agonopterix arenella, assembly GCA_927399405.1. Taxonomy (NCBI): domain Eukaryota; kingdom Metazoa; phylum Arthropoda; class Insecta; order Lepidoptera; family Depressariidae; genus Agonopterix; species Agonopterix arenella. The sequence continues at coordinate 2,781,514 of OV656716.1, read as the reverse complement.
TAGGTAAAAATCAGATGCCGCACTTCTGCTTATGATGGCAGTACAGTCAATTCCCTGCGCCAGCACAACGGTCTTTTTGGCATTTATGGACATGGAGAAGAGAGAACATGCGGAAGCAAATTTGTCCAGCTGGGGTTGGAGCTAAAGCGGAGATTCAGCTACGAAAGCAGCATCGTCGAGGAGCAACAGGATCAACAGGATCAACAGGAGCGAGTAGTCGGGGAAATCTACGGATTTTTGTATGGAGTAGGTTGCATTAATTGCACTTTTGGTGATAATTTGGAATATAGTAGATACATACATGAAAAACATAAACTCTCAATAATCCCCGATTTTGTATTGTGTATTATTAAATAACTAAGACATTTACAAAACATTAAATTTAGGTATGAATAAAAAATGGAAAACTGGTGATTTTATACAGGACGGCTTCGTTCAATTCGTTTTACTTATAACAATAATAATCTCCGGTTAATATTGTAAATTTGAGTAGATATTTAATATTTTGTAAGATTTTAAAAATGATAACCTCGAAACTTAATTATTTAACGTTTGATTGTACACATTAAATTTGCATTGTGATAATTAACTGTCTCTTTTGCTGGCAGAAATATCTTTAGAAATAAGCTTACCCTTTGTACACTTATATCGATTTTAAGGTATTTCTCACGGTCCTCAGCCTATATAACCACGAAATCTCGACAAAAGTGTTATAAACTTACAGTAATATTAGTTCAAACACAATTTACTAAAGTGTCTTTAATGCAATCTCAAACCTTATTTTTCCTAGACTAGAGTCGATAAGCGCATCGCCACGTTTCCCCTTCGACATTTCCCACGTCTTGGTTCTTTACGCAGGAACGCATTGCAATTGTTTTTATAATGAATAAAAGCAATAAATAAAAAAATATAAAAAAAAACCTCGCTAGTAATAGTAATATTTATTTGCCAGCCAAAGATACATTGCATTTGTTACATGGACCACTGCACTAGGCAACGCCTGTATCGCGGGAATCAAATAATATAGTACAAAATTGTACTTAATTAAAGCAATAAAATTAATGTTAAAACACATATTTAAAAAATGAGACGAATATCTGGATGTGCGTGGGATGATGATGATGACGCTGTGCGTATGTAGGGTGTGTGAGGGTGAGTGCTTGAGTGTATGGATAAGTATTTGTGAGAAAGATCGTCATATAACGTCCCTGCAGTTCCTCTCCTTCATCATAAGTCCAACCCTGTAGTTTATTTTCTTGGCTTCTTGTACACTGCACAGCCTCAGGTCGCATAATGATGCAAATTTATTATAGATATAAGGAAAGATGATAGGTTTATGTCTGTGTGCAAAACTAGTTTTAGTCACTGGCACGGGCACCTTGAAAACTATTTCCTCAAGCATTTCCTCGTAGGATGGTAAACTGAGAACAGTTTTTTGCATGTACACTGCAACACTCATGAAGTAAAGTTGCCGAACAGTTAGGACCTGCGCATTCTCATAGAGCAAGTTAGTGGAGTATCGGCGGGGCGTGATATCTTGAGAATTGCACGTTGAGCTCGCTCGAGCATGATGAGAGCAGAAGCTGCAGCACCTCCCCAGCAGTAGTTCGCCATAGGTAGATTCTCGTAAAAGTTTCATTGTTAAAATTAATTTGCGCAGCCTGGCCGAGGTAGTTTGCGGTCGTTGTTTGAATTACCTAGTTGTATTTTAGGACTAATAATAATTACCTTATATAAGGTCTAACAAAATTAGCTGAAACTATATAAAAATCAGCTGTCCCATACATTTAGGTCGAGTACGTTTGTACGGAACAGCTGATTTTTTTTCGCGATTTCGATATTGGTCCCATAGAGAAAGTTGTTCAGTTTGATGGTCTGATCATCCCCTTAAAATAGTTTCAGCTAATTTTGTTAGACCTTATATTTTTATGCAAAATAAATTGTCCTACGGTATAAAGTTACGGAGATATTTAATTTTAAAGTTAAAAAAAATCAACAACTCTCACAACTCACTAAAGGTTTGGCTCGTTTTGGTTCTTATACTTACCACTTTATTTTTTTATAGCCCAGAATTAGTTTAATTATTTTTGACCTCATCACACATATTTTGTGCAGGAACGCACCACAATCCTCGCTCACTTTTTTTCAATAATGTAAGGTAATATTAGCCCTAAAATACCCTCAACATTTAGTACCTGGCCGTACCAGCGTAGATACTCGTAATAATTCAAAAGAGCGACCGCAAATTAGCGAGGATTGCAGTGCGTTCCTATACAAAATATGCGTGATGATATCACAAATAATTAAAACTAATGACTCTATATAAACTAACGATGAAAAATTTACGAATGCTTGTTACAAGAAAAAAAGTGTTCAGCTCAAACACAAACACGCATTTATCTCTGTTTGACCTCTCTGTGGAATGGAACGTTTCGGCGTAACTAGGTCCAATTATTTTTATCAGCAAACGAAAACGCCCAATCCCGTTTTGCCTCAAAACTGGTAAATACTTTGAATTTTATAAGAAACGCTACGATAGAGAAGGATAATTTCTATTTCCTAGAAATGTATGATATTCCTCCTATTTTGTTTGTGTATAATTATATACCCATCATACTACTAACTACTATTACAAACATAGCTCACGCATACTATTTGTATGTGTTCTTTGATCATACTCATTCGTTAGTTGTGTTGTGACACGATTTGAAACGAATACAATTCGTCGCGGCGGCAATGTCTTTTTTAATTTGCTTTTAATGGAAAGGAAACACAAAAAATTATGAAATTAGTCATAAATTTTTGACTCCAAACTTGGTGTCCGTATAGCTATCGTACGCATAAAGGTATCTGGCTGGAATTGATGCCAATAAGTAGTGCCTAAATAATGCCTAATTATTACCATAAGAATAATTAATACTCTATAGAAACGAAACTCGCGCGCCAGACGCGTTCAAGGTCACGTTAATAGCCTACCGTCTCGCCTCTGCTAAGCCAGGAAGTCTGTCGGTGCGCGGTGTCGCCTCGCGCTCACCCGTACACATTCCGTACGATTTTAATTTATATTTTTTCACCATGCCTTATTATTTCAGTTTTTGGGTGTATAATATGAATGATATCTGAGTCTAACTAATATACTTATTTTACTAATGAAAATCGTGACATAATGAGGAATTTTAAGACCTCCTTCTTTTGTTGAGTTCGGTTCATAAGTTGTAATTAAATACATCATAGATAACTTACCTATTAAAACGAAGTAAACAGCCTACGAAATTAGTCATTTTATGGAACAGCCCTGGCGGCCTCCGTGGGTGACAGCGAGGCGTTGCGGGCCAAGAGGGGAAGTAGGTGTTTATAAAGCGGTGTTTAAAGCGGTGTTTAGAGCTCAGAATAATACAAGTAGATAAACCTTGATGACGTCACAGCGCACTACCCAAAAAGTCAATTCGACTCCTAAAGACTTCTATCCATGCTGCCAAATAAGAAAGACACTTTTAGCTATCTGAGATGGCAACATTGGGAATCATTTTCAATTTGGTCGCGTATTGCTCGGGAGTTCACGGAGTACATCGGCAAGAAATGAGGGATTTTCCAGAAGAAAAAAAAGTTAGTTCCTAATTTCTCAATAGATGGCGTTGACCAGAGAGGGGTCCAATAGGTATGAGCAAATATATGAATTAATATTAATTATAAAAATACACAGTACAAGTTATTAACAATCTGGGTGTTATTGACGATCCGGTAGGTGTAATAATTGCCACGCCAGACTGTCAAACCAGGGTTAAATTTTTCGTCTATGGCTTTGCTTTTCATTCACGGAATCTGACGTACGATTTAAATATTTCCGGTTTATTTTTATTGAAATTCTGTTTCTGTTAGGTTTTTGTAGTTTGTTATTGTTTCTCGTTTATTGTTCGTTTATTCAAAACGGATACATAGCCCATACAGCCACGTCTAATACTCGATTCGTTGTTGACGAACAATAACACTGAGATAGCTAAATAATAAACCAACAACAATAAGAAAGGGTTTTTACTGTGTATTTTTACTATTGATATTAATTAATATCTTTGCTCATACCTATTGGACCCCTCTCTGGTCAACGCCATCTATCGAGAAATTAGGAACTAACTTTTTAATTTTTTTATTTTTGGAAAATCCCTCATTGTGATTTAAATTGGATTTTAAAAAGAAATCTGAAGAAATTAGTAAAGTGGTGGTGACTTTAATATAAAAAGAATGTCCCGTACTGTGCGCAGTTATAGATTGTATTCAAAAAACAATGAAAACTCGGGTGAAAATATCAGTTTCCACAAGTGAGTACAAAGTTATATTTTCTCGAGTAAATTAGACATAAAGTGTAATGGTATTGAAGAAAAAAGTTTTCCCATGGCTTAATTAATAACAATCAGATAGTTTATAGATTTTGGACTTATAGAAAGCACAGAAAATCGGAAATGAACCAATTCCATTTTGAGGTTATTAGTGGCGGGAAAACATTTAATCAATCGATTTAGTTCACCATTAATATTTTAGCTTCTTTCTACTGTTTTTGTTTTCTGACCTACATTTTGGTGACCATCGCTAATTTGAGGTGTAACAGCAAATAGAAAACAATATTTGTTTTAATATTTTTCTTTCAGAGTTCATCAAAATCTGTGACGTTAAGACAAACAACTGTGGAAGCAATGTACAAAGGGCGCATAGATAAACTTCAAAAACGAATTAAAGTACTGGAGATGATTGCCAAGAAATGCTTATTAAATAATAAACAAGAACTCTCCGCTTAAAGAAAAATAATTCAAACATGTTTTTTTTTTCATTAACGTTTTTTTTCACTTATATCCTTTGACTATTTATTATACCTCTTCGCCTCATTCACATCCATACATCTCTTCATACATGCTCGTCGGTTTTTAGTACTCACCTCACCTTTTTATAGATCGCAACCGAATTGATCAGAGTACACCAGGAAGCTGGAAAAGGTATTGGGAGTAGGTACCTACACTCTTACTTCTTACTTACTTACGGCTTCTACTATAATCTCTTTTGATTCCCGCTACTCCGTCTGCGTGGAGCTTAAAAAAGTATCCTATTATTAGTTAATCCAGAATAGATTCTATCTGTGTGCCTAATTTCATCCAAATCCGTTCAGCCGTTTATAAATTGAATGCGTGATTGAGTGACAAACATCTAAACTTTGATATTTTTATATAATATTATTAAATTAGTGAGATTATTATAAATGTCCTTGAGACTCCTCAAGTGATTTTACACGTTTCGAAACACTTATTTTTCCTGTCGACTAATGATGACATCTATTAAAACTACTCTGCACATCCCTAGTTGCTAGCTTTTGACACTCGTTTGACACATAAGGTCGTAGGCTGCTTGGAATCGACATGTTGATAAAAATACTGCCATCTTGTTTTTTCACGCGTTATGTTGTATTTGCGCAACCAAGATAGCATTACAATTGCAGGTTCTTCACATCAAGGTAGCGTACTCACGGCGATACAAGCTATACAAAACCAAAATAAGCTTGCCCGCGCGTAGGACGAGTAACGTATAACGTCTCGCTCTGTGCGTACACATTTTCTGTGGCAAAAACTGCTTACATTACAGAAACGATTTTACACTAAAAAAAAAGTGCTCAAGTAGTGCCCTAGGGCATCCAAAATGTCATGAGGATAGGTCTTCAGGGAGATATAAATAACTCTTTCGAATAAAACACGAAGCTGACGTTGCGTTAGCGTAACGAATTCACATAATAGGTCTTAGAGAAGGCGACGTTTCTTTTTATAAAAAACGAGCGTTAACCCGCGACTTCGTCCGCACAAATTATATACCAGATTTTAAGTCAGATCATAAGCTATCAAAACAAAACAAGTTTCATCAAAATCGGTTCATTAGTTTTTGCGTGATACTCGTTCAAACAAACACACAAACAAACAGACAGACAAAAAATCCAAAAATTGGTGAAATGGAATCAGGGACACCTACAAACCATATCGTAACTTTTTTTTGTTAATATCTTCAATGTACAGACAAACTTCCTGTTACAGTTTTATAATAGTATAGACTACTGAAAATATCGACGACGCTCGTATTAATTAATGTCGTTGCTCATACCTATTGGAACCCTCTCTGGTCAACGCCATCTATCGAGAAATTAGGTACTAACTTTTTCCTTTTTTTGCTTTTGGAAAATCCCTCATTAGGCACTATTTATTAGCACTAATCCTACGCAGACACCAAAACTTGCCGGCAAACAAAACATCAAAAATTCAAAACTATACACTCAACATAGTTCGTAAACTTTCATTTTTTTTATTTTACGCAATAATGGCGTTTGATTTTTTCAAATTCTTCGATTCTTCTTCTTATCGTGTGTGCAGGGCCCTGGTATCAGAGTTTTTTCAGAACGCCTTACGGCCTCTGACGTGGTCATATGTAACGACTACTACATTCTTCGATGTTAATGAATAAAGATATGCAGACTGAAAAAAACGTAGAAGTTGGTAGTGCTTTCTATGGAAGCTGTAGCTTTTAGGACCATTTTGTGTAGTCATGTTCTATCATAGGCGTCGTAATCACTTACCATCAGATAAGATCCATCACACGCCAACACCACTAACGCCACCCCTTTTAAGTGTAATAAAAATAATACATTTTAATGTATGCAGACAATAAATCGTTTATTTCCTTCAAATAAAGAAATTATTAGTAAAGACCACCGTTGCAACCACAACCACATCCAGATCCATAACCGCCTCCATAAGCGCAGTTTCCAGAGATAGAAACAGCGCCGGCAGCCGGTACATTGCCGTTGAACTGCACAGCGCCGAGCACCGGCACCTGACCGGCGACGAGAGTCGCACCGCTCACAGGCAGTTCACCGGCGACGGCCACTTCACCGTTGCCATAGCCGCCGTACCCGCCGGCGCAGCTGGAGCCAGCCAAAGCGCTTCCAAGACCGAGACTTGCGCCGTAGCCGCTTCCAAGGCCGAGACCAGAACCGTAGCCAAGTCCACCGGCATAAGCGCTTCCGTAGCCAAGACCAAGTCCACCAGCAGCCAATCCGTTTCCAAGAGCAAGACCATTGCCGTAAGCTCCTAGGTTGCTGCCGCAACCGCACTGGCTGTACACATGCTGAAAGTAGATAAAAATACGCAGTAATTAAATTTTTGAACTTGATTTGAATAAAGAAACTGTCTGTTTTGGTCTGTAGATCCTACAGTCAATTTGCGAAAACGCAACCAACAATCCTTACCTGGATCAGGCAAGCCTGGATGCAGAGCAACAAGAACGCGAAGGTGGACATCTTGATGTGATAGTATTCAACAGAAAGCTGAAATGATGGTCAAATTAAAATGTCGATGACCTTTTATACTATAATTCATTTTTATTTTGCAATTACACAGGTAGGTTAGTAAAAACGTGACTTAACCGAAGAATCACCAAAGAATTGGCACGTACATAATTGCTACTTCATAATATTGCCGTTCTACGATTAGCCTACTGATAAATGAAGCGTACTATAAATAGGACGATAAAAATATTTAAAATCATTCTGCAATCAACATTGAAGAAATGGCATTCAAAGCTGTCCTCGCCTGCGCCTCAGCCTTCTTAGTCAACACCATCTCTGGGCAATGCATCGGTTCAGCACTCAACGCTGGCTATGCTGGTAACGGCTTGGCAGGCTATGGCGCAGGACTCGGCTTGGCTGGCAACAACTTTGCTGGCTGCAACTCTGGTTATGGCGTAGCTGGTAACGGCTACGCTGCCAACCTTGGAAACTTTGCCTCTTTGAGCGGCGGTGAGCTCCTTGTGTCCAGTTCTTCAGCCCTCGCTCCCAGTGGCCTCTCCGTCGTGTCTGAGAACGCATTGGAAGGAGTCCTGAATGTTGCCGGTGCACTGCCGTTCTTGTCAGCTGTGGCTTTGGAGGGTCCAGTACCAAGTGGTGGTTCTGCTGGTGTCTCATACAGCTGCGGCGACGGCAACGTTGGCATTGTGGGTGCTAATGGCGGTGCTGCTGCTGGCGGTTTGGGATATGGTGCTGGTCTTGCCAACGGTTTGGGATACGGCGCTGGTCTGGCCGGTGCTGGTCTGTCAAACCTTGGTTTGGCTGGTGGTTATGCTGCTGGCGGTTGTGGTTGCAATGCTTTCTACTAAGTTCATGATATAAACGATGCCGTCCATTCTTAAACTTTAAATAAATCAAAATACCCATCGGACTTTGTTTTTTCCTTTAAACCACACACAAAAATTAATGTGTAATTCAAATTGAGATCAACATTTTCATCTGGTTTAGACGAAAAAGCATACAATTTGTATTATATTGAATAAGGCATACAAATATACATTTGAATACACCTTTGACTATTTATTATAAGGACTCGCCTTGCGCGAAAAGTCTGTGGATCTACGGATTTTTCTAGAGGTAATCCGTATTTCTCCTGATTTTTTTACGGATTTCTAAAAATTGGTTTGTACCTTTGATTATTTATTGTAAGGACTAGCCTTGCGGTAGCATTTCCCCTCTGCCACGGTATAAAATCAATTTCATCATGTGCATTTACATTCAATTTTATACCTTATCACTTAACGAGACAGCCTATAATTGCGAAACAATAAGTTCTACTAACAAACATTTCTGCCACTTTTAGCGGGGGGCCAGGTAACATGAAATCCGCAACTTTGGATTTCATTCCCCATAACTTTAGATTCTAATTTTGAATGATAAAAATCATGAAAAGTACTCTCGTGTGAAAACCAAACGTTCGAAATTATTGTTTCGCAATTATAGGCTGTCTGGTTCAGTGATAAGGTATAAAATTGAATGTAGGGGAGACCGGGGCAAGACGAGATAGTTAAGAAAAAAATCGTCACATTATGGAAAGTATAATCTTTATTAAAATACTCTTACAAAAAAAGCAACACTTATTGTTTTAACAAACATATTCTTTATCTTTTATGGCACTAAATCACATGTTTTTTTGGCAAATAGGAACTGATTGTTACATGTCAAATATCCCGTTTTGCCCCATTATTGGGGCAAAATGGGAAACGCTATGGGGCAAAACGAGTACACATTTAATCGGGTTGGCATCTTTCACAAATATGTGCTTCTTCATCATCATCGTCTACCCCTGCGCACGAATTATGGGCCCAGCCATAGCACACGCTACAAATAACCCATCCTTCAGTGGACTGTGAATATAGGTACCCACAATATATGCAAGCACAATCATCATCGTTCTTCCCATAGTCATTATCTGAATCAGTATCAGAATTATCAGCACATCGAGCCTTTCTCACCCGTCGTTCTAAGGTTGACTTGGGCACGTTATATGCAGCTGAAGCTCGAAGAAAACCCATTGTCTCAGAAAGCACTGCTCTTACTGCTTTTCTCATATCGTCCTCTTCCCATGTTTGACGATCTGTCTTACGCTTATAATTTCGTACCATTTTGACTGCGAACAAGAAATAAAACAGTTTTTTAAACAAATTATGAAACAATATACTATCTTCACATATGGAGCAAAACGGGATAGTATCCCATTATACCCCGACCATTTTGCCCCAACGGACACATTTTGCAAAAATATCAACAGTTCTAACCTACAAAATAATTGTTCGTAAAAGCAACCTAAATTCGTTAGTTTTACACTGATGCAACAAGTATGTAGTAAGGAATAACAATAGCACTGATACCTACCTTTATGCCCATCGATCCAAACCAAAGAACTTCTTAACAAATCACCAAAAAACAGTTTTTTCTTGCTGCGCGGTCAAAACAGGTAGTGACACGCACGCGCCGCTTTGACTCGTGTGAGGCGACTGAAGGTGGCGCGAATGGCGCTGTGTCGGGCTCTGTTGTGTGCACCAGTTTCGCACACAAGTACATTTCCCGTTCTGCCCCGAGCTTCGTTTTGCCCCGGTCTCCCCTAAATGCACATGATCAAATTGATTTTATACCGTGGCAGAGGGGAAATGCAACCGCAAGGCCAGTCCTTACAATAAATAATCAAAGGTACAAACCAATTTTTAGAAATCCGTAAAAAAATCAGGAGAAATCCGTAGATTACCTCTAGAAAAATCCGTAGATCCACAGACTGTTTTAAAATGCTTTATCTGACTATTTTGGAGTGAATTGACCCCAAAACATTGCTCTATATTGGCGAAGACATTGAAAACTTAAACAAGTTTTAGCGAGAATAATACCCAGACAACATGAAAATTAATAAAACATCTTTTACTTTTCTGTCCCAACTTAACATTCTGTTTGATGTTTGTATAGGGCAGGAAGCTTGCATAGAGTTTTTTTTTATCCACCGCTGTAACTCCTGTAAACTAGGATCAACAGCGGCGACCATTCACAACACTGGACAATGAAGTCCAGCGAGCCCGGGGGATGACTCTAATCTGTCTTGGAACCCGGAATGAATTAATCAAACAAGATAGGAGGAGTAGGAAAACGAAATATCCGACTTCCCTCCATTGCAAACGGGAGACAGCAATAAGAAGGAAAAAACATGGCAATTAGAGAGCCAATTCAAGAGATCATTTATGGCAGCGACCGCAAAAGCACCAAAAATACAAAATAAAACACTAGGAACCTAACATTGTACTGAAACTGTGACCTATTTTGCTTCCAGTAATAAGTATGGCAAAAACATCTGAACGCACGGAAGTTATCCCTAGTCGTAACCAGATCCATGTAGTAAGGGATTTTAAAAACGATTTTATTGAATCAAGCATGGTCTGGCGCTCGGCGTACCAGAGCTCATACTCCCAAAGAATATGATGAGCGGTCTGTTCGAACTCGTTACTGTCAACAGAACATTCACATAAAGGTGACGCAACAATTTAAAATAAAATAGCTTTCCCTTAAAGTTACCATGTCCAGTAAGAAATTGGGCTACGCAGTGATCTACCGCTAGCCACGCTTTGTCTAGAAGATCGCGAACAGATGGAAAAAATTGGTATAGATGTAGACCCTTTGTAGACCCTTGCCACCGTAGTTCCCAGTCTAATAAAAGGTCATCAAAGATGTTGCAATCAAAGTTAAATAATTTACTAATTCTATTTCGGTCGCGAGGCTTTAAGACGTTATGACTAACTTTTCTTGACCGAAAGTAATTGGCCGCGCGGCGTTGTATTTCCAAGTCTACGGGAACCACCCCCGCTAGAACGGGGAGTGCTTCAGTGCTGACCGTTCTATACGCTTTACACAGGAAAATCAAGGCTAAACGTTGACTTTGAAATAACTTACGGTGCGCAGCGCCAATAGCCGACCTATCTGCCCAAACGGGTGCTCCATAACACATGCACCCGAGGTATGTTGCGGAATATATTATTTTAAGTGTTTTGTAACAAAGACCCCATGTCGAGGTGGAAATACGCGCTAAACTCAAAAAATTACTTTTGGCTTTCTTTCCTATTGTCTTGATATGATTTACGAAGCTAAAATTACGTTCCAAATGAAAGCCTAAATAGGAAACAGAATCTTTACTTTTAATATTAATACCTTGAAATTTTATTCGTGGTGGTACTTTCAGGTTCCCTTTGAGCAATAGTTGGAATGTTTTATGCGGGGCGAACTGAAGACGATTTCTGTATCCCCAATCTGTTATTTGCTGCAGGCAATTGCTAGCCAGTCTTTCGATACCTACTCTAGTATTGGAATGTATGAGCAGGAGTACGGATCGGCGTACCCTATTAGCGAGCAGCTTTGAGGGAAAGGAAGAGTCAGAAAATCATCAAAACCTATATTCCATAAATAGGGTCCAAGGACATAGCATAGAGTATTGTCTATACCTTGGAGTACACACTGCCTAACAATCGGTGAAACATGATAATATTCCTTGTTGGTCGGTAATGATCCTTCTTCTTTCGTGAATTCCCGTCGTTGTTTTTGACGTTACTTTGGCTCTTTCTAATCCAACGACAAAAATTGTAGCTCCTGTCATACGTCACGTCATTGGATAGAAAGGGACACAAAAACGTTGGAAATATCGACTACGAAGACATACAAAAGTAAGGTCGAACATTACCAACCGTAATGGCCAATTTTCTTGTTTTTATGCTTGTAAGGTGGAGTGGCATCCTTTATGATTCTAAAATCCTACGTATACTTAGGGACAACGAAGGAGATGGAACGAAGAGTAAATACGAGACATGTTTTATGAAAAATAGTCCAATACACAAAAAAACTGAACATGAATTGATTTGTTTGAGGCTGGGTATCATTGTGTGCAGTAAATTGACATTTTAGGGAGCCGTTTTGCCATTGAAATCCGAAATTCCGAAGATCCGTGGCCAGAGGTCAGAGGCCAGGCCGAAAATCCGTAGATCTACAGATAAATCTTTAGGTCTGGCAACGCTGCAAAGAGACTAACAAAAACATAGGCAAAAATTCTAAAAATTGTCTCATCAGTCAATACTCAATACATTCCATTATTACGTTTTTATTCTTTGAAATTGTAATATAGCCGCTCTAAAATCTTACGATTAAGTGGGACACCAAAAAATCGAATTATAATTTTCATTGAAAGTTATTCTTACTGGACTAAAGACTTACAAAATATACAATCATAACGGTTATAAGTCGTTAGCGCGTTTTAACTGACAAGTGGCGCCATCTAGTGGAATTTTTTGCTATCAAGTGGCCCAGTGCCTATATCTTATCTTATCTCGTTGTGGGGGCTGGCAAGCCAGCAACACTTCGACCCAGTGGGATCTTTTGTGTTAGCCCCAATACTTTTTGTTTTCTTCACCCTTCAAATACATGGTCAATGAAGGAGGCAACACCATTGAGGGGAAGAAACCTAAGATCTCCCGGTTTCGGGTATCCATCTCCGAGGAGGCACATGCGTTTTACCGCCAGGACATCACAGACACAAAGAACATGCTCCATAGTCTCTTCATCCTCTCCGCATGCTCTGCAGCTGGGATCCAGGGTGAGTTACATTTTGTGCATCATCGCGCCTGTAGCGTAGTGCCCAGTGAGGGCTCCGACTATGGCACGATGAGTTACAGTGCCTATAACTGTGAACTCGATGAAAGTGAGGAGAGGTCACACGCCAGACCACTAATTAATAAAATAATAAACATTTTAATAGGTAGTAAAAACACGAGTAAAAATACTTAGGGCGCCCATTTTATCCGATACAAATACTAGAAATACAAAATATTGTTTCTTGTGATAACGGGTATAATAAAAATATGATATTACAAGCCTTATGGCATAAGGCATGTGCGGTGAATGTAGAAGTTTGTTTTACTTTATAACTCTTTAACCGTCCAATCCTTCCGTACAAAAGTTCGGTTTAGCCGATCAATTTTCTATGGGAGGTCCAAAAATTCCTCGTTTTTCGACCTATGGTCGTCATAATAATGACATTTTTTATTCAAAAGTCACCTGCGCTCTCCAAAATATTAATTGACCAGTAAACATTAAAATAAAACACAGCACAAAACAATTTATATTATTACATATTAGGTGCCAGAATTATTTTTATTATAAAATGTATGTACATACTTATGTTTTTTCGTGTTGGGGGATTTTTAAATTTGAAAAATGTTCATTCGTAGTTTTAAAAGCTACTTACTTAAAATACGGTCTATTACCACCACCTGAGTCTTGCGGGGATAATAAACATTAAAACATTTTTTTCGTATGCGGATTTATATATTATATTGTGTAATTCAATACAGAAATTCTCAGTAAAGACCACCGTTGCAACCACAACCGCATCCAGATCCATAACCGCCCCCATAAGCGCAGTTTCCAGAGATAGAAACAGCGCCGGCAGCCGGTACATTGCCGTTGAACTGCACAACACCGAGCACTGGCACCTGACCGGCGACGACTGTCGCACCGCTCACAGGCAGTTCACCGGCGACGGCCACTTCACCGTTGCCATAGCCGCCGTACCCGCCGGCGAAGCTGGAGCCAGCCAGAGCGCTTCCAAGACCGAGACCAGCGCCGTAGCCGCTTCCAACGCCAAGACCAGAACCGTAGCCAAGTCCACCAGCACAAGTGCTTCCGTAACCAAGACTGCCTGCAGCAGCCAATCCACTACCAAGGGGAAGACTGTTGCCACCGCAACCGCACTGGCTATAAACGAGCTGGAAAAAGAAAAATTTTGATTAAACTTTTGTAACTTTTTGTAAATCGTCTCGTCTCAGCCAGAGTTACAGTATCATGAATTCTGTTTCGAATGGCTTTAACTGTAGTTGGATTTGATTTGATATGAGCAGTGATCGGAATAGGTAGTGCAATTTAAGGTAAAGTTGTAAATATTTGTGTGATGAATATTAATATTTGTATTCGATTCATGGGTGTTTGTATACAACGTGTTAATGAATTAGCGCAAAACCTCATACACCCCAACTGATTTATAACAAAATAATTAGATTGAACAATTATTTCATTATTTTTATAGTTAAAATTTTAAGCGATTCGCATTTTAAGTTTTGAGGCAAAAATGATTTGTTAACATTTCAGCAATGAATGAAAGCGCTAACGTACTCATGGATTCATTTAAATAGGTTGTAAGAGGGGTGAGTGTGTGTGTTCGGTGGATTGACATCGGGTTCAGTAAATTTAAATTTTACCAACATAATTATTATAATATTATTTTGAAAAAATTACCTGAATTGAAACTATAATAATTCGATTCTGCTCTCGATTTTAAACAAACTACTTTCTAGTTTTGCGTTAATTCATTATCACGTTGTATATACAGCGTAAAATTTAATGCATTGTATGGTAAACTGGATGCACGCCCCGTGTAGATACAAACACCTATGAATCGAATACAAATATTAATATTAACTTTACCCTAAATTGCACTACCTATTCTGATCACTGCTAATGAGAAACCCTGAGTAGTATTTTGAAAAGCATAATTCTTCAAACTAACCTGGATCAAGCAAACTTGAACGCAGAACAGAAGAAGTGCGAAGGAAGACATGATAGTTTTTAGACTTCAACGGAGAGATGAAATGATGACTTATTAAATTCGCACTCAGCTATTTATACCATTTATTATCATTAATTTTTTGCAATATTGATTCAGGTTAGTAAAAACGAGATATTGACGAAGACATTCGAAAGATTGGCACGTACACGAGTTATTGCTGTTTTCCGATTAGCCCACATAGATAACAGAAAAAAATACGTTGTAAGTATAAAAGAAAGACAGAAATACCAAAAACCATTCAACGATCAACTTTCATAGCAATAACACAAAATGGCATTCAAAGCAATCCTCGTCATCTGCACTTCAGCCTTCTTGGTCAACGCCATCTCTGGACAATGCGTTAAACCAGTTACCGCTGGGTGTGGCGGTAACGGCTTGGCGGGCTATGGCGCAGGACTCGGCTTGGCTGGCAACAACTTGGCTGGCTGCAACGCTGGGTATGGCTTGGCTGGTAACGGCTACGCTGCCAACCTTGGCAACTTTGCCTCTTTGAGTGGCGGTGAGCTCCTCGTGTCCAGTTCTTCAGCCCTCGCTCCCAGTGGCCTCTCCGTCGTGTCTGAGAACTCATTGGAAGGCGTCCTGAGCGTTGTTGGTGCACTGCCATTCTTGTCAGCTGTGGCTCTGGAAGGTCAAGTACCTAGCAGTGGTTCTGCTGGTGTCTCGTACAGCTGCGGCAACGGCAACGTTGGTATTGTGGGAGTGAATGGAGGTGCTGCTGCTGGTAGTTTAAGCTTGGGCAATGCTGGTCTAGCAAGTGGACTTAACTATGGCAATGCTGGCTTAGCTAACGCTGGCTTGACTAATTATGGTCTGGCTAACGCTGGTTTGGCTAGCTGTGGTCTAGGTAACGCTCGTATTCCTGAAGGTATTGTTACCATTGGCACAGGTTGCGGTGGCCTCTATTTTTAGAAAATGTTGATCTCAAAAATAAAAATACTGAATTGAAAAATCAACTATAATATTGTTTTACTTACCTATTTCCTTAACAAGTTAATATAATCTGACACTAGGTACCCAAATCCTAACAAATTAAGTTAGTTAAGGGCCTATGTCGAAAAATAATTGAAGCCAAATGGGCGTGTGATATCTTATATTACTGCCTGATGCGAGAGAAAGAGATGGGGCGGCGCGCGCGCCTGAAACGACGCAACACTTTATTTAATTGTGATTGTACTATTTATGTAAGTTCAATTCTGCTCTTATCAAAATTTTTAAAATATCAATCACTTTTTTTTAATCAAGTCACGTGTTTCTATTAATATTCATCGTTTTATCAGTTCCAAGCGTTTATAAAGAAAAACGGAGGCTACTTTGGCTTGTTTTTCTATCGTGAAAATGTGTCTTAATCGTGTTTTGACTCTAGTCGAAACTTCAATTATATGTTCAATTTACACATATCCGCTAATCATACTCCTACTGTTAGTACTTCACGATATATGACGCTTTGAAGAATCCTATTTTTTTCACATAGCCTCATAACAATAGCTTGTATGATCCCACCTGCTGGGCAAAGGTCTCACGAATGGTGAGAGGGAGTGGGCCATACTCCACCACGCGAACCCAGTGCGGAATGGTGGAGAAAAGTTAGTGGTCAACTTGCCAAATCCTAATGAAGTATGTTAATTTAAAAGTAATTTATTGTACCGAAAGCCACTAGTCTAGTTGTTATTAGCCTCACCTTCTAATTGTGGGAGGCAGTTTGATGTCAGCCTTAATCAGAATAATAACCATCACAAACCTATCTATCTCGTACTGCAATTAGCTTTTTTGGAATTTATGTACGATTTGTAACACCACTGGCTTTTCGGTGAAGGAAAATATCGTGACGAAACCTGCATGTTAAAGTGTACATGCATGCATGCCTGCATGTTACCTGTAAATAAAGTATATTTCATTCATTCATTCATGTTTAAATTTTAGGGCATATGTATCGGTACCCACTGTGCTTTATAAGTGGCGACGGGCTCACTCCCAGTCACACTGGAAATAGTTTCGGTGCTAGTGAAACGTGGATGTTATGAGGTTTCAGAATATCTCTGACTACCCCTCGTGGACGTAATAATAGGATAGTCGTAAGCATTTCAAATCAAATCAAACCAAACCAAATTGGTATTCAGGTGCATTATGTTGTTCACATTGCAATATAAAGTAATATGGCTCACCGAACCCTGCGTTTCCAGACTTGCACAAAGAAAAAAAAACATTAAAATACAAAATTGCTATGTTTATTAGCCTAACCACAAGGTTAAATCAAATTAGTTGATGAAACTTAACCAACGCATTTGTTATCTGTTAATAATATTTAATTGTTTGTAAAGAACAAGGGGCAGAATGGGCCCAGCACTGTAGCACTTTTTTATCTACTTTAAATTAAAGGCCTGAATAATACCAACATTTTATTATACGGCAGCATAACTATAACGTGTTAAATAAAAAAGTTACAGCTGTTTAAAAATTCAATTTGTTACCCATATGAATGCTTAGCTTATATTTTGACCTAATAATGCCCATACAGTAGAAAAAAAGAGTATGGTACTCTAGCGAGTGGGCGTTGGGTGTTGGGTGTTGGGTGGTGGGTGTTGCCTGGTGGGTGGTGGGTGTTGGGCGGTTTATGTTTGGTTTTGGCAAGCTCCCACAGTACCATACTCTTTTTCTACTGTATGGGCATTATTAGGTAACAAAATATTAGCATTCATATAGGTAATTGAATGAATTTTTAATCGGCTGTAACTTTTTTATTTAACGCGTTACAGTTATGCTGCCAAATAATAAAATGTTAGTATTATTCAGGTCCTTAATTTAAAGTAGGTAAGAAAGTGCTACAGTGCTGGGCCCAGGGTTCATACAAAACTGCCCATTGTTCTTTATTATTTTTAATAACAACCGGTGGCTCGGACTTTTTAAGAATAATAATTTTAACTGTCATTGATAATGCAATATGTTATTATTAACAAGTATCCAGGGCACAAACTAATTTGTATGTGCTGCGGCAACTGTAACATTGACATCGTTATTGCTAATGGCGGTGCTGTTGCTGGCGGTTTGGGATACAGCGCTGGTCTGGCCGGTGCCATTTTGGCTAATGTTGGTCTGGGTGGTGGTTATGCCACTGGCGGTTGTGGTTGTAATGGATTCTATTCAGATAATGATATAATCGAATAATCGCGATTTTAATAAACTGAAATGGCAAATTTCTGATTTCTTTCTTTCATTTCCATGTTATTTATGGAATCTATACTATTATAAAACTGTAACAGAAGTGTGTCTGTACATTGAAGATATTAACAAAAAAAAGTTACGATATGGTTTTTAGGTGTCCCTGATTCCATTTCACCAATTTTTGGATTTTTTGTCTGTCTGTTTGTTTGTGTGTTTGTTTGTGTGTTTGTTTGGGTGTTTGTTTGTTTGAACGAGTATCACGCAAAAACTACTGAACCGATTTTGATGAAACTTTTTTGTTTGATAGCTTATGATCTGACTTAAAATCTGGTATATAATTTGTGCGGACGAAGTCGCGGGTTAACGCTCGTACTATTATAAAACTGTAACAGAACTGTGTCTGTACATTGAAGATATTAACAAAAAAAAAGTTACGATACGGTTTTTAGGTGTCCCTGATTCCATTTCACCAATTTTTGGATTTTTTGTGTGTCTGTTTGTTTGTGTGTTTGTTTGTTTGAACGAGTATCACGCAAAAACTACTGAACCGATTTTGATGAAACTTTTTTTGTATGATAGCTTATGATCTGACTTAAAATCTGGTATATAATTTGTGCGGACGAAGTCGCGGGTTAACGCTCGTTCAATAATAAACCTATTATAATGTCACGAGCAATGTCCGCTGAGCCGCAGAGCTGCATTGGCAGCATGCCTGCATGATGTGGAATATAAGTACAAATACATTGTTGACAATGCGTAAGATACTTTCAAAAAGTTCGCAGAAATCTATAAGGACTTTAAACAGACCATAGTTGGCATTATCAGTGTACAGATGACATTGCGGGAAAGTGTCGCCTTCTTTTTCGCCTAATTTTTTTGGCGTGGCCAGCAACCAAACTTGAATATTTTAGTTCGAATAAACTTAATTCAATAAAGTAACAAACAAAATATGTGTATCTCTAAACTCAGTCCGAACAGAGATATAAAAGCTTGAAGTTGACAATTTATTCATTACTTTTACTTAATAGCCAAAAAACAAAATAGCCCAGTCATTCTACGGTTTGAGCCGGGACTAACTAATAATTGAGATTTTTTTCGTTATAATATTAAAGAACCAACTTGAACCTAGAAAAATGTATCAAAATTAAAAAAAAATCACGTCAGCAACAGTTCCAATTTTAGCCAGCTTAAAGTATAGCTATTATCTATTTCTAAAAAAACTGACGGTAAATGTTTTTTTTTGCACATAATTAAGGCTTTACATTTATACAAATACAAATAGAAATCATTTATTGCAACCATTTAGACAAACGTCAAGCATGGTGTAAATATTTTTGTCTACTTAGAAGGTTTTGAAAAATACATTTGTATTTTCTAATAAATACCTCATTTTTAAATTTCTATGCCTATTTTATTGCTCAAAAATAATTTTTATTGTTGTCTAAGTCAAATGAGTGCATTGGTATTAATATTATTAATTTAAAAGCATTCTGGGACACATAATTTCGATTTCTATGTTGCGTAGCGACATTTTTTTTAATACGTTTTAATATAGTCTTTTTGTCACTAAATGGGGCCGGTTACAGTTTAAAAGTCCATTTAATAATTACTCCCTACCCCGCCTAACAAAACTCCTTAAAATCACTGGGCTAAAAAGGTACAATTTCTAAGCATTGTACAAAGCTGTGCTCCTGGGTATGGGAACATTATTACTATAAGGTTATAATCATAGTTATGCTGTGGTATGGGAAAGAGAAGAGGGTACAGGGTACAGCGAACGCTCACGCTCTTGCGCGCTTTGAGCGGTAATTTTTAATGCTTGTAGGTGTATTCGCCTGATTTCGAAGATTCTTTCACATACGGGATCTCCAAGTGAGATCTCCTACTAATTAGGTACGACTACATTTTAGGCCCTGAGCAGAACACACTATTTTGAGTACCCTTAGCACTACCTCGTACGATACCCAATAATAGGAATGCCAGCAATATGACAGTCTTGTTAATCTTTTTCTTTTTTATTATGCCCGTATAAAAAAAAACAAAAAAAAAGGTCTTCTTAATCTTATACGAAGCAATCTACACTCCATTCCAAATAGCAACGAAATTTTAAGGCTATTTTGAATGACAGAAACAGAGATTTGAAATACTTCCTCTCACTTATTCTTAGAACAAAAGCTTTAGTAACGTCCAAGATATTATGTCGGATAGTATAATTTTTCTGTTAAATAGATTATATTTGGTAATCAGAATTGGCCTGAAAGCTAAATAGGAATCGGAAAATCTTGTCGTTCTTATTTGGAATGTAGTACCTATAGGTAGGTATAGGTTAGGTTAGGTTAGGTTAGGTTAGGTTTATAGCAAATTACAAGTATGTATAATTGCTATGGTGGTTGATCTAGGAATTATGTAGTAGGTATAGACTAACCAAATTCAGCCTGGTATTCGGGGTCCAAATAATTTTCCAACTGGTTTTGGATATTTATTTGTAGTTTTTTTATATGTTTTGTCAAAAGAAAAATGAAGTCTTTTTGTTTGTTGCTAAAGCAATACGCAAATAATAGTGAGCACGGAAAAACAATTTATTGTATTATGTATCTTTATTTTAAAGAGTGAAAAAGAGATAAAGAGAAAAAAGAAAGAAGAGAAAAAAAAAGATTTCAGCGCGCCTCATAGAGACCACTGGTGATAAGAGGGCTGGCAGTTACCTCCGTCTGCGCATAAGCTTGGCTATTATACAGAGGGCGAATGCTGCCAGCGTTCTTGGAACCGTCCCTCAGGGAGAGGCTTTGGAGGAGGTTTATAGTTTGTAGCCCCCCCCCCCCCTCCTTTTTTAAACATTTTTATATGTAAGTTGACGAAGCTTGTTGCAGATATTCAGGATGTATTTATTGACGAAACGTGTTGTGGATCTGAGTGATGTATTTTCTTTGACGAAGCCTGTTGTGGATGTGAGTGATGTATAAATCTATGACGAAGCCTGCTGTGGATATGAGTGATGTATTTTGTTTAATAAATTTTCAAGAAATATATAGATAATTAATATAAAATTTTTGATTGTCATCTTTATTTTGATGTCATAAATGGGCTGGTCTGGAACACGAACTGTAAGCGTAGTGTGGAACGCTCCGGCGCTGAACTGACGACCATGAGACAGGATGCGTAGAGCGACTGGATGAGGAAGGCTGAGGATATATTTTGTGGTGCACATTGGGAGAGGCCTATGTTCAGCAGTTTATTATATCAGCCGTCGCTGTCCCATTGTTGGGCAAAGGTCGGCCATTCTCTCCATGCGTCCCGGTTTTGCGCTTCACTAGGCCAGTTCTTGAAGAAGCCATCGATTTCATCCCGTCATCTTCTTCTAGGTCTGATTCGACGCCGATTTTGTTTTACTGGGTACCACGATAAAAAACTGACGTTGACGTAACGTGGAAAGATAGTTATCAATATTACATAAATTATTAAATAATTACTTATCACTATTATTGCTATGATGTAAGTCTGAAAGTATAAAAGAGTGGATTTACTTTCATAGGCCCATACGCAATTAAGTTTTTCACTGAAATATTAATTTTATTATTACTTAGTTCTTAAAAATGTTTTCTAATTTAATTTTTGTCTGTTCTTTGGTTTGTCTTGTTCAGGTAGGTTTGTTTTTAATTATTTTCTTTTTCGAAATATTGTTCTGTTACATTTTAAAAAATCACGACCATTATCCTTTTCGGGGTGGTCAGAAACATTTCAGTGCAGTTGTAGCACTGGAAATTAATTATTTGGTTATAAGGGCTTGGTCAATGACCAAATAGCTACTGCGACCTGGACAGATCTATTGTAGCTGTCACCCTACACCTAAAGGTCATTTCCTAGGCCCACGGACTTCATGAACCGTGTTATTCTTTTGGAGGGGAGGTCCCTAATGTCAGTAGGTGTTATTAATTATCCACCTAGATGGCGACTCCTGCTGTGAATGAGCAGTTCACATTCGCAGAGGAGGTGTATGGGCGTTTACTCTGCTTCACAGCAGAATCTGCAAGTGTGTGAATCTACAAGCCTCATTATGTGTAGGTATTTGTTTAACTTGCAGTGTCCTGTTAAGGCTCGTACTAAGAGCGTTAAGTCGTTGCGGTTTGAATTAATGGCATCCGAGGTATGTCTGTTTGAAAAGCCGGTCACAAGTTCTTTCGCATGCCTCAGTCCTGGTGTATCCGACCAGAGCTTACGGCTTTGGTTCACGGCCCACTGCACTGGAAAAGTGCAGTACAACTTTAACTATGGAGCAACATTGAAATAAAATAGAAAAAACCTGCTATGCCATCCACTGGAGTTCAGTCGAAACTCGAAAACACAGTTTCGTAAATCGAAACAGCAGATTTTTTAAATTTTCCTACGTTTACCCCATCCCATTAATTACTCTAAGGGTCTTTTTTTACATCCTGTATAGTACCTAATTGATAATGGTAAACTTAGTATTAACCTAAAGTATAGTAAAACCGTATAGTTACATTAATTTATTGATAATTATTTGTTACAGAATGCCTTTGGACAAGTTATAGGACTAAATAATGGACTTGGCTGCGGAAATGGACTAGCTAACAATGTTGTAGGACTTAACAATTACAATGGTTTTAATCTTGGCAACGGTATTGCTGGCAACGGTCTTGCTGGCAATGGACTTGCTGGCAACCTAGCTCTGAATGGATTGGGAAGCAATCTGGTTGCTAACGGATTTAATAACAATCTAGCTGCTAATGTGGCAGGCTTCAATGGTCTAAATTTGGGAGGACAGCAAGTGTCAGGTTATGGCGATGTAGCAGTGGCAGGGGAGTTGCCAGTTGGCGGCATGACTGCTCTGGCAGGGAATCTGCCAGTAATTGGTTACGTAACTTTTGAAGGAAACTTGCCAGCCGGCGGTATGGTGTCAGTTGCAAATAATTGTGGTTGTAATTAAGTAGTGTAAGTTGTTGATTTTATTAATAAATTATTGTTTTGTTTGAAAGTTTGAGTTTGTTTCTTCGAATTCCCTACTACGTGCTTTGAAAGGTGGGTTATGCAGTTAGTTCCAAATAGTGCCGTTAGTTAGCGGTGTGTAGCTATTTGTGAAGTCAAGGAAGATCCGGTTTCCTTTGATTTTTTCCCATATTTGCCCAGCAGTGAGCTATAGTCTAGTAAATAGCCTAGTAAAAAAAAAAAAATTAGTTGAATTGGGACATGATCAGATTTTTTGTGGAGGAAAGTTAGTGGTCAACTTGCTGACAGATAATTTTCGTGACAATCTTACTGTTATTTGATCGAGGAGGCTTTTGCCCTGCTGTGGGATCCAACACGTTAATATAAAGCTATCTAATTAACTGAAAAATCTGAAGAAAAGAAACTTGTTTCGGTCACATCTAAACAATATGGCCCTGATTTTTAATGAAACAATAATTACAATAAATAAAATTCTTCTTTCATTGCTACATACGATTTTGTATAAAAATTTATGATAAATTACACTGATTTAGGTACCTATTTGTTTTTCTACTGGTGAATATACCATTGTAATGCGGGATTTCCCCAAAACTAATTAACATGAAAAAAATAATTCCAAATGGCTCGATAGGTGGCGTTTATGCGAGTTGGTGAGTAATCTTGCCGATACTAAAATACAAATAAAATAGTATAATAATACTTTGGAGCAGAGCTACTTATTCGTGCCCTTCGCTGCGGAGACGGCGGGCCCGTGGGGTCATGAAGCAAAAACTTTTATGAGGAACCTGGGCAAACGTTTACGGGATGCGGGTAACGGTCCTCGTGCCGGGTCATACCTAGCCCAACGCATATCACTAGCGATTCAACGCGGAAATTCGGCCAGCATTATGGGCACCTTCGGGCCAGGTATGACCTGGGGCGCGCTTATCGACTAAGTAGGATTAGTTAAATTTGTAGTTTAGAATGGTTTAAGTTTAGGGTAAGTTTTATTTGTACTTTTACGATTTTATTCCTTTAAATAAATAAATATATCGAATAAAATAGTAAAAATTCGCGTTTTTAAATAAACATAAAAATATGAACAAAATACAGGATGTAACAAATACTGAAATGCTGAATTCAGACCATTATTCTGAAGTGAAAACCAGTGGAAATTTTCTCAGGAAAATTACAAAAATTTCCGAGATTTTTTAAATTTTATCTGGTATAAAACTGTAATAAAAAACAAACTAATTGAATAATACATATAAGGTCTAACAAAATTAGGTGAAACTATTTAAAGGGGATGATCAGACCATCAAACTGAACAACTTTCTCTATGGGACCAATATCGAAATCGCGAAAAAAAATCTGCTGTCCCATACATTTAGGTCGAGTACGTTTGTATGGAACAGCTGATTTTTTTTCGCGATTTCGATATTGGTCCCATAGAGAAAGTTGTTCAGTTTGATGGTCTGATCATCCCCTTAAAATAGTTTCAGCTAGTTTAGTTAGACCTTATAAAAAAAGCAATGAAACGCACTACGTTAATTAATACGCTTCGTAAACGGATGCGTGTGACTATTTTTTAGCCTTTTTTTATATCCGCCATCTATCGTTTTATATGGAACTAGGTACGTTTTATTAACTATCACAATAATCCTCATTGCAATGATTTAGGTGTTATCGTGCTTAGAGAGAAACAGAGGATTTGCACTCTAGTAGGATCAAGCTATAACTAAGCTACTTTAAATACCATGTTTCATAATTAGCCCAGTCATTTTACGGTTTGAGCCGGGACTAATTAGTAATTGAATTTTTTTTCGGTCGAAGAGCCAATTTGAGCCTAGAAATGTAACAAAATTAAAAACAAATCACGTCAGCTTAAATTTTTTTTGCTCGTATTTAAGGCTTTACCATTATACATACTACATACATGGTGTGAATATAATTGTCTACTTAGAAGGTTTTGAAAAATACCTTCGTATTTTCTAATAAATACCTCTTTTTTAAATTTCATTGAGTATTTTATTGCTCAAAAATAATTTATATTGTTAAATCTAAGTCAAATGAGTGCATTGGTATTAATATTAATCATTTAAAATCCTTTTGTGACACATAATTTTGATTTCTATGTTGCGTAGCGATTTTTTTTAATATGCTTTAAGATTCAGTACAGTTTAAAAGTCCAATTAGTAATTACTCCCTACCCCGCTTAACAAAACTCCGTAAAATGACTGGGCTAAATCTTGTCTTTTTTTTCCTTGGAAGACATTGCTAATAACTTACGTTTCACAACATACTACTGAGTGTGATAACAGAATTGAAGCTTAGTCACGTATTTATGTGATGTTTTTGACCACGAAATTTATGTATTTAAATATGCTTGATTACTTAATGCCCTTGAAGAGATGAAGAGTAGAGTATAAAAGCACAACCGAGAATATACACATCTTATTGCATGACAAAAATGAGCTCACCCCGCCTCTTCAATCTGTACATAAATCGTCTGATCGGTGAACTCAGCAGCACTCGTCAAACCAGTATAAATCACACTTTTTAAAGCATTTTGTCAGTCTTTCTACACGTGCAGCATTTGGACCCGGTACACGCAGCGGGCATACAGCGATCTAGGCGTACAGTATAATAACGCATTCAGGATACCGATGGGGCTGGCACGGCATTGTAGTGCGTCGGGAATATTTGCGGAGGCGCACACGGACGACTTTTATGCTATATTGTGAAAACAGTGCGCCTCCATGTTGGGTAGGCTCCGAGCCAGCACTAACGGTCTCCTGAGCAGGGACCGAAACCGGTATCGATAATACCGGTATTTTTTGGTTACAACCTTAATTTTTTACAGGTATTTTTAGAAGTTACCTTTATATCATTGTACTAACAGTCCGGGTACACAGAGATATGTTTAAATAAAAAATTGTTTCTTTATAAATATAGTAAGTATTCAATTTTAGTTAAGTACCTCGTTAGTCGCTACTAAACACAAATTAAATCAATAATAATAACAAACTTAAACACAAACGTGAACGTAAACTTAAACGATTTGGGTTCAATAAAATGTAAATAATCATCTCCTTCACTGAAAACACTGAAAATAGTGCGCGTGTCGCTCGTTGGGAGCTCCAAAATAAGCGTCACCCGTAAACAACAACGACGTTGTTCAATCAATTTTGTACTTTTGATTAGTAGAAATTAATGTTCATTTTTCAGTGTTATTAAAAACCACGAGCGTTTTTGGCCGCTCCGTCTATACTGACCCTTACCCGCACTCACTAGCATTCTCTTGTAGGTCATATTTAGGTTACCGGTATTAAAATCGGTTGTTACCTGGATAAAGGTAACATTTAAATAAAGGTAATCGAAAATTGTCGGTCCCTGCTCCTGAGCGTGTTCAAAGATCGGTGGGACTCCCCGCTGTTGCATCACTGGGTGAAGCTCCATACCGGGTTTTTAAAACTATATGGACATCTTGTCTGAAATAAAGTATTTGAATTTGAATTTGAATTAATTACGACCCTAATTACGATTCCTTGCCAGCGACAAAAAAAGCTCCGTAAGAAATAAAAATATAAATGAAATTAATGTACCTACTTTGCTTTTGAGAAAATGAATATTCTTTAAACGTAAACCAAATATCCATTATGCTCAATTTTTTATTTTATTAACATCGGGAGAGCATGAACGGTAGTGAAAATGTATACATTTACTAGTAGTATTAGTTGTAGCTACAACGACTTAAGGTGGTTTCAGTCTTTCATTTTAAAATTTTGTTTATTTTAAAATTTCAGTCAGCTTTTAAAATTTTGTATGAAAAATTTCAAAGCTTTACATCTTCGTAATTATTTTATAAATTGCAAATGTTATTTGTTACGCGGCATCTAGATTTTCTAAACTATTTTTCAAAGTTACTTATATTAATACCGTCTGCGCGTATTGTGCGTCAAAGTTTTGTATAAAATTGACCCCTCTGCAACCGCCTTAAATAAGTTTTATAGACTCCAAGGCTATGTACCACAAAAAAAAATTACACGATTGACGGCTAATACGGTAACATAAAAATAATAAGTCTGTGAGAAGACTTATCTAATTTTATCCTTGCGCCACAAATATTGTTATAGAAATATTTCATTTCAAAATTTTAAATCGTCTCAGACCCGACAGATAATTTATCCTCAAAATTCTTATTAAATGCGTGAAACAAAGTTGTTTTGTTTGAGGAAAATTTTGTATCATTAACAAAATCGCAAGGAAACAATTTTTTCTAAGACCCGCATATTGAATAGAACGTGCAGAGAGCATGTTACAAAACGTACTTTACGGTGACAAAAAAATTGATAAATAAAAACTTCTAAACTCTTTATTTTTTTTAACAAAACAATAAATAGATTATACATTACAATAAGTTAACACAGCGTTATCCTAACAGATTTTTCAATTACACATTCCGGTATTCTACTGGCCACAACCGTATTTCACCATTGCCAATCCTTCAGTTGGTACTTTGCCATTAACAGCCACTGTACCATAAATTGGCATCTGACCTCTAACCGCAACTGACCCGCCAATCTCTAGAGTATCTGCTACAATTTGCAAGCCATATGCTGGCGCGCCAGACACACTCCCCGATGTCAAAGGATTGCCATTGCCATTATTAAATCTGGCTACGTTTCCATTTATCAGATTCGCGGCATTAAGATTCGCGTAATTGGCATTCTGGTTGTCGTAATTAAAGTTTAGATTATTTGCTGGTACATTATTGGATCTGGCTTGGGCGTTGGCCAGATTTATCGTATTTGTGTTTCCCAAATTTATAGCATTGATATTTGCTTGTTTTATGGCATTGACGTTTGCCTGATTTAAGGCATTGGCGTTTGCCAGATTGAAAGCATTGGCATTGGCATTGCTGGCAAACGTATTGCCGCCAATATTATTCGCCAGATTAATTGCATTGGCACTGTTGACAAAATTCAATCCTGGTGAAACTGTGTTACTCCCGATGTTGTAGGATAATACTTGCGCTGATGTTAGCTGAAAAGATAAATATTTTTAGTTATTTTTTTGCAAAAGGTTTCCATGTAGAGTTATTCTTTGGAAATTGCGAACATATTATATGATAGTTTGTGCCTAAACAAAAGAGATTAAAAATAACTTTCAGTTAAAGTAAATGAGCAACATTTATAATCCGGTCGTTGTGGCGATTATGTCGTTGCAGTTGACGTCTATTGGCTAAGATGATGATGATTTGTAATGCGAATGAGGGAATGAATTCAAAAGCAAATGTTTCCCAGTTTTGTTCAACATTAATAAATAAAGTGCAAAGAATAGAATAGAAATCATTTATTAAAGAAAGAAAAAAGAAAGAAAGAGAAACTTTATAAGAAAGTTTATGAAACACTGTTTAGACTGACTGACGGTCTTTTAAAAATTAAAAATCTAAAATTTTGACAAATAAAAAATAGTGTCGAAGTCGTTAGCATATATTACATAATAGTTACTACCATAATCTATAGAAAGCATAAAGATGGAAGCAAAGAAGAAAAAAAAAAATATTTGGATGCAAGTCTGATTTATAAAATGAGCGTTTTTCTTTTGGTTTTCTAGGGGATCGATAGATGGCGCTACGGTCTGTGCGAATAAAAATTTTAAAAAGGGTTTCTTTGCAATAATTAATAGGGAAAAGATGATCAAAAAGATGCGAACGCATCTTTTGATGAAATATTTCATTATTTGCCAATCATTTTGATCGACTTCTGACATGGTTGTATGGGCTCGATCCCTTGGCCTTAAACAAATGGCAGGCAGTCTTGACATGATTTTGACAGGATCTCACAAATGTCTCTATGGAGCGATAAACATGCCATCTGTCGAGTTTTTTAGGAACTAAAATTAAAAAAGAAAAGAAAAACGCTCATTAGAATGAATTTAACTTAACATACCTGAATAAGAAGCGCAGAAGCGAATAAAATTAATGAAAACATGACTTTCCTGAAATAAAATCTTAACTAACGTGATGACATAAGAACTTTACCTTTTATACGCAAAATTAAATCTGTAGATAAAAATCTGGTGTTGCATGAAATCAGTAGTATTACGTGACTTTTTAAGATCAAAATATTGTGTAAAATCATATTTGATAAGATTTTGAGTAGCCAAGTCATTTTACGGTTTGAGCCGGGACTAATTAATAATTAAATTAAAGATTGAAAAATTTGTCTCGGGCGGGACTTGAACCCGCACTCTTGCAAACCGGGGAACTACGTTATCCAATTTCGCCACCGAGCCCACTACCCAGAGAACGAAATTCGTCTGTCTAATCTGTATCGTCTTAAGGGGACGTAATTAATGATTGATATTTTTTTCGGTATAGTATTTAAGGGCCTATTTGAGCTTAGAAATGTACCAAAATTAAAAAAAAATATTACATCAGCAAGAGCCCCAAATTTTAAATTTAAATTTTATCTCGTTCTAAAAAAAGGTTTTAAGGCTTTACCATTATACATACTTCAAACATGGTGTTTATATTTTTGTCTACCTAGAAGGTTTTGAAAAATACATTAGTATTTTCTATTAAATATCTCATTTTTTAAATGTCAATGCCAATTTTATCGCTAAATAATAATTTATATTGTTAAATCTAATTAAACTGGGCATTGGGTATTAATATCATTACTTTAAAAGCCTTCTGGGACATACAATTTTGATTTTTTTGTTGCGTAGATAATTTTTTTAAATATGTTTTTTGTAGTCTTTTTGTCAGTAAATGGTGCCGGAGACAGTTTAAAAGTACAATTCTTAATTACTCCCTACCCCTTCTAACAAAACTCCGTAAAATGACTGGGCTAGAGAGAGTATTGTAATGTAGTGGACATATCATCATCTCGGACGACAGATGTCCACTGCTGGACATTATGCCTCACCCAAGGATCGTCACAACGCAACGTACCGGTCCTGCGCTGCCCTCATACAACGGGTTCCACGGGTATTTTACAACGAATGTATGTATAGTTGACTGTATTTATAATGTTTCTAACAACCTCCTTGGGAAATAGAGTCGTAAGCATTTACATTTTGTTGGTGGAACCTTGATATACAGGGTGGAAAGTTAAGATGGGACCAATGACCAGACAAGGCAGTTACAGTACGACCAAGAAAATAATTCAGCTCGTCAATCTTCGTTTGCGCAGAGCAGGCCCGAGTCCCCGACAAAACCCGAAGTCATTTAGTAATCAAAGGGTGCAAAGTCGGATAGCAGCGAAAAGGGCGCGAAAACAAATAAGCCAATAGCGTAAACGGATCGCAGGTGGCACATCCTGATTGGTCAATATAATTTCGCGCGCTATTAAAATTTGTCAACTGCGCAGGTACATTGGTAAGACTTATAAACCTGGACTTATAAACAGACTTATAATATTACTGTACCAGACACATTTAAGCTACAAGAAAACGTTCTTAGGAGACTAACCCTAACTTTTGGTGCGTTTTACTTCCGCATTCACAGATTTTGAAAAAATTTAGTCATCGAGAAAACCTGCAATTTTCACAAAACTTTCTTATTATCCCATTCGATCCGAGGTCAAAGCTCATTTCCTCGAGCACTGACTACCTATCCTGAATGGTCACCTCTCTGGTTCATGTTTTTCTCTCTTTGATAAATAATTGTTGTTTTAGTACTCTTTTATGTATGACGAGCGTTAACCCGCGACTTCGTCCGCACAAATTATATACCAGATTTTAAGTCAGATTATAAGCTATCAAACAAAAAAAGTTTCATCAAAATAGGTTCAGTAGTTTTTGCGTGATACTCGTTCAAACAAACAAACACACAAACAAACAGACAGACAAAACATCCAAAAATTTGTGAAATGGAATCAGGGACACCTAAAAACCATATCGTCACTTTTTTTTGTTAATATCTTCAATGTACAGACAAACTTCCAGTTACAGTTTTATAATAGTACGAGCGTTAACCCGCGACTTCGTCCGCACAAATTATATACCAGATTTTAAGTCAGATCATAAGCTATCAAACAAAAAAAGTTTCATCAAAATCGGTTCAGTAGTTTTTGCGTGATACTCGTTCAAACAAACAAACACCCAAACAAACAGACAGACAAAAAATCCAAAAATTGGTGTTATGGAATCAGGGATACCTAAAAACCATATCGTAACTTATTTTTTGTTAATATCTTCAATGTACAGACACACTTCTGTTACAGCTTTATAATAGTACCTATAGATATATTTTTATATTACAGTATTTGTGTAACATTATTTGTGTATGTTATCTATATTTTGTTATTATGATCTACACCGCCTACCAATCTTCTTTCACTTTTTCCTCTACCCTAAGGTTGTCTGGAAGAAATCGCTTCTTAGCGATAAGACCGCCTGTTTTTGTTCCTTTTGTATTTCCTGATTGTTTGCTCTCTGTATACTCTGTTTTTTTGGTGTCAAATAAAGTATAATTGATTGATTGATTGATTGATCCTCTTACTTGATAAATAACATAAGTCTCTATGGGGTCAACTGAGGTCGAGGTATTTAGAACTCTCAGAAAACGCAAAATTAAATTCCCATACATTTCAGTTGGGGAAATAACCAAATCAACTAGTGATGATTTTGTAAACCCTTCAAATTTTAGGTTTCTCAATTGGTATATTTTTTAATTTATTGTGGTTCAAGTGTAGTACCAAATTTTTGGTTCAAACTTTCAGGCTTCAAACTGAACAACTTTTACTATAAGAGCGAACATGAAATAACAAAAAAAAAAATCAGTCTGGTACCTCAGAAATCGTAAACGTTTTTCACTAAACACACAGAGACACTAGGCACACCACAGAGGACGGCGTAACTCGTGTCAACGCCCATAGTGACACAACAGTTACGCTCAAAACTATACAGCGTGGAAAAAAGGCCGTGTTTGGAGGGAAAGTACCCTTAATATTTATGATGGCAAATTTTACTGAAAGGAAACATTCCTTTATTTTCAAATTTAATTAAAACTGCATTTAATTATTTTTTTAAAAAAATAAAGGAATGTTTCCTTTCAGTAAAATTTGCCATCATAAATATTAAGGGTACTTTCCCTCCAACCACGGCCTTTTTTTTCCACCCTGTATATAAGGTCTAACAAAATTAAGTGAAACTATTTTAAGGGGATGATCAGACCATGAAACTGAACAACTTTCTCTATGGGACCGATATTGAAATCGCGAAAAAAAATCAGCTGTTCCATACAAACCTACTCTACCTAAATGTATGGGATAGCTGATTTTTTTTCGCGATTTCAATATTGGTTTTGGTATTTCAAAGTTTGATGGTCTGATCATCCCCTTAAAATAGTTTCACTTAATTTTGTTAGACCTTATATAAGGTGAAATTGATATCATTAGCATCCTTTTAAACTAAGAGTCTACCCATCAAACTGAACAACTTTTACTATGGGAGCAAACCGATCAGAGCAAATAAAAAAATCTGCTGTTTCATACTAAACTGCAATGTCGACGCGTTTGTTCGTGACTTAAATGTTTGCAACAGCAGATTTTTTTCTTTTGCTCCAATCGGTTAGCTGCCATAGTAGAAATTATTCAGTTCGATGGGTAGACTCTTAGTTTAAAGGGATGCTAATGATATAAATTTCACCCTGTACATACAATTTTCTTGGTTACGCCATCCTCTATGGGGCACGCAGATCGGGGACAGTGATCTACTTTTTAAGCTTTGAACTTATGTCAAACCCTTATTACCGTCAAACCGTCTTCAACACTGCTGAATTGGCTCTCTAATAGCCATGTTTTTTCCTTCTTTTTGCTGTCTCCCGTTTGCAATGGAGGGAAGTCGGATATTTCGTTTTCCTACTCCTCCTATCTTCTTTGATTAATTCATTGCGGGTTCCAAGACAGATTAGAGTCATCCCCCGGGCTCGCTGGATTTCATTGTCCAGTGCTGTGAATGGTCGCCGCTGTTGATCCTGGCTTACAGGAGTTACAGCGGTGGGAATGTGTGGTGGGCCTATGCCCGTTTAAAAAAAAAAAACCCTTATTATAGGTCGAAATAGCTTACTTTATAAAACTGATATTAAAATCTTGCAGCCAATCTCACTTTCCCTCGTGCAGGCACCACACCTTCAAAATTCCGACCGTAGTTCAAAGGCATTGCTTCTCTGTTCTTTTTATATTCATTGTGCAAAAGGTGAGCTTTGTACAAGTTATCATTGCCTCTTACACCATTGGAATAGGGTGCATAACGATTCCTAAAATCAAGGAAAAAGAGTAATCTAAAATTTTTTATAAAAATTTTGCGAAAAAAATGCATGTCACTAAGTCTTGCGCAACCTTGGATGAAGTACCTACTAGTGTTGCCGCTCGATAGGCCAAATATCGATTGTCTATCGATAGCTATCGATAGGTGAGAAATAATTTACTCGCTCGATAGGACAATCCATAGTATCGATATCTCTTTTTATACAATACTATTGGTAAACAGTACATGATTGTGACGTTCAACAATCGATAGCAAAGCTATCGATTTTTCGGCAACACTAGTATCTACCCAGATGTTCACTTTTTGCTGCTTACTTAAAAACTTAATTTTTTTTATTTGTATTTTATTATAGATCTGCAAGGTCGCTCAACCCTGTTGCATCAATGCCATCTGTCGAGCTGTTTGGAACTACTTTTGCTTTTTTAAATCCCTCATTAAGAAGCAGAATCGCCAAAAAATTTCAAAAATAAACATGTCGATTCGACGCCGTTAGAATACGGTAGTTATTTAAACAATAAGACCCAAGGAATGCGATTTTTGACAGACACACGTTCGAATCAACCATAGAGATCTAGAGAGATGCCAACCAACAGCTGAATACGAAACCTAGTGTCGCATCACCACCAGTACCACGCGATAGAAGGTATTTTGTTAGCTTGAATAAGCTCATTATCCATTGCGGTATCAGAACTCAACGTTCGAATAATCTTTAGTACTACGCAAGCATTGTAAACTATTTACACATAACATCTGGACTGGCTTTCAGCCTCATAATATATTGAATCATTACTGTCGCGAGCAATGTGTTCCGTTTTTGCGCATATTGCTGCGACACTGGCCCCGCCCCCTTTTCACATCTCCCTTTAGTTTTTGTGATCTGTGGAATCAACAGTATTTGCGTATAAAAGAGTAGGTAGGCAATGTGAGGTGACACCTAATAGAACCTAATAGTTTCATAAGAAAAACACCCAAATGGATAGTGGTAACATACTAATGCAAATAGATGGCGCACAAATGAATTTACTTCAAAACTGCATCGCGCTATTAATGTTTTCACAAGCAGTGACTTATCATTATAATTTCCACGCAAACATGATTCAATTTCGAGGTGTGTAGGTATAGTGTCAATTTGTGTCCACTCCTAGTAGCAACGATCTGCAGAATGAAAGAGATCCTTACTCTTAGGTCCACTCTAAATTTTTTTTTTAATTTAAAATTAATGAACTCTCTTGTGCGTAAGCACTGCATTTCCGCCAGTGTCAAGTAGTTTATGGGAGAATCTATCCCAATCTCAGGGATTGTTTTTGGTCAAGAATAAGAAGAGATTGCGGAGCCTCGTGACAGGCAAAAACGCGACACATGAAAACCACGCGAGACAAGTGCTCGGGTCAGAACCTGCAACGTGAGTCCCCCACTCTCCATTATTAAAGTGGAGATGGTCTCACCACCTGTCACACTGGCTTGACATAATTTGTGATATATCTCTACCTCCTAGGAGAATAAAGTCGCGTGTAAAGGCATTGCTCATACAAGAAGAGTAACATCAGCACACTATTTATTTATTTATTAATTGAATGATAATGATAATGAATCAATACAAAGGTTATTTTATGGTACTTACATTGGATTATAGTCATTAAAGTAACCAGCTATTGCCACTTGACCAGCTGCAGGAACTATGCCATTAAAAGGCACATTTAATATCTCGTATCCATTATCGAAGTAACAATCGTAATCAGGGAAATCTTCGTATCTCCGACCAACAGGGAATAAAGGGGTGGCAGAAACGCCAGGCATTTGTTGGTTGCTGGAGCTGAAAATATAAATAGTGCCGGTTAGTAGTTTCTCATCATGAACCAAAGACGCTGATTCTGTTTACTGCTCACGCACGCAGGTTCTCACGTGGAAACTCAACATTTCTCGTCAGCATACGTCCATCGTACCTACAGCGTGGACGCAAGATGAGTCCGCGGCGAACGCAGCGAAAGAATCGAATGTCAGAATTCGTTGTTTTAAATCCTATGAAACCTGGCACACTTATCCGCGGTGAATCAGACAAATAGCTGGATGAAATCGGATGGTATCCAAACCAGAAAAGAAGTCAGAAGACGAAAAAACGTCGTTCCGTGCGGCGCGGGTAAGAATGAATTAATGAATGAATTATATTTATTGTAATAAATGTGGTACATTGAGATATTACATTACAGATAAAAAAATAAAAGAAAAAGACTCACACATTTAGTCATTTACACGAAATGTCAAGGTTTACAATTTATACCTACATCATAATTCAACATTAATGTCAAGATAATCGGTTGCAAAAGTTATACAACTGAAATATGATGGATAAAAACAATGTCAAAAAAGTACAATAACAATGTCACATGCCTCTTAAGTTCAGTGTTCCTGAACACTGTAAAAACAATTTTCCACCAACCATTTGTACAGTTCTCTCTTCTTCAGCGATCACCTTCCTGCGCACGCACACACTCACCCCCACACGCACACACTCACCCTCACACGCACACACACCCACACTCATTGACACGCAGTCTCTCACACACAGTCACATTGCATTCAATCCCAAATAATGTCATAAAGTTGACACATAAGGAATGTTGTTGTTGTTGGAAAAACTGACAATGGTACCGAAACTCGCATGCGCATAAACACAAAAACCCTTACACACGCAACCCAACACACTTAAAATGTAAAACATGTAAACAATGTAACACTTAAAATGTAAACAATGTAAAATGGGGAAACAGCACGGAAATTAGTATAGCATTTATTGCGCAAAAGAAATGTGTCCGTGCCTTGTACGGGGTGGCACCTGATGTTTCTTGCAAACCATTATTTAAAAGATTGAACATTCTTCCTCTTCCGTGCTTGTATATATTAGAAATAGCGAAATTTGTAAGAGAACATGCATATCTTTTTAAAACGGCTAAGGATGTATATCCAAGATGCACCAGAAATTGCAATAGACTAGCCCATGACAATGTCCCACGGTCCGCGCGTTATCTAAGAAATGTCTACTCAATGTGTATAAGCATTTACAATAACTTGCCTAGAGAATTCAGAGATTTGTCACATAATAAATTTATAAGCTCATTAAGAAAGTGGTTGATCGAAAAATGTTCTTATACTGTTAAAGAATTTCTAGAACCAAATGTATAAAAAAGTAGATTCTATTTTGAGGATAGGTAATCCCGATTTTGTTACATTTTGCATGCCTATTTAAGTGGTTAAGTGTGAGAAACCTATTGTAAATTATAACATTCCACCTATACTATGTAACCATACTTACTGCAAATAAAGTTTCTATTCTATTCTATAAAAAAAACTTACAAAGACCTAAATCCTCCATCAAAAGTGCCAGTAACAGTGAATTTACCCGAAGCTGGTACCATACCACTGAAAGGTATTCCTTCCTTATTAAGGTAGTCCTTACGTCTGTCACAAGGTATGGTAATGGCTGGTACTGCTACAGACGGGTATGCTGGGGAAGCTACCGAAGTGATGTAAGGGATTACAACAGGAGGTAGGCATGGTCCGGGCTGGAGGCATGGATGTTTAACTAAAAGTAGAAACAGTTTTTGTTAATAACATTATTTTATTCAAAAAGATAATTTTATTTATTTTATGCATATCAGCATTTGCTCACGACTAAATTCCCCGAGGGAGTCAGAGATATTCTGAAACCTCAGAACATCCACGTTTCACTAGTACTGAAACTCTGTCCAGTGTGACGGGGACTGTTCAATGACAATGGACAGTACATATAATACATGCCTCGAAATTGAAGCATGCAGGTTTCCTCACAATATGGTTATTTATTTTATATTATTTCTTTAGGATTGCCGACAAGGGGAACACAATATTATTAACAACTTTTTTTGGGCTCTATTTGCAGATAAACTAAAGAAAAGACCGTAATTCCTTCAGCGAATATCAGAATCTTTGCTTCAAATACAAAATAACGCATTTAATTCACGAATTTTGAGCTGAATTTTTCGTTAAAAAAAAATACTAACGATGTGAAACTTACGTTCAAATCCATAACCGCTTTGAGCAACAATAGAGACAGCCCCTGAAGCTCCCACATTCCCTCCAAATCTCACCCCCTCCTTGATGTCGTTTGCATAATCGTTATACGGAAGATCTATTAACTATGGACAAAAAACGATACAAAAGTCTCTTCCTTCTTCAAATTAATGAAACGACATGAAAAAATGCTTTATTGCCAACTACATAAATAAATAATTATAACCGGTCGATTTTTTTACCGTTCCGAAACTTTCAGGGGTGGTTCCAGACCATCAAATTGAACAACATTTTTGCGATAAGTATCAGCTTAATTTGTAGTTATTTATTTTTCTATTTCATCACTGTGTAGTTACTAGTTTTTTTTATTGTTATTATAATGTCTGTGAACTTATCCAATTGAAAATCCAAAGTTTCGGAACGGTAAAAAAATCTTCCGGTATACTATACCTATGTGTATACCTAGGCATGTGGGATTATAATAAACCTACCGGAATGAGGATGTCGAGAAGATCAATCTCTTTCACATTTTGTATGTATTTACCATTCACATATCCAAGAGCTGGCTGAAACATTACAATCAGTTGAACGAAATGCTTCAAAATTGTTAAAGTGATAAAGGCACAAATTGACGTAGAATACTATACAGGGTGTTACAAAAGTAAAAATGAAAATTTGAAACTTTTAAGGGGGTTGTTTAGACCATCAAACTGAACAACTTTCACTATGGGACCAAAATCGAAATCGTGAAAAAAAAATCAGCTGTCTGTGTTAGCTCAGATAGATTTGTAGTTTAGTATGAACATCAGATTTTTTTTCACGATTTCGATGTTAGTCAGTTGTAGTTAGTTGTTCAGTTTGATGGTCTAAACCACCCCTTAAATGGTTATTTGTATTTTTGTAACACCCTGTATAAACGCCGGGTCTTGTAATGCCGAAATTCTTTTCCATCCCACTCGGGGCACAGAGCACGCCGCGCGTCCGCGCGTGCTCTTAGACAGCCGATCAAACAAAGACTGTCATGCTATGTTATCTTAGTACAAACTAAGTGGAACGCTGATTTTCCATAGACAGCTTCCGCCATCTATCGGTTATGTTTCGAGGCACTATGTGTTGAACTAGGGTTCATATCGGAGTTACAGCGCACTACACTTCACGCGCTGCGCTGTAGTAGTGAGAGATTTCGCCCATATCAATCACTGTCTTTTTGGTCTAGTTGTCTAGTAAACCGGCTTACGATCCGGGTAGCTAAAGTTCGATCCTTGTGTCGGCCGATCGTCTTTTTCAATTTATTTCATAATGTGGCGCCCCTTAGTGCTAATAAGCGGCAACGCAATTAGGACGTCCTAAAATTCAAGGCGAGTTACCTATCTATATCCAATATACATATTTAATCGATGACTGTCGCGTAATTGGTTATCTTTTTACGTTTTGGTGCTCTTTGCCAGGCAACGTCGCGTGGAGGTGCGGGCGTAATTCTCCAAGTGACGCTATGCCATATACTATAAGGTTTATATTGTCTTACGTTGACTATCCGCCACCGCCAACACGCCTCTTCTGTATAAACTGCGCCGCGGATTGCTGATTCGAATCCTGTCCGTTACTTAATTTTACAATCTTTAATATAATTTGAAATAGTTCAACAAGGCAGTAATATTAAGAATCAATAATACTTGAAATAAGTACTGCATCTATATCTACTTTGTACAATACCTACAGACATAGAGAAACACGTAACTCGTACCCCGAGAGGAGTGGCCCTACGCATAATTTCCCATACTTACCCCTCTGTCAAAGTCTCACCCCCACGACGGCCCCGACCGAATTCGACGCGTTTTAATGTTATTAACGACCCCCCCCCCCCCCCCCACACCCATAGTGGTAAAATTACTAAAAATATAATTGCGTAAGTAGTAAAATGCCGAATTAGTAGTTAAATAGATATGCATGAAACACTCACCCGACATACAAAAAGTCCAAACAAACAAGACACATATGCAATCATTTTGAAATTCAATTGACGTATGGAGTAAAATACGGTACGTGACCCAGTTTTGTCCATCTTATCTACAAGAACCTTCGTTAAATTTTTAACAATGTTTGTCAATAATGAAAATTAATTTAATTCCACACTAATAAGTACAAACATAAAAATGTTTCCATCTCTCTGTACATGCATATTAATCTGAGCCGTGCATGACGTCTTAGAGCCCTTACAGACGAGCGACACTTTGCGATCGCTGTGGGTCGCCGAGTGTCGCTCGTCTGTTAAGAGCGCTTACTGAACATATAGGGTCCTTCTTAATATGCTGACACTTTTTTAAGGGATGATCAGACCATCAAACTGAACAACTTTCTCTATGGCACCAACATCGAAATCGCGAAACAAATATCAGCTGTTCCATACAAAACTGCAAACCGAGCGAGCTAAATGTATGGGACAGTTGATATTTTTTTTTCACGATGGATGAGAAGGACCCTGTACATATGTCTCACTGTAGGGCACATGCATACGGGCTCAAGAAGCAGGAGTTAGTCCAGCACGTGTGCCTAGTGCGGTCGGTTTTTTTCCTAGTGATAACCTCATTGCTGAGAGACGTGATCGTGGGTCGTTTGTGTCACCACAGCTCTTCAGACCGCTCAATCTCTGGCCCAGTGTATACTGGCCTGTAGTGTTGTCTCGATAATTTCTTACACTTTCATTACGTTTTTCATTCCCTGAAAAACCGTGGGACGTGATCATCGTGGGCCGTTTTTGTCACCACAGCTGTCCAGGCCGCTCGATCTTGGGTCCGGTGTATGCTGGTCTGTAGTGTTATCTCGGTCATTTCTTTCATCGCATTGGTCCATCTCGTAGGCGTCCTTTGCCTCTGGTTGCGGTTGGTAGACTTCACAATACGCATCAGAATATCTTCTTCAACGTAGGCATGCAGGTTTCTTCACGATCGATGTTCCTTTTTCACCGTTTACATTTGTGAGCAGTTAGGTACATAATAAGTTAGAAAAACTCATTCATATGTTGGCAGATGGTAGTT
This sequence comes from Agonopterix arenella, assembly GCA_927399405.1. Lineage (NCBI taxonomy): Eukaryota > Metazoa > Arthropoda > Insecta > Lepidoptera > Depressariidae > Agonopterix > Agonopterix arenella. The sequence continues at coordinate 2,741,052 of OV656716.1, read as the reverse complement.
TGGCATTGGCAACATCGCAAAGGCAGAGCTTTTCAGCTTTGGGTATTTTACTGTTGGTACTGTTTTACTTTCAAATGGAAATGAACATTATGCATAATTTTAACGTTTTCACCTAATACCTTGAACTTTGAGAACGTAGTACTTACCTAGTGGAGTAAAATAAAATACGAGTAATGTCGGGAGATGTTTATTTACTTATTAAAAATAATACGTGACTGATAAAATAATTTAGGAATTTTTTTTATTATATTATCAACAAAAAATACTAAGAACTGTATGTACTTTAGTTGCTTATTGACTAACTACTGTTATGTTGATTATTTAACGACATAGCAATGTCACCCATAATTTTAGCCACTTTCTGAATAACTTTCCATGTACATGAATCAGTTATGAGCTGAAATATATCTCTCATAGAGTTAAGTCCACTGGTTATCGCAAGTTTAGGAGTAGGAAGAGGCTGCAGTTTGGGTATTGTCAGACTTTTCAAGTCAAATATCTTGTTCGGTTCTGTTTGCGCTTTTGTGGTTTGAACCTGTAATGACAATCATCATCATCATCATCATCAGTCTATGCACAAAAATGTTGTATTATTGTTGATACAACAGCAGTTACTACTTAGAACATAAATTTAATGATTAATATGAAGAAGCAAGTCGGTTTGGAGACGCTAGTTCCCAAAATCCACTCGAGACTTTTTTGACTATTTATTATAAGGACTAGCCTTGCGGTAGCATTTGCCCTCTGCCATTGTATAAGATCAATTAATCATGTGCATTTACATTCAATTTTAAACCTTATCACTAAACGAGACAGCCTATAATTGTGAAACAACGACGGGTTCACACGAGACTACTTTTCATGATTTTTAACGTTCAAAATTAGAATCTAAAGTTATGGGAGTAAAATCCAAAGATGCGGATTTCATGTTACCTCGCCCCCCGCAAAAAGTGTCAGAAATGTTTGTCAGTAGAATTACACGCGTAACTAGTCCCTATATAAGTAGTCAAAAGCCAATTCCATACGTTATGTCATTTTAATTATTTCAGTTTGTTTAATTATAATTTATACCTAACCAAAAATCGTAACGCCTGGCTGTGTGGCTACGCTGGTGAAAGGTATAGGTACCTAAGTTAGAAATACTCATTGGTATAAATCTATCCCAAGACGGCCCCATACCATAAGCACAGAATAGGTAATAGTAGGTATACAAGGTCTAATAAAATTAGGTGAAACTATTTTAAGGGGATGATCAGACCATCAAACTGAACAACTTTCTCTATGGGACCAATATTGAAATCGAGAAAAAAAAATCTGCTGTCCCATACATTTAGGTCGAGTAGGTTTGTATGGAACAGCTGATTTATTTTCGCGATTTCGATATTGGTCCCATAGAGGAAGTTGTTCAGTTTGATGGTCTGATCACCGCCTTAAAATAGTTTCACCTAATTTTGTTAGACCTTATATAGCTGTACATACCATAAGCTCAGTCTTTAGTGAACCGTAACAGAATGCCGGCCATATCTTGAGGATGTCAAGGTCAGAGTATAGTGTAGGTATATGGCAAGTTTGTACTTAGGAACGAAAATAGTAAGAACCGCAAACGTTGAAGATACGTCAAAAAAAAATTAACTACCTTAGCGTGTCTAATTGTAATAAATTAATTAATGTGATTGCTTTTAAAATATGATCCTCTAGATATTAAAATTGTTAAGTTAACTAAGAAAAGACTGACTAGAATAATTCACCCTTTTATTTATTATTATAACAACTTTACAAATGTTATAAAACTAGTCGCACGATGTAAAATACTCTCCGAACAATTTTATCGGAGACTAGAGGAATGACAAATTGAGGTTTTTAGCCGGTAGGAGTCCGGCACTATCTGGGTTTCCTTCCCAGATGTCCATGATGGATTTTCCTCTTTTTGTCAAAATGTAAAAAAAAACGTAACAGAAAAAAAAAAATCCTGCCCCTGTGCCGAGGGCCGCAGGTCAGCCCCTCGAAATCCCATAAGGTGCAAGATGAACCCGAATATTTGTACCCGAGTCATGGATGTTTGTCTGTTTATAATTATGTAGGTACTCTATATCATTGTCCAGTCATCATAAAACCTAAGTACAAGTCTAAGCTAGATTCTGGTACTTTAATTGGGACTATGGATAATTCGGTAATGTGTGGTATGTATTTTGTTTATTTGTTGTTGTAAAAAGTTATCCATAAACAAAACAAATATAGGTAAGTAGTTCATGGATAACTTTTGCCTAGATATTAAGGTGGTTGCAGAGGGGTCAATTTTATACAAAACTTTGACGCACAATACGCGTAGACGGTATTAATATAAGTAACTTTGTATATATGGAAAAATAGTTTAGAAAATCTAGATGCCGCGTCACAAATACCATTAGCAATTTATAAAATAATTACGAAGATATAAAGCTTTTCATACAAAATTTTAAAAGCTAAAAATTATATAATAAATTGCAAATATTATTTGTGACGCTGCAACTAGATTTTCTAAACTATTTTTCCATATATAAAATATAACTTTTATTAATATCGTCTACGCGTATTGTGCGTCAAACTTTTGTATGTACTGAAACCACCTTAATTTATTGATTACTATCCCTCAAGTTGCCTCAATAATCTATGGAAAGGAAAAGGAAAGAAATATTGTGGTTTACTCATTCAAAAACTTACCAACAAAATGAATCCAATAAAGATAACTATTAAACACATTTTGTAATCGGTTTTCCAAAACAAAATTAAAGTTAATTGCTCATAAAATTCAAAGTTAAATGACAAGTTTCGGGCTTAATTACAAACATTAAATTAATTCAGTTCGGCAGATAACACATTTCATTAATATTAAACCTTGACTTTATTGGAAAAAATGCAAAACATCTTAACTAAGGCCTTGACTGCGCAGAAATAAAATTTGTATGTAAAAGCATTCAAAATGCAGTGTACCTATTGGCTCAAATGTATGAAATATCACTTTTTATCAACCTTTCTCCATAATTAAAGTTTTATATACCAAGGGTGTTTTGTTACACCTTGTATAAAATCATTAGTTATAGCCCAGTCATTTTACGGAGTTTTGTTAGGCGGGGTAGGGAGTAATTACTAATTTGACTTTTAAACTGTAACAGGAACCATTTAGTGACAAAAAGACTTTATTAAAACATATTAATAAAAAATTCGCTACGCAACATAGAAATCAAAATTATGTGTCCCAGAAGGATTTTAAATTTTTAATATTAATACCAATGCACTCATTTGACTTAGATATAACAATATAAATAATTTTTTAGCAATAAAATAGGCAATGAAATTTAATAAATGAGGTATTTATTATAAAATACGAATGTATTTTTCAAAACCCTTTTAAGGAGACAAAAATATTCACACCATGTTTGTAGTATGTATAATAAATTAATATGTGTAAAAAAAAATTACCATCAGGTTTTTTAGAAGGAGATAATAGCAAAATTTTAAAATTGGAACTGTTCCTGACGTGATTTTTTTAAATTTTGGTACATTTCTAGGCTCAAATTGGCTGTTCAATATTACACCAAAAAAAATTTCAATTACTAATTAGTCCCGGCTCAAACCGTAAAATGACTGGACTATTAGGTCAAAATATACCAGACATAATGTTAAACATAATAAACTATATAACATATTTCATCAAAATTATTTATTAAAAACCATTTTTGATCAATAACTATAATCTATCTAGTCAATTATTCTTCTAACTATCTTTCTTTTCTTCTTTCTTCTGAGCTTCTCCTATGTCAGAAAACAATTTCGCCAAATGCTGAAGAGTTTTGTAAGTGCAAGGGTCAGTTATAAGACGGAATATGTCTCTAGTGACTTCTGGTGAGCTTAAACCACCAGGGAGGCTTGCTGGAAGACATTGCTGGGAATGAGAAGCTTCAGATGTACCGGAGTTGCTAATGCCAGGTATGCTTGATAAGCCGGGGATGTTTGAAATGCCAGGTACGCCTCCTGACATGCCAGGAATGTTTGACATGTTAGGTACGCCTCCTGACATTCCAGGGATGTTCGACCCAGGCTTGTCCCCTGATATGCCAGGTATTCTGTCAGCGATGCCTTGCGTAATTGACTGTATGCTCGATTGGCTTGCTTGGTTGCTTGATCCTGAATCTGAAGCCTGGAAAAGTGGAAGATAATTTTATTAATTAATTTTATTCAAGTTTTGGGCTTCGCCTTTGACGATGTTTGTAACGGATATAAAATTTAATGTGCATATTGATGCGATGTATGTTGTTGTATTCTCTTGTATTATGACTATATATGCTTTGGGCACCTTTGAGTGTTTGTATATTTATGTATTGGAGTTTGTTATTTTATTGTTTATACCCTTACTTTACCTAAGTTATAAACCTATGTGTATCTATACCTAACCTAAATTTTATTATCGTTCTGTTACCAGTATACGTTCAAAAATTTTGTTTATTCTTATTTTAATACACGCGCGGCCAGCTTGTGTTGGTTTTGTGTAGCTTGATGTGTCGCCGTGTGTACTATGTGGAGTGTAGCTTAGCTCCCGTAATTTTTAATTTTAAACTGGTACCGGGATATCGGCCCCCAATACCATTTTATGGGTTTTGGTGTCGAAACTCTTGGGCCGTGGGAACCTAATGCGCAGGCGCTTTTTAAAGACCTGTCAAAGCGCCTGATAGACTCGACAGGGGACCCAAGAGCTGGCACTTTCCTCGCTCAACAGATCAGCATAGCCATTCAGCGAGGAAATGCGGCCAGCGTTCTGGGTACCGACCTGCACTCCACAAGGACCGAACCTGCACCACATCCTAGGTTAGTTTAGTTTTAAGTCTCTTTATTTATAATTTTATTTAATGTCACTATTTTATGGATCTTTCGAATAAACAATCTATACCCATTTATAACTCTTATTTTTGTTTAACTTTTTTTTTTTATTATAAAATAGAAACGTTAGTGCTGCTTGTACGTTCTTTGGCAACTTACTAAGTACCTAATGTAGAACTCTGGTACTTGTCCTACAGGCTGGATCCTTACCGCGGGTACCAACACACCGATACCTTATAAACCTCCTAAAATATTGTATAATTAGTTATAACCTATAGTTATTGTCCCACTCAACATGTTTTTTATACTAATGTTTTTTGGTACGCAAATAAATATTTTTGTATTTTTTTGTATTTGTATACCTTGTATTTCTCAATATTTTAAGTGAATTGTATTATTTCTTCTTGAGAAATAAATATCTTATACCATTCTGGTATGACGAAGCTTACGTTGCGGATTCTATTTAGTAGTGTAATATTCATAAATTAAATTGATTAAATTTAATATTATTTTATTAACTATCATTTGACTAGGTACCTACTTAGTCTAATTAGTTTGTCAACATACATACGTATTCTCACGCCTGTCTCCCACTGAGGTAGGCAGAGACACATAACGCTATATGTTAATTTGTCAAAAATCTACATAATTGTGAATTTTTCTAGTATATCAAAGACATTCTATACAAGGAGGACTTCGCCTCAGTGCGCTATTAAGGGGACCGTTAAGTTATGCTTAATTGTTGTACATTGATGTTTTGTGACCGAATACATTTGAAATGACTGGAATGTCAGCGGCAAAGTATGTGAGCTAAGCATAACTGATGCATACAAAGGTGACATTAGAGATATGTGCCATTTTTCGGTTCTGTTATTGTATGATGTGGTGAGTCCCATATAGAATGTCAATGTAGTATATTAATTTGTTAAAATCAAACTTATCAGTTATCTATCACGTTTATTAAATAGGACTCTGGTTTGTGTAATGTTAACCGTGCCGCTGGATTGCAGAATCCGCGGTCCCTCGGTTTCAATCTCGGTTCAGTCATAGATGGTACACATGTATACAACGTGTTAATGAATTAACGCAAGGCTAGAAAGTAGTTTGTTTAGAATCGAGAGCAGAATCGAATTATCATGGTTTCAACATATGTAATTTTTTCAAAATATTAAATAATTAGTTTGTCAAAAAAATTTACTGAACCCGATGTCAACCCACCGCACGGGCACCTCACCCTATTCACTACCATAACAAGCTTCTTAAAATGTGTCCATGAGTACTTTAGGACTTTCATTCATTACTGAAATGATAACAAATCATTTTTGCCTCAAAACTTAATATGCGAATAACTTTAAATTTTAACTATCAAAATAATGAAATTATGGTTTCAATCTAACTATTTTGTTATAAATCAGTTGGGGTGTATGAGGTTTTGCGCTTATTCATTTACACCCTGTATATCGTTTAATTTCCTATTTACCTCGCGTTCATCAATCCGCACTAGGCCCAAGTGGTGAAGTTTGGCCCTCTGACCGTAATAGCAGGAGGAGACCATGGCCGCAGTAGAAGAAAAAGAACTTATTCCGGCGTACGGGTTTAGTCCTCTTTCGCCGGATTCCTTATTGGACGGATCATCTTTTTCGTCGCCTAACTGACGGTACATTTTAATTGATTGATATGTATCATGGGTACAAACCAAATATCTTTGCCAGCTTCCTGATATGAAAACATTTCCGGTGAAAAAAAGGGATTTGTCCAAACAAGAATCTGGCCAAAACGGAATCTGTCCAATAAGGAATCCGGTGAAAAAGGACTAAACCGGCGTACGGACTCTCCCTGCCCAATCACCAATTTTGACATCATCTACTCCAGACGGTGGACGACATTAAGCAGTTGTTGATCCCTCTCGCACTCTTACTCAATTAGCATACATTGCAAGGCTACCTCTTCTTGTCCGTGCGAGTGCAAGCCTGCTTGGAAGCGTCCAGGTTGTGCCTGTTAGAAAGCACTCTAAGCAGTGGGTACAAGTTTTGCTGCTGGCTAATGACCTTGAATATTATATACAGGGTGTAAGTGACAGCCTAGCAAATACTGAAACGGTGAACTCAGACCATCAAAAAGAATAACTTGCACTATGGAGCCTACCTTAGGAAACGCGAAAAAAAATCAGCTGTCCCATACAAAACTGCTGTACCTACCCGAGTACAATGTATGGGGGACAGTTGATTTTTTTCAGTTTCCTGAGGTAGGCTCCATAGTGAAAGTTGTTCAGTTTGATGGTCTGAGTCCACTGTTTCCGTATTTGCTAGGCTGTCACTTACACCCTGTATAGTATATATGCTCACGACTATATATGTAGTCAGAGACATTCTGAAACCTCAGAACATCCACGTTTCACTAGTACCTTGTAATACCTTGTACTTGTAATGGACAGTGGGCACAATACATGCCTCGAAATTGAATCATGCAGGTTCCCTGACGATATGGTTATTTAACTTTTTTCTTTATCTTCTCTTTTTGTGGTGCCATCTCCTATCGGAGGTTTGCTATCAATTGGGCTATTTGGACCCTGGAGGCTGCAGCCCTGAACAGTGAGGTTGTGTCCACATCGAACCATTCGCACAGGTTATTAAGCCAGGACGTCCTTCTTCTACCAGGCATTCGTTTTCCCAAAATTTTCCCCTACAGAATAATTTGGAGAAGTTGGTATTTATCACTTCTCGTAATGTGACCGAGGTACTGTAATTTCTGAGTTTTCATGGTTTTTAGGATTTCTACTCTCTTGTTCATCCTCTGCAGGACCACCTCGTTGCTAACTCACAACACCTTGTACAAGTTTTGCTGCTGGCTAATGACCGTGAATATTAATTTTTTGAATAAGTATTTTTTTCTTACCGCAAAGTGTGCAAGGCACCATAATAACACGATTTTATACATTTTCTGCCTCAAGATATATTCTATCTAACTCGACAAGTTCATACTGTCCTATTGGCGAAAAGTTTGCACAATTTATACTATTTCTTATCAAACTGTTTTTTGGCACTTTGAGTTTTAAATTCTGATAGTGTTTTAATGGAGGCGTTATGGGCTATTAACTTAGACAATTAAACTTGGTCTGAGTCTATTAAGTACTCTGAATAGTAATCATGTTTTCTTATTATTTAATTATTTGATCATTGAACTTATTAGAACTTAGGTAGCCTCGTGAATTACATGGAATAGAAAACCGCTTCTCAGATATATAGTAAAGTAGGATCAGGAAGCTGGCATAGGTATGATGCAATGACTATCTGCTAGGCTTACAGCTTACGTTGCGGGAGGGGCAAAATGGCAGGGTTCAAGGTGAGTGTCGCTTCTATACGTAATTAGTAATGGATGTTCACGTTTTTTTATGTAGGCATCAGAAATGTTGATTGCACATCAGTCAGGAGCAATACGTACTTACCTAAAATCTAAATACTACGAGTCGAATCCTGGCTGGGAATTGAACGGCCTCCTAAGTCGCCTCGAGTCACGTCTACTAGCGGCTAGACTACAACTTCTTTCCGTACAACATGATAATTATATTTTAAAAATAAAACACCCATTTTCATACATCAAAATCATTTAATCTAAGCCATTTTGTTAATTATCTACTACATTTCTGTCTATAAAAGCGTTGCGAAATCAATCCTTCTTCTCACCCTCTTTGTCAGAGTGGCCTGACATGCCTGGAATATATTGAGCACCAGGAATGTTTGAAACGTAAGGAATGTTAGACATGTCAGGTATATTTGACATGCCAGGCATGCCTCCGGTCGAGCCAGGTTTCTTCTCACCTTCTTTGTCAGAGTGGCTGGACATGCCTGGGATATATTGAGCACCAGGAACATTTGACAAATCAGGCAAGCCCCCGGATGAACCAGGTTTCTTCTCACCTTCTTTGTCAGAGTGACCTGACATTCCGGGGAAGTATTCATAGCCAGGAATGTTTGAAAAATCAGGCATGCCTCCATTCGAGCCAGGTTTCTTCTCACCTTCTTTGTCAGAGTGGCTTGACATTCCAGGGAAGTATTCATAGCCAGGAATGTTTGAAAAATCAGGCATGCCTCCGGATGACCCATGCTCGCCTCCTGACAAGCCCTGTATGTATGACAGGCCAGGTATACCTTGATGGTTGGGTTTACTTGCTTCAGTGCCTGAGCCTGATTCTGAAGCTTGGTTGTGGACCTGGAAAAAAGAAGTTTTTTTTTATATTGCGTAAAGGAGCTCTTTAGGTAGATAAGGCTGACCGACAGTGGTATTTCACATTGAAGGCCTTGGTGTGTAAGTATCAATTTATGTTTACGGTGGTGTGACCCCTTCACACGGGCTTACATCAGCTAAGCAAACAGTGATAGGCTAATTTGAGATGTCAGAGTAAAAGAAACTATAGCGCGTAGTGTTTAGGTGCATTTCCGTAAGCGCAAGCGCGTAGTTTGTGATGGCGGGACTTTATTGTCACGCAGCGATTGATAACTATCTATTTATGTTTTTATCTAACTTGCCTGCACCAATCCGTGCTGGGCGTGCGAGGTGGAGTTTTTCCTGTTCCTTCTGTCCCATATTTGTGAGAAGAGCACTGGGCCCTTTGCTGGGCCCTTCTCTGAGCCCTTTTCTGGACCCTTCTCTGGACCCTTTTCTGGTCCCTTCTCTGGGCCGTTCTCTGGGCCTTTTTCTGGTCCCTTCTCTGTGCCGTTCTCTGGGCCCTTTTTTGGGCCCTTCTCTATGCCGTTCTCTGGGCCCGACTCAGGTTGATTATGAGGCGGCTGATCAGTATTATTTTTACAAGACGCGACCTAGTAATATAATAGTACATTATGATAAATAGCTAATTTGGTTAATAAAGACGAGGCTGCATTGCAAGCTCGAGCCGAAGGCGAGAGCGGTAAAAAGCCGAGACTGTAAGGACCAAGATTCACGCGTTTCATACGCCCTTTTTCAACACACTTGCGAGGAAAAAATAAATTAATATTTGTGACAAAAATGGTGGGTGGATTTCTTTTTCGGATTTAGTATTGCGCGCGCAGATATTACTGCCCTAGTGCGGTAACGTAAAGTAAAAAACACGCGTGTTTTATAAACTGCATTATAAGCAGTACAATAACAACCACATTTCGAGCAAATGTGTTGAAGAGTAATTTAATAAGTACGAAAGTAGGAGTCCATTACAGGGCACAGGCTTCAAAAATAATGGTGAGAAGGAGAAGGCTATATTACACCACGCGGGTCCAGTGCAGATTGGTGAAGGCAAGTTAGTAGTAAAAATCATCATTCAAATTACACTTTTGCACTCCAATACATGTAAACCAGCCTGCCTAAAATAAATCTTGATAAATTTAGTTTAAACGTAGTTCAACATGCCTCGATAGATGGCTTTGTCGTGGCCAGGGTTCGAAGATGGAAATTTAGGCTAAAAAAGTTAAAATAAATGCACGACCCTGGTTCAGACGTATCCGTTGCCGGAGTGTCTTTTCATGATTTCCTTTTTATTAAAAAAAATATTAATTACTATTTTATTAATTTAAGTTGCACATCTTTCTCGCAACAGCGCCATCTATTGAGCCATTTGGAACTTTTTTTCTTTTTTAATGGGTTAAGGAATTTCTTTTTATAAACTGTATTTTGCACGTGTAAGACCCTCACTGTGGGGGTAATCCTGTGCCCCTATACAGGGTGTATAATTAAATGTGTTTCATATCAAAGGGGGTGCTTCAAATAATCAAACTAAAAAACTTTAACTATGGAGCCAACATTGAAAACGCGAAAAAAAACAGCCGTTCCTTAGAAAATGTTAAATGGTTCCGTAGGTAAGGTACTCGAATCAAATGTGTGGAACAGCAGATTTTTTTTCTCACTTTCGATGTTGGCTCCATAATGAAAATTGTTTAAATTGGTAGTCTAAAAAACTCTGTTCAATATGCAACAAATTTAATAGAGCAACGGCTGATGATGATTTTAAATACTTATGAATGAATAAATTAAAATTTTCTCACCACAAGGCCTATGAAGCACGAAAATAACAAGACTTTATACATTTTGTTTTTTTTTCTATTCTTTCTTAAAGCGACACAGGACACAATGTCTTTTTCGAAAAAATTTCACATTTTTATACTATTTCTTATCAATCGATTCGTTATTTTGGTACAGTTAAGTTTTAATTGTTTAGATAGCGTTTAATAGATGCTTAAAATAGGCTTCTACTAGGGCTAGATAAGAGTCTTCGGTTCAGTTTTGGCGTACAGGATGTTTGGTACAATTGACAACATTTCATTTATCATTTGTTAGTGAAATACGAAAACAGTTTCGAGATTTTTGGATGCTTATCATGATACATATTTTTATTTATTTTTTAATGTTCATAAATTATTTTGAAAAAACAATAAATAATGCATCACCCATTAGATATCCTTTACCTTCTGATGTAGCCCAGTCATTTTACGGTTTGAGCCGGGACTAATTAGTAATTGACATTTTTTTTCGGTATAATATTGAAGAGCCAATTTAAGCTTTAAGGTGGTTTCAGTCCATACAAAAGTTTGACATACGCGTAGACGGAATTAATAAAAGTAATATTTTATATTACTAGCAGGTAAATTGAAAAAAAAGTCTTGACATTGACAAGTTGACAACCAAGAACATTGTATCAAGAACATTGTATATAGTATTGTTTCGTTGGTGTACCTAGTAAACTATTACTTTCTCTATGGGACCAATATCGAAATCGCGAAAAAAAATCTGCAGTATTATACAGGGTGAAATCGAAGACATTCGACAAATTTTGGTGGCAAGTTGTACTCCTGATTTAGATCTTATATTACAGGGTTTTCTTGAAATCTAAATGATGAAAAAAATAAAATACAATCTAAGCATGCCAAAACATTCAGAAGGTGTTCATAATAAACGCTGTGTAACATAAATATTAAATAAAAAAAAAGTTATAATATTTTTTTTAAAATAATGCCTTAATTAAAAAATTTTCTCAAGCGAACTGTACATTTTACCATCTGAGATTTTACCGGCCGGCCCGGCCGGGTCAACGTTAATCCCCTCGCAAGAGGGGAACTCCCTCACAACTCCAGCGAGCCGAGCCCCACCTCCGCACTGCACAGTCGCATGCGGAAACAAAACAAAAACAGTTCCCACTCGATCGCGATCGAATGAGGTTACCGCTCTGTAATCAATCAGTGCCCGCTTACGAATTGGACTTGAACTTGGATTTCAGTGCAGTGTCATATTAGTTATTATACAAATCGGTAGTGGCCCAGCTGGCCGTCGCGATCTTCTGATCTAACACCCCCTAGACTTTTATTTGTGGGGAAAAATTAAAAGACGTGTGTATGAAACTGAATCGACCACAGTGAGTGAACTGAGAGAAAACATTTTCATTTGACTCTAAATCACAAACTTAGAAAATTTTAAGACAACCAGTGTCGCCGGGCTCAATTGTGCCTACGAAACGGAGTAGGTCACTTAGAACATCTGTTAAAATACACTTAGGTAATGACATTTTCTTTTACTATTCTCTTTGGTATACCAAATGGTATACCATTGATTTTTATACCGATAAATATCGTGCTTTAAATGTTTAAATTCGCCAAAACTCAACGGGTGTGATCGTAAGAGAATAAAATCGAATGACGCAGAAGACGCTAACGCTATTGTTTCAACTCCGCCGTGCCGGTATCTGTACAGTCAGTCACAAATGAAATCAGCTACAATAAATAATTAGGATTATTTATTGTAGCTGATTTAATTGGACTAAATCTATTTTTAAAACTAGCCTTATCTCGAGTATAACACTATCTTAAATTTTGTTGACTGATTTCAATTTCACCCTGTATAAGTCTATGGCTGTCCCATACAAAACTGCAAACATAACTCTACTCAAATGTATGGGACAGCAGATTTTTTTTTCGCGATTTCGATATTGGTCCCATAGAGAAAGTTGTTCAGTTTGATTGTCTGAGCATACCCTTAAAATAGTTTCAGCTAATTTTTTTAGACCTTTTTTTTTTAATTCTTTTGTTTTTTTTTGGAGCTTTTAACCCTGAGGTTACGTCAGCCCTTTTTAGACCTTATATAAGGTCTAACAAAATTAGGTGAAACTATTTTAAGGGGATGATCAGACCATCAAACTGAACAACTTTCTCTAAGGGACCAATATCGAAATCGCGAAAAAAAAACAGCTGTTCCATACAAACCTACTCGACCTAAATGTATGGGACAGTCGATATTTTTTTTTGCGATTTCGATATTGGTCCCATAGAGAAAGTTGTTCAGTTTGATGGTCTGATCATCCCTTTAAAATAGTTTCACCTAATTTTGTTAGACCTTATATAGTATCCTTTGACAAAATTTCAGGTTAGATGTCGTATTATATTCTATTCTATTCTATTTTTATTTTTTAAAAATGGCTGCCATCTTGGTAGTGATGATTTTGCCAATATCTAGTTTAAGGAGCAATTATTGCTTGACATTGTACGGTAATGAATATGGCAATCTCAAAGCCCTGTTTCATGCTATGTTATCTTAGTACAAACTAAGCGGAACGCTGATTTTCCATAGACAGCGTCCGCCATCTATCGGTGATGTATCGAAGCACTATGTGTTGCACTAGGGTTCATATCGGAGTAACAGCGCACTACACCTCACGCGCTGCGCTGTAGTATTGAGAGATTTCGCCCATATCAATCACTGTCTTGTTGGTCTAGCGGTCTAGACAACCGGCTTACGATCCGGGTAGCTAAGGTTCGATCCTTGTGTCGGCCGATCTTCTTTTTCAATTTATTTCATAATGTGGCGCCCCCTAGTGCTAATAAGCACCAACGCAATTAGGACGTCCTAAAATTCAAGGCGAGTTACCTATCTATATCTACTAGAGAGACCTCTAGCCACGCGACTCTCGTATTATATTATCTGTGGTATGTCAAACTATCAAACCAACGACGAAACGATAACGTTTGTACTACCACACTATAAATACGAAGATGAAGACCTGCTCTCTAGTAATTAGTTTGGCCCTTTTGTTATTTTAAGTTTTCTTGTGTAACATGTGTAACTGTATAAAAAATTACCCTTTAGGTATATTGTATATATTCAAGTTACTTTTATTCGTTTTCTTTAATTTATACTTTATACGAGCGTTAACCCGCGACTTTGTCCGCACAAATTTTAATACCAGATTTTAAGTCAGATCATCATCTATCAAACAAAAAAGTTTCATCAAAATCGATTCAGTAGTTTTTGCGTGATACTCGTTCAAACAAACACCCAAACAAACACACAAACAAACAGACAGACAAAAAATCCAAAAATTGGTGAAATGGAATCAGGGACACCTAAAAACCATATCGTAACTTTTTTTTTGTTAATATCTTCAATGTACAGACAAACTTTCTGCTACAGTTTTATAATAGTTTAGATTAGGTACGCACAATAAATTTACACGCACAATTTTTCTACGCACAAAATGAGACATTATCTGAATAGTAAAATGTGAACTAAATATCCCTAAACCCTTGATAAGAATCAAAATAAAAGATCCCAAACATTTCAACGAAATTACAAGTTGTTCCTATAAGTTGACCCTATTGAGATATCACGTATCATAAAGTATCTAAAAAAACTTCTCTTCTCTTCAAGTCTTTTTCTATAAAAAACAAATCAAAATGGCCGCTATTTTCAAAATTGCTTTTCTAGCCTTTGGTTTTTTGGTAAGAAAATATTTTTTGAAATTTAAATTCATCAATACCAGTAATGACCTATGGTGCGGAAACATGGACCCTGACGATAGGACTAGTTCATCTATTCAAGGTCGCTCAGCGAGCTATGGAGAGAGCTATGCTCGGTGTTTCTCTGAGAGATCACATCAGAAATGATACGTCAGAGAACGAAAGTGGTTGACATAGCTCAGAAAATTAGCAAGCTGAAGTAGCAATGGGCTGGTCGTATCTGCCGAAGACCTGACGACCGGTGGGGTGTTAGGGTTCTGGAGTGGAGACCGCGAACTGGTAGACGTAGTGTGGGACGTCCTGCTGCCCGCTGGACAGACGACCTGAAAAGGTAGCGGGGAGCGAATGGATGAGGAAGGCCGAGGATAGAATTTTGTGGCGCGCCTTGGGAGAGACCTATGTTCAGCAGTGGACGATGATAGGCTGATGACGATGATGATGATGATGATGAGTAGATTACACACCGAGGGCAGGAAAGTAAGAAACGTCTCAGATCTCATGTAACATGTGATCTGAGGCTTTCTTATTTACCGCCCGAGGTTAGTACACTATTTTTCTCCTGGACGGAGGCGGGAACCGACACTTTCGTTTAGCGCAGCGGGATGAAAGTTGACGCCTTCCGCCTCGAGGGGTGAAAAATCATTTTCCTGCCCTTATTTTACAACTAGGGTCAGTCCGTGCAATGTAATGTCACAAATTATCTACCTACTAGGTTATGGTTACCCTATCACTTATCAATTACCTAACAGCTTCCATTCATAATATCTTATTTTTATCAGAAATTGTATCCCTTAGTTGCCTCGAAAATCCTTAAAATATGGTCTGAAGCACCCACTTTAATATTTTACACAGTTACACTCTGTATACTTACAGAAACCTATAGGAAATTCGCAAAAAAACAATTCGACTCTTCATACAATTAAACGTTCGATCAGCTGTTTGCATTTAGTAAAAAAATTTTGGATTTCCCATAGGTTTCTTAGGGAAAGTTGTTCTGTATCATGGGTATAATCACCCCATAAAGTAATGTAACTGTTTACCCTAGCACTCTGTAGTTGTGGCGATTGCTAGCTTTTATCCCTTGTTCGCCTCCTACGATATCCACGGTAAAAATCTGGAGGTCTTTTCTAAGCTACATGACTTTGGAGAAGCAATAAAGCTTTGGTGCACCACCCTAGGCATGGGCCACTCCAAAGCACATATCAAAGGCTACAAACGCAAACTTGCGAACGGTCTCCTTGCCCTCAGCAAGGATCAAATTTGTACAATAGCAAGGTCACTCACAGGCCACTGCAAATTAAATAAGCACATGCACACACTGAATTTAAGTGACACGACCGGCTGCAGATTCTGCAAGGAGGAGATGGAAACTCCTCTGCACCTATGACTGTGGCCTCCTGATGTACAAACGTAGTACTCATCTAGGTAGGCAGGTCAGTACCGATCAAGAATCTACTGCGTTTTGGGGATGCCGCAGTGGGGATTGGTAAGGAACTTTAAAAAGGACGTTCACAAAGGACCAGCGATGGTCTACGGTGGCACAGGCTCAGCAAGCCTGTCAAGGCCCAAAACCCCCTAAATAATAATAATAATAAGCTACATGACACTATAATTGTAACAATAATACTTTTTATTTTCAGGCCTTGACCAATGCACAAAGCTCAAGCAACCAAGCAAGCCAGTCCAACCTTCAATCTATAACCCAAGGCATCCAAGGCGCCAACTTCCCTGGTACGTCCGGAGGATCCCAAGGCCTCCCCGGCTTGGGGAGTGGAGGTGCCAGCCTGCCAGGAGGAATGTCAGGCTTCCCAGGCTTGGGGAGTTTCTCATCCTCCCCTCAAGTAACTCAGGACATGCTGGAGCTGATGACTGATCCTTGCACTTATAAGACACTGCAGAGATTAGCTAAATTATCTTCTGATATGAGAGCTGCGAGGGAAAAGGAGGGGAAGTAGAAAGAGTGAGATGGATTATGTTGAGGTTGAGTGTTGAAGTTGTTGGAATTGAATAAAATTATAATGATGTATTAAAGAATATTGTTTTAATTGACTTTTATATAACAGGTAGCAAGGATCACATCACATTGATAATTAATTACATACATACATAAGCTCACGCCATTGTCCCATGGGGGTAGGCAGAGACCACGGAACGCCACACGCTACGACTCTGACACATACCTCTTTAGCCTCATTGACATTCATACATCTTTTCATGCACATCCGTCGATCGAAGGTGCTACGCACTTGTCCTTTTCGGAAAATATCATTAATTTGATCATGGTATGTTTTCCTCGGACGGCCTCTCCCAACACTTCCGCTCACCTTTGCTTGATAAATTTCATTCGTAAGTCTTCTTTCATTCATTCTCTCTAATAATTAATTATCCCATTAAAATTTTCTGAGTGCCATGCACAACGTACCTAAACCATAATTAAGGAACCTTTATTTACTTACAGAGGTAATTGTGTAATAAAAAACCGTCAGTTATTGAATTACAAATTAAAAAAAACCCCTACGCTAAAAACAAACATTTAAAAAGTTAAAAATAATTCGGTCACGGTTATTTTTTATGTAAGTAAATGTACGTTTTTGGTGTCCTCATTTTTAACCTCCGACGCAAAAAGAGGGGTGTTATACGTTTGACGCCTATGTCGGTCAGTCTGTCTGTCTGTCTGGCTGGACCGTTTCGATACGATTTTTTTAATAGAAAGCTAATTTTTGCGGAAGTGTTCTTAGCTTTGTTTCATGAAAATCGGTTTAGTAGTTTTCTAGTAACTTCAAAAATTACGAAATAAAATAAAATTACAAATTTAAAAAAACCCCTACGCTAAAAACAAACACTTGAAAAGTGAAAAATAACTCGGTCACGGTTATTTTTGATGTAAGCAAATGTACTAGTATGTTTTACTTCTTAATTCTCTTTAAGATATTTTAGGATTTTTAGGTCAATAATTGCGTCGGGTACCGCAAGTGGCTGTAAAAAAATCTATGGGTATTTCATAGCGGTCCTACGTATTCATTGACCTAAAATATACATTTGCTTATTTTACATCAAAAATAAACGTGACCGAATTATTTTTCACTTTTTAAATGTTTGTTTTTAGCGTAGGGGATTTTTTAAATTTGTAATTTAAATTTTTTTTCGTAATTTTTATAGTTACTAGAAAACTACTGATCCGATTTTCACGAAACTAAGCTAAGAACACTCCTCCAAAAATTAGCTTACTATTGAAAAAATTCACATCGAAATCGGTCCTGCCATTTGGGCGCTACGATGCCACAGACAGACATACAGACCAACATAGGCGTCAAACTTATAACACCCTTCTTTTTGCGTCGGGGGTTAAAAATGAGGAAGACCCTTAGGTTCGTCATAATCATATTATTCAAGAGCTACGCTCTTGTCGGTGTAGTATTCACCAATCCAATCCAGTCTCCTTTCCGATAGTGCCTTGTATGAATTCTTGATAGGACATGACTTGTGCTAGATACCTAACTCTGTCTAGGTCTTTCTCTCCCCCTTTCCCCCTCTTTTTTCCCTTTCTATAGAAGTTGTCATGTCGTATAAAGTGCCGATCTTTTCTCTCCGGTTGTGTATTGTTTTAAATATATTTCTCGTTTCTTAAAATCTCTTCATTTGTTAGTCTGTCCAACGTATCCCCTCCATTTTCCTTAAGTAACGCTCCTCGAACTCCTCCACCCTTAGTGGGATCACACCATAAGCTTAATATACCTACTATAGTATGGACGCATGACGGAGCGGCAGACGTCAGTCCGTCATTTGTGAAGCAAGGAGTTGTATGAAACCAAGCACACACGGTGCGTCAATCCGACACAGTGTGTGCTTCTACGTGCGGTTTCATACAACACCTTGCTTCACAAATGACGGACTGACGTCTTAGGTTAGGTTAGGTGTCATAATAGTAAGTCTTTACCTATGAAATTGCTGTTTTTCATGAAATAAGTTAACGCCCTTTTTTTTCTATATTTTTTAATTTTATTTATCAAAGTTACCCATGCAATCAATGCATTTTTGCCAACGAAGTGGTAGCTTATTGATGCCCTTTCTGAAAAAGTCTTCTGGACGGGAGGCAACAAATTCTTCAAAGGCATTTTGTACTGCCTCTCGGTTATTGAATTTTTTCCCCGCCAAGAAGTTATCAAAATTCTGGAAAAAGTAGAAGTCTGTAAGGTCTGGTGAGTACGGTGGATGACGGAGAACTTCCAACCCCAGTTCTTGTAACTTGGAAACCGTCTGCTATGCAATATGAGGCCGCGCGTTATCGTGCAGGAGCAGCGGAGCCGAACGATTGACCAAAGCTGTGTGCGAGCTTCTCCATCATTGTGTTCAATTCTTCACAGTACAAATCTGCAGTAATGCTCATCCCATTTGGTAAGAAGCTGTGATGAATTGAACCGGCGCTAGACCACCAAACAGTAACCATCACTTTTTTAGGGGTCAGTTTTCGTTTGGGGCATTGTTTAGGTTCTGAACCAGGATCTAACCAACTTGCTGAGCGCTTGCGATTGTCGAACAGAATCCATTTTCCGTCGCAAGTAACAATGCGATTCAATATGCCTTCGTTTGTGTGCCTGTTGAGCAGTGCAAGGCTCGTCTCTACGCGAACTTCGCGCTGGCGATCATTCAATTCGTGGGGCACCCATTTGTCATGCTGTTTTACCTTGCCAATGTGACGCAAATGGACCAATATTGTTTTAATGCTAACATCTAAAGCTGTTGCTTATTCAGCTGTAGATTGAGAATCATCAGCTTCCACAATCGCCTTTACTACGTCATTGTCGAAAGGTAGCGGCCGACCACGGGGTTCATTTCTTAGGTCGAAATTTCCAGAACAGAAGCGGGCAAACCAATAACGGGTGGTGCGTTCGTTAGTAGTGTTCGCTCTGTAAACTTCGTTGATGTTACGAGCCGCTTCTGTCGATGCCGCTTTGCTGCCACGACGGTACTCATACTCCACAATGACTCGAATTTTTAATGATGGCGATAAACGTACAAATGCGATGAAAACAGAACGCTAACCATTAAACAATTAATTAATTTAAAAAAAATAATTCTATATTTTAAAACTAAAAACAAAACTAAAATTCTTAGCGAAAAATAAATTGGACTTGATATACGGACAGTGCGACAGAACGGCAATTTCATAGGTAAAGACCTATTATTATATCATCGGCACTTACCTACTTACAGTAGCTAGTGTTAATTAAAAACTTTGAATACTTAAAATATTTATTTCTTACGTTCCCATTATTATAATAAGTTAAATTCTAAACATAGGTACAAACAAAACAAATGCTTTCAGGAAATCATATAAAGAAATCGGATTTGGCGTGATGGCAGAAGAGTTAACACCATAAGGCTCGCGGCGCCGGCGTGGTGCGAGCAAGCAGCGTGAGCGGGAAGACAAGTGGGGACAGCCGTCTCCGAAGCCAAAGCGCTACTTTGCATTTCTAACCCCTCTCTTATAATGTTAATCTCTTTAATGCTATCACTATCGGCGACACATCAAGCTATACAAAACCATAATAAGCTGGCCGCGCGTAGTTCGAGTAACGCATAGCGTCGCGCGGCCGGCTTATGTTGGTTTTGTATAGCTTGATGTGTCGCCGTGTGTACATACATTGATGCCTATTAACTACTTTCTTATCATAATAAATAATATTTGTGATGTCACTTGGTTTCAGCCCTGGCAAAGCCATGAGTAATAAAATAATTATACATTTAATTTATACACTTTCTCTGAAACACGAATTACTGGCATGCCATTAACAACTGGCAAGTTAGCTATGGTGTTATAAGGTACCACTGGCACATTATAACGTACGTTATTGGGGGGAACTGGCACATTATAACGTACGTTATTGGGGGGAACTGGCAATTGTTGAGCACAAGGGCATCCCGCAATTTGGACTGGCAACTTCGTAATTTGATTATTAACTGGCAATCCAGTAAATCTGTTCAGATAATTTAATGGCAGATTTGTAACTGGCAAGTTATTAGCTAAGCTGGTTTGATAATTTACTGCCAGATTTCTTGTTGGAACGCTAGCAATGTTATTTAGTTGTAACCCGCTATTTGATATTGGCAAACTTCTAATTGGCAAGTTGGCAGCTTTATAATTTATTGGCAAATCATTAATCGGTACATTTACTGCTCCATTCTGAAGTAATCTATTATTAACAAGATATGAACGCTTCATTATACGGTAATTACTATTAGAATTAGGCACAATAGTCAAACCATTCTGGTTAAATGGCAAGAGCCCTGAATTAACAAATCCGCTCAATCCATTATTTTGAACTGGCACATTCGTAATTTGAAAGTTATTTGCAATTGGCACGCCAGCCAAATTTCCGTAATTAGCCACGTTACTTATAGGTAAATTATTTAATGTTGCTGGCAATGGCAACTGATTTGGAAAATTGTATGCTATTGGCAATTGATTGGCAACAGCAATCGTGCCAATCGGAACGTTATTAACAATAGGTACGTTTGATATTCGTAAACTATTGCCAAGTAAGTAATTGAGGAGGGATAAAGTGTTTTGTAGTTTGCTGGCACATTCACTGCTTGGCATGACATTTGCTACTTGTGTTGTGATCGGCAGATTTTGGGTTAATACTTGGTTTCCGCATGTTCCTTGTGGTTTTATCTGGCCAAGTATATTCTGAAAAAGAAAAATTATTCGCTGATGATACATTTTTCATTATTAATTGGAAATAAACTCAGGTTTTTGGAATAGTTTTTTTGCATTTTAAAGTTCATTTTTTAGAGACCCTCATTGATCTAGTTAAAGCTACCTTCTGATTAGTAATTTTGTTGACTTCTTCACGTTAAAGCAGCTGATCTGGAATGGTGTCTTAGATGGCGGTGAAACTATTCGCAAAACTCTTGATACTTTTTTAAGGGGATGATCAGACCGTAAAACTGAACAAGTTACTCTATGGCACCAACATCGAAATCGCAAAAAAAACGGCTCTTTCATACAAAACTTCAAATCTACTTGAGCCAAATGACAGCTGATTTTTTTCGCGATTTCGCTGTTGGTCCCATAGAGAAAGTTGTTCAGTTTGATGGACTGATCATCCCCTTAAAAAAAGTAAGCATATTAAGAAGGACCCTGCATGTGAGAGCCCTGTCACATGAGTAAATAACCCACAGAGTCAAAGCTTCTAAGGAGAGATAAAATGATTACGTGACGCGATTGCACATAGAATTTGTCCATTGTTGGGTAAGTCAGTTTTTCCACGGGCGGTGTGCAGGTGAGCTCGTCTGTGAACGGACACACACATCGTCTCGCCTTGTAGAGATATTACCTATCGTAGCGCGATTGTTATGGATATTGTCTTTGCGGGATATTAACATTATGTCTTTGCTATGCAATGGGATGTACATAGCCAATTAATATGCCGCATGCATGGTATCAATATATGTACTAACTTACACATTTTGTTAATAAAGGTATTTGTATTTATATGACCCCGCTCCGGGTCGTACCTGGTTCAACACATTTCCCTAGCCATACAGCGTGGAAACGCCACGAGCGTGATGGGCACATTTCAACCGGGTTCGACTTGAGGCCTTTTTGTTTAGTCTAGTTATATTTTAGTTTTAGGATATTTCCGTTTTATTATTAACTTGTGTCTATACATTTGTACTGTTCGTGTAAGTGCGATCCTGCATGGAGTACGGCAGCCACCTCTGGGCCGGTTCTGCGAAATATCAACTGGATGCACTGGACTCAGTTGAGCGCCGAGCCAAGAGACTCATCAACGATGACGAATAACGTCGAGGCTAAGTTACATAGTCTGGAACACCGGCGATTGGTCGCTTGTCTGTCGGTTTTTTATCGGATACACTTCGGCGAGTGTGCCCAGGAGCTACATGACCTGATTCCACCATCCCCCTTCCACCAACGTCTGCGAGTCTGCATCCATACGTAGTCGATATTCCAACAATCCGCACAAAAAGGTTCGCATCCTCTTTTATAATGAGAACCGGTAAGGTTTGGAACTCACTCCCTGCGTCTGTGTTTCCAAGCAAATACAATCAGGATATTTTCAAAAGAAGAGTTAATGGGCTTTTTCTGGATGAGCGCGCTACATCGGCTTCATCTACACTTCCCATCAGGTGAGATGAAGCCAAGCGCAAACCCATTATGAATAAAAAAGAAAAAAAAAAAGTTGTTGAATAAATTTTAATATTAATTGTAATATTATAATATTATGTAGTAATATGTACCTGTAGTAATAAGTCCTAAGAATAAACAAATAAAACAGTTTTTACCTGATAAAAAAACGACTGCACAAAAAATAATAACAAACATTTGATTGCCATTCTTGAGTCCACTTTGTACCGTAATACCCTGGCCAAGTATTGCTAAGCCCACAATTTCAACACTACTGCTATAGATAAACTAAGATATTTCTTACAAAATGCGATAGTTTTATAATTTCACCTTTATCGGTAAAACATTCTTTATCTAGATGGATTTAAAGTTATGTTTTGTACGTGATCATTTTGATCTTTTAATTTGATTGTAATATCGTGATTTGAGATGAAAGTTATGAGGTAATATGGGTAGGTATTTACAACATTATGTACAACTTATGGCTGAACGCCGTGTGGTGTCGGCTAAGAATAGCACCATCCCATTTCGTCCCGTGGGTGTCGTAAAAGGCGACTAAGGGATCTACCGGAGGATGGGCAGCAGCATCCTCTGAGAACACACATTCAATTCAACTGCGATCGCCAACCCGCCTTCCAAGCGTGGCGAATGGCAAATCCCCCCATTTCGGGGGAGCCTTATGTCCAGCAGTGGACGTCTGTCGGCTGATATGATTATGGCTAAATATGGCTATAATTAAAAATAAAAATTAAAACAAATAGGCGAAGTAGAAATGAGCCACTATATCGAGCACGACTTCCGTTCGACTTACACTAAACAGAAGACGTGCTCGAGGCCACCGTCCTGCGGGAGGGTGCCCAGGACGCTGGCTGCGTTACCTCGTTGGATGGCAATGGATATTCGTTGCCCGAGGTATGCGCCAGCCCTTCGGTCTTCAGACTCCTCGATCAAGCGCGAAGATAACTCTTTGAAGAGCTGTCAGGCGTCCGGCCCCAACGGCCCCAGGGTCGCTACACCGAATGGCGCAAGAATGTAGCCGTCACCTAGGGTGGCATATGTGCACCGCTTGAGACCCTCTGGAGCAGCCGCCGCCGCGCCCGCTCTTAGAGAAGTGGCAAGGAGGTAGAGGGCGCCACAGTGTCGACACACGTAGCGTCCCACACCAGGGGTCTGCCATTTCTCCAAATAATAGATTGGTACCGAAGTATTTGTACTAACGGTCTCCTGAATGTGTTCAAAGACCGGTGGGACTCCCCGCTGTTACATCACTGGGTGAAGCTCCACACCGGGTTTTTAAAATAAAATGTTTTTTTGTTGTTGTTTTTGTTTTTGTTTTTTGTTACTAACACTAGCTTTAAGATAAATGTATACTAACACTATATAAGGTCTAACAAAATCAGCTGAAACTATTTTAAGGGGATGATCAGACCATCAAACTGAACAACTTTCTCTTTGGGACCAATATTGAAATCGCGAAAAAAAAATCTGCTGTCCCATACATTTAGTTCGAGAAGGTTTGTATGGAACAGCTGATTTTTTTTCGCGATTTCAATATTGATACCATAGAGAAAGTGGTTCAGGTTGATGGTCTGATCATCCCCTTAAAATAGTTTCACCTAATTTTGTTAGACCTTATATAGTGGACTAATATGGACATCTTGTCTGAAATAAATTATTTGAATTTGAATTAAGTAATCATAATAATAATTATTAGGAGATGATTGGCCTACGGTAATTTGGGGATGTGATAAGTAGTAAATTATATTTACCTAATAAATAGGTGAACTCGAAGAACACGAAAACTCAAAGGTGAAAGTTAAAAGTACAAAACTATGTTACACATTATGTAATCAACATTTAACAACCTTGCTATGGGACCAACTATAAAAACTCAAAAATAAAATAAGCTGTCCCATACATTTGGCGCGGAAGGTAAAATTTTTTTTTTATTTAAATATGTTTTTCAGTATCAGTTGGTATTAATTTGATGACGAATTAGAAAAAAAAATCACCTCGCTTTAAAAACTACTATATTAACTAACTATATTTTTCAACATACTTGCTCGTAAAGTGGCTCTTATTGCACCGCTTTTAGGTACATAATGCAGCTTATATAAGGTCTAACCAAATTAAGTGAAACTATTTTAAGGGGACGATCAGACCATCAAACTGAACAACTTTCTCTATGGGACCAATATCGAAATCGCGAAAAAAAAATCTGCTGTCCCATACATTTAGGTCGAGTAGGTTTGTATAGAACAGCTGATTTTTTTTCGCAAGTTCCATTATGGTCCCATAGAGAAAGTTGTTCAGTTTGATGGTCTTATCATCCCCTTAAAATAGTTTCAGCTAATTTTGTTAGACCTTATAGAACACGTGTGCGAAAATGATTACATTACCGCACTAAGTGCGGTAATTTTACTTTTTTTCTGTAGTTAGTTTTTAAATCTCAGCAAAGAGATTTTATGTTAAAAAAAAAAAACTTTTTTTCTGAATAAATTAATCTGTTCTAGTTAAAATATTATAAATAAACGCTTCATTTCATCAAACAGTTTATTTTAGTTAACAAATTAACATTAGTTGTAATAAAAAAGGAGCCCAGTGCGTTTGCACAAATATTTATCTAAAATTTTATTACTTTTCCCTTGCAATTATGTTGAAAAACGTAGTATGAAACGCGTGAGCGTTAGTCTTTACAGCCCTCGGCTAGTATGCATCACTCGCCTGGCGGCTTGTTGCAATCCCGCCTCGGCTGTAATGACCAAATTTGCTCACTTGTATCATAATGTACTATTAGTTCAGTCTTTGCAAAAACGAAGACAATTTTAATTTTACGTGCTTACTTGTGAGAGAGGCGGTAGAGCTCTCTGAATATAGCTATATCGTCGGTATATTTCTTGATATATCGGGTGCCTTTGACAACGCATGGTGGCCAATGCTTCTCCTAAAGCTCAAAAATAGAGGTTGTCATCGGAACATCTACTCGCTTATTTATTCTTACTTTACGAACGGAGTTTCAAAGTTGAGGCTTGGTCACCATGTAGTGTCCAAAGTGCTGACACAGGGCTGTCCTCAGGGCTCTGTCCTTGGACCCTATTTATGGAATATAGGTTTTGATGATTTTCTGACACTTCCTTTCCCTCAAAGCTGCTCGCTAATAGGATACGCCGATGATGGTCTCCTGCTCATACATTCCAATACTAGAGTGGGTATCGAGGGACTGGCTAGCAACTGCCTGCAGCAAATAACAGATTGGGGATACAGAAATCGTCTTCAGTTCGCCCCGCATAAAACATTCCAACTATTGCTCAAAGGGAACCTGAAAGTACCACCACGAATAAAATTTCAAGGCATTAATATTAAAAGTAAAGATTCTGTTTCCTATTTAGGCTTTCATTTGGAACGTAATTTTAGCTTCGTAAATCATATCAAGACAATAGGAGAGAAAGCCAAAAGTAATTTTTTGAGTTTAGCGCGTATTTCCACCTCGACATGGGGTCTTTGTTACAAAACACTTAAAATAATATATTCCGCTACATACCTCGGGTGCATGTGTTATGGAGCCCCCGTTTGGGCAGATAGGTCGGCTATTGGCGCTGCGCGCCGTAAGTTACTTCAAAGTCAACGTTTAGCCTTGATTTTCCTGTGTAAAGCGTATAGAACGGTCAGCACCGAAGCACTCCCCGTTCTAGCGGGGGTGGTTCCCGTAGACTTGGAAATACAACGCCGCGCGGCCAATTACTTTCGTTCAAGAAAAGTTAGTCATAACTTCTTAAAACCTCGCGACCGAAATAGAATTAGTAAATTATTTAACTTTGATTGCAACATCTTTGATGAACTTTTATTAGACTGGGAACTACGGTGGCAAGGGTCTACAAAGGGTCGACATCTATACCAATTTTTTCCATCTGTTCGCGATCGTCTAGACAAGGCGTGGCTAGAGGTAGATCACTGCGTAGCCCAATTTCTTACTGGACATGGTAACTTTAAGGGAAAGCTATTTTATTTTAAATTGGTTGCGTCACCTTTATGTGAATGTTCTGTTGACAGTAACGAGTTCGAACAGACCGCTCATCATATTCTTTGGGAGTGTGAGCTCTGGTACGCCGAGCGCCAGACCATGCTTGACTCAATAAAATCGTTTTCTGGTGTCCCTTACTACATGGATCTTGTTGCGACTAGGGATAACTTCCGTGCGTTCAGATGTTTTTGCCATACTTATTACTGGAAGCAAAATAGGTCATAGTTTCAGTACAATGTTAGGTTCCTATTGTTTTATTTTGTATTTTTGGTGCTTTTGCGGTCGTGTCTTCAACACTGCCATAAATGATCTCTTGAATTGGCTCTCTAATAGCCATGTTTTTTCCTTATTATTGCTGTCTCCCGTTTGCAATGGAGGGAAGTCGGATATTTCGTTTTCCTACTCCTCCTATCTTCTTTGATTAATTCATTGCGGGTTCCAAGACAGATTAGAGTCATCCCCCGGGCTCGCTGGACTTCATTGTCCAGTGTTGTGAATGGTCGCCGCTGTTGATCCTGGCTTACAGGAGTTACAGCGGTGGGAATGTGTGGTGGGCCTATGCCCGAAAAAAAAAAAAAAAATTTTAATTTTACGATAGGAAGCCAACATCAATAAAATTTCAGTAAGTATTTTTCTGAAAATTTTACCTACGAAGGTCACCGCGTCCCGAGCGAGGTCTCCCCTTGACCTTGAAGGTCACGTCCTCGCTTCAAGGTACCGGTACAATATCAAGGTTTGCCCTTCGTTCCAAGGATTTGCCCTTCGGTCCAAGGTTTGCCCTTGTATTCAAGGATTTTCCTTGAAACGAAGGTTGGGACTTGGGATGTGAGGTTGAATCATTTTGGATGCCCTAGGTAGGTAATAAAGTATATTTATATTTGCAATTGTGTATTAAATCATGCAAGACTGAAAAATTCAGAAACATTGTTATGAAACGAATGATTGAAAATTAAATGAAACTGATATGTGGACATTCAATTTAAAAAATTTAGAAAAATTTGAATAATTTTTTTTTAAGTAATTGATTGATTATTCAGTTTTTTTGTTATTTTTAAAATTTAATTTTTAATTTTTTAAAGTAAGAACAATTATTAATTTTGATATATGGGATGCACGGAATGGTGTAAAAAATATTATATCAAATGCAATGCAAGACAGATATACCTAGTTAGGATACCTACGTTATGTATATCTAATCTAAACTATTATAAAACTGTAACAGGAAGTTTGTCTGTACATTGAAGATATTAACAAAAAAAAAGTTACGATATGGTTTTTAGGTATCCCTGATTCCATATCACCAATTTTTGGATTTTTTGTCTGTCTGTTTGTTTGGGTGTTTGTTTGTTTGAACGAGCATCACGCAAAAACTACTGAACCGATTTTGATGAAACTTTTTTTGTTTGATAGCTTATTATCTGACTTAAAATCTGGTAAATAATTTGTGTGGACAAAGTCGCGGGTTAACGCTCGTGATAAAATAAAAATTGAGTGTACATTCAAACAGAGTGTACTATAATAGGTAAGTATTTACCATAAACTAAAAAATCTTTTTCCTTTGCTTGCATTTAAATGAAACTGGTATGTGGACATTCAATTTAAAAAATTAAGAGAAATTCTATTCTGAAAGCATTGATTTATTCTATGTCTGAAAGCTCCCGAGCGCGCTGTATACAATCGAAGTCCCTTTTATTTTCTATATTAACCAATTAATGTCACATTTTTTTTAAACAGTATGTAGAAACCAATATCTGTGCTTTGTATTTGTCATTGTTAGTTCAATTTTAATACTAGGAAGTGTTCACACTAGGACGGAACTTCGTTTTGTATCGGAGCGAGCGCCGCCTTACGAATTATAATCACTTAGGCCGGATTCGACCAAACTTTGATTTATAGAAGATACAAGGAACAAATTTAACTCCTAGTGTTTACTCCGAAATAACTTCACTTGTCTTCTACCACTCAAAACCCATACTAAAAGAACGAATGAATAATCCACCTAAAGAAAGAGGTCTTTGTATCCGTACTTATTGCAATGTGAGGTTATACAGTTTATTTTGTCAGGTTTATTTTCATTATTTTTTTTTTAATTATGTGACATTGACATTTCATTAGTCTTTGTATAAGCTTTACACTGTCAAAATTGGCCGTGTAAAATTTACTCTCAACTTATTCATAGATAAGGGTTGGTAAAACGCAAAATCAGTTTACTCTAGAGTAACCGGCGACTTAATCAAAGAATAAAATTTACTCGCGTTTGATCGAAATTGCTTACTTTTACGTAGGTAGGTACCTACAGCCCAAAGTAATTTAGGCATTTTAACAATTGGGGAGCAAACTTAATAATCAATAAAAAACGAATAAACAGAGAAAAATAATTTAATAAAGTACTAATTAAAATTACAGAAAAACTTAAACAAAAACGCGTTTCATTCCATTTGAAATTGGAACACTGGATACACTTTTAATAATCGCCACTTGGCCAGGCAAAGGCTGACTCTTGTATCCAGCCTTATCCTGACAAAAATTAGCAGCTGTCATTAAATTTGTAAGCGCTGATTGCTTTAAAATCTCCGCCAAATAATGATTTTGACGTTTTGGTTGGGCTAGGTTAGAAGGTGTTTTTTGGAGGGCAGAAGTTATGAAACTTATTCGTTCGAGCATAGTTTTTTCTGGCGTGGATGATAGAGCACCTAATTTTATTTGTTTAGTCTGTGGTGTTTGGTTTAAAACATGTTGGCTGACTGCTAAGGTTCTTGGGTCTGCGTATTGAAGAACACTAGCCTGTGTTTTCTGAAAAGAAAAAACAATTTTGAATAAAAAAAATTATTCATTGGTTTTTTTCCGTTTTTCTTGTTATTTAAAATTCTTTATGTTTAAAAAAATATTTTTTTTTTACAGAAAGAAATAATTTTGATATTATAAATTATTAGGTAGGTAAGTATATCAAATGCAAGACGGATACCTAGTTAGGATACATTACCTATGTATGACGGAATAAAAAATTATAGCAGAGTGTACATAAATAAATAAATAAATTATATTATGTCAAGATTGACAGTCGAAGCTACGAAAGCATAGAAAAAAAATTGTAACCAGTACTGGTCTC
Organism: Agonopterix arenella; assembly: GCA_927399405.1. NCBI lineage: Eukaryota > Metazoa > Arthropoda > Insecta > Lepidoptera > Depressariidae > Agonopterix > Agonopterix arenella. The sequence goes on along the minus strand of OV656716.1, from coordinate 2,711,164 downwards.
TATCATCATCATCATCATCATCTCAGCCGATGGACGTCCACTGCTGGACATAGGCCTCCCCCAAGGATCACCATGACGACGGTCCTGCGCTGCCCTCAACCAACGGGTTCCCGCCTTCACCAGATCGTCGGTCCACCGTGTGGGGGGCCTACCCACGCTGCGCTTTCCGGTATGCGGTCGCCACTCGAGAACTTTTCGGCCCCATCGGCCATCGGTTCTGCGAGCAATATGCCCCGCCCACTGCCTCTTTAATTTAGCGATTCTTTGGGCTATGTCAGTTACTTTGGTTCTTCTGCGGATCTCTTCATTTCTGATTCGATCTCGCAGGGAAACTCCGAGCATAGCCCTCTCCATTGCCCTTTGGGAGACTTTCAGCCTTTTTATGAGGCCTTGAGTGAACGACCACGTCTCTGTTGGCCCGTGTGGTGCGGGCTTAGAATAGCACCATGCCATTTCTTCCTGTGGGTGTCGTAAAAGGCGACTAAAGGACCTACCAGAAGATGGGCAGCAGCATCTTCTGCGTACACTCGTCCAACTGAACTGCGATCGCCAACCCGCCTGCCAAGCGTGGTGATTATGGCAAAACCCCCCAACGTGGCAAGTACGCCCTTAACACGGCCCCCAGTCCCCGGCGGCCCCGCTATTCCTGGCTACGGTAGCGGCCAAGGTAACGGCAGGGCAGGGGGTGCGAAAAACCGGTCTCTAGACACTTTCAAAAACCTATACACGCACACAAACCTAATTTGTATTGGCGCCTCACGCACACCAGCCTAAGAAAGTTGGCCCCTTTTGTTTTATACGGTAGAAACATGAGGTTCCTCTAGACATATAATACTATTTCTCAGAGTGTACTATAGGTTAATATTTACCATAAACTAAAAAATATTTTTCCTTAGATTGCATTTTTTTTTAAATTACATAATAATCAATTACCTAGTTATTTTTCTTTTTTATTAATTTCTTACATCATCCTACTGCTGCTGGGAAAAGGCCTCAGTTTTAATTCGCCATCATCCCCATTATAATGCACAAAAAATACTTACATAAAATAAAACAATGAACACAATAAAAACTAATTTACACATTATTTTCCTTTAATTAGATACAAATACTTAAGGCAGAGCAAATATCTTAAATAATGGAAGTAGAATATGATGTTGCTCCTTTATGTATTATTATTTTATCTTTTATCTCATGTTATTACATAAAAAAGTACATGAGATTTTGTCTTGTACTTATTATATGATGTATTGGGAAATTAACCCTAAGACTGTTTGTTATGCAGAAAATATGAAATCGGTGTAATGAAAATTAAACTTTGAAGATCGTCGTTTCGTTGGCGAATTGCGGAAAGGTACTCCAGAAATGGGGATCTGGGTTCAACTCTGCATGGACTGCACACCAAGTATATACCAATGAGTTTTTCAAACTTCATAATACCGACTGCTCTCAAACAGTAAAGGAATACATCTACAATGAGGAAACCTGCATACGCTGAAGAAATTCTGATGCGTATGTGAAGTCTACCAATCCGCATTGTGCACGCGTGGTGGACTTACCTACTTCTTACAGGCCTGTACCCTTCAGTTGGACGCATAATAGGCTGATGATGATGAGATGACACTACGATAAAATAAAACCAAAAAGGACATTGATTTGACGGTTAAGGTTATAGATTACCGTGTGGATTCTACTAAGAGTGAACCAACTCATTTAATTCCGTGCGTTGAGTGGATGTCATGCGAGGCAACTAAGAGACGTTTTTTTTTATTTAAGTTTTGAATACGATTTAATAACACAGCCTTTTCGGCGAAGGATAAGGAGAAGATGAAAAAAAAATAAAAAAGTATATTTATCAAACAATTATTATTTATTTACGATCGCACCTACCTATTTATTTAAAAAAAAAAAACAGTGTATTTTGCATTAATTTAAACAGTGATTGTACTTATGATTCTGAACAATTTTCCTCATGAATAGGTTCGTAAAAAATATTTGGACTTCCCATTCTATGAAAGCAAGTATAAAAGCAATCAGCAGATCGTATACGTTTGCATGAAAAGTCAAAAATTGTCTCTGGTTCCTTTGGAACGCTGTCCAGCTTGCTTGCTTAATATCTGGCTAATACCATATAGAAACACTATCGTAGAACAACTGACACGAACAGAAAGAAAAAATTTGTGCAATCACCAATGGAGGTGCTACTGGGAATGTTCGTCCATTGAAAAGGGAAGATCTTCCACCACGCTATGTGTGAAGCCTGGGGACCGGCCGTGGTCCAACAGTTCTTAGTTGGACCTTGTATATGTATCCAATCTCTGTGATTATTTCTCTTATATGCGCGATGTACGTCTTGCATTCGATTGTGAACCTTATTTGTTGTAGGTTACGAGTCACGTATTCACAGTGAACGTTGTCTATGTATGGAGCATATTTCCGAGCGCGACGGCATCGCCATCTGTTGGCATCTTTGCTATAACTTGTGTGTGCTGACATCTGTAGCAAGTCCCCATACACCCTTTAAAGTCATGCCAATGTTTACTCTTACATCCTATATAAGTATATTCACTTACAGTTAAACCAAATAACAACAAACTTATATAAATGGCGGAGGAATCGGGAATCTGCTACACCGACCCCTTCTGCCACATCCACATCCGCATCCATAAAGATCAGCAGGTAATGCAGGAGGGAGACAGCATGACACCGGGTTAGCTAGCATAGATACAGGTGACGACATAGGCAGGAACGGGTTACCGCATGGTAACGCCAGGTTTCCGCATGGTAACGCCAGGTTTCCGCATGGTAACGCCGGGCTATCGCATGGTAATGCCAAAGCATTTGCAGCAGGAAGAGGTAAGTAGTAACCTCTCGCGTAGAAGCATTGTGATGTTACGTACTGAAAAAGAGAAAGCATTTCTAAATTAATTACTGTACCAATCTATTTATCATTAAGGGCCTATGTCGAAAAATAATTGGAGCGAAATGGGCGTGTGATAGCTTATATTACTGCCTGATGCGAGAGAAAGAGATGGGGCGGCGCGCGCGCCTGAAACGACGCAAGCGTAAAACAAACTTTATTTAATTGTGATTGTACTATTTATGTAAGTTCAATTCTGCCCTAATCAAAATTTGTAAAATATCAATCCCTTTTTTTTAAATCAAGTCTCGTTTAGTTTAGCAGTTCCAAGCGTTTATCGATAAAGACGGAGGCTACTTCGGCTTGTTTTTCTATCGAGAAAATGTGTCTTAATCGTGTTTTGGCTCTACTTAATTAAAACTTCAATTATATGTTCAATTTACACATATCCGCTAAATCATACTCCTACTGTTAGTACTTCATGATATATGACGCTTTGAAGAATCCTATTTTTTTCACATAGCCTCTTAATAAAACATTTCTTATAGCTAACAGTTAGGGAAACCTATGTTCCTAGTTTAGATAATTATGTTAATCATTACTTTATTTCTTAACTTGAACAGTGATAAGATTGTAATAAAAGTTACTCATTCAATCCATTTGTTAATTTGAACGAATGTACAGAAACGCACGTTTCGATTTGTAAACGTGCTTGCGTATTGGAGGTGGGTTGTGAAACGTATTTTGTAAAGTAAAAGATAATTTAGACATTAATAAAAATTGGGTAATTAACATTTTTTTTCGATCTGGGAAACGTTTTAATAGTAAGTTAAGAAAAAATCATTTATTTACCAAATATAGTTTACAAGTCTTATTATATATAGGAAAGTACAAAATCCAAATCTGCAACACGCTTCGTCCAAAATGGCAACACGCCCGTATCTGCAACATGCTTCGTCAAAATTTAAACCTATACACTCCGAATCTGCAACAAGCTTCGTCAACATGAAGACTATCGCACACTCAAAGGCCCAGCCCCACGCAACCCCGGCTCCATGATCCCCATGACACTAGCGGCATTTCCCCTTTGGATGGTCAAAGACAACCTCTGCACCAAAAACGCCAAGGACCCGCAGTCTCAAAAGCGACCGGAAAGTCCGGAAGACCGGAAGTTAAGTATTATAATTCCATAGAGATCTAGAGAGATGCCAACCAACGCGCTGAGTACGAAACCTAGTGTCGCATCACCACCAGTACCACGCGATAGAAAGTATTTTGTTAGCTTGAATGTGCTTATTATCCATTGCGGTATCAGAACTCAACGTTCGAATAATCTCTAGTACTACGCAATAATATCTCGACTGGCGTTCAGCCTCATAATATATTGAATCCTTACTGTCGCGAGCAATGTGTTCCATTTTTGCGCATATTGCTGCGACACAGGCCCCGCCCCCCTTTTTACATCTCCCTTTAGTTTTTGTGATCTAGAGTGCGATTTTTGAATCTCATTCGCTGAGTTCAGCAGTTGAAAATGTCAAAATAACTATATAGGGAGATATGCATCTTTCTACTGCTGATTTAACTTTCCAAAATTATACTTCTGGAGTGCGATTTTTGAAAGTCAAATCAGCAGTAGAAAGATGCATATCTCCATTGTTATTTTGACATTTTCAACTGCTGAGCTCAGCGAATGAGATTCAAAAATCGCACTCCTGTGTATAATTCTGAAATAATACATAATAATATAATATAAGCCCTTAATCGGACATCCGAGATGTTTTTAATCTAGTAGTTGTGCTTTGTTCGTTTTTTGTATGTCCGTTTGCCAGTCGGCAAAGGCCTCCTCCAAACTACTCCATTCCTGTCTGTCGCTTGCCACTCTGTGCCATGTGTTTCCGGCAACCTGCCTTATGTCGTCAACCCATCGTCTCGGTGGTCTACCTCTCTTTCTTTGCCCTTCTCTTGGGTGCCATTGGGTGATTATTTTACTCCACTTCTCTTTGCCTCTCAATGTGTGACCTGCCCATCGCCATTTAAATCGTTTAATCCTTCGTTTTATGTCATGGACTTTTGTCTTGTTTCTGATGGTGAAATTTCTTAGTCTGTCAGACATAATACATAAGACGGGGTAATTTTGGACGTAATAGAACAAATGTAATGGGTAATTTATGGATCACAAACTAATCAAATTTTCAGGGGCGTTTCAAATGCTCAAACTGAACTGAAATTACCTACGCAATTTCAATGTATTTGAACCACCCCTAAAAAATGTTACGGTGATCCGGAAATTCCCTATAACATTGTGAAATGAGAGCTATGATCTGTTCAATTTATAATATAATTTATTTTTGGACATTGCCACACAGATTACGTTATTCTTATTGAAATATACCAGTGTAGTCTATAAATTTTATGGTCCTATGACTATTAATAATAGAAAGCACCATGGGTGCAAATATTTGTGCCAATACAAGTTTTTACACATACCATTAAGCATTAAAATTTGTAAGATTCGAATACCGGACCTACCTCACTATAACTACCTTCTTAGTGATCTATTACCGGGATGGCTAGCTAGAGCATGTAATACAGATTATAATATTTTAGATACTAATTCGAATAAGTGAAAATAGTTTACATACCTGAACGAATAAGATGTGTGTCAAGCAAAGAAAAACAATAAACACCTTCATTTTGTATTTAGTAATCAAAAGGCAAGAGTTAGTGACCCAGTGAGAATATAACAACAATATTTATACGAAATAGTGTTGAAAGAAAAAAATTATATCAAAATTAGGTCACCTGTAATAGACTAGAAAATTGTTTATTTCTCAATAAGTGAAAGGAAGAAAACAATTTCTCGAAATTTCTTTTCTATTTTGAAATACAAAATAAATACAAACCAAATAAAAATAATGTTGTATAACTGACCATTATTCGTGCTTTTTTCTCAAACGAAGGAAAGATCTCCTAGACTAGAGGAACTATTTTATTTTTTACGTTAACATCTATAATAATTACACGACAACGATGAAATAAAACCAGATTCTAATATTTATAAGCAAATTCTTTATTAATCCTTAAAAACAACTCTAATACTTATTAAATTTAAATACATGGAGGTGGTATGGGAATCTTTCTCAAATAGTTACACGAGGATGTACACGAGCACGCTGGCGGCAACAAAGGAGAATATGGCGGCGACAAAGCCGAAACTGGCGAAGCAGCTGGCAAGAAAGGATTCGTTAAAGCGCTTGGCATCACAGGCAGTGGCAATTCGCAAGGTGGTGCTGGAAACGCCAAAGCAGGCGGGGGTAAATTTGGAGCAATTTGTCGGTTGCATATATTTAGTAGTTGACTTAGTGAAGGTAGAGGCGCGTTAGCGCACGGTACAGGCGATGCACATGGTGGTCTGGCAGGTAAAACAGGTACTTGGCATGTCCGTTGCTGTATAACAGGCGCTTGGCAACCATACTGCGGTAAAACAGGCGCTTGGCAACCGCATTGCGGTATGGCAGGTGCTTGGCAACCACATTGCGGTATGACAGGGGCTTGGCAACCACATTGCGGTTTAACAGGCTTTTGGCAACAATACTGGGGTATGACAGGGGCAGGGCTAGTGGGTGCTAGAACGGGATAGGAGTCGCATGTGCAGGGAGGGAGGTAGGTTGGTGGTGGGGGAGGTATGCAAGAAGGTTTTGGTAGACATTGTGGTGGTGGTGAGTAGCAGAGTTGACTGTGCACCTGTGGAACAATATAAATGGTATTAAAGTTGTCTGGTTTGGTGATGTGAAGATACGTAATTAATAAATTATTATAATACAGGGTGCAAAGAAAGAGCTTCCCCGAGTGACGAAACCTCAGTTCGTCTGTCGCACCCTGGACAGTCAACCTCGATGCGATCATTGCTGACTGGCTAATCTTTACACTACAGCACGAGTGAATGTCATGCGATAATATGGCTCATGGTATGCTGGTACGAAAGAAGAAGGTTATGATACAAAAACGTTGTCTGAACAGTTGATAGCTTTTTTAGAAGTAGGTAGATTATTGCGCCGACCTCAAGTAATGGAGTAAAGACTGGAGGATGATAATATATTTTTATGATGAAATTAGTTTACTTAGAAGTGCAAAGCTTTGTGCTATCCCAAAGAGGTAAGGCATGAATCTTAGTAGATATAACATCTCATCATCAGCCTGTCAGCGTCCACTGCTGACCATATTTTTCTAAGGCACGACACTAAACTCCATCTCTAGCTTTCACCAGTCATTCAAAGCTGCAATTCTAAGATCGTCGGTCCAGCAGCACTGGATATCCTACACTACGCTTGCCTATTCAAGGTCCTCTTTCTAGAACTATTCCCCACAGGTGGTCGATTCTCCAGCAGATATGAAATCTTAAAAACTAAAATGATAGTACTTACGGTTGCCACAGCTAACGAAATTAATAATAATTTATTCAACATTTCCACTGGTTGTTGTTTGGTTGCTTTTAACAATATTATGATCTACAAAATCAAAATAAGGCTTTTTGTAGTAAATCGTTATCTAAAACGTATTGGTAACCTAGATTTTACATAACAGATGACATGGATTGGTATTTTATCGAATGCATTTTAAAATTATTTATGGTAGTTGCAAATTGGTGCATAATATTGACAACTGATAAGAGAAAAAAAAACGAGCATGACGCAAAATCGAAATCCTAACAACTAGGTGGTAATTGGGAGAGAATTTTCCGTAATCGAGTGATCGCCTTCATTCAGCCTAGACTGCTTGCTTCATTTAGCATTGGTCAACCACACGAGTTCAATGCGGGTGGACTTCACATACGCATTATAATTTTTTCTTCAGCGTATGCAGGTTTCCTGATGATGTTTTCTTTGTCATTCTTTAAGAGCCGTCGGTATTAGGCTGTAAGTATTACTGATAGAAAAACCTCATTGGTTGGCATGACTTTGTGGATGGTCTATCTAACCATCATGATTGAAAATCCACGCCTTGCCGCAACGCGCCTCCGAGTCGCACCAATTGATTCTTAATCTTAGATCTAGACTTAATCTAGAATTTGCTAGCTTTTACCATCGACTTGACGTGTCTAATGGGCGAAAGTCCACCTACCTAACCACTACTTATTCATTCAATCCTGAAACGTTCAATACTTACCTATGCTAACCGTCAGCTTTGCACAACTGCATGCTTAAAAAATTAGTTGTTAGGTGTAGAAATTCTGAACACCATAAAACAGGGATTTTGAGCGTGTATTTATCCATTAAGTATGTATTTTGACTAGTCAAAGTCAAAGTCAAAGATCATTTATTGCATAACTACAGGTTTATAAAAGGTCTTAATTTTATATGTTACATTGTGTCTCCATAGTTTACCAGTTTAGGTGTACAATAATAATTAGGTATAATTATAGTAGAATTTAAAAATGTCAAATTGTTACAATAAAAAATGAACAATAGAATGCCAAATAAAAATATAAAATTAGTAAATGTCATGGTAGAAATTAAAGAATTATAGAATGTCCAGGTATAATATAGCCGTGAGTTCTATGCTATAATAATAATTAACTTAGGCGTTGAGCGTCGTGTCGGCGGCGCGTTACCGAGAAGTATGGACACTCAATCATGAGGGTCCGGGTTCTAATCTGCACGGACGACAAGCCATGTGCCATTGCGTTTCTCTAACTTATGCACGTAATACCGACTGTTTTCAAACGGTGATAGAAAATATCGTGAGGAAACCTGCATACGGTGAAAAATAAATTCTGATGCGTCCTAATGTGTATATAGTCCACTCGCATTGAGCACGCGTGGTAGACTAACGTCCATACAGGGTGTATGGGTTTTAGTCCAGAGTTACTCTGAGGGTAGGTCTGTGCCCTGCAGTAGGACGTTATATAGGTTGATGCTGATATAGGTTAAATAACGTAAAATCCTTTACCCATTATTAAAAATAAAACAATAATAATTATAATAAAATTCGACTCATGATTTAATAAATAAAACTTAGATACAAGGTTACATTATTAAATCTTACTTAATAGGGACCTATACTCCTTTAATTTAATACAATAGCTCACAAGGAAGGTGGTGGAATAGGAATTTTCCTCAAAAAATTACATCTGCTGCCCCGTATATCTGCTGGAGGTAACAAACTCGACGTAGGCGGAGCTATCGCTGACACGGGACTAGCAGCGGGCAAAAACGGATTTACCAAAGGGGGAGGATTTGGACAAGGGCAAGGAGCTGCAGGCGCTGCCACGTACACCTTCTCTTGGACCACAGGTTGATATGGGATCACATTTTCTACCACTCTTGGTTGGAATTGACGGTTGTCGATAACCCTTTGAATTGGGAGAGTTTGGATCACTGGATTTGGTCGTGCCATGGAGGTTTTTTCTTCTTTGAAGTACGGGCAGGGTTGTCCTCTAGTGCCGCCTGCTAGCCGTAACATTTTTAAGGCTTCAGCGTTTCCTGGTGACAGGATGCTTTGAAGAGCTGATGCTAATGGGTTTCGGGGTACACGCCGTCTTTGACATTGTGACAATGAGAGTAGAGATAGTATTGTGAGCGTTATTATTGTTATGTTGGCCATTGTTTTCTGAAAAAATTAAAGGAGGTGATTGATGTGGTCATATTAGCAGCTTAGCATCTAAGGTCTAGGTACACAGATGGAACGCAAGCCGTCTATGATGCCACTCTTTTACAGTTGGCATTATTTTGGAACTGGCTACTGAAAACGCAGGAATTGGGGACGTTGTTTCTAGTAACTTTCAATAAAATGTAAAAGGAACTTTTTGGGTCTAGCACTAGCATAACACCCCTAAGAAAAAGACAAAAATCGAGATATGCCTCAGTTCTTTCTTTATTTATAAATTGATGGTGTTTTGCTTGTGTCTACCATTGCATTTCTGTCATTGTCATATAGGTAGGTAGTACCCACCCAATTCATAATAATTGAAGCGCGCGGACCCCTGGCGGTTGTTTGACGTTGCAAATTTATTTCAAATAAAAACCAGCCAGAAAGCTATGGCTAGTTTGAGCAAAAACACATTTGAGAAAAGAAATGGTGGTGTCTCGTGTCAAGCGTAAACGTGAACCGCGCGAACACTTCGCCAATGACACAACCGCTCGTGGTCAAACTTGCAACGTGACTCCAGTAAATTTTTAAGGCCGCTGCGCTGTACACATTGGGCCAAGGTAGTGGGCCAGTACAGCATGTTGGGCCAACGTGTAGAGATCTACCTACTTGGCAGTATGTTGGTAGTTGGCGCCAACATTGGCCGGCCACCCGATGTCGTCAACTTTGCCGATGGAAAAACGAGTGCGCACGACGGACGGTTTTCTCGTTTTGTCGTGCGTAGCATGCTAGCACTGTAAGGTTCTTAACTCCAGATAAAATGTATGAATTTTAAAATACAGGAGTTCTATATATCATTTATTTATTTAATAGGTACACCAACAGCTAAGGTGGTTGCAGAGGGGTCAATTTTATACAAAACTTTGACGCACAATACGCGTAGACGGTATTAATATAAGTAACTTGGTGGTTTCAGTCCATACAAAAGGTTGACGCACGGTAGACGGAATCAATAAAAGTAATATTTTATTTATGGAAAAATAGTTTAGAAAATTTAGTTGCCGCGTCACAAATAACACTTGCAATTTATAATATAATTACGAAGATAATAAAGCTTTTATAATTTTGTATGAATTTCAATTCTTCGTAATTATTTTATAAATTGCAATAAAATGTTATTTGTGAAAAATAGTTTAGAAAATCTAGATGCCGCGTCACAAATAACATTTGCAATTTATAAAATAACTACGAAGATATTTTATTACCTTTGAAATTTTTCATACAAAATTTTAAAAGCCTTATTATCTTCGTACAAAAAACAAACTTACCGTACGTTCGCAAAAACTTATCTGTGTTCAATCGCAACTAAAGAAATCCTTTTATTTAATGAAATATCGTAATAATTAAGTTTATCTCATACTATTGTATAATAGATTTTTGATGATTAGATTTGTGATGCAATTTCTTATCTAACTAGGTAGGTACTAAGAGACATGGAGTGAGATAAATTACCTGAATGAGATTGATGCGTCAATCAATGCCCTCCGTTGGCTGGCAAGGGTCCTCAAGGCTGTTAAGGGTCTGCGAGGAGTATGCGGTGACTCATGGTCTCAAATACAATGCAAGCAAGAGTGTAGAGTGCTTGCTTTCAAAGCAGGTAACATATGCTATAATAGCCCTGGCATCACTCTTGCTGGTTCGCCACTCGTAAAGGTGAACGAGTTCAAGTATTTGGGACACTGGGTCACCGATGACCTTAAGGACAATTCTGATATTGAGCTGGAACGCAGGGCGTTGACGGTGCGCTGTAATATGTTGGCGCGCAGGTTTGCACGATGCACTGAAGAGGTAAAGCGTACACTTTTCAGAGCTTTTTGCCAGTCGACGTACACGTGCAGCCTGTGGGTCAGCTATACGCAGAGAGCCTACAATGCTCTGCGTATCCAGTACAATAATGGGTTCAGGATGCTGATGGGGCTCCCGAGGTTTTGTAGCGCGTCAGGGATGTTCGCGGTGGCAAGTGTGACTTCCTTTCACGCCATAATACGCAGTAGAGTCGCCTCCCTGATGCGTCGCGTCCAAGGTAGCACCAACAGTCTCCTGAACACCATTTCAAACCGGCCACACTATCCCTTCTGGAGGCACTGGACGGAACTACACCTCTCCGCTGCCCCCTCTATCAGAAAATAGGATATTTTAAATTATATGACTGTTATGTATTATACTGTACTAACATAGTTTTTAAGTATATACTAACAATCTATGGACTATGTCTGAAATAAAATTATTTTGAATTTTTGAAATTTTTTAATATACCACTAGTTTTTAAGTAGCCCAGTCATTTTACGGAGTTTTGTTAGGAGAGGTGGGAAGTAATTATTAATTGGACTTTTAAACTGTAAGCGGCACCATTTAATGACAAAAATACTATCTGAAAACATATTAAAAAAAATTCGCTACGCAACATAGAAATAAAAATTGTGAGTTCCAGAAGGCTTTTATAATTAATAATATTAAATACCAGTGCACTCATTTGAATTAGATTTAACAATATAAATTGTTTTTGAGCAAACAAAATAGGCATTGAAGTTTAAAAAAATCTATTTTTATTCGAAAATACGAATGTATTTTTCAAAACCTTCTAAGTAGACAAAAATATTCACACCATGTTTGAAGTATGTATAATAGTAATGCCTTAAATATGTGCAAAAAAATACCATTAGGTTTTTTGAAACGATATAATAACAAAATTTTAAATTTGGAACTGTTGCCGACGGGATTTTTTTTAAATTTTGGTATATATTTCTCAGTTCAAATTGGATTTTAAATACTGTACCGAAAAAAATATCCATCATTAATTAGTCCCGGCTCAAACCGTAAAATGACTGGGATAAAGGCTGCATCGAGCTTATTGTGCTGCTCCCCATCGTACCTATTTTTTTTATTTTTTTTTAATGTTTCTAATCAATTAAACAACTTTTTCAAAAAACAAGAATGTCACATTGTATTTTAGTAGTTAATTTATCGAAACATTACAGATTAAGTATTATATTTATATATAATAATCTGTAATAAAAAGTAGTTATGTTTTATGATTGTAGCTATTATCGTTAAAATCGCCAAAAGTTCTAAGAAATAAAAAAAACGATTGGAGGCAACACAATAGGCTCGGTGCAGCCTTAACAACTAACTTAACATAACATAACATAATTAGCATAACTAAGTGTATTCAGACGATGAAACTAAACAGCTTTCCCTAAGGAACATGTGTCGAGAAACGATAATTTTTTTTGGACTTTCCATACAAACGTTTCTCGACACATGTTCCTTAGGGAAAGTTGTTTAGTTTCATCGTCTGAATACACTTAGTTATGCTAATTATGCTATGTTATGGTATGTTATGTTAAGTTAGTTGTTAAGGCTGCACCGAGCCTATTGTGTTGCCTCCAATCGTTTTTTATTTTATTTCTTAACACTTTTGGCGATTTTTATAATTTCCGAATTTAATAAAGTTACGTTAGTAATAAAAAAAATAAAAAAAAGTGAAAAGAAAAAACAAGCTGTTGAAGCGACTTCAACAGTCGGGACCCATTATTGGGAAAATTTGATCCGGTCTAGAATTTTTAATCTGTCCCGACCGTAGAGCGTCACGTGACTCCTGTCAAGTTGACACGAGTTACGCCTACCTCTATGGGTGTCTATGGTCCCGACTGCTAAAGTCGACTTCAAAATAAAGGAGGAGGTTCGACTGTATTTTTTAATGTTTGTTAACTCTGAACTTTCGACAGGGTGAATAGATTTTGATGATTCTTTTTTTGAAAGCTGGTGCTTCCCATTTTAATTTGGTGAAGATCTGATGAAGCGCTTCGGAGCTACACAGTAGAACTCTTCAAAAGTTGACAGCAAATCATCGGCGATAGAAACATTTGCTTCGTATCGATGTACCCTTTGCATGTATAACTGATATCTGAGTTGAACTAATGAATTCACCACTGAAATTTGTTAGTACAAATTTAGCATAGTTGCTAGCCCTGTCGCGGATCGTACCGGCTTGACAGCGACTATGATGCGGACGAAGAAGTTATCGGCTGCAATATTATTATTTTTTCATTTTTTTGTTTTTTTGAAGGCGGTTTTAATTTTTTGTTAAAATTTTGTTTCTTTTCAGTTTTTATTTAAAGTTCACTTTTTGCGCAGACGGGTTTTTATAAGTATTTTATTATGCAGGATCCTTCTTAATATGCTAACACTTTTTATAGGTAGGGTATGATCAGACAGAGCATCAAAACGAACAACTTTCACTATGGGACCAACATCGAAATCGCGAAAAAAAAATCAGCTGTCCTATACATTCGGCTCAAGTAGGTTTGCAGTTTTTTTTTTAATGTTTGATAGGTAAACATTTGACCCCAATCTCACCTGATGTTAAGTGACGATGAGGCCGAAGATGTAGCATGCTTACCTAGAAAAATGCCTATTCTCTCTCTCTCTATTCAGTTTCGTAGGGAACAGCTGATTTTTGATTCGCGATTTCGGATGTTTGTTGGTGCCATAGAGAATGTTGTTCAGTTCATAGATTTTCTTGTAGGCCCTTATTATACTTACTGTAGACCCATCATACTCCATCACTACCAGTAAAGCGAGCACCAATGATATTAAATAACATAAGGGAATAAAACCAATTCATTTTCTATGATATTTTATTAAAATTGTATAATTATTAACACTTTATGGTACAAAAGGGCTTTGAAAAAAAGACATTTTATTACAGTTATAAAGGTAGGTACATAAATTCACGACCGTTTGCCGTTTTGGTGTGGTTGGAAACCAATTTACCAATCGACGCGGACGATTTGTGACCTAGGGACGAAAAAGTAGGTTACATACCTAATCAAGTATGTTTTTTTTCGATTTGAAGGTAATCTTCTTTCGGCGGATTAGTAGAAACGTGGTAGAAACATAGAGTTAGTAAGTACTACGTATGGTAGAAACAGAACAGAGCATAGACGAAGAATTTTTCGCTTACGCTGGAACAGAGTGTATTTTCTTTAAGGTTCTTTTGTGACAGAAGTTGGGCTGATGTAACCACACCGTGCAGTTAATTTTTATTAAGTTTTTTCACGAGATAAGAAAGGAGAGGAGGTGTCGCAAGGCAATTAGGTCCGTCGCCATTGTAATTAGGTTATGACTTCACAGTCGGCGTTGCCTATAATGCTCAACTTCGAAGCGGGCCGCCATTCTTTTTTCTGGGGTTTTGTCAATAAAAAAGCATCTGTCTTCAAGTGCGCTGTTGCTGGATTCAGTTTTAGGGTCGGAACCTGCGCCCGTCTTGTTCCCCGTCCCTATATTTTTAGCCCAGTCATTTTACGGAGTGTTGTTAGGCGGGGTAGGGAGTTATTATTAATTGGACTTTTAAACTGTAACCGGTACCATTTAGTGACAAAAAGACTACTTATCTTAAAACATATTTAAAAAAAAATCGCTACGCAACATAGAAATCAGAATTGTGTGTCCCAGAAGGCTTTTAAATTAATAATATTTATAATATTAATACCAATGCACTCATTTAACTTAGATTTAACAATACAAATTCTATTGAGCAATAAAATAGGCATTAACATTTAAAAAATGAGGTATTTATTAGAAAATACGAATGTATTTTTCAACCATTTTCGAAGTGTATAATGGTAAGTGCAAAAAAAAAAATTCCATCAGGTTTTTTAGAACGAGATATTAGCTAAATTTTAAAATTGTAACTGTTGGTGTTTTTTTTTAATTTTGTTACTTTTCTAAGCTCAAATTGACTCTTCAAAATTATACCGAAAAAAAATATCAATTATTAATTAGTCCCGGCTCAAACCGTAAAATGACTGGGCTAATAATGCTCAGTTCGAAGTGGACCGCCATTCATTTTTCCGAGGGTTTTACAATAAACGAGCGTTAACCCGCGACTTCGTCCGCACAAATTATATACCAGATTTTAAGTCAGATCATAAGCTATCAAACAACAAAAAGTTTCATCAAAATCGGTTCAGTACTTTTTGCGTGATACTCGTTCAAACAAACAAACAAACACCCAAACAAACAGACAGACAAAAAATCCAAAAATTGGTGATATGGAATCAGGATACCTAAAAACCATATCGTAACCTATTTTTTGTTAATATCTTCAATGTACAGACACACTTCTGTTACAGTTTTATAATAGTATAGATATACATCTGTCATCAAGTGCGCTGGATTCGGTTTTAGGGGCGGACCTGCGCAGTGCGCACCCGTCTTGTCCCCCGTCCCTGCAATCTGGCAACACTTACTTCGATAGAAATATTGCTTTGCGACACTACTTTTGTGTTCTTTACTTTTGTGCTCCTTTATGTCCTCCATGGTTTTATTATTCACGCCAAAGAAGTACCTAAGTACCTACCTATGTGTAAACATACGTACGTACCTACCTACCAATAAGTTACAAATTGTTGTTCCTATAGTCCGTTCGCGTTAAGAAAATAGTGAGTCATCAGTGCAACTACAGGATGAGGGTGTATTCACAGTGGAGAAAAAGTACAAACATTTTTTTTAAACATTAAATTATTTTTAATGGAAAAAAAATGTCTTAAAATTACTTAAATCACTATTCAGTATCGCTAGATTCTTCAGTTACATTTATTATGAAAGAATTTTGTTCTGCGTGTTCCATGACGTCATCCAAATGCCACATGGTATTTTCTTCTCGTATCACGTGGTCGCAGCACTTCTTCCAACGATTAGCGTCTATTAATGCTATTGCGTCATATAATATTTTTTTTACTATGCTCTCCACAGTTGCATTTAAATCACACAATTTAAAGTACTTATAAACATTGTAAATTATGCGTCTCTCTCCGCTATGGATTATTGATCCACTTTTATTCTTTCGAATTGGTGAAGTATTCATTTTCAAAATTTATTGTTGAACGAGTCACGCAAAATACACAACCGTTTTGTTCGAAGGTCAGATTTCAACTGGTCACTGTGAACTCGACTTTCTAATTTCTAGCATTTTAATTGGCTGGGGGGCGTGGCCAGGCCGGCGGACAACGATGACTCACTATTTTCTTAACGCGAACGGACTATAGGTAAGTGGTCCAGATCACATGGATTACACAATTTGTTTAGACTGCTGACTTGGGGACCTACAAGGACACGCCAGAAAAAAAAATTTTTATTTTTAATTTAGTGCACTTAAAATCAACCAATCAGACTGGTTTTTTTGGAGAGAGTAGCTATAGTTAATAAACTAAAAACACGATGTACAAAGTTTTAAAGATTGTCATTGTAAAAATAAAATATAAGCATATATCGCACATCTAGTTCTAAAAAGTCATAAATGTCATTTTCTAAATTTTACAGTAGAGCGCTTTATAGATTCTAGGCGCGTAACTTTTTTGACTAGAGCTATAATCTAAGATCTATATCTAGAGCTTGAGCTAAGATCTTTAAGCACTCAATCATCATCATCATCAGCCTATCATCGTCCACTGCTGAACATAGGCCTCTCCCAAGGCGCGCCACAAAACTCTGTCCTCGGCCTTCCTCATCCAGTCGCTCCCCGCTACCTTTTTTAGGTCGTCTGTCCAGCGGGCAACAGGACGTCCCACACTACGTCTACCAGTTCGCGGTCTCCACTCCAGAACCCTGACACCCCACCGGTTGTCATATATTTTCCTCGGCTCTACCACAATGCCTCAAAACGAAGGTGTTCGATCAGTGCGTCCTGCCAGTAATGACCTATGGTGCGGAAACATGGACCCTGACGATAGGACTAGTCCATAAATTCAAGGTCGCGCAGCGAGCTATGGAGAGAGCTATGCTCGGTGTTTCTCTGAGAGATCACATCAGAAATGAAGTGATACGTCAGAGAACGAAAGTGGTTGACATAGCTCAGAAAATTAGCAAGCTGAAGTGGCAATGGGCTAATCATATCTGCCGAAGAAGCACTCAATGCATTTACATAAAAGGAATGTGACATTGTTAACTCAATTTTGGATTTTTTACATTTATGACTTTTAAGAACTAGATGTGCGATATGCTCACGACTAGAGATGTTCTGAAACCTCAGAACATCCACGTAAAATAAAATAAAATGTTACTCAAAATAGAGATAGATAAGTAAACAAAAAATCTTCTAATCGGGTGGGAACCGAATTTTTTCAGCAATCTATAAAAAGAAAAATTATATCCATCTGGTCTGGACCACCGTGTATGTAAGTGGTTTTGGGTTTTGTTTGTCTACTACAAGCATAAACTATTGTTCTGTGCCGTGTAACAGAATAACAAACGCAACCAGTTTCTTCTGGGCATCATCAGTCTATCATCGTCCACTGCTGGACATAGGCCTCTTCCAGGAAGGTGGAATAGGTATTGTCTATCCTAGAGAGCAGACTGCCATACAAGCGGTTAAACACGAAAATACTCCTTGGCGGTCGCTAATGTTCGTCCTTCTTTCTTAAATTTCCGTCGTGTCAACTTTTCTAATCCAACGACAAAAATTGAAAGATAGGGACAAAGTAAGAGTTTTTGGCGGTTATTTTTCAGCTACGTTTGGAGTCCTCATATTTTATTGAATTTTTATTGTTTATAGTGAGTTTTGGTTCGTAAAATTGGTGTTGTTTTGCGGAACAAAGTGTCGTGCAAGTGAACAATATACAGTTCAGTGAAATATGAAGGTGTATGGGTCGTAAACAGGAAAAGTGTTCCGTCATTTTGTAGCGCGGCAAAGCGGCCGGTTCACCTCATTCCTGTGGACTTCTCTGCGTTTCCTGCGTTTCTCGATTGCCTCCAAAAACTCCAAAGAAGCGTTAAAACATCGAACTCCAATGTTTTAATTGCTATATATAAGAGAATTTTATTGACGACATCGGTTGTATGGGATATTATAAGCCCTTTACCTTGAACTGAACCAAAAATAAAAAATGGACAAAGTAAACACGTTGGAAACATCAACGGAAACGTATACGAAAGAAGCAAAGAGAATGTAATACTATACTAGAAAGAAGGTCGAACATTATCGACCATTATGGCCAATTTTCGTGTTTCGATGCTTGTAAGGAGGATTGGTATCCATTGGTTTTAAATCCATGGCCTCTCCCAAGGCACGCCATAAAAGTATCCTCGGCCTTCCTCTAGTCACTCCCCGCTACCTTTTTTAGGTAGTCTGTCTAGCGGGCAGCAGGGCGTCCCACAGTACGCCTGCCAGTTCGCGGTCTCCACTGTAGAACTCTGACACTGACTGACTGATTTCTAGGTTATAGTAAATATGTCTGCTATCCATACAAGTATAAGTCTCTATAAATTGCACATAGAGGGTGTTAAGGTTGCATTACTTTGAGGGGAGATTGTGCCCATTATGCTGAACAACTTTCCCTGAGAAACCTATAGAAAATAAGCAAAAAATGTTGGACTTTCCAAACTATCTAAATGCAATTAGCTGATGGAACGAAAAGAAAAGAAATATGAAAAGTTTTTTTAATTAATATTTAAAATGGGCTTGCGCTTGGCTTCAGCTCACCCGAGGAAAAGTCGAATTTCCCTATGTTCCTTCGGGAAAGATGTTCAACATCATGAGTAAAAGTAGGTAGGTAATGTAACTGTCTACCCTAACACCCCGTATGAAATTGGGTGAATTTGGACACAATCGAGTACGACGTTCGACGTGTTGACGTTTATTGTTTTCCGTACCAAAATTGGCAAAATACTTATGAAATCAACTCGGTGTCTGTCGGCCCGTCCGTCCGTCCGTCTGTCACAGGCATAACCTAAGGAAGGATTGAACCTATACATAGGAAGCTGAATCTTGGCACAGATAATTATTATAGCAATTAATGGTTCAATATACAGGGTGAAATTGATATCATTAGCATCCCTTTAAACTAAGAGTCTACCTATCAAACTGAACAACTTTTACTATGGGAGCAAACCAATCGGAGCAAAAAAAAATCTGCTGTTGCATACATTTGAGTCGAGTAGGCAGCGGCGGCGGGTGCAGTTTAGTATGAAACAGCAGATCTTTTTTTGCTCCGATCTGTCTGCTCCCATAGTAAAAGTTGTTCAGTTTGATGGGTAGACTCTTAGTTTAAAAGGATGCTAATGATATCAATTTCACCCTGTATATTGCGGCGAAATTTTGGGAGGGAGAAAGGGTGAAACAAAATTGCCAGTTTATAGAGGATGTTATCAACGACCCATGTTTAACAACTGGTAGGACGGAACACTAATTGCCTGAGTTCCGACTCACACTTGGCCGGTTTTTTAAATATAATCTGTGGACCAGCAGTAAAGAAAACATAAAAACATTATAAATTTTGAATTTAGAGGTTTATCACGTTAAATGCGTCATCTAACATTTTTGTCTTGTGTTTTTCCCAATAGGTAGGTAACTAATTGCCAGAATTGACGAACTTTTAACACATTTTTTAAAAGGGTTTTCCGTAAAATTGGCCCTCTTTCTTAATTAGGTAGGTATATGCTTTTTATAGACTTTCAGTTTTAAAAAAATTGCTCCATTTTTTTGAGCATTTTTGAGCATTTTATTTTTCATATCTTCATTTACAAGAAAGGAGGTTGAACGCAGACTTGTCTCAAATAATTTGGGCATCCACACCCAACCGCGGGAGGCAGCGGTGGCAAAGATGTGACTCCGCATCCACAAGATGGAGCACCTAATCCGCAAGATGATCCCCCACATCCACAAGATGACGCCCCTAATCCGAAAGATGACCCACCACAACCACACGGTGACGCCCCTAATCCGAAAGATGACCCTCCACAACCACAAGATGACGCCCCTAATCCACATGAGCCTCCACAACTACCAGATGACGCCGCTAATCCACATGACCCTCCACAACCACAAGATGACGTCCCTAATCCACATGATCCTCCACAACCACAAGATGACGCCCCTAATCCACAAGATGACCCTCCGCACCCACAAGACGGCCCGCACGGAGCATCTGTTACCGGATATCCATAAGGCAGTCCATACGGCAGATCAAATCCACATGGAGTGTAAGGAACTTCAATACTAGGGTATCCACATCCACAAGAAGTTACTGGTGGTAAATATGCCAGGTCTACTACAGGTGGAAGTCCGCAAGTTGGTACATCAATCACTGGGTATCCACAACCTGGTGAACCATAAGGATATCCATAGTTAGGTAAGGAAGGTATCCCATAAGGCAAGTCGAGACCACATCCGCAGGGGCTCGGTCCCAAATATGGCACGTCAATTACGCCACCGCAACCGCAAGGTTCTCTAACTGGTCCGCATCCTCCCAGATATGGGACGTCGTATCCACTCCCGCAACCACAAGACGCCAAGTATGGTACATCGATTACATTTCTGCCGCAACCGCACCCAGGTTCTAGAATTGGGCCGCAACCACACCCAGGTTCTAGAATTGGGCCATATCCATATCCAGGTTCTAGAATTGGGCCGTATCCGAATCCCGGTTCTAGGCCACATCCAAGGCCGGGTAAGTTCACACCAAGAAGGTTGGCTAGTAGAGGGGATAGCCGGGGTCTAGCGTTTGCCTGGAATTTTGAAAGCATTTATGAATGAAAGGCAAGCTAGTCAGTTACCGGGAACTAATTAGTTTCAACAGATTTGTCAAAATTTGGAACTAATGAAGTAAGTATACATAAGTTGTAGATATTAGTGATAAGTACTAGGTACCTAAAAATGTGAAAATCAAAAGATTTTTCTAGGGAGGCAGTGTCCCCCATTCATCTACACCCAAGCCCACAACATACGGCACAAGAAACATCATCCCTTAGTCATCATCATCATCTGAGCCGATGGACGTCCACTGCTGGATAGGCCTCCCCAAGGATCGCCACAACGACCGGTCCTGCGCTGTCATCATCCAACGGGTTTCCACCGCCTTCACCAAGTCGTCGATACTCACGCTTCGTCGCCCATCCCTTAGTCGCCTTGCAAGAAATCTACGAGAAGAAATAGGGCGGTCTATTATAAGCTACACTGCTGATTAAAAAGGTAGTATTAATACTTACGCAAGCAAACGCCACAGCTAACAATATGAACGCAGTTTTCCCTGGTCCCATCTTTACAGAAATAGATCGAAAAACTTAATTTAATATGCTTTTATATGGTTCTATTATTGATAGTAGAAATTAATGCAATGCTTTCTTAAGTATGTCAAAATAAAATATTTACACATTTGGTTTTTATGTTTTATCGGTTATTGGGTCACAAATAGATAGGTAGGTGTCTAATGCAATAGGGATGATGCAAATTTTTTTGTTATTCCTTTTTTTAACTGTTTGATATCCTAAACACTGAAATGAAATTAATTTTTCATTATCATTAACAAATATGTAGATGACACGATTGTATCAAGACCTCCGCTTCCAAGTACCTAGTAGACAAAGTTGTATTACGTTATGCAACACAACCTGCCCACCAAATAATTTCTACTCTACACGTGTTTCGCTCCACCAAGGAGCATCCTCAGGAGTTAGACCGACGATCGTTCGAAACAGAGTTGTTACTCCGCCGAGCGTCCGATACCGAGACAACGGTGTCGGTGTCGGACGCTCGGCGGAGTAACAACTCTGTTTCGAACGTTCGTCGGTCTAACTCCTGAGGATGCTCCTGTAGCGAAACACGTGTAGAGTAGAAATTATTTGGTGGGCAGGTTGTGTTGCATAACGTAATACAACTTTGTCTACTAGGTACTTGGAAGCGGAGGTCTTGATACAATCGTGTCATCTACATTATTAGTCATGGATTTCCGCAAAGTAACGCCTGATTCAATTAATTATCATTAACAACAATGCGCTCAGGAGTGCGATTTTTAAATCTCATACGTTGCACTCAGCAGTTGAAAATGTAAGGAGATACGTATCTTTCTACTGCTAGTATCAAAAGTCGCACTCCTGGTGTATGATTTTTTAATGTCAAATCAGCAGTAGAAAGATGCATATCTCCATAGTAATATTGACATTTTCAACTGCCGAGTTCAAAGAATAAGTTTTAAAAATCGCACTCCTGGAAACTAGAAAACAAGAAAATTTTGCATTCTTATTTTTTTGTGAACTCTTTGTATGGATCCTATAGCATTTTTTTAATTGTAAATTTAGTTCAGTGGCGCCCTCATCACAATATTAAAGATTTCTCAATCAAGAAAGCTCAGCTTAAAAAAGTGGTACTCGCAATACAGGGTGTAAGGAAAGGTATCCTTAACTTTTAAACCTCATAGTCTACCGATCAAACTGAACAACTTTTACTATAGGGGAAACCGTTTAGATTTAAAAAAAATCAGCTGTCCCATACGTTTGAATCGAGTAGGTATTGCAGTTTAGAATGGGCAAACAGATTTTTTTTTTCAGTTTGATGGGTAGAGTATGTGGTCTGTATCCTCTAAGGGTTTAAAGGTTAATTATACTTTTCCTTACACCCTGTATAGATACTACAAGCTTTAAAGAAATTTCCATAAAAATGTTAAAACTGGAAATAACCGCCACTTTGACATTTTCGAGTTAGTAATTGTAGAAACTATTCTGACCACCCCGAAGGAGATTATAGTCGTGAGTTTATGACACATCTTTAATATAGACTAGACTAGACGCACTCGACTCGGTTGAACGCAGAGCCAGGAGACTCATTGGCGACAGTAAGCTGGTTGAGACCAAGCTTCAAAGCCTAGCCCACCGCCGCAGAGTAGCGTGCTTGTCGTTCTTCTACAGATTGTACTTCGATGAGTGGGCCCAAGAGCTGCATGAGCTCATCCCGCCTTCCCCTTTCTACTATCGGCCTTCTAGACGCACCGCGGGATACCACCCCTTCTTGGTTGATATCCCACAAATCCGCACTAAGCGCCTTTTTGATTCTTTTATAATGCGCACAGCCAAGGAGTGGAATGCCCTGCCTGCGTCAGTATTTCCGAGCGCTTACAACCGGAATTACTTTAAAGTACGAGTGAATAGGCACCTTCTGGGTAAGCTCGCTACATCTTCGACCCCATCTTGTATTGAGGTCAAGAGCAAACCCATTTGAAATAAAAAAAAAAAAATTGTGATGCCACTGAACTATAAAATTACTTAAAATGGATAGAAAATGTTAAAGACAAAATTTTTAGATACTTATAACATTTATTTTTTTCTAAACTATACATTTGTACAACAAACGTAACGACAAAAATATTACATAACTAATATCATGTAAAAGTACATACACACTATGGCGGGTAGACCACAAACACTTTGGTCGGACGACATTAGAAGGGGCAATGTCACATAAGCTATATTTGAGCGTAGGCGTTGAAGGAACGAGATCGTAGCGATATCGCCGCGATATTTCTGAGATCAAACAGTGTAACGGCGGAATCGTAACGCATATGTGCATCGATTCAGTTGCGACGTCGTCGCGGCGGTGCAATTGCGATGTTATTTCGGTGCAATTGCGACATCGCCTATGCTCGAAAATAGCGTGTATAGTCTCTAAAGGTATGAGCCTATAGACAAAGTGACATTTCCATTCGCGTAGACCGACCGTAGAAAGAGAAGGTACAGCGAAAAATTCTTCGTCTAAGGCGTAGACGCTAGTAGAAAAGACAGAATGTATGGATTTGACATTGGCGACACCATTTAACATTTTGACGTTTGCTTTCGCCACCATATGAGTCATAAAATCCAGACACAATGGAAAATCCAGTGTCTGGATTTTATGTCCGTTTCTGATACCAAACGACTCATATGTCAAGTCCATAACTTGTTTATGTTTTCTACTGTCGTTAACGCTAATCAAAAGATACTTTGTCTAGGCCCAGAAATGGAACAGATTTGCAAAGGACCTTCAGGATGTCGCAATTAAAAGACTTATGCCCGTCAGTGAGCTAATTCGATTGACACTATGGAAAAAAATATGGTTTTTGTTCTTGGGAGGTTAATCAAATTTTTTTTTTTATTTCAAATATTATTGTTTTTAAACATGTTACAGCCTTGTTGCGCTTTTTCGAATAAATTTAAAGATTGAAGAATTAAGTCTTGGTCGGGACTTGAACCCGCACTCTTCCAAATCGGAAAATTAAAATTCACGTCCCCTTAAGACGCCATAGATTGAAAATTTCGTTCTCTGGGTAATGGGCTCGGTTGCGAAGTGGTTTGGAAGAGTGCGGGTTCAAGTCCCGCCCGAGACTTAATTTTTTAATTTTTATCGAGTAGCATGAAATCCGCAACTTTGGATTTTATTCCATAACTTTAGATTCGAATTTTGTTAGTTAGGCCCACCACATACATCCGGAATAAACCTGATTCGAAATTAGTTCCGTATGAAGTGTTGCCGCTTTCAGAGACTTTTTCACTAGATCTAGTGATTTTTGAGCGTAAGCGTTGATGGAATGATGCCGTATCGCGACGGTGCAGTTGCAACGTCTTTGCGGTATACTTGCGAAATTGCCTACGCTCAAAAATCGCTTGTGTGATAATGGCCATTTTGTATGCAGATTATGTGTAATGTTGAAACTATCGATAGTATTTTGATATATAGTTGCATAACATTGAAATACAATTTACAAATCATCATCGTAACGTCATGACCTCATCACATGATAGTAATTATGATGTATAGAAATTGTTTGTTTCGTTTTAATAAATACCAAAAAATGCAATGTCATTCATTTGGCGTTTCATACATTTTTATTTTAGGAAATTTTTAAATAGCACTAGTATTTTTTGTAACCACAGTTGACAACACTGAATCCTGAATCAGGATTCCGGATCGCAATTCCGTCTGTGTGTGGCGGACCATAAAGATAGACTCGTGTGAACACAGAACACGACTACTTTGAAGTTATTGTTCCGCAAGTATAGGCTGTCTCGTTAAAGCTACGATTACATTACCTTTGGGTAACGGAATCTCTATTTTAAAGTGTAGCGTTCAAAGCAAGTAATGTATGATGAAATCTGATTTAGGGCCGATTTCGTCATACATTGCTTGCTTTGATCACTTCACTTTAAAACAGAGAGAACAAATCAGGTAATGTATGCCGAAATCTGCCCTAAATGTAGGGCATTAGTTGTAGCTGCATTAGTGGTACACAATTTTTTTGTAAATGCACATGATTAATTGATCTTGTAACGTGGCAGATGGGAAATGCTACCGTAAAGCTGGTTTCTAGTTATAATTGTCTAAGAATAAAGGTTATAGTCGATTGTAGCGCTCCATAGCAGGTTTTGTCTTCTGTAAACCTAGCATGCCACGCACGAAAGAGCGACGAAACCATCATGCGCGATCATTTTCGCATACGCAAAGTAAAAAAGACAGAGGCACATCTCGATTTTTTTGTTTTCTCGTGGGTCCCATGCTAAACCTATGGGTCAGGTTTTACATAATATAGTTTTGTCATACTCAATATAACATCCCGCACATGATAAAATTTTCAAAAATAAACCACTACAGTCCTTTGTTCCAACTTAACGTGGTTTCAGTCCATACAAAAGTTTGACGCACAATACGCGTAGACGGAATTAATTAAAGTAATATTTTATATATGGAAAAATAGTTTAGAAAATCTAGTTGCCGCGTCACAAATAACATTTGCAATTTATAAAATAATTACTATTATATAAAGCTTTGAAATTTTTCATACAAAATTGTAAAAGCTATATATCTTCGTAATTATATTATAAATTGCAAATGTTCTAAACTATTTTTCCATATATACAAAGTTACTTATATTAATACCGTCTACGCGTATTTTGGGTCAAAGTTTTGTATGAAATTGACCCCTCTGCAACCACCTTAACTAAAAGTACAGTCAAAATAACATCAAATTTTACACATTGAGTTTTGAGTGAAAGATAAAATATCAGGTTTCACTATTTCATTGTTTGTCTGTCTGTTTTAAGGTAAGCGCATGTTACGACAGCTCGCATCGGGTCGGGCCGCAGCGAAAAAACCACCCAATCGCTTTTATACAATTTATAAACTACGCCCAGGCCGCGCCGGGCCGGAGCTGGTCACATTAGGGTTGAGCTTTATCTGGTAGCTCGGAATCGCATTTTTTCACGCTCTCTCCTTTTCTGTGCGTTATCTGACACGTCAGAGAACTAAAGTGGTTGACATAGCTCAGAAAATTAGCTGAAGCTGAAGTGGCAATGGGTTGGCTGGTCATATCTGCCGAAGAACTGACAACCGATGGGGTGTCAGAGTTCTAGAGTGGGGACCACGAACTGATAGGCGTAGTGTGGGACGCCCTGCTGCCCGCTGGACAGACGACCTAAAAAAAGCAGCGGGGAGCGACTGGATGAGGAAGTCCAAAGATAGAGTTCTGTGGCGCGCCTTGGGAGAGGCCTATGTTCAGCAGTAGACGATGATAGGCTGATGATGATCCTTTTCTGTCGCTCAGGAACGTCCTTTGCTACAGAGAGAGATAGCGGGAATGCGACAGCACCGGCAGTGCTGCGACTTTTCCCGCTCTAGCCTATGACGTGCCTGAGCGACAGAAAAGGTTAAAGCATGAAATAATTCGATTTCGTGTTGCCAGGTAAGGCTCAATCCATTACGCGGCGGATTTCCGTCCGTGCGATGCGGCCCGTCGTGGTGTGCCATACCAAGCGGAACTTTTTACAATGTCTGCAGTAAAAGTACATACACACTATGGCGGGTAGACCACAAACACTTTGGTCGGACGACATTAGAAGGGGCAATGTCACATAAGCTATATTTGAGCGTAGGCGTTGAAGGAACGAGATCGTAGCGATATCGCCGCGATATTTCTGAGATCAAACAGTGTAACGGCGGAATCGTAACGCATATGTGCATCGATTCAGTTGCGACGTCGTCGCGGCGGTGCAATTGCGATGTTATTTCGGTGCAATTGCCACATCGCCTATGCTCGAAAATAGCGTGTATAGTCTCTAAAGGTATGAGCCTATAGACAAAGTGACATTTCCATTCGCGTAGACCGACCGTAGAAAGAGAAGGTACAGCGAAAAATTCTTCGTCTAAGGCGTAGACGCTAGTAGAAAAGACAGAATGTATGGATTTGACATTGGCGACACCATTTAACATTTTGACGTTTGCTTTCGCCACCATATGAGTCATAAAATCCAGACACAATGGAAAATCCAGTGTCTGGATTTTATGTCCGTTTCTGATACCAAACGACTCATATGTCAAGTCCATAACTTGTTTATGTTTTCTACTGTCGTTAACGCTAATCAAAAGATACTTTGTCTAGGCCCAGAAATGGAACAGATTTGCAAAGGACCTTCAGGATGTCGCAATTAAAAGACTTATGCCCGTCAGTGAGCTAATTCGATTGACACTATGGAAAAAAATATGGTTTTTGTTCTTGGGAGGTTAATCAAATTTTTTTTTTTATTTCAAATATTATTGTTTTTAAACATGTTACAGCCTTGTTGCGCTTTTTCGAATAAATTTAAAGATTGAAGAATTAAGTCTTGGTCGGGACTTGAACCCGCACTCTTCCAAATCGGAAAATTAAAATTCACGTCCCCTTAAGACGCCATAGATTGAAAATTTCGTTCTCTGGGTAATGGGCTCGGTTGCGAAGTGGTTTGGAAGAGTGCGGGTTCAAGTCCCGCCCGAGACTTAATTTTTTAATTTTTATCGAGTAGCATGAAATCCGCAACTTTGGATTTTATTCCATAACTTTAGATTCGAATTTTGTTAGTTAGGCCCACCACATACATCCGGAATAAACCTGATTCGAAATTAGTTCCGTATGAAGTGTTGCCGCTTTCAGAGACTTTTTCACTAGATCTAGTGATTTTTGAGCGTAAGCGTTGATGGAATGATGCCGTATCGCGACGGTGCAGTTGCAACGTCTTTGCGGTATACTTGCGAAATTGCCTACGCTCAAAAATCGCTTGTGTGATAATGGCCATTTTGTATGCAGATTATGTGTAATGTTGAAACTATCGATAGTATTTTGATATATAGTTGCATAACATTGAAATACAATTTACAAATCATCATCGTAACGTCATGACCTCATCACATGATAGTAATTATGATGTATAGAAATTGTTTGTTTCGTTTTAATAAATACCAAAAAATGCAATGTCATTCATTTGGCGTTTCATACATTTTTATTTTAGGAAATTTTTAAATAGCACTAGTATTTTTTGTAACCACAGTTGACAACACTGAATCCTGAATCAGGATTCCGGATCGCAATTCCGTCTGTGTGTGGCGGACCATAAAGATAGACTCGTGTGAACACAGAACACGACTACTTTGAAGTTATTGTTCCGCAAGTATAGGCTGTCTCGTTAAAGCTACGATTACATTACCTTTGGGTAACGGAATCTCTATTTTAAAGTGTAGCGTTCAAAGCAAGTAATGTATGATGAAATCTGATTTAGGGCCGATTTCGTCATACATTGCTTGCTTTGATCACTTCACTTTAAAACAGAGAGAACAAATCAGGTAATGTATGCCGAAATCTGCCCTAAATGTAGGGCATTAGTTGTAGCTGCATTAGTGGTACACAATTTTTTTGTAAATGCACATGATTAATTGATCTTGTAACGTGGCAGATGGGAAATGCTACCGTAAAGCTGGTTTCTAGTTATAATTGTCTAAGAATAAAGGTTATAGTCGATTGTAGCGCTCCATAGCAGGTTTTGTCTTCTGTAAACCTAGCATGCCACGCACGAAAGAGCGACGAAACCATCATGCGCGATCATTTTCGCATACGCAAAGTAAAAAAGACAGAGGCACATCTCGATTTTTTTGTTTTCTCGTGGGTCCCATGCTAAACCTATGGGTCAGGTTTTACATAATATAGTTTTGTCATACTCAATATAACATCCCGCACATGATAAAATTTTCAAAAATAAACCACTACAGTCCTTTGTTCCAACTTAACGTGGTTTCAGTCCATACAAAAGTTTGACGCACAATACGCGTAGACGGAATTAATTAAAGTAATATTTTATATATGGAAAAATAGTTTAGAAAATCTAGTTGCCGCGTCACAAATAACATTTGCAATTTATAAAATAATTACTATTATATAAAGCTTTGAAATTTTTCATACAAAATTGTAAAAGCTATATATCTTCGTAATTATATTATAAATTGCAAATGTTCTAAACTATTTTTCCATATATACAAAGTTACTTATATTAATACCGTCTACGCGTATTTTGGGTCAAAGTTTTGTATGAAATTGACCCCTCTGCAACCACCTTAACTAAAAGTACAGTCAAAATAACATCAAATTTTACACATTGAGTTTTGAGTGAAAGATAAAATATCAGGTTTCACTATTTCATTGTTTGTCTGTCTGTTTTAAGGTAAGCGCATGTTACGACAGCTCGCATCGGGTCGGGCCGCAGCGAAAAAAACCACCCAATCGCTTTTATACAATTTATAAACTACGCCCAGGCCGCGCCGGGCCGGAGCTGGTCACATTAGGGTTGAGCTTTATCTTGTAGCTCGGAATCGCATTTTTTCACGCTCTCTCCTTTTCTGTGCTTTATCTGATACGTCAGAGGACTAAAGTGGTTGACATAGCTCAGAAAATTAGCTGAAGCTGAAGTGGCAATGGGCTGGTCATATCTGCCGAAGAACGGACAACCGATGGGGTGTCAGAGTTCTAGAGTGGAGACCGCGAACTGGTAGACGTAGTGTGGGACGTCCTGCTGCCCGCTGGATAGACGACCTAAAAAAGGCAGCGGGGAGCGACTGGATGAGGAAGGCCAAAGATAGAGTTTTATGGCGCGCCTTGGGAGAGGCCTATGTTCAGCAGTAGACGATGATAGGCTGATGATGACCCTTTTCTGTCGCTCAGGAACGTCCTTTGCTACAGAGAGAGATAGCGGGAATGCGACAGCACCGGCAGTGCTGCGACTTTTCCCGCTCTAGCCTATGACGTGCCTGAGCGACAGAAAAGGTTAAAGCATGAAATAATTCGATTTCGTGTTGCCAGGTAAGGCTCAATCCATTACGCCGCGGATTTCTGTCCGTGCGATGCGGCCCGTCGTAGTGTGCCATACCAAGCGGAATTTTTTACAATGTCTTCAGTAATTATTGCGTCAAACTACGAATCCGTGAAAGCGTTGTGATCCGCTCTAGTGTGCGAAGTTTTTACCTTAAGCCAACATTGAAATCGCGAAAAAAATAGTAGACCACCAAATTGATATATTTTCAATATGAAACCAACGTTGAGAAAAAATTGAAAATCTGCTGTTTCATACGAAACTCCACTCAAATGTTATGGAACAGCAGATTTTTTTTATATCATTTCGAATTCTCCATAGTGAAAGTTTATTATTTTGATAGTCTAACTAAACCACTTTTTTAAACATTACTATACCCCGTTCACCGAGTCGATGTGGTACCGAAAAATTAATCTTGCCCGTGATTGGACGAAGATAACGCGCATAGGCCGCGTTCACATTTTTTTTTTTTTCGGGCATAGGCCCCCCACCACACATTCCCACCGCTGTAACTCCTGTAAGCCAGGATCAACAGCGGCGACCATTCACAACACTGGACAATGAAGTCCAGCGAGCCCGGGGGATGACTCTAATCTGTCTTGGAACCCGCAATGAATTAATCAAAGAAGATAGGAGGAGTAGGAAAACGAAATATCCGACTTCCCTCCATTGCAAACGGGAGACAGCAATAAGAAGGAAAAAAAACATGGCTATTAGAGAGCCAATTCACAGCCGCGTTCACATTGTGAGTCATCTTTAGTCTGTTCATGCACTTCGTACCGTTCAGACGTCTCCTACTTACTCATCACTGCGATTGTTGTGAATCTTTGACCTGGGTTGAACTTGCCTTGCCTTATTTATATTTGTTATGTTGTACTATTTAATTTAAAGTTAACTTAAAGTTTAGGAAATTTCGAGTTTATTTTTTAATATTTATTAGAATTTTTTGTTATTAAATCAGTATTACATTTGCGATCAAAAATTCTACATTTCTTTATTTATAAATGTTTACGCTTAAATGTATCAAAATTTAATTTTGAAAAACTACCTCTTGAAAAATTTAATTTTGAAATACTACCTCTTTTTTTAATATCATGAGTACACAGTTTGAACAGGCCTTATGATTTTAAACCGGTTGGTTAAGCTTATGGGCGGGGCAGTCTCATTTGTTGTCCCTGTCATTTGTATGCAAATGTGGGACAGAGAAGCCCCATGCCACACGGACTCCGTGAATGGGGTATAGAGTATTTCTTGGCAAAGTTTGCGAGGCAAAGATTGATATAATTTGACTGTACAATCGACAACCGGATGCCTCCCGTCTTAAACTAAAAGTTAACTCAGAAAACTCAGTGGTTAGTCATCGGCGGAGGTTTACCACTCGCAAGCACTTGCTTCATAGTTTTCATCATACTGGGCAGTAATCCTATGTGTTTGTCTACGCACACAACCGCACACTTCTCGAAGGCTATCGTGCATTTGTCTATCTGGGGAAGGAAAACGTTTTTAAATTAAATTAAAATTAAAAATTATTTATTTCAGATTATTCATCCATATTGTGTCAGTAACAATTGTCTTATAACTATGTTAGTTCACAAATAAATTCATTCATTAATAAAATTAAATAAATTATAATATTACATAAAATTACATTATTGTACAAAGGGGGATGAGCTGGCATGCAGTAGCATCCACCTCTGCACCATGGGGGAGTCCCACCGCTCAGCCAATACGCTCAGGATGCTATTAGTACTGCCCCGGAAGCGATTCAGCAGCGAGGCGCTCCGCTTTCTAATAATGGCGTAGAAGTCATATATATGCGCCTGCGCGAACATTGTCGATGCGCTGCAAAACCGCGGCAGCCCCAGCAGCATCCTGAGCCCATTGTTGTACTGGACTCGCAGGGCGCTGTATGCTCGCTGAGTGTAGTTGGTCCATAGACTGCACGTGTAAAATGACTGACTGTATGCTTTGAATAAAGTTACTTTTACCTGTTTAGTACAGCGTGCAAATCTACGAGCCAACATGTTACATCGTACAGACAACGCCCTGCGTTCCCTCTCGATGTCCTCACTGTCACATAGGTCATCTGTGACCCAGTGGCCCAGATACTTTTGGTTAGTTTATTTTGGTTAGGAAAAGGAATCTGGAGGTAATAGCAGGCCTGTCTAACTGGTCAGCTCAGGTACGTTTGACAGCCGTCCCCTAGGGAGGGGTCAAAGGCAATAGGTTGCCATTCACCACTCGGTCACCAAAAAGATTAAAATAAGGTACAGCTTGGCCAAAAAGTCCATAATCCTCCATAATCTATAACTACCATTTAAACTTCTTGGTCAAATCTCATTAGACTTGCCGCCATTTTATGAGTAGTCAATGAGAGACTTGAAAACCCTAGCGATGTCAAGCTGCCAGCACGTGAAAGAATGAAAGAGGGAGACGTTGTGACAGTTGGTAGGTTATTCGCGAGTTGTACGATAGGACGGGCGCGAATAACTTTACATCTTATTGCTGTGAAGAGAGAGTCGTTATTTATTTAAATCTGTTTTCGAAGTGATCCTTCTGTATGGGTAGTACTAGTATTTATTCTGTGATAATCTAAACTATTATAAAACTGTAAAAGGAAGTTCGTCTGTACATTGATTCTGTGATAATCTAAACTATTATAAAACTGTAAAAGGAAGTTTGTCTGTACATTGAAGATATTAACAAAAAACAAGTTACAATATGGTTTTTAGGTGTCCCTGATTCCATATCACCAATTTTTGGATTTTTTGTCTGTCTGTTTGTTTGAACGAGCATCACGCAAAAACTATTTAACCGATTTTGATGAAACTTTTTTTGTTTGATAGCTAATGATCTGACTTAAAATCTGGTATATAATTTCTGCGGACAAAGTCGCGTGTAAATGCTCGTATACAAAGTGCTCGTATACAACGTATTTAAGGTCTAAAAAAATTAGGTGATACTATTTTAAGGGGATGATCATACCATCAAACTGAACAACTTTCTCTATGAGACCAATATCGAAATCGCGAAAAAAAATCTGCTGTCCCATACATTTAGGTCGAGTAGGTTTGTATCGAACAGCAGATTTTTTTTCGCGATTTCGATATTGGTCTCATAGAGAAAGTTGTTCAGTTTGACTGTCTGATCATCTCTTAAAAATAGTTTCAGCTAATTTTGTTAGACCTTATATAAAGCTGTAACAGAAGTGTGTCTGTACACTGAAGACATTTAAAAAAACAAGTTACGATATGATTTTGAGGTGTCCCTGATTCCATATCACCAATTTTTGGATTTTTTGTCTGTCTGTTTGTTTGTTTGTTTGTTTGAACGAGCATCACGCAAAAACTACTGAACCGATTTTGATGAAACTTTTTTTGTTTGATAGCTAATGATCTGACTTAAAATCTGCTATATAATTTGTGCGGACAAAGTCGCGGGTTAATGCTCGTAGTTAATAATGCTGTAAAAGGAAAATATACCTTATTACTTCACAGCAAAACCTAAAGTTTGAGTAAACATAGTAGATAATTAGATGTTCACACTGGTACTGTTACTGGTATAATAACAGTATGGCTACCTCCGTGGTCTAATGGTTAAGAGCATTGGCTCTCGACACGGAAGTCGTGGGTTCGATTCCACATGGCATAGTATTATATTATCTGTGCCCGTGGTGACCCGTTTTCATCGCTGTCGAGTGAGCGAGTGAGTTTCAAGAATATAGACAAAAATGTGGGGACTTGCTGCTGATGTCAGCACCCACAAGTTATAGCAAAGATGCCAACAGATGGCGAAACCGTCGCTCTCGGAAATATGCTTCATACATAGACAACGTTCACCGTGAATACGTAACACGTAACCTACTACAAATAAGGTTCACAATCGAATGCAAGACATACATCGCGCAAGAGAAATTATCACAGAGTTTCGATACATATACAAGGTTCAACTAAGAACTGTCAGACCACGGCCAGTCCCCAGGCTTCACACATAGCCTGGTGGAAGATCTTCCCTTTTCAATGGAGGAACATTCCCAAGTAGCACCTCCATGAAAATTTTAATAAAAACAATACTTAGGATTATTATTATTATTATTATTTGGTTATAAGGGCTTGGTCGATGACCAAAAGCTACTGCGACCTGGATAGATCTATTGTAGCTGTCACCCTAGACCTAAAGGTCATTTCCTAGGCCCACGGACTTCATGAACCGTGTTATGCTTTTGGAGGGGAGGTCCCTAATGTCAGTAGGTGTTATTATGTATCCACCTAGATGGCGACTTCTGCTGTGAATGAGCACTTCGCATTCGCAGAGGAGGTGTATGGGCGTTTCCTCTGCTTCACAGCAGAATCTGCAAGTGGGTGAATCTACAAGTCCCATTCTGTGTAGGTGTTTGTTTAGCTTGCAGTGTCCTGTTAAGGCTCGTACTAAGAGCCTTAAGTCGTTGCGGTTTGAATTGATGGCATCCGAGGTATGTCTGTTTGAAAAGCCGGTCACAAGTTCTTTCGCATGCCCTAGGATTATGGCTTGCTCTACCCTTATTATAACTGTAATCTGTTTTATGTGCCTAATAAATAAAGTTAAAAAAATGGTTCGGAACCAGGAACTTACAGTTTGCTGGCTAGGATCTGGCCCAAGTTTGTCTCTGGCGGAATCATTGCAATCCATAACACACCTCTGCAGCCTGTTCTGAAGGACGCTTATTTCATTCTGTAATATACATGACTTTGTTTTGAAATACCTCACTAAATAATATAAATGCATAGATATATTATATTATATTATATTATATTATACAATGTGTTAATGAATTAACGCAAAACTGGAAAGTAGTTTGTTTAGAATCGAGAGCAGAATCGAATTATCATGGTTTCAAAATAGGTAATTTTTTTCAAAATATTAAATAATTGGTTTGTAAAATTTAAGATTTACTGAACCCGATGTCAACCTACCCCACGGGCATACTCACCCTTCTTACTATCAAAACAAGATTATTAAAATGTATATCCATGAGTATGTTAGCGCTTTCATTCATTGCTGAAATAATAACAAATCATTTTTGCCTCAAAACTTAAAATGCGAATAACTTTAAATTTTAACTATACAAATAATGAAATTATTGTTTCATTCCAATTATTTTGTTATAAATCAGTTCTAGTCTACTCAACAAAGCAGTTGTAGAGTGCGTGCACTGGGACCTAAGCAATTTCTCCTGAAAGTTGTTCAGGGTACTTAGGGAGTAAACATACTAAAAGTCCCCCTCTCTAGGAGACGCGCCGGAGTGGGGGGAGGAGGTTAAAGTTCTCACTTGTGGGTTTTTCGCTAATATATCTAAAACGGTGCGTCGTAGAGAAAAGTGGTCTTCTAATAAATGAAACTTTATAAAATTCTCTACACTTTACCAATAGTTTTAGAGCTGCGAGCTCCGGAAAAGTAAAAATATGAGTTATAAAGCGCGATAAGCATTACCTGAACATCTTTTGAACCGTAATAGCTATACAGTTGAAATTTTCAGAAAATCAGCGCTACTTTGGCGGTTTTGCTAACAAATACTAAAAGTTTCAAAAAGATAAAAATTAAGGGGGGTTCTA
The DNA here is from genome assembly GCA_927399405.1 of Agonopterix arenella. NCBI lineage: Eukaryota > Metazoa > Arthropoda > Insecta > Lepidoptera > Depressariidae > Agonopterix > Agonopterix arenella. The sequence continues at coordinate 2,675,155 of OV656716.1, read as the reverse complement.
CACAAGAAACTAGTTTTTATCTACGTTTTTTTTCTTATCACTCTATCGTAAAAACGGTAATACATACAAGCGTCAAACTTGGTGTGATTATAGAGCAAATTCTACAGTATAACAATAAATAATAAAAACCGGCCAATGAAATATAATTGAAAAAGACGATCGGCCGACACGAAGATCGAACCATGTTACCCGGATCGTGAGCCGTTTGTCTAGCCCGCTAGACCAACAAGACAGTGATTAATATGGGCGAAATCTCTCACTACTACAGCGCAGCGTCACCGCTGTAGCGCGCTGTCGCTCCTATATGACCCTAGTTTAATACATAGTGCTTCGAAACATAACCGATAGATGGCGGAAACTGTCTATGGAAAATCAGCGTTCCACATAGTTTGTACTAAGATAACAGCATGAGTCAAGCCCTGTAAATCAATTAAAAAATATACAAACCTGAACATAATTATTGGCTTGGTTCAGTGACGTAGTGCAGTTCTCTATGCAGCCATGCACTCTCTCCAGCGAGGAACTCTGATCGTCACAGCACTTCGCTGCACATCTGTGCATGTCTCCCTGTAAAAATACATTATCATAATCAGCCTACATGTGCCTATAAAAGTTATTACATAGGTACTTATAGTAGATCTTATGTCTAACCCCTGCTGGTTAGACATAAGATCTACTGTTTTCTAATGAAACCCTGTACGATCTACCACTTACATACTTCTTGAAATCTTAATTGAAACAGCATAGTTTAGTACACAATCCTGTAGTATTTTTTATTGACCAGTCTTATCACGTGTGAGATTTAAAAATGATACAAGACGATGCTGCAGTAGTTGGTAATTACGTTGCGCAGTCTGGTCTACTTATTTATATTTTTGGCCTTGCCACGATCGCCTGGACTAATAGTCGATCGACCGGTTGGCCAACCCTGTAATATAGGGGCTACTGCCTCCGTGGTCTAATGGTTAAGAGCATTGGGCTCTCGCCACGGAGGTTGTGGGTTCGATTCCCAGGGGGGATACCTAGTGATTGTCACTTTCCGCGTTTTTCCTCATTCGGTTAGGACATTGCAGGCTGAATCACCTGATTGTCTGAACAAAAAATGATTCCGTGCTTCAGATGGCACGTTAAGCCTTTGGTCCCGGCTACTGTCTCTGTTGGTAGTAGTTGCTACATAAAAACCATGTCAGAGGCCATAAGGCGGTCTGAAAAAACTCTGACACCAGGGCTCTGCCCATACAATAAGAAGAATATAGGGGCACATTGCTCTGAGTCCTCGACTTGTGACTGGACTGGAAAGCGCAGCATGGGTAGGCCCACCACAAGGTGGACCGACGAGCTGGTGAAGGCGGCGGAAACCCGTTGGATGAGGCAGCGATGGACCGGTCGTTGTGGCGACATGTACAGCAGTGTACGTCCATCGACTGGGATGATGATGACATACTAATAACTACATCTATCTATCTATACTCATAAAACAGTTCCCTGACATGACTGACAGACAGACAACATACAGCCTGAACCACTAAAGAGACCCGTACCCGGGCCCGTTCCAACCGTGCATGAAAAATAAATGTTTACCTAATTTTAGTGCCCCACAGGTTAAAGATCTTCCTCATGCTTCCTCAACAAGTACCTTTTTTTTTTAATTTATAATTAATGGACTCTTGCTTGTGCGTTAGCACTGCATTTCCGCCAGTGTCAAGTGTTTATGGGAGAATCTATCCCAATCTCAGTGATTGTTTTTGGTCAAGAATAAGAAGAGATTGAGGATTGCGGAGCCTCGTGACAGGCAAAAACGTGACGCGCGAAATCCACGCGAGAAGAGTGCTCGGGTCAGAACCTGCAACGTGACTCTTCCATGTACCTTTTTTTATCAAGGCAATGCGTTCCTTGTGAAGTATGTGTGGTGTGACGCTGAAAGATAGAGTGAGAAATTGTGTAATAAGTGAGAGATGTAAATTAAAAGAAGATGTAGTGACAAGAATAGAGAAAGGTATGCTTCGTTGGTTTGGTCATGTGGAGAGGATGAGTGATAGCAGATGTACGAAAGTGATATATGTTGCTAATGTGAGTGAAAGCGTCGGCAGAGGGCGCCCTCGTAGGACGTATGCTGATCAAATCAGTTGCGTCCTACAAAAAGGGGAGGTGCGGAGTACTCGAAACCGACGGGCATGTAGGAAGAGATGTATGAATGTGCATGAGGCAAAAGAAGTATGTAAGGATCGTAGTAAGTGGCGCGCCCTGGTCTCTGCCTACCCCACTGGGAAAGAGGCGTGACGTTATAGATAGATAGATAGTCAATAAAGTACCTACTACTTTACTGTACTTGTATGAATCTTTTGCTGTCTATTCGAGAAAAAATTTTAAACTTTCTATTATTTCAATTCCAGTTTCATTCATCAAAACATTATTCCTTCATTATCACTGTTATTGCATAAGATTCTAAGATAGTGGTAGAGTTATAACCTCAACTTACTTGCATTTTACGTAAATATGTTCTGTCCAATTCGTTCACCATGTTCGTCATCTCCTGCTCGATCCTGTACTTTTGTGCTTCAACCATTTTGATGTTATTTCAATAAATTTTTAACTATTTTATTAGAAAAATGCTACAAAATGCTGCAGACAAAAATCCGCCTGCCGATTATACTTTTTTTGACAAGTTAAAGCGTGCTTAAGTATTTTGATTCTAACGCTGGTTGGGTGTCAAAGTGAGATAGCGCTATACTAATTATTCTATCTTTCTCTTCTTTCCCATTTTAATTAACTCTTTTAATCTGCAACAAAACCGCATCGTTGACAGTAAAACTTTTTCTTCACAATATTTAAAAGCAAATGTTTAGATGCCGATACAGCCAGTTCATTTAATACTTATTGGATAACATAAAAAAAAAACACAAAATGAAACAAACTATATTCAAAAACACAATTTAATTTACTAAACAATTACTACAAAATAATAGGCCTAACCAACGAAGCTAAACAAGGACTGACAGGCGTAGCTAGAGTCACGCCACCGAATGAAGTAACAGGTATGCATGGGGAGCAGGAACAGGCAGCATTCGAAACACCGTATTTAGGACCATAAGCAGCTGCTACTAAAGGCGCTGCTGCCGTCAAATACCCCAAACCGCAAGGTAATTCTGCAGAAATTGGCGGGAGAATTAAATCTGTACAAATTGGCGCGAGTTCGTCATTGCAGCAGCAAGGTGGTGGTGAACAACATGGCTGTCCATCGGCGATCACTGTGATTTCTATTGGCGGGCATGGTGATGGGACGGGGACGAATATTGGCTTGGGAAGACGTCTGGCTGTGGTAAGCTGGAAAAAATTTAATAATCGATTAAAATAGATTGGTATTTATCTATAGCATCGAGATCATAATCATCATTCATCCTTCTATGCAACACATACGCTTGCTTCTCTTTAAGTGTAAAAAGCAGTTGTCAGAGAGTAATATAAGTATATTAAAAAAGAGAACCCACTCGTAGCAACATTATGCATCCACCTTATGTCAAATTGAAAGCTAGCTATCGCCATCTATGTTTTACTGACAATAATTCAAGCTATACTATACTATCTACTCATACCGATAGATATTATTGTTTTCAATGCTAGTTTTCGTTCAATCCCGCACCGAGTGAAATTCCAGTATCCCTACTATTCCTGTAATCTGAACATTGGCTAGAGAGCAATAGAAACTCCAGAACACCACTAAATCGGCACGAAATTGGAAGAAAACTACAAACAACACGCACATTACGCTAGATAGGTAGCCATTTTGCGAATTTGTCAATTTGACATTGACATAGACAATAAAATCTTTTTTTTCTTCATAATTCTGCGTTGTATTTACTAGATGGCAGCACATTCTATGCAAACTGAATCGGAAAAGCCACCAAAAGGCGATTGTCCTCCGCCAGACAGTACCTATACCTACCCAATCTATAATCTATGCAAACTACACAATCAGTGGCCAACTCGCTCTTAGAATATTTTCCTGACATGACTTAAATAAAAACAACGCCATTTTTTTTTGTCGAAATTACATGTTCCGGAACTACCTGCTTCACATGCTCTGGACACTGCATACAAAGGGGCTTGTACTGACAAAGAGAGGTAAGCATGACTGTTCTCCTACGAGTGCAAGTTGAGCTACTTATACTGTAGTCCTCCTCCCGAAACACAGAGAGAGTGTGATGCCAAAATTGGTGGGGAAGTGAGTTACCATACTGTACAGTACGACCAAACAGACGATATATAAGATGTAGCAGGGAGCGACTGGATGAGGAAGGCCGAGGACAGAGTTTAGTGGCGCGCCTTGAGAGAGGCTTATGTCCAGCAGTGGACGATGATAGGCTGATGATGACGGTACGACCAGGAAAATAATTCCGGTCGTCAATCTTTGTTTGCGCAGATAGGCCTCGCATGCCAGCCCCGAGAAAACGACAAAAATCGAGATGTGCCTCCATCTTTATTATTTTACGTACGCCAAAAAGAGCGCGCACGACGTTATTCTCGTTTAAACGCTTTGTCGTGGGTGGCATGCTAGCCGTGCAGGACCGAGTCCCCGACAAAACCCTAAGTCATTAAGTAATCAAAGGGTTCAAAGTCGGATAGCAGCGGAAAGGGCGCGAAAACAAATTAGACACATCCTGATTGGTCAATATTATTTCGCGCGGCATTAAAATTTGCCGACGCGCAGGTTCATCGGTAAGAATTAAAAACCTGGTACTACTGTACTTAGGTTTAGTATTAGGTACACACGTACCAGTTCTTATACTGTAACATGCCTACCAAAAATGCTGTAGATATACCTATAAATAAAATCATCAATCCAAAAGAATTTCAATGTTATTTACTTACTCCCAGAGAGTGCTTTAAAATGAGATTACACCCAATTCACCCAACTAATTTCTTCTCATCTATATACATAGCAACGTTTACATCACTACTGTAGGTAGGTATTGTACTGGGTGATAATAAAATCATTAGCAAAATTTTCATGGGTGATTCAGACTTTCAAACTGAACAACTTTACAATGGGAGCATTCACAGCTACAATAGATCTATTCAGGTCGCAGTAGCTATTGGTTCATTGACCAAGCCCTTACAACCAAATAATAATGGGAGCATTCAGTTCGATAGCCTGAACCACCCCTGAAAATTTAGCTAATGATTTTTTATTACTCCGCTTTTGTTAACGATGAGATAAACAAAAAATAAAAATACTTACAACCACTAGTGAAGCTACCAAAAACACAAGTTTTTTGAAACTCATGTTTTTGCCGTAAATAATTATAACGAAATGTCCATCTAATTAATGTTTTCGTTCATAAATAGGTTATTGCTATCCAATATACGCTTCCTATCAAGGTTTTCGTTCAAGTATGGCGTAATTGAAGCACTTTATAATATTTCTAGTATCTATCGCGAGAGACAGGAGTTGGCAATAAAATGGCATACCAATAAAATACCAAAGTGCAAACTATATACCTACTAATTTTAATATGCAAGGTGGTCCAGACTACATGGATATAATTTTGACTTGGCTAGGACCCATTAAGCCAGGAAAAAAATTGGTTCTCATCCGATTACAAGAAAATATTTTTTTAATTAACTATTTTGGCATAGTACATATTTATTACCTGTGAAAACTTAAATTTTTTTTTTAATTTTTCATGTAAACTAGTCCGATTGGTTGATTTTTTTAAACTGTAGCATCAGGAAGGTGGCGTAGGCACTGTACCACAGAACTCTATGCATTGTAAAATTATTTTTTTTCTTCCTCACGGAAAGGCAAGGGGAACTAGACCATACAGCCTGCTCTTAAGTAACATTTTCGCTCGCTCCTATCCTATACCTAACTCTTGAAATGCGTGGGTGGTACACACATTCCTATGTACAAGAGAGTTTTACGCGAAGATCAATCCGAATCAAACGGGAGCGCCTTCTTTATTTCTCAGTTTTACTATATTATTCTTCATTAATGGCACATTATTAAACTAATTCCACCACATGAACACAATAATGACGACGAAAAACGAATTTAGAAAATTAAGAAACAAAGCCCGTCCTTTTCTTCTCAATTCCCGCGCAAAACTCGGCATTGTAGGTACAATACTGCCTGTTTTTTTTTTGAGATGACTATTACTGTTCTGCTCAGGGAGCAACTACTGCTTTTTTCTGCGGACTATTGGAGGGACCACGAAGGGTCTACCGAGCCAAATGAATGAACTTAAGCAACCGACCTAGGGGCACCCAGAGGGTTACGGACCTCGGCATAGGACGTTGCTGGGGCTCCGCGGCAGATTGGGTAGCGGGGATCGGTGAAATAAATACCGGCTTCCTATGGTATTCATATTCATATTCATTTATTGCATAGCCACATGGTTTTCTTAGATCTAAAAACATTGTTTATAGTCCTTCAGCCATGTCGCACCCCGTCGGAGCACTGCAATATTTGAGAGAGAGGTATATTATAAATCTGTTCACTTTTTAAAATTGGCACAACAGCTATTTTAATGCTTTAGTAAGCATAAGCTTTAAGTATCAAATCAACCCAACCAGTCAGGGTTGGAATAAACAGTTTTTTTTCAATCAAACAGTTCAAAATGTTTTGAACATTGTTTAAAACACTTTGATTCACCTAAAACATGTTTTACATTCTGTTCAAAATATGACCCAGTTTGAAATTAAAACACGTGATTTAAACACTTCGTTTTAAACACAGATCACAAAAACTAAAGGGAGATGTGAAAAGGGGGCGGGGCCAGTGTCGCAGCAATATGCGCAAAAACGGAACACATTGCTCGTGACAGTAGTGATTCAATATAATTAGGTATTATGAGGCTGAAAGCCAGTCGAGATATTATGTGTAAATAGTTTACAATGCTTGCGTAGTACTAAAGATTATTACAACGTTGAGTTCTGATACCGCAATGGATAATGAGCACATTCAAGCTAACAAAATACTTTCTATCGCGTGGTACTGGTGGTGATGCGACTCTAGGTTTCGTACTCAGCGCGTTGGTTGGCATCTCTCTAGATCTCTATGGTTTTAAACATGCCATTCGTCCCAGTAGCCCAGTCATTTTACGGTTTGAGCCGGAACTAATTAATAATTGTTTTTTTTCGGTATAGTATTTAAGAGCCAATTTGAGAGAAATGAACCAAAAAAAAGCCTGTCAGCAACCGTTCCAATTTTAAAATTTTGCTATTATCTCGTTATAAAAAACCTGATGGTAATTTTTTTTCCACGTATTTAAGACATTACCATTATAAATAACTTCAAACATGGTGTAAAAATATAGTCGTCGACTTAGAAGGTGTTGAAAAATACATTCGTATTTTCTAATAAAAATCTCATTTTTTTTTAAATTTAAATGCCTATTTTATTGCTCAAAAATAATTTATATTGTTAAATGTAATTCAAATGAGTGCATTGGTATTAATATTATTAAAGCTCTAAAGTAAAACAGCAAATAATAAAAATGTGTTAAGTGTGAGTCGAGCTCGCGCTAAATATACCGGACTCAATAAAGAAAATATTTTTTTTTGTAAATTTATACTATGTGGTGCACATCGCCTTCTTTATTGTGTTTGCGAACCATTCCGAGATCAAAAACAAGATTTGATTAGAATGTTCTTAATTCCGTATCGTCGACTGTCGACTATTTTTATAAATTTTGTTAATACACCCATACAATAATATTAATTTTTTTTTACATTAAAGGGTAAACAGGGCTTTCTAAAGATATTTTTTTCATACAAATATTCCAAAATTTTTATGAGTTATGGATGTTTTTCATTTTTCTAAAAGCAAAAGTCAAAAAACAAAAAAAAAATATATTTATATTTACATTTATTATATTTATCAGGTTTTTACTTTAGATTGGTGCAATTATGATTTCATTAATGAATTTGGCATCTCCAATTTATCCGAAAATGACCTAGCCAAACTTGGCCATAGAACAACCTAATAGGTAACCTAGCTTAAGTGATGCACGTATCAAGTTTAAGCTTAGGGTTCGTCCCTCTCCAAAACTTGCATAAATAATCATGATGGCTATACTTCTTAAATCCATCCTTGGGTCATAAGGACCAACCCTGCCAAAGGAAATCTATGGTTCACGAAACGCGCCAGCGACTATAGCGTATTCTATCTTATTACAGTATGAGTGTCCCATGAGAAAACTGAGTCTAAATGTGGGGATATTATTAAACTTATGAACGTCACTGTTTTTGGGAAAGAGAGATAAATGACTGAACGGCAATCTATAATGTATTGAGTCATTTATACTTAGTCAATATCTTATAAAATCGGTTACGTTAGACAAAGATTTTTTGATAAAATTATGAATAAATAAACAGCGTTCAAAAGTTTAAATTCATTACAAATTAAAGTGCATTAACAAATTTAACTTCATAATATATTTAAAAAAAATTGAGAGGGTGACCTACCTCTAATAAAAGGAAATTCCTCCTCTAATTTTACGTCAAGATATTTCTGCTGTTAAATAATCGATGATGTCAAAATTAACTTTTTTATTAACCTGCCAAGCCGCTTTTATAATTCAGGTAAATTTTTTAATATTTTTTCTTGAGCCCCCAGCGCTGCTCTTAATCGTATTTTTTTTTCTAAACAATCAAAACAACATTAAAAAAAACAAGAATGTCACATTTTTGGTTTTCAAAGGATAGTGGACAGGAGTGGTCCAAGATAATGTCCCCGTGAATGACATACTACGTTTTAAAGGGGGTTTAATATAGACATTTTTTTATATGTGCCATCTATATCTTTACGAGAGAAAAAAAGATACAGGGTGTTTTGTTTAGTGGCTTTTCATACTAATGTTAGCATTTCACCGCTATTTTTATTTTCTGCTATAATTTTTTGTTTCATATGGATAGTGTTATTGGTTTTTTATTTTTATTAATTAATGCAAAAAATCTTTCGCCCTTAGCATCTCGTAAACTAAAAAAGGGGAAAATCGTTATTCCACCCTAAAATTGCAATTATACAAAACGTGAGCCTACTACTATTTCACGCTTAATAATAACTTTTAGAAGTTGCAGCTAAGTATTAGGTTATAATGTCAAAATGATTTCTTCCTAAATCGACCACGTTAAAATAAAACAATCTGTATCTTTTTTTTCCTCGAAAAATTTTTTATGCCCTTTGTACGCCATTTACACACGGCGACACATCAAGCTATTCAAAACCAACATAAGCTGGCCGCGCGACGTTATACGCTAATCGAACTACGCGCGGCCAGCTTATTTTGGTTTTGTATAGCTTGACGTGTCGCCGTGTGTACGTTAGGGTATCCTCTAACTGTCCCTACCTGTGCAATAGCGGGGGCTCTTGGTCCAGTGGCGATACATTTTTGCCCAGTGTCCTTTATCAAAATATTACGGACTACTATGTTTTATATTTGTAGGAATTTGTAATCGTTAAGACCGCTTAAACAAAAGTTACCTTCACCGTTTGAGAGCAGTCGGTATTACGTACTTAAGTCTCAAGAAAAACTCATTGGTATATGGCATGTCATCTGTGCCTCGAAATATTGAGTGTTCATACCTCTCCACAACGCGCTACCGACTCTCTCACCCCCCAGACAACAAACTAACAAACACTTTTTTCCCAGGTGGCCTCACAATGCGCAAGGCAACAGCTAAACATCGAAAGACCCTACCTATCCACTGTCATAGCCGACCCACCTTGTAACAGCATCGTCCCCATCACAGCCCCATCATCAACCATCATGATTACAGACTGCTCCCCGTCAGCCTGTAAAAACATGGCTGACACTCTAAACCTAATGATTGTTTGTAATTTATTACAAAACACTCAAGGTGGGCAAGAAATGGCGTTAAAACTCGCAAGACCCGTGATAAACGAACTTATTTCGTCACCTAGTTTATCATGTGGGTGTCAAAATCCTAGATGTCCTAATGCATTACCCGATTTGTTTCCCAGTCAGTTAGCCAATGCTTTGACACAGAATTTTGCGTCAGTTCTCCCTAATCAAGGTGTCAATGCTGTTGCTAATTACGCTCCTTTAAATGCTGGGGCCGTCTGCGCTAATGCCGGGGCTAACTACCCAAATGCCGGGGCAATCTACCCAAATGCCGGGGCAGTGTACGCAAATGCCGGGCCAATTTGCCCAAATGTCGTAAATTATGCACCTCCTTGTAATAATGTAGTAAATCCGAATGTAGTTTCACCTTCGTGCGGTTGTATGAATGGATTGTTAAATAATTTCTTGAGTTATTTGTAAATGTTATTTGGTGATGTTATTTATTAATTTATGATTTTGTGTGTAAGAAAGAATAAAGGATTGAACATTTTTTTAAATATTTATTTGTTTGCGGAATTTTTCTCAATTAAGTATTAAGAGGAAACGCGGTGTGCAAGACATATAAAGAGAAGGTTTTTAACAGAAGTATTGCAGTCGTGCTGATTCCGAGCATAGCCCAGTCATTTTACGGTTTGAGCCGGGACTAATTAGTAATTGACATTTTTTTTCGGTATAATATTAAAGAGTCAATGTACCAACAATGGCATGGACAATGGCCTGGAAATGTACAAAAATTAAAAAAAAAATACACGTCAGCAAGAGTTCCAATTTTAAAATTTAGCTATTATCTCATTCTAAACAACCTGATGGCAAATTTTTTTTTGCACATATTTAAAGGCTTTACCATTATACATACTACAAACTCCATTTTGGGGGAGGCTTATGTCCAGCAGTGGACGTTTAATGGCTGATATGATGATGATGATACTACAAACATGGTGTGAATATTTTTGTCTACTTAGAAGGTTTTGAATAATACATTCGTATTTTCTAATACCTCATTTTTTAAATTTCATTGCCTATTTTTAACCGACTTCTAAAGAGGAGGAGGTTTCTCAATTCGATTGTATATATTTTATTGCTTAAAAATAATTTATATTGTTAAATCTAAGTCAAATGAGTGCATTGGTATTAATATTAATAATTTAAGATTCTTCTGGGACGCATAATATTAATTTCTATGTTGCGTAGCGATTTTTTTTAATATGCTTTAACACGTTCCGGGACAGTGAACGAGACACAATAGAACTTTTATTGTTATCACGGCTATAGGCGGTCACTGTCCCGCAACGTTTAAGATAGTCTTTTTGTCACTTAATAGTTCTGCGTGTACAATAAAGTGTTATAATATAACAATTATAATATAATTAGTAATTACTCCCTACCCCGCCTAACAAAACTCCGTAAAATGACTGGAATAGCAACCGACTGTCGATTGATTTCATCTACATAAAGTCTTCTCGTATTTACGAGTAGATGAAATCACAATCTCGTGTGTGTGTGTGTTTGTGTGTGTAGTGTGTATACCTAAGGCCTAACAAAACAAGCTAAACTATTTTAAGGGGATGATCAGACCATCAGACAGATCAGACCTATTTTTTTTCGCGATTTCGATAATGGTCCCTTAGAGAAAGTTTTTCAGTTTGATGGTCTGATCATCATCATCTTATTTAAGAGCTAAGCTAAGTGGAGTTTTCGCCAATCCTGTCTCCTTTCCGCTAGTCTCTTGAGTTCTTGATACGATACGACATCAACCTTTTCCTTCACTTGGGCCAGATAACTCTGTCTAGGTCTTCCTCTGCCTCTCTGCCCCTCTTATCTTCCCTTCCAGTATGGTTTTAAAGAAATTGTCGTTTCGTATCAAGTGTCGTCTGATCATCCCCTTAAAATAGTTTCAGCTAATTTTGTTAGACCTTATAATTATATGAGATAGAGATTGCGCTATGTCTGTTTGATTTTCTTTTTTACACAGGCTGTTAGAGTAAACAGTTGTTACCTATATCGGTAAACAGGGGCTATTGTACCCATGATACTGAACTACTTTTCCAAAGATGTATAGTTAAGATAGACAAAAGATAGGTGCAGACAGACGGACGGTTGAACAGCGTAGGCAGGCTTATGAATACGGTCCCATTGGCACCTTTTGGGTACGAAAACCTAAAAATAGGGTACTAAAACAAAGTAATTTCCAGTTCTAATTTTATTTAACCTATCTTAAAATTTAACAAAAAAACTAATTAAAATTAATCAAAAATTACCTTTTATCGATAGTTAATTTTAGTAACATGATTTCTCTTGTCAAGAAAGTCTTGGAGAACAGAAATAGGTTTTACAAGGTTTTTTGACTACCTTTACAATATTTTGAAAGTTCGATTTAGACTGGCATAGCTCTGTGGCGTCATCTAGCGATCCCCAGGAAACAACGCTGACCATTGTTACAATACATAGATATACATTATTATGCAGTGGCGTGGAAATGTGGTCCACAAAAAAAAAATCTACATGATTGCTTTACATATGTGGACTGTTAACATGTTCAAAGTGTCTATGCACGAACCGTGCTGTATCCAAATGAGGGATTTTCCGAAAGCCATAAAAAAATAAAAAGTAGTTCCTAATGGCTCGATAGATGGTGTTGACGAGACAGGGGTCAGCGACCTTGCAGGTAATAAAATACAAATAAAATAATAAGAATTTGTGTTTAAGTGAACAGCAAAATATGAACATTTATATTTCGTCAGCGGATGGCGTCTGACTCAGTGACATGCATTTTTGTTTTCTTTTTAGCCTAAAATTTTCGTACGGACACCTCTCTGGTGAACGCCATCTATCGCCGGTATGTTGAACTACGTTTGACTAGCTGTCAGAAAACTCCTCATTGTAATATACATAGAAATAAGAAAGTACCTAGTCTATGGTAACTTGATATCTTTCCATCAGTCCATTCCGAGGTTATAGACACAGTATTAGAAAGAGCACGATAATACAGTATTGACAACCTTTTCGAACCTTATAAATACCTTATAAGTTTAATATTTCAGTATCCATTATAGCCATAAGAAGGCAAGATGTTACAAGCCAGTTGAGCTGGAATGTAAGATGGAATAACCAATTCTAAAACTGTTGGAGGGAAAGAGTTTGATGCGTAAAAATTTGGAGATAAAGGAATGTTATTAACTACATTAGAATACGAATTAGAAACAGTTGGTAAAGACACTACTTCCGACACTTCTACTACACTTATTATATCTTCTACAAGGTTTCTAGCTGGGTTGGATACATCAACTTCTGTAGCTACTTGCGTGTTAGTAGAAATACTAGTTCCATCTTGGATATTGTCATAAGGATTTGAATTAACAGACACTGTAGTTTCAGTATTTACGTCTGTGCTTACACTAGAACTTGGTGTCAATTGGTTGATATTGGAATTTACAGATGCCGAGGTGAACGAGCCTGGATTTGATCCTTTAGCTAATCCGTAGTTCTGTATTCTAGGATAAATTACTTCTTGAAGATTTCCACATGGATTCGAATCTAATTGTAATGAAGGATAAAGATTGACTTTGGGAAATTCACAAAGATTTTGAACTTCTTGTTGGAAACACAAACCTGGATTGAATACTTCATGAAAACCGACAATTGAATTTGAATCAATAGGTGAAAATGATAAAGTGTTGAATTCATTAACACTTAAATCTTGTATGAATGGTTTACCACTACAGCTACATGAGCTAGGTCTTACCACTTCTTGGAAGCTTCCAAACGAATTTGAACCTAAAAGTAAAGATGATAGCGGACTATATTCAGTAAAACTCAACTTTGGAGCAAATGGATTCACATCTGGAATACTACTACATCCACATAAGCTATTATAATTTACTACATCTTGGAAGTTTCCATATGAATTTAAACCATAAGGCGAAGAGGACAAAGAACTGAATTCTGTAACGCTTAACTTTGGTACAAATGAAATTGGAACCTCTCGGATTGTACCGCAGCCATATGAACTCGGTACACATGGTGCTACAACTTCTTGAAGGTTGAAGTTAGATCGACAATTTTTTGATCCTAATGACGATGAAGGGCCAAAAGAACTAACTTCTGGGTAATCATACAAATTTGAACCCAATGTATATAAACTAGATGATGGACAACATAGATTAGAATTTACACCAAAAGGTACGTTATAAGAATCAAAATCTACAGAAGAATATAAAGGTGAACTACAACTTAATGCGTCTACCATAGAATTGGTATTAGCAATTAATACATTTAAATCCTCAATCATGTCGTCAACAATCATCAATTGCACAATATCTGTCAGAGAATTTGCTACAGTATTGTCTATTATGGTACTTGAAATAACTGATGGAGTACCAATAGATAAAGACGAAACTTTAGGTTCAACGAATGAAGTAACAATGCCTGGGTTATAACAAGGTGAGGTAACAAAACTTTGGGTATTACAAGGCGTAGCAATGCTTGGGTTGTAACAGGGCGTGGAGCAGGAACAAGGTGTCCTTTGCGAAGACGTTGGTGTCAGTAAAGTTTCAGTTCGAGGTATTGGGAAAGATATTGGTGATGGCACATTTATAGGTCCGCATCCTTGTAGAGGAAACAATTGTCCAGAACTGATTGTATCTTGGTAGCCATAGCTGCATTGTGATTGGGCCTGTAAGAAAAAGACGTTTATTTTAAAAACCCTCTCCAATAGCCTTAGAATGGTTAAGGGCTACAGTAGAAGAAGGTAATGGTAATCCTCAGTGTATACAGCCCTGTGTTGTATTTGTAACATCCTTATCCTATTGATTCATCATATCAGCCGACAGACGTCCACTGCTGGACATAAGCCTCCCCCAAAATGGGGGGATTTGCCAAAATCGCCACGCTTGGCAGGCGGGTTGGCGATCGCAGTTGGATTGAATGTGTGTACTCAGAGGATGCTGCTGCCCATCCTCCGGTAGATCCCTTAGTCGCCTTTTACGACACCCACGGGAGGAAATGGGATTATTGATTAATAAATATAATTATGACATTTATAAATAAATATTTTGCGTTACATTACAGTCCTCTCATGAATATGAGTGAGAAAGGGAGCGGTTCATCCTACATCACTCCAGCCGGCTCCAGTCAGATTGGTGTAGCCAAGTTGGTGGTAAACTTTTGGTAAAGGGTCTAGCAGGCTAAGGAAGGAGAAGTGGCCCCTGTGACGAATATAGGATTTTTATAATGTCATTTGTTGGCTATCTCATAATATAGAAACACCCTAACTTTCAGCCTATCTTGAATCGTCACCGAGATACTGTCAAAAACGTCATTTTATGGATACATTTTTCAAAGTCGTTTTTCTCCTGAACTATATAAGGTAGAGCAATCAAACCAAATCATAGCTACAAAGGATGAGTAGGAGTATAACTCTGATTTTTTTAAATAGTTAATTCCATATAAAAATATTGATTAAAATGTCAGAGAAATTTTTGACAGCACTTTTCAACAAGTATTTGTAAAGGTACAGCTATGGAAAAAATCACATATACTGTTAATAGTATTAGCTAGTACCATGCGAAAAATCGATTCAATATATATGGTGCAACATACATAAAAAAAATTAAATGTCAAAGAAAGCGTTAAATGAGTCTTTCATTCTGAAGGAGATTTTTCGATCCAATGAGGTTTAATTTCGTTGCCTAGCAACAGAATGTTTATTTTGAACTTCACGCATGGCTGTCAAAGGTATTAGTTTTTTTTCCTTGCACTTTACGAAGAAACACATTGCAAATCTTGCATTTGTCGGACATTATTGCAATGATGACTGCGACTGACTTCTTGTCAGAGTGGCATTTGTTTATTATAACTGGTAGATGATAATAAAATATATAAAGTTTTTCGTATACGTATGTATCGAAGAGGTTTAGAGCTATCAAATAAACTGAAAATGCAGTGAAATACTTCCTTTGAAATTTTTTTTAAGTATGTTGCACCAATTATATTGAATTGATTTTTCGCATGGTACTAGCTAATACTATTAACAGTATATGTGATTTTTTCCATAGCTGTACCTTTACAAATACTTGTTGAAAAGTGCTGTCAATAATTTCTCTGACATTTTAATCAATATTTTTTCATGGAATTAAATATTTAAAAAAATCAGAGTTATACTCCTACCCATCCTTTGTAGCTATGATTTGGTTTGATTGCTCTACCTTATATAGTTCAGGAGAAAAACGACTTTGAAAAATGTATCCATAAAATGACGTTTTTGACAGTATCTCGGTGACGGTTCAAGATAGGGGGCTGAAAGTTAGGGTGTTTCTATATTATGAGATAGCCAACAAATGACATTATAAAACTCCGATATTCGTCACAGGGGCCACTTCTCCTTCCTTAGCCTGCTAGACCCTTTTCAAGCCGATGGCAAGGACAATGTCAGTGTAATATCGCTCTCTTGCAATCTATTTTGTTTCAAACATAAATTTAATCTAATAATTTCTTAATATTTAATCAATGGTTATGAAAATGATTACAATAGTAATCTTTACTTACTTACCTTGCAAAATATTGCCGCTATGAACAAAATCAACATTTCGGCCACCATCTTGGATTACAAAAGAAGGTTTGACACAATTTCTTTCATTTAAATAGTTTTGTTCGTAAAAAAATTATGTTTACAGGTTGATGTAAAAAACATGTACTTAAATGCTTCGCTCGCTTCATGTTTTAAACTTTACTTTACCTACGTTTTTACTTACGAAAAACACAATTTTTTTGAAAAATCTTTCGAAAAATGTTGAGTTAGATGGGACTCATGGTAATACGTAGGTACTGTCATGAAATGACCTATACCTCTTTGGAAATATTTGTAAAACCATAGAACCTTTGCTGGCACATATCTTGGCTGCACATGGGTCCTCCGATGAGCGATGATAGCCCATACGGAAGAGAGCTAGCGCCTCAGTCCTGAGGACGCGGTTCGATTCCTGGCCTGTACCACTAAGTTCTTCGGAATTCATGTACGGTTGTATTTATCATTCACTAGCTCGGCGGTGAAGGAAAACATCGTGAGGAAACCTGCATTCCCGAGGATGAAAAGAAAATACCATAAGTTCGGAGGTATGCGTAAAATATGGGTGAGCTTGGGGCGAACACAAAGGACCAGCGCTGGTCTCCGTGTTACATAACGACCCTTGCTTGTAATAGCCCAACCACAAATAATAAGGGGTCCTCCAGCAAGCTTATAATAATAAAGTACTCTGCGAGCAAGCTGCATTCAGCACCAACATTCAACATCACATCATCAACTCACATCACATCTATTCACATTGAAATGTGCGGGCGCGGACGGGCGTGGAGGGTGCAATCCTATCCTATCCTACTTAATATTATAAACGCGAAAGTATGTAAGTATGGATGGATGTTTGTTACTCTTCCACGTAAAAACTACTGAATAAACTTAATTTGCATAATTAATTTTCTTTCTATTCATAGAATATTCCTTTGATGAGGTTTCTAAATTTCAACTATAACTCCAACATCCTGTATAAGTAAACGTAAGGACATAAATGGTGTCATAATCAATCAATTTCGAAAAAAACAATGATTATAAATATTATTTGTAATTTCTTTGGAAGGACAGAATTTCGTCTATGCATATTATTTGTATGTTGGCACGTTTTGAAAGGCAATTAAACACTGCTTTTGGGCAGATAGTGTGAGGCTAAAGGTCAGTATTCGCTAGACCATATCAGAGGCCTGTTAAGTTGAAAATAAGTAGATACCTACTAAAACAGGAAGTTAATAACCAGCTCTACCAATTTTCACTGGGTTCAGTTTTGCCCAGCTTTTTTTTATTACGTATGGGTTTGCTCTTGACCTCAATCTAGTTCTCAGGACGAAGATGGGGTCGAAGATGTAGCGAGCTCACCCAGAAGAAGCCTATTCACTCGGAATTCGGGTTGTAAGCGCTCGGAAATACTGACGCAGGCAGGGCGTTCCACTCCTTGGCTGTGCGCATTATGAAAGATTCAGAAAGGCGCTTGGTGCGGATATGTGGGATGTCAACCAAAAAGGGGTGATATCCCGCGGCCCGCTTTCCTGTGGCCAAACCCTTAGAGGAGGTATGTGCCTTGCAGTGGGAATAGTGTTATATACAACCTTAAAGACTGTTTGGATGGATGAGAGCAGATTGAGGAGTGCAATCTATAAGGTAAGCGTAAGTGGAAATGTTGGAAGGGGACGGCCGACGGCCTAGACGTACATACACGTATATTGACCAAATTGGCGATGTGCTTAAAAAAGGACCAGGTCAGATCTACCCGAAACCTAGAGGAAACTAGAGAGATCATCAGGATCGTAGCAGGTGGCATTCCCTTGTCTCTGCCTACCCCAGTGGGAGACAGGCGTGAGAATATGTATGTACCTATGTAAGACTGTTTCAAAGATATGAAAACCAAAAGCGAATCATTTCAGGGAGTGATGTAGAAACAACATTAAATTGAAAAAATAAAGAATTATTAAAAGAACTATTATTTTATTCCAATAAATACATAACAACTACATTATAAGTTAATAAATTATACATAATCTTCTATTAGATATTAAATCAAAACATTTCTCCCGCAAGCACAACCAACATTACTATAAACGTTATTTGCAGTATTTAACATGACTGGGTTTCCAGATACTGAATTACAACTATTACATTTACCATTATTCGCCACAGCACAAGAGCATCCATCATTTAAAAGTCCAGATTGTATTAGAGATGCATACACATTAGGATTTAAGCTTTTTACAATAGGACCACAAGAACAAATTTCTGAATTTATAGCAGCTGAATAAGGGCACGAATTTGGTTTTGCTACTTTTGCACCACAAGAACAACTGTTTGCTGAATCTATAGCAGTTGAATAAGGGCAAGGATTTAGTTTTGATACTGTTACAAGTCCTGATTGTATTAAAGAATATAATACATTAGAATTTACAGTAGGAAGCTCAGGGGAAATGCAAGAACAGCTACTAGGTACATTTCCACAAGCGCAGTTTCTATTCGGTGAACTATTTAGGACTCTTGCTGATGGGTAGTTTATTGGCATTGCAGTATTTAAGACAGCCAAGCCAGATTCTTGACCTCCACAGTTTTTAGTATTACAGGGACAAGTATTTTGATTTAAACTTTGTAAGGTACGAGGTTGCAATTCGCAAGGACAATTTTTAGGTGCCGCATTGTTTAAAATTGCTGGTTGCCCGCAACTGCAAAGGGTATTTGCAGTTTTTGCAGCACCTGATGAATATAATGGTTTTGGTAAAATATTCACGCTAGCACATCGAGGGCATGAGCAGAGAGTGGATCGTATTTCGTCTATCAAAGGACCAGATATAGGTCCGAATAGCGGAGTATTGTAGGCATTCTTTCTAAGGTTTTTCATGACGAATTCTTGGATGGCTGATGACAGGTCTCGACAGCAGAGGTTGGTTGGTTGGGATTTGATGATGTTATCTGTTAATACTGGTCGTTGGTAGGCTTGCAGGCTTTGGGCTGTTATGACCTGTGAAATAAATATTTTTGTCAGTCAATGCACATAGATTAAACAAAAGACAGATGGTATATTTATCCTACTTCCTACTTACATAATACGAGCGTTAACCCGCGACTTCGTCCGCACAAATTATATATCAGATTTTAAGTCAGATCATAAGCTATCAAACAAAAAAAGTTTCATCAAAATCGGTTCAGTAGTTTTTGCGTGAAACTCGTTCAAACAAACAAACAAACAAACACACAAACAAACAGACAGACAAAAAATCCAAAAATTGGTGAAATGGAATCAGGGACACCTAAAAACCATATCGTAAATTTTTTTTTGTTAATATCTTCAATGTACAGACAAACTTCCTGTTACAGTTTTATAATAGTATAGATTATAAACGCGAAAGTTTGTAAGTACGGATGGATGTTTGTTACTCTTTCACGTAAAAACTACTGAATGGATTTTAATGAAACTTTACAATAATATAGCTTAATATCAGAATAACACATAGGCTACAATTTATAAAGATATTGTGTGAATTTTCCAGACGAAGCGCAGACGAAGTCGTGGGCACCAGTCAGCTTAAATATATACCATAACGATGATGAATTCCCAGTCGATTTCGACTACGGTGACTGTGAATCAATACAGAAAAGCAGTCAGGTTGTTGGCGCGGCGCGTTGCGGAGAGTCATGGTAAACTTGAGGTCCAGGTTCGAATCCGCACGAATGACATGCCATAAGAGTTTTTCTAACTTAAGTACCTACGTAATACTGACTGCTCTCAAACGATGAAGGAAAACATTGTACACACAACCTGCATACTCTAAAGAAGAAATTCTGATGTATATGTGAAGTCTACCAATCCGCATTGTGCACGTGTTGTGGACTAACGCCCATACAGGGTGTAAGAGTAGGCCTGTGCCATGCTGTGGGACTGATACAGATGATGAAGAAAATATATCTAGTAAAAACTGCTAACATGGACAAATTTTCTGTCTGAATATAAATGTTATGTTCGATTGGCGAGGTTTCCCAAATTCACTTGCTTACCTTAATAAATAATCCAGCTAGTAAAAACATATTTTGAATCATTTTTTCGAAAGTAAAAGTATAGTAATTCACAAAAATAAAAACACAAGCTCAATTCACACAGTGATATTATCGATTGCACTTAATCTTATATTTTAATACTATTTTATAAAAATCGATTGCATTCCATTATCGATTTTATCTTCACTTCATCATAACGAAGTTCTATTGCGAAAAGTTTTATCTGAAATTCTTTATTTACGCAAAAGACTTGTAATACCTAGTTATCTAGATTTTAATCAAAGCTTTAGTTTGAATTCTAGGAAAAATTGAAGCCGATAAGGTAGGAACTTTCTGTATTTTGCTCTGCCTCCAAACCGGCGGCGCGACTGCGACGTGAGAGGCGATCTTCATTTGTTGATGAATAGTCATTGAAGCATCACTTCTTTAACTATTGTTGTGGTAATGTCATTTTCGTTTTAACATCTAACTTAAATTGAACATCTAGAGAGAATCATTTTCTACTGACGTGTGACTTTCACAAATCGCACTCCAGGCGCGGCGCGGATCAAACCACGATTATGAAAGTGCTCTTTTTCAACGGGGTTTTTCAGAGAGCTGTCAAAAGTTTCGATATGAACTATACCTCACTATTTAGGGCTGCAGTCTCCAGGGTCCGAATAGCTCTAATGATAGCCAACCTCCGATAGGAGATGGCACTATAAGAAGAAGAAGTCTAAAGTTTAGAATTCATGTTTGCATCTACTTCAGCATGGTAGTGGAAGAAAGAGTAGAGTTATATAAGGTCTAACAAAATTAGCTGAAACTATTTTAAGTGGATGATCAGACCATAAAACTGAACAACTTTCTCTATGGGACCAATATCGAAATCGCGAAAAAAATCTGCTGTCTCATACAACATTGCAAACAAAACTCGACTCAAATGTATGGGACAGCCGATTTTTTTTTCGCGATTTCGATATTGGTCCCATAGAGAAAGTTGTTCAGTTTGATGGTCTGATCATCCCCTTAAAATAGTTTCACCTAATTTTGTTAGACCTTATATACTACACCTAATTTATTCGTTTAAGTGGAGTAGGCCAGGGACCGACAATTTTCAGTAACCTTTATTTAAATGTTACCTTTATCCAGGTAACAACCGATTTTAATACCGGTAACCTAAATGTGACCTTCAAGAAAATGCGAGTGGGTGCGGGTAAGGGTCAGTATAGACGGAGCGACAAAAAGCGCGCGTAGTTTTTAATAACACTGAAAAATGAACTTTAATTTCTACTAATCAAAAGTACAGAATTGATTGAACAACGTCGTTGTTGTAGCGGGTGCCGCGAATTTTGGAGCATCCGACGAGAGACGCGCGCCCTATTTTCAGTGTTGCTAGAGTATTGGACAGGTCAAGATTATAAAGGAGATGATTATTTACATTTTATTGAACCCAAAAGCATAGAATGGTTTAAGTTTATGTTTACGTTTGAGTTAAAAATTTTTATTATAATTGATTTAATTTGTATTTAGTAATGACTAACGAGGTACTTACTTAAAAATTGAATACTTACTATATTTATGAAGAAACAATTTTTTATTTAAAAATATCTCTGTGTACGCGGACCGTTAGGAGAATGATATAAAGGTTACCTCTTAAAATACCTGTAAAAAAATAAAGGTTGTAACCAAAAAGTACCGGTATTATCGATACCGGTTTCGGTCCCTGGAGTGGGCATTACAGTTTAGTATGGAACAAGCCTGTTCTATATTTTGTGCGGACATGTTTGCTCCCATAGTAAAAGTTGTTCAGTTTGATGAGTGAGTAGAGTAAATTACTTTTCCTTACAGCCTGTATAGACATTTTGCAAAGACAAAGAAGCTGATCTGATACTAATCAGAATCGCTTAGGGTTTCACATAGATCGAATTCGCAGTTTATAGAATCGAAAATGTTCACAACGTAAGTCATTTTATGCTTTAAGAAAATGAGACCCTGAAAGTACTTTGGCATGAACTCAATTCCAAACTAAATAACTCCTTTGTAAGCGAATCGAAAGTATCGTTGAAAATGGGTTTACAGGATTTGTATTTGCATTCATATTGTTGTGGTTATTGGCTTTTTGATTCTTTTTTTCCGTTGAGAGCTTTCGTTGCAGATGTCAAGGAAAAGACTACAGTTCTTGGGCATACGTTTCGTTTTCGGTCTGCGAAAATTTGACCATGTGTCCGAGTTTCGGGCTCAGCTGAAATGGCTCCCCGTACGCGATCGTAGGCATTTTCAAATTCTTTGTCTTCTGTACAACATCCTACACAATCCTTCCTATCCTAACTATCTCCGTGAACGATTCTCCTTCTCCCGCCCTTCTGACAAACCTTGCCGATCCCACATCCGTACCCAACTTAGTATCCCATCCCACTCCACCGACTTCTACTCCTACTCCTTCACCATCCATGCTGCTCGGTTGTGGAACTCACTCCCCGCCGACATTCGCGACTCCAAGACTATAGCTGTATTTAAAAAGAAAACGAAAGAGCACTACCTTTCTCTATCTTAAGTGATATTCGTATATATAATTATATACATATATTAATATATATTGTATGTTGTAGGTATATATTACATTTATTTATTTATTTATACTGTTTGTTTGTACACAATAAGTTTGCCTTGTAATTGTTAACTGTCTCTTCTATGGGTCTGCTGGAAGAAATCTCTTCAGAGATAAGCTCGCCCTTTGTACATGTTTTCTCAACTTTGTGTATTATTATGTCCGTGTGTACAATAAAGTGTAATAATAATAATATAATAATAATGTCAAAAGGTGTACATATCTGTAAGTACTTTGAACAGAAATGAACAGGCGCTTTTTGACCAGCGGAGATAAAAAATGGTCCATTTTGGAATTTCTGTCGTCGTATGTAGGTGTAATACACTATAATTTCTTCCAGCAAGAGGGACAGTTAATAATTACAAGGGGCCAATGCAGCCTTCACCATGAAAATTCATACATGAAAGGTATAAGCGGCAATAGTGCAAGATCGGCCCAGTCATTTTACGGTTTGAGCCGGGACTAATTAATAATTGATATTTTTTTTCGGTATAGTATTTAAGAGCCTATTTGAGCTTCAAATTGTACCAAAATTAAAAAAAAAATCCCGTCAGCAACAGTTCCAAATTTAAAAATTTTCTATTATTTCGTTATAAAAAACCGGACGGTTTTTTTGCACATATTTAAGGCATTACCATTATATAAACCTACTTCAAACCTGGTATAAATATTTTTGTCAACTTAGAATGTTTTGAAAAATATATTCGTATTTTATTACTAAAATCTCATTTTTTAAATTTCAATGCCTATTTTATTGTTCAAAAATAATTTATATTGTTAAATCTAATTCAAATGAGTGCATTGGTAATATTGGTATTAATATTAATTTAATTTAACAGCCTTCTGGGACTCACAATTCAGATTTTTTTTCCTGTCTTTATTTTTTATTTGTAATATATTTATTTGAGTAGGTATAGGTATTTACAACATTATGTACAAGTTATGGCTAAATATGGCTATAATTAAAAATAAAAACAAATACAAATAGGCGAAGACGAAATGAGCTACTATATCGAGCACGACTTCCGTTCGACTTACACTAAACAGAAGACGTGCTCGAGGACACCGTATATCTATGTTGCGTAGCGAATTTTTTTTAATATGTTTTCAGATAGTCTTTTTGTCACTAAATAGTGCCGCTTACAGTTTAAAAGTCCAATTAATAATTACTTCCCACCACTCCTAACAAAACTCCGTAAAATGACTGGGCTACCACGCATAACCTCACGATTACCTAGGCGCTTTTCCCTGAGCTGTCACGGTACTTAGAAAGAAAGATAATAATTGCGAAAATTACATAAAGGTTACCTAATTATAATTATAAGTAATAGATTCAGATTACAGTGTAAAGTTACATTAAAGATAAATACAATAATTATCACATATTAGATAAAATAAAATCTATATCAATGTGTGGCAGTCAATAGGAATTCCATTTCGATTTCAAAGTTAAACAAAATGTCTACAAGGTTCATGAAAATTTGTATATATGAATTTTTGGTAGTTCAGGTAATTATTTTTGTTTCAAATATTATAGATTTTTAAACATGTTACAGCCATGTTGTGCTATTTCGAATCAAATTAAAAATTGAAAAATTTGTCTCGGGCGGGACTTGAACCCGCACTTTTCCAAACCGGGGAACTGCGTTATCCAATTTCGCCAACGAGCCCACTACCCAGAGAACGAAATTTTCAATCTGTTGCGTCTTAAGGGGACGTGAAGTTGACCAGTTACATTCGTCCATCACCCAGCAATAGGCCAGAGTGATGGAATTTGGGCTCAAAGAAAGCAAAGATGCTGATCTTTAATGCTTCCAATAAGAATAATGAGTCTCACCAAGGTTGCATTGGATTCATGCACTTATGTATCTGAGTGGAAGTCTACGCGTAAGGACGTCAATCCAAATGTGACTTTTCTAGACTGGCGCCCAAATGCCTCTGACTGGAAGTTATGGTATAAGCTATAACCTACGTATTTTTTCTAATCTATTACTATTTCTTTCCAGATCCTTACAACAAACGCTCAGCACTCCATCAAGCAATACCTTCATCTAACAGGTATAGGACCACATGCGTATTCCCCTGGCCTATCAAATCTCCCAACAGTTGGAATCTCAAGTCGACAGCCAATCAAACAAGTTCCAACAACAGGCCTATCAGCGTTATCTGCTTTATCTTTACCAGCTTTAGTCTCAGCTTTACAAGGAAATATTGGTTCAAATCCGTCTTTCCCACCATTAATAACAAGTTCAAATTCTCCGCAACCAAATGTACCAAATGGGGGTTTAGATTCTAATGTAATCAACAACTTAGCCATCGCTTTACAACTGTTAATATTGAGCAATATAATGCACAATCCTCCTTCAGAATCTTCTGAGCAAGACTACGAGGTTGTAGAGAAAGTATCTTATCCGAAACCAGTCCAAAAACCTCAGAATTTCCAACAGCAAAATGCACCCTATCCTCAAACCCCTGAGCCTCAATATTCTATGCCAAATGCTAATTTTGTAGGGTCATCAGGATTTGCAGATGCTCCTAATCCAATATACAGTGGACCTACTAAAGCAACGATGTCGAGGTCAAGTATGACCTTGATGTCTCCGTATGAGGCTTTGGCTCCTAGTTCACCGTATTCTGATCCTATTTTGTCATATAGGTCAAATGATTTTCAGTCACCGTATGCTAGCGTTTTAGGTGATAACGGCGATTTGTTTTCTATGAAGGATTTGTTTTAAGAATATTTTTATTTGTTATTTAATAAGTGATGTTGTAATAAATTATTTTCGATGAAAGTTTAGTTTTTGTTTTGTTTCCTGTCCTGCTGCTGTGACTGCATGTAATTATTTTACCCGTAAAAATAATGTTATGACCTATTATGACTGTCAAACTCTGTATACAGAGTGAAATTGATATCATTAGCATCCTTTTAAACTAACTCCTTTTAAACAAGTTGGAAACTACCCAATTTTTTTCTAGGCACTGATCGAAACAATTAGAAATGTACTTATTATTATTGTTAATTATCTTATGTACACGAACTACTTGAGATGTGAATAAATTATTATCTATCTAAAAAAAAAGAGTCTACCCATCTAATAGAACAACTTTTACTATGGGAGCAAACCAATCGGTGCACAAAAAAAAATTGCTGTTGCATACATTTGAGTCGAGTCGGCACGGCACGGCACTGTAGTTTAGTATGAAACATCAGATTTTTTTTTTGCTTCGGTCGGTTTGCTCCAATAGTAAAAGTTGTTCAGTTTGATGAATAGACTCTTAGTTTAAAAGGATGCTAATGATATCAATTTCATCATGTACTAGTTGCTTGACTCTTGAAAGTTCTTATTTTTCGTAAGCTCTAAGAAAAAAGAGATCGCGGCATATTTATGAAAAGTCTCTCCACTTTGGTACCTAAGAGTAATTCTGATTCTGTGTGTCGCACAGAAGTATAGTTTTCCTCGTTATGTTTTTCAACATCATTTTAGAGCAGTATTACGTACATAATTCAGAAAAACTCATTAGTACAAGGCAATGCCCACTCTCATTTTAAAGAGTTTATTCTCTGCAGTGGGAAATAAATAACATTATAATGAGGATGTCGTGCGTACGGTTCAAATCCAAACTGTCATGATTGAAAGTCAGTTCTCTCCGCAACGCAGCACCGATGCTTTCCATACATTATACAGGGTGTAAGTTTACGGCGACACGGCGTACAGGCGGGCATAATTACGGGTCCAGTGGTTAAATCGTCCTAGCTTAATCACCTCGTACTGCACCCAAGGAAAGAATCGAGGATGGTGCAATGACATGCATTTTAAGGGTTCCTATGACAATTATACAGGGTGTAAGTGACAGCCTAGCAAATACTGAAACGGTGAACTCAGACCATCAAACTGAACAACGTTCACTACGGAGCCCACCTTAGGAAACGCGAAAAAAAATCCTCTGTCATTTTAGTCGGGTAGGTACAGCAGTTTTGTATGGGACAGCAGATTTTTTTTCACGTTTCCTTAGGTAGGCTCCATAGTGGAAGTTTTTGAGTTTGATGGTCTGAGTTCACCGTTTCAGTATTGGGTAGGCTGTCACTTACACCCTGTATAATTGTCATAGGAACCCTTAAAATGCATGTCATTGCACCATCCTCGATTCTTATTCTTTCCTTGGGTACGGTACGAGGTGATTAAGGGACAAGGTTTTTAAGGGTGACAGCTAACGATAATATATTTTTCCTTGGCATATCACTCCATGCCAGAAACCATCAATAAAATTATCCTTGCTGCAACTTCATGATTAAAAAGAATGTTTCTAACCACCCCGAAAGGGATTATGGTCATGAGCATAGAGATCTAGAGAGATGCCAACCAACGCGCTGAGTACGAAACCTAGTGTCGCATTACCACCAGTACCACGCGATAGAAAGCATTTTGTTAGCTTGAATAGCTCATTATCCATTGCGGTATCAGAACTCAACGTTCAAATAATATTTAGTACTACGCAAGCATTGTAAACTGTTAACACATAATATTTCGACTCGCTTTCAGCCTCATAATATACTGAATCCTTGCTGTCGCGAGCAATGTGTTCCGTTTTTGCGCATATTGCTGCGACACTGGCCCCGCCCCCTTTTCACATCTCCCTTTAGTTTTTGTGATCTGTGTTCATGAGTATACGCAGGTAGATCTATCGGAGACTCAAGCCGTATCAGGAGAAAGTTTTGATTAAACGAAAATCAGAAGTTTGTGATAAATGTTAGAAAGGGGGAGAGAGGCAGACAAAGTTTTTGGGCTTTATACTTAGCTTCCTACTTATATATCTATGTAATTAGAACACCTTTCGGAAAAGCTTTATACAGGGTGAAATTGATATCATTAGCATCCTTTTAAACTAAGAGACTACCCATGAAACTGAACAACTTTTGACTATTGGGGCAAACCGATCGGAGCACAAAAAAATCTGCTGTTCCATACTAAACTACAATCCGCAATGCCTCCTACTGCAATGACTCAAATGTATGCAACAGCTGATTTTTTTTTGCTCTAATTGGTTTGCTCCCATAGTAAAAGTTGTTCAGTTTGATGGGTTCAGTTCAGTTAACTGCCTCCGTGGTCTAATGGTTAAGAGTATTGGCTCTCGACACGGAGGTTGTGGGTTCGATTCCCACGGGGGACACCTAGTGATATGTCACTTTGTGCATTTTTCCCCAGTTGGTTAGGACATTGCAGGCTGAATCACCTGATTGTCAGAAAAGAGAAAATGATTCCGTTCCTGGAATGTCACGTTAAGCCGTTGGTCCCGGCTATCTCTGGTGGTAGTAGTCGTTATATAAAAAACCACGTCAGAGGCCGTAAGGCGGTCTGAAAAAACTCTGACACCAGAGCTTGCCCACACGATAAGAAGAAGTTTGATGGGTAGACTCTTAGTTTAAAAGGATGCGAATGACATCAATTTCACCATGTAGATATCAATTTTTGAGCGTAGGCGTTGATGGAACGATACCGTATCGTGACGGTGCAGTTGCGACGTCGTTGCGGCATAGTTGTGAAATCGCCTACGCTCAAAAACCGCTTGTGTGATAATGGTTCATGCCATTCTGTATGCAGATTATGTCTAATGTTAAAACTATCGATAGTCTTTTGATATAGTTGCATTAATATTGGAATATAATTTCATTGGAATACAATCATCGTAACATTCGTAACGTCATGACCTCATCACATGATAGTAAATTATCATGTACAGAAATTGTTTGTTTTGTTTTAATAAATACCTAAAAATGCAATTATTGTCATTCATTTTTATTTTAGGCATTTTTTAAACAGCACTCTAGTATAGTTGACAGCACTGAATCCTGAATCAGGATTCCGGAGCGCAATTCCGTCTGTTTGTGGCGGACCTAACTGAGACCAGGGGTTCCATTCCATTTGGCTTTGGTTCATAATATAGGTAATCGGTCCTTAATGGATGATTATGATGTCCGATTTTTGGGTGATATTCTGTTGACACATTTTCCACGTGTTACAATCTTGATCCGATGATTCCTTGGTGATCGTTTCTAACGTTAAATCACAATAACTTATCTTATCAAAAGAAATTCTTTGTTAACAAAAGAATTTCTGACACAACTTATTGATGAAAGTTGGTTATCGCTTAACTTTGGGTAAGCCTACTCAAAGTTACGATATTAGTTTCTTAATAAAATTCGATTATTCTATCTCCGATATTAATATTTTTTCCTATAAAACTTAGTTAAAATAAGAATTTATTATCATTAGGTTTTTTTAAGTCAAGTAAAATAATAGAAACATTAAAAATGGTATTCAAAATTGCAACTTTTGTCTGCATCCAGCTGGCTATTTTCAATGTAAGTTATATATTTTTTTTTTTTTTTTAAGTAAATTATCATTTTAATTAGGTAAAATTAATATTAATAGAACAAGAAAAAACAAAACAAACAGAAAAAAGAAAAACACCTAGCCTACTTAAAGGTAAAAAATGTCCTCTAAAGCCCCTACCCGGGGCAGAGTGCCTAGGAGGCTGGCAGCGTTGCCTCTTTGGATCGCAAGGCTGATCCTTTGCGCAAAATAGCTGCCAGCCCTCCTGTCGCCTGTAGCCTCGAATAGGCGCTTTGAGAGGCATTTAAGAAACATTTTCCCCTCAGGACCCCAGCAACCTAGGGTCTCCACGGCGAAGGGCATATTTTCCCTAATAAATTCGTAAAATCCAAATACATACATAAGCTCACGCCATTGTCCCATGGGGGTAGGCAGATACCACGGACCGCTACACGCTACGACTCTGACACACCTCTTTAGCCTCATTCATATTCATAAGAGATGCTCATATTCATTGAGAGTGCTACGCACTTGTCCTTTTCGGAAAAGATCATTGATTTGATCATGGCATGTTTTCCTCTGACGGCCATTCCCAAATCTAAACCTTCTTTTCATTCGGGGTTATACATAACTAACACTGTTTTATTATCTTTATACAATATAACATATATTTGTCCTGTAGCAAAAACTTTCGGCTTTAAAACTTAATGAGAAATAATGAGAAAAATTACTTAAGGCAGTTGCAGAGGGGTCCATTTTATACAAAACTTTGACGCACAATACGCGTAGACGGTATTAATATAAGTAACTTTGTATATATGGAAAAATTGTTTAGAAAATCTAGATGCCGCGTAACAAATAACATTTGCAATTTATACAATAATTACGAAGATATAAAGCTCTGAAATTTTTCATACAAAATTTTAAAAGCTTTATATCTTCGTAATTATATTACAAATTGCAAATGTAATTTGTGACGCGGCAACTAGCTTTTCTAAACTATTTTTCCGCTTTTCTAAACTATTTTTCCATATATAAAATATTACTTTTATTAATTCCGTCGACGCGTATTGTGCGTCAAACTTTTGTATGGACTGAAACCACCTTAACATGGTACAAAACGCTCTATGGAACCCAACTCAACCAACCATTTCCCTAGTAGCCTCGTAAAATTGCAAGCATAAGCCCAATACTTATTTCCACCACTGTAACTCGTGTAAACCAGGATCAGCAGTAGCGACCATTCACAACACCAGAATTGTCTATTATGCGATCAAGCGAGCGAGCGGGAGATGTCAATGAAAGAAGAACAGAGTTATAGCACAGTATAAGAAAGAGTATTTGCTACTACATACCGTACTGACACTCCCTGCCTCCCACCAACTTTTTACCTCACACCCACTATCGCCCTCCAGTTACCCGGCAGTTACCTAAGAAGTAGACTTAAGGTTTAATTTCTTTGATTTCGCATGTGCTGACGTCATCATGTCAATTTCAATTATTTGTATGCAGTGTCTAGGCTGTGGTTATACTTAGTGTAACTTTTATATTTTTTTACAGACCGCCTTTAGTCAAGTATTAAACCGTATCGTACCAAACTGCGGTTGCTCCAACATCCTTCCAATAGACCCGATACTCCAGAGCCCCTACCTACTAAACAGCCTGCCCGGCCCACTACTAAACAGCCCAGTCGTTTACTCAAACGAGCTGCCCGGCCAGACCACCATCATACAGGACAGCACTGTAGCCAACAACCTGGCTAACGCGCTGCAGTTGCTCGTGGTGAGCAACTTGCTAAGCAACACGCTGCCGCTCGGGGACTGCGGGTGCGGTGGCGGGTATCCGCTGGATTTCGCGCCGGTCGTCGCGCCTAGATGCGGCTGTGGTTATCCAGTGGATGTTGCGCCGATTGTCGCGCCTAACTGCGGCTGCGGACTCGGCGGCTTGGGCGCGGGTTACGGCCCGTACGGATACAATGTATTGTACTGATTGAGTTGTTGGTCTGGAGATAGAAAATAAATTATTGAATATATTAACTAAATTTTTCTTTTGTGTCCTACGAAAACCCTGTGTATAAAGCTATAGCATACTAAAACAATGCATTGACCATTAAAATTCCATGCATAAACTAACTAAATCACCTATTGAAAATTTGCGCTGACCCAAATTAATATGTGCTATCGGTTGCTTTTCAAGGAGTTAAGTAGCAATTACTTGTACAATAGATTCGAAACTCCATCATGGGTGAAACTTACACACTCTTGGTCAGTTTTTAAACTACAATGCACATTGCTCGCAAAACGGATAGCCGATGGCGCCGAAGATTTTACGAGTGGTGACCGTATACCGGAAAGCGCAGCGTGGGTAGGCCTCCCACAGGGTGGAGCGACGACCTGGTGAAGGCGGCGGGAACACGTTGGATGAGGGCAGCGGCAGTTAAATCGTTCTAGGCAGCGCATGACCGCAAGTTGTGGGCGTATATTCAGCAGTGGACGTCCATCGGCTGAGATGATGATTACCAACAATTTACAACATGCTTTCAATAAGCAATGTTTATGACTACTCGATATAAGAATGAAATTTATGTTTGCATGTTATTTAAAATTCCATTCTCAAGAACTATGAAATCCTCGTCGCATGTATTTTAATTATCAAATCACAATGGTGTATTCTCCAGACGATATTTTGTAGGTACCTACTTAGCTCGTTCAATTATCCCTTCAGACCCCTTTCGTGGAAATAGGGACAGATTGAATTCATTTATAAATGTATAATACCTACCCTTATTACAATCTGATTTTGTAAGAACACGTACTTTATAAGCAATTTGAGTTTCTCAGAATACTGTGTTGTGTTTGCAGAATACGCTTAAAGTACCTAAATGTAAATGCCGATTAAAGCAAAGCTGCTTAGTTTACAAAAGCAGCCAGGTACCTACACAATTGTACATTGTGACAGGACTCCGCTCACTGAAATAAATAACGGTGAGGGTGCGCGGGGCACGATTACGTATTCTTCGAATAAATTCGCTACGTGTCGCCTTTTGTATTGAATTATGGTGAATATTTGAAATAATATTTTGTACTTCCGTTTTTAATTCCTCTACTGACCTGTAGTTTCCTTTATACACCAGATTTTTTACATGATCCCACAAAAAAGAGAGAGAATTCAGTCGTAGAATACATACTTTAAAGTATTTTCTTTAGATAGTGAGTAAGTTTAACAATGAAAAAATCATTTTTTCTTGGACTTTCTTTAATTTAAGATACTATGTTCTTTAAAAGAAATTGACTCTTTCGGTTGGTATCATAAAATACAGGATGTTTTTTTTCACATTTCACCGGTTCGATTCCCGGTTTAAGCAGATGATTTTTCAAAAATCTTTAAATGCATTTTAAATTATTTTTGAAAATAAAGGAATGTTTCCTTTCAGTAAAATTTGCCATCATAAATATTAAGGGTACTTTCCCTCCAACCGCGGCCTTTTTTTTCCACCTTGTATATCTATCTATCTATGTCGTCATCTAGTGCATCATCGTCGAAGAGTCTTTTGGCTCGACGTTCAGCTGAGTCCAGTGCATCCAGTTGGTATCGCAGTGCCGTTTTAGAGGTTACTACAATACCCCATGCAAGCGTTTTTATTTCATAGTAAAATTGTTTTATTTTGTAGAGTCTTAAGGGTTAAGGCACGATGGGGCTGACGTAACCTCAGGGTTAACAGCTCCAAAAAAAAAAAGAATTTAAAAAAAAAGAAAAAGATCGCACTTAGGCTTTGTAGAGAGTATGGAGCTATGCAGGCTTGAAGTACAGTTTAGGTGCCTTGATGAGAGTCAAGCAGTTCAAATACCTTGGTCATGTTGTGACAGGTGACTTGAGGGATGACCAGGACATTGAGCGGGAACGTAGAGCGTTGTCGGTCAGAAGCAATATGCTCGCCCGTAAGTTTGCTCGTTGTACAGAAGAAGTTAAGATCACCCTCTTTAAAGCGTACTGTCAATCTTTCTACACGAGCGGCCTGTGGGTGAGATATACGCAGAAGGCCTACAGCGCCCTACGGGTCCAGTACAATAACGCTTTCAGAATGCTGTTGGGGCGGCCGCGTTTCTGCAGTGCATCTTTCATGTTTGCCGAGGCGCGCACAGACGGCTTCCACGCTATAGTGCGTAAGAAAGTTGCATCGTTGATGAGAAGAGTCCATGGCAGCTCCAACAGGAGGCAAGATCGAGTGTCCCATTGCCAGTCATTGGTCCGCACTTATGACTAGGTATAATATATAGATAGGCAAATTAATTTATTTTAAATTCTAAATTATTCTAAATTCTATATTATTTCTTTTGAATTGTTATTTTATTAGTAATTGAAATCTTGACATTTAATTTTAATCATCGTTTAATGTTATTTACTAACATAGGGTGTAAGATGACATTATGTAATTACTAATCAAAATTGTATGGAACTTGTTTTCCGAAATAAATATTTTTTGAATAGGTACGGGCAGACGCTTTGTTAATAACAAAAATATAGCATTTAAGTTAAAATGTGATTAACGAGCGCAACGCCTTCAAACTGCTTAGCAGTTTGGTGATATCAAAAATTGTAAACTTAGATGTAAGTTAGGTAACGCCATGTAAATTTTCTTACTTTAGTATATTTTAGTACTCTTGGCAGTTAATAACAATCTTTGGTTTGGATGCCTGTATATTTCGCGGGTTCATGTAAACCTTGCTCACTATTGGGTCCGATTCAATCTCGGACTTCTCTTCGACAATGTCATCGACCAATGAGCGCATTTCTAATGGCCGCACGCGCGCGTTGATGCAATTCTTACATCGCTCTCGAAAATTTAAGTTTTTCTGGACTTTTACCACGTTGTGAAGACCGTGTGTGATACTCACCTGAGCTGCTGCAATTCCTGGAGGAGTACATGGCCGCAGGAGCATTCGCCTTCGGGATATCCAGGTACGACCAAGCCTTAGTACATTGTCTTTTAACTGCCATGGGGAATACGAATCAGTCAGTGCCTAATACCTAGATTCAAATTACAGTCCACACCTTTGGGGTATCCACCAACCCCTTCCGCAATCGCGTTACAAACCATTTTGGTCCCATCTCCCCGGATGACAATCGGATTTAAAGTCGAGTACCTTACCTACCTACATATTTGAAAAAAATCCGATAGTGATTCGAGTCGAGGTAGCTTACGCAAAATTGGCATAGAACCTTATTGTTTCATTTATTTGAAGTCGATTATAAGTACCATTAGGCAACCGACATATCTTTGCGAATATCCCATAATACCCTATTTAGCTACTTATTTCACGTTACATCACAGTTTCACAACGTTAGATTTATACTTACCTACACCCGCTTCGCATTCGCCTTTTTGTGGACTTCTCTAAATTCACAATTAGTATTTTATTCTGTTTTAAACAGATTTTCGCTAAATAATCGCCCAGTCTAAAAATAGATTTGTGTCTCTCGCTCGCCGATTGAACAAACCAATGAGTTAGACCCAGGCTTGTCATACTCTTATGACTACGCTAGGGATCTGGTTCTACTGGACGGTTGTCGATCGCAAGTACAAGTACACCAGTAGGCCTCGCATGCCACCCCCGAGAAAACGACAAAAATCGAGACGTGCCTCAATCTTTATTATTCTACGTACGCCAAAAAGAGCGCGCACGACGTTTTTATCGTTTAAACGCCTGTCGTGGGTGGCATGCTAGCTAGGCAGCACGGCTAGCATGCCACCAACGACAAAGCGTTTAAACGAGAAAAACGTCATGCGCGCTCTTTCTGTACTACGTTAAATAATAAAGATGGAGGTACATCTCGATTTTTATCGTTTTCTCGGGGGTGGCATGCGAGGCCTACTGTTTATAAGTTCGTCTGTTATATTACTTATTATAAGAATATAATTTTATTTCAATCGCATCGACTTGTAGACGGATTGTATTTATTAGATTCGCGTATAATTGTACAAGTGTATGGAAGGGTGAATATATTTTGTTCATTTTATTCAACACTTTGTGCATTCGATTTAGTAGGTATTTACCTAAACTAGCGCAGCAAAATTCAAAATTCAAAAAATTTTTATTCAAAATAATATCACATAGATAGCTTTTTGACGTCATTTTTTGAGTCTACCACCGCGTCGGAAGGTGTTTCGTTGAGAGAAGATGCGGCCAGAAACTCTACAACACACATCTTTTTAACAAAACAAAATATACAAAGTACAATTAAAATACAATATTGCATTACATAGAGTAACATTGTCAAGACCAGACATTTTGGTCATTCAAATAGTCATCGAGTTTATAGTAGCCTTTTTTACAGAGGACTTGTTTAACATGGGACTTAAACTTTTTGTCTGGCAAGTTTAGAATATCCTCTGATATCTTATTAATAAATAGTAATTTTTCCGAACGTATAAAATATTTTCGTAAATATATTGACTGTAGAAAGTCGAGATACTGATATCTTTAAAAAGATCTCGTAGTGAATCTCGACAACGCAGATTATAAATGGCTCGAATTGCCCTCTTTTGAAGGATAAAGATCGCCCCAACATCTGCAGCACTGCCCCACAGCAAAATACCATAAGACATGATACTATGGAAGTAGCTGAAGTATACAAGTCTTGCAGTAGCTATATCAGTTAGCTGTCTAATTTTTCGAACCGCATAAGCTGCCGAGCTCAGCCTACCCGCTAGGGTTTCTATATGTGGACCCCATTGCAGCTTCGAGTCAATCTTTATCCCTAAAAATACAGTACTATTTGTGAAATGCAATATATCCTTATCAGCAGCGCCGGTGAAGGTGACTATCACTGGCGTAGATTCATCGCACCTAGCATCTTTAGGTTTAGGTATAGACAGATACATACGCGTGTATCGCGTCGAAGACATACCTTATCTACATTATTACGTAAACTGTGACCTTTGCAGTTATTTGGCTCGCATCGCCTCGTGCATTTTAATTATTCATTTATTTACTTACCTAATTATTAGCTTATTGCATTACATCCTTTTTATCAAGGCTTTGAACAATGGAAGAAAAACAAAGACGGATTAGATTATTGGCGGCTAAGAGATAATTGCAATTTGCAAAAATAACAAAAACGTTTCAATTAGCATCGAGAACAGATGAGAAGTCGCGGTATAGATTCAAATTCTATCTTCAGCGGTTTAGCAGTGGAATAGCATGGGTTTCTATCGCCCGGGGCATTTGCTCCCCCTGGCTCGCTACGTTTGTGCGGTTTAGGCTGTGCGTCATTTAACCAGATGGGACTTTTTATAAGTAGGTATAGATAGATAATAATTATGTATATCATGTTATTGTTCCGTCCGTCCGGCTCATAAAAGGTTAGAGTTTATGAGATAATGATATTATCTTTAAAAGTAACGTATTTTTTGTGAACATACTTAAAACATCCATCGTTTTTAGTAGGTATCCATACTTTTAATATTTAATGAACTCATTTCTTATTTTCGGGTGGTTTCTAGTAACTCAGTTACCAAGACGATCCGGACGGTAATGTCCCTTTCGCAAAATGTCCCCCGTGCTGAAGACGGCCCGTTATCAAAATGGCCCCTCTAAGTTCCTTCGGCCAAGTTGGAATTGATCAATGAAGCGGTGGCGTAGGTATGGCCTAGAGATGAGTGGGTCCAAATTACACTAACTTGGTAAAGTACCTAAGTAGGTACAGTCAACAGCAACGGCGTAGTCACATGAATAGATGTCCCTACAGAAACCAAGCTACATATAAGGTCTAACAAAATTAGGTGAAACTATTTTAAGGGGATGATCAGACCACCAAACTGAACAACTTTCTCTATGGGACCAATATTGAAATTGCGAAAAAAAATCTGCTGTTCCATACAAACCTACTCGACCTAAATCTATGGGACAGCAGATTTTTTTTTCGCGATTTCAATATTGGTCCCATAGAGAAAGTTGTTCAGTTTGGTGGTCTGATCATCCCCTTAAAATAGTTTCACCTAATTTTGTTAGACCTTATATACATACAAGCGGCCTCTGTCGGTGAGCGTCAGGTTGTCTGGACCAAGCCGGCGATCAATTTTTAAGCTATGCACGATAAGGGCTCCCACACATAACTGCGACGTCGCATCGCATCGCAAATATCTGCGATGCGATGCGTGCAATAATCAGTAATAAGTCATCCAGCCCTTAAAAGCACAAAATTGTATTATAATGTATAGTTGTACACGCTTCAAAAGAAATCTCAACAACATTTATGTACGAGTACTAATTAGGTACTGTTAAAGTTATTATAATCTACACTGACCTGCAAAACTAAGTATCACACTTTAAAAATTGCAATAACTTTTTAAGTACATAAAATTTACTTTCGAAATAAAAAGGACTCCATAAAGAGTTTAATTTAGAAAGAATAGTTACAAAGAAAGCTGATAACATTTGCTATAAAACGTTTTTTATTTTAAATCTCTAATTTCTATAGTTTAGAAAAAAAATTGATATTAAAAGTGTAGTACTTAGTTTTGCAGGTCAGTGTATATCAATCCAGACTTCTTTCACTAGCAACACTTGTGAACTAGTAAACTGGTAACACTGTAACATCTATTGTAAAATCTACCTACATTGACAAATAAAAACTATTTCTATTTCTATTTGTATCTTCTTTACTTCCGTCCGGTTGTGGCCGCTAATGGCTATTCTTCTTTTGCT
This sequence comes from Agonopterix arenella, assembly GCA_927399405.1. Taxonomy (NCBI): domain Eukaryota; kingdom Metazoa; phylum Arthropoda; class Insecta; order Lepidoptera; family Depressariidae; genus Agonopterix; species Agonopterix arenella. Next base: position 2,637,080 of record OV656716.1, on the reverse strand, counting down.
ATCTGTTTAAATGTCAAGTCATAATAAAGTGCATCGTATCAAATCTTGTTTTCTTCTGGCGCCCTTTAAGAGGTTATGGGCTCAGGGCAGAGTATAAACACAGATTTGTTGCGAGTGGTTAATATTTTTTAATAAACCACAGGCAGAAGACATTTTTCTGGCGCTGACGCTGGATCACTGTTTTTATTATTTTTCTCTGATTACAGTGAGGTACTGAATATCTGAAGGTAAGTACTAAGTATTTAGTACCCAATACGTATTAACACGTAGTATTGCTTAAAGTTAAATATGTATATCTCACATGGCCTTGATTTTCAGATGCTACTTTTTTGTGCTTTTAAGGAATCTGGAAAAAATATTGTACTACCTGTACTAATTAGGTACTAAATCGCCATGTAAAAATAAAAAAGGCAGGAGGACTACAACTGGGTAAAAAAATATGGTCCAGACGGTCTAGACAACCTGACCGTCAGGATGACTGGACCACCTTGCTAACTTATCCCTGCATATACTCACTCACACGCACTCGCATACAGATATACACACACATCCACACGCACACACCCCCACTCACACTAATCCACACTCACCCCCCCCCCCCCTCCCCATACTTGCAAGACAAAAATGTGTTAATTGATATAATATACCTACTTATATAAGCATTTACATCTAATATTGTTACCAAAGGATCACATTAGTCAATACTAATGTGTTGCTTTTATATTTAATAATTCGAATATTTTAATACTAATAATTAATAATAACCAATCGATCGATAGAATTGATTGTTTGTTTGACATTGGATATTATATGCAGTGTTGAACGAATATTTAGTTTTATAATAAATCATAAATTGCAAGAGACATACTCAAGTCCACACTTTATGCAGTTCCATTGGAAATTGTCCGAATTTGACCTGTACTGCCTATGCACTTGGAACCAAAATGGCATCCTACTATACCGTTATCATATTTGCGTGCATCCATTTACAATGAATGAATGATGAATACAAAAAAATAGTGTACTGTAAGGAGGTTATATAGCCATAGCTTGCTGGCTGGTTCTTATTTAAATTAAATTTGGAACGAACGTTGTCGAATCCCGTGGTGAATTTTATTTTATTACGAGCGTTAACCCGCGACTTCGTCCGCACAAATTATATACCAGAGTTTAGGTCAGATCATAAGCTATCAAACAAAAAAAGTTTCATCAAAATCGGTTCAGTAGTTTTTGCGTGATACTCGTTCAAACAAACAAACAAACACACAAACAGACAGACAAAAAATACAAAAAATTGGTGGAGTATGTCTCTTGCAATTTATGATTTATTATAAAACTAAATATTCGTTCAACACTGCATATAATATCCAATGTCAAACAAACAATCAATTCTATCGATCGATTGGTTATTATTAATTATTAGTATTAAAATATTCGAATTATTAAATATAAAAGCAACACATTAGTATTGACTAATGTGATCCTTTGGTAACAATATTAGATGTAAATGCTTATATAAGTAGGTATATTATATCAATTAACACATTTTTGTCTTGCAAGTATGGGGGGGGGGATGAGTGTGGATTAGTGTGAGTGGGGGTGTGTGCGTGTGGATGTGTGTGTATATCTGTATGCGAGTGCGTGTGAGTGAGTATATGCAGGGATAAATTAGCACGGTGGTCCAGTCATCCTGACGGTCAGGTTGTCTAGACCGTCTGGACCATATTTTTTTACCCAGTTGTAGTCCTCCTGCCTTTTTTATTTTTACATGGCGATTTAGTACCTAATTAGTACAGGTAGTACAATATTTTTTCCAGATTCCTTAAAAGCACAAAAAAGTAGCATCTGAAAATCAAGGCCATGTGAGATATACATATTTAACTTTAAGCAATACTACGTGTTAATACGTATTGGGTACTAAATACTTAGTACTTACCTTCAGATATTCAGTACCTCACTGTAATCAGAGAAAAATAATAAAAACAGTGATCCAGCGTCAGCGCCAGAAAAATGTCTTCTGCCTGTGGTTTATTAAAAAATATTAACCACTCGCAACAAATCTGTGTTTATACTCTGCCCTGAGCCCATAACCTCTTAAAGGGCGCCAGAAGAAAACAAGATTTGATACGATGCACTTTATTATGACTTGACATTTAAACAGATAGCAAAAGAAGAATAGCCATTAGCGGCCACAACCGGACGGAAGTAAAGAAGATACAAATAGAAATAGAAATAGTTTTTATTTGTCAATGTAGGTAGTTTTTACAATAGATGTTACAGTGTTACCAGTTTACTAGTTCACAAGTGTTGCTAGTGAAAGAAGTCTGGATTGATATACACTGACCTGCAAAACTAAGTACTACACTTTTAATATCAATTTTTTTTCTAAACTATAGAAATTAGAGATTTAAAATAAAAAACGTTTTATAGCAAATGTTATCAGCTTTCTTTGTAACTATTTTTTCTAAATTAAACTCTTTATGGAGTCCTTTTTATTTCGAAAGTATATTTTATGTACTTAAAAAGTTATTGCAATTTTAAAAGTAAGATACTTAGTTTTGCAGGTCAGTGTAGATTATAATAACTTTAACAGTACCTAATTAGTACTCGTACATAAATGTTGTTGAGATTTCTTTTGAAGCGTGTACAACTATACACTATAATACAATTATATATGCAGGATGTATTATGTATCATTTACTTTTCTATTCTATTCTATTTTTTTTTAAATGGTTGCCATCTTAGTTGTGATGATTTTGCCAATGTCTAGTTTATTTAGCAAGAGTTCTTGACGTTGTACGGTAGTTGGTGACTTCAACGATAGTTTTTCGAAAAGAACACTATCTTGAGCCGCCACTGGAGCTTCGTTGTAGGCCCGGCAACCAACAATCGACGAGCAACACGTGGCTCTGACTACCCAATAGCAGACCTACAACGCAACTTATCATTTACTTTTGATGTTGACTGTGCAATGTATAATAACTAAGTACTGATAGTAAAATGTCAATTCGTATCAATGTAGGTATACTTTGCATTGCCAAATCGTCCATATCATTTTATTTATTCTGTCCGTGTAAACCACTCTGTCATTTGAACAAACTTGTTTTTATTTCATCTGTTAAAACCCGTGATAATTGTATTTATCAAGAAAAGAGGTCAATGGTCAAGAAACGATAATATTTTTAAATACTTAAATCACACAAATGTCTAGATCTTCTTTAAACTATAAAAAGCCGTTCATTTTGACAGAACACAACTCAGTTCCACAAGATGTCTCGACTCGCACTTGCTGTTTTGGTCCCCGGTCTCTTCGTATGCGTCCTCTCAGCCCAAGGTAACTAGTTATTATACTTACATATATATATTTTTTAATTTAAGATACAAGTTTTTGTATGAAACGGCAGATTTTTTTTCGGTGGCGCGTTGCGGAGAGGTCCGGGTTCGAATCCGCACGGACAACATGCCATGTACCAATGAGTTAATCTACGTAACTAATGTAATGTAATACCGATGTTCTCAAACGGTGAAGGAAAACATCGTGAGGAAACCTGCATACGCTGAAGAAGAAATTCTGATGCGTATTTGAAGTCTACCAATCAGCATTGGGCACGCGTGGTGGACAAATCCTCCATAAGGGTCACGTAATCTGTGATGAGGGTAGACCTGCAGTGGAGCTTAGGTACATATTTAGGCTCCTTAAGGACTGTTGATGTTGGTCCCACTGCTTAGCATCACTAGGGGATTCAGTAGGATTTTCAATTACCTACTCCGGTAACATAACTCTGATAACAGTAAAGGTCGGGTCCTTTCTTCGAGAGGTATATTGTATTAATAATAATAAAATTCAATACGTTACATACTTTACGGGGAGCTTCCGACAGAGACGAAAACTGCCAGGAAAGTTTCCATTTCCGAGGAAGTATTCCGGTATACTTCCGAAAGTTTTGTAAGTATTCAAAACAAATACAATAATAATAATACTATAATACTACAACTACCTGGGCAGATAATACTTTGCCCGGCGTCTTCCAAGTTAATCTAGATAGATTTCAATCCTAAGAAAACTAGTTTTCACACAAAAAAACATTATTTTTATCCATCTTTTTTCCAACGCCATCTGTGTTGATATTGCAGTTGCATGAAATGAAGACTTGACAGCCAGGTAGCATGCGTTCTTCTACTCCAATAATCCCATACATTATTTTTAAATTAAAAATTTTAATATGGATCAAAAATTATATCGGTAATTATAATACATATTCTAATTGTTTAACCAATTTTTTATATTCTTCAATAAAAAACGAGTGGTAAAAAAAATGTTTGTCCTAACGGATTTCTCAGAGCACCTACCTAACCCAATGAAGTGAATATTTGGTAAGGTCCGCCACACACAGACGGAATTGCGATCCGGAATCCTAATTCCGGATTCAGTGTTGTCAACTATGGTTACAAAAAATACTAGAGTGCTGTTTAAAAAATGCCTTAAATAAAAATGTATGAAACGCCAAAGAATAAGAATAAGAATCATTTATTGTTAGAGCTGGTGGTATACAAAGATCTTTGAGTAAACAAAGTGAGCAAGCAGCTCTTACCATATCAGGCATACAATAATATTCAATTGGTTATTGATGTAGTGCTTTAATATGTGTATAATAAATTGATTTTGAGTTCAGAATTAAATAATGTATCCAATAATATTCAAAAATAATATATTTTACATGCGATGTCTGAATAAAATTAAACCTAACCCCATATATACAATTTCCATGGCATGTAAAAAGAAAAACCATTTTATAATACAGTCTAAACACAAATAGACAATACAACAATACAATAATCAATCAATCAATAATTTTACTGTTTATGTTTTGGTGTAAAATAAAGTATATTTGATTGATTGATTGAATAATCTAGTCATGTCAAAGTAGCCAAAGAAGGGAGGTACAATAATTATGTCAAACAAAGAGGTATTTACTGCATTTACGTAAGTATTCGTTTTTGCATAAAATTCATCTAAGTTGTAAAACACATTATCAATTAACCAGTTTTTAAGCACATTATTAAAACTAATATCATTTACACATTTAATGTCCTTTGGAATCCTGTTATAAATTCGTATTGCTGTAACATATGAACTTTTATCAAATATCTGTATGATATTTGATAAATTTTACCTAATTAAAATGATAATTTACTTTATAAAAGTTTATTGATGGTAAAACAAGATCATCCTTGTTTCTGACATTCCTAGAGTGTACATCTGAAACTTTCCTAAAGAAGCTTTTGTGCCGACGTACAAACATGACATTTATACCTAAAAATGAATGACAGTTGCATTTTTAGGTATTAATAAAACGAAACAAACAATTTCTATACTTACATGATAATTACTATCATGTGACCTCCTGACATCATCATGACGTTACGATGATGATTTATAAATTGTTTTTCAATATTATGCAACTATATCAAAAGACTATCGATAGTTTTAACGTAAGACATAATTTGCATTCAAAATGACATGAACCATTTTCACAAAAGCTATTTTTGAGCGTAGGCGAATTCGCAACTATACCGCATCAACGTCGTGACGTCGTTGCGACGCGTCGCAACTACACCGTCACGATACGGTATCGTTCCATTAACGCCTATGCTCAAAAATCGCTTGTGTGCTATGACTGTAAATCTTTAAAAAACGACACGTGAGAAAATTCTCTGAAAGTGGCAACACTCCATCCGGAACTAATTCCGAATCAGGTTTATTCCGTATGTATGTGGCGGACCTCACTTCCACGCAGTCTTATGCTGTGCTAGAGTGTATTTTAATATGGTGGAGTCAAAAGCCTGCAAAGAGGTACTGAGCGGAACGAGTGTGCGAGTGCAGCGCAAGCCGACAAAGCGACAGTTCTAGCGAGAGCCCACTAGCTTCCTATGTCTGCCCACTTTGACACTCTTCTGCCCCGGAACTAACTCAGAGAACCCCACTTCATTGTGTTAGGTCACAGTCTGTCCCGGAACTGATTCAGAGCACCTCACTTCAACGGAGTCATGTCTATATATTTATTTGAAAGAAATCTGTAGGTACAGTAATAAATAATACAAGTGAAAAAAATGTAAAAGTTAAAACAACAAAAAGGTATAAAAATGAGATCTTAGGGATAAAAAAGGTCGTCGGGTGCATCCCCGCGAGGCATGGTGCCAAGCATGCTGGCAGCGTTCCCCCTTTGAATGGTCAAGTTGAATCGTTGACCAAGGAAGCTGCCAGCTCTACGGTCACCGGTCGTCTCGCGGAGACGCACCGACAACTGTTTAATGAATTTTTTTGCTTCTGGGCCCCAAGGACCCAACGTATGTATTAGATACTTAGACACCTAGAGTGTATTCCATTAAAGCCGACGATGCTAGAGTACCGGCGAATTTTTCGCGCAAGTCTTTCGCACAAGAGTCTTTCGTGCAAGAGTCCTTCGCGGAAATGTTTCAGAACCCTATGAGAACGACTTTAAAATGACGAATAAAATAAATCTGTTTTTGAAAGGACAATAGGCAGTAGTTGTTCAAAAGATGCACTTTTTACTTTATGTAGTAGCATAGCATAGCATATGCTCACGACTATAATCCCCGAGGGGGTAGTCAGAGATATTCTGAAACCTCAAAACATCCACGTTTAACTATAGTACCGAAACTCTGCCCAGTGTGACGGGGAACGAGCCCGTCGCCACTTGTAAATGGACAGTGGGTACAATATATGCCTCGAAATTGAAGCACGCAGGTTTCCTCACGATGTTTCCCTTCACCGAAAAGCCAGTGGAGTTATAAATCGTACATAAATTCCGAAAAACTAATTGGTACGAGTCGGCCCGGACGGGGATCGAACCATCGCCTCCTGCACAGCAGGCAATGTTACTCGCCACTGGACCACCACGGCACCACTTTATGTAGTAATGTAGGGCAATCCTCTAACTGTCCTTCCTAGTGCCATAGCGGGGAGCTCTTGGACCAGTGGCCATACATTTTTGTCCAGTGTCCTTTGGGACAAGCAGCCATTGATACTTCTATGGTACAACCAATCCTGCAATGAAGGAGTGCCGCCATCAGCGGGATGCAATAAACTTGACATAAATGGCACATTGTATTTGTTACCAGGATCATTAAATAAGATTTTTCATTTCGCCTCTGTTGTCATCGGATTGGTGGCGTGACTGATTTTGTAATAATTTTCCCAGAGGCGGTCAAACCCAACTCCACGTGTAGTGGATGCACCTTTTATAAAGATGCGGGGGGCTATCTCATGTATAACGAGATCCCTGTGACATTTGATCATGCAAAGAGGAGATGTGCCTTGGAAGGTAAGTTTATGTCCACGAAGTAATATAAAAAAATATACATTACTCCAATATAAAAAGCGAATAAGTTTAATTAAAGCACGAATTTTTAATAACGTTAATACCTGCTCTTTATTTAAACTCTACTCTTTTATATTATTTTTTCCTTTCACCCCTTTTTTTTCTTTATACTTCTTGTGTCACTGGATGGAACGACGAATTACATGGTTTCAAACTGTTGATTTTTTTTCATTTTTATGATCAAGCATGATACAATGACCAAAAACTTATTTTTAGGGTTCCGTACCCAAAGCATGAAAACGGGACCCTATTTAGTAAGCCTACTACGTTGTCCGTCCGTCCGTCTTACCTATTTTGGGCTGTAACATTAGAACCGAAACAGCTAGATAGCTATCACAGCTATAAGATTTGACAGAATATTCGTTATTATGGAGTTTTTTTCACCGTCAGGAGACGGAGGCGCGCAATGCAAAGTGAAAAAGCGTTTTCACTGTTTGTATATAGATTGCTAGTTTTACAACCCTCTTAACGGGCCCAAACACGGCGGGTTTATTTTCTGTAACACCGGACAAAGATTGGTACCGTCACCTACCTAATGCTTTCTGTAGATCTCTATAAAATTACTACTTAATTGTTTTACCTTAGAAAGAACAGAAATATTTTATTACAGGTGGAGTTTTGGCATCGCCGATAAACGACGGAATCAAGGACGCAATGATGGACATATTATTGAAAACAAGGAACGGACATAAAAATATCTTCACAGGCTTTTCTGCGAAACCGGACAATGGAGGAGTATTCTCTTCTATTGAAGGTAAATACTTTAGTGAGCTGATTATTATCTACCGGTTAGTATAACTCAGCCTTCCCGTGAAGGAGGCGAAAATTCGATCAGATGTCAGACACGTATCAACAAGTTTTAGTTCCTCCCTGAAATCAGAAATAATTTACTGTCAGAAACTGGTATACATGTAGGTCTTATATCATAAAAATGTAGTCCACAGTTTTACCTATGTCAGGCATACAATATTATTTATAGAAAGTTGAACCAAACAAACACAATTTACAAAACAAATTTTAATTAGGTATGCATAACAATTCAACCTCCACGATAGGTATATTCATTCATTTCCTAGTAATGTCAATAATTAATAATGTCAATAAATTTTTATTATTTACACGAACCACTTTAGAACATAAAAAAAAAAAAAATAATAATAATAATAAAAAAAAATATATTAAAATAATAAATACCTAATCCATTGTTGATTTAATAAAAATTATAAGTCGGCGCGTTAACATATGTTGAAGTTTTTAAATAAAATTCATCCAAATTATAAAATACATTTTTGATTAGCCATAATTTTAGTACATTTTTAAACCTATTATAATCAGTCAAACATTTGATGTTAATTGGGAGTGTGTATACATAAATATATTCGAATTGCAGTCACATGAGTACTTTTATCATAAATCATACACGTTATTGAGGGTAGTACAAGACGATCCTTATGTCTAACATTTCTGTTATGAATGTCGGATGTATTATCCAGTATAAAAATGACACAATAACACTAAAATATCCTTAAACTAAAATATAACTAGACTAAACAAAATAACAATATAGTTGACAATATTTAACGGTAGATTGAAAACTAAGCTATAACTATGTAATTGTGTTCAGTGAAAGAGCCCGCCTCGAGTCGAACCCGGTTGAAATGTGCCCATCACGGTCGTGGCGTTTCCACGCTGTATGGCTATGAAAATGTGTTGAACCAGGTACTCACATACCAGGTACTCGCATGCACTCAAACGACCGCCAATGGATTTAATAAAGTTTTTGGCTTCGGTACCCCAGGGTCCTGCTACAGGCAACTGGCACAAATAGGTACGTTACCTCTAAAGGTGAGTCCGTGGTGTGTTTTACCCGTGCCGCACTTTCGGCCGCCGATCCTGGCACCCGCGTAGTTCCCTGTAGATGCGATCGCGCAAAGGTAGAAACGCAGGTCCCATAGGAGGCAGCGGCCCCTTTCCCATGGGATGAGGGTTAAGCCGTCCAGCTTTTTGCCGTCTGCGCGACTTTAGCCGGTTGGTTCAAGAATGTCATTAAGGATATGGTGTCGTGGCCATCGTGTCGAACACTTCCTACAGCTTAAGGCATGATGGCCGTTGGACTGCACCCAGGACCCACAGACCCATTGGTGCGGCACGCATATCTCACAACCAAGTCTCAAGCCTGCGGCAATCCTCAATGAGTTGTTGTCTAAAAGTGTACCTAGTTGCGATGAAGGTAACGCTTGGAGTTATGCCTCCGATTCTGGTCTTAAGCCGCTCTGATTCTGGCCAAGTCGGGACATGTAGCATTATCAAGAAGCTGAACTAATAGCCTTTGAGCTAATCTCGTCCCAACCTCGTTGGGGACTTCGGGCTTCTGGAATGTCCCGACTCGGATACCTACCTATTGCTCCATGCCTCTAAAGTGTCACTCACAAGAGGCAAGTGGAGCCCATCGCCATTTACCTCTAGAATACGAGCGACTAGACTCATCATCCCATGTGACAACGCCAAAAAGGCCGAAACTCCTACATCTTGCATTCTTCGTATGCCCAAGCCACCATGCCTGATCAGAAGGCCTGCCTGAGTCCACTGTTCGACGCTCATGTCCAGATTTAAGATGCCCTCTAAACCGCGTTTCAAAGTCTCATCAAAAAGAGTAACCTGCTCTGGGAAAAGCCAAGTGGGCGCCGTCCTCATCATTATACGTCACTCTCGGAGTTGAAAAACAATTCCGCAAAAGGGTCAAAGCTATATGGGCTGACAAATTTTGAAGACGTTCGCATGTGGCTTTCAAGGATTCCCGACTTTAAATCAGTAACTGAACATGTTAGAAAGATTTTTAATTTTTTTGTTTGTTTGTTTGAACGCTCATCACGCAAAAACCATTGAACGGATTTGACGAAACTTTGTATAGTGACAGTTTATATCCCGGAATAATATAATATATAAAAAAACATCTCGAAAAATGACCGAGAAATAGTAAACCAACCAACAAAACCTCTGATACAGTACAAAGTCAGTATGCCTCAGAGATCCACTAAAACCAGCAGGGTTGATCTTTGTCGCCTTTTATTTTTCATAGCTTAACGAGCTCAACGTATTTCAGCAGTATGTCGAAATTGAATACTTCGACAACGAAACTCGCGAAATCAAAGTGGCTAAATCTGCAATAAAATATACAAATTGGTCTATTCCCCAGGGAAGTGTAACAGGATGTATCCTGTTCTTGGTTTACATTAACCAATTTCCTAATGCACTTAATATCCCTAGCATATTATTCGCTGATGATATTTCACTATTATTCAAATGTAAAGATGATCAGGACAGCCAAAGAAACATCGTAAGAAACTTTTAATTAGTGGAGAGCTGGCTGACTGAACACAACCTGGAAATAAACGTTAAAAAGACGAAAATAATCCAATTCCGACCCCGACAGAAAATTAAATTAAATCTACAATATGTCTCAGATAAACTTAATATCGAGGAAGCGACAAGTTATAATCTTTTAGGACTTACCGACGACTAGCACTTGACCTGGGAAAATCACGTAAAAATGGTAAAATCAAAATTATCACAATTCACCTACGTCCTGGCCGTTCTCAAAACAAACACACATTTCGAAGCGTTAATGGCCGCCTACTACGCTTATGCCTACGCATGGATGCGATACGGTGTGCTGTTATGGGGAGACAGTACCGATGCGCACGACATCTTTGTGCTACAAAAGAAATGCATTCGAATTCTTTTTAACATCAAACCACGAGAAAGCTGTAGACCATACTTCTTAAACAAGAAAATTTTACCATTTCCTTCCATCTTTATCCTTGAAGCGGCCCTGTTTGTAAGGAAAAACATACACTTATTCGAATACTGTAAAAGTGCGAGAAGAAACTACCTTTTGGAACTACCTAAAGGAAATATGTAGTTGTTTAGAAAAGGCCCCCACTATACGGCGGTAAAAATTTATAATAAAATCAAAAAGTGCAAAGTAAAGTGGAACAGTGAGTAGACAAGTGTCAGTGTAGTGCAGTGTAGTGTGTGACGCGTGTCGTGACGTCATAGTGTCGCGTGTCGTGACGTCATAGTGCCGTGCGTCGTGACGTCATAGCGTGTCGCGCGTCGTGACGTAGTGAACAGTGAAAGTGGTGAGAGGGGAAACCCCTGCGAGGAGGACTGTTAAAAGGGGAACCTCTGCGAGCTGGTCCGTGTGTAAGTGTGTAACCCAATAAACTCTGTAAATAAATTGGACTTAGCGTTTCACTCCAATCCCGAAACCCGTCGCTCGTAACAGTATGTTACCATAGTAGCCGACAGTCGTGTAACTTTTTTTTCTTCTAATTTATATGTGGAACATGTCATTGGAGTATATAAACTTATTTAAGTTACAGATATAGCTGAGTATTGTAAATTTTCACCACCGTTTATGATCTTCTTATATAAAAAAAAAATGTTAAAAGGAATAGCAAACGCCAGGCATCGGTTTACCAGCTCACAAATACTATTTCAATTCCAGGTACCCGGCTGTCAAACATCGAGCACACCTGGGCTCGCGATGAACCGAACAATGTGGATGGACTTGAACAATGCATAATGCTGTCTCCACACGGCACTATGTCAGATGTGCAATGCGGCAATCGAAACCCATACTTCTGCTTTTTCAAGGAAGGATATAATAAAGGCTGTAAGGAAGGTAAATTATTCTTTTAATAATAAATAATAAATATCTTGGACATTGTCACACAAATTATCTCTAGCCACATTTTAAAGTACCTGGACTTGTATTATGATGACTAGACAACGATATAGAATACATTATATAGATACAAACATCCATGACTCGGGTACAAATACTCATATTCATCATATAAATATTTGTCCCTTACGGGATTCGAACCCGCGACCCTCGGCACAGCAGGCAGGTACAATTATAATACAATAATAAGGAACAATTATTTGAGATTTGCGCAGCACATAATAGGGATGATGACTACTTTCTTTTATTTATTTTTCAAAAAACTGTTTGGTGAAACAAGTGACATAAATATTCGAATATCTTTAAATATATCCGAAATAGAGGTGAGTGTCCAAAATTAACGATAAGAGAGAGAAGCACGATAATACCTAGCTAGGTACACAACAAGTTTTTAATTACAAACATTAAGGCGGTTGCAGAGGGGTCAATTTTATACAAAACTTTGACGCACAATACGCGTAGACGGTATTAATATAAGTAACTTTGTATGTATGGAAAAATAGTTTAGAAAATCTAGATGCCGCGTAACAAATAACATTTGCAATTTATAAAATAATTAAGAAGACATTAAGCTTTGAAGTTTTTCATACAAAATTTTAAAAGCTTAATATCTTCGTAATTATATTATAAATTGCAAATGTTATTTGTGACGCGGCAACAAGATCTTCTAAACTATTTTTCCATATATGAAATATTACTTTTATTAATTCCGTCTACGCGTATTGTGCGTCAAACTTTTGTATGGACTGAAACCACCTTAAGGGCGTATGATCACTGATCAGACGATGAAACTAAACAACTTTCCCTGAAACTTTTTTTGTTTGATAGCTTATGATATGACTTAAAATCTGGTATATAATTTGTGCGGACAAAGTCGCGGGTTAACGCTCGTTTGTATTAAATCTGTGTTAAACCAGCAGTACACAATTGCGAATTAAAAATTACGAAGAATCAAAAGAAAAAAAATATTGAAATTTTATATTATAAAAATAACGCAATCTGCTTCACCAATCACTACTTTTGATATAAAAAATGAATTCTTTATCCTTAAGTTACTCAAAAAGGATATCAAACTTGATCTAAGTATTAGCTAAACTGGCAGTCTGTAAAGTAACCTAGTATGTTCCGATTTTGCAGGTCTACGGAGAAGGTATTTCATCGCCTGGCGGCTTGTTCAATTTTCAATTCATTTATTTATCCAAAAGACATTACAAAATGGTATCTTTACACTAAATCTGCCAAACTGCATGACAGTTTGTTGGCAGATGTAAGCTCTCATTTTTTATAGTTTTAATTCTAGTACTAATGCCAACTAACACAATACTATACTAATTTATATATACATATTATTTATGCATTTATAGGTACCATATGTAATTTTAATTATTATACGTTTTACGTTTTGCTTATTTACTAATACTAGTCCAATGTGTTACAGTTTTCCAAAAGTATCTTATATAATTTTGATTTGAAAGTAAATTTTGTGATTTTATCTTGTCTAAGTTTAAGTTCTGAAGGAATCTCATTGTTAATTTTTGGTATCAAATAATGTCTTGTTCTTTGGCCGTAATAATTACATATTCTAGGTACACGCAAAGCTCTTCTTTTGACTGCTCTAGTTCTATAGGTATGAGATACGGGTATTTTAAATTCGTCACTGTTAAACATTTCTACAGCTAGCAGAAACTTCACTTTATCCTGGATTGGCAGTATTTTACAGACTCTAAACAACTTATCATAATTTGTGCTATATTTTCTTTTTGTATGTTTGTCTACTAATATTTTCATAAATCGAACTTGCAGTCGTGCTGCAATCCCGCTAAGTACTAACGTTATATTTACAATTTTACGGTGACATATAGGTAAGTAGGTACAGACAATAAAACTAAACAAGTTTCCCTGAGGAACTTGGGTCGACAAATGAAAAATAAAATTTGTTTCTCCAATAGAAAATCGATCAGCTGCTCCTCACTTTTGTATCGGAGGTCCAAAAAATTTTCTCATTATTCGACCCATGTGGAAACTTGTTTAGTTTTATTGTCTGTACCTACTTACCTATATGTCACCGTAAAATTGTAAATATAACGTTAGTACTTAGCGGGATTGCAGCACGACTGCAAGTTCGATTTATGAAAATATTAGTAGACAAACATACAAAAAGAAAATATAGCACAAATTATGATAAGTTGTTTAGAGTCTGTAAAATACTGCCAATCCAGGATAAAGTGAAGTTTCTGCTAGCTGTAGAAATGTTTAACAGTGACGAATTTAAAATACCCGTATCTCATACCTATAGAACTAGAGCAGTCAAAAGAAGAGCTTTGCGTGTACCTAGAATATGTAATTATTACGGCCAAAGAACAAGACATTATTTGATACCAAAAATTAACAATGAGATTCCTTCAGAACTTAAACTTAGACAAGATAAAATCACAAAATTTACTTTCAAATCAAAATTATATAAGATACTTTTGGAAAACTGTAACACATTGGACTAGTATTAGTAAATAAGCAAAACGTAAAACGTATAATAATTAAAATTACATATGGTACCTATAAATGCATAAATAATATGTATATATAAATTAGTATAGTATTGTGTTAGTTGGCATTAGTACTAGAATTAAAACTATAAAAAATGAGAGCTTACATCTGCCAACAAACTGTCATGCAGTTTGGCAGATTTAGTGTAAAGATACCATTTTGTAATGTCTTTTGGATAAATAAATGAATTGAAAATTGAACAAGCCGCCAGGCGATGAAATACCTTCTCCGTAGACCTGCAAAATCGGAACATACTAGGTTACTTTACAGACTGCCAGTTTAGCTAATACTTAGATCAAGTTTGATATCCTTTTTGAGTAACTTAAGGATAAAGAATTCATTTTTTATATCAAAAGTAGTGATTGGTGAAGCAGATTGCGTTATTTTTATAATATAAAATTTCAATATTTTTTTTCTTTTGATTCTTCGTAATTTTTAATTCGCAATTGTGTACTGCTGGTTTAACACAGATTTAATACAAACGAGCGTTAACCCGCGACTTTGTCCGCACAAATAATATACCAGATTTTAAGTCAGATCATAAGCTATCAAACAAAAAAAGTTTCATCAAAATCGGTTCAGTAGTTTTTGCGTGATACTCGTTCAAACAAACAAACACACAAACAAACAGACAGACAAAAAATCCAAAAATTGGTGATATGGAATCAGGGATACCTAAAAACCATATCGTAACTTTTTTTTTGTTAATATCTTCAATGTACAGACACACTTCTGTAACAGCTTTATAATAGTATAGACAAGTTTGTTTGTAACTTTATTCTGAAAAATGCTGCTCTGTTTGTATGTGTGTTTGTTTGTGTGTTTTTTTGGGTGTTTGTTTGTTTGTTTGAACGAGCATCACGCAAAAAGTACTGAACCGATTTTGATGAAACTTTTTTTGTTTGATAGCTTATGATCTGACTTAAAATCTGGTATATAATTTGTGCGGACGAAGTCGCGGGTTAACGCTCGTTATTACTAAACTCAGTCCGAACTGATATAAAGGCTGGGTAAACAGTTGTATTACTTTAAAGGGTGATTGTACACATGATACTGAACAACTTTACTGTGCCAAAGAAACATATAGGGTGTGAGGGACAGCCCTCCGCAGACTGAAACGGTGTACACAGACCATCAAACTGAAAAACTTTCAGCGTGGAGCCTTCCTCAGGAAACGCGAAAAGAAATCAACTGTCCCATATACTTGAGTCGGGTAGGTACAACAGTTTTGTATGAAACAGCAGATTTTTTTTCGCGTATGTATTAGGCCAGTCATTTTACGGAGTTTTGTTAGGAGGGGTGGGGAGTAATTATGAACTGTACTTTTAAACATTAACCGGCACCATTTAGTGACAAAAAGACTATCTGGAAACATATAAAAAACAATCACTACGCAACATAGAAATCAAAAATGTATGTCTAGGCTTTTCAATTAATAATAATAATACCAATGAATTCATAATAATAATAATTCTTTATTGTGCATAGAATTCAGGTACATAAGATGACAGGTTGCGTTTTAAAGATCACTCCGAATCTTGTCTTTGCAGACGTATACACATTCAATTTCCATATTAAAATAAACAATAAAATTAATGAGCTAAATTAAAAATGATGTCAAAATACTTAATAATTAAATTTAACAATAATATTTAATTTAATCTAAGGTAACAGCAAGTCATCAGGAAACATTTAATTCATTATATATAATTCATGCATGCTATTCTAAAATATAAATAATAAATTAATAATACAAAATTTCACAATAATTATAATCAAATTGTCATGTTAGTATTTCATTTATAGTCTTTGATGCTATAAAAACATTTTTCCGCCAACCAATTTTTTACCCTTTTTTTAAACATATTCAATTTACAATCTTTAAAACTATCAGGTAATTTATTGTATATTTTTATTGTCATTATCGAACAGTTATTAGAAGTCAATGTTAGTTTAGAAGGAGATTTATATAGTTTATTTGTATATTGTGATCTTAAAACTATCTTACTTAATTCATGGTTGCATCGAAAAAGGTTTTTATTTTTATGAACAAAAATGCACACGTCCAATATATACAAAAAAGGTAATGTTAATATATTACAATCTCTGAAATAGGGTCTATTCAATTTGCCTAAGATGTAAAATTTAACAATATATATTATTTTTGAGAAATAAAATAGGCATTAAATACAAGAAAAATTGAAAATTAATAGAAAATACTAATGTATTTTTCAAAGCCTTCTAAGTAGAAAAAAATATTAACACCATGTTTGAAGTATGTATAATTGTAAAGCCTTAAAGCCTGCAAAAAAAATTACCATTCTTGTTTTCAGAACGAGATAAATGCTAAATTTAAAATTTGGGGTTGTTGCTGACGTGATATTTTTTTAATTTTGGTACATTTACTGGTACACTAAATACAATACCGAAAACAAAAACAATTATTAATTAGTCCCGGCTCAAACCGTAAAATGACTGGGCTATATATGAAATTCGCAAAAAAATCTACTTTTCATACAAATTTTAGACCAGCTTATTGCATTTAGTATGAAAATTCCAATTTTGTGATTTCTTAGGGAAAATTGTTCAGTATCACCCCAGTAATGCAACTGTTCACCCTAACAATCTGTATAGGCTGATGATGATGATGATCTTGAAATATTTTCCAGACTACACACTGGACAATACTACAGGAAGCTGTTATAAATTGCACAGTAACGAGTTAGTATTCGATGAGGCTGCCAAGGTTTGCAAACAAGAAGGAGGGCATCTGCTCATTATTAACGGAGACGCTGAAGCACAAGCAGCAAAGAATTTGCTCGTCAAGAATAATAAAGCTAATGCTCACATCGGCGTCCAACTTGACAAGAATTTAGGAAAGTGGATGACACTTCAAGGCGAAACAATAGAAGACGCTGGTTACGCAAAATGGTATGGATACGAATCCTCTTATCTTGCTTCTGTAGCACCAGCAACGTCCACTGCTGTGATACAAAGCGATGGAACACTTTCTTACGGTATCGCTGCAAACGTGCGGCCATACATATGTGAGATTTCTTTAATGAACCTGTAATAGTTGTTTGTAAATAAAATATAACATAAATTATACGATAGTTTTTCTTCGTTCCATATTTATAAGGCACGAGCGTTAACCCGCGACTTTGTCCGCACAAATTATATACCAGATTTTAAGTCAGATCATTAGCTATCAAACAAAAAAAGTTTAATCAAAATCGGTTCAGTAGTTTTTGCGTGATATTCGTTCAAACAAACAAACACACAAACAAACACCCAAACAAACACACAAACAAAAAATCCAAATATTGGTGAAATGGAATCAGGGACACCTAAAAACCATATCGTAACTTTTTTTTGTTATAATCTTCAATGTACAGACAAACTTTCTGATACAGTTTTATAATAGTTTAGATGAAATTTTAGATTTGTGTCCAATTTTCATTACCAATTAAAATAAAAGACATCTGCGTTTCATACATTTTTGGTCAAAAACAAAATCTAATGCTATATACAGGGTGCAGTCCGTGTGCTGTCGGTAAGAATAGCACCATCCCATTTCCTCCCGTGGGTGTCATAAAAGGCGACTAAGGGATCTACCGGAGGATGGGCAGCAGCATCCTCTGAGTACACACATTCAATCCAACTGCTATCTCCAACCCGTCTGTCAAGCGTGGCGATTATGGCCAATCCCCCCGTTTTGGGGGAGGCCAATGTCCAGCAGTGGACGCCTATCGGCTGATATGATGATACAGGGTGTAAGGAAAAATATCATTTACCTTTAAATCACATACTCTACCAATCAAACTGAACAACTTTTACCATGGGAGCAAGCCTGTCAGCAAAAAAATAATCAGCTGTTCCATACTAAACTGCAATACACCTAGGTACTCGAGTCAAATGTATGAGACAGCAGATTTTTTTAATTCTGACAGTTTTGTTCTGACACCCTGTATATTATATACAGTATCTACGTACCCTTATGCTTAATTCACAAGCTTAGGCAAGTTCGCTGTGCATCGACTCGTCTGTAAAGTGATTGTTACTATTTAACTTTATAGAAGCGTCAATGTACAGCGAACTTAACTTGCGCTAATGAAGCATTAGTTTTCAGATGAATTAAAAACAAAGAAAGTTTTCAAAAAAAAATTTATATCCAGCTCCAGTGATTTTCATACCATCGTATGGGGCTTGACACGTTATGCCATTTAAATGGAAATTTGACCAACAAATTGTCGACTTCAACTAAATCTGACGAGTCCGAGATCTATGATATGGATGAAAAATTGTAAATTTTTGTTTTCGGAATCCTCAATTACTCAGATTTAGTGAAAGTCCACAATTTGTTGGTCAGATTTGCATTTAAATGTCATTATGCGTCAAGCCCCTGCCCTGCCATTAAAATCACTGGCGCTGGGCACCAGTTTCTTTTTTAAATTTCTGCTCTATGAAATTTATCTGAAAACGCCCCCCTGTGCACGGGGCTCCTATCTGAAACGTCTCAGATACTTTTTCGGCAATCTCTCATGACCCCCCTAGCCACTCAGCAATTCAATTTACGCCCTGAATATGAAAGCGTTCAAACCCTCTGAGCTCCTCTACCATAACCAATAAGATTGCATGAAATCTCGGAGCTGCAATCTTATTGGTTAATAAAACTTCGTTTCTCCCCTCCGCGTAGAAAGAGAAGCTACTAGAAGGAAGCACGTGTTCTGTTATATTCACTCAATAAGAGATGCACATAGCAAATTCGCTCTAGTAAAAAAAAGGAGATCAAATCAAAGCAATCAATCAAATCACAATTTTTTATTCAAAATAATATCACTTAGGCCCGTATTACATAACGAAACTCAAGTCATGATCTCGGCTTAAAACTAATTTTAAGTCTAGTTTTGATTTTAGAACGTTGCTTGAGTCTAGATTCAACAATCAATACTCAGGTGAGTACACACGAATTTTAAAACAATAATTATGTTGACATCTGTGCTCAAGTCATGCTCAAGTATAGATTTGATCTGTATTACTTGAGAGTGGTCGAGACCACGCTTAAGCATTACTTTTTTGTGTGTCATGTGTCAAAACATGGATATTTTTACTGAAATTTATTTTTTATATTCCAAAATCGAGGAATAAATATTAATTTCCACCTTCCAGTTCGGTATTTGAGAGACATAGTGAATCCTTATGCCGAGATTTCAAAAAACTATGCAGCAAAAAATGTATTCTACCAATGATAGAATCTAGCTCGATCACCAATCACCCACCAGGTAAACGAAAGAGGGGACGCCCTAAAATAACCTGGCGCCGCTCTGTGGAAGTAGAGGCTAAAGTCTCAACATGACCTGGGAGTATATCTACAAGGCTACCCAAGATCCCAACCGATGGAGCGCTATTATCCGATCCCTATTCCCCACTTAGGGGTAACAGAAAGAGAAGAAGAAGAATGAAAGAATCTGATTTGAGGAAGCCTCATCAAAGGGACTTCCTATTGGCCCCGGAGCTGCAAATATTGGTGTGTTTGTGATTTTATGCCACATCATCGTTTCAGAATGCAATTAAACTGCCATTGTACATAATTATCAAAACTAAGGAAGTACACTATCCTGATTATTAAATAAAAGCATTATTGTGTCATTAAAATGTTTTATTATGAAGTAACAGTTAATATAGTGAAAGTACGAATAAAAATCTGCTTGTATAATGCTTCTCATGAAAATACCAATCATACTATGGTATATCGCGGGAGATTCTTGATAGTAGGATGTAACAGGACACTTGCGCGAAGGATACTTCTTATCTTATTTTATTATGGGGACTCAACCATCTCCCAGGAGACATGCGTTTGGTCGCCAAGACATCGCAGTCACAAATGATATGTTCCATGGTTTCCTCCTCATTTCCGCATGCTCGGAAACTGGGATACAGGGTAAGCTCATCTTGTGCATCATTGTGCCTGTGCACGGTGGGGGCTCCGATGATGGTACGAGCTTTACCTGACTCTGTGTTTTTGATTCATCTCTGCACGATATACAACTGTTCCAGTTCGGGTTTTGCATTCCACGGTTCCATTTATCCCTTGTTGGAACTTAGGTATATTATGTAGTTTTTCTTGAAACAAGGTAATTTTCACGTATTGTGGAGATTTTTTTCTTTCCAGACATATTTTTATTCGATTTATAAGCAAAAGTGACGATTGACGTGTGAAACTTCAAATTCAAAATCTTCAAATAACGTTCCGATATACTTCACTGCTTTTGTACAAATAAATTGCATAAATATAAAATTAATAAAGATAACAATGTTTGCGTGCAACGGAATAAAACTAACAAATAAATTATTTTGTAAATGATAACAAACTAGAAACATAAACAAACAAAAGGAAGTATCCAATCCGTGACTGAGAGTAGATTCAGCTGACTGCTGCTTGATAACTGTTCAGGAATAAATAGAATGCTTAAGTCTAGATTCAATACTCGAGCAATGATCAGATGATTAGAGATCAAATAATGCTTGAGTTTCGTTCTGTAATACGGGCCTTAGATAGCTTTTTGACGTCATTTTTTGACCACGCGAATCTACCACCGCGTCGGAAGGTGTTCCGTTGAGAGAAGATGCGGCTAGAGAAACTCTATAGTAGGGCCGCTACATGATAAAATTGTGTGCTTTGTGATAGAAACATGAAATTTTTACCATGGTTAGTAGGTTCCAGTATTTTAAGATGAGGAGGGAAGTCAGATTTCACCTCTGAGGCAGGTTAGAGGTCAAAACCTGTATTGATCTGGTCTCATGTATCAAAATACGTTATTTGGAGATCAACACTGCAAAAAAATTATATTAATGTTTATTATACCCCATTTACACTTAAATTGCTTTCAACCATTAAAATCGGTTAAGTTGTTTAGTCAGGAGGTTTGCCAAAACAATAGGAATGGTTTGATAGAGCAAAAACAAAAAACCCTAAAAACGTTGTAAAAACACGTTTCTTGTATGGGGAACCCCCTTAATTTGACCCCCCTTTAACACGATGAGCGGCGTGCCAACCAGCGCGCAGACCAACACGATGAGCGGCGTGCCAACCAGCGCGCAGAGCAACACGAGCAACGTACCGACGAGGGACAGTTTAAAAGGTCACGTAGCCCTTCTTTTTCTAAGAAATACTTTATGGATATTTTAAATTGTTTTAAGGTTGGTTTTGCATCACAGCCGCCTACTCAGAGCGCAAAAATCTATCAAAAGTTAGATCACAAAAACATCTTGCCTAATTTTGATCCATCGACTAAGAATCAACGCATCGATGTTTGGTTAAAAAAGGTTAATGAGTGCGCCTCAGTTTATGGCTGGGATGACAAAACCATCACTGATTTTGCTATGCAGAAACTTCAAGGCCTTGCTAAGACGTGGTATGAAGGGTTAAGCTCCATTCTTTTCACTTGGCCGGAATGGCAGGATAAATTAATAAACGCTTTTCCTTATGAACAAAATTATGGCCAGGTCTTGAAGGATATGCTTAAAAGGAAGAGCAAATTTAACAAGCCAATAGAGGTTTATTACTATGAAAAATTAACGCTTGTTAATCAGTGGGATATAGTTGGGAAACGTGCAGTAGACTGCATCATTCATGGGTTGAATGACAGGACTCTAAGATCCGGTGCCCTAGCACTGCGTTGTTCTCACCCCGACCAGCTCTTGCAGTTTTTGGTCAGTAACAAAGATTCGAATTATCAAATGGAACGAATTCAATGCAAAAATAAAAATACTGACAATTCGAATCCAACAAATAACAATCCAAAAACTATTAGAACTGGGTTAGCAACAGGTTGTTATAATTGTAAGGAAAAGGGGCACAGTTACTTGTATTGCACTAAACCTTTATTAAAGTGCACAAGGTGTAGTAGGATTGGGCGCACAGCAAATAACTGTCTTAGTAAGGTTGAGAACAACACAGTGAAGACTAACATCTATCTATCTATCTATAACGTCACGCCTCTTTCCCAGTGGGGTAGGCAGAGACCAGGGCGAGCCACTTACTACGATCCTTACATACTTCTTTTGCCTCATGCACATCCATACATCTCTTCATACATGCCCGTCGGTTTCGAGTACTCCGCACCTCCCCTTTTTGTAGGACGCAACTGATTTGATCAGCATACGTTCTACGAGGGCGCCCTCTGCCGACGCTTTCACTCACATTAGCAACATATATCTCTTTCGTACATCTGCTATCACTCATCCTCTCCACATAACCAAACCAACGAAGCATACCTTTCTCTATTATTGTCACTACATCTCCTTTTAATTTACATCTATCTCTTATTACACAATTTCTCACTCTATCTTTCAGCGTCACAGCACACATACTTCGCAAGGAACGCATTTCAACAGCATTAATTTTACTTGCATGCTTCTTCTGCCATACCCAGCACTCACTGCCATACATAAGTGTAAGCACCAACACACCATTGTGTATAGCAAGTCGCGCTTTTTTGGACACTAATTAGCTAGCCACAATGGCATGTAGAGCACCGTTTACTTTGTTTCCCGCTGTTACTCGCCTATGCACATCACCCTCATATTTCCCATCTTTAGTAAACATGCATCCTAAATATACAAATTCATTCACTTGTTGCACTTTTTCATTCTCAATCATTATACAACAATCAGTCACACATTCATCCCTCTCCATTACCATTACTTTAGTTTTATTCACATTCACTTTCATTCCTTTTTTCTTCAATGCTGTATTCATGAGAGTTACCATGTCTTGTAAATCTCCCGCTGACGATGCAAGTATCACTTGATCATCAGCGTACAGGAGGCACTTGACTAGTAACTCTCCCATTCTTAAACCGTTTTCGCATTCTTTTAGATCAGTCAGACAGCTATCCATATACAGGTTAAAAAGCTAAGGGGACGCAACACAACCCCGTCTAACACCACTGGCGATGTTAAACTATTTTGAGTGCGCCCCGTTGACCCTGACACAGGCACTAGAACCCGCGTATAGAGATTTTAGTGCCTGCACCAAGTGGTCGTCAACACCGTATGTAGATAGCGTAGACCACAATTCTTCCCTCCACACTCGATCATACGCCTTTTCTAGGTCCACGAAGGCAAAATATACCTTCGCGTGGTTTGCCAGGTATTTTTCGGCTATGCACCTTAGGGAAAAGATTTGGTCCATACATCCCATTCCCTTTCGAAATCCTGCCTGCACATCCTACATTTTTTCTTCACTAACATCTTCACTTACATTTATCTATATCAAAAGACTAATGCCGCGGTGGTTTTTGCACTCTTGCTTTGAGCCCTTTCCCTTATAAAGAGGAACGATAACGGCCTTGCACCAGTCTCCAGGGACGTGACCGCTTCGCCAGCATTTATTAAAGATTTGGCAAAGTAAATGATTAAAGCGTGAAAACTTATCGTTTTCTAACTAGTTTTCTAAAGAGGGATTAACATTGGTCGATTTTCGCTGTGCGGCTAAGAGCGATTTCAATCGAGATCGACTGGTCAACTTGACATGATCTTGAAATATAACATGCTCATTCAGCAATGTGCTAAAAACCGCACATATCCGCACGGCGAAAATTGACCCGTGTAAATCCCGCTTAAGGTCCGCCACATACATCCGGAATAAACCTGATTCGGAATTAGATTCCGTATGAAGTGTTGCCGCTTTCAGAGACTTTTTTACTAGATCTAGTGATTTTTTGATGTCTTAGGTGGCATATCTTAAAGTAATTTTTGAGCGTAGGCGTTGATAGAACGATACCGTATCGTGACGGTGCAGTTGCGACGTCGTTGCGGCATAGATGCGAAATCGCCTACGCTCAAAAACCGCTTGTGTGATAATGGTTCATGCCATTTTGTATGCAGATTATGTCTTATGTTAAAACTATCGATAGTCTTTTGATATAGTTGCATTATTATTGTAATACAATTTACAAACCATCATCGTAACATTCGTAACGTCATGACCTCATCACATGATAGTAATTATCATGTGTAGAAATTGTTTGTTTTGTTTTAATAAATACCTAAATATGCAATTATTGTCATTCATTTGGCGTTTCATACATTTTTATTTTAGGCATTTTTTAAACAGCACTAGTATTTTTTGTAACCATAGTTGACAACACTGAATTCTGAATCAGGATTCCGGATCGCAATTCCGTCTGTGTGTGGCGGACCTAAGGAAGTGATGTGTCTGTTACTAAGTAACTATAATTTGTGAATCTATCTATCTATACTATTATAAAACTGTAAGAGGAAGTTTGTCTGTACATTGAAGATATTAACAAAAAAAAGTTACGATATGGTTTTTAGGTGTCCCTGATTCCATTTCACCAATTTTTGGATTTTTTGTCTGTCTGTTTGTTTGTGTGTTTGTTTGTTTGTTTGAACGAGTATCACGCAAAAACTACTGAACCGATTTTGATGAAACTTTTTTTGTTTGATAGCTTATGATCTGACTTAAAATCTGGTATATAATTTGTGCGGACGAAGTCGCGGGTTAACGCTCGTACTATTATAAAACTGTAAGAGGAAGTTTGTCTGTACATTGAAGATACTAACAAAAAAAAAGTTACGATATGGTTTTTAGGTGTCCCTGATTCCATTTCACCAATTTTTGGATTTTTTGTCTGTCTGTTTGTTTGTGTGTTTGTTTGTTTGTTTGAACGAGTATCACGCAAAAACTACTGAACCGATTTTGATGAAACTTTTTTTGTTTAATAGCTTATGATCTGACTTAAAATCTGGTATATAATTTGTGCGGACGAAGTCGCGGGTTAACGCTCGTACTATTATAAAACTGTAACATGAAGTTTGTCTGTACATTGAAGATATTAACAAAAAAAAAGTTACGATATGGTTTTTAGTTAATTAATATACGGGGATACAATATTATTTATGTCAGCCATTTTTACTTTGCAATAGACCCGTTTCGAACTAACATGGTGTTTTACTGAAAAGCTCCGAAATATTGCATGGCGAACGAGGAAAATCGCTTAACAACTGTTAAAGTCGAGCCTAGGAGCGGAAAGAATAAAAAGTGCAAGACCTCGGTCGGTCAGATGAGGGAAAAAGAGTTCTTGCTGTTGGTCACCGGTTACTAATTAGTCGTATAATAATTAAATACCTATTTAACATTACCAATACAGTTATGATTTATATTATACTCTAGTATTATCGTGTTCTGTGCCGACAGGAGCGATTTGTCCTTCATCTGCAATTTTCTCTCCTAACTTTGTGATGGCCGAAATATAGTTATAGTTATATTAGTATAAAAAATACTACACTACCTACGATTTGTATTGTATAAACATTTTTAATTTTTAATATGTTAGTTATTAAGTAGTCCGTTCGGGCAATTTCGGGCAGTTGAGTCGTAAGGAAGAGACTGAAAAACAGCAGTAATGCTGAGACTCTATCCTGTTCTACTGCACTTGCAAAAATGTGTAACTTTTAGTTATTTTTTTTGAAATATTGTACCTACTTTTGTAACTGTAAGTGTGGTTGAATAAACGTCTTTTATTTATTATTATTATTTAATTCGACGTGAACTCCGGGAACTGGAGTGCCTACGTGGAGTGATTGGAAATGTATTTCCTCGCTAACAGTGTACCAGATACGACAAAATTGGCAAGTACAATATCATTAATGGGTGAGCGTGCGTATGAGTTATTAGCAACGATCGCAAGTCCAAAAAAACCATCGTCGTTAACATACGAGCAGGTCGTAAGCTTATTACGTAATCACTTAGAACCAAAGCCATCAAAAAGGGCAGAAAGTTACCGTTATAGACAACGAAAATAAAATAGTAATGAATCGATCAGTGAATACGTAACAGAATAAAATCAATTAGCACGATTTTGTGAGTTCGGAACCACACTAGAAGATAACCAACGACAACGTTGTGCTAGGGTGTTTTGTTACATATACCTATTAGATACTAAATAAAAGCATTAAATCTTAGTTTTGGTCAATGCTTAGTTTGTTCTGTGATAAAGCTTTATATGCGGGGTTTTGTAGGACATAAATACGGTTCCAAAGTATGCTTCGAAGTTTTCATGTCCGGATTAACTTGATGGATAATTAGTTCGGTGAAATACGATCGTTTTTAAATTACAAGTTAACTGTGTAGTGTAAGCAAAAGTGTACCGTAGACATTTATTTAAACAACTAGAGTTAAGCCGCGACTTTGTCCGCACAAGTTATATACCAGATTTTAAGTCAGATCATTAGCTATCAAACAAAAAAGTTTTATCAAAATCGGTTCAGTAGTTTTTGCGTGATACTCGTTCAAACAAACAAACACCCAAAGAAACCGAAAAACAAACAAACAAACAGACAAAAAATCAAAAAATTGGTGATATGGAATCAGGAACACCTAAAAACCATATCGTAACTTTTTTTTTTGTTAATACTGATTCAATGTACAGACAAACTTTCTACTAGTTTTATAATAGTTAAGATATAGCAATGACAATCCTGTAATCTTATCTTATCTAACAATCTAAATAAGAAAAGCGGAATGGAAAAGATCCGCTCTTACGACTCTACATTTTATTCTAATGTTCAAATTTAAACAAGGTATTTTACTGGTTTTGGTAGTCACACAGTAACTTGGTACCAGAACATTTTTTAAACAGTAATAATGGGCTCTGAAACGCTTTTGTCTCACGTTTGTTTCATCAAGATTTTTGCACAGACTAAGGTATTAGAGTTGAGAAAAAAAGAAAAATTAACTTATATCTCAAATAATTTATTTCCTCTCTCCGCATTAACAACTCAATCAGTACAATACATTGTATCCGTACGGGCCGTAACCCGCGCCCAAGCCGCCGAGTCCGCAGCCGCAGTTAGGCGCGACAATCGGCGCAACATCCACTGGATAACCACAGCCGCATCTAGGCGCAACGACCGGCGCGAAATCCAGCGGATACCCGCCGCCGCAACCGCAGTCTCCGAGCGGCAGCGTGTTGCTTAGCAAGTTGCTCACCACGAGCAACTGCAGCGCGTTAGCCAGGTTGTTGGCTACAGTGCTGTCCTGTATGATGGTGGTCTGGCCGGGCAGCTCGTTTGAGTAAACGACTGGGCTGTTTAGTAGTGGGCCGGGCAGGCTGTTTAGTAGGTAGGGGCTCTGGAGTATCGGGTCTATTGGAAGGATGTTGGAGCAACCGCAGTTTGGTACGATACGGTTTATTACTTGGCTGTAGGCGGTCTGGGGGAAAAGGTTTTTAATTAATATTGTTATTATTTAGTCAAACGACCCTTCAGATATAACAAAGAACAAAAGGACAGCGGTCCCGCTGGCTTTTTAGAAACCCATGTAAAATCGTTCTTTCATTTTTAAGACAGAAATTATATTAGAACTAGCGTTAACCCGCGACTTTTTCCGCACAAATTATATACCAGATTTTAAGTCAGATCATAAGCTATAAAACAAAAAGTTTTATCAAAATCGTTTCAGTAGTTTTTGCGTGATTCTCGTTCAAACAAACAAACAAACAGACAAAATATCCAAAAATTGCTGACATGGAATCAGGGACACCTAGAAACAGTATGGTGACTTTTTTTGTTTATATCTTCAATGTTTTTTTTTTTTTTTTTTATTGGATATATAGATAGATTAATTTACTTACTTGCAAGGTTAGGGCTGTGATGCACACAAGAATAATTTTGTGCGCCATTTTAGATTATAGATTTTCTTTTGTTTTAAAAAGGAGAAGTAAACGTAGTTGTGTGTGCTATACGATTGATTATGATTTGATTTATGTTTTCGTGTGATATTTATATTTTGTTATTGCATTATTGCTTCCTAATCTTTAGTCGAACTATTTTGTAATTCATTTTATAAATGTTTACTATTGCCGTTAATTTTTATCACTTACTTTGTAATCTGAATTTTTTTTTTAGTTTAGAAATTAATAGCTGATAGAAAGACTATTGCTATACTTAACTAGCTCATTATTTTGCAAGAATAAAAGAGGAATTACACATTTTTGTCAGTTTGAAACTGTTATCTCTATAATAGTAATTGGATTTTTAAGAAGTCCATAGAATTTCAATAAATCTTTATCGAACCATCAAAATAATTGCATAATTATGTGTTTTCTAAAATATGTATTTGATAATAATACAGTAATAAATTAAATCAAATTAAAGATTGAAAAATTTGTCTCGGGCGGGACTTGAACCCCTTGATCTTTAATTTGATTCGAAATAGCACAACATGGCTGTAACATGTTTAAAAATCAGTAATAAATGAATAATACAGTGTGTAAAATTTAATGCGTTACATTTTATAAGGAGTTGTAACTTTAGAACTATACATTTTAACGAAAATCTAACAACATACAAGCATAGAAATTAGTTTCTAGATTATAGTTTTAGAATTTCATTGACTTTAATTTGTTAGTATTCAAAATATACCCAAACTTCGTTTGTATGGAGCGCAGAGAAAAACTAATTCTCTTAAGGTGATTTCAGTGCATACAAAAGTTTGACGCACAATACGCGTAGACAGAATTAATAAAAGTAATATTTGAAAAATAGTTTAGAAAATCTAGTTGCCGCGTCGCAAATAACATTTGCAATTTATAATATAATTACGAAGATTTTAAGCTTTTAAAATTTTGAATGAAAAATTACAAAGCTTTATATCTTCGTAATTATTTTATAAATTGCAAATGTTATTTGTGAAGCGGCATCTAGATTTTCTTTACTACTTTTCCATATATACAAAGTTACTTAAATTAATACCGTCTACGCGTTTTGTGCGTCAAAGTTTTGTATAAAATTGACCCCTCTGCAACCACCTTAAGGATGGCCTCTGCTTTCTGGCTCCTTTGTTAAATAGCCTTTGGTAAGCTCAAAGGTGGTACCCAAAATTGACCGTAAGAAATCATTGCAAATATCTTTGGAAATAGTTCCGATTACCTAGTGAAATCAATAATTTTACAAGATAGTAAAATGTTACGAAAAAAGAAGGTTATAAGTATGTATTCGATTATTTTGACCGACATTTTGTCGCAGTATGGAGGGGGCTTGTTATCTTTTTGTTTTTTGGTATTTAATGTGTATTCAGGTATGTTGAAAACATATTTTATATTTGATACAATAATTATTTATCATGAAATCATGAACCCTCAAGAAATGCATGTATTTTGATAATCACATCTGAAACAGAATCACGGTGTCATCATCATCATCAGCCTCATCATCATCCACAGCTGAACATAGGCCTCTCCTGAGGCGCGCCACAAAACTCTGTCCTCGGCCTTCCTCATCCAATCACGAGGTGTTACAGTCAAAATCCATCTAAATATGTACTTTTTCGAAGATCCATTATTTTCTCGTATTCAGATTCGAAAAACTGATTTAGAAAACTTGATTCAAATGAGCCAACTTTATAAATAACTTTCCAGATTAGCACCATAAATTATTAGATAGGATGTTTAGTCCCAAAGTTACCAAAGAAAAATAAAATCGGTAAAGTGCGAGTCGGGCTACTCGCGCACCGAGGCCGAGGGTTCCGTACCACACCACCACAACATTTTTACGTAAAAAAAAATTTTTTTACTCCGGGACCTTTATCATGAGACCGACTCACACTAGTCCGGTTTTTATTATTTGTTGTTATACTGTAGAGTTTTCGCTATAATCAAACCAAGTTTGACGCTTGTATTACAGTTTTTACCATAGAGCGAGAAGAAAAAACGTTGATAAAAACTAGTTCCTTGTATGAGGACCCGCCTAATTTTTATATTTTTGACATTGTTACTATTTGTTAGCAATTCCGCCGTAATAACGCACATTCTGTAAAAAATTAAAATATCTAGCTTTTACGATTCAAAAGTTACAGCCCTAAATAGGTAGGACAGACGGACGGACGGACAACGTAGGCTTAGTAATAGGGTCCCGTTTTCACGGAACCCTGAAAATTATAATGCATAAGTCTGACAAAAGATAGTGTTTTCTTTAAAAAGTATGCCACTAATGGTTTTGTTTTGAATTGGGCCTACTGGCAAGACTATTCAGGATTGCGTTATACGTATTTTTATGGAAAAACATAAAAATTTGTAGTTACTATTAGTCGATTTTCACAATGTTAAAAAAAGATCCAAAATGATCAAACTTAGAACTTTTTGGTATTTCTCTCAAAACAGATGGATAATTTCTTTTCGGCTTGACGTTGAGTTTCGGGACACCTGTTTAATAAGGCTGATGATGATTATTTACTTACTTGAAAGGTAAAGGGCTGCAAAGCTTCATCACGATATTAATTGTCGTCTCTTCAAAATAAAGATGAAAGGAAACGCACCACGCAACATTTCTTCTAAAATAGCTACTGTTGCTTGGCTACACGTAAAAACACAAAACAAACACGTCAAGTCTCTTTATTTTCAAATATTATTGTGTCTTTTCAGTCGATCACAAACACCAATGGACTCAGACTACCCTTCTCCAGCATAACGTCAAAATCAACTCCAGTCAAGCCAAAATCTTCACTCAATTGTTCATCTTCAATCTCCACAGGATCTACAAGTTCTGGAACTACTAATACAACTCCGAAACCATTGGATTTAAGCCCAATTTTATATGCAACATGTCAAGAAAATTTACCCTTTGTAAATTTGAATTCATTGCCTACTAAAGCTCATATTAATTCTCCTAATTTGTTAAGTGCTCAAAATTACTTTCAAGTTTTACCAAAAGTTAATTTCGACTCTACTGCATCTGTACAATGTGTTAATAACGTAGATAGTCATAATACGTTTAAAGTACAAAATTCTTTGTCATCTACACATCCAACCTTACCTGGTGTCAATTTATACTCTTTTGGGCAATTAGCTAAAAATGCGAATATTAAAAATGACGCTTGCGAGAATACTTTTAAGATTCAAAATCCTGTTTTGTCGAATGCAATATCTGGTTTTAATCCTAGGCCATCAATAATTTCTAGCAGTAATAATGCTTTTGATAATACATTTGTAGCTGAAAGTCCTATGATATCTATTTTTAATGGAAATAACAATATAGGCTATCCAAATACATTAAAGATTAAAAATAGTAATACATTGTCATCAAATTGTTACCAAGAATTGCCTGAAGTCAATTTGAAAAGAAATCCAACATTTTCATCTAATGCTTTAGCATCAGCTATACCTATTTTAAATGATCCATCAAATCAAGCTTTCAACTTTTTGACAAATGAATGTTTAGCATCAAATCCGTTTTCAATCCCTTCATTAACACAAACACCATCAAAGTATACACCACCAGTTTTATTAAGTAATGCTTCACCATGTCCAGAAACAAGTATACCTCAGAAAACAATCGCATTACCAAATTTGAACCATAATTTTCATACTTTGCTGGACGGATTTTATCCTACAAGTACCTTTACTGCAACATCAGATACATCCAATTTGTCTAGTTCACAAAATAAATTAAACTCTTTCTCGTCGTATTTAGAGCCACAATTGAGTTTCAATTCTGTTTCATTACCTACTTGTAATATTGATCCAACCTCAAGTAATCCTTTTTTAAACAACCTTTACTATAATTTTAATGTTTCTCCAATCTCACAAACGAATCCAAGTCCAGTGTCTTCACTTTCTCAAACTAATTTCAATCTTGGGACGCTATGTTTAGAGCCTAAATTATCTGACTCGGTTTCATCTTATAATAATTTTCAACCAAGTAATCCATATTCAATTAATGCTGTATCAAATAATGATTTGAATAGGATATTGTCACCTTCTTATTTAGGTTTACCTACATTAACAACTGCTAAAGAAATTACAACACAAACTTTTGAGAATAATCAAATTAAATCTTTAAATGGACTGAATTCTTTAGATTCGTTTCCTCCAAAATCTTTTATGTTTATTGATTCTACTCAAAATTCAGCTAATATGAATCCTTTCTTATCGTCTAGTGTAAATTCGTTGACTGGAGTTTCAATAGGAT
The DNA here is from genome assembly GCA_927399405.1 of Agonopterix arenella. Lineage (NCBI taxonomy): Eukaryota > Metazoa > Arthropoda > Insecta > Lepidoptera > Depressariidae > Agonopterix > Agonopterix arenella. The sequence continues at coordinate 2,604,389 of OV656716.1, read as the reverse complement.
GTAATTCTTTAAATCAAAGTACCGATAATTTCGGAAGTTCGATAAGTCAGAATATACAATTTGAATATCCTAGCTTAAAACAAACATCCGTGCCTAATCAAAACATTTATAAAACATTCCAAACCGATATACTTAATGGTTTCGATACTATTCCGGCATCTGATTTGCCTTCATCATTACAGATATTAAAAAATACGGGTACCGTACCCTCAATACAAAATGTGATGTCTCCACAATTGACTAATCCTCCTAAATGGAATAACTTTTGTTCTAATGATGGTATAGGTCCTACATCTCAAATCGTATCGTCTAATCCATTTGTATCTAAAACTGGACCGTATACATCAGATCTAAATATTTTACCAGACGTTACTTTGTCAAATCTAAAAGTAAGTAACTACCCACAATCAATTTCTTTTTCTAGTCTTGATCAAACACCCACTCCTTTCAATATACCCCAAAATTGTCAATCGAGTCAAATCAATCCATCTTTAGATACTTGGCTTAGTAATCTACCTTTACCTCAACTTTCATATCTACCTGGACTTTCTATACCGACCGTTAACTCAAATTCCGTACCACCTTTCAGTAATGGTAATGCAATTTCTTCGTCTAATTTCCTATTTCCTTCTCAAACATGTGAATCAAATTTCCCTCAAAAAAATACTATTTCTCCAACCATGTTTTCATCTTTAGGTGTTTCTTCATTAGATTCAGAGAGGAAAGTTCTTTCAAACTGCGATTCAGCAAAAGATAATCAGTTTGTAAGACCTAGTGTACCTTCCAACACTGAATCTTTCATAAACCCTAAGAGCACTTATTCAAAAATGGTACCTAATACTATTATTCCTCAATCTTTATTACGAGACATATTTCAGCCAGATTTCTTCTCAAATATGAACTCTTTGAATTGTCCATCAGTAAACCTCCCTATATGTTTGAACCCAGTATCGTCTTTTTCCAACTTCCAAATACAGAATTCAATATCACCTCCAAATAGTTTTGAACCCTCCCAAGCCCAGAGTCGTGTATCACCTAATAACTGTCCAGACAGTATTTTATATCTTTCTAGTCCTGTTACGAATTGTCCTTCTGGTATCAACACTAATGTTAAACTACCAAATTGTGGTCTATTTGATTCTAGTCCTTACTCAATTTCTAGTAATGATTTCGATTTAGGGCCCATTGTTAATATACCAACAAATGATTTTAATTATGAGTCTGTTGTTAACACTCCAAATTATGCAACATTCAATTCGGATCCATATAATAATGCTGTAAATTATATTCCCCTGACAATACTACCTGAGGTTTCATGTTGCAATGATATATCTATTTATCAAACAGCAATCAATTCTAATGGTCTTTCATCTTTAACAAACTTAGATGTACCAAACTTTTCTGTACTTAAATCTGCTTCTCCAATTAATTACATAAACACTTGTTCTGAATCAGTATCACCAATAAGTGAATTTACTTCTTCACTTACAAAATCTATCCTTGATGGAGTTTTCTCCGGTGATTTGACTTTTAAACCGAAATCAAAAATACCAATGACTCTACCACCAGTAAATCCTTATTCAAATCAAGTTAACTCCATTCCTTCATTTAATAATATTTATAGTCCTTCTGTTTTCCAAGACACTTCAAGTAAATTTCTTGAATATCCACAATCTGGTCCTATAGGTTCAAATTCATTACGATCTGATGTAATAGGATTTGATTCATATTCTAATTATTACTACCCTTTAACGTCAGATAAAGTTTGGTCAGATAATTCTTATGATTTTACATCTAGGATACCGTTAAATAATTTACCATCTGTTATTCCTTATACCAACGGCTACAATGGTAATTTTCAACCAAGTATACCATCTCTATTAAGTACACCCTCGTTTTCTTCATCATATCAATCTTCTTCCTCATATTCATCAGATCTTGAATTATTATTTGATACTTACTCTGATAGCTTATCATCATTGACATCAGACTTGTCGTGGATGGATTACGTAGACTCATACGATTATTATGAACCAGAATTATTTACAGATTCTCATAGGCAATCATATCCATGTAATTTTATATCTAGACCAGACTACGCAGGCTTAACACCATTTTGTTCTGATACGACATATTCGTCACCATCTTTTTTACCTTCAACTAATTTAATGTCAAGTTTTGCGTATCCACCGCCTGTGATTAAAGTTAAAGATTCACAAGAATCGAAGGAGTTAGAAAGATTGTTGGAATATATTGTTTTGCTGGAAATGGTGGATAATAATTACAATTGTGATTGGGATTTGCTAGAGAGACTTATAGCTATGTTGTATGCCTTTGATTAAATATTAAGTTTTATACCAAATCTTCTATATTTTTTTAGCCTTGTATATAATAAGTTGTTAAGTATGTTTCTAAATAAAATAAACAAAAATAATTATTATAATACGGTAGGGATTCATTTTTTGTTTAATTATTGTATTATAAATTGTTGAATGTTAATAAAGAGGTATATAAATTATAATAATGTTATTTTCTTTGTTTGAAATCGATGAATCATTTAATTAACTAAGCAATGTGAACTTTTATGGAAGGAATGTAGATAGAAATAATTATATTAATTGACAATAAATTTATTTGAACCATTTTACATAACTTATACATTTACTAATAAATTAAATCTTATTTACCAAGTATCTGGGAAGGATTTAGCTATAACAAAAGTCGTATCACCACCAACGCTTAACTTGTTTTCTTTGCTACTAATATATTCTACAGATAAATCCTTTCTTGTTTCATTTGAAACAATCTCATCAGATCTTTCAGTAGTCTGACCGAATTGAACAACCTTTGACTTTGCATAAACTGTTTCTACATTTGCATTCGGTTTTTTCTTCTCCATCTTTTCTCTAATGACATACTTAGGAGTTTTTGCATTAGAATATGTAGATGCTTTATCAGTGACATCTATGTATTTCTCTGTGGGTTCATATTTGCGATAATAATATGGTTCGTGTGTGTTAAAAGTGCCTTTGTTAATTTGCTTTGTTTCAAAGTCTGGTTCTTCAAGAAATGGTGGAGGTCTAAATTTTATTTCTTCACTTATATCGTCAATATCAATAGGTTTTGGTATTGTTGCTTCAACTTCCTCAGAAAACGATTTTTCATCTGATTTTCTATTAAAATTTTCAAATTGGATGTCCTTCAGTTGATCAACATTTTTTATTTCTATTATGTATTTCCTTCTTTCTCCATTTGATTCTTTCATTTTGATGTTCTTATCAGTAGTATAATGATATCTGTCTTCCTGTAAATTTTGTACGTACAAATTTTCGTTGCTGTAAGCGTATGCATGATTATCAGCTGTGAAATCTGGGTAGTAATCGTCTACAATGCCATTCATATAAATTGTTGGTACAACATCTTCAGTTCCTAGGTCTGGGACAGCCGTTTTGTCATAAAGGTCATCTTCTTGTTTCGGATAATTCGATTTATCAGCTGTTGTAGATTGTGTTGTAGTTTCTGCAACCTCCTTTGCTGTTGTGGTATAATCAAAATCCTTTTCAGTTCTCACAGTAGTCGAGTCTGTTGCAGCCGGTATCGTAGTAGATTTTATGGTACTTCTTTCTATGATTCTTTTTGTAGTAGTAGGCTCAAGCTCATTTTTTATAGGTATTTTTTTTGTAGTAGTAGACTCAAGCTCAGTTTTTATAGGTTCTCTTTTTGTATTAATTGGCTCAAGCTCAGTTTTTACAGGTTCTCTTTTTGTATTAGTAGGCTCAAGCTCAGTTCTATTAGGTTTTCTTTTCGTAGTAGTAGGCGCAATAGTTATAGGGTCTTCTACGTAAATAGAAGGAGCAAGTTCTACTAAAGTGTCACTATCACAATCGTTTTCTTTTTTCTGTGGTTTACGTTTTCTATTTCGCTTTCTACCACTTTTTCTTCGTCCATTTTTATTACTATTACCATCGTCGTGTCTTCCTATATTTGGAGAATATGTTTTATACAACTGATCATAGTTGATCGGGCATGAAAGACAGTATGGGTTAGATCCTAATTGGTCGTTTTTTAATTGTAGTTTCAAGTGTGAGAGTAAATTTCTTACAACGTTCTCAGGTATTGCTGGGAATTTTCTACGAAAATCTTGAATGACAGCTTCCTCTCTGGGATTCCTTGGATACGAGTTCACTTGTGGTCTCAAATCTAATCTGTTGCTGTTGCGTTTGTTTGTTATTTCTTTACGAGAGATTTCAGAGCTTTCTCTGATCGTTGGTGCCAATTTGTTTTGAACACGAGATGGAGATTTTATTTGAGCCTTTGGAACTAAATTACTATTTGAAGTCCGATCTTGTAATCTTTGTTCAATGTCATCATTTGACAAGTGTTTTCCTGTCGTTTTTTCACTGTCGGTCATACTAATTTTTGCTTTGTTACTAGAATTAGAGTCTTGTGTTTTTCTTCGCTCATTAACTTCTTTGTCTACATTATCAGCAGTATCCTCATTTCCATCTCTTTGTCTTTCTCTATTTAGGCTTTGTGCTTCTCCATTCCTTTTATCGTCTTGTCCTCGTCTAGGATTGTGTCTTTGTCTATTATATTCCAAATAATCATCATCAGACACGTCTCTTTCATACCCATCACGTTTATATTCATCTTGTCTCTGTCTACCCTTTCTAGCGTCTCTTGAATTTTGAGATACTGGACGTTGTCTTTCTTCAGATTTTGGGTTAACATTTGTTTTTCGTTTCCTTTCTCCTGCATTTCTTTGATGAGTTTCATCTTTTCTCCTATTATGATTTCTTCTGTCATCTCTAAATTCTTCCCTTGTAGGTACATTTAGCAATAGCTCAGGTGGTACTATTATGTAATTATTAATTACATTCGGGACTGTACACCCGGCGTTATTCGGAATTTGTCTTTGCACTTCAAGTCCATTTTGATTAAGGAGTTTAGTGTTTGGATCTAAAAGTGTTCTTAAGGTAGGATTAGCTAGAATTTTATTGAAAATTAACTGCTCGTATTCATTTTGTGGACTTTGCTGGCAAGGGCACGGTGTATTTTGAACTGTAGCCGGTTGAATATAAGGGTTGATGTTTCGTGGCTGTTGTCGATTTACTGGTATATTTCTGTGATCTTGTTGGCAGTTATGGACTGGGCACGTTTGTTGAGCTAATGCTTGAAGCAGAGGATTTGCTGAGACCTGAAATCGAGAGAAAATAAAATTACCTGATGTACTATCTGGTTAATCCCCATATTCGTCCCCGTGACACCAAATCGTATGTTTTAGTTTGTTAATATTTCTGAAGTGTCACCATTATTATTATTGGGTGATTGGGGCCTTAACAGATTTACGTCTGTGCCACCCTACAGTTCCCTATTAATCCCTACACCATGCCTGCCTCACTTTGTAAACTTTTCTCTTTCACGGGTCTTCTGGAAGACGGTACCCGGACCACATAATTATACAGGATACACAGGGTCCAACTTAATACGCTGACAGTTTTTTATGAGGATGATCAGACCATCAAACTGAACAACTTTCTCTATGGCATAAACATCGAAATCGCGAAAAAAAATCAGCTGTCCCATACATTTGGTTCGAGTAGGTTTGCAGTTTTGTATGGAATAGCTGATTTTTTTTCGTGATTTTTATGTTGGTGCCATAGAGAAAGTTGTTCAGTTGGACGGTCTGATCATCCCTTTAAAAAATGTGAGCATATTAAGAATGGGATCCTATATTATATCTTTAGTCATTGCGAAAACTCTACCATCCTAACAACGAAATCGCAGAAAAAATATGTTGTTTCATACATTTGGGTCGCGCAATTTTGTATGGAACAGCTGATTTTGCTTTTGCAGATTTTTTTTAAAATAATTTTTTATTATTATTTGTATGCGAATCCGTTCGCTTATCAAAATAAAATATAGCCTGTGTTACCTCAGGAATAATTAGTGTAGCTTTTTATTAGTGACTAGTTCAAATATATTTAGGCTTTCCTTTTAATAGGTACAGGTTTCATAATGTATTTTATAGAAAAACTAGCTGTTGCCCGGGACTTCGTACGCACAGACCACTGAAATATTCTTTGCGACCTATTCTCAGAACTACTGAATATACACACAGAAATTAATTAGAATCGGACAAGTCGTTTAGGAGCTTTGTTACAAACACCGTAACCGATAATTTTGTATATAAGAAGAGATTAGAGATATTTTTTTTCCTACTCCTCCTATCTTCTTTGATTAATTCATTGCGGGTTCCAAGACAGATTAGAGTCATCCCCCGGGGTCGCTGGACTACATTGTTCAGTGTTGTGAATGGTCGCCGCTGTTGATCCTGGCTTACAGGAGTTACAGCGGTGGGAATGTGTGGTGGGCCTGTGCCCGATTTTAAAAAGTATCTATGTAATTATATTATTCATTTAAGACATTAGTCGCCTAAAACTCAGTTGCAGAAACGCTCATTAGAGTTAATACTCCATTGAATCTCTTGCTAGCTTTTACTAGGTCAACAGGACAAAAAGTGACAGCAAGAGATGTAATGGAGGATTAACTTTAATGAGCGTTTCTGCTAACTAAGCGTAAATCTTCTAAACTTGCCGATGATGTAAGTACGCGCGGCGACACATCAAGCTATACAAAAACAACATAAGCTGGCCGCGCGACGCTATACGTCACTCGACCTACGCGCGGCCAGCTTATGTTGGTTTTGTATAGCTTGATGTGTCGCCGTGTGTACATTGAAGATAATTATTTGAAAAAAAAAATTGGGGGTGTTCAGGATACGTAATGGAATACAGTAAAACCATTTTTTAGAATTTGTGTCTGAAAAAGTCGCGAGTGCCACTGAATTTAATGCACGCGTAATTTAAATGCAAAAGTCGCGAGTGCCACTGAATTTAATGCACGCGTAATTTAAATGCAAATGTCGCGAGTGCCACTGAATTTAATGCACGCGTAATTTAAATGAAAAAGTCGCGAGTGCCACTGAATTTAATGCACGCGTAATTTAAATGCAAAAGTCGCGAGTGCCACTGAATTTAATGCACGCGTAATTTAAATGCAAAAGTCGCGAGTGCCACTGAATTTAATGCACGCGTAATTTAAATGCAAAAGTCGCGAGTGCCACTGAATTTAATGCACGCGTAATTTAAATGCAAAAGTCGCGAGTGCCACTGAATTTAATGCACGCGTAATTTAAATGCAAATGTCGCGAGTGCCACTGAATTTAATGCACGCGTAATTTAAATTAAAAAGTCGCGAGTGCCACTGAATTTAATGCACGCATAATTTAAATGAAAATGTCGCGAGTGCCACTGAATTTAATGCACGCGTAATTTAAATGAAAAAGTCGCGAGTGCCACTGAATTTAATGCACGCATAATTTAAATGAAAATGTCGCGAGTGCCACTGAATTTAATGCACGCGTAATTTAAATGAAAATGTCGCGAGTGCCACTGAATTTAATGCACGCGTAATTTAAATGAAAATGTCGCGAGTGCCACTGAATTTAATGCACGCGTAATTTAAATGAAAAAGTCGCGAGTGCCACTGAATTTAAATGAAGGAAGTGAATCTTGGGTATGGCAGAAGACGCATGAAAGTAGGATTAACGCAGTGGAAATGCGCTCACTGAGAAGTATGTGTGGTGTGACTGTGATGGACAAATTGAAAAATAGTTTTATTAGAGAACGTTGTGGTTTGAAAGAGGATGTAGTGACAAAAATAGAGAAAGGTATGTTGAGATGGTTTGGTCATGTGGAAAGAATGGATGAGAGCAGATTGACGAGGGCAATCTATAAGGCAAGCGTAAGTGGAAATGTTGGAAGGGGACGGCCTAGACGTACATATACGAATCAAATTGGCGACGTGCTTAAAAACGGTCAGGTCAGATCTACCCGTAACCGACGAGCATGCATGAAAGGACTTATGAATGTGGAGGAAGCTAGAGAGGTATGTCAAGATCGTAGCAGGTGGCGTTCCGTTGTCTCTGCCTACCCCAGTGGGAGACAGGCGTGAGAATATGTATGTATGTATGTATGTACAAAATATTACATTAATATAACTCCGATATTAACCGGGGATTATAAGTAATTGTTATTATTATAAGTAAAAAGGATTGAACAAAGCAGTCCTGTACTAGGTAAATCACGTTTAATATTTTTTTGTCCATACTTAAATTTAATGTTTTGCCAATGTCTTAATTATTCAATAATACACAAATAAAATTCGGAGATTATTGAGAATTTATGTTTTACAGGTATTAATCTACGCTATATCCTAAATTATCACCCAAAGTGCAATTAATGCAACCTACTCCATACAAAAATCCCTAGATTCCCTAGACTAAAGATGTAGTTGGTAGTTTTAATAAAGTTTCTAACCACCTTGAAAGGCATAAGGGTCGTGAGTTTATAAACGAAAGAAAAAACAAAAATCTATGTCAATATCAACACAATACCATGAACTTGCTACCACTATAAGAGCTTAATAAAAAAAAATCTGCTTACCGACACAAAAAGTGTCATACACAGCAATAGACCATAAACAAACATTTTTACACATTATTCAAACAATTAACTAGGTATATAAACATTATTTTAAACGCTGGAGTCAGTCGAAACTTTTTCCTTCAAATACGTGATCTTTTTATACAATCTTTATATATTGGCTTTTGAATTGATAAATTGATTTTGTGATATGGTAATCTAAGAGAGATCATGATTGAACACGCGTTTTGTTGCAATGTGTGGTGTACAGCTCAGAATAGCAACAATCTAGGTGTTTTGTAACAGTACTAGACCAATGATAATGTAGTGTACATACAATAGCAACAACCTAGACCAGAACCAGTATCAAGTCTAGGAATCCCGGCATACAACATTAGAATGACTATTATTCATATGATTATGGGCTAAATAAGGAAGGATTTATGAATCTCATACTTTGAACTCGGCAGTTGAAAATGTATTTAGATACGCATCTTTCTACTGCTGATTTGACTTTCAAAAATCGCACACCCAGAGTATGATTTTTTAATGTCAAATCAGCGGTTTAGTCCTTTTTCACCGGATTCCTTATTGGACGAATTCCGTTTTGGCCAGATTCTTGTTTGGAAACGCTAGTGATTCCATTTGACGAATTTATTTTTCATCGAAAATGTATACATATCAGGAAGCTGGCAAAGGTATTTGGTTTGTACTCATGATACATATCAATCAATTAAATTGTACCATCAATTAGGCGACTAAAGAAAGATGCATATCTCCATAGTAATTTTGACATTTTGTACTGCTGAGTTCAACGTATGACTTTCAAAAATCGCACTCCAGGTCTGCAACACTGCAAACAGTTTATCAGCAATATGACAACACGAATCCTAAAGTTTAAACTGAACAACAGCAGGAGCAAAGCTCATGACCGGGCACTACGTCACAGGCACGATGAAACTCACCCTAGACCCCAGCTGCCGAACGTGCAGAGAGAAGGAGGAAACCATGGAACATATCCTTTGTGACTGTGATATCTTGACGGCTAAACACATGTGCCAAAACTAGGAGATTACAAAAGATTCTTCCCCGGTACGGTATTACCACAGAACATTATAAGAGGGGTTAGAAGTGCAAAATAGCGCTTTTGCTTCGGAGACGGCTGTCGCCACTGGTCTTCCCGCTCACGCTGGAAGGCGCGGCGTGTTGGGCGGCGCGTAGAGCGGGCAATAAATGAATGACAATTTGACGACGGTGTGACAACGCCTTTCCGTAAACGCACTTATACAACGCCATATGTTTGAATTTAGTGCGGGCCGCGCCGCTCAACGCGACGCGCGACGCCCCGCGTCTCTGTAAATGAGGCCTTAGTGTTAGAGCGCTTACAGACGAGCGACACTAGGCGATCGCGTTGTATCGCTCGTATGTAAGAGTCTTTATGCACATCATTGCATAACCTGTGGCGACACGTTCCAAGCCTTCTTTGCACTTCTAACCATTCTTATAATGTGCTATGGGTATTACCATGTTTTTGAAGGGTGAAGACAATAAATATCAAGGGGTCAACACAAAAGACCCCATATTTGGTCAATGTGTTGCTGGCTTGCCAACCCTCTTTAAGATAAGAGGACTTATCTCATCAGACTATCCTCATAATGCCGATACCATGTGGGTGCCGATGAGAGTCACTCATGATGATGAGGTATTGTACGCTTAGTTCTTGCTTTTTCCAAGAAGAATTTCCTACAAGCTCGCCCAAATTATACTCTTTCGTATACCGTGCCCGTGGAGTACATTCCTCCATACAAACAATAGGTCCAGGAGTGCGATTTTTGAATCTCATTCGCTGAGCTCAGCAGTTGAAAATGTCAAAGTAACTGATAATATGCATCTTTCTACTGCTGATTTAACTTTCAAAAATCATACTTCAGGAGTGCGATTTTTGAAAGTCAAATCAGCAGTAGAAAGATGCGTATCTCCATTATAGTTATTTTGAAATTTTCAACTGTTGAGCTTAGCGAATGAGATTCAAAATTCGCACTCCAGGTCGAAACTTCATAAATATTAAGAAACACTTTTCTCTAGAATATTTAATTATTTATCGAAGTAAATGCATTTTTTTTAACAAGATCTATAAACAAATTAAATATTGTCAGATTTTCATTAAACTGCACAATTTCAAAGAAATAAAATATTAAGTATATTGTATTATAATATTATAATAGGGAATGTTAAGTATGAATGTGGATGGCTGTAGTAGGAGAGGGAGGCCGAAGAAAAGATGGATGGATTGTGTGAAGGATGATATGTGTAAAAAAGGAGTGAGTCTTGAAACGACGGCTAAGAGAGATGAATGGAAGAGGATGACATATTGCGCCGACCCCAAATAATGGGAAATGGGCAAGACAATGATGATGTTGAATAGGGAATGAGCCTGTGATAAAGCTGCAGGTTATTGTCAGTCCCTTCAGGCATAGCTTCAGGGGATGATGCTCACTGCCAAGGGGGCGTCCATCAAATTACGTGAGGTGATTTTTGTCAATTTTGCGACCACCCCTTCCCCCCTTGGTGAGACGTCGTGAGATTTGGCTCGACCCTTCCCCTCCCAAATCTCAGGTAATATTTTTCAAAATGGGTATTTTAAGTGTAAATGCGTTAATCTATGCTTGATTCCGTTGGAATTATTTAAAATTTTGCTATATTTCAGTGGAGAATCATGTTTTTAACGTTTACTTCCTTTACCCATTTTCTCGTAATTTTGCACTGTATATCTTACGGGAATTAAAATTACGTGATATTTTCCGAGACCGCCCCTCTCCCCCACGTGCAAAGAGATTATACCCGAATAAAAAGATCCTTCCTCTGAGGTTTAGTGCTTTTAATCTGATCCTGTGCAAACCCGCCACCATGAATTACATTCTCTTTGCCCGTCATAAAATAACATCGGACCAACGCATCGTGTTTGTGGTCTGACTACCGGCACCCGGACTTTCGATTTTCAATATATCGAGACCGTTTCGGTCCGAACTTCATTGTAATAGAGTTGACATTGGAACGAAAACGTTCACGCAATTGCGAAGTTCGAATCTCCGGGTAGAGGCGCTGACCTCCGACGTCTATCTCTATTGCACCTTTGTCCCTTCCTTCGGCTCCAATCTGAATTTCTGATAGTCTTTGTATTGACTGTACAATGAACAACTTACATTATGTTGGAAATTCAATTAATATTATCTTAACCTACTATATTATTTATCGGGTAAAAAGTACATATACAAATATATATAATATTGAGACTAAAAATTAAGTAAGTATGTACAAATTTACAATCTTAATAGTAGGTAAGCATAATATACAGATTTACAGCGGGCCACCGCACAGTCGAATGCATTTTCTACCTATCTTACGACAGATAGAAAATGCATTCGAGGTCGCTATCGAGCGGGAGAGTGCCCAGGACGCTGGCGGCGTTACCTCGCTGTATCGCAATGCTGATGCGTTGCTCGAGGTATGCGCCAGCCCTGTTGTCCCCCGAGACCTCTACCAGGCGCGACGACAACTTTTTAAAGAGTTGTCGTGCGACCGGGCCCCAAGGTCCCTGGGTCTCCACTCCGAATGGTGCAAATATGTAGCCCTCGCCCAGGGCTGCATATAAGCGCTTCTTCTTGCCCTCCGCAGAGGCAGCCGCCGCGCCTGCTCTAAGAGAGGTGGCAGAGAGATGTGAGGGCGCCACAGTATCCACACACGTGGCATCCCACACCAGCGGTATGCCACGTTTCCAGGGAATAAGCGTCATTCCGTCAGGTCTCTTGCCATCGCCACGCACAATACCTTTCGGCTCGAGGATGGATGGTACGTTGGCGCTGGCAAGGGCCCGGTAGATGACGTCATACAGGCAGGCATGGCGGGAGTTGCGACCGGCACTAAACATGCAGGAGAGGCCATGGTGACCGAGGCTGTCCACTCCCACTCCACACTTGCAGCGGTCTTTCATATAGCAACTTAATATACAACGTGTTAATGAATTAACAAAAAACTAGAAAGTAGTTTGTTTAAAATCGAAAACAGAATCGAATTATCATGTTTTCAAGATGGGAATTTTTTCAAAATATTAAATTATTTGTTTGTAAAATTTTATACTTACTGAACCAGATGTCTTGCCGTGTGGTGTCGGCTATGAATAGCACCATCCTATTTCCTCCCGTTGGTGTCGTAAAAGGCGACTAAGGGATCTACTGAAGGATGGGCAGCAGCATCCTCTGAGTACACACATTCATTCGATTCAACTGCGATCGCTAACCCGCCTGCCAAGCGTGGCGATTATGGCAAATCCCCCCCATTTTGTGGGAGGCTTATGTCCAGCAGTGGACATTTAATGGCTGATATGATGAACCAGATGTCAACCTACCGTACAGGCACACTCTACCTACTTACTCCCAACACAAGATTATTAAAATGTATCCAAGAGTACGTTAGCGCTTTCATTCATTGCTGAAATGATAACAAATAATTCTTGCCTCAAAACTTAAAATGTGAATAACTTTAAATTTTAAGTATCAAAATAATGAAATTATAGTTTCAATCTAATTATTTTGTTATAAATCAGTTGGGGTGTATGAGTATTAACACGTTGTATGATTATTATAGCTGCGGTGATACTGATGGTGTACCTACTATATAGTAGGTATATACCTATAGTAGGTACATATAGGAGGTATATATATTAGGTATAAAAAGTACCCATATACAGGATGCTACAGAAGTAAAAATAAAAATTGAAAAACTTTTAAGGGGGTCGTTTAGACCAACAAACTGAATAACTTTCACTATGGGACCAACATCGAAATCGCTCGAGTAGATCTGTAGTTTAGTATGGAACATCGCAAACGCATCACATCATGGCGATTATGGCAAATCTCCTCATTTAGGGAGAGGCCTATTTCCAGCAGTGGACGTCTATCGGCTGATATGATGATGATGGAACATCCGTTTTTTTTCGCGATTTCGATATTCATTGGTCCCATAGAGAAAGTTGTTCAGTTTGATGGTCTTAAGGGTGGTTAAGACCATCAAACTGAACAACTTTCTCTATGGGACCAATATCGAAATCGCGAAACCTTAATTGTTTATTTGTATTTTTGTAACACCCTGTATAATTATTATATCCTCTTTCTTACGCTTGATGCAAACGCTTGTGCGAGCCTAGGTAAGCCCGGTGTTCATCGACTCGTTTGTTAAGTGATTGTTAATTTGTTAAGAGGGCACCGAGCCTATTGTGCTGCCCTCAATCATATTTTTTATATGTAAACCATTAAACAACATTTCCAAACATTTTTGTTTTTTGTAAATAAAAAGATAAATAATATGTCTTTGGTGAGGACCTCAGGTTAGTTTAACAAACACAAGTGTCAAAATAAATAACAAAACAATTTTCAACAAATTTTTATTTAAAATCTACCAATCAAATAACATTATTAATCTAAACACCAACTCAAACTCAAATGAGCAATTTCTCTAACTCAACAACAATGCTTGTTATCAACTTAAGTAACCCACTTAGTAATCCAGTCCCATCTGAAAGCCCACTCAGCAGACCTAGAACCAGATTTAAGATCTGAGATACTAGACCTAATAAAAGACCTGGAGCAGCCAGAACATTGGACCGAAATAGAGAAATTAGGACACTAATGTACAAGAATAAAACAGATGCAAGATCTGTTAATGTTGCATAGAGAAGAGGCAATGTACAGCCAAAGTAAGGAAGCAAGGCTGGTGTTAAATTCTGTACTATGTTTGATAGATTGTTCAAGTTGTTGATCAGGTTGATGAGGAAAGGTATCAGAAGGCAGGCGAGTTGGTTCGCTACTGGCAGCACTGCTGAAATTTCGTCGAATGCAAGCCGTAAAGCTGTAATTGAGTAAGCTGGTATCATTGCCTCACTGTTTTTCACCTGAAATAGAAATAGTCAATTAGTTATCTTATAACTTATAAATAAATGAATAATATTTTTTAAAAGCAAGTGCAAGTGCAATAAAATAAAAGCTTAAGATGGTTGCAGAGGGGTCAATTTTATATAAGGTCTAACAAAATTAGTCGAAACTATTTTAAGGGGATGATCAGACCATCAAACTGAACAACTTTCACTATGGGACCAATATCGAAATCGCGAAAAAAAAATCTGCTGTCCCATACATTTAGGTCGATACGATTGTATGGAACAGTCGATTTTTTTTCGCGGTTTCGATATTGGTCCCATAAAGAAAGTTGTTCAGTTTGATAGTCTGATCATCCCCTTAAAATAGTTTCAGCTAAAATTGTTAGACCTTATATACAAAACTTTGACTTTTGTATGGACTGAAACCACCTTAAAGTAAAATTTATTTCCGTTTGATCTGGAAACTTAACTTTACAAATAATAAGAAATGCTGTTAAGAGCTTCACATGAGAACGGCTGGATAGATTTTGGCGTATTCTTTTTTAAATAAAGAAAAGAAAAAAAAAGATAGAAGAGAGAAGAAAGAAAAAGAAGAAGGGGAAGTTTTTGAATATAGTATATTCGTAATAGTCCGAATAAGTATTTGTAAAAACGACTTCGTATGTGTCGGGAAAAAACTTGCAATGCATTCCGGGCAAAATTAGTTCAGAGACTAATTCAGCAAAAAAATTATAATAATTTCTTATTATTATTTGGATATAAGGGCTTGGTCTAATAGCTACTGCGACCAGGAGTGCAAGATTTGAATCTCGTTGAACTTAGCAGTTGAAAAGGTATGGAGATACGCATTTTTCTGCTGCTGATTAGACTTTCAAAAATCGCACTCCTGGAGTATGATTTTTGAATATCAAATCAGCAGTAGAAAGATATATCTCCATAGTAATATGGACATTTTCTACTGCTGAGTTCAACGTATGAGATTAAAAAATCGCACTCTTGGACAGATCTATTGTAGCTTAATAATTACTTAATTATACCATTATGGAAATGACTTATCAATATTTTAAGGGCCTTTCAGACTATAAAAACTAAACACAATAGCGCTCCTATGCCTCCTCACCATGCCTACCCTATCAGTGGGCACAATAATTATGTGCTGTTTCCAATACTACAAAGTTCAAAACAAATACTAACCAAAAATACAACACCAAAAACCACCAGAAATAGACAACGCATTTTTAATGTTAACAGACTAAATCCTTATTAGGCTTTGTTTTTAAAAATCTTATTTTCTTATTATATAAACCTTTCTTATCGGATATAAAGAAAAGTGCAATTAATTACAAAATAGGTTAGTTATTAAGTAATTTGTCAAAGTAATGTTTTATCTATGTCGAGACCGATTTGCTTAGATCTATCCTAATCATCAACTGTTGCCAGCTGGATCCTTTCAAAAGTTACCGGAAATAGATGAAAAAGTAACCTTTTGGTGTGAAAAGTAACCTTTAATTTTTTTTCCAGTAATAAGGTACTTTTAAAAGTTAATAGACGGATGTTGGTTGTATTAACTTACAGAAATATAAACAATTCAGTAGCGTTTTCCATGATATGTTACATTTTTCATTCGATCGATTGATTTTAGACCCTTAGATTTGAGACCCTTTAGTCATTTGTGATACTTTAGTGCGAAAGAGAAAAACGTGTTTTAGAAGTTGCACTCACTACTTTACGAACGTTTTGCATAATAAAATATTGCAAAAAATATGAAAATGTGTTCCATTTCATGGAAAAATAAGAATTATAAATTGATTATACAAATTCCTAAAAATCACCTAAAAGTAACCTTTTGAATCGTGTAACCTAAAAGTAACCTGACAGAGCTAAAAATCACCTAAAAGGTTACAAAAGTAACCTTCTGGCAACACTGTTGATTACAGTCAAGCATGCTATAAACCTCTTTTATCGAATTAAAAAATGGAATTGCAATGAATTACTTACAAAATAGGTTATTATTATTAAGCAATCTGGCAAGTAATGTTTTTTTATCTATGTCGAGTCCGATTTGCTTAGATCCATATACCTTATCCAATACTTTGTTAGAAAATGTATGCTAGGTATAGTCATATACTTGCCATATGAAACTTTTAAGAAATTTGAAAAAAAAAATATGTGGACTTTCCATACTAAATGCAATCAGCTGATCGAACGTTTGTATGAAAAGTAGATTTTTTTTTTGCGAATTTGCTGTAGGTTTCATAGGGAAAGTTGTTCAGTATCATGGGTACAGTCACCCCTAAAGTGATCTATCAATCTATACTATTATAAAACTGTAACAGGAAGTTTGTCTGTACATTGAAGATATTAACAAAAAAAAGTTAGGTACGATATGGTTTTTAGGTGTCCCTGATTCCATTTCACTAATTTTTGGATTTTTTGTCTGTGTGTTTGTTTGTTTGAACGAGCATCACGCAAAAACTACTGAACCGATTTTGATGAGACTGTATTTGTTTGATAGCTTATTATCTGACTTAAAATTTGGTATATAATTTGTGCGGACAAAGTCGCGGGTTAACGCTCGTAATATAATAAAAGTATAAAGTAAACTGTTTACCCTAACACCCTTGTATTCATTCAAACAAACAAAAAGCGGACATAAATTACGGAACCCTGAGGGTGCGATTCCGACTCACACTTGACATATGCGAAAAGATGGTCTTCTAGACTTGGAACTACAAGACAGTTGCACAAATAATTTGGTTATATTTATTTACAAAATTAAATTTAGTTTGAACGAGCATCAACCCGCGACTTCGTTCGCACAAATTATATACCAGATTTTAAGTCAGATTATAAGCTATCAAACAAAAAAAGTCTCATCAAAATCGGTTGAGTAGTGTTTGCGTGATACTCGTTTAAACAAACAAACAAACACCCAAACAAACACACAAACAAACAGACAGACAAAAAATCCAAAAATTGGTGAAATGGAATCAGGGACACCTAAAAATCATATCGTAACTTTTTTTTGTTAATATCTTCAATGTACAGACAAACTTCCTGTTACAGTTTTATAATAGTATAGTATAGATAGATATACAGTTGCACCTTATATTATTCATGAAAGAAAACGCATTGCTTGCACAAATGATTAAAAACAAAAATGACATTGACATTTAATTTATAAGTGCATTCATAAGTGCATTGTCGTTGTCAAAACAAACAGATGGCAATAATACAAATATGCAAAACCAACATTTTATTACTTTTGTGAGTAATTGTGTTTAGTTATAATGAATGAGCAATTTTTTAGGGTTCGGTACCCAAAGGGTGAAAACCCTGTTGCGTTGTTGGTGTTGATTCTGGCTTACAGGAGTTACAGCGGTGGGAATGTGTTGTGGGCCTATGCCCGAAAAAAATAGGTGTAAACGGGACCCTATTACTAAGCCTACGTAGTCCGTCCGTCCTTCCGTCCGTCCTTTTGTCCTACCTATTCAGGGCTGTAACTTTTGAAGTGTAAGAGCAAGATAGTTGAAATTTTCACCGAATGTTCGTTATTACGGTGGATTTGCTAACTAATAACAAAAATGCCCAAAAGAGGAAAAATTGAGGACACTGACATAATCTCTCGCTAGAGTCTGTCAATAGGGGGTCCTCATACAAGGAACTAGTTTTATCAACGTTTTTTCTTCTCGCTCTTTAGTAAAAAAGGTTATACACACAACCGTCATACTTGGTGTGATTATACAGCAATTTCTTCAGTATGTGGGTGAAACTTCAGGGCTTTTGAACGCCATAATCTACCTGACTGAATATTTTTATCTTGTTTATAAGAAAAGGCATACAATTTTACAGCACAGTTATTAAACGTCCAGGAGCTTTAACAGTACTTGATTTTCCTTGCCTTTTCTTATAAACAAGATGAAAATGTTCGGCCAGAAAAAATATGGCGTACAAACGATTCACCCATAAAAACAAATAATAAAAACGGTCGAGTGTGAGTCGGTCTCGGGCTAAAGGTCCCGGAGAAAAAAAATTTTTTTTTGTTCTTATGTTTAAAATGTTGTGTGGTGGTGTGGTACGGAATCCTCAATGCGCGAGTAGCCCGACTAGCACTTGACCGATTTTATTTATGAATGAATTGCGACTGGTTTGCGTGAGCTCGGATATGGCTGAAGAATGCGTATATACTTATGCACTCTTTCCAGGGGTGGTTCGGTCCATCAAACTGAACAACTTGTACTAATGGAGCATGTTCCAAAATTGCAATGTTAGATGTTCAAAAAGACGTGTACTATTTTAATTACATTCCGCACAAATTTACGCTTGACATGTCCCATAAACAGAATGATAATTTATTATAACAATGTGCACTCACAGAGCCACAGAATAGATATATTTGCAGACTCAGTAAATAAATTCAAATTTTTAATTGAAACCACCAACCCATGGTTGACGGCGCTGCTACCTTGCAATCGTTTTCCAAATGACATTGTACGTTTTTTTTCAGTTGTTTTTATTTCACACGAGCGTTAACCCGCGACTTCGTCCGCACAAATTATATACCAGATTTTAAGTCAGATCATAAGCTATCAAACAAAAAAAGTTTCATCAAAATCGGTTCAGTAGTTTTTGCGTGATACTCGTTCAAACAAACAAACAAACACACAAACAAACAGACAGACAAAAAATTCAAAAATTGGTGAAATGGAATCAGGGACACCTAAAAACCATATCGTAACTTTTTTTTTGTTAATATCTTCAATGTACAGACAAACTTCCTGTTACAGTTTTATAATAGTATAGATAGATAGATACGCATCAGAGTTTCTTCTTCAGCGTATGCAGGTTTCCTCACGATGTTTTCCTTCACCCTCAGAGCAGTCGGTATTACGTAGGTATACATAATAAGTAGGTAACAATAATAACTAAAATAAAATGTAATTAATTAGGTAACTATAGGAAACGCAATGAATTCTTTTGCATTAAAGATAACGAAATCTTATCAAAAATGTATAATTTTGACACATACTAGAAATGGTATAATACTTATCATGCGTGGCACTAGTTTGGCAATGTCCCTGTATATATAAATAATGGTTATATTTTTTTTATTATTAAAACTAAACCAGTAAGCAGAGATAGATCGGTAAATACTTTTTTTTTGTTAAAGAAAAAAAAGAAAATGGCGTCAAAAATAACTTTTGCATTGTTTGTCGTTGTAGCTGTTTGTTTGATAACGGTGAGTTGAATTTGAATATGGAATGTTTTTTTTACTTTTGGAATAAAATTAGGCACTTCCGTTTCCGGAACTATAAGGATATAGGTCGTGAAAATTTGTATTCCGAGCCATGACTTGCATAATGGTAAACAGAGTCCTTCTTATATGCTGACACTTTTTTAAGGGGATGACCAGACCATCAAACTGAACAACTTTCTCTATGGCACCAACATCGAAATAGCGAAAAAATATCAGCTGTCCCATCCATTTAGGTCGAGTAGGTTTGTTGTACGGGACAGGTGATTTTCATTTCGAAATTTCGATGTTGGTGCCATAGAGACAGTTGTTCAGTTTGACGGTCTGATCATCCCCTTAAAAAGTGTTAGTATATTAAGAAGGACTCTGTATATTAGAGGTCAGTATGTATTATACAAGGTGTATACTTTAATGCGTTACATATTTTTAGGGGTGCTTCATACCTTCAAACTGAACAACATTCTCTTTGGAAGCAATATTAAATCGCGAAAAAAATCTGCTGTTCCATACAAAACTGCAAACACACTTGACCCAAATGTATGGGACGGCTGAATTTTTGTCACTATTTTAAAGTTGGTCCGTAGTAAAAGTTGTTCAGTTTGATGGTCAGATTATCCCCTTTAAAAACTGTCAGCATATTAAGAAGGACCCTTTCTAAAGGCTTTTGATGATGATGATGATTTTCGACCTTAAATAACAATCATTGAAATTCAACTAGAACTACCTAACTAACAATAATGAAAACTACTTATTCTAGATCGTACTTAAAAAGTATAATTTAATTTTTTTTTTAAATTCACTAAGTATACGTATTTAAAATTGTTTCTTCGTTCTTAAAAGTAGAGACTGCCAAAAGTCTAACTAACAACATAATTTACTTTCCAAACCTCATCACATTAAAAACGAACCCCTCTTTCCAGCCACCAGTAGCAGCGACAGCCAACGTGCAACTACCAGCCGTCTACCCCCTAGTAAACATCCTCCTACCCCTTCTAAACAACGTATATAACCTCCTCCTTTCCCTCCTTTCTATCTTCGACACTCTCCCACCTTCCATCAGCTGCATGATCCCAGTAGACCTGGGTGCTTTGGAGACTTCGCTGCTGAAGTTATACTCCCAAGCTCTTGCTATAGTTAACTTCCTAAGGTCACTACCTGAATATGCAACTGGCGCGAATCCCAACACTCCTCCAACAGGTATGTACAAAACACCTACAATAGAATTTAATACAGCGTTTTCGCAAATTCTAACCACGAACTATTAAGTTACATACTTACTCTAGTCTTAAGCGTACAAACGATACAATGAAGTTGGTATTATACCTCACAAAACAATAAAAAAGGTGTTTACAAATAGGTAGATAACAAGTCTGTATCGACACATTTACAAGCAATTAAAATAGTTATTATATTTGAAACACCGTTTTTTAATGTCCTTCATTGAAGAACATACCAAATCGTGTTCCAAAATCGATTATATTTGCATGTTATAAGTAGAATTTTTTGGCTATCCCGGCTTGTAAAAATATGTATACCTAAATATAGGAAGATCTACTAAATAAAGCAAGCTTAGGTTTGCAGAAAACAGCATAAACTAATTAATCTACTTGTCCCAAAATAATGCGTTTAATGTTCATTCAAACAACATTTTTCAAATGACCGAATAATTTATAGAGAAATTGAATTAGCTGTATTACTTCAATAAATTGTTTATCCGTCTTATTTTAAAACCAGACGATATTTTTTTACTTACTATGCTCCGAAGTAAATATATTTCATTTAATTCCAGGTGTCCTCAACCTTCAAGGATTGCTCACAACACTTATATCAACGGTCACAGACCTTACAGACGACCTGCTGGTGGGCATCGGCGGCGGTCTGCTGCCAGGTCTTTTACAGCTGGTCGTCATGGTTGTGCAGGCCCTGCTTGCTTTGTTACTTTAACGAAGTTCAAGGTTTAGTTGGAAATATGACGTGTTATTAGGTATATAGAGTCCATCTTCATATACTGCCTTCTTAATAAATTGACGGTTTTTTACAGGAAAGATCAGACTATCAGACTAAAGTGTTCTCTATGCGACCAAGGTCGAAATAGCAAGATAAATATCAGCTGTTCCATATCCTACTCGACGAAAATGTATGAGACAGCATTCAATCAATCAATCAAATATACTTTATTTTACACCAAAAACATAAACAGTAAAATAGAGAAATAAAATACAAGAGGCACAAAATAGCAGCATTCGTAGGGGACACCTGATTGTTTTTGTCGATTTCGATGTTGGTCCCATAGAGAAAGGTGTTCAGTTTGAAGGTCTGATCATCCTCTTAAAAAACTGTCAGGATATTAAATTGGATCATGTATAATGTTTAAAATGTTGTGGTTAGATTTTTAGTTATTTAAATAAAACATGTTTAAAGAAATAATGTTTTTGTTTTGTATAACAAAAAGTAGTACAAAAAAAAACATGTTACCTATCTACTCTATAAGCACCCCAAACCAAGAGCGCGTAATTTTTTTATGCCAATAACCCATATTATAATATCATAAGCAAAATTATTTATTTACTTTGCCGGCGTTACCGCTTAGAAAAATATGATCAAATAATTTTCCATACACCAAACAATATTGAAGCTTTCTTAACTTGGGATATCTTGGCGAATAAACTTGAAAAAAAGGCCGCTCAATGGATTACGTCATATAAAAGAGGGCGGAAAGGCATGTTTCCCAAGTCTACTCTATTACCTATCCCATTTCAGTACAAATAAACAAAAACCGAGAGTCCAACATATTTTCAGAGCAGTATCTATTTCTTTACCGGTAACACAAACAGTCTTCTTCTTCTTCTTTCGCGTCAGCATGAGTTATATTTACATCGCATGACAATAACGAACAGTGAATAGTTTTTATATAATTATGTCTAATATTCTGAATAAAATTGAGATAGCTAAATCGATGTAATATATCTCTGTAAACCACCTTATTTTGTACCTCTACAAAAGTAGGTACACTACTTTTGTAACTTCTCTCTGATTATTTTGCTGCTTATTTTGTTTGATGTAAAAGTAAAGTATTCAGAGGTCTGTATTGAGGTATTGATTAGTTGACAAAAGAAGTCTAATATACCAATCCGTAGTGTCTACGTGTGATGGACTAAAGTTTAGCCCATACACCTTAAGGTGTTCCCTGTGTTTCCAAGCAAATACAATCAGGATATTTTCAAAAGAAGAGTTAATAGGCTTTTTCTGGGTGAGCGCGCTACATCCTCGGCTTCGTCTACACTTCCCATCAGGTGAGATGAAGCCAAGCGCAAACCCATTATGAATAAAAAAAAAATAATAATAATAAGGTGCATGAGCATTGGTCCAGCACGCGTGCACAATGCGTACCCTCACCATGAGAGTAGAGGTCTGCACATCATTGGGACGATAGAGTCGAGTTATATGGCCTGATATAAAATCAATTGCATTCTGTGACAGAACACACACTGAAAATGTTCGTCATTGTTACCGACTAACGAACTAGATAATCTTTCCACTGCAGCATGAGTGATTGTCCTGCGATAGGTTATGCTGACACAAAAGACGAAGAAATGAAGAACGACTAACGAAAACTTATTGAACAAAACTCAGTTTACAAGAGTCACAATGAAAAACGTGCATTATAAAAAAAAACGGATTTGTGGCCGGGGGTCATGTTATTGTAGGAGATCTCCATGAATTTTGTAGTTGCTTATTGCTGAAACAATGTAGTTTTTTGTACAAGTACTTCCACTGTCACTAATATGCGTCCAACTGAGGGTGGGGAGTTGGAGGTTAAGGGGCATTCCATTCATGTTATGTTAGCCATTTACTTGAGTAACTTTGAAGTTATAATATAATATTAATATTTTATACCTCCTATTATTTTGTACCTCTTGTAGCTTTGCATATTGCTGAAACAATGTAGATTTTGTACAAGCACTTCCACTGTTACTAAATACGCGTCCAACAGAGTGAAGTGAGGGTGGGGAGAGGGAGTCTAAGAGGCATTCCATTCATGTTAGGTTAGCCCTTCACTCAAGGGCAATGGGAATAAAACTATTTTTGTCGCGGAGGTTAAGCTGGTAAACGTTTTTGGGAAAATGTAAATTTGACTGGAAAAGGGTGACGGCTGTAGATGTAGAATGTAAATAAAAATAAATATGTACGAAAAATGCTTGTAAGGGAATAAAACTAACTTAAAATGGGAATTAGAGCTGTTTCGTTTGGCGAGAGATAGACAGGGATATGCAGAGCTGACTGCCAACCTCCAGTAATGGAGAGGAACCCGAAGAAGAAGAAGAAGAAAATGGGAATTACTATGATGTGATAAGAGATGTATGTTGGAATTATAGCATGTTACGATCTATTATTTCTGCCTACCTAAGCGTGAACATTATGTAGGTTTTAAACATTATATAAAGGTGCGTTTGATATTGTAGCTGTAGGGGCTTCTGTCCAACATCTGACCATCAAACTGAACCATAAAACATTGTTTTGTAGGACTATATTTAAACAATGTATTTCGAAAGGTATGATTAAAAAAAAAAAAACAACATTGTCAAAATTTTGAAAACGTTAATGGCTACTCGACCTAAATGTATGGAAAAGATGAGGTTTTTTTCTACGATTTCATGAAAGATGTTCAGTTTGATGATCAACTATGTATACCTAAATATTTGAATATGACTTACCTACGCGATCAAAATAATCGTGAAAGATTTTGACAATCAGCAGTAGTGGGTTGAATTACAACTTGACAATATTGCAAAAAAAATCTCGTGCTCGCTTCGCTCGCTTCAAATTTTAGATCATATTACAGTGAAATCTTGAGCTCGCGTCGCTCGTTCTACGTTTTAGATATTATTGCAACCACTTAACCTGGACCTGGCCTCCCTGGGAAATAAATATTGCTATACTCTTGGAGGGGAGGGGCGCCAAAATATTTTTGCCCCGCCTCGGAAAAATCGCAGATCCGTGGCTGGTTGATGACAGTGACAGGTGACAGTGTTGATGATTGTTGCCTGAGATGCCTCGAATGTAAGTATCGGGAGTTCAACAGTAAGTCTGGCTTTCCGTTGGAAGAATACAACTTGAAGAATGGCTCTTATAATAATTGTGTCCGTGTATACAAAATCTCAAACTAAGGGATCTACCGGAGGATGGGCAGCAGCATCCTCTGAGTACACACATTTAATCCAACTGAGATCGCCAACCCGCCTGCCAAGCATGGCGATTATGGCAAATCCCCCAATTATTCCATATCCATATCCAGCAGTGGACGTCTGTCGGCTGATATTATGATGATGATGACTCAAAATCTAACCGTTGAATCCAACTCGGCTGGGCTGTGTTCCGGAAGCTCCAGAAAGTCTTTGACCAGTTGTAGTTCCTCAGTAAGAGCTTCACAAAAAGGCTCAAGTCACTATAGGGGGATAGGGACATAGATTTAGTGGAGGACCATCTAATACAGCGTGAAATTGATATCATTAGCATCCTTTTAAACATAGAGTCTAGCCATCAAACTGAACAACTTTCATTATAGAAGCAAACAGATCGGAGCAAAAAAATAATCAGCTGTTGCATACATTTGAGTCGAGTTGCAGTTTAGTATGGAACAGCTGACTATTTTTTTGCTCCGATCGGTTTGCTCCCATAGTAGAAATTGTTCAGTTTGGTGGGTAGAATCTTAGTTTAAAATAATTACAACATGTAGGTGGGCCAAGTAGGATAAAATTCAAGTAACACAAACAAAATATTTATCAATTTTTATTGTATAGTTTAGACGTGCTGGGTCGGTACGACAAAGACAAATCCGTGCCAGATTCTGCCCGCAGGCCGCAATTTCCCCATCCCTGCGGTCTAGGCTGTGCTCGGAGTTACCTTGCGAGATTCAACCAGCAATAAATCGAGTTACAAAAAAACAGAGTAGCCGATATAGACTTTCTAAACTAAAGTTGCACATTGCTCGCAGAACAGATGGCCGTTGGAGCCGGAAAGCGCAGCGTGGGTTGGTAGGCCCCTTACTAAACTCAAGTGGCAATAACCAGTTTCCTCGCAGAATAGATTGCCGATGGGACCGAAGAGTTCTCGAGTGGTGACCGCGTACCAATTCAGCATGGGTAGTCAGCCCCCACAAGGTGGACCGCCGACCTGGTGAAGGCAGCGGGAACTCGTCGGATGAGGGCAGCGCAGGACCGATCGTTGTGGCGATCTACGGGGCAGGACTTTCGACCGTGATGCTATAGCAAAACTGACGAGAGGCTCACTACCTTTGTAACTGGACATTGGTCTTCTCCGAAAAGGACAAGTGCATCACCAGTTTAATAGTTTATTAGGTACAACAACGACACATACACAATCTATATCTATCTATCTATCTATACTATTATAAAACTGTAACAGGAAGTTTGTCTGTACATTGAAGACATTAACAAAAAAAAAGTTACGATATGGTTTTTAGGTGTCCCTGATTCCATTTCACCAATTTTTGGATTTTTTGTCTGTCTGTTTGTTTGTGTGTTTGTTTGTTTGTTTGTTTGATTGTTTGTTTGTTTGTTTGTTTGTTTGTTTGAACGAGTATCACGCAAAAACTACTGAACCGATTTTGATGAAACTTTTTTTGTTTGATAGCTTATGATCTGACTTAAAATCTGGTATATAATTTGTGCGGACGAAGT
This sequence comes from Agonopterix arenella, assembly GCA_927399405.1. Taxonomy (NCBI): domain Eukaryota; kingdom Metazoa; phylum Arthropoda; class Insecta; order Lepidoptera; family Depressariidae; genus Agonopterix; species Agonopterix arenella. Next base: position 2,578,016 of record OV656716.1, on the reverse strand, counting down.
CGCGGGTTAACGCTCGTACTATTATAAAACTGTAACATGAAGTTTGTCTGTACATTGAAGATATTAACAAAAAAAAAGTTACGATATGGTTTTTAGGTGTCCCTGATTCCATTTCACCAATTTTTGGATTTTTTGTCTGTCTGTTTGTTTGTGTGTTTGTTTGTTTGTTTGTTTGAACGAGTATCACGCAAAAACTACTGAACCGATTTTGATGAAACTTTTTTTGTTTGATAGCTTATGATTTGACTTAAAATCTGGTATATAATTTGTGCGGACGAAGTCGCGGGTTAACGCTCGTACTATTATAAAACTGTAACATGAAGTTTGTCTGTACATTGAAGATATTAACAAAAAAAAAGTTACGATATGGTTTTTAGGTGTCCCTGTTTCCATTTCACCAAATTTTGGATTTTTTGTCTGTCTGTTTGTTTGTGTGTTTGTTTGTTTGAACGAGTATCACGCAAAAACTACTGAACCGATTTTGATGAAACTTTTTTTGTTTGATAGCTTATGATCAGACTTAAAATCTGGTATATAATTTGTGCGGACGAAGTCGCGGGTTAACGCTCGTACTATTATAAAACTGTAACATGAAGTTTGTCTGTACATTGAAGATATTAACAAAAAAAAAGTTACGATATGGTTTTTAGGTGTCCCTGATTCCATTTCACCAATTTTTGGATTTTTTGTCTGTCTGTTTGTTTGTGTGTTTGTTTGTTTGTTTGTTTGAACGAGTATCACGCAAAAACTACTGAACCGATTTTGATGAAACTTTTTTTGTTTGATAGCTTATGATCTGACTTAAAATCTGGTATATAATTTGTGCGGACGAAGTGGCGGGTTAACGCTCGTACTATTATAAAACTGTAACATGAAGTTTGTCTGTACATTGAAGATATTAACAAAAAAAAAGTTACGATATGGTTTTTAGGTGTCCCTGATTCCATTTCACCAATTTTTGAATTTTTTGTCTGTCTGTTTGTTTGTGTGTTTGTTTGTTTGTTTGAACGAGTATCACGCAAAAACTACTGAACCGATTTTGATGAAACTTTTTTTGTTTGATAGCTTATGATCTGACTTAAAATCTGGTATATAATTTGTGCGGACGAAGTCGCGGGTTAACGCTCGTATTGAATAAAGATATAAAAAAATCACGAGCATCAGATGTTATGAATACATAATTTGAAGGTCTGTACTACGTTACTATATGTATTCTTTGTCTGTACCAAATTGACGTCTTTTACTTCTAGAACAGTAAGTTTTTTTCGTGATTTTAATGATGTAGCCCAATCCTTTTACGGTTTGAGCCGTGAATAATTAGTAATTGAATTTTTTTTCCGGTATAATATTGAAGAGCCAATATGAGCTTAGAAATGAAAAAAATCACGTCAATCAAAAAATCACGTCAGCAACAGTTCCAATTTTAAAATTTAGCTATTATCTCGTTCTAAAAAACTTGATGGTAAATTTTTTATTGCACATATTTAAGGCTTTACCATTATACATACTACAAACATGGTGTGAATATTTTTGTCTACTTAGAAGGTTTTGAAAAATACATTCGTATTTTCTAATAAATACCTCATTTTTTAAATTTCATTGCCTATTTTCATCATAGCATATGCTCACGAAAATGTTAAATCTAAGTCAAATGAGTGCATTGGTATTAATATTAATAATTTAAAATCGTTCTGGGACACACAATTTTGATTTCTATGTTGCGTAGCGATTTTTTTAAATATGCTTTAAGATAGTCCTTTTGTCACTTAATGGTTCCGGTTACAGTTTAAAAGTCCAATTAGTAATTACTCCCTACCCCGCCTAACAAAACTCCGTAAAATGACTGGGCTACTGGTTCCATAGTGCAAGGTAAATATTTCAGTTTGATGGCATTTATGTTTACATCCTGTATTATGTTACTATGCATAAATAAAATAACATATTGTGTTTTATTTTGATAAAATATTAAAGATACACCATTTTACGATTAGAAATTGATCCGTCAAATAAATGTAATGTCATTGTTAAGGTTTCATATTGCGCGAATCCTGAAAATAGATGTACCTTATCCGCTTATTGGATAAGGATCAGTTTACAATGGGAACGAAAACTTACACGACTTTCGAGCTTTCAGAGAATTAAAGCTGCTACAAAAATTTAACATTTTGGTACATCATCATATCAGCCGATAGACGCCCACGCCCATAGCCACCACAGATAGCAACTACGACAGGACTCGCGGTCCTGCGCCGCCCTCAGGTCCCCAGGTCATAGTAAAAAAATCAAAGAGTAATATAAGTATATTAGAAAAGAGAACCAACTCGTGGCAACATTATGCATCCACATTATGTCAAATTGAAGGCTAGCTAGCGCCATCTATGTTTGACCGACAATAATTCAACCTTTACTATACATACCTACTTATATCTACTCATACCGATGGATATTATTGTTTTGAATGCTAGTTTTCGTTCAATCCCGCAACGATCGAGTGAAATTCAAGTATCCTTACTATTCCTGTAATCTAAAAATTGGTAAGAGAACAACAAAAACTCCAGAACATCATTAAATCGGCACGAAATTGAACGAAAACTACAAACAACTCGCACATTAAGCAAGATAGGTAGCCATTTTGTGAATTTGTCAATAAGACATTGACATAGGCAATAAAATCTTTTAGTTTTCATAGTTCTGCGAAGTGGTTAATAGATGGCAGCACATTCTATGCAAACTTAATCGGAAAAAGCCACCAAAAGGCGACTGTCCTCCGCCTGAAAAGAGCCCAGATTGCATTTTACTACCTACTTGAATTAAATGAACGAACTTATTATCTATATCTAATTATCCTATTCTATCTACTCTTAATAAAAAATCCCTATGTATTTTATTCTTATCCCTACGTTTTCATTTGTAGCCGAGCTGCAATACCACTGGCTTTTCAGTCAAGGAAATCATCGTGAGGAAAGAGGCGTACCTATTATGTTGCGTCCACTTTTTTATTTATGCGTATGGCGAATTTTATTTGTAGGCATGAGTTATAAGTCCACATCCAGCGTCTGAAGCCATTGATGTGCCTCAGGTGTCAGGTGTGTCAAGTCCTCAGGACGACCCGGGTAAGCTCGAAGGGAGCATCGTTGTATAATCATCGTCTGGTCTTCGATCTCGCAGTCACACAAAGCAGACTCCGTCCAGCCCCATTTATGTCGGAGGTAGTTGCACCTGCCGTGGCCGGTCCTTAGCCTGTTGAGGCGACACCAGTCCTTGCACGGCAGGTGGAATCCCTTAGGCTTGACAGTTTTGCTTTTCCACTCGTACTTCCACAGGGTGTAAAAAAACCCTTAAAGGGTTGCTTTGTTTAGACCATCAAACTTAAAAACTTTCACCAGCCAACATTGTAATCGCGAAAAAAAATCTGCATTGCCATTTTAAACTGCAAACCTACTCGAGACAAATGTATGTGACAGCAGATTTTTTGATTTCGATTTCGATGTTGTTCCCATAGAGAAAGTTGCTTAGTTTGATCGTCTCAACATCTCTTTAAAAAATATGATTTAAGAATTCAAAATGTGATGTCATACGGCAAGCTTCAAGCTTTTCTAAATGGTAACAAAAACGCAACAATGAAACGTAACAATGTGAACACAGGGTGCCCCTTTCCATTCATGCGCACTGAAAACTCTAATATAGATCGTCAGTAGAAGAGAGGAAGAGCTCGAGGACGGACCATGCAACGGTGAGTACACCTGTAGATTATAAAGATACGTGCTGATCTATTTTTAGATTTTCGGGTAAAATTTTGTTGCTCGTTTTTTTTTGTTTTCTCAATAGATTTTTCGAGGTGTTTTTAATATAGGTAACAAAAGACCTGATTCTAGCTTTATTTTTAATTGGGAATTTTTTTTTTGGCCTTTTTTGAAGGCGGTAGGTAAGTAAGTAGAACTATAACTGTCAACTCAAACAGTCAAAGTAAAATAAACTCTTACAGGTACAATGGATGATTAAATTTCAGGCAGTTCAGATTATTTTTTATTTAAGATTAATGTTATTCGCATCGATTTTTCTTGCTACTTTGTGCTTTGGTTTTTGGTGTACCTAAATAAAGTTGGTATATTTGATTGATTGATCAATTGATTAAATAATTTAGTAGGTAAAGGAATCTTTTTGAAAAAAAAATTATAAAATATGTGTGCCCAGTACTTTCTATTTCTATGATAAAGTATAAATAAAAAAAAGAGTCGCGAATAAAGAGAAGTTTTGTATTTTTTTTTAAAAGTGAAAAAGTTAAAATTTTTTCTCAGGAGATTAAAATTAAAAAAAAATATTTTTTTTTTTCATTTTCTAGGTATCTACACCTAACCAAAATTTTGTTGTAATGTTTTTGGTATTCTAATCATACTGATTTATTTGCGATCCCTGACATTTTAGCGAATTGTTTTGTCAGTTTTTTTCTTCTGTCGTCTTGTCGTACAGCTGAATGAACTCTCTGCTGACTGGGTACTCTGGTTTTATATGGTCTAGCTTAATTTTCAATTAGCCCAGTCATTTTACGGTTTGAACCAGGACTAATTAATAATTGATATTTTTTCGGTACAGTATTTGAGAGCCAGTTTGAGCTTAGAAATGTACCAAAATTATAAAAAATCCCGTCATCAACAGTTCCAAATTTAAAATTTAGCTATTATTTTGCTATAAAAAACCTGATGGTAATTTTTTTTGCACATATTTAAGGCATTACCATTATCCATACTTCAAACATAGTGTAAATATTGTTGTCTACTTTAAGGTTTTAAAAAATACATTCGTATTTTCTAATAAAAATCTCATTTTTAAAGTTTCAATGCCTATTTCATTGCTAAAAAAATTTATATTGATAATCTAATTCAAATAAGTGCATTGGTATTGATATTAATAATTAAAAAAAAATAAAAATAAAAAGCCTAATTGTGAGTCCCAAAAGGGACTCACAATTTTGATTTCTATGTTGCGTTCGTCACTAAGCCGCTTACAGTTTAAAAGTCTAATTAATAATTACTTCCCACCTCTCCTAACAAAACTCCGTAAAATGACTGGTCTAAATAATCTTACGGCTGTCTAGGTACGGCTGCTTTCATGTCATCTAACTGAAATGTTTTTCGACGAAAATTTCATTCTGATAAACACTCTTTTTTGTAGGTAACGACTTAGAAATAGATAAAAAGAAAATAAATTTAATTTGAAGTACAATTAAAAATAAAGACTATTCATGTTGCATGTTTGGCCACGAACGATTGTGTAATTATCGTGGTGCGCGGTTAGCGTTTGATCTCGCCACGAGGATCTGCTATCTCTTTTCTCTTTTTTTTTGCTCAAAAAACAACCTTGAGAGACCCCAAAAAACACAATTTACATTGGCAGAAATGCAATGCACCCAAAATGCCATTAATTTATATTGTACATAATTATAAAATAAAAATGGAGAGACTAGATCTGGAGTGCGATTTTTTAATCTCATACGTTGAACTCAGCAGTTGAAATTGTATGGAGATACGCATCTTTCTACTGCTGATTTGACTTTCAAAAATCTCACTCCTGGAGTATGATTTTTGACAGTCAAATCAGCAGTAGAAAGATGCATATCTCCATAGTAATTTTGACATTTTCAACTGCTGAGCTCAGCGAATGAGATTCAAAAATCGCACTCGAGGTGCCAAATCAAGCTCGAAATACAGAGTTATGCAATTGCTGACGTACGTCCTACGTCTGCTTTTACCAACACATTTATGCACACTCGCTTTATTCAAAGCGATTATGATTTACGGATTGATTGATATGATTTACACGTACTTAACGTGTAAATTGAACATATAATTGAAGTTTTGATCAGAGCCAAAACAAGATTAAGATACATTATCTCGATAGAAAAAACAAGCCAAAAAATAAACGCTTGGAACTGCTAAACGGTGAATAATAGAAACACGAGACTTGATTTAAAAAAAAAAGAGATTGATCTATACTATTATAAAACTGTAACAGGAAGTTTGTCTGTACATTGAAGATATTAACAAAAAATAAGTTACGATATGGTTTTTAGGTGCCCCTGATTCCATTTCACCAATTTTCGGATTTTTTGTCTATCTGTCTGTTTGTGTGTTTGAATGTTTGTTTGAATGTTTGTTTGTTTGAACGAGTATCACGCAAAAACTACTGAACCGATTTTGATGAATCTTTTTTTGTTTGATAGCTTATGATCTGACTTAAAATCTGGTATACAATTTGTGCGGACGAAGTCGCGGGTTAACGCTCGTATTTTATAAAATTTGATTAGAGCAGAATTGAACTTACATAAATAGTACAATCACAATTAAATAAAGTTTGTTTTACGCTTGCATCGTTTCAGGCGCGCGCGCCGCCCCATCTCTTTCTCGCGCATCAGGCAGTAGTAGTAGCTATCACACACCCATTTCGCTTCAATTATTTTTCGACATAGGCCCTTAACTATATAAGCAATAAAATAACATTAGTTATTCGTCCACGTTATTTTTTAATGTTAACCTGTCATCCAGAATACAGCGTATTTGTTCAACCTTGACCTATTTCCTATTGTGTCAAAATGTACAGAGAACCAAATTGGATCGAGTTTCAGTTAAAATGTTTACAGAGTAAACGGTCGCAGGCCTTTGTAAATTAATTGAAAAGTTGATTGCGTAGTTTGCCAATTGGTATAGGTAGGTTGTATTTCGATTTTTATCGTTTTCTCGGGGGTGGCATGCTAGGCCTACAGGGGAGAGATTAAAGTATCTCAAAGTCAAAGTAAACTGCCGTTAAAGTTTCATCAAAGAATGATCAAAGTCCTACCCACTCAACATGTAAAGTTTAAGTTACTTCATACCATCAAAGATTTTTTTTTTGGTTTTCGATATTCTGAAACGACAGAACATTCACGTTTCACTAGTACCGAAACTCTGTCCAGGAGTGTGATTTTGGAATCTCATTCGCTGAGCTCAGCAGTTGAAAGTGTCAAAATTACTATGGAGATATGCATCTTTCTACTGCTGATTTGACTTTCAAAAATCATACTTCCCGTCACACTGGACAGAGTTTCGGTACTAGTGAACCTACAGGGGAGAGATTAAAGTATCTCAAAGTCAAAGTAAACTGCCGTTAAAGTTTCATCAAAGAATGATCAAAGTCCTACCCACTCAACATGTAAAGTTTAAGTAATTAGAATGTGCTAAGAAAATTAGAGGTCAATCATTCGAGCATTTTGGGGTCGTAGGTGTTACGAGACACCTCCACGTTACCATGCCAGTTAAGGCGCAGTTTTTTGTATTGTATTCTATCAAATCAGCCCACATCAATCAAATGGGAACCCATCACTCTCACTATGTCATCAAAACATCGTAAGGCCGCGTTTAGGGCTCCCACTTTTTTTTATTTTATTTTTATCGGGCATAGTCCCACCACACCTTCCCACCGCTGTAACTCCTGTAAGCCAGGATCAACAGCGGCGACCATTCACAACACTAGACAATGAAGTCCAGCGAGCCCGGGGGATGACTCTAATCTGTCTTGGAGCCCACAATGAACTAATCAAAGAAGATAGGAGGAGTAGGAAAACGAAATATCCGACTTCCCTCCATTGCAAACGGGAGACAGCAATAATAAGGAAAAAACATGGTTATTAGAGAGCCAATTCCAGAGATCATTTATGGCAGTGTTGAAGACACTACCGCTGTTGCATATATTTCAGTCGAGTAGACGCTGCAGTTTAGTATGGAAGAGCAGATTTTTTTTTTCCTCCGATAGGTTTGCTCCCAAAGTAAAAGTTGTTCAGTTTGAAGGGTAGACTCTTAGTTTAAACGGATGCTAATGATATCAATTTCACCCTGTATTAGTAGAGTAAAAAATAAATTTTGAATTTTGAGTCGCGAACTTGCGCGTCGACATTGCAGTTTAGTATGGAACAGCTGATTTTTTATTTGCTCCGATCGGTTTGCTGCCATAGTAAAAGTTGTTTAGTTTGATAGGTAGACTCTTAGTTTAAAAGGATGCTAATGATATCAATTTCACCGTGTCTAGTTTATAATTTCTTCGAATGCCTACTAACACTTATTATGTTGTGTATGGACTGTGTGATCTGAAATAAAAGTTTATTATGATTATAATAATGAAATCTACTTATACACAAATGCTGAAAATTATGACTATTAAAAAGACATCAAAAATTCTGTTTCCATTTCACTAATCTTTTTAACTTTAAAACGAACGACCAGTGCCTTTTACTCTCAAATTAGTTTATTAATAAATAATTTTGCGAAGCGCTTCGCCTTAAGTAAACCTATTATTTCCGCTGTTTAATTCATAAAAGAATTTCCCGTCAAGATTTTAGATGAATTAATTTCTTCTTTACGTTTGAACGAGACTTGTAAATATTTAACAAGGGTCTTTGTGGAGAAAAACTGAAAGTTATACGTAAATAAATTAAAAGAAGGAAAGCAAGTAACATTTTTACTGTACAGTAAATTTTCATTAAATAATACAGTAATTATTAATTACGTACATTACAAAATTGTGATCTCAGTTGGTCGAAAATAAAGTTTTCTGTTCTATTCTATTACCTATACAGGGTGAAATTGATATAATTAGTATCCTTTTAAACTAAGAGTCTACTCATCAAACTGAACAACTTGGGAGCAAACCGATCGGAGCAAAAAAAAATTTGCTGTTGCATACATTTGACTCGAGTACGCAACAGCTGATTTTTTTTAGTATGGAACAGCTGATTTTTTTTTGCTCCGATCGGTTTGCTGCCTTAGTAAAAGTTGTTCAGTTTGATGGGTAGACTCTTAGTTTAAAAGGATGCTAATGATATCAATTTCACCCTGTGTAGCATAGCATAAAAAATGCGCACGACTGGTTGACTTTGTTTGGAAAGTGTTCATTGTGGGAAAGTAGACTTTTTAGAAAAGTGGTCATAATGGGATAGTAGGTTATTTTGGGAAAGTGGTCATTATGCGAAAGTAGACATTTGGGGCAGTAGTCATTTTGGTAAAGTAAACATTATGTACCTGAGCCAATTCCTCGAGGGGGTAGTCAGAGATATTCTGAAAGCTCAGAAAATCGACGTTTCACTAGTACCGAAACTCTGTCCAGTGTGACGGGGAGTGAGCCCGTCATCGCCACATTACCTATGTAGATTAATATTCAATGATTTTGTTAGTCTTCAATATTCTGAAACCATAGAACATCCACGTTTCACTAGTACCGAAACTCTGTCCAGTGTGACGGGAAGTATGATTTTTGAAAGTCAAATCAGCAGTAGAAAGATGCATATCTCCATAGTAATTTTGACACTTTCAACTGCTGAGCTCAGCGAATGAGGTTCAAAAATCACACTCCTGGACAGAGTTTCGGTACTAGTGAAACGTGAATGTTCTGTCGTTTCAGAATATCGAAGACCAAAAAAAAAATCTTTGATGGTATGAAGTAAAAAAATTTTTATTTTGTAATTTCTATTCTATTCAAAATGCAAAGATCTTGAAAGTTCTCAAGTTACAGTTCTGTTTTTCTTTCACAATGATATCGTTATATTTTTCGTTTGAAATCTAAATATTTTCTTAACTCTCTCAAGGTTCTCAAAATACATTGTTTAAAAAATAATAAGCAATCCTATTAAAATCTGAAAAATGTAGGCACCGACAATCTAAAAACTTTTAAATTGGATGAATAGGAAAGACTATTATAAGTGGAACTAAATATTCAGTGCTACTAATGAAACGTGGCTGAGTTTTTTTGAATATCTGTCCACCCTCGAGAAATATAGTCGTTAGCGGGATCTTCCCTTTTAATACATGCATAATTGCATATGCTAACGGGGTGGAGGGTATAAGGTGAGTGCCGAAATGACGCCTAAAAGAGATTAATTGGATATCACATAACGCGCCGACCTCAAATAATGTACTAATGGCAAGAGAATGTTGAAGAGGGAAGATCTTCCCTCAACGTACCGGTTCCAAGTCCTGCTTTCAACTGAAACGATGAATAATAGGTATAGATAACACGATTGTATTGAGACCTACATACAAACAAACACACACTTTTGACAAATTTGTCAAAGACTAAGAAACGCCTGATTCAATTAGTATTCAGTATTTATTTGCAGTATCACAATAATGAAGTACATACTTACGTGTAACACAAGATCTTATTTAATTATTGTGACGCCCTGTTAGGGCATGGCAATATAATTGCAGTGTTTGAAAGTTTTATTACATTACATAATATAATCATTAATTTAAGTAATAGAGATGTCGACGTTAACGTCAAGAGCCTAAAATATAAGAACATTGTTGTCCTGGAAAAAATCATTAATGTTTTAGTAACTTTTTGAGATGAGGAAGCTTTTTAATTTTTTTGTAAAAGATTTCTTTGTCTCTATTTTTTTAATTTCATTAGGGATTGCGTTAAATATTTTAATTGCCATTAAGTGGGGTCCAGATGTAATTAATTTTAGTTTTGAAAAGGGTTTTTTTAGTTTCTTTTGGGTACTATTATTTCTTTTTATTGTTTTAATTAATTGAAACGATGATACTATTATGAATATCTGTGACTACCCTCGAGAAATATAGTCGTTAGCGGGATCTTCCCTTTTAATACATGCATAATTGCATATGCTAACGGGGGTGGAGGGTCTAGGGTGAGTGCTGAAATGACGCCTAAAAGAGATTAATTGGAAGAAGATCACATAACGCGCCGACCTCAAATAATGTAATAATAAGGGCAAGAGAATGTTGAAGATCTTCCCGCGACGTACCGGTTCCAAGCCCAGCTTTGAACGATGATAATAGGTATAGATAAAACGATTATATCGAGACCTACAAACAAACAAACACACACTTTTGACAAATTTGTCAAAGACTCAGAAACGCCTGATTCAATTAATTGATACGATGATACTATTATGTATACTAATCAAATGTTTTTGCCAACAGCTCCACCATGACACTTACCGCGATTCTGGTGCTGAGCTGCCTCGCCACTGCGCATGCGTGGGGCGGTCTCTTCAACCGCTTCAGCTCTGACATGCTGGCTAACTTGGGCTACGGGAGGGGACCCTACCGCCACTATCCTTATGGACAGGTGAGTTTTCAAATATTATCAGATATATTTCTAGCACTATTTAAGGTGTTACAGGTGAAGGCACATCGAGGGATATAACTTGATTGACATCCTACATATTTGCACTAAGCGCCTTTCAGAATCTTTAATAATGCACCCAGCCAAGGAGTGGAATGCCCTGCCTGCGTCTGTATTTCCGAACTCTTAAAACCCGAATTCCTTTAAAGTACGAGTGAATAAGCTTCTTCTGGGTAAGCTCGCTCTTTGATACCATCTTTGTCCTGAGGACTGTATTGAGGTCAAGAGCAAATCCATCTTTAATAAAATAAAAATAAAAAAAGGAATTTCCATTTAAAAGGGAAGATCTTCCGTTGGGGTATTTTTCAAGCATAGGCCCACCACTCGTCCCCACTACTGTGTAAACTAGTATCACCAACGACGACCACTAACAAAACTAGACAATGAAGTCCAGCAAGAAAGCGGGTCATGACTCTGTAGCAGAACCAGCAATAAATTTAATCACAGAGGAATATAGAGATTCGCAAAAGAACTTATATTCTATTCCGAAGAAATGCTAAACTTAAAGTGGCACCCCACAAGGTAGACCGACGACCTACTGAAGGTGAAGGGAACCCGGTGGATGAGGGCGGCGCAGGACCGGTCGTTGTGACGATCTTTGGGGGAGGCCTATGTCCAGCAGTGGACGTCCATCGGCTGAGTTGATGATGATGGTAAAATATGCGTGCGGATTCAAACCTAGTCACGCAAAATTAAAAGTCCTCGCCTCCCCTCAACGTGGCACCTACGTTCATGGGAATCCGACACCTCAGAATAGACGTTATTAATAACACGTGCGTCAACCTAGCTATTCCAGGAATATCCACCTAATTGCGGATATCGTATTTCGAGACACCCTACGAAAGGTTAGACTTAGATTGTGGGTCTGAAAGGTCAATAAGCACATATATCTAGTGAACTTTAAGGGTGTTGCTATGCGTAAACATGTTGCTTGTTATTGTCGCATAGTTTCAGACCTTCTAGAAAGGAAAGTTGAAAGTTTTGTGGTACGGTGTCGATCCTTAAAACATACCGTGTCTTTTTCTATTAACATTTTTTTTTTTTTTATGTTTGATAGGTAAACATTTGACCCCGATCTCACCTGATGTTAAGTGACGATGAGGCGGAAGATGTAGCATGCTTACCTAGAAAAATGCCTATTCACTCTCGCCTTGAAGAGGCCCAAGTTGTATTGCTCAGGGAACAGGTCCGCAGGCAGTACGTTCCACTCTGCTGCAAACCAAATTGCATCTATTCAGGATTACGATTCTATCGATCTATTATACTAGAACAATAAATTGCATAATTATTTTAGTAAATTCGGAACCGACTAAACTACTGGAAACGGTTTTTTTTTCAAATACTACAGAAAAGGAAGCTTATGCGTGTAGAAAAAAACCTTTGTTCGTTGTCGGTCAACTTAACAAAAAGTCCGCTAAAATGTTGGCAATCTAGCTGTGAGGAATCGGTCCTTCTCGTATTATTGTCCACTTTCCAAATCTGATCTTCAGGATATTTAGTTTATGGGCTAGACTGGACTGGAACGATCTAAATCATTCTCTATATTGCCCCCCAAACCAATTCAGAATAAGAATAAAATCGGTCAAGTACGAGTCCGAGAGTTCCGATGACCACAACATAAGGTAAAAAAATTTTTTTTTTTACTCCGGGACCGTTAGTACGAGACTGACTCACACTTGGCAGGTTTTTATTATTTGTTGTTATACTGCAATGTTTGCTCTATAATCACATCAAGTTTGACGCTTGTATGTATTACCGTTTTTACTATAGAGCGAGAAGAAAAAAACGTTGATAAAAACTAGTTCCTTGTATGAGGACCCCCTTCTATTTTAAACTTATTGACATTTTTATTATTTGTTAGCAAATCCGCCGTAATAACACACATTCTGTAGAAATTTCAACTATCTAGCTCTTACGGTTCAAAAGTTACAGCCCCAAATAGGTAGGACGGACGGACGTTTTTTTTTTTATTCATAATGGGTTTGCGCTTGGCTTCAGCTCACTTGATGGGAAGTGTAGATGAAGCCGAGGATGTGGCGCGCTTGCCCAGAAAAAACCTATTAACTCTTCTTTTAAAAATATCCTGATTGTATTTGCTTGGAAACACAGACGCAGGGAGTGAGTTCCATACCGGTTCTCATTATAAAAGAGGATGCGAACATTTTTGTGCGGATTGTTGGAATATCGACTACGTATGGATGCAGTCTCGCACTACGCTACGTAGGCTTAGTAATAGGGTCCCGTTTTCGCCCTTCGGGTACGGAACCCTAAACAACCCTGCTGACTAAAAAATGTTATCCTATCCCTTCTTCGCTCATAACTGCCCAGACTCTAACCCACTATCTCTTCCAGGAACCGGAAGAAGTGTACGCGGAAGCCTTGGAGGGGAACCGTATCGATGATGTCATAGACGAGCCGGCCCACTGCTACAGTTCCCCTTGTACCACCAACGGGGACTGCTGCCGTGGTCTTCTGTGTTTGGAGACAGGTTAGTTTCTGGCTAGTTTAAAAAAAAAAAAAATTTTTATTTCATTCACAGTAATTAGCGATTTACAATAAATAGTGATTGGAGCCTGATAATGCTAGCGTGGGGAGGCTCCGCTCTTCCATAGCCATACTAAAATTACACATAGATTTTATACAATAATATAGAATAGTTCGAAAAAAGTATCGTTTAAGATTGTACTGCGGGGAGCCACGAATGGAGATGAATCTACATCAGCGGAGGTAAGAGTTCTGGAGTGGAATTCACGAAGCGTCACATCGCTGTCAAAAACATCGATGAGCTGAGTAACATCCTTCTTGCATCGAAGTTTTTATACAGGGTGTCCCGTAAACCGACGTCAACCCGGTGGATGCTGATAGGTTAGTTCATGCCTAACCAGAATATACTAATCAAATCAAGGCAAATCAATTTTTTATTTTAAAATAATATCACATAGATTGCTTTCTGACGTCATTTTTTGACTCTACCACCGCGTCGGAAGGTGTGCCGCACTAAAATTTAAAAAAAGCAGTCCATCAATCAATCAAAAACAACATTTTACTTTAGGAAAAGGTTCTTAGTTTTCGAGATATTGACTGTTTTATGAAATTCGTGAAACCTTAGTCACTATTTTGAGTGCCACGGCTACAAATGTTCTATGCAGTATCTGTGTTAAAACTGTCAATATCTCGAAAACTAAGACACTTTTACTAAAGTCAAATTTTGATATTCTGCTTAGTCATGACCACAGATCACAAAAACTAAAAGGAGATGTGAAAAGGGGGCGGGGCAAGTGTCGCAGCAATATGTGCAAAAACGGAACACATTGCTCGCGACAGTAAGGATTCAATATATTATGAGGCTGAAAGCCAGTCGAGATGTTATGTGTAAATAGTTTACAATGCTTGCGTAGGACTAAAGATTATTCGAATTGATAATGACGCGATGTGAAACGGAGCACATTTAAGCTAACAAAATACTTTCTATCGCGTGGTACTGGTGGTAATGCGACACTAGGTTTCGTACTCGGCGCGTTGGTTGGCATCTCTCTAGATCTCTATGGTCATGACCTAACCTATCAGCTTCCGCTGGGTTGATGTCGGTTTACGGGACACCTACATACCTACATACCTTACATAAGTTTGATACATGACAATAGCCTTAGCGAATACCGAATTGACAGCTCGCCGATGTTTCAACGACGAATTTAAGATTGTGACGATGTTTGTTCTTAGAGAATTGCATTGCTGACCACCGCTAAGACCTTGTCCAGAAGATCGATACATCGCGTCCACAAGCATCGCGCGAATTCAAAATACGCGCGTAAATCGCGTGCACTACGCCAGACTCTCGACTCGCGCTTGATTCGCGCGTATTGGGCGCGAGTCGAGATACTAGGGACGCCTTGTTGCGTCCAGTTAACGCGCGAACTCTAGAGCGAGTGCTCCATGTTTGGTACTGAATTCCTCCCCAAATGCTCGCGCGTCGGTACGCACCGTACGCACCTTGTGGACGCAACGGTCGCGCGTAATACGCGCGAGAGAATCGCGGCGAATTCGCCCTTTCTGCACAAGCTCTAAGACGTGGTTCAAAACGTTTCGAGCTTGCTTCGCTCGATCCATACCTTTTACTTAGGTGCACATGTTTTGTACGGAAAGAGCTCTGGAGTTCGATTTTTGAACATCACACGTTGTAATCAGCAGTAGAAAATGTCAAAATTACTATGGAGATTATGTATCTTTCTACTGCTGATATGAACGTGTCATGTTCAAAAATCGCACTCCTGGCTCTAACCAATTCGTGAGGAGAAAATGCGAGCTCGCTACATTCACTCTAAGTTTCTATTTCTGCATAGATACCAAAAGATATCGATAACCATAATCCTAGAAGTGCATAGCATAGCACATTCTCACGACTATATTCCCCGAGGGGGTAGTCAGAGATATAATAAGAAGAAGTGCCCTAGAAGTGGTGCTAAAAAATTTCGCAGTCGCTTCGCTCGCTCCGTTATTTTTAATTTATGTAGATCTTGAATTACAAAGTTAAAGGGACGGGCGACAGAAACCCAGAGGCAGGGCATTCCACTCTTTGGCTGTGCGCATTATAAAAGATTCAGAAAGGCGCTCGCTTGGCGCGGGTATGTGGGATGTCAACCAAAAAGGTGCGTCTGGAAGTCCGACCGTAGAAAGGGGAAGGTGGGATGAGCTCATGTAGCTCTTGGGCACTCTCACCCAAGTACAATCTGTAGAAGACCGACAAGCAGGCCACTCACGCTACGCCTCAGATTTCAACTAGGTAAAATTATTTTGATGATTCAAAACGAGCAATCAGAAGTGAGCATTCCTATGAAACGAATGAGTTTCATTGCCTTATTTGTGAGCGTTTGGCAATTGAAAATTCACAGAAAAAATCTCGAGCTACTTGAAATAAAACGAAAAGTCTGCTTTGTATACGAATAACAAGCATTTCAGAATTGTAAATTCAAACGTTCCAGCTTTTGAATAAATGCTGATACGGAATTTTAAATCTGTCTTTACCACAGGGAATATGAGGAACCACTTTGAATTCTTTATTATTTTGTCTGCTTTTAGTTAAAAAAAAACAGACAACTGCGAGTAGGACTGGCGTCTAGAGGGTTCCGTACGGAATTTAAATTATTTGTTATACAGGATGACAGCCGAGAAAATACTGAAACGGTAAACTTAAACCATCAAACTGAACAACTTTCAATATGGAGCCTGCCTCAGGAAATGCGAAAAAAAAATCAGCTGTCCCCATCTATACTATTATAAAACTGTAACAGAAGTGTGTCTGTACATTGAAAAAAATTACGATATGGTTTTTAGGTGTCCCTGATTCCATATCACCAATTTTTGGATTTTTTGTCTATCTACTTGTTTGTTTGTTTGAACGAGCACCACGCAAAAACTACTGAACCGATTTTGATGAAACTCTTTTGTTTGATTGCTTATTGTCTGACTTAAAATCTGGTATATAATTTGTGCGGACAAAGTCGCGGTTTAACTCTCGTATATTATAAAACTGTAAATTTAAAAAAAGAAGTTTGTTTGTTTGTTTGATCGAGCATCACGCGCATACTACTGAACCGATTTTGATGAAACTTTTCTTATGATCTGACTTAAAATCTGGTATATAATTTGTGCCGACGAAGACGCGGGTTAACTCTAGTAATATATAAGTCTCTGGTTGGCCATAAAAAACTAGGCTGTACCTACCCGACTAAAATGTATGGGACAGCAGATTTTTTTTCGCGTTTCCTGAGGTAGGCTCCATAGTGCAAGTTGTTCAGTTTGATGGTCTGAGTTCACCGTTTCAGTATTTGCTAGGCTGTCACTTACACTCTGTATACATGGTACTTCTTAATATGCTGACACTTTTTTAAAGGGATTATCAGACCATCTCACCGACTCACACTTGGCCAGTTTTTATTATTTATGGATATACTGCAGAGTTTGCTCTATAATCACACCAAGTTTGACGCTTGTATGTATTACCGTTTTTACGATAGAGCGAGAAGAAAAAAACGTTGATAAAAACTAGTTCCTTGTATGAGGACCCCCTTCTATTTTAAACTTATTGACATTTTTATTAACACGTAATAACACACATTCTGTAGAAATTTCAACTATCTAGCTCTTACGGTTCAAAAGTTACAGCCCCAAATAGGTAGGACGGACGGACGTTTTTTTTTTTATTCATAATGGGTTTGCGCTTGGCTTCAGCTCACTTGATGGGAAGTGTAGATGAAGCCGAGGATGTGGCGCGCTTGCCCAGAAAAAACCTATTAACTCTTCTTTTAAAAATATCCTGATTGTATTTGCTTGGAAACACAGACGCAGGGAGTGAGTTCCATACCGGTTCTCATTATAAAAGAGGATGCGAACATTTTTGTGCGGATTGTACACATTGGACACTTTTTTAAAGGGATTATCAGACCATCTAACAGAACAACTTTCTATATGGGATCAATATCGAAATCGGAAAAAAAAACTCTTGTCCCATGCATCTGGCTCGAGTAGGTTTGCAGTTACAACCTGTATATTAACTAGTAAATACCCGTAACATACCGGAGCGGGAAGCTGGTATAGGTATTGTTACCGGAAGGAATGCTAACTGAGTGACCGTTGCAACAACAGATTTTTTTGTTGCTCCGATCGGTTTGCTCCTTTGACTGTTTATTATAAGGACTAGCCTTGCGGTAGCATTTCCCCTCTGCCACGGTATAAGAACAATTTGATCATGTGCATTTACATTCAATTTTATACCTCATCACTAAACGAGACAGCCTATAATTGTGGAACAATAATTTCGAACTTAGAACGTTTGTGTTTCACACGAGAGTAATTTTCATGATTTTTATCATTCAAAATTAGAATCTAAAGTTATGGGGAATAAAATACAAAGTTGCGGATTTCATGTTACCTCGCCCCTCGCAAAAAGTGGCAGAAATGTTTGTTTGTAGAATTACACGCGTAACTAGTCCTCATATAAGTAGTCAATGGTTTGCTGCCATAGTAAAAGTTGTTCAGTTTGTTGGGTTAAAGGATGCTAATGATATCAATGTCACCCTGTATAGGTAATTTCGCAAAGTATAATTTGCAAACCACGAACTTTCTATAAACCTTTTCCTTTGTTAATTTAATAACTGGCATTACATGACTCTCTCTATGTAGAATTTGTGTTCACTGAAGACCACCGTTTCTTTGGGGACCTGGCATCCCCCTTTGCATTTTAGTCTAAGGTCCGCCACATAAATCCAGAATAAACCTGATTCGGAATTAGATTCCGTATGGAGTGTTGCCGCTTTCAGAGACTTTTTCACTAGATCTAGTGATTTTTTTATGTTTTAGGTGGCATATTTTAAAGTGATTTTTGAGCGTAGGCGTTGATGGAACGATAACGTATCGTGACGGTGACGTTGCGACGATGTTGCGGTATATTTGCGAAACGCTTACGCTCAAATATTGCTTGTGTGATAATGGTTCATGCAATTTTGGATGCAGATTATGTCTAATGTTAAAACTATCGACTATAGTCTTTTGATAAAGTTAAACAATATTGACATACAATTTAAAATGATGAGGGCAGCGTAGGACTGGTCGTTATGGCGATCCTTGGGGGAGGCCTATGTCCAGCAGTGGACGTCCATCGGCTGAGATGATGATGATGATGATAATTTAAAAATCATCATCGTAACGTCATGACCTCATCACATGATAGTAATTATCATGTATAGAAATTATTTGTTTCTTTTTAATAAACCCCTAAAAATGCAATTTTCATTAATTTGGCATTTCATAACATTTTTATTTTAGGAAATTTATAAACAGCTCTCTAGTATTTTTTGTAATCGTAGTTGACAACACTGATGAGTACCGAATCGGGATTCCGGATCGCAATTCCGTCTGTGTGTGGCGGTAAAAAAAACAAAACTTTGGTAATAGGTTAGGTAGGTATCACAATAGAGGTACTGTACCTTTATACATAAATTATTGCGCCTGTGTGAAGTTGTGAAATATTTGTTTAAAATGAAAACATTTTCCGCCCACTCTCCTGACATTTAACCTTTCAGCTAGGTACCGTTGGTTGCAGCTTTATGTGCAATACAAGCACGTATAGAAATAGGTACCTAGTGAGAAATGGTATCTACTGAATACCTGTATGCTTGGAATTACAACCAACAGATTTTTATTAGATTGTTTTGTCTAACATCATCATCACAGTACGTACATACATACATACATACATACATATGCTCACGCCTATGTCCCACTACTGGGGTAGGCAGAGACAACAGATCGCCACATGCTACGATTCTGACACACATCTTTAGCTTCCTCAACATCCATAAGTTTCTTCATACAAGTTCGTCGGTTCCGGGTACATTTTATTTGGCCCTTCTTCAGTCCGATTTGGTCAGCATACGTGCGCCTAGGTCGACCCCTTTCAACCATTCCATTCACACTTGCCTTGTAAATTTCATACGTCAACCTACTTTCGCTCATTCTTTCCACATGGCCAAACCACCTCAACATACCTTTTTTAGAATTCATCATCACAGTCTATTTTTTTTTAGCCTGTTTCATCCCACTGCTGGGCAAAGGCCTCCCCTTTTTTCCTCCATGCAACCCTGTCCTGAGCCAGTTCCATCCACTCTTCGTCAAATGTATCCAGGTCGTCTCTCCATCTCTTTCGGGGTCGACCCTGACGGCGACGCCCATTCTCCGGGATCCAAGGTGTTAAGATTTTGGTCCATCCTTCGGGTGCAATCGACAGACATCGCCGGCCCAATCCCATTTCAACTTGGCGATTTTCTCACAGACATCGGCTATTTTCACAATCTGAAATTCATACAGGGTGAAATTGATATCATTAGCATCCTTTTAAACTAAAAGTCTACCCATCGAGCTTCGATCGGTTTGCTTCCACACTAAAAGTTGTTCAGTTTGATGGGTAGACTCTTAGTTTAAAAGGATTTCAGAATTTGAAAACGAGAATTAATATTTTTTTCTAAAAATACAGTTTTTTTTATTTGCTTAAAAATCATAAATGACTCAAATCGAAGTTGTTTTGACATAACAAAAGAAAACATACTACTAATAACTAAAGCTAGGAGTCACGTTGCAGGTTCTGACCCGAGCACACGTCTAGCGTGGATTTCGCGCGTCGCGTTTTTGCCTGCCACGAGGCTCCGTAATCCTCAATCTCTTCTTGTTCTTAACCAAAAACAATCCCTGAGATTGGGATAGATTCTCCCATAAACACGTGACACTGGCGGAAATGCAGTGCTAACGCACAAGCAAGAGTCCATTAAATATAAGTAAAAAAAAACTAAAGCTCAATGTTAAGTTTTTTGTTGTTAAACGCCGCCACCACGGCCTTTGTTTAGTTTTTTAAGCCCCCTTTCTTCATTTTGGTTGGGGTAAGTTTATAATTATTACACTGTAAGTCTAAAAATAATCTCGCAATTTGTTTTAAGAGATCAATCTAAAGTTATTTAAGCAAAAACTGTTTCGTTTTAATTTGTTTGAAATTTTGGATTAGTCACCCTTAACTGGTTCATGCACCCTAATTTCGAAATTTGAAAAGACATCTTAGTAAATGATACCTCGAAAGAAAGGGCAATAACCAAGCATGTTTTTAAAATGTTCTGAACATCTGTAGATATTTTATTTATTTTTTTAAATGACATTAAAAGAACGATTTTTTAATTTAAAATTTTTCTGTTAAGTTTAAATAGTCTGTATTTTCTTTTATGGACACAATGGTGCCTTAAAATGCTTCAGTACAACAAAGGACACATTGGACTAATAAATTCAATTTAAAAAAAATTTCATTTCAGCTTAAACTAAACGTTATTAGCACTTAATTGACAAATTTTGGGTTTTTGGCACAAAAAACGTATGAGTAATCTAAAAAAAAAAATCAGACTTGGTCTAGGACAAATATGGCTCAACATGTTCTAAATGGTCTATACTAACGTCCCTTCAAAGGTCCGCACCCACCTTCCAAACACCCTGTATACGTCCCTCTGCAAAACACAGGCCTACCCTCAGGGAGGATGTAGCTATGGGCGTTTGTTCTAACATCAATAACAGTACAAAAAATACTAGAGTGCTGTTTAAAAAATGCCTAAAATAAAAATTTATGAAATTCCAAATAAATGACGTTTGCATTTTTATGCATTTATTAAAACGGGACAAATTATTTCTATACATGATAATTACTATCATGTGATGAGGTCATGACGTTACGATAATAATTTTTAAATTATCATCATCATCATCTCAGCCGATGGACGTCCACTGCTGGACATAGGCTTCCCCCAAGGATCGCCATAACAACCAGTCCTACGCTGCCCTCATCATTTTAAATTGTATTTCAATATTGTTTAACTTTATCAAAAGACGAGCGTTAACCCGCGACTTCGTCCGCACAAATTATATACCAGATTTTAAGTCAGATCATAAGCTATCAAACAAAAAAAGTTTCATCAAAATCGGTTCAGTAGTTTTTGCGTGATACTCGTTCAAACAAACAGACAGACAAAAAATAAAAAAATTGGTGAAATGGAATCAGGGACACCTAAAAACCATATCGTAAGTGTGATTAGGTGATGTTACGATGATGATTTGTCTATTTTATTTCAATATTTTGCTAATATATCAAAAGCAGATAAAAATAGCATGAACCATTGTTACAAAAGCGGTTTTTGAGCGTAGACGATTTCGCAACTATACCGCAAAGACGAGACGTCGCAACTGCACTACTGTCACGATACGGTATCGTACAATACGGTTTAGTTAGGTAACCATACTACGTATACGTACTAGATATTAATTGAAAAACAATGTAAAAGTAATTGTTTTAATCACAGTTCCAGACATAATATAGGTATATTCGAAATTAGAAATGCGAAGCAATCTATTCTTAGGTCCGCCATACACATACGGAATTGCGATCCGGAATCCTGATTCAGGATTCAGTGTTGCCAAATATGGTTACAAAAAATACTAAAGTGCTGTTTAAAAAATGCCAAAAGAATGACAATTGCATTTTTAAGTATTTATTAAAACGAAACAAACAATTTCTATACATGATAATTTCTATCATGTTATGAGTTCATGACGTTACGATGATGATTTGTAAATTGTATTTCAACATCGATATCGTTACGATGATGATTTGTAATTTGAAAATTGTATATCAAAAGACTATTGATAGTTTTAACATTAGACATAATCTGCATACAAAATGGCATGAACCATTATTACACAAGCGATTTTTGAGCGTAGGCGATTTCACAACTATACCGCAACGACGTCGCAACTGCATCGTCACGATACGGTATCGTTCCAGTAACGCCTTCTCTCAAAAATCACTTGTTTGATATGACTGTAAATCTTTAAAAATGCCACCTAAGACACCAAAAAATTACTAGATCTAGCAACACTCCACCCGGAACTAATTCGGAATCAGGTTTATTCCGTATGTACGGACCTTAAGTTGCGACACAATAATAATAAGGTACTACAACTATTGTATGTATAGCACTTGCACTTGAAATGTCCTCAAACATCTAAAAATAAAATTCCTTGAAACTTCGTCCGCATTATG
This sequence comes from Agonopterix arenella, assembly GCA_927399405.1. NCBI lineage: Eukaryota > Metazoa > Arthropoda > Insecta > Lepidoptera > Depressariidae > Agonopterix > Agonopterix arenella. The sequence goes on along the minus strand of OV656716.1, from coordinate 2,555,218 downwards.
AAAGGCTTAGCTAGAAAATAATATTTTCCTTCTTTCTCTAACTTATTACTTTTTAATGACTTTACCTGACGACAAATGGTTGTAACTTGTAATTATAATCTAATATGGTATTTGTGTCGGAGGTAATTATAATCTAATCTACGTGATTATGGTGTGAAACTGGTAACAACTTCATACCGTAATAACGTGGAAAACCTTTGCAGGGTTCGAAAGGATAATTAACACGATAATTATCATAATAATTATCTTGATAATTACAAAATTAATTTCAAATATTATAGATTTTTTAGCACGTCCCCTTAAGAAGATACAGATTGAAAATTTCGTTCTCTGGGTAGTGGGCTCGGTGGCGAAATTGGATAACGTAGTTCCCCGGTTTGGAAGAGTGCGGGCTCAAGTCCCGCCCGAGACAAATTTTTCAATCTTTAATTTGATTACAAAATTAATTGTTAAAAAAAGAGCTTGCGCTAGCAATGTCACGCCAAAACAAGGTCTCAGACAACATGAAAAACTTGGTCAACTCGGATAACTCTGTCAACTCAGACAACATTGTTTAAGTTGACCAAATTGTCAGAGTTGTTAATGTTGTCAGAGTTCACCACCTAGTTCTTCGTGTCGTCACTTACACCTTAGAAACTGTGAACTCAGACCATCAAACTGAACAACTTTCACTATGAAGCCTACCTCAGGAAACGAAAAAAAAAATTAGCTGTCCCATACAAAATCTTTCCAAAAAATGATTATATTAATTATATTAATTCAAAAAATTTCCTAATGTTTCATTGTGAAAGTTGTTCCGTTTGAAGGTCTGAGTTCACCGTTTCAGTATTTGCTAGGCTGTCACTTACACCCTGTATAACGAAATTAAAAGGAAAACTATCATCGCTTTATAAGTTTACGAGTAATAGTCGACCAACTTATAAAATGTACTTTCTAGACTTTATTAGCCGTTAAACCGTAGTATAAAACAAAAAGCCACCTTCTAAGTCCCTTATTATATTGTGACGGGCAACTACGGAACCCTACCGTGCGCGTGGTCCAACACGCACTTCGTCAGTTATTTATGTTTGCAAAACACTAAATAACAAATGAACACAACGACATGAAAACAACGATAATTAGTTAGGCTCGCTAATCATGCCATCCATTAACTAAATTTGATTATAATTGTCATACTGGTAGCATCTGCCGACCGAGCCTAGACGTATCGTGATGGTTAATAAAATTTGAGTGCTATAGAATAAGATCCTGTCATCAGTTTTTTATACCCATTATGTGTAGGCAATTTACATAAATGAATAGACGATTTTGATTACAGCAACCGCTTTACAAAATGTGTGCGCTAAACACATTATTATTTATTTACTTAATTTATTATTACTAAATAAATAACGATGAACACTTATTAATAAATACAGTAAAACCAATTGCTTGGTTTGTCTGTGGGAGCTAAAATCACGCTCAAGCTATTTTATTTTAACTTATGCAAAAATGTTGCCCTCGTTGATTATCTTCTTCTTCTTCTTATCGTGTGGGCAGAGCCCTGGTCCTGGTATCAGAGTATTTTCAGATCGCCTTTGACGTGGTTTTTTTGTAACGGCTGCTATCACCAGAGATAGTAGCCGGGACAAACGGCATAACGTGCAATCCGAAGCACGGAATCATTTTTCATTTCGGACAATCAGGTGATTCAGCCTGCAATGTCCTAAGGAACCAACTAAGGAAAAACGCACAAAGTGAGATATCACTAGGTGTCCCTCGTGGGAATCGAACCCACGACCTCCGTGTCAAGAGCCCAATGCTCTTAACCGTTAGACCATGGAATTGATTATCAATAGATACGCTAGTTTATGTTTATTGATAGATTGATACGTTACGTATAGTGCTTAAACAATTGGGTGTGGAAAACTTGCAATGGGATCTTAAAATATAGACTTTACTAACACCATTAGTTATAATTATAACCGTAAACTTTCTAAACCTTTGTTTTATTTGCTTTATTTCAAATGAGGCGTAATTTTTAGTGTTTGGATTAATAGCGATGAATTTTCACGACAATATATTATGTTTTGAAACTGTTTATTTTAAATAGCTTTGAAACTACGCTTGAAAGGAAAAATTTTATTTGTTTTTAAAATGTTTAGTTTTAGATCAGGTAGAATTTCGTTGGTTAATTTGAAACGATGGCGAATGGAGATTTTTCCTTTTCATAGTTTTTCTCTTAGAGATCTAGATCTCTATGAGAAAACCTATGAAAAGGAAAAATCTCCATTCGCCATCGTTATCGTTAATCATCTCTCTAGGAGATGCCAACGCGCTGAGTACGAAACCTAGTGTCGCATTACCACCAGTACCACGCGATAGAAAGTATTTTGTTAGCTTGAATGTGCTCATTATCCATTCAACCTGAAAATCTTAGATAATGTATTATATCTAGATAGAGCCTCACGCTTCTACCTTATAAAACAAAAGTGGGCAGCTTTCTTAACACGTTCCGGGACAGTGACCGGCTATAGACGTGATAACAATAAAAGTTCTATTGTGTCTCGTTCACTGCCCCGGAAAGTGTTAAGTTGGTGTGCGTGAGGCATCATACAACTTATCTCTGTGTGCATGTATACAGGTTTATACCCACTGACTGTATTGTCCATGATCATCCCTTTTTCAATTTTTCACATAATTGCACTTCACAACGCACAAAACCTATATGATAATACAAAAGCTCATAATATTACGAGCTATTTATAAACAACACTTTGTTTCAAAACAATTGAATCACACCACAAACATTAAAATAGTTACGGCGAAAAAAACAAGCGAACGTCGCAAAAATGGCGGCCGCTCTGACTCGCTCCAGATTTTTTTTTTTTGAGACTGAAGTTGCGTTCCGTTTCCCACAGACTTGTACTCAAAAACACCCAAGGATACCAATAAATCTAATACAAATATAAAAAGTATGGTGAAACGAAACGCCATGTCATAAATCGCCAGCCAATAGGAGCGAGCCGATAGCGGACCCCCATTGGTCCGCGCGACGCGCTAGACCAACAAAATTAGCGGCACCCCAATGGACCCATGAAACAGTTATGGGCTTAAAAAACCGCCGCCATCAGCCATTCAGCGCCATCTATTGATGGGCGACGACTTAAAGGTTTATATTTAATTTCTCCAACACTGGTTGTGCTACAGCGTTTGTTATAATTTTTATTGAAAGTATTTATTGGGATCTACATTGTCAAATAGTTCCAAATTTTGTACTGCAGTATTTTAGAAGTTCATACCTTTAAAAACTCGTCAGCATATTAACAAGGACCATGTATGTGAATAGTACTTGTCTGGTTTTCCTTTACAGGGACGTTTTTAACGTCAGCAAAAAGGTGACACCGAAATGAGGCCTAGTTTCATGGCAGCAATAAAAATAAAACAGGACGTGTTGCGGTGTCTGCCATTTCGAAAAGGGACGCTTTTAGGACGTCTGGTGTTTTATAGACCAAGAGTTAGTGCTTTTGGAGTGCTTCCAAAACTACTACTGTTTCTTTATGAGATTTGAATTAAAGGTATAAAGGGTGTAGGTAGGTTACGTATACTACAGGGGATGGAAGCGCAGAACAGGTTTTTGTGGTGATCCTTGGCTTATGTCCCTAAATTAAATCGTGCTATAGTTGGTGCGCTGAAATTTCGATAAGTAAGCAAAACAATGCGTGCGTCCTGCCAGTACAGTAGTACCAGGTTTATAAGTCTTACCCATGTACCTGCGCGAAATTATATTGACCAATCAGGATGTGCCACCTTCAATCTGTTTACGCTATTGGCTAATTTCTTTTCGCGCCCTTTTCGCTGCTATCCAATTTTGCACCCTTTGATTACTAAATACCTTCGGGTTTTGTCAGGGACTCGGGCCCTGCTCTGCGCAAACGAAGATTGACGAGCGGAATTATTTTCCTGGTCGTACTGTAATGACCTATGGTGCGGAAACATGGACCCTGACGATAGGACTAGTTCTGATAAACTTTGTTCAAGGTCGCTAAGCGAGCTATGGAGAGAGCTATGCTCGGTGTTTCACTGAGAGATCACATCAGAAATGGGCTGGTATATCTGACGAAGAACTGACAACCGGTGTGGTGTCAGAGTTCTGGAGTGGAGAGCGCGAACTGGTAGTCGTAGTGTGGGACGTCTTGCTGCCCGCTGGACAGATGACATAAAAGTAGCGGTGAGCGACTAGATAAGGAAGGCCGAGGACAGAGTTTTTTGGTGCGCCTTGGGAAAGGCCTATGTTCAGCAGTGGACAATGATAGGCTGATGATGAAAACAATTTATTAAATGTTTTCCTACTTAATACAAGTACATTGGCTACGGAGTCCTATTCATGGGCGAGTCGGAAAAGCTCTTGGCAGGATTAATTTAATTAATTTATACGTAAATATTAAGAATTTCCTTTGAAAGCTTATCGATTTAAGTAAAGTTAAATTGTTTTAGTAATGGATTTTATTCCCATTTGAATATTTGAAAGGAAATTAAAATTCTGTTTTAGAGAAAATGAGAAAAACTGTTTACCTTATCATTTAGCATATTATTATTATTATGCTTATAGAGATATTCTGAAAACTCACTCAACATTTATGTTTCACTAGTATTGATTATTTTGTGGTTGGGCTATTGCAAGCAAGGGTCGTTGTAACACTGACTGGTCCTTTGTGTTCGGAAGCAGTGAACGACGAAAGGTAGGCGGTGTTTCAAAAGGTGACGGTGGGCATAATATCGAAATTGAAGTAGGTAGGTATTGATAAAACCCACAGATCACAAAAACTAAAGGGAGATGTGAAAGGGGGCGGGGCCAGTGTTGCAGCAATATGATAGATAGATAGATAGATGAACAATTTATTTGAATAAGTAACATACACATAATATTATACGAAAAAACGGAACACATTGCTCGCGACAGTAAGGATTCAATATATTATGAGGCTGAAAGCCAGTCGAGATATTATGTGTAAATAGTTTACAATGCTTGTGTAGTACTAAAGAGTTCTGATACCGCAATGGATAATGAGCACATTCAAGCTAACAAAATACTTTCTATCGCGTGGTACTGGTGGTAATGCGACACTAGGTTTCGCACTCAGTTCACAGGTCGCGTTGGTTGGCATCTCTCTAGATCTCTATGATAAAACCACAGATAAAACTATTCAATCAATCTCTCTTTTCAAAATAATCCCATTCAGCCGGTGTTGCCACAACAAGCTAAAAAAAACACTTTTTCGTTTTGATTACAAACCCAGTTAAATTTCAAAGTAACCATCCATAAAAAAACATTTTTTACCTCCGCTCGCCTTACCTAATATTTTATTAACTCTCATGAACTTAGCTCTGTATTTTACCTTGTCTGGCTAATTCATGAAAACCTAATCCCACCTCTGTCCCTTAATTAAAATAAAATCTGCTCCGGGGTTGGACGTGAACATCATATTAGTCTGCGACGTAGTGATGTGCTGTGATATTACCTGTTGGCTCAATGAGTCGATATTACCTGTTGGCTCAATGAGTCGATTCCATTCGAATAAAGAACAAATCTAAACGATTATAAAACTGTAACAGGAAGTTTGTCTGTAAATTGAAGATCTAACAACAAAAAAAGTTACGATATGGTTTTTAGGTATCGCTGATTCCATATCACCAATTTTTGGATTTTTTGTCTGTCTGTTTGTTTGTTTGTTTGTGTGTTTGTTTGTTTGAACGAGCGTCACGCAAAAACTACTGAACCGATTTTAATGAAACTTTTTTTGTTTTATAGCTTATGATTTGACTAAAAATCTGGTATATTATTTGTGCGGACAAAGTCGCGGGTTAACGCTCGTATTAAATAAAGACATTCATGATCTCATAAAAATCTAATCCCACCTCTTTGCTTTAAATAAAATCTACTTCAGGATTGAACATCATTTATTAGTCTGCGACGTTGTCATTTAAACTATTATAAAACTGAAACACGAAGTGTGTCTGTACATTGAAGATATTAACAAAAAAAAAGTTACGATATGGTTTTTAGGTATCCCTGATTCCATATCACCAATTTTTGGATTTTTTGTCTGTCTGTTTGTTTGTTTGAACGAGCATCACGCAAAAACTACTGAACCGATTTTGATGAAACTTTTTTTGTTTCATAGCTTATTATCTAACTTAAAATCTGGTATATAATTTGTGCGGACAAAGTCGCGGGTTAACGCTCTTATGTTATAAGTTGACTTAATTTGTCGTATCCATTCGAAAAAAAGATCACATTTTAAATAAAGAAATGAGAATTAAAAAAATAAAGGAAACAATAAAGAAAGGAAAATTCTAAAGAAAGAATAAGGTACATTCACAATATTGTATTTTCCTAGAAAAAGAAGAAGAATGCATTTTAAGTTTTACTGGTAATACAATTTATTACCATTTCAGGCCTCCTAATTATATTAAACCAAATTAGAAGCCTGTTGATATACCTTGCAAAATACTCTGACTGACATTAAAACCACAAATAAATCTACTGATAGCAAAATATGGATTGTAAAGTCTGAAATAACGATTTCCTTTTACTAATTTACCCATAAACAAGCCCAGATGAACCCGCGTCGTGGAGTATGGTAAATCCTTGTATTTTCTTCACCATATTATTTAAGAGCTACGCTTTTATCGTTGGAACATTTGTTAGTCTAGGTTCCTTTCTGCAATTGCTTTGACTTAAATACTTACAACATGACTTTATCATTTGAAAGATCCATAAAATAGTAACATTAAATAAAATTATAAATAAAGAGACTTAAAACTAAACTAACCTAGGATGTGGTGCAGGTTCGGTCCTTGTGGGAGGGTACCCAGAACGCTGGCCGCATTTCCTCGTTGAATGGCTATGCTGATCCGTTGAGCGAGGAAAGTGCCAGCTCTTGGGTCCCCTGTCGAGTCTATCAGGCGCTTTGACAGGTCTTTAAAAAGCGCCTGCACATTAGGTCCCCACGGCCCAAGAGTTTCGACATCAAAACCCATAAAATGGTATTGGGGGCCTTTCGTTTTTCGGCCGCCTCCGCCGCTGCGCCAGCCCACTTTATCATTTCCATTACCTCAATAACTCTATCGACATTAAACCCACGAATAAGTCTGCTACTAACAAAATTATTATGGATTGTAAAGTCTGATATTTTACTAACTTACCTCTACCAAGAACCGATGAACCCGAGTGGTGGAGTATTGTAAATCCTTGTAGTAGGATTTTCTTCATCATCTTATTTAAGAGCTACGCTTTTGTCGGTGGATTCGTTAATCTAGATTCCTTTCTGCAAATGCCTTGACTTAAATATACGACATGACTTCATCATTTCCATTATGTCAATAATAACTCTGTAGAGGCTTTCTTTTATTTTCCTCTATCTCTTCCTTTGACATAGACTTAAAGAAATAAAAGAAATTGTAAGTGTCAACAGTTTCATTACTAAAAAGGGTGATAATACTCATGATACTAAACAACTTTCCCCAAAGGAAACTAAATAGAAATCAGCAAAAAATATTTTTGGACTTGTCATGCTACCTACATGCAATCAGCTGATCGAAAGTTGAAATTTTTTTGCGAAATTTTATACATTTCCGGCGCAGGGGCCAGCGGGGATGAAATACGTTCGCAGAGGGAGGCCATGGTGGAGTGGACAAACTTGACATTAAGTCTTGTCTCCCAGTGGGGTGACAACAACCTAGTCAACTTTAACGCCACCAAAACACAGGCTTGTCTGTTCACCGCCAAAAGGAGTCCGATTAATCTGACTCCCACTTTCCGGAGTACATCTGTCACTGTTTTTGACAGTCTTGAGCTTCTGGACATGAGGTTGACCACGAAACTCAACTTCGGCGCTGACATCGAGTCTAAGGCACAAACTGCGGCCAAAAAGCTGGGCATCTTAAACAAGGTGAAGCGGTACTTCACTCCTGGACAGCTTTTAATGTTGTATAAAGCTCAGGTCCGATCCTGTACGGAGTACTGCTGCCACCTGTGGCATGGCTCAGCCAAGTATCAACTTGCCGCACTCGACTCGGTTGAACGCAGAGCCAGGAGGCTCATTGGCGACAGTAAGCTGGTGGTGACCAAGCTTCATAGCCTAGCCTACCACCGCCTGCTTGTCGGTCTTCTACAGATTGTACTTCGGTGAGTGTGCCCAAGAGCTACATGAGCTCATCCTGCCTTCCCCTTTCTACTATCGGACTTCCAGACGCACCGCGTGATATCACCCCTTTTTTGGTTGACATACCACATATCCGCACCAAGCGCCTTTCTGAATCTTTTATAATGCGCACAGCCAAGGAGTGGAACGCCCTACCTGCGTCAGTATTTCCGAGTGCTTACAACCCGAATTCCTTTAAAGTACGAGTGAATAGGCTTCTTCTGGGTGAGCTCGCTACATCTTCATCGTCAAGAGCAAACCCATACGTAAAAAAAAAAAAGAAGAATTCTTGGGAAAAGTTGTTCAGTATCACAAGTACAATCACCCTTTAAACTAAAGAAATATGTCTGTGTGCGATTCAGAATCAAATGATGCATATCATTTTGACCGTTTCTCTCATCCCTACCGACAAGGGATTTGAAGTAAGATGGTATAATTGGATGAGTAATATTTTAGGTTACAGAGGTTAACCTTTGGGTTAAGTCCAATCCTCAATTTAGTACACCCGGGGGCACCTTAATCCTTTGTAATAAGGTTTATAACTTCAGCCCACGTCCATTTAGATCTGTCGGCCTTCATGATTTTATTATCTTTCTTCTTTATTGTTTGAATAACTTATTTTTCCTTGGGTACGAAAACTCGAATCTTATGAGTTATAGAGTTAACCCGCGACTTTATCCGCACAAATTATATACCAGATTTTAATTCAGATCATAAACTATCAAACAAAAAAAGTTTCTTAAAAATCGGTTCAGTAGTTTTAACGTGATGCTCGATCAAACAAACAAATAAACACACAAACGAACAAACACAAAAAATCCAAATCACACAAAAATCCTCGCATGCCACCCCCGAGAAAACGACATAAATCAAGATGTGCCTCCATCCTTATTATTTTACGTATGCTAGGAAGAGCATGCATGAGGTTTTTCTCGTTTAAAAGGTTTGTCGTCGGTGGCATGCTAGCCGAGCAGGGACACCTAAAAACCATATCGTAATTTTTTTAAATATCATCTATGTACAGACACACTTCAGCTTCAGTTTCAAACAAACACACAAACAAACAGACAGACATAAATCCAAAAATTGGTGATATGGAATCAGCGACACCTAAAAACCCTATCGCAATTTTTTTTTAAATATCTTCAATGTACAGACACAGTTCTGTTAAAGTTTTATTATAGTATCTTTGACTACTTATATAGGGACTAGCCACGCGTGTACTTCTTACTTCTACTAACAAACATATCGGCCACTTTTTGCGGGGGGCGAGGTAACATGAAATCTGCAACTTTGAATTTAATTCCTCATAACTTTAGATTCTAATTTTGAACGTTAAAAATCATGAAAAGAAGTTTCGTGTGAACCCCAAACGTTCTAAGTTCGAAATTATTGTTTCGCAATTATAGGCTGTCTCGTTTAGTGATAAGGTATAAAATTGAAAGTAAATAGTCAAAGTATAGTATAGCGCGCCCGGTATCTATCTATATCTATCTATCTATCTATTAGATAGATAGATATAGATAGATACCGGACGCGGGCACCTGTGGTCACGCCGTATCAGCATACTATTTTCTATAGACGTGTGCGTTAGCTTCGCGCCCATTCTGAATAGCCTTCACGCCTGCACAGCTTCATACTCTCCACAAAGTCCAAGTGCGATCCTGCATGGAGTACAGCAGTCACTTCTGGGACGGCTCTGCGAAATACCAACTGGATGCACTGGACTCAGTTGAGCGCCGAGCCAAAAGACTCATCGACGATGATGCACTCGTCGAGGCTAAATTACATAGTCTGGAACACCCGCGATTGGTCGCTAGTCTGTCGGTGTTTTATCGGATACACTTCGGCGATTGTGCCCAGGAGCTGATTCCACCATCAACAATGAATCCTTCCTACTAATATTATAAATGCGAAAGCTTGTGTGGATGGATGTTTGTTACTCTTTCACGCAAAAACTACTAAACGGATTTTGATGAAATTTGGCATACAGATAGACCATGGCCTGGATTAACACATAGGGTACTTTTTATCCGGGTAACGCAGATGAAGTCGCAGGCAACAGCTAGTCCTACTATCCTACTTCCTAGTAATATGATAAATGCGAAAGTTTGTGTGGATGGATGTTTGTTACTCTTTCACGCAATATCTACTGAACGCATTTCGATGAAATTTGGCATACAGACAGACCATGGCCTGGATTAACACATAGGGTACTTTTTATCCGGGTAACGCAGACGAAGTCGCGGGCAACAGCTATTAATAAATAATTGAGAAAAACAACAGAAAATAGTGAGAAAAATTATGTCATGTTTGTGATCTTGCTAGCGCAAGCTTTTTGTGTTTCCAATCAATTTCATTATTATCAAGATAGTTATCAACGTAAGTATAATTATCAAGATAATTATCATGATAATAATCGTGATAATTATCACTTCGAACCCTGTCAGCATTGCTACAACTATAACTTCAAAATATAGTTGGTAGTGGTAGTAAAGTTTCTGACTATCCCAATTGGGATTGTGGTCGTGATGGTCGTGAGACTCGTGAGTTTATGTATGTGTATGTCACTTTCTTGATTAAAGATTATTTCAGTGATGCAATTAGGTAGGTTAATTACTTGTTGCCATGCATGCATGGATATGTTCACGACTATATTCCCCGAGGGGGTAGTCCAGGCGGAGGACAGTCGCCTTTTGGTGGCTTTTTCCGATTCAGTTTGCATAGAATGTGCTGCCATCTATTAAATACTTCGCAGAACTATGAAAAAAAAGATTTTATTGTCTATCTCAATGTCTAATTGATAGATTCACAAAATGGCGACCTATCTTGCGTAATGTGCTGGTTGTTTGTAGTTTTCGTTCAATTTCGTGCCGATTTAGTGATGTTCTGGAGTTTCTGTTGTTCTCTTTCCAATGTTTAGATTACAGGAATAGTAAGGATACTGGAATTTCACTCGATCGGTGCGGGATTAAACGAAAACTAGCATTCAAAACAATAATATCCATCGGTATGAGTAGATATAAGTAGGTATGTATAGGTTGAATTATTGTCGGTGAAACATAGATGGCGCTAGCTAGCCTTCAATTTGACATAAGGTGGATGCATAATGTTGCCACGAGTGGGTTCTCTTTTCTAATATACTTATATTACTCTTTGGGGTAGTCAACTAGTCATTCACGTTAGACTTTATTTATTTACACCATGTAGTAAGTCTTTAGTAATCGGTTTCATGTGTTTATGATTACTAATTATTTAGTCACTGATCTGATTACTAATTTATTATGCTTGTAAAATGCACCTTTTCACTGAGGGTTAGTTGAGGTTGATTAATTAAATGAAACACAGATATAGTTTTCGCTAGTGAATGACCGCACGTCCGCACGGCACGGTGGTCGGCGAGTGAATACCATGCTATGTTATCTTAGTACAAACTAAGTGGAACGCTGATTTTCCATGGACAGCGTCCGCCATCTATCGGTGATGTATCGAAGCACTATGTGTTGAACTAGGGTTCATATCGGAGCGACAGCGCGCTACACCTCACCGCTGCGCTGTAGTAGTGAGAGATTTCGTTCATATCAATCAATGTCTTGTTGGTCTAGCGGTCTAAACAACCGGCTTACGATCCAGGTGGCTATGGTTCGATCCTCGTGTCGGCCGACAGTTTTTCAAATTTATTTCATAATGTGGCTCCCCCTGGTGCTAATAAGTGACAACGCTTATAGTTAGGACGTCCTAAAATTCAAGGCGACTTACCTATCTATAACCATTATACATATTAATCTATGGAATGCACGATGGATATTCACCACAGACTGCGCGTGCCGATAGATGGCGCTACCGTCGCTTTCCACTTTATTGCTCTACACTACAATGATGATGAAATTCGTTGATTTTTTATGAGTTACTTAGGTGTAGTCTACAAGGTGTTACAAAACACCCTAGTAATAAATAAGGAGCTGATTAACTATCGAATTTAACAACTTTCACTATGGAGCTAAGGTCGAGAAAAAAAATCTGATGTTTCATACAATAATGCAGTACCGACTCGACTAAAATGTATGGGAGAGCTATTTTATTATTTTTTCTCATTGTTGACTCCATAGTGAAAGTTGTTCAGTTTGATCGTCCCTTAAGTATTACTAGGGTGTTTTCTTACACCCTGTATATTTCTTTTTCTTTTAGTCACTGATCATTTATTTACATTTTTGTTTCTTTTGCCAACAGAGGAAGGGGGGCGTTGCTTGCCAGCATTTGCAGGCAGGAAACTTGGAGAGATATGTAACCGTGAGAACCAATGTGACGCCGGCCTCGTCTGCGAAGAAGTGGTACCAGGTAAATAGATATAAAACGAAAACCGGTCAAGTGCAGGTCGGACTACTCGAGCACCGAGGGTTCCGTACAACACTACCACATAACATAATAATTGTTAACTTACAAAAAAGTTTTGTTTTCTCCGGGAACTTTAGCGCGAGACCGACTCACACTTGGCCGGTTTTTATGATTTTTTATTATACTGTAGAATATGCTCTATACTCACACCAAGTTTGACGCTTGTATCTTTCTTATCGTGTGGGCAGAGCCCTGGTGTCAGAGTTTTTTCAGACTGCCTTACGGCCTCTGACGTGGTTTTTATGTAACGACCACCAGAGATAGTAGCCGCTTGTATGTATTACCGTTTTTACGATAGACCGAGAAGAAAAAAACGTTGATTAAAACTAGTTTCCCGCATGAAAAAAATTAAAAATTAAGGGACCCTTTAATTTTTAACTTTTTGTCATTTTTATTATTTTTTAACTGCTATCATAACGCACATTCTGTGAAAATTTCAACTGTCTAGCTCTTACTGTTCAAAAGTTACAGCCCTAAATAGGTAGGATAGATGGACGGACGGACAGCGTAGGCTTATGAATAGGGTCCCGTTTTCACCGTTTGGGTACGGAACCCTAATAATTATGTGCAAATTTTTAATCGACTTCAAAAAAGGAGGTTTCTCAATTCGACCGTATATATATATATAAGGTCTAACAAAATTAGGTGAAACTGTTTTAAGGGGATGATCAGATCATCAAACTGAACAACTTTCTCTATGGGACTAATATCGAAACCGCGAAAAAAAAATCAGCTGTTCCATACAAACCTACTCGACCTAAATGTAGGGGACAGCAGATTTTTTTTTCGCGATTTCGATATTGGTCCTATAGAAAAAGTTGTTCAGTTTGATGGTCTGATCATCCCCTTAAAATAGTTTCAGCTAATTTTGTTAGACCTTATATATATATATTTTTTTAGATTACTTGACTTTGACTCTAATCAAAATCAAAACCAACAACATTTCCATAGCTACGTTGCGCCATTGTCCGTCGTTGCCTAATAATTTACCTTTACTATAGTGTTAGATATTATTATTTAGTATTTCAGAACGATTGTATATCGATCGATTTTCTTATTATCTTAATACTGTTCTCATGTAAGTGACTGTATGTTTTTAATGAGAATAAAATTCTTTAAACCTCTAATCTCACGCGCTGGGACTGTTCGTAGCCGTACTGTTTCCATAACTGAATTTAAACTTCTAAACCAGGAGAGATGCACGTCTGCCGTCCACCGTCAGCTGGCCGGAAGCAATACAACGAGGACTGCAATGCTTCAAGTGAATGCGATATCACCAGGGGACTCTGCTGCATCATGCAGCGTCGTCACCGTCAGAAGCCAAGGAAGGTGAGGCTCATGTCTACCTTTTATTAACAAACAATCATTTATTCATAAGAGCATCAAGATTAATCACCAAAATATAGCAGTTAGCACAAGCGTCGTCAATAACAAGAATACAGAACGAGGCTCGAAGGAAACAGATTTTTGACAACAGACTCTTTGAAACAGGGGGATGCAACAGTGCCTTAGCCTTTCCCCTATCAGATCCAGCTAAAACACTGTACAAATTGGCTACATCTGGTATACGTTGTAGAAAGTAAGTTCAGTATTTTAAGTATTATTATTTGAAGAAAACATGTAAAAAGGTACAATAGAGCGGCATTGTCGCTTCGCGACAAAGCTCTTTTCAATAAAGAAAAAAAAAACGAGAATACAGAAAATGTCATAAATCCGCAACATGCTTCGTCAAAACAATGAAATACAGGCAGAGATCTGCAACGCATCGTCAACATAGGAGCCCGAACATGCTCAGTCAAATAACCCGCCCCTTGTCGATTCCGGCGCAAAGGAGCCCATAATGCTAGCAGCGTTGCCACGTTGAATTGCTATGGCTAGCCTCTGAACCAGAATTGACCCGGAACGGGGGACAATTTCTCACAAAAGAAATCTTTTCTCTTCTTAATAATTATTGTGAAAATAATATTCCAGACGCAAATAATCCAATTAAATTTAAAAATATTTGGAAGTCCGGTTTGCAAAAAAAGAATCAAATTAGTTACGGTGGCTAAAACTGATTCTTCCTTATTTCCGAGAAAGAAACATTTCAATAGGATTTCTATAATTTACTTTATATCTTATCTCAAATATCTTGTTAAGAACTTTGTACAAAAAAATATTCTTATTATTTTTCTTTATGAGTAACTTTGCAAATCCTGTTACCTAACTCTTTCAGCAAAAGTTTTGATTAATAATTCAAGAGACGGAAGAAGGCAAAGTATCAGTAGGCATATCTTACAATCCTATAAGAATATCTTTTGAACTTAATCAGAGACGAAAAAATTGCCTTCTTTTTTTTGTGTAATATTTTTCCTTATTGTTTATTCATTCCAAATGTTATTCTAGAACGATTTTGTTTCAATGCTACCTACAGAAAATCAAAGATAAAATATTCTGAAACGTTATGGTCGTTATTGTGATACATTCTTATTTCTTTTTATTTTATCATCGGATATGTTTTAAGGGTGTACCTATTCAAATTATTCCCTTGGGTGTAGTATAGACTGAGAGATAATTGTACTTTTTGCAACCATCTGGTGCAAGGCTGATTCAGTGTTTAAGAGGTGTAGAGCATCTCTGTGATGGAGACGGACCAGGTCTTCCTGCATAACTCCAGTCGGTTTAGAAGTTACTGATGTTTAAAGGTCAGTAAAAAATTAACGATCAGCTGCATGGCTGATTGCTGCTGTAAGGAAAAGTATCATTAACCTTTAAACAACATACTGTACTCATCGAACTGAACAACTTTTACTACGGGAGTAAATCGATCGGAGCAAAAAAATAATCAGCTTTGCCATACTAAACTCAATACCTACCTCGACTGCTGTTTATACTATACTACAATACCTACTCGACTGAAATGTATGAGACAGTTGATTTTTTTTTTGCTCCGATCGGTTTGCACCCATAATAAAAGTTTTTCAGTTTGATACCCATCGAGAATGTGGTTTAAGGGTTAATGATACTTTTTCTTACACCCTATATACGTCCCACTGCAGTGGCCTACACTCACTCTGTATGGGTGTTTGTCCACCACTCGTGCCCAATGCGGATTACGTAGGTACGCATCGGAATTTCTTCTTCAGCGTATGCAGGTTTCCTCACGATGGTATCCCTCATCTTTCGAGAGCAGTCGGTACATAAGTTAGGTTATAGCTAACGTATAATTCATCGGCAGCAATATTATTTTTTACTTTTTGAGTTTTAAGTCGGTTAAAATTTTTTGTAAAAAATTTTTATATCATAATTTTTTGTGGTGACATACACTAGTTGGATTCTGATATCAGCACACGCAAAGGGTACATCGATACGAAGCAAACGTTTCAGTCGCCGATGATTTGCTGTCAACTTTTGAGGAGTTCTATAGTGTAGCTCTGAAGTGCGTCATCATATCTTCACCGAATTGAAATGGGACCACCTCAGAAGTATACCCTTTCCAATAAAATAAGAATTATTAAAATCGGACTACTCTGTAGAAAGTTATGCGTGATCATACATAAAAAAAAAACAAAATATACGCGTCGAATTGAGAACCCTCTCCGTTTTTTTTGTTTTCGTCGGTTAAAAAAGTCATTGGTACATGGCATTGCATCCGTGCGGATTCGTACCTGAACCTCAAGATTGAGTTTCCATTCCAAACCTCTCCGCAACACGCCATTCCGTCCATTGCGGTCATACCTCATGTAAAATCAAACTTACTGCATAATATTGAAGATTTTCTTTTTAATCCTAGAGCTGCGGATACTTCAAAGAGCCTCTAGTCTGCATCGGACCAGTTGCCACCGACCAGATCAGGGAATTCGTCCAGCATACAGCTGGAGAGAAACGCATCGGAGTTTACAGGCTGCATTAAATCCGCCATCTTTGATTTTTAGCGCGTAAAATGAGCAAAGCACACCTTTATTTTTAATCTCTATGGATCAATGTGATCAACATTGATTACTAATTTTTGATGATTATTTTATGATTACTAAAAGTTTAGTAATGTAATGGAAAATATATTTTTGTTTGCTGATAGACCGGGGAATAATTAAGTTCTCCGAAATATACGCGTATTAAATCAGTATTCGTACTGAAAAATGTGAAATATATTTTTGTGTTATTGTGTAAAATTTGCTCATTTTACACGATTGAAATCTAAAGCAATCAAATTATTTTTCTCTCTAGAATTATTTTCGAAATATATTAGGAGCATTTCTCAGGTTTAATATGAAATTGAGAAAAACGTTGTTTGAATTTGATTTGATTCGTTCATAAAAAAAACTAGAAACGCTCCTAATATTTTCTTTTCATTTAAATATAATTTTAATTTCGTTTATTAAGAAAAAAATATAAGAATGAGCCTACGTTTATAAAGAGATTCAAAAATAGAATTCTTAATGGACGAAATTAAAAAATTCTTGGATATTAAAAATGAACTAATTGCTTTGAAAAACGGTCAACCGATTAGCGCCCTTTTATTTCAAAAAATGTAAGGCTTTGCAAAAAAATAAAAAAACATTTAGTAGTCAACGAGAATAAAGATTTTAGTTCACATTAAGTTTGAAAATTAATGTGTAGATTTTAGATTTAAAATTAAAAATAAATGTTTTAATAAATATTAATCCGTACTTATGAATGTTATTTAAATGTAATAATTACGGCGATATTTCGAGTCGCGTCTTATTATTATTAGTACATTTTAAATGTGTTTAATCTTTAATATAAAATATGATTAGATTTAAATGTAATTAATTAAGTCTTCAAACTATTGAAACAAATACATATCCAACTGGCTGAGGCATTTATATAGTTTTAATATAATATCGATGTTACTTATTATAATACTTAACTATACATATCAAAAATAATCTAGTCGTAGGCTATTGTTAGCGTAAGTATAATAATTCTAATTTTGTTCGCTTATATTTTCAAAAAAATAATTTTAAGAAAACTTTTTTGACTCAAAACTATGCTAGGTGCCTAGGTAAAAAACATATCAGTGTGGTTAAAGAATTTTTTTTTTTAAACTTAGCTGTAAAATCACGTTTTATCACATTTTTTCTAATAGTCCGTTGTATTTTAAAATAATGTTAAAAACTTAGCCTAGAAACTGTGATGGTGTCTACTACATATTTTCTGAAAATATATGGAAAAAAAAAAACTATTTTCTGCCAACAAAAAATTATTCTAAACACTGTTAAAGATATAAAATATCTTCTTCGTTTTTGATGCCATATTTTTGTTTTAAAAACGAAAAATGGTTACCGTTATAGGCCTAAAATTTATTCTGCATCCAAAATAGCGTTTTGCCATTAAACAAATATATGAAAATATTATGTATTTTGTTAGTTGGCGTTAGGATATCATGTTGTACGTACTATTATATTAACTTGTGTATTAAAATATATTATGTGTTATATTACATAAATTATGTCAGCAATGTAGTTATTAATTCGTCCTTTAATCCAACTCTAGTAGCACAAAAGCTTTATAGTTGCTGTAAAGTAGCTGTATAAAGGTAATTGCCAATGTACAGCTTTTGTAGAGTTTGTGCTACTTCGGAAAGAAATGAATCCTGCTTCCTATTATGTTTAACATTTTTAAAAATTCAATAAAATCTGTAAGCAAGCAGAACATTCTGGAATGAATTAGTTTTTATTTAACAAATTAATAATTATTATGAATAAAACAGTGCGTACACGAAAAGCTTTTTTTATTTTTAATGATTTATTATTTTAAGTCTTCACAATGCTTTACATTACACAACATAACCCTTGAAGCCACACCTCAACCAGACCACATAGCGGCCACATAGAGGCCACATGGGATAACTCATTAATGGGATCAGACGGTGACGGATTGACGCACCGTGTGTGCTTCTACGTGCGGTTTCATACAACTCCTTGGTTCACAAATGACGGACTGACGTCTGCCGCTCCGTCAATGCGTCATCGTGTGTGATCCCACTTACCCCACGCTGGAAAACCTGGTTGTACGAGATATATGGGACACTTAAAAACATAGTTGTACAAGACTTCCGACCGATTGTTTCATGTCATAAATATGTGAAAATTCAGCAAAAATGAGTTTTTGTTGTTTTTTTTTTCTTTTTTGCAGATATAGTTACTTGTATCTATTTCAAAGCTTTTAGACCTATTTCAGAGCCTGGGGTAACTAATTACACCATGCGGCCGCTAAGGGTTAAAGTACTTTGATGAATAACATAACATAACAGGTAAATCAGTAACCTAACTTGTAAAATATTTATTTACAACAATACAACATAATAAACAAAACTTATTAAGAGAGACAAAATAAAGAGAAAAAAGAAGTAGAAATTAGAGAAATAAAGAACCTACAATTGCATCACACAAAAGTAATCGGTAACCGAATTATTTTTTACTTTTTAAATGTTTGTTTTTTTTGCGTTGGGGGTTTTTAAATTTGCAATTTAATGTTATTTCGTAATTTTTAAAGTTACATTATAACTACTGAACTGATTTTCATGAAACATTGGCCAAGAACACTCGGGATAAAATTATCTATGACACAAAAAAAATAAACGAAAATTAGTTCATCCGTTTGGGAGCTACGATACCACAGACATATACACGTGATACTTTAACGGACACATTAAACTTATAACACCCCACTTTTTGCGTCGGGGGTTAAAAACGATACCAATCAAATCAAATCAAATATACTTTATTTTACACCAAAATACAAGAGGCACCAAATAAGGCGGTCTTATCGCTAAGAAGTGATTTCTGTTACCAATGTTTGATACAAAGATAAAACTGTTTTATATTTTGGGGAAAAATCATTGATAAATCGATCGAAAACTACGTAATGTCACAGTATAAAGAAATAGTATCTATTACTACATACGGGACATCCCCTCAGCATTATATTATAGTATTAAGAAAGACCCTGTATAAAAGTTAAAAAAATCAAAGTCTTTTTTTGGATGAATAAAGATTTTTTTTTTATAATTTTATTCAAAATATTGGACCATGGTATACACCAAATCTATACAACTATAAAACTGTAACAGAAGTGTGTCTGTACATTAAAGATATTAACAAAAAAAAAGTTACGTTATGGTTTTTAGAAAAAATTACTTGTGTGATTGTTTGTGTGTTTGTTTGAACGAGCATTACGCAAAAACTACAGAACCGATTTTGATGAAACTTTTTTTGTTTGATAGCTTATTATCTGACTTAAAATCTAGTATATAATTAGTGCGGACAAAGTCGCGGGTTAATGCTCGTACTATTATAAAACTGTAACAGGAAGTTTGTCTGTACATTGAAGATATTAACAAAAAAAAAGTTACGATATGGTTTTTAGGTGTCCCTGATTCCATATCACCAATTTTTGGATTTTTTGTCTGTCTGTTTGTTTGTGTGTTTGTTTGAACGAGCATCACGCAAATACTACAGAACCGATTTTGATGAAACTTTTTTGTTTGATAGCTTATGATCTGACTTAAAATCTGGTATATAATTTGTGCAGACGAAGTCGCGGGTTAAAGCTCGTATCATATAATGTCATTGGATTTGTCCCGGTAAAAAAGTCCATTCAGAGTCCATTTCAACAAAATAAAAAGGTACCTACTTAAATAAATATCTTCGAAATTGTCACATTAATGAAAGAATGAATGGATGGTGGATGAATAAGTGGGATCACACACGATAACGCATTGACGGAGCGGCAAATGTCAGTCCGTCATTTGAGAAGCAAGGACAAGGAGTTGTATCAAACCGCACGTAGAAGCACACACGGTGACGGATTGACGCACTTGAACACTTTTTGCTTCACAAATGACGGACTGACGTCTGTCGCTCCGTCATGCGTCATCGTGTGTGATCCCACTAAAGATGGTCTATATTATTTTCCAATGCTCGACATAGGCCTCCCCCAAGGATCGCCACAACAACCGGTCCTGCGCTGCCCTCATCCATCGGGTTCCCGTTGCAATCACTAGATCGTTCAGCAGTGGACGTCAATCGGATATAATTTGTTTCCAAATCAGCCGTAGAACGGTAGCGGCGGTGGCAGAGGCCGTGGGTAGAAGAACGGTGGTCTGGGGTAGAAACCACCGCCGAAACCACCGGCGTAACCACCGTATCCATAGCGGTAGCCACCGAAGCCGTAACCAAATGCTGGTGGGTGTCCGAATCCTCCGATCCAGTGCGACGCAATGCCCTGAAAATTGAGAAAATAAAATGTTAGATATAGAATCTAGTTCAGACTATTGAACGACGGCCCGGTAGCACAGTCTGTAGTGAACCTGCCTGCTATGCCAAGAGTCGCGGGTTCGAATCCCGTAAGGGACAAATATTTATATGAAGAATATGAATATTTGTACCCGAGTCATGGATGTTTGTATCTATATAATGTATTCTATATCGTTGTCGAGTCATCATAATACAAGTTCAGGTACTTTAAATGTGACTAGATAATATATGTTTGTCAATGTCCAAGATATTTATAAAACAGCAGATTTTTTAACATTGAAAGTGTATCGTGAATCGGGCAGCAAGCCCTGGCAATAATTTTTGCTGAAAATCTTCAAAAAAACGAAGAATGCGGTCGTTTGTCGCCCGGTTTCAGTCGGAAAAAAATTCATATCTCGAAAACGAAATGAGCGAAAAATAAAAGAAACCATTGAAATAATGTATTATGACTTTTGGCAAGACTATGATGATGAGTATATATAGAATATATGTATGTATGGTCGGACATCAGTAACTTCTAAACCAACTGGAGTTATGCAGGCAGACTGGATCCATCCCCATCACAGAGATGCTCTACACCCGATAAACACTGATGGTTGCAAAAAGTACACTTATCTCTTAGTCTAGTCGTGGAAGACTCGAGATCTGTGAATTTTGACATTGGAAATATCTTTTCGTTCGCTCCAATATAGGCCTCGATTTCACAAAAAAGTGCGATCCCCTTATATCTCGGAGAGTTGTGAAGATATGATATTCAAAAATACTCAAAGAACGCATATTTACAAGAGCTGTAAGGTGCAAAAAGAATTATTCGATAAAATCAAACACGAAAAAAGTTATGGCCGAAATAGTGAAAAAAAAAGTTAGGAATCAGCAGTAGAAAGATGCATATCTCCATAGTTATTTTGAAATTTTCAACTGCTGAGCTCAGCGAATGAGTTTCAAAAATCACACTCCAGGTCGTCGGTTTACTTTGCCTACCCACGCTGTGCCTTCCGGTACGCGGTCGCCACTCGAGAACTCTTAGGCACCATCGACAAAGACCCGGTAGCCTTTTTGAGACAATATTTTTTCGAATTCCGTAAATTCATTTCCAATGTGCTCCATAGTCATGTGAGGCACGAAAACTGTGAATTTTTTTTTGAGACTTCAAAGTTGGTCTTATACCTACTGAAAGTTGTTCAGTTTGATGGTCTGATCATCTCTTTAAGGCGGTTGCAGAGGAGTCAATTATATACAAAACTTTGACGCACAATACGCGTAGACGGTATTAATATAAGTAACTTTGTATATACGAGATATAGAGAGAAGAGTGAAAGCAGGAAATATGCTTAATGGAGCCTTGCACACCGTCATGAAGAGTCAAAATATGTCTAAAAAGGCTCGTTTGGCGGTTCACGACGGTGTGTTGACACCAACTTTAATTTATGGAAGTGAGAGTTGGGTATGGCAGAAGAAGCATGAATCTAGAATAAATGCGGTTGAAATGCGCTCCCTCCGTAGTATGTGTGGTGTGACTTTGAATGACCGGTTACGGAATAGTGTGATTAGAGAAAGATGTGGTATGAAAGAAGATATAGTGACTAGGATTGAAAAAGGTATGGTGAGGTGGTTTGGCCATGTGGAAAGAATGAGCGAAAGTAGGTTGACGTATGAAATTTACAAGGCAAGTGTGAATGGAAGGGTTGAAAGGGGTCGCCCTAGGCGCACGTATGCTGACCAGATCGGATGCGTACTGAAGAAGGGCCAAATAAAATGTACCCGGAACCGACGAGCTTGCATGAAGAAACTTATGGATGTTGAGGCAGCTAAAGATGTGTGTCAGAATCGTAGCATGTGGCGATCTGTTGTCTCTGCCTACCCCAGTAGTGGGACATAGGCGTGAGCATATGTATGTATGTATGTATGTATACTTTGTATATATGGAAAAATAGTTTATAAAATCTAGATGCCGCGTAACAAATAACATTTGCAATTTATTAAATAATTACGAAGATATAAAGCTTTGAAATTTTTCATACAACATTTTAAAACCTTTATATCTTCGTAATTATATTATAAATTGCAAATGTTATTTATTACGCGGCAACTAGATTTTCTAAACTATTTTTCGATATATAAAATATTACTTTTATTAATTCCGTCTACGCGTATCGTGCGTCAAACGTTTGTATGGACTGAAACCACCTTAAAGAACCTTCAGTATAATAAGTACAAATATAGTATCATACTCTTTCGTAAACCGTACCTAGTTAAATAAACTATTGTATGCTTATTCATTGAGGGTTAAAAACGTCTATCACGCCCGCTGAATTCTTTAAATAAACTCGGTGTAATGTAATAAAAATTCTTCTTCGACACTGACCTACAAATCTTAATAAAAAACCCAGCCAAGTGTGACTTGAATTTGCGCAGTGTTCCGTACAATATAGCAAGAGCAACTAGGTTTTCAAGATAAGTTTATTCCGAGAGCGCAAATACGCGCTTTTTCAATACTATCCAATTAAAGTTGTGGGGTCTTGCTACAGATGTCAGCACCCACAAGTTATAGCAAAGATGCCAACAGATGGCGATACCGTCGCTCTTGGAAATATGCTCCATACATAGACAACGTTCACCGTGAATACGTAACTCGTAACCTACTACAAAATAATAAGGTTCACAATCGAGTACAAGACATACATCGCGCAAGAGAAATAATCACAGAGATTCGATACATATACAAGGTCCAACTGTTGGACCACGGCCGGTCCCCAGGCTTCACACATAGCCTGGTGGAAGATCTGCCTTTTTCAATGAAGGAACATTCCCAAGTAGCACCTCCATAAAGTCAGTGAAATTTTTCAGAAACAATCTCGAAACTAATTTCTATGTCTGTTTGAAGTCAGATTTTCGTTAAAATATACAGTTTTAATGCTAGGATTAATTTAAGATTTGTATGGAAATATTTGAGGCACTACAACTTTAAAACTATACATTATAACGAAAATCTGACATCATACAAACATAGAGATTAGTTTCTAGATTGTTTCTGAAAAATGTAATTGACTTTAATTGGTTAGTATTAAAATATCACCAGACATCGTTTGTATGGAGCGCGCTCCGGATTATATTCCCTTAATATTTAATTAGTTGTGCCAATAGAATATAAGATCAGAAGCCCAGATGACTGATAGCGCTAATTTAAAGCATCGAAGTTCAATTCTTATTCAATTGCAGTTGTAATCAAACAGAAAGTTCTTTCAAGTCAACTTAATTCCGTATCGCGCTAAACTATACTTATTTTAATATGTGATTGACAGCCCAAAACGTCTGAGCAATCTTTCAAACGACTGTCATGGTTAAGAGCATTGGGCTCTCGACACGGAGGTAGTGGGTTCGATTCCCACGGGGGACACCTAGTGATATGTCACTTTGTGCGTTTTCCCCAGTTGGTTAGAACATTGCAGGCTGAATCACGTCATTATCTGAAAAGTAAAATGATTCCGTGCTTCTTATGGCACGTTAAGCCGTTGGTTCCGGGTACTATCTCTGGTGATAGTAGTGGTTACATAAAAACCACGTCAGAAGCCGTAAGGTGGTCTGAAAAATCTTTGACGCCGGAGCTCTGCTCACACTATAAGAGGAAGAAGATTGAGCTGCTAAATGATTGGTGCGATACCGAATGTGTAAAAATGTGTATATCCCAACAGACACACGACAACAGCTAACACGATATCAATGCGTCGACAACGTCCCGGCCGGCGGGGACAGCCGCGACCTCTGCCCACTCCTTTCACTTCTGGCGCCTACAGACGCTACAGGCCATTCGCAGGCCGCTTCTCACCGATGCCCGCTACCCAATCCGCCGCGTAGCCCCAGCAACGTCCTATACCGAGGTGGTTGGGAGGAGCTGGGTGGGAGCGAGGAGGGGAGCTGGGTGACCCTAGGTCGGTTGCTTAAGGTGGTTTCAGCCCATACAAACATTTGACTCACAATACGCGTACACGGAATTAATAAAAGTAATATTTTATATATGGAAAAATAGTTTAGAAAATCTAGTTGCCGCGTCACAAATAACATTTGCAATTTATAATATAACGAGCATTAACCCGCGACTTCGTCCGCACAAATTATATACCAGATTTTAAGTCAGATCATAAGCTATCAAACAAAAAAAGTTTCATCAAAATCGGTTCAGTAGTTTTTGCGTAATACTCGTTCAAACAAACAAACAAACAAATACCCAAACAAACACACAAACAAACAGACAGACAAAAAATCCAAAAATTGGTGAAATGGAATCAGGACACCTAAAAACCATATCGTAACTTTTTTTTTGTTAATATCTTCAATGTACAGACAAACTTCCTGTTACAGTTTTATAATAGTATAGATTACGAAGATATAAAGCTTTTAAAATTGTATATGAAAATCTTCGTAATTATTTTATAAATTGCAAATGTTATTTGTGACGCGGCATCTAGATTTTCTAAACTATTATTCCATTTATACAAAGTTACTTATATTAATACCGTCTACGCGTATTGTGCGTCAAAGTTTTGCATAAAATTGACCCCTCTGCAACCACCTTAAGTTCATTCATTTTGCTCGGTTGACCCTTCGCACTTTACCTTGGACACTCCAATAGTCAGTAAAAAGCAGCAGTTGCTTTTTTTTTTTTTTGAAAGTTTTTTTTTTTTTTGGAGATGACTCTGCTCAGGGAGAGCAGAGTCATCTCCAAAAAAAAAACAGTAAACCCGATCACAGGTCCCTGTTTTTTTTTAAATTGACTCGATCGATGCTTCGATATTTTTGCATTTGCGTTGCTAAATTTTATTGCAACTTTAAATTGGTCCACCATTTTCTTTGTGCTAATATTCAACTTTCTAAATAAGAAAAATTTCCATATGACCGACAGACGGACAACCTCGTAACTTTATTACTGCTCCGTTATTCCCAATTTCGCTACAGATCCCTAAAAAACGTTGCCACCATTTTGAATATATTAGGCAGAGAAATATGCCTCAATATTTTTCGACCCCACAAAAAATATTGCTTGCTTTATTAGGCTCACTACACACTAGCGATCGTATGCTTTTGCGATCAGCGATTTTGCGACTGAATCTTAACGACACTAACAATCGATCGCTGCACGAGTGACAAAATAGCCCAGTCATTTCACGGTTTTAGCCGGGACTAATTTAAGTTTTTTTTTGTTTATCATTTAGGAACCAATTTGAACATAGAAAAAAAACAAAATCACAAAAAATCTTATCGATCCCACCAGATTCAGGAGGGTAAGAACGAGAGAGTGCATACACTTATGAACTTAAAATTATCCTGCGAACCTGACTGCTTTTCTATCAAAGCAGTTTATCATCTCAGCCAATAGACATCCACTGCTAGCAGGCTATCAGACTTAGCAAGGGTCGCAACAACGACCGGTGCTGCGCTGCCCTCTTCCAACGAGTTCCCGCAAACTTCACCAGGTAGTAGGTACACCTTGTGTGGGCCTACGCTCGCTGCGCTTTCCGGTAAACGGTCGCCTTTCGAGAACTCTTCAGCCTCATCGTTCGTTATTATGTATCCACCTAGATGGCGACTCCTGCTGTGAATGAGCACTTCGCATTCGCAGAGGAGGTGTATGGGCGTTTCCTCTGCTTCACAGCAGAATCTGCAAGTGGGTGAATCTACAAGCCCCATTCTGTTTAGGTGTTTGTTTGACTTGCAGTGTCCTGTGAAGGCTCGTACTAAGAGCCTTAAGGCGTTGCGGTTTGAATTGATGGCATCCGAGGTATGTCTGTTTGAAAAGCCGGTCACAAGTTCTTTCGCATGCCTCCTGGTGTATCCGACCAGTGCTTACGGCTTTGCTCCACGGCCCATTCCTTTAGCACACGTCTAGAGGTGTTGCAAGAGATGCCGCAGTAAGGCTGGGCTAAAATGGGCTAAGTGAATTAATTAGTCTTTATGCTGAGTAGTGTATGCAGTTGCTGCATCTAGCTTCCGAAAAGCGACTATTAAATCGCAGATGTTAAAAGTGCCGTATGCGTAAGCCCTAACAAAACCTCTCACAAATAAATGTTCAAGCAGGGCCATGTAAGCTTTCTTCTCAGTCCCATATAACTTACGTACTTAATATTAGGGTTTGGATACACTGAAGCGAAAATTGAGCTTTTTTACGTGTTTAGCCAATCAGCGTTATGAACTTGCTGATTGCCATGGCGTTGCGCCGGATATATCTGGGTAATAAACTCTAGAAGATTATCTTTGTGCACCCATATCATTATCATCATCATATCAGCCGATAGACTTCCAGTGCTAGTCCAGGGCTAAGGTTCGTCACAACGCCCGATCCTACGCTGCCCTCATCCAAAGGGTTCCCGCAGCCTTCACCAGGAGTGCGATTTTTGAATCTCATTCGCTGAGCTCAGCAGTTGAAAATTTCAAAATAACTATGGAGATATACATCTTTCTACTGCTGATTTGACTTTCAAAAATCATACTTCAGGAGTGCAATTTTTGAAAGTCAAAACAGTAGAAGAAAGATGCATATAATTATATCTCTATAATTATATCCGGAAGGCACAGCGTGGGTAGGCAAAGTAGACCGACGACCTGGAGTGTGATTTTTGAAACTCATTCGCTGAGCTCAGCAGTTGAAAATTTCAAAATAACTATGGAGATATACATCTTTCTACTGCTGATTTAACTTTCAAAAATCACACTTCAGGAGTGCAATTTTTGAAAGTCAAAACAGTAGAAGAAAGATGCATATAATTATATCTCCATTGTAATTTGAACATTTTCAACTGCTGAGCTCAGCGAATGAGTTTCAAAAATCACACTCCAGGTCGTCGGTCTACTTTGCCTACCCACGCTGTGCCTTCCGGTACGCGGTCGCCACTCGAGAACTCTTAGGCACCATCGACCCTCGTTTCTAAGAGCAATTGTGCCCCGACTTTGGCCTCTTTAGTTTAGCAATTCTTTGGACTATGTTGTCGGCTAATATCTGGATTCTTCTGCGAATCTCTTCATTTCTGATTCGACCTCGCAGGGAAACTCCGAGTATAGCCCTTTGCATTGCCCTTTGTCACAGTGTCTCAAGACGAAAGTCAGCACGGCTAGCATGCCACCCACGAAAAAGCGTTTAAACGAAAAAAACGTCATGCGCGCTCTTTCTGGCATACGCAAAATAATAAAGATGGAGGCACATCTCGATTTTTACCGTTTTCTCGGATGACATACGGAATGAGCGTTTTTCTTTTAGTTTTCTAGGGGATCGATAGATAGCGCTACGGTCTGTGCGAATAAAAGTAAATATTTTAAAAAGGATTTCTTTAAAACAATAAATCGTTAAAGCCGTCAAAGTGGCCACTTTTGGCGGTTTTAAAGATAATAACTAAAAACATTATAAAAACAAATATGCAATGACCCGATAAATTGAAAATCAGTAGTGACTACAATTTGAGACATTCTTGTTTTTTGGAAATGTGGTTTAATTGTTACATACATACATACATATTCTCACGCCTGTCTCCCACTGGGGTAGGCAGAGACAACGGAACGCCACCTGCTACGATCCTGACATACCTCTCTAGCTTCCTCCACATTCATAAGTCCTCTCATGCATGCTCGTCGGTTACGGGTAGATCTGACCTGTCCCTTTTTAAGCACGTCGCCAATTTGGTTCGTATATGTACGTCTAGGCCGTCCCCTTCCAACATTTCCACTTACGCTTGCCTTATAGATTGCCCTCGTCAATCTGCTCTCATCCATTCTTTCCACATGACCAAACCATCTCAACATACCTTTCTCTATTTTTGTCACTACATCCTCTTTCAAACCACAACGTTCTCTAATAAAACTATTTTTCAATTTGTCCATCACAGTCACACCACACATACTTCTCAGTGAGCGCATTTCCACTGCGTTAATGTCTGGTGTACGCCGATGATCAAGTTCTACTTGCATCGTCGGCGAATGACTTGCAGGCGATGGTGACTTGCATGAATGAGTCTTTTAAAAAGAAAGGAATGAAAGGGAATGTAAGTAAGACAAAAGTTATGGTGTTAGAGAGGAATTATAATGACGAACGTACCTTATGTAGTATTATGATTGGTGATGAAAAATTGGAACAGGTGAATGAGTTTGTGTACTTAGGATGCATGTTTACCAGAGACGGTAAGTGTCAGAGTGATATTGAGAGAAGAGTGAAAGCAGGAAATAGGGTAAATGGAGCTCTGAATTCCTTTGTGAAAGGCCAACACGTGTCCAAAAAGGCACGGATGGCAGTTCATAATGGAGTGTTAGTCCCGACATTGATGTATGGAAGTGAATCTTGGGTATGGCAGAAGACGCATGAAAGTAGGATTTAATTGTTAAGAAATAAAAAAATACGATCGTGGGCAGCTCAACAGGCTCAGTGCAGCCTTAAGGGACGCCGATTTCAAATCCCGTGTGATACAAAAATTTTACTTTTATTTGAATTGTAACAGAACATCGCTTAGCTATACCTAACATTTGCGAATATAATTAGGAAATGTTTAATTTACTATTTTCATTAACCCTCTCTCACTCTGATTAGTGACATTTGCCCTGCAGTGGGATTTTGCAGGCTATTGTATAACTAAAATATTTCTTCGTAATACTATTAACAATTATATATATATATATATTTGCAAACCAAAATATACAGTAACAAAAACGAATAAAAAGAACGTAAGGGTACAAATGGCGGTCTTATCACTAAAAGCGATTTCTTCCAGACCAATTATTATCTATCTGCCATCTGCCAGCTGCCATCATGGATGTGATGATTTTGCCAATGTCTAGTGTCCACGACGCGGCGTGTATCCAAATCGGAATCACCTTTACTGAACGGAAACGACAAGATGACACCCCCCGGACTCGCTCCCGCGCACCGTAACGCATACTTTACTTAAAACCAGTGCTAAAACCTATGTACAAATTGATCGAAATTACAACATTATAAATCAGAAGAATCTTTCCTTTTGTATCAAACACTAGTTTATTTAGCGGGAGTGCTTGACGTTGTACGGTAGTTGGTGACTTCAAGGATTATTTTTCGAAAAGAACACTATCTTGAGCCACCACTGGAGCTTCGTTGTAGGCCCGGGAGGGGGCAACCAACAATCGACGAGCGACACGTGACTACTAATAATAGCAGATCTACAAAGCGACTCCAACAATTATTATCATTACTTTATTTACTTTATTTTTATTTACTCTAGTCGTTATCATAAAAGTATCTACATAGACATCATCATCATCAACCTATCATCGTCCACTGCTGAACATAGGCCTCTCCCAAGGCGCGCCACAAAACTCTGTCCTCGGCCTTCCTCATCCAGTCGCTCCCCGCTACCTTTTTTAGGTCGTCTGTCCAGCGGACAGCAGGACGTCCCACACTACGTCTACCAGTTTGCGGTCTCCACTCCAGAACCCTGACACCCCACCGGTTGTCAGTTCTTCGGCAGATATGACCAGCCCATTGCCACTTCAGCTTGCTTATTTTCTGAGCTATGTCAACCACTTTTGTTCTCTGACGTATCACTTCATTTCTGATGTGATCTCTCAGAGAAACACCGAGCATAGCTCTCTCCATAGCTCGCTGCGCGACCTTGAATTTATGAACTAGTCCTATCGTCAGGGTCTATGTTTCCGCACCATAGGTCATTACTGGCAGGACGCACTTATCGAACACCTTCGTTTTGAGGCATTGTGGTAGAGCCGAGGAAAATATATGGAGGAGTTTCCCGAAAGCAGCCCATCCTAGTTGGATGCGCCTAGCGGCCTCCTTGTCGAAGTTGTTTCTACCTAGTCTGTCTGTCCAAGGTAGACATAGACATATTCTACATCAAATCCGATAAGTGTGCCTAAATCCTTATAATTTACTTGTTAAACAAAATCACCCCATCCCCTCTCTGCCCTTAAACTCATCCCTATTTACGACAATACAGTTGTGTAGAAATTTTATTATGTTACATGACATGTATACTACTCTGAAATCTAATTGAGCGCAAACGAAAAACATCCACATAAATAATAATATTATGTAATTTTTTTACGTAGCCTGTTCAGTGTTCAATGTCCCACTGCTGGGCAAAGGCCTCCCCTTTTACTGTCCAATCCTGTCTATTGTGTGGAACTACTGGCCAACTCTCCAAGAAGGCATCCATGTTGTCTCTCCACCTTTTTCTGGGTCTGCCTCGACGCCAGCGACCATCCTGGGGAACCCAGTTTGTGGTGATTTTGGCCCATCTTTCCGAATGCATGCGACAGACATGTCCGGCCCAGTCCCAGTTCAGCTGAGCTGTCTTGCGCCCCACATCCACTATGCCAGTTCTGGAGCAGTTCCGTGTTTCTAACCCGATCAGTTAGTCTTACACCTAAAATACTGCGCTCCATCGCTCTTTGGCAGATCTTGAGGCTGGATTTTTGATATATATCATACATGCTACATTACCACTTAATTTACTAGGACTGATTTAGAGGGGAAAAAAACTAGCAATGAGGGAGAGGAAAAATCAGGTACAGAGGTCCAGGAAAGGAGATTTGACTTTCGACTTGAAAACATCCAGGGAGGATCCAGGGAGCACGTCTAATCGACTCTGGCATTCTGGCATAATGTTCTATACAACGAGTTAATGAATTAACGCAAAACCTCATACACCCCAACTGATTTATAACAAAATAATTCGATTGAAACAATAATTTCATTATTTTGATAGTTAAAATTTAAAGTTATGCGCATTTTTAGTTTCGAGGGAAAAATTATTTGTTATCATTTCAGCAATGAATGAAAGTGCTAACGTACTCATGCTCATGCAAGCTTGTTTTGATAGTAAGTAGGATGAGTGTGCCCGTGCGGTGAGTTGACATCGGGTTCAGTAAATTTTAAATTTTACTAACAAATTATTTAATATTTTGAAAAAAATTACCTATGTTGAAAATATGATAATTCGATTCTGCTCTCGATTCTAAACAAACTCCTTTCTAGTTTTGCGCTAATTCATTAACACGTTGTATATAAAACACTCAATATTGTTTCTAACTGTACAAGGCAGGTGAAACCAGTTCAACCCCCCCACCCCCACCCTATCCCTTATTGTGTAAAGAAAAACATAAAAGGAAGTAAGGGTATAATATGTAAACAGATTAGGCAAATATCCCTGGGGAATAACTATTATTATACAGGGGTGTAAAATGCGGGTTTTGTATGAAAGGTTGGCGCCTTATTTTTCAACGTTTTTAGCACGACCATCAACCAAACTTGAATATTATATTTTAGTTAAAAATAAAGTAACAAACATAACTTGTTATTACATCCCTAAACTCAGTAGATATAAATGCTTGAAGTTGAAAATACAGAGTTTAAGTGACAGCCTAGCAAATACTGAAACGGTTAACTCAGACCATCAAACTGAACAACTTTCACTATGGAGTATGGAGCCTACCTCAGGGGACGCGAAAATAAATTAGCTGTCCCATACAAAACTGCTGTACCTACCCGACTCAAATGTATGGGACAGCTGATTTTTTTTCACGTCTCCTCAGGTAGGCTCCATAGTGAAAGTTGTTCAGTTTGATGGTCTGAGTTCACTGTTTCAGTATTTGCTAGGCTGTCACTTGCATCCTCTACAGGGTGAAATTGATATCATTAGCATCCTTTTAAACTAAGAGTCTACCCATCAAACTGAACAACTTTTACTATGGGAGCAAACAGATCGGAGCAAAAAAAAACAACCCTTGCACACATTTGAGTCGAGTAGGCGTTGCAGTTTAGTATGGAACAGCTGATTTTATTTTTGCTCCAATCGGTTTGCTCCCATAGTAAAAGTTGTTCAGTTTGATTGTTATAGGTACTATTAGTTTAAAAGGATGCCAATGATATCAATTTCACCCTGTATATGCCTATGTCCAGCAGTGGACGTCCATCGGCTGAGATGATGATGATCATCATCATCATCATATCAGCCGATAGACGTCCACTGCTGGACATAAGCCTACCCCAAAATGGGGGGATTTGCCATAATCGCCACGCTTGGCAGGCGGGTTGGCGATGATGATGATGATATGCATAATACTTAAGGTGTTCTTCAGACTATCAATTTGAATAACTCTCATTATAGGGCCAAGATTTAAATTTAGAAAAAAAAAACAAGTGGTGACTCGACTATGTATGAAACAGATCATTTTTTCACGAGTTCGAAGTTAACCCCATAGTGAAAGTTGTTCAGCTTGATCGTTTGAACTGAAGCACTCCATTCAGTATCTTCATCAGCACAGGCCTACCCTCAAGGAAGTACTGGCGTTAGTCAACCACGCGTGCCCAATGCTGGTTGGTAGACTTCACATCTGCATCGAAATTTCTTCTTCGGCGAATGCATGTTTCCTCACAATGTTTTCCTTCACCGTTTGAGAGTAGTCGGTATTAAAAAAAATAAAAAAAATTCACTTTATTGTCACACAAAATACAAAAAAAGAAAAGGTACAATAGACAGATTAATCAAATAGAAAACTCAAATATATATAAATACATACATTGTGGCAATGGGTTAGGACTCAGTGTCCGCTGGCAGGACCTAATAAGATCTGCTGTTCAGCAGTGATTTGCAGTCCCAACCTGCTCTTATATCGGCATACAGACATCGAGGGTACAGGGTAAGTAGGCACTACACAATTTTGACTGAAGTTATGCTATATCACATTACATTATCTTCATTATGGTATTTAGGATATTATTATCATCTTAAAGTTAAACTTGGATTATAGATTAAAAAGAGTGTGGGGGTGTCAGTCGGGGTTTGTGTGTGTGTGTGTGTGTGTGTGTGTGTGTGTGTGTGTGTGTGTGTGTGTGTAGGAGTAGGAAAAGGAGAGAACCAGATCAGATTGTATTTACTGTTTTGCTGCGTTAGTTATTATGCTGCGTATTATGTAGGTACCATAAATAATTTAAAAAAAAACTTATTGGTGCATGGTATGTTATTTGTGCGGATTCGAACCCGGATCTCAAGTTCCGTAGTTGCCCGTCACA
The DNA here is from genome assembly GCA_927399405.1 of Agonopterix arenella. Lineage (NCBI taxonomy): Eukaryota > Metazoa > Arthropoda > Insecta > Lepidoptera > Depressariidae > Agonopterix > Agonopterix arenella. The sequence continues at coordinate 2,521,337 of OV656716.1, read as the reverse complement.
ATATAATAAGGAACCTAGAAGGAGGCTTTTTGTTGTTTAAAAAGTACATTTTTATAAGTTGGTCGACTATGAAGAAGAATATGATGAGCGGTCTGTTCGAACTCGTTCTGTTGACAGTAACGAGTTCGAACAGACCGCTCATCATATTCTTTGGGAGTGTCAGCTCTGGTATGCCGAGCGCCAGACCATGCTTGACTCAATAAAATCGTTTTCTGGTGTCCCTTACTACATGGATCTTGTTGCGACTAGGGATAACTTCCGTGCGTTCAGATGTTTTTGCCATACTTATTACTGGAAGCAACATAGGTCATAGTTTCAGTACAATGTTAGGTTCCTATTGTTTTATTTTGTATTTTTGGTGCTTTTGCGGTCGTGTCTTCAACACTGCCATAAATGATCTCTTGAATTGGCTCTCTAATAGCCATGTTTTTTCCTTCTTATTGCTGTCTCCCGTTTGCAATGGAGGGAAGTCGGATATTTCGTTTTCCTACTCCTCCTATCTTCTTTGATTAATTCATTGCGGGTTCCAAGACAGATTAGAGTCATCCCCGGGGCTCGCTGGACTTCATTGTCCAGTGTTGTGAATGGTCGCCGCTGTTGATCCTGGCTTACAGGAGTTACAGCGGTGGGAACGTGCGGTGGGCCTATGCCCGAAAAAAAAAAAAAAAAAAAAAAGTTGGTCGACTATTAATCGTAAAGTTGTAAAGCCTACTTAGCGGTTATGCGGAAAATGCGGAACTGCAAGTTAAACAAACACCTACACAGAATGGGGCTTGTAGATTCACCCACTTGCAGATTCTGCTGTGAAGCAGAGGAAACGCCCATACACCTCCTCTGCGAATGCGAAGTGCTCATTCACAGCAGAACTCGCCATCTAGGTGGATACATAATAACACCTACTGACATTAGGGACCTCCCCTCCAAAAGCATAACACGGTTCATGAAGTCCGTGGGCCTAGGAAATGACCTTTAGGTCTAGGGTGACAGTTACAATAGATCTATCCAGGTCGCAGTAGCTTTTTGGTCATCGACCAAGCCCTTATAACCAAATAATAAAATTATAATTAGCGGTTATAGTTTTCCTTTTAATTTCGTTATAATTATATAAGGTCTAACAAAATTAGGTGAAAGGGGATGATCAGACCATCAAACCGAACAACATTCTCTATGGGACTAAAATTGAAATCGCGAAAAAAAAATCTGCTGTCTCATATACATTTAGGTCGAGTAGGTTTGTATGGAACAGCTGATTTTTTTTTCGCGATTTCGATATTGGTCCCATAGAAAAAGTTATTCAGTTTGATGGTCTGATCATCACCTTAAAATAGTTTCACCTAATTTTGTTAGACATTATATACTACTGCCATGAATTTTTTCACATATCCAGAAACAACCGTTTATCTGGCAGAGGGGGCGACATTTGACTATAACAAAAATGTTCACTTTAAAGCTTAATATTTCGCTAACCGATCCCTAAATCGAAAAATGGTTTTTCCACACCCATAATATTTTTAAACCACCTATCCAACGATACCCCACACCATGGGGTAGACGAGAAAAAAAATCCATTCCCACTTCGCATGTAAAAACGCTACCCTAGCGTACCCTAAAAAAGATATTTTTCAAACTTTTATTTTACTACTTTGTCGGCGTGATCAATATGTATGCCAATTCCAAATTACAGCATTCTAGTACTAACCGTCTCTGAGCTAAGCCGCGGACGGACGGTCGCACTGTGGGCTGAATTTCGCGTTTCATAGACATTCAAAATGTTTTTTTAAGTGTCACTTTTTTTTTGCTTGGAAACGATTGGGAATACATACTTTATGCCTTATATAATGAACTTTCAGGTTTATAATCGTAAACAGCGCACTCAGAATTTTTTTCGAAAAAATTTGTATGGAGTCGGCCTGATAAATGATGATATCTCCATTATCGCACAATTGCGCCTAATATCCTCTTAGGTCATTAATATATGAATTATTTTGGATTTTTCGACATACTCCATGCTAAGGTCAAACTTGCGTTTTTTTTTTAAATCATTGATAATTTAGAATTTTTTTTAATGTTTATTTTTTCGTTTTTAACTAATATTAAGCCTAACAAGGATGTATATAGACTAGACATTTACGCAAATCAATTATATGCCATATTATATTAGAAAATAAAATTTAAGTTTTTAAGCGAATTCCACTTTTTTAATATGGCACATAATTGATTTGCGTAAATGTCTAGTCTATATACATCCTTGTTAGGCTTAATATTAGTTAAAAACGAAAAAATAAACATTAAAAAAAATTCTAAATTATCAATGATTTAAAAAAAAAACGCAAGTTTGACCTTAGCATGGAGTATGTCGAAAAATCCAAAATAATTCATATATTAATGACCTAAGAGGATATTAGGCGCAATTATGCGATAATGGAGATATCATCATTTATCAGGCCGACTCCATACAAATTTTTTCGAAAAAAAATGCTGATTGCGCTGTTTACGATTATAAACCTGAAAGTTCATTATATAAGGCATAAAGTATGTATTCCCATTCGTTTCCAAGCAAAAAAAAGCGACACTAAAAAAAAACATTTTGAATGTCTATGAAACGAGAAATTCAGCCCACAGTGGGTCGGACAGGCGGAACTTGGAACAGACTTTGGAACCCTAAAAGTTCCTAAAAACCTACGTCAAATTTCATAGCAGACGATTTACCGCGTATACTAAAATTTGATGGTAACTACGAGTAGTTAATAGATAAATATATATGACTCATTTATTTCATCAGAACAATACAAGACAAACAGTGACCGACAAATGTAAACAGAGAACAGGTAAACACGATATAGTATAGATGTTGGTATATGACACCGTGCGAGTTCTGACTCAACGTTTAGGTATAAATAATTATAATTATAGGGAAAATTCTGAATTCAGTGGTATATTCAGTGGACTTACGACAAAACTTCCCTTACAACATTTGAAATGTCCACCATCGAATTATAGTGACGATTTTTTTTTAAGGGGATGATAAGACCATAAAACTGAACAACTTTCTCTATGGTACCAATGTCATAACCGCTAAAAAAATCTGCTGTTCCATACATTTTAGTCGGGTATTTCTTAATTTTTAATTAGTTAATTAATTTTAGACAACTCCCGCTATCCCTCAAGCGAACAAATTATTTTTTTTTATTAAAAATGAGTTTGCTCTTGACCTCAATCCAGTCCTTAGGACAATAATGGGGTCGAAGATGTAGCGAGCTAACCCAGAAGAAGCCTATTCACTCGTACTTTAAAGTGATTCGGGTTGTAAGCGCTCGGAAATACTGTCGCAGGAAGGGCATTCCACTCCTTGGCTGTGCGTATTATAAAAGATTCAGAAAAGCGCTTAGTGCAGATATGAGGGATATCAACCAAGAAGGGGTGGTATCCCGCGGTGCGTCTGGAAGTCCGATAGTAAAAGGGGGAAGGTGGGATGAGCTCATGCAGCTCTTGGGCACACTCACCGAAGTACTATCTGTAGAAGACTGTGACTCATCGACATGTGTATCCTGCTTACCCAAACCGACGGTGCTCAGACCTGCATGGTCTCTCACTGAGTCTCAAAATCCCAAACTCAAGGTTTGCCAGGGGGCAATGGGCATACGAATACCTAGCCGATGTGGGGAAAAACCGCCAGATTAAAGTGGGATTGGGCCGGCCATGTCTGTCAAATGCACCAGGAAAGGTGGGCAAGAATTGTAATGCCCTGGATCCCAGAAAACATTCGTCGGGGTCCAGGTCCTTCTAGGAAGAGGTGGCGAGACGATCTGGATGCTTTCGATGACGAGTGGCCAGAGCATGCCGGACAAAGATGGTGACAGAGGATTAAAGGCCTCCCCCTTTAGGGAGGCCTTTGCCCAGCAGTGGGATGAAATGGGCTGGTAAAAAAAATTGACAATGGATTCCCTGTACAGTCATAATACATTATAGGTTTAGATATCACATCAGCTCTAAAGGAGTGCAATTCTCTAAGCGTCAAATCGCTGTCAAAAACATCGACGAGCTCACAAATATAACATCCTTCTTGCATCCTTCAGATAATCGAAGTTTTTATATGAGTTTGAAAGTGAAATACCAAATTGACTGCTCGTCGATGTTTCAACGACGAATTTAAGGTTGTGACGATGTTTGCGCTTAGATAATTGTATTGCTGGTCCCTTAGTTACCTCGTTAACAATCTAGTATCTATTTAAAAATGTAGCTTACCTCCGTCATAAACAAAACTGTCACAAACAACACAAATAATCTTGTCGAACTCATTTTTTTTTTGCTTATTATCTTTTATATCGGAAAAAATATGCTTGAACAGCGTTTACTATCGTTTATTATTACAAATATATTGCGAAATATTGTTTTATATACCTTCTTATATGTTATAATTAACATGTTTTACTTGCTTAACAAAAATTATTGCATTATTCCTTATTTCTATGGAAATTAGGTGTCAAATTGAAAAACGTATTGATGGATCAACTACAAAATTAGATTTGTTTTCGTTGTGTGTTTTAACAGATTTATGAGAATGAATGATTAGGCGTTATAGTTCTTTTGTTTTTGTTTGAAGGGTTCCGTATATCTAAGACTGTAATCCCCACCACCATGGACAAGAAAAAACTAAATTTTGTTTTTATATTTTGAAACTACACATTTAATTTAGCTATATTAAGCTGGTGGATAGCAAGCTTCATAGCCTAGCCCAGCACCGCAGAGTAGCCTGCTTGTCGGTCTTCTACAGAGTGTACTTCGGTGATTGTGCCCAGGTGCTACATGATCTCATTCCGCCTTCCCCATTCTACTATCGGACATCCAGGCGCACCGCGGGATATCACCCCTACTTGCTGGTTGACATCCCACATATAAGCACTAAGCGCCAATCAGAATTGTTTATAATGCGCACAGCCAAGGGTATATTATATTTTATATATCTGGGTAAGCTCGCTACATTTTCGTCCCCATCTTTGTCACATCTGTAATAAAAAAAAAATCTACTAAAATTAATTTTTCAATCTCTACTGCCATCTGAAGCTGATCACATAGCCATAGCCATAGCTCCTTTGTCACTTGGAAAATGGAAGGCCAATGTGCAGAAACTCCATCCCTTAGTCACCACTGAAAGAAAAGAACCACGCGATTCAGTTTAATAATTCAGCATCACGGATCTTCATTAGTCATACGTTTATCAAATAGGTATATCTAGCCATATAATTGACGTATTGTGTAATGTCAAATATTTAGCGTCGTGCCACTAACTAGTTTGTGGGTAAATAGGTACCAGGCTTTGTTTGTGTAATGGGTTCGGGGGAATTTACCTAATGGTTTTCTACACTGAATTCTATTATTAATTTGTTATTAGACATGATCTTATAATTTGCTGACAACCGTTTTTTAAAAGACATACACCTATATTTTCTCTACTGGACCAAAGTGTAAATAAGTAAAAAAATCTACTGTTCTCAGAGGACGCCATAGGCCCCGAGCCTTACTGCGGCATCTCTCGCAACACCTCTAGACGTGTGCTAAAGGAATGGGCCGTGGACCAAAGCCGGAAGCTCTGGTCGGATACACCAGGACTGAGACGAAAGAACTTGTGACCGGCTTTTCAAACAGATACACCTCGGATGCCATCAATTCAAACCGCAACGACTTAAGGCTCTTAGTACGAGCCTTAACAGGACACTGCAAGTTAAACAAACACCTACACAGAATGGGGCTACACCTCCTCTGCGAATGCGAAGTGCTCATTCACAGCAGGAGTCGCCATCTAGGTGGATACATAATAACACCTACTGACATTAGGGACCTCCCCTCCAAAAGCATAGCACGGTTCATGAAGTCCGTGCGCCTAGGTAATGACCTTTAGGTCTAGGGTGAGAGCTACAATAGATCTATCCAGGTCGCAGTAGCTATTTGGTCATTGACCAAGCCCTTATAACCAAATAATAAATACCCTTCTATTAAAACTGCAAACCTACTCATTTAAAAGTTCAGTTCAGTTGTTCAGTTTTCAGTTATATTATTTAAAATAAAGATGTTACTTTTATTGTATCTACAGGGTGAAATTGATATCGTTAGCATTCTTTATCAAACTGAACAACTTTTACTATAGGAGCAAACCGATCGGAGAGAAAAAACTGCTGTTCCATACTAAACTGCAATGCCTACTCGACTATTCAAATGTATGCAACATCTGATTTTTTCTATGCCCCGATCGGTTAGCTCCCTCGGTAAAAGTTGTTCATTTTGAAGGGTAGATTCTTAGTTTAAAAGGATGCTAATGATTTTAATTTCACCCTGTTGGCCAAACCTAGATTATTATCATCATCAACAGCATATAAACGTCCCACTGTAGGGCACAGGTTTACCCTCGTGTCCACCACGCGTGTACAATACGGATTGGTAGACTTCACATACGCATCAGAATTTATTCTTCAGCGTAGCTCCTCCCGAAATCCGAATATTTGTATGGAAAAGTTATTACAGCACTTACTATTTCATTGTTTTTCTAATAATATTTTAAATACAATACCGAAAAAAACATCAATTATTAATTAGTCCCGACTTAAACCGGAAAATGACTGGGCTAATACAGGGTGTAAGTGACAGCCTGGCAAATACTGAAACGGTGAACTCAGACCATCAAACTGAACAACTTTCACTAGCCTATCTCAGGAGACGCGAAAAAAAATCTGCTGTCCCATACATTTGAGTCGGGTAGGTACAGCAGATTTGTATGGGACAGCTGATTTTTTTCGCAGCTTCTGAGATAGGCTTCATAGTGAAAGTTGTTCAGATTGATGGTTCACCGTTTCAGTATTTGCTAGGCTGTCACTTACACCCTGTATAATAAGGGTCTAGAAAAGTCTAACTAAATTCATTCTAAAATAGAACTGAATGAAACTTCCTTACATCCATATAAAACTTTCATGAACTGAAACAAGCTCTTCAGAGTAAAATAACTCTTATTTGTCAGGTCAAAGAGTAGTGTTTTGAACGAAAAGCACTCGATTAGATAGTTAGATAGCATTAGGTCAAGTACGTTTGTGACGTAAACGGAAAACAGGATGTTTAGTGATGTTACTCGTTGTGTTATCGATATCTATGTTTTTCATGCCAGCATGAAAAATGGTAAAAGTGATATTGGTTATAATAATACCTGAAAATGACGTCTTTAAGAGGATAATATGCCCGTTAGCGCGCTCGGTAACAAACTAAGTTTAATTTCCGTTGGTAGGTACAATCTTAAATTAATCCTAGCATTGATCTGATAGAAGGTTGTTTTCCATACGTCGACGACATCTTAGTGTTTTCGGAGGTCGAAGAAACACACAAACAAATACTGCATCAAGAGTTATACTGCCTTAACAGGAGTTGGATAGCTTTAAGAGGTTATGTGAAAAAAATATGATTCTTCAAAGCGTCATATATCATGAAGTACTAACAGTAGGAGTATGATTAGCGGATATGTGTAAATTGAACATATAATTGAAGTTGGATTAAGACAAATTTTCTCGATAGAAAAGCAAGCCAAAGTAGCCTCCGTCTTTATCGATAAACGCTTGGAACTGCTAAACGGTGAATAATAGAAACACGAGACTTGATTTAAAAAAAAGAGATTGATATTTTACAAATTTTGATTAGAGTGGAATTGAACTTACATGATTAGTACAATCACAATTAAATAAAGTTTGTTTTACGCTTGCGTCGTTTCAGGTGCGCGCCGCCCCATCTCTTTCTCTCGCATCTGGCAGTAATATAAGCTATCACACGCCCATTTCGCTTCAATTATTTTTCGACATAGGCCCTTAACGTTGAAAAATGAGAGTTTGGAAAGTCAGAGATAGATTTTTTGGGTTACAAGGTGTCAGAAAAAGGCATCGCACCTACTTGAAAAACGCATAGAAGCGATTTCAGTTCCTTACCACAATGCACAGAGATTAGTATAAAGGTATCTAGATCGGGTCTCTCCCAAACCCTTCCACGTCTCTATGTTCGGTTCTGCATCCCGCCACTCATTGCAGTAGGCATCCAGCTTGTCTCGTGACCTTTTCCGGGGTCTGCCTCAGCCTCGGCTCCTGTCTTGAGGCACCCATTGCGTGACGATTGATGATGATCTAGACCGTGTTAAAATAATGTTATTGACTTTAATTTAATATTTAAATTTACTTTAATAAGTACTGAAAATAGGATCCAACTTCGTTTGTATGCAGTGCATTCGGTCGCTCTGCAAGGACTATCCTCTCCTAATTGACTTCTTTCTTCGAGTCTTTCGAGTATTTGCTTTCGTGGTTCAGAGATTTGACAACCAGTATTAGATGCTTGCTATTGCCCTGGGTACGCCGGACGTATCAGGTCATTAAATCACTTGGGGAGGCTCTCTTAGAGCCTCTTCATTTTGTTTATATTTTTGACGAGTCAGTCAGTCAGTCATCAAGTATTTATATTTTTGACGACCCTGTTGGTATAATGGTTACCAAACCTGCCAAATCAGGGTCTTGGGTTCGAATCCCGGTTCGGTCATGGATGTTATATGAGTCGTTTGGTATCAAAAACGGACTTAAAATCCAGACACAATGGATTTTCCATTCCATTTTTCCATCCGAACATCATTCCATCACTAGAAGCTAAAATACTCGTAGCGTGACTGTACCGACTGCATGGGTCGATGAAGCTATCCCAAATAACCTTTGAAATTTCATGTTGTGTAATATAAACAAGCGTAGGCGTTATCGATATCTCATCCCATCATTATAGTGGCTTAAATATCACGTTTGCACTGCGTTGCATCGGTCGATGTAGCTATCCCGAATAACCTTTGACATTACCTGTGTCGATATACAAGCGTGGGCGTTATCGATAAGTAATGCCATCACTAGCGGCTGGAAATAGCGCATCTGCACTGCGCTGCATCGGTCGATGAAGCTGTCCCGGGTAACTTTAGCCGACATTTTACATAACTTAGTTACCTAGGCTGTCTAGGTAACAAGACTGTACCTAACGAGATTTTCAGCTTCTAGTCTAGGTAAATATTTTATAAAATGTCACATTGTCCATTCATTTGGGAGTTTTACCTGGAAAGTTTTCTGGGAGTTTTGAAACAGCCTAACAAATACTAAAACGTTGAACTCAGCCATCAAACTGATCAACTTTCACTATGGAGCCTACCTCAGGTTTCCTGAAGTAGGCTCTATAGTGAAAGTTGTTCAGTTTGATTGAGTTGTCTGAGTCTGAGTTGTCTGAGTTCACCGTTTTAGTATTTTCTAGGCTGTCACTTACACCCTGTTACGACTGCAAATTAAATAAGCACATGCACACACTGAATTTAAGTGACATCACCGGCTGCAGGTTCTGCAAGGAGGAGATGGAAACTCCTCTGCACCTCCTATGTGACTGTGGCCCCCTGATGTACAAACGTAGTACTCATCTAGGTAGGCAGGTTCTGACACCAGATGAGATACAAACTATCCCTATCAAGAATCTACTGCGTTTTCTGGCCGCAGTGGGGATTGGTAAGGAACTTTAAAAAGGGCGTTCACTAGGCCGTGTGGTGTCGTCTAAGAATAGCACCATCCCATTTCCTCCCGTGGGTGTCGTAAAAGGCGATTAAGGGTTCTACTGAAGGATGGGCAGCAGCATCCTCTAAGTACACACATTGATTCGATCCAACTGCGAACCCGAACCCGCCTGCCAAGCGTGGCGATTATGGCAAATCCCCCCATTTTGGGGGAGGCTTATGTTCAGCAGTGGACGTTTAATGGCTGATATGATGATGATGATGATTGGTTTAGTGTACGAGTGCTCCAAACCAACACACAATCTACACTAACGCGAGTTTCGTATATTTACCAAAAATATTGTACTTCTTATAGTCGTTTGAAATCCGACAGAGCTGAAATATTCTGCCTGAATCATTAAAATAAATAAAATAAAATAATTTATTTAACTCAAAAGTTTTTTACATTTTAAATTTGAGGTCTTCCCTTCGAGCAATTCGAGAATGCTCATATTGGGAATGCCTCGCTACTTCCTTAATTAATTGTAACTCTTAGATTGAGACATGCCAAAATGTTTAACTAGAGTCATCATCATCATCAACATCTCAGCCGATGGACGTCCACTGCTGGACATAGGCCTCCCCCAAGGATCGCCATAACGACCGGTCCTGCGCTGCCCACATCCAACGGGATCCCGCCGCCTTCACAAGGTCGTCGGTCCACCGTGTGCTTGGCCTACCCACGCTACGCTTTCCGGTACGCGGTCGCCACTCGAGAACTTTTCGGCCCCATCGGCCATCGGTTCTGCGATCAATATGCCCCGCCCACTGCCACTTTAATTTAGCAATTCTTTGGGCTATGTCAGTTACTCTGGTTCTTCTGCGGATCTCTTCATTTCTGATTCGATCTCGCAGGGAAACTCCGAGCATAGCCCTCTCCATTGCTCTTTGGGTGACTTTCAGCCTTTTTATGACGCCTTGAGTGAACGACGAACTAGAGTATAAAAAGTTAATTAACAAAAAGATATTGAGATAAAAATGAAAATATGCATGTGAGTGAGCAAGTGTGTGTGTTTGTGTTGTGTGTGGGGTGTGTATGTTTGTGTTGCGTGTGGGGTGTGGTGTGTGTGTGTTTGTGAGTGAGTAAGTCATTCCTCATCATTACCTCGAATGTATCATTCTACAGTATTGTTCGTATTTTTTAACCGACTTCGAAAAAAGGAGGAAATTATCAATTCGTCTGTATGTTGCTTTTTATACAGTGTTACAAAACTACAAATAAATATTTAAGGGGCCACCCCCTTTAGACCCCTTTAGACAATCAAACTGAACAACTTTCATTATGGGACCAATATCGAAATTGCGAAAATAAATCGGATGTTCCATACTAAACTATAAATCTACTGAAGCTAAATGTATGGGACAGCTGATTTTTTTTCGGGATTTCGATATTGGTCCCATAGTAGAGTTGATGGTCTAAACCACCCCCTTAAATATTTATTTGTATTTTCGTAACACCCTGTATAAATAATTTCAATGGTCCCATAGTGATAGTTGTTCAGTTTGATGGTCTTAAAAACCCCCTTAAAAGTATTTAATATTTATTTTTACTTTTGTACCCTGTATCATCATCGACCTTTACATCTGTTGCAGTGTTTCATCGGTTTAAGCCATATTTAAGCAGTGTTTTTGGAGAGGCACTTTTTCTCATGGCTGTAAAGTCCTATACGAGAGCCGCATACACGTCCACAGCCTCCACAATAGAATCGTACGCGCCGCCGGTGGACAGAGGTGGGATTGTGACAGCATATACCTTTTGTCACGTTTCTCTGCCAGGTGTGCGAACCAGGCCTCGCCATGAGTAGTCCGACCATCTCTTGTCTTCCCTCTCCACCCTCCTCTATTTTCCGCGAGCTCTTCCTAATTTGCGAGGCCGATTCCGAAAGAGGTTAAGTCCCTCTTGACGCAATCCCTAAATTGCAGCATGGGTCTTCCGACTGGCCTTTTCAATCAATCAATCAAATATACTTAATTTTACACCAAAAATATAAAAAGTAAAATACAGAAATAAAATACAAGAGGCACAAAATAAGGCGGTCTTATCGCTAAGAAGCGATTTCTTCCAGACAACCTAACCTTTTCCTAAGATAGGATGATATTTTTTTTTCTTAAGTTTCTGTCCCTAAGTTATGGTGAAGATCTGATGAAGCGCTTTACAGACAAGACGACGAACAGACAGACGGCTGGGCGTACGGACAGCTCGCGGATTGATTTCCCCCCTCCACAATTCCGTTCGGAATTGCGGAGCTGTCAAATCTTATACAAAATCACAATCCTGATTCGATCCGGATTGATCGGAGCAAAACAAAAATCATCTGTTGCACACATTTGAGTCGCGAACTGGCGCGTCGACATTGCAGTTTAGTATGGAACAGCTGATTTTTTATTTGCTCCGATCGGTTTGCTCCCATAGATAGTAAAAGTTGTTCAGTTTGATGGGTAGACTCTTAGTTTAAAAGGATGCTAAAGTTATCAATTTCACTCTGTATATAATATTATAATTCTTAATAATACCTAATACGAGCATTTGTTCGTGTAATCAGTAATCAGTAATCATTTATTTGCTTCTGAACAGGGTAAACAATATTGTAGGTATTAGTAACAATTATACATGATCTCCTGATTCAGCCATTTACAAAAGCATGCAAATATTAACATAGCAAAGATAATAATTAATTGAATTTAAGATACTCATTATATATTTATAATGTCAATAATGTATAATGTCAAAATTTATAATGTCAAAAATGTGTTTAACATTGCACTTTCTTTCTAATAAATTGCAGTAATAATAGTTATGCACTTAGTTCGGACTCCTTAGACCATCATTGTACCTATTCTAGACGCAAACTTAGGCCAGTTGATCATAGTTCAAGAATTCTTGCACGGAGTAGAAAGAATACTGAGCTAAGCGTGTATAAGTAGGGTTACCAGACGTCCTTTAGCTTCAAGGACGCACTAAACACTAAACATCAATCATTTAGTGCATCGATTATCATTGAAGATAGATTATCATCATTAGGTAAATATTTTGATAATTTTCGTTCTCCATGATGATTGTAATTTATATTATTTTATTTTGATTATAAATTATTTTGATGCCTCATAATTTTGTTTTGTTTTCTCGTGGGTTTCTCATTTATTTCATGCATAGGTACTCTTACTTTTATGACCTAGGATGATTTTAAAGGATCGGTATGGAACAGTCGAAAGGTGTCTAGACGCTTGACGCCCTATATGTACCCTAGACGTACGTATACGGACCAAATTGGCAGCATACTTAAGAAGGGTCAGATCAAATGTACCCGAATCCGACGAGCGTGTATGAAACGACTTATGTCTGTGGAAGAGGCAAAAGATGTGTGTCAGGATCGTAGCCGATGGCGATCCATTGTCTCTAGCCCAGTCATTTTACAGAGTTTTGTTAAGCGGGGTAGGGAGTAATTACTAATTGGACTTTTAAACTGTAACCGGAACCATTAAGTGACAAAAGGACTATCTTAAAGAATATTAAAAAAAAATCGCTACGCAACATAGAAATGAAAATTATGTGTTCCAGAAGGATTTTAAATTATTAATATTAATACCAATGCACTCATTTGACTTAGATTTAACAATAAAAATTATTTTTGAGCAATAAAATAGGCAATGAAATTTAAAAAAATAGGTATTTATTAGAAAATACGAATGTATTTTTCAAAACCTTCGAAGTAGACAAATATATTCGCACCATATTTGTATTATGTATAATGGTAAAGCCTAAAATATGTTCAAAAAAAATTACAATCAGGTTTTTTAGAACGAGATAATAGCTAAATTTTAAAATTGGAACTGTTGCTGACGTGATATTAGTTTATTTTGAGCCTAGAAATGTAACAAACATTTCTAGGCTCAAATTGGCTCTTCAATATTATACCGAAAAAAAGTCTATTACTAATTAGTCCCGGCTCAAACCGTAAAATGACTGGGCTACTCTGCCTACCCCAATGGGACACAGGCGTGAGTATATGTATGTATGTATGTTATGGTCGAAATAAGAGTGGCGAGTCTAGATCCAGATTTTTTTAAAAAAATCCTCAAATTCGATAGGTGTCGAGTATAGCCCAGTCATTTTACGGAGTTTTGTTAGGCAGGGTAATTACTAATTGGACTTTTAAACTGTAACCGGAACCATTAGGTGACAAAAGGACTATCTTAAAGCAAATTAAAAAAAAAATCGCTACGCTTCGCTTCGCTAATACAATATAATATCAACGCACTCAATCGACTTAGATTTAACAATATAAATTATTTTTAAGCAATAAAATAGGCAATGAAATTTAAAAATGAAGTATTTATTAGAAAATACGAATGTATTTTTCAAAACCTTCTAAGTAGACAAAAATATTCAAACCATGTATGTAAATAAAAGGGCCATGGTGGTCCAGTGGCGAGTAACCTTGCCTGCCGTGCAGGAGGCGATGGTTCGATCCCCGTCCAGGCCGACTCGTACCAATGAGTTTTTCGGAAATTATGTACGATTTGTAACACCACTGGCTTTTCGGTGATGGAAAACATCGTGAGAAAACCTGCATGCTTCAATTTCGAGGCATGTATTGTACCCACTGTCCATTAAAAAGGGGCGCCGGGCTCACTCCCCGTCACACTGGACAGAGTTTCGGCACTACTTGTGAAACGTGGATGTTCTGAAGTTTCAAAACATCTCTGACTACCCCCTCGGGGAATATAGTCGTGAGCATATGTATGTATGTAAAATAGGCAATGAAATTTAAAAATGAAGTATTTATTAGAAAATACGAATGTATTTTACAAAACCTTCTAAGTAGACAAAAATATTCAATCCATGTTTTTAGTCTAATAATGGTAAGACCTTAAATATGTACAAAAAAAAATTTACCATCAGGTTTTTTAGAACGAGATAACAGCTAAATTTTAAAATTTGAACTGTTGCTGACGTGATTTTTTTTTAATTTTGGTACATTTCTGGGCTCAAATTGGCTCTTCAATATTATACCGAAAAAAAATTTCAATTACTAATTATTCCCGGCTCAAACCGTAAAATGACTGGGCTAAGTAATCTTGCAACAAATATAAAATTAAAACATTATTTTCAGAAGCAAAAATTGAAATGGCAACAGGCCTGCCAAAAAGAGCAGAGTTACAAAACATAACCATGATGCACTATTTTTCTTCGGGTCCTCTCCATTACTGAAGGTTGGCAGTCAGCTGTGCATATCTTGCACTGTTAAGTTTTATTTATTTATAAAATGATTTAATTTATGAACATGTTTTAATTTAATATCATATTTTAGGTTTTCTAAAATAATTAAAATTATTTTATGTTTATAGTACAGAATGTCATTGTTGAACTAATAAAATCATTTATTTATAATGTCTTTGTTTATTGTTGATAATGCGTTATTATTTCGTGTGACATTACTTTGTTTTCTTTGTGTCATTTACTTTTTAGTCGAAAAAATAAGTATCTTTTGATTGAGTTGACTTAGAAGCTTGAACTTTCTAAACCACCAAGAGACCGTAGACCTTAGTATTTGTTATTAATTTCAACTTGATACCTCCACCCGTTTCAGAGAAAAAGGGTCTTGACAGACAGACAGACAGACAACAAAGTGATCTTATAAGGGTTCCGTTTTTTCCTTTTTGAGGTTCGGAACCCTAAAAACACAAAATATAGCATATTCAAACACAAATAAATATTGCTTCATTGAAAGTTAAAAATGCCAAAAATGCGCTAGATCTAGCGCCGAAAGCCGAAAGGTGGCAGCACCGAATCACCGATGTCCACTGCTCCAGCAGTCCACATAAGCCTCCCCCGCGTAAAAAAGTTAAACTAATAAAACAAATTAAAGAGGGTGTATGCGCCACGCGTGAGCAAACGTATGGAATGCGCCAAGGGTAATATTCCCTTAAAGAAATACATACTTTAAGATTAGATTTCTTTATTGCATTCATGTACAGCTTAAGGTGGTAAAGAATTACATGCAAAGTATTTACATGAACCCTGGTAGGGCGCAGCAACGCAGAGAACGAGCGTTTACAAAAATAATATACAGGGTGACTGGTAATTCGACCTATTCCTTGAAAGGGGTTATACTAGAGTTCATTTGCAACAATTTTTCCCCAGTTAACTGGGGGTCGAAAATCGCTTGTTTTCGAGTTCTCTCATTTTAAAGAATTTTTTGAATATTTCCGTTTTTCGACCTAAAAATGACAATTGTGAAAAAAATACTCCACTCTCTGCACTCTGTAAGCATTTTTCTAGTAGCTGATGAATGAGCGACTACTTTAAACTAAAATACATGTGAAAAATACCCAAAACCACCGAAATAAAAGTTTATAAACCGCAAGACAACAATTTTTTATTTGGATTTTGTTTCAATCCAAAGAGGATTACTCAAAAAAAATTTATGACACTTGGCGTACAAATTGCGGAAATAACTTCCTCAATTCCTAAGCTTTCCAAAAAAATGCAAAAGTTGTGTACTTTAGTTCAAGTTTGGAAAATAAACCTTATTAAACACGCAGATGTGAATTTTATTCAAAAAGTTATTGGTTTGGTGAAAATAAAAAAAAGAGTAAAATAATAATGTTTAGTACCTAATCATATGAAATTACAAATTTTGTTTTAAAGTTTTACATTTAAAAATCACAAGTCTTGCTCAAATTGTCTTCCTCCGGTACGTATGCAAGCACGAAGCCTGCGACGTACTTCGCTTACTGTCACTCGAGTTGAAAGCGTGTCTTTAATTTGTTGGGCAGCTGCCAAAATCCTCTCTCTTAATTCTTCTTGAGAAGAGATAGGTGTACGATACACCAATGTCTTCATATGACCCCAAATGTAGAAGTCGCATGGGGTTAGATCGGGACTCCTAGCCGGCCAAGGGATCGGGCCGCCTCGACCAATCCATCTCAGTGGATAGTTCTCATCCATCCACTGTCACACGCCCCGGTAATAGTGGGCTGGGCAGCCATCATGTTGATACACCAAAGCTGTTCTTGTGGTAAGCGGCACATCCTCCAGCAGCGGACGTAACTCTTCTCTTAAAAAGTTTTCATAGGCGATGCCGGCCGGTTAGGCGTGCCGGCAGAAAGAATGGCCCGATTAAATTATTGTGCACGATTCCCATCCACACATTAAGTGAGAATCTGTGCTGGTGAGCTCCTTCGTTAGATTTTCTCGGATTCTGACCTTTAGGGGCCCAAAAATGCAGATTATGATAGTTTGTAATACCATCACGGTCGAAGTTCGATTCATCTGTCCACAAGATTGTTTTTAGATACTCAGGGTCTTCAATGTCTGCATTTATTAGAAATCTGCAGAAATCCATCCTTCTGACAGGATCTCCCTCCTCGATAGCTTGTACTGGCGTGTAATGGAATGGATACTGCCGTGCTGTGTGCTGAGTGAACCAGACTTTCCACTGAGACATACCAAGCTGCCTAGCCACAATTCTTGTTGAAGTAGTGCCGTCTGCTTGAAAACACTGCAAAATTTGCTCCTCTTCGATTGGATCACTAACGCTAGGTCTACCAGCGTCGGTTTGGCGACGTCGAACCGATCCCGTTTCTCGAATGCGCCGATATGTCGTACCAAACACGCTGACATCAGGTAAACGGCGGGTAGAAAAACGTCTTTGATAGTCTCTTCGAGCAGCAGCAGCGTCACCATCACAAAACCCGTAACAATACATGATATCCGCGTATTCTTCATTTTGGTAAGCAGCCATTTGAAAAGGAAGCTGTTTTAGCGCAGAATTTAAGTTAGTTAACAACGACACGTCCGAACTCCAAGATGGTTGAAACTAACTGATTACTTAATGAATTGAGCGAATGAGTGGGCCTCGATTGTGAACCTTAGTACAAACATTCCCGAATACTTACAAAAGAGAAACAATGTAAGCAATAAAATGAAAGAGACAAAAGCAAATCGGCATCTTGTAAGGTTCGCTTCTAGGAAATCCGCTACCTGCTCTGCCATTGTTAACAATTTTTTTCAAACTCTTGTCAAAGTAGACAACATTTGCACCTTTTTGGAAAGTTTAGGAATTGAGGAAGTTATTTCCGTAATTTGTACGCCAAGTGTGATACATTTTTTTTAAGTAATCCTCTTTGGATTGAAACGAAATCCAAATAAAAAAATTTTGTCGTGCGGTTTATAACCTTTTATTTCAGTGGTTTCGGGTATTTTACACATGTATTTTAGTTTAATGTAGTCGCTCATTCATCAGCTATTAGAAAAATGCTTACTTAGTGCAGAGAGTGGAGTATTTTTTTCACAATTGTCAGTTTTAGGTGGAAAAATGGATTTTTTCAAAAAAATCTTAAAAATGAGATAACTCGAAAACAAGCGATTTTCGATCCCCAGTTAACTGGGGCAAAATTGTTGCAAATGAACTCTAGTATAACCCCTTTCAAGGAATAGGTCGAATTACCAGTCACCCTGTATATTACAATACTAAAAAGAAGAATAGGTAGGTATTTAATTATAATTTACAATATTTATATTTATAACGAGCGTTAACCCGCAACTTCGTCCGCACAAATTATATACCAGATTTTAAGTCAGATCATAAGCTATCAAACAAAAAAAGTTTCATCAAAATCGGTTCAGTAGTTTTTGCGTGATACTCGTTCAAACAAACAAACAAACACACAAACAAACAGACAGACAAAAAATCCAAAAATTAGTGAAATGGAATCAGGGACACCTAAAAACCATATCGTAACTTTTTTTTTGTTAATATCTTCAATGTACAGACAAACTTCCTGTTACAGTTTTATAATAGTATAGATTTACACTCATGCATGACAAGTATATTTCCATAGAGAAACACGTATATTTCTCCATATGACATTTTTCTGCCATTTTTAGCGAATGTTAATATTATACATCAACAATTAAAGATATTGAATTACGCGAAAAGGAGTGCGGTTTTTGAATCTCATTCGCTGAGCTCAGCAGTTGAAAATGTCAAAATAACTACGCAGTGCGATTTTTGAAAGCCAGATCAGCCGCAGAAAGATGCATATCTCCATTATTATTATTATTATTTGGGGGTATTCTGGGCCTTGACCGGCTTATCAAGCCTGTGCCACGTAGACCATCGCTGGTCCTTTGTGAACGCCCTTTTTAAAGTTCTCTACCAATCCCCACTGCGGCCAGAAAACGCAGTAGATTTTTGATAGGGATAGTTTGTATCTCATCTGGTTTCAGAACCTGCCTACCTAGATGAGTACTACGTTTGTACATCAGGGGGCCACAGTCACATAGGAGGTGTATAGGTGTTTCCATCTCCTCCTTGCAGAATCTGCAGCCGGTGGTATCACTTAAATTCAGTGTGTGAATGTGTTTATTTAATTTGCAGTGGCCTGTGAGTGACCTTGCTACTGTACAAATTTGATCCTTGCTGAGGGCAAGGAGACCGTTCGCAAGTTTGCGATTGTAGCCTTTGATAAGTGCTTTGGAGTGGCCCATGCCTGGGGTGTTGCACCAAAGCTTTATTGCCTCTCCAAAGCTGACCCTATTCAAAGAATCTCGCGTTAGACTGCTAGGTATTCCCAGAAAGGGTTCGGGGCCTATGAAGTGGTTTTCTGTGCCCCTTCTGGCCAACTCATCCGCCCTTTCGTTCCCTTCTATGTCTGAGTGTCCTGGCATATCTCCATAGTAATTTTGACATTTTCAACGGCTGAGTTCAAAGCATGAGTTTCAAAAATCGCACCCCTGGAAGACAATATACCTATTATATATATATTTAATCAAAGATGTAGACGGGCTATTTTTTCAGACACGGCTACGCCTCGCTAACTCGCACAAAATGCATCTCTTGAGGTTAGATATTTCCATTTAATTTTGTTTAAAACCCGAAACCTTGAAAAAATAACCAGCCAAATTTGAGTTCGGGCAATTAGTGTTTCGTATAAACATTTGTTTTCTGTATGCTTCTTAGATATCCTGATACTGACTAAGTATTAAGTTAAGTAGATAGTAGAACTAAAATATCAGTTTACGAGCGTTAACCCGCGACTTCGTCCGCACAAATTATATACCAGATTTTAAGTCAGATCATAAGCTATCAAACAAAAAAAGTTTCATCAAAATCGGTTCAGTAGTTTTTGCGTGATACTCGTTCAAACAAACAAACACACAAACAAACACACAAACAAATAGACAGACAAAAAATCCAAAAATTGGTGAAATGGAATCAGGGACACCTAAAAACCATATCGTAACTTTTATTTTGTTAATATCTTCAATGTACAGACAAACTTCCTGTTACAGTTTTATAATAGTATAGATGCATATTTTTGGGATATTACTCGTAGTAGGTAGGATAATTCATAATTCAATGGCTGACTTGAAAGCGTCGACTGCTTCTTCACAGGACTGGAACCTTTGACCACCAAGACTTTTCTTAAGCTACACCTCTGGGTAAAATTGCATTGGAACCCAATTAAATAATGTAACACCACACTTCTGTACACACGTACAACTTTCTCTTTGGCGCCGACATAGAAATTGCGAAAAAAAAATCAGCTCTTCCATACAAAACTGCAAATCTACTACAGCCAAATGTATGTTACAGCTGTTTTTTTTTCGCGATTTCGGTATTGGTCCCATAGAGAAAGTTGTTAAGTTTGATAATCTGATCATCCCCTTAAAAAAGTGTCAGCATGTTAATAAGGACCCTGTATATGAAGCCAACATTTAAATCGTGCCCAAGGTGCACCCCGAGTGCAACTTTTCGCACTAACGCCGTTCCGAGCCTCGGTGAACGATTCTGTACCATAGAGCGTGTTGAAGAAACAACCTCACCCAAAGGTCGTGAACGCAGCCCTGTTCCAAGAAATCGTCAATGGCAACTCGACACAAAATAAATGAAAAAAATGAGTTAGTTAAAAAAAAAAACGAGAAATTGTTTATTCGGAAAAAAAACGGCATAGGTATTTACAAAATGTTCAATCAGCAACGAAGACTTCGTCGAAATATATAAACTATCCAACGTAGTGCCGATTGGATGATTTTAAATGTTCATGATTTTATTTAAATATTACATAGTAGTAGTTTTTGATTTAATCGGGCCTTTTTTTAGTTTATGTTTTGACGCGGATTTTCAAAAAGAAAATAAAAAAAAAACGTTTTTAACCCCTTCCAAATAAACTGCCATCCTAAACAGAAATTCTACTTTTTTAATCTCATTTGTGTATTGTATCGATTAGTTGCTATAACTGTTTGAAGTTTCAGCTTCCTATGTCTGAGAGAAACGCAGGTACACACGGCTACACATCAAGCTATACAAAACCAAAATAAACTTTCCGCGCATAGGACGGGTAATGTTTGCGGAGGCACACACTGATGGTTTCCATGCCATCGTGCGGAAGAGAGTGGCCTCCCTGATGTGCCGCGTGCGGGGCAGCATCAACAGTCTCCTGAACACTGTGGATAGGCTAGATAGTTCCTTTTTGAGGCACTGGATCAATTGCCACGTATCCGGTGACTCAGGAGGGAACAAAATAAACAAATAGTTATTGTTTGTCTTTACAAATGTATTTACTAACATAGTTCTTAGTTTGTTTTTGTATTACTAACCCTACTATGGACTCCGGTCTGAAATAAAGATTATAATAATAATAATAATAACCCGCAGGGCAGCTTGTGGCGAGCTGTTGGTGAGTGGCGACACCACGGGCCCGAGTGCTCCCGGGGGAAGTCCCTGATCCTCGTCTTCG